>OY757011.1:2890517-4230573 GCA_963580285.1 Lucinisca nassula | reverse complement strand
GAAGGTTCCTTGGGTGACCCTCTACCAAAATTGCTCAAATCGTTCCGCTCAGGTGAACAAGATGGCCGCCAGAGCTGAAAATAGAAAAACCTTTAAACGACTTCTTCTCCTTAACCAGTGGATGGATTTTGAAATTATTGCACAGGAATGTGCCTTGGGTGCCCCTCTACTAAAATTGCTCAAACCGTTCCACTCGGGTGAACAAAATGGCCACCAGAGCTAAAAATAGAAAAACCTTTAAACAACTTCTTCTCCTTAACCAGTGGATGGATTTCGAAATGACTTCACAGGAAAGTTCCTTGGGTGACCCTCTACTAAAATTGCTCAAAATGTTCCGATCGGGTGAACAAGATGGCCACCAGAGCTAAAAATAGAAAAACCTTTAAACAACTTCTTCTCCTTTACTAGTGGATGGATTTTGAAATTACTTCACAGGAATGTTCCTTGGGTGACCCTCTACCAAAATTGCTCAAACCGTTCCGCTTGGGTGGACAAGATGGTCGCCAGAGCTAAAAATAGAATAACCTTCAAACAACTTTTTCTCCTTAACCAGTGGATGGATTTTGAAATTATTTCACTGGAATGTTCCTTGGGTGACCTTTTACCAAAATTGCTCAAAATGTTCCGCTCTGGTGAACAAGATGGCTGCCAGAGCTAAAAATAGAATAACCTTTAAACAACTTTTTCTCCTTAACCAGTGGATGGATTTTGAAATTATTTCACTGGAATGTTCCTTGGGTGACCCTTTACCAAAATTTCTCAAACCGTTCTGCTCTGGTGAACAAGATGGCTGCCAGAGCTAAATATAGAATAACCTTTAAACGACTTTTTCTCCTTAACCAATGGATGGATTTTGAAATTATTTCACTGGAATGTTCCTTGGGTGACCCTTTACCAAAATTGCTCAAACCGTTCTGCTCTGGTGAACAAGATGGCTGCCAGAGCTAAAAATAGAAAAACCTTTAAACGACTTCTTCTCCTTAACCAGTGGATGGATTTTGAAATTACTTCACAGGAATGTTCCTTGGGTGACCCTCTACCAAAATTGCTCAAACTGTTCTGCTCGGGTGAACAAGATGGCTGCCAGAGCTAAAAATAGAATAACCTTTAAACAACTTTTTCTCCTTAACCAGTGGATGGATTTTGAAATTATTTCACTGGAATGTTCCTTGGGTGACCCTTTACCAAAATTGCTCAAAATGTTCCGCTCTGGTGAACAAGATGGCTGCCAGAGCTAAAAATAGAATAACCTTTAAACAACTTTTTCTCCTTAACCAGTGGATGGATTTTGAAATTATTTCACTGGAATGTTCCTTGGGTGACCCTTTACCAAAATTTCTCAAACCGTTCTGCTCTGGTGAACAAGATGGCTGCCAGAGCTAAATATAGAAAAACCTTTAAACAACTTCTCCTTAACCAGTGGATGGATTTTGAAATTACTTCAAAGGAATGTTCCTTGGGTGACCCTCTACCAAAATTGCTCAAACCGTTCCGCTCTGGTGAACAAGATGGCTGCCAGAGCTAAAAAATAGAAAAACCTTTAAACGACTTCTCCTTAACTAGTGGATGGATTTTGAAATTACTTCACAGGAATGTTCCTTGGGTGACCCTCTACCAAAATTGTTCAAACCGTTGTGCTCGGGTGAACGAGATGGCCGCCAGAGCTAAAAATAGAATAACCTTTAAACGACTTTTTCTCCTTAACCAGTGGATGGATTTTGAAATTATTTCACTGGAATGTTCCTTGGGTGACCCTTTACCAAAATTTCTCAAACCGTTCTGCTCTGGTGAACAAGATGGCTGCCAGAGCTAAATATAGAAAAACCTTTAAACAACTTCTCCTTAACCAGTGGATGGATTTTGAAATTACTTCACAGGAATGTTCCTTGGGTGACCCTCTACCAAAACTGCTCAAACCGTTCTGCTCTGGTGAACAAGATAGGCTGCCAGAGTTAAAAATAGAAAAACCTTTAAATGACTTCTTCTCCTTAACCAGTGGATGGATTATGAAATTATTTGACAGGAATGAGGTTTGAGGTTATTAGCTGTGGTGGCCATCATGCTCAGTTAAGCAAAATATTTTGAGCAATTTTGTTAGAGGCTCACTCATGGAACATTCCTATAAAATTGCTTCCTTTTAGAGACAGACGGCTTTTGAAAGTTTTGGCCCCACCCACCTTGGCTGCAAGGTGCTTCTACAGGAGTATTGGTAAACCACTTTGAAGGTCTTAGCCTGTCCAGGCAAAGTGGTGCGAGTGGAACCATCTGTGCATTTAAACCCCATTGGTTTCATTGGGCGGCAGGGATTGAGATGTCATTTCATCAAAAATGACCTCTACATGTACTTCTCAAAATGACTTCTGCTCCTAAACAGGCAGACTGATTTTGAATTAATTTCACAGAAATGGTCTTTGGGTCCAACCAAAATTGCTCAAACCCTCCACACCACCATATATTACCCACAATTCCGTTTGTACAGTATGGATCAGGTGAGCGATCCAGGGCCATCATGGCCCTCTTGTTCTTATTTCTGCTCAAAGACATAGGTTGTGGGTACTCATTAGAACTGCCTCAGTGAGTTATGAGTCTCAATGAGGCAGTTCTAATGAGCATCCAAAACCTATGTTTGGAGTATGAATAAGAAAAATGTCACAAATTTTCATCAGAAAATTACATTTTTTATACCCCTTCACACAAGTGGTGGGGTATTATTTAGGTTTGAAAGCATGTGCTATACCACAAGGATGTAACATACAAACCGGCCTGTCCAGCTACACAGGTTAGCAAGAGTCTTGAAATTTTAGATATTGAAAATCCCTTGTAAACCCCACTTAATGCACCACAACCTCATTATAACACGGTTCATTATAACATGGCTGTGGATATAACACGGTTTCAAGATGGATCCCAAAAATGTGTAGATTATATATAAAAATGACTATAAATGGTGATTTTTTCTATATAATCTGTACATTTTTATTTGGATATAACAAGGTTGTTTAACTAACACGCTTCCTGCATTGGACCCCAACAATAGTATTAAAAAGAGGCTGGGGTGTATAGAGAAAAGTTGTGTTTACAGGGGTATTCAGTATTTACCTCACTTTTGCCCCAAAATATAAATTGTGGGTACTCGGTAGAACAGCCTCAATGAGGTCGTTCTAAGGAGAACCCACAATTCATGTTTCAAACAGAAATAAGAGAATTATCACAATTTTTTTTTTTTTCAGAAAAATTTAATTTTTTGCCGATATAAAGAATACACTTTGTCATAGCTGTGTAATGCTAGAACATTTATCATTTGCACCATTATTAAGTTTGTTTAGCAAACAATGCTTTGAACGACTGGTCACTTTATGTTATCCTAAATGATCATATTTATGCTGCTATATATCCTACTGAGTTGTGAATTGTTATATGGCTCCATCATCAAATGCCTACTTTTTACATGTGTGAATACTGAAATAAAATTTATAAATGTTCAGTAAGTTTAGCTTTATTTTTAACCAAGTGTGCCTGTTTCCAACACAAGAGCCCATTTAACCCATTTCAGACTGGAAACCCCTAAACGGGTACCTTGGCAAACAGTGCAGGTCCAGATCAGACGCCGCAGAATGCGGCGTCTAATCAGGGCCTCCACTGTTTGCTGAAAGTTTAGTCATTTTCCAAATAAATTTTGATGAAAACACAAACTGACACGCCTAAATTTTGAAATGAACTTCTGCTATATGTAAGGAGGAAGATTCCGTTTGGTACAAAAAGGGTTAAGGGAAGTGGATACGCCTCACATATTTTCCCCCTTATTGTCGCACCTGCTTGTAGTAGGGTGTGACATAGGCGTCCGCTTTTCCCTCCATTCATCTGTCCATCTGTTAACATTTATGTCGAAGTTCAGCATTTACTTCAAAGTTTGTATTAAAATCAATTTTACATCAGTGTTCTATATGTCCTAAAATAAATGGCCTAAGCCACCAAACCTTGCATAGGGCTTCTCCTCGATGCTCGGAGGGTTCAGGTCACATGACCAAGCTGGCCTCCATGCCCATATAAGGTAAAGACCCTTAAGAAATCTTCTTCTCATGAACCAGTGGGCAGATTGTGATGAAACTTGGTATGTAGCATAGGGGACTCCGGGGCCCATCATAGTTTGCTAAAATGAAGACCCTTGGATGACCTTGACCCATTTTACGCGAAGGTCAAATTTGGTTACCGGTACATAGACTTTTGTATGGGAAATAGTCAAAACAGCATAATTTTTTAGCTCACCAGAGCCGAAGGCTCTGGGGGAGCTTATAGTATAGGCTTTGGTCCGTCATCCGTCATCGTCTGCGCCGTCAACATTTTCAAACAACATCTCCTCTGAAACTACTTGGCCAATTGAAACCAAAATACATGTGGAGCCTCTATGGGAAGGGGGAACGAAAGTTTGTTCGGGAGTTTGTTCAGTATTTATCTTCTTAGTCACTTAAACTACTCGGCCAATTGAAACCAAATTACATGTGGAGCCTTTATGGAATGAGGGAAAGAAAGTTTGTTCGTGAGGACTGGGTCACATGACCCATATGGCTGCCATGCCCATATATGGTAAACACCTTTAAAAATCTTCTTCTCAAGAGCCGAATGGCCGATGATCTTGAAACTTGGTATGCAGCATCACGGACTCTGGCCCTACCAAGTTTGTTCAAATGATGACCTTTGGTTGACCTTGACCTGTTTTACGTCAAGGTCAAATTTGGTCACTTAGACATTTGTATGGAAAAAATGGCAAAACAGTGGATTTTTATCCCCCGACCAAATAGGTTCGGGGGATATAGCGATCAGCCTGGCGTCCGTCCGTCTGTCCGTCCGTCCGTCCGTAGATGCAACCTTGTGATGGCCATAACTCCTATACCCTTTGAGATTCATTGATGGTTCTTGGCACAATTGTTCACAAGGCCGAGACGGCGTGTCATGCGCAAGAACCAGAACTCTGGATGCCATACTTTTTTAGTTATCTCCCCTTTTAATAAAATAGAGTGACTACTTTGTGATGGCCATAACTCCAATACCCTTTGAGATATATTGATGGTACCTGGCACAGTTGTTCACAAGGCTGAGACGGTGTGTCATGCACAAGAACCACAAATCTGGTTGCCATGTTTTTGGAGTTATCTCCCCTTCCAATAAAATAGAGTGACAACCTTGTGATGGCCATAACTCTTATACCCTTTGAGTTTCATTGATGGTTCTTGGCACAATTGTTCACAAGGCTGAGACGGCGTGTCATGCGCAAGAACCAGAACTCTGGATGCCATACTTTTTTAGTTATCTCCCCTTTTAATAAAATAGAATGACTACTTTGTGATGGCCATAACTCCAATACCCTTTGAGATATATTGATGGTACCTGGCACAGTTGTTCACAAGGCTGAGACGGAGTGTCATGCACAAGAACCACAACTCTGGTTGCCATGGTTTTGAAGTTATCTCCCCTTCCAATAAAATAGAGTGACAACCTTGTGATGGCCATTATTCTAATACCCTTTAAGATATATTGATTATACCTGACACAGTTGTTCACAAGGCCGAGACGGTGTGTCATGCACAAGAACCACAACTCTAGGTGCCATGGTTTTTTTAGTTATCTCCCCTTCCAATTATATAGAATCACTACCGTGTGATGGCCACATCTCCAACACTCTATGAGATATATTGATGATACTTGGTACAGTTGTACATGAGGTTAAGCAGGTGTGTCACGTGCAAGAACCACAACTCTGGGTGCCCTGGTTTTTTAATTATCTCCCCTGACAATATAACCTTGTGATGGCCATAACTCAAATACCCTTTGAGATATATTGCTGGTACATGGCACAATTGTATACAACATTGAGATGGTGCTTCATTCTAAGAACCACAACTCTGGGTGCTATGATATTTGAGTTATCTCCCCTTCCAATATATCAGTATGACAACCTTGTGATCATCGTACCTCCAATACCCTTTGAGACATATTTGTGGTACTTGATGCAGATGTACATGAGGTTAAGCACATGTGTCATGCTCAAGAATTACAACTCTGGGTGCTCTGGTTTTTTAGTTATCTCCCCTTGCAATATAACCTTGTGATGGCCATAACTCAAACACCCTTTGAGATATATTGAAGGAACTTGGCACAATTGTATACAAGGTACAGAAGGGATGTCATGTGCAAGAACCATAACTGTTGGTGCTGTGGTATTTGAGTTATCTACCCTTTCAATATAACAGTATGACCTGCTTGTGATCACCATTTCTCCAATACCCTTTGAGACATATTGATGGTACTTTATACAGAAATACACGAGCTTAAGCAGGCATGTCATGCACAAGAACGACATTTCTGAGTGCCTTGGTTTTTTAGTTATCTCCCCTAACAGTAAAATCTTGTGATGGCCATAACTGCAATACTTTTGTGATATATTGCTGGTTTAATTCTGTTGCACTTTCTATTGGTGAACAATCTTCTGAAGGCCATATTGGCTTTTGGTCGGGGGATTTGCCATCTCTTCCGATGGCTATTTTTCTGATTGTATATTAGCTAGTAGCATCAGAAATGGTATTTACAATCAGCTGAATGGAAGTTTATCAGTTCCAAAGGTCAAGGTCATTTACCGACCTTTGTCCAGATGGCTCAGATTCAGTATTTTTATCTTCTTCTTCACTTAAATTACATTGCCAACTGAAACCAAATTACAAGTGGAGCCTCTATGGAATGAGGGAACAAAAGTTAGTTTGTGAGGACTGGGTCACATGACCAATATGGGCCGGCATGCCCATATATGGCAAAAGCCTTTAAAAAATCTTCTTCTCAAGAACCGAATGGCCGATGATCTTGAAACTTGGTGTGCAGCATCACAGACTCTGGCCCTACCAAGTTTGTTCAAATGATGACCTTTGGTTGACCTTGACCTGTTTTATGTCAAGGTCAAATTTGGTCACTTAGACATTTGTATGGAAAAATGGCAAAGTAGTGAATATTTCTGATTGCCTGGTAGCCTGTGACATCAAAAATGATATTTGCAGTTAGCTGAGTGGAAGTTATCAATTCCAAAGGTCAAGGTCATTACTGACCTTTGTCTTGGATGGCTCAGATCCAGTATTTTTATCTTCTCCAGTAAAAGAGCTGTTCTGATTGAAACCAAATTACATGAAAAGCCTCCATGGGGGTGAGGCAATTAAACATTATTCGTGGTATTGTTGTCACATGACCAAGATGGGCACCTTGCCTGTATATGGTATAAACTACATGACCTCTGGTGAGCATAGTGGCCCATGGGCCTCTTGTTTGGTCCAGTTACTTTGAAACATTTTACGTCAACAATGAAATTTACTTATTTAATAACTATGTTATGATTGTGGCTCCTGTTACTTTTGCCCCAAGCAGGTGCGACACCGCCTTCTGCGGAATTCTTGTTTATTCCCCATTATGAGAATACAGTCATGTGACCAAGTGCATTCTTTCATACCTCCAAAACATTTTTCTTATTTTAACCCTTATCTTGCTGAATATTCATTTAAGCCACACCCATTTCTGTCTATCAACCAATCAAATTACTTGATGTAATTTGTTGCTACAAATTCATAAACTAAATGCCAAACAGTGTAGATCCTGATCAGATGGCTTCTTCAGAAGCCATCTGATCTGGATCTACACTGTTTGCAAAGATAGGGGTTGTCGTGAACAGCAAGATAAGGGTTAACTTCAAACATAGGTTGTGGGTGCTCGTTATAACCGCTTCATTGAGACAGTTCTAACGAGCACCCCGGCCCCCACCCTTTGGGGCTTAAAGAAATAGATTGGGCTGCATGATGCTTCCATGCAGAGCTGAAACCAACCACACATGAGTACTGGTCAATCGCTCAGGAAGCCTAAGCCTGTCCAGGTAAAGTGGTGCTAATTGGACTGTCCATGCATATAAACCTATTGGTTTCATTGTCGGCAGGTCTTAAAGATATCATTTCATCTCAATATTGGGTAAAAGTCACATGAAATTGGAAGCAGTGTCTCCAAAATGACCTAAATAGTGTTGACTGGGACATAAAACCTATAACAAACAAGTCTAACAAGCAACCGCAACCTATGTATTGGAGCAGAAATAAGTAAAATGTATACCCCTGTAAAGCCTAGTTGTTTTTTGTATGAAGTGGGATTTATAGGGATGTTCATTTCACAGATTTGTGAACCTGATGCTGGCCGAATAGGTTTGGGGGATTTACGAGGGCTGATTGATATGTTGTGAGCCTCATATTAAAGGATTTAAATTTTGTCGGACATATTGTATTATTTTTAAACCTAATCCCCTTCAGTATCTATACACTTTTGCCAGCGGTGTTTAAGGGCCTCGCTGCCACTTTTATAGAACTCCTTTTTTTTGGCTGTTCAGAAAGTAATCCACTGCATATATGACAATGACATCATCATCAGACTGAAAGTGGATGCCATAAACAGCCGTTTTCAGTTTTAGAAATAGATGAAAGTCTGATGGAGCGAGATCAGGTGAATAAGGCTGATGCCCAATCAATTTAAAGCCACAATCATGAATGGCAGCCATAGCAATGACAGAATTGTGAACAGGAGCATTGTCCCAATGGAACATCATACCTTTAGTGAGCTTTCCTTGGCGCTTAAGTTTAATATTTACAGCAGTGAAGCATAGTATGTGCCATTGGTTGTTTGTCCCTTTTGGAGATAATCTATCAGCAGAATACCATCTGCACCCCCATCTGGGGTAAAATGATGAACCCATGTTTCATCCATAGTGACAAATCTCTGAAGTAATTTGGCAGGATCTTCCTCAAGAAGGTTAAGTAATGTGCGCCTGGTGTGCTTCTGATTAACTGTCAGAATCTTGGTACCCATCGGGCCAAAAGCCTTCTCATTGCAAGCTCCTCTGTCAGAATGGAATGTACTCTTTCCCGTGAAATGCCAACTCTACTGGCTATATATCTTTCTGTGACACGTCTGTGAGTCATAAAATCATGGACTTTATTGACCATTTCTGGGGTTGCAACATTGACAGGCCTTCAAGGACAGGTGTCATCCTCAAGGCTCTGTATGCCGCGCTCAAATTCTGCCACTTACTTTTTCACTGTAGCATATGAAGGGGAATCTTTCCCTAATCTTGCTACCATATCATTATGGATATCCTTAGGTGTCAAACCTTTTTTTATGCAAATATTGGATCACTGCTCTATCACCGATTTTGTCCATTTTGCAAAAGATACTTGTCTTGTTTACTTTAGAGTGCTACCTTGTCGATATAAACTGACCAAATGAGACCAGTCCTTGGGTACATGGCCCTATATAGTCTGAGAATAGTAGGACTTGAAAAGAACAGCACTGAATACCTCCTTCAATATGAGGCTCACAACATATCAATCAGCCCTCGTAACAATCAGTCGGGCATCGGTCTATCAGATTCTGTAGACACAAGCTTGAGATCATGTTACTCCAATACCCTTTGAGATATATTCATGGCACACCCCAACCTCTTTATAACACTATTAATGGGGTTCAAAGCAGAAACTGTGTGAGTTAAACAACCGTGTTATATCCAAACAAAAATGTATAGATTATATAGAAAAATGACCATTTATGGTCATTTTTCTATATAATTATACATGTACATTTTTGGGATCCATCTTGAAACTGTGTTATATCCAAACTGTGTTATAACGAACCATGTTATAATGAGGTTATGGTTTAAATGTACTTGGTACTATGTGTGTGTATTTGAGTTTTACAGCACATCAAACAACTAAGGTCATATAGAGACAGAACATCAGTTTAAAGACTAATCCGAAAGTCTTTAGAGGCCCGGAATCTATCCCACGATCCCTGGTTTGCAAGGCGAGTAGCTTACCCACTACACCATGGAGGCTTCTACATGTACTAGGTACAACTGTACACAATGTTAAGAAGGTGTGGCCTCGCACAGCTTACATCTGATCAAGCTTAACCTGACTGACTGACGGTCGTTTTTAAGGTAACCGGGCGCCATGGGCACATAGGGGCTACCCCCAGTTCGCCATCTGGGATTAGTTGTAGGTACTGCTATTTCCCTAGGCTGCCAATATGCTGACTCCTGTCTGCTTGACAGTTATCAGCTAGCCCATTGGGAGTTAGGTGACTTCTTTCGCGGAGGATGTGAGAAGTAGGTCAATCCCACCTCCCCCATCCCCTACTCAAGATGTCATGTAGGCACAGAATGCACCCGATGTTAAGCGTTTGTCCTGTAAAATGGGCAGTCCTCTGGCGGGGTTCGAATTTTGAATGCAGATGCAGACCAATGGTCGGGCTCTAGAATGTGGTGACACGTTGCCAATTCCGGCTGCAAAATGTGTCAGTACACAGCCCTTGTCTGACCGAGGAAAAAAGCTTCTCATGCATAATCGGTTTTGGCTTCCATTAGACTCTACCCCCACCCCTGCCGTTGTAGAGAAAACGCCTATCAAGCTTAACCCTTGACCTGCTGAATATTTATATGCCAGACCCACTACTGATTATCAACCAATCAGATTACTTGATGCAAATTATTGCAACAAATTCATGAGCTGAATGACAAACAATGAAGATCCAGATCAGATGGCTTCTGAAGATCAGATGGCTTCTTCAGAAGCCATCTGGTCTGGATCTTCATTGTTTGAAAGATACGGCATATCCGGGCTCAGGAGGACAAGGGTTAAGCATTACGGCATATCCGGGCTCAGGAGGACAAGGGTTAAGCATGAAAAAAGTAAGACCATGACATCGAATCACGCATGTTTTGAGGTTATTAGCCTATCTAGAGAAAATAAGAAGAACATCGGTCCATATAGGTAACAAAATTTATTAACAATCTCATAGAAAAGTATGACAATGATTTAAAAATTATGTTTGGCAAGAAGATGTCTAAATGATTATGAAAATGTATGCATACAATACAATCTAATGAATTTGCAGGGTAATGAAATTAAATAGTAGTGGAATAAATCTCAACATACACACAAAAGACGGCCCCCGCCTATCGGGGCTTGTAGAAATAGATGGGCTGCATGATGCTTCCACGCAGAGCTGAAACCGACTCGCACACGAGTACTGGTAAACCGCTTAGAGGATCTAAGCCTGCCCAGGCAAAGCGGTGTTAGTTGGACCGTCCATGCATATACATGTAAACCCTATTGGTTTCATTGGGCGGCAGGGCTTGAGATGTTATTTAATGTCAATGTCAGGTAAAAGCCCCACAAAATTGGAAGCAACGTCTCCAAAATTACCTTTACAGTGTTGACGGGGACGTTAAACCTTAAATCAAACAAACAAAAGTATGTTCTCTGGAGTTCGTGGTTTTGAATCTCAGATGGGTATAGAAAAACAAAGAAGCTACCATTACTCAAAAAGAAGAGCCTTCTCTGGTATGCAGATGACAAAAACAGACAGCATTTTAAGATGCCATTCTTCTTGGCAGCTTCAGGGTTAATATAATCCATCGTTGGGTTTGGAAAATAGGTGTACTTTAACCCTTAAGATGCCAAAAAAATTGCATCTGAAAATGTTGTCTGCTTATGTTATCTGCTGCATCTTCTTGCAAACATTTCAACATATTTTTGCATTAGGCAAACAGCGAGAACCCTTATTTGAGCAGTCTGATCTGGGGCCAGACTGTTTGCAACAATGACTTTTAAAGTAACCAGCAGACAACAAAACAGATGACAATTGTTGCAAGTGATATAAGGGTTAGAACTTCTAACATAAAATTTCAATTTTTTGTTGCAATCTGCAGAAACTGCCAACTTCAATACCAGTTTTTTGGTTTCATTTGGAGTTTAACAGCCCAGTCAACAGTAAGTGGGTCATGGTGAGTCAGTTTACCCTATCACACTTATCCAAGGCAGGCTTATACACAAGCAGTCAACAAATAGTGCACATTCATTTGCCAAAAATTGACAACTGCCCTTCTGCAGAAGATAGGGAATGATCATAGAAAGAATGTTGCTGACCCAGAACCTCCTGATAACCAGTTACCTGGCGAGGTTCGAATTTTGAATGCAGATGAAGACCAATGGTCGGGCTCTAGAATGTGGTGACACGTTGCCAATTCCGGCTACATGTGTCAGTACACAGCCCTTGTCTGACTGAGGAAAAAAGCTTCTCATGCATTATCGGTTTTGGCTTCCATTAGACTCTACCCCCACCCCTGCCGTTGTAGAGAAAACGCCTATCAAGCTTAACCCTTGACCTGCTGAATATTTATATGCCAGACCCACTACTGATTATCAACCAATCAGATTACTTGATGCAAATTATTGCAACAAATTCATGAGCTGAATGACAAACAATGAAGATCTAGATCAGATGGCTTCTGAAGATCAGATGGCTTCTTCAGAAGCCATCTGATCTGGATCTTCATTGTTTGAAAGATACGGCATATCCGGGCTCAGGAGGACAAGGGTTAAGCATGCAAAAAGTAAGACCATGACATCGAATCACGCATGTTTTGAGGTTATTAGCCTATCTGGAGAAAATAAGAAGAACATCGGTCCATATAGGTAACAAAATTTATTAACAATCTCATAGAAAAGAATGACAATGATTTAACAAGAGCACCGCAAGCGGGTGCCAACGCTCGTCTGCAGTTTCTTTTAGAAAACAAAAGTTCTAAGTCAAATCAAATTGCAAGATGGAGTTATAAAACTTGTAGGGAATGTAGCTCTTGTGATGGTGAGTATGTGTATGAAGTTTCATGAAGGTAGGCCAAATACTTTTGGAAATATGGTCAAGGTGAAGTTTTTTGGTTAATTTTTCGAAAAATAGGTCAAAGTTCAAAGGTCAAGGTCACAGGTTAAAAAGCGTGGTATGCCTGAAAAGGTCTTGTCCCAAGGAACATTCATGTGAAGTTGGAAGGCTCTGTTGTGAATAGTATTGAAATAAGAGACAAAAGCAATTTAAAAAAAAACGGAGAGAAAAGGGGAGATAATTCAATCAAATTGCAAGATGGAGTTATAAAACTTGTAGGGAATGTAGCTCTTGTGATGGTGAGTATGTGTATGAAGTTTCATGAAGGTAGGCCAATACTTTTGGAAATATGGTCAAGGTTAAGGTTTTCGGTTAAATTTTCGAAAAATAGGTCAAAGTTCAAAGGTCAAGGTCACAGATCAAAAAGTGTGGTATCACTGAAAAGGTCTTGTCCCAAGGAACATTCATGTGAAGTTTGAAGGCTCTGTTGTGAATAGTATTAAAATGAGAGCAAAAAATGTGTTTCAGAAAAAAATTGGAAAAGGGGAGATAATTCAGCCAAAATCAACAATGTTGTTATGGTCCTTGGTCAAAATGTAGCTCTTGTGATGATGAGTGTGTGTATGAAGTTTCATGAGGCTAGGTCTAATACTTTTTAAGTTATAGCCAAGGTTAAGTTTTTTTGGAACGACGCAGGACGCAGGACGACGCAGGACGACAACGCAGACGCCGGAGTGATGACAATAGCTCGAAAGTTTTTTTTCAAAAAACAGACGAGCTAAAAATTATGTTTGGCAAGAAGATGTCTAAATGATTATGAAAATGTATGCATACAATACAATCTAATGAATTTGCAGGGTAATGAAATTAATTAGTAGTGGAATAAATCTCAACATACAAACAAAAGACGGCCCCCGCCTATCGGGGCTTGTAGAAATAGATGGGCTGCATGATGCTTCCACGCAGAGCTGAAACCGACTCGCACACGAGTACTGGTAAACCGCTTAGAGGATCTAAGCCTGCCCAGGCAAAGCGGTGTTAGTTGGACCGGCCATGCATATACATGTAAACCCTATTGGTTTCATTGGGCGGCAGGGCTTGAGATGTTATTTAATGTCAATGTCAGGTAAAAGCCCCACAAAATTGGAAGCAACGTCTCCAAAATTACCTTTACAGTGTTGACGGGGACGTTAAACCTTAAATCAAACAAACAAAAGTACATGTATGTTCTTTGGAGTTCGTGGTTTTGAATCTCAGATGGGTATAGAAAAACAAAGAAGCTACCATTACTCAAAAAGAAGAGCCTTCTCTGGTATGCAGATGACAAAAACAGACAGCATTTTAAGATGCCATTTTTCTTGGCAGCTTCAGGGTTAATATAATCCATCGTTGGGTTTGGAAAATAGGTGTACTTTAACCCTTAAGATGCCAAAAAAATTGCATCTGAAAATGTTGTCTGCTTATGTTATCTGCTGCATCTTCTTGCAAACATTTCAACATATTTTTGCATTAGGCAAACAGCGAGAACCCTTAATTGAGCAGTCTGATCTGGGGCCACACTGTTTGCAACAATGACTTTTAAAGTAACCAGCAGACAACAAAACAGATGACAATTGTTGCAAGTGATATAAGGGTTATACAAGAGGGCCCAGAGGGCCCTGGTTCGCTCACCTGATCCAATATATAACAAGTGGGCCCCGGGCGGGGTCAATTTTGGCCCCAAGGCTATAATTTGAACAATCTTGGTAGAGGTCCACAAGATGAAGCTTCATATTGAATATGAAAGACCTGGGCTTTATGGTTTCAGAGAAGAAGATTTTAAAGGTTTACCCTGCATATAGAAGTCTATGTAAAGCAAGATTTTCCCTATATAAGTCTATGTAAAACCAAAGGGCCCCGGAGCGGGGGCATTTTTGGCCCCAGGGCTATAATTTGAACAATCTTGGTAGAGGTCCACTAGCTGAAGCTTCATAACAAATATCAAAGACCTAAGCCTTGTGGTTTCAGAGAAGAAGATTTTTCAAGATTTTCCCTATATAAGTCTATGTAAAACCAAAGGGCCCCGGAGCGGGGGCATTTTTGGCCCCAGGGCTATAATTTGAACAATCTTGGTAGAGGTCCACAAGATGAAGCTTCATACCAAATATCAAAGACCTGGGCATTGCAGTTTCAGAGAAGAAGATTTTTCAAGATTTTCCCTAAATAAGCCTATGTAAAACAAAAGGGCCCTGGTGCTGAGGCATTTTTGGCCCCAGCACTATAATTTGAACAATCTTGGTAGGGGTCCACTAGATGAAGCTTCATACCAAATATCAAAGACCTGGGCCTTGCGGTTTCAGAGAAGAAGATTTTTAAAGATTTTCCCTATATAAGCCCATGTAAAACCAAAGGGCCCCCGTGCAGGGGGCATTTTTAGCTCCAGCACTATAATTTGAACAATCTTGGTAGGGGTCCACTAGATGAAGCTTCATACCAAATATCAAAGACCTGGGCCTTGTGGTTTCAGAGAAGAAGATTTTTAAAGATTTTCCCTATATAAGCCCATGTAAAACCAAAGGGCCCTGGTGCGGCGGCATTTTTGGCCCCAGCACTATAATTTGAACAACCTTGGTAGGGGTCCAGTAGATGAAGCTTCATACCAAATATCAAAGACCTGGGCCTTGTGGTTTCAGAGAAGAAGATTTTTCAAGATTTTCCATATATAAGCCCATGTAAAACCAAAGGGCCCCCATGCGGGGGCATTTTTAGCTCCAGCACTATAATTTGAACAATCTTGGTAGGGGTCCACTAGATAAAGCTTCATACCAAATATCAAAGACCTGGGCCTTGCGGTTTCAGAGAAGAAGATTTTTAAAGCTTTTCCCTATATAAGCCTATGTAAAACAAAAGGGCCCCTGTGATGGGGCATTTTTGGCCTCAGCACTATAATTTGAACAATCTTGGTAGGGGTCCACTAGATGAAGCTTCATACAAAATATGAAAGACCTGGGCCTTGCGGTTTCAGAGAAGAAGATTATTCAAGATTTTCCCTATATAAGCCCATGTTAAACCAAAGGGCCCCCATGCGGGGGCATTTTTAGCTCCAGCATTATAATTTGAACAATCTTGGTAGGGGTCCACTAGATGAAACTTCATACCAAATATCAAAGACATGGGCCTTGCGGTTTCAGAGAAGAAGATTTTTAAAGATTTTCCCTATATAAGCCCATGTAAAACCAAAGGGCCCCCGTGCGGGGGCATTTTTGGCCCCAGCACTATAATTTGAACAATCTTGGTAGGGGTCCACTAGATGAAGCTTCATACCAAATGTCAAAGACCTGGGCCTTGCGGTTTCATTGAAGAAGATTTTTTAAGTTTTCGGTGAAAAAAATCTATTTTTGGCTACTGTGACCTATATGTGCAACAGACCGAAACCATTTGAACAACTTTGAAAGGGGACCACCTAAGGATCATTCCTGTGAAGTTTGGTCAAAATCCGATCAGTGGTTTAGGAGGAGATGTCGTTTGAAGAAAAGTTTACGGACGGACGGACGCACGGACGCACGACGGACGACGGACAAAAAGTGATCCCAAAAGCTCACCTTGTCACTACGTGACAGGTGAGCTAATAATAAAAACATAACATAAAAAATTTCAATTTTTTGTTGCAATCTTCAGAAACTGCCAACTTCAATACCAGTTTTTTGGTTTCATTTGGAGTTTAACAGCCCAGTCAACAGTAAGTGGGTCATGGTGAGTCAGTTTACCCTATCACACTTATCCAAGGCAGGCTTATACACAAGCAGTCAACAAATAGTGCACATTCATTTGCCAAAAATTGACAACTGCCCTTCTGCAGAAGATAGGGAATGATCATAGAAAGAATGTTGCTGACCCAGAACCTCCTGATAACCAGTTACAGTGATGGATTGACCAATGGATGGAGACGGCCTCGGAAGCTCAGTCACATACACATCTGACTGGTGATCAGGAGGATGTGGGTTTGATACCTGCCGCGGTTGGCAACAGACTTTCGTGGAGATTGACCATAAAATCTTTTCTACCGTCATTCTCTCCCGCTGATTCAAGAAGGGCAGTTGTCAGTTTCTGGCAAAAGAATGTGCACCGTACTGGTTAACTGCTTACATATTAACCTGCCCAAGGAAAGTGTGGCCGGCTAAAAAATGACCTAAAATAGTGTTGACACGGCAGTTAAACTCCAATACAAACAAACAAACCAATGGATGGAAAACTGGAATCCTATATCCCACTGTGCCTACAGCAGGAGCAATGAAAAGGTACAAGTTAGTATGTATAACCATCAAAGACTCAGATCAGCCTGCATATATGTGCAGTCTGCTCAGTCTTCACAGGTCACTGCAAGTCATCTGTGGATCCATGCTCATCAATACAGCTAAAAAACAAGGAAGTCCATGTTTTTGCATGGATGTGCAAGCTGTAGCTTTTCCTGCACACTGGCTCAATCTTGTAGATTAGTATTAACCCCTATCCTGCTGAATTTATTTAGCCACACCCATTTCTGACTTATCCACCAATCAAATTACTTGATATAATGTGTTTGTTCAATTTACAAACTGCATGACAATGAAGATCCTGATCAGATGGCTTGAGCTGCATCTACATTGTTTGCAAAGGTATGGGTTGTCATGTTCAGCATAAAGGTTAAAACTGCATACATCTCGAAAACACGCCAATATAATTTTGACCCCCTTGAACCCCACTTTTATATAGCAAAACTGAGGTTTACAGGGGTAAACCTTATTTGTCTTATTTCTGCTCTAAAATATAGATTGTGGGTATTCGTTAGAACCCCCTCGATGAGGCGGTTCTAATGAGTAGCCACAATCTATGTTTTGAGCAGAATTTCTGCTCTAAAATATAGATTGTGGGTATTCGTTAGAACTCGATGAGGCGGTTCCAACAAGTAGCCACAATCTATGTTTTGAGAAGAAATAAGAAAATATCACAATTTTTCACCTTAAAATCTTTGTTTTTTTCGGCGGTAAAGTTTACAATGTATGGTGAAACCTGTCTAAGTGGCCACCTCTATTAAGCAAGCAACCTGTCTTAAGCAAGCAGCTATTCATTTCGCAAGAAAGGCAAATGTGTTAAAACTCCACCTGTATTAAGCAGGCACCTGTCGTAAGCCAGCATATTTTGGTTATCCCTTAGGTGCTTGCTTAATACAGGTTGGACTGTATTTGTATAGGCATGTTTTGTAATTAAACAATGTGGTTTATTTTGTCAGATTTGGACACACATAAACAGATTCAGCTTCTCTTTACACTATTACTGGTAAGAAATTTCATTTTGCTAATATTTGAAAATTAAATAACTCAAAAAGTCCTTGTCATAATATGTTCAGACACAAAAAAATTTACAAGTACATAAAATAACATAATCCTGTCATAAGTCAGCAATAACAAAATTTCAGAATAGAAAATACAATGTATGCAAAATTAAGGTGCTTTACAGTATGTTAAACTGTTTCTGGTTATCGTTTACAATACCTGCTTTTACTATATCGTATCACAGTAGCTTTCTAAACAAAAATCATAGAACTTCACATTAAAACATTGATATAATTTAAGAGGTTACAAGAGAAAACTGGTCATCAAGTGAACAAGTCCATGCAATGAACACCCCTTAAACCCCACTTTATATAGAGAAAACTGAGGTTTACAGGGGTATACATTATTTTCCTTATTTCTTATCTAAGACAAAGGTTGTGGGTACTTGTTAGAATGGCCTCAATGAGGTGGTTCTAACGAGCACCCACATCCTATGTCTGGAGTATAAATAAGAAAAAATACCACAAATTTTCATTGAAAAAATAACCATTTTGGAGATATGAAAGAATGCACTTTCTTGCACACCAGACAAGGAAATCCGTGATTTTACCCTGGGATAGAAATTTATGTTCTGACCCTGGTGTTCCGACCCCGGCAACTAACATAAATGCGCTTCAATTCTATTCAACTGCCGGAACTACTTCCGCACTACTTTTATTTTGTAAACAATATACATGTGCGAGCTGTCAAAACTAACTGGAGGTATTGTGCAAGAAAAAGAATCCAATATGGTGTTCTGTTGTAGATGGGCGTTTCACATAGCCTCGGTTCCGCTCAGCACGGTCATCCCTCGGGTTGGAAACGCTCATCTACAACAGAACCCCATATCTGATTCTTATAATATCACACGGATGTGTTATCATAATGTTTGGAAAAGAACTTCCAGCAAAGATTCAGATCAGCGTGTATATCCAGCCTGATCAGTGTCTTTGCTGTGTACAATACAGATGCCCATTTCATTAAAGCTTCTTCATTCATTTCCTGGTGTATGAATGTCATCTGACGTGTCACCAGTAACAATTCTGATTCAGAAAGCTGCATCATCACGAAAACATGCCTATATACCCATTTCATTCAAGCTTCTTCATTCAGAAAGCTGTATTTTCAGACATTGCTGAGCTAAAAGTTCATAGCAACTCACAAGGCGGGTATTCTGTGATTGCGGGCGGATAATTTTTGTAAATTCCAATTATAACCTATATTCCTTATTTCTTGTCAAAAACATGTTTTGGTTACTAGTTAGAATCGCCTTGATGAGGCAATTCTTACAACTACTCACAATAAATGTTCTTAATGAAGAAAAAACAAAATTATCCTCGTTTGGAGCTAAATGCATATATAAAGACATAAATTATTTCGATCACAGTATGCTCATAAAGCTTAATGCCATCGTTAGGAGACTTTCAAGGGGGACAGGATACACCTCACATGTTCCATCATTTTTACAAGGGTGACGAATTCTCGACTTCCTGTTTACTTTTCATTCAGCAGGGTCTCCACATGACCTTAGTTGTTGGTGGGATGTAAATCTCAAACACTCATACTTTAAGAGCTGACCTATATTAATGGAGAATACAAACTGTTTTCGAAAGAGTTGCCTCCCCTGAAGGTATATCCATTCACCTATTTTTGAACAGTAATTCTTTTCCATATCACCTGTGTACCGTATTTTCCATAAATACTGAACATGCTCAAATAAGTGCTCACCAATATTTTTTTACACCAATAACCGTAAAAATCCTAAAAATTCGCACTTGGTTTTTTTCTCCTAAAATTTAAACAAATTTGTTTCAAGCTCCAGCAAGGAGTCCAAGAGGTGCAGACAAAATGGCAAACAGTGTAGTCCCTGATCAGACTGCTCCTTCAGGAGCAGTCTGATCTGGGTCTGCACTGTTTGCTTTAGACACTGATCAGACTGCTCCTTCAGGAGCAGAACGTGCAGAGCTTCAGGAGCAGTCTGATCTGGGTCTGCACTGTTTGCTTTAGATACTGATCAGAATGCTCCTTCACGAGCAAAAAAGCAGTCTGATCTGGGTCTGCACTGTTAGCTTAGGCCTATCTGTCCAAATACTTAGGATCATTATGTTAAGAGTGCAAGAGTTTGCAGTCTACTGAAGTTGAAACCATGCCAAAAGATCACACTCTGAAATATCGATTGTTACACTTTGTGATAATTAGGGACAAAATGCAGACTTGTGCAGTTTATATTTTACTTTTGGTCCTTTGAGATCAGCGTGAATATTCTGAGAAATCAGAAATAAATTATTGGTTTAGACTCATATTCTAGACAGTTTTTAAATATTTGGACCCCATTTTGTTTTATATCAGTCTTTGAAACGACTGCCTATTCGAAATTCGCAAAATTACAGTATGTTTCCTCTGGCTTTCTTTGCCGGATCATTACAGGGTCACTGATGAGGCTTTATTAGCCGTAACTACGTAGTATGACCCATCTTCTTTCTTATGAATGTTTTCATTGCTCTTAAAAGAACTCATTTTTGATTTTTATTTGTGTTTATTACGGAACTTCTTGTGGCTTAATATGCTGCTTATGCTTGTCTCAGGAAAACATGTTCCTAAGTCGGCATACAGAGAATATGGTTGCACCCGACAGTATAGTTAACCCTTATCTTGCTGTTCACGACGACTCCTATCTTTGGAAACAGTGTAGATCCAGATCAGATGGCTTCTGAAGAAGCCATCTGATCAGGATCTACACTGTTTGACGTTCAGTTTATGAATTTGTAGGAATAAATTACATGAAGAAATCTGATTGGTTCATAGTCAGAAATGGGTGTGACTTAACTGAATATTCAGCAAGAGAAGGGTTAATGAAAGAACTTTCTAGAGCTTATCAAGATTAAAAAGAAATGTCTCAGCACACTGTTTGGTTTGTTTTTGGTTTCACAGTCCTTTAAAGATTATTTCACTCATATTGAGCTGATCGTTAATCAGAGGTGGGCAAAAACCGGAGTACCCGGAGAAAAACCAAACGACCTTCCGTTGCAGAACGTGGTGTCTCACATGTAACCCAAGCAAGGCTCGAACCCACAGCGGTGAGAGACCTAATGATTAAGAGTTAGCGCTCTTATCCACCAGGCCTCGGTGGCCTGTCTCAGCACACTGTCCTCTTCTTATAGTGAATTCAGATTTTGTTTCATCTCAAAACAAATAATATCATAACACAGAGGTTTTGAGCTATAGTCTTAATTAAGATCTTAAATTTAAAATCTTGGAAAACTGTCAAATGAAACTTCAATCAAAAATGCAAATGGGTTGGAACACAGTCTGTATTTTATGTTGTTAATTAACATATCTTTAAAACATTGTTCATTCAATATGGCAAATAGGCCCCCACCCATCGAGGCTTGAAGAAATAGATGGGCTGCAAGATGCTTCGACAAAGAGCTGAAACCGACCACATATGGGTACTGTTAACCTGCTTAGAGGATCTAAGCCTGCCCAGGCAAAGCGGTGTGAGTCGGACTGTCCATGCTTATAAAACCTATTGGTTTCATTGGGCGACAGGGCTTGAGAAGTCATTTGATCTAGATGTCGGGTAAAAGTCCCACAAAATTGGAAGCATCTCCAGAATGACCTATACAGTGTTGACGGGGACGTTAAACATCAAATCGAACAAACAAATCAATGTGGCAAATATGCAAATATTTTTGCCAGCAAAAAAAAATCACTTTTTGACCACTAAAAATGTTGTTATTCTAACAATACATGTACTTCAAACAGCTGGGTGCTGATGAACATAATATCAATAGCTATACATGTTTGTCCCATTTGTGTACCAGTACTTGGCAGTCTGGGTAATATATGGAGAATCTCACGTGAGAAGACATCTCATATAAAAAGAATACATGTCTTTGGTGAGCTACATAAATTTCATATGAAATGACTATGAGTGTTTTTTTTTTATCCTATAAACATTTTTAATGTATGTTCTCTGTAGAAAATTGGTATGAACTTTTACAGAAAATATAACATTGTCCCTGACACCATTGTAACATTTTACCATTGAACAAGACAACCCCTAGTAGTCTCCTACCATTGATGACAGTGTAGGTCCAGATCAGATGGCTTTTTCAGAAGCGTGTGTGTGGGAATTCGGTTTTAACGTCCCTTTCAACAATTTTTCAGTCATATCACGACGGTGTCTGGTTGCAACAGGGAGCTCAATGCTCACGTTTATAGTGCTGCCTCACTGAAGTATCATGTCCCAGACACATTACATGATACCACATGTACCTGTGACCTCCCGTTCCCCGGAGCGGACACACTACCAACTGAGCTATCGAGGCCGGTATTTTTTCAGAAGCCTTATGATGTTTCAGTACAATAACACAGCCATGTGAAATAGTGCTTTCTTTCATTTATCCAAAACGGATAATTCTCCAATGAAAATTTGTGCTATTTTTCTTACTTTTACTCCAAACCTAGGTTGCGGATGCTCGTTAGAACCCCCCTCACTGAGGCGGTTCCAATCAGTACCCACAAACTATGCAAAAATAAGCAAAATAATATATACCCATGTAAACCCCAGTTTTCACTATATAAAGTGGGGTTTTGAAGGGTGTTCATTTCACAGACTTGTTCACTTGATATGCAGAAGCCATCTAATCAGGATCTACACTGCAATATACTGTTGTTCAGTTTGTGAATTGAATGAATACATTATATAAAGAGGATCTTACGAGTGTTCATGTATTATTGAATTTATTAAACGAGTTGAGGAAATAGGATAAAATGTGAGGCTTTGCCGAGCATTTTATCCCTTTTCCTCAACGAGTTTAATAAATTCAATAATACATGCGCACGAATGCAAGATTTTATTTATCATATGGCATTTAAAACGCATTTCATTCACGATTGTTTACAAAAATGTCAGTATTCCGCCATTAGTAAATGCGACGTCGTTAAGGATGTCGTACATGTAACGTTACGGAACGTATCTAGCTAATTTGCATATTTAATCCACTAGTGGATTATCGAAAATAATACATGGTTTTATTACACTCTCAGACGCAACGTCATATGATAAAAAGTAATAATTGGTTAATAGTCTGAAATGGGTGTGGCAAAATTAATCTATTCAGCAAAACCCGGGTTAACGCTGAACCATCGGTGTTTCATGGATTCTGTACATTGAATATCATAATGGTATTTCTTGGAGTTGATCATCAACCTTCTATAATCAGTGATCATAGCTAAATTGAACTGATTTAGTTTAGACTATACAGTTTCGCACACATACTGAAATAGCCTTAATTAGCCAATATGCTCTAATAATTGATCATCAATACTTTTCAAGAAGAATAGCTGACACCAATTCAGACAGCAAGATTTTGCAACAGTTGTAAAAGATCACACTAACATATCAATATTTTGCTTCCTGATAAAAAGGGACAAATTGCTGACTTGTGTTCTCTCTTCCCGCCACCTATCTTTCAAGACACCTGGCCGTGTGTATAGCTCTTGTGTGCAGAGCGCAATGCTCCATGCCAGTGAGACATGGCCATTGACAAAGACAAACCTCCAACGTCTACAGCGAAATGACAGGGCAATGATCAGACAGATCTGCAATGTCAAGCCACAGAACACTGTCACCATTAGGTCCAGTGAGTTACTTGAGCGTCTTGGCATTAAGGACCTGGACCTCATCCTGAAAGAGAGAAGGCTTCGCTGGTATGGACATGTGGAACGCTCCAACGGTGCAGTCAAGACTGCCTGTGACATACAGGTAGGTGGAAAGCGGGGGCCAGGAAGGCCCAAGATGACCTGGAACCAGCTAACAGAAAGAGATTGCAGAGAATAGAAGCTCTCTGCTATCGATCCACATGATAGACAAGCCTGGAGCAGCAAGCCAGCTACCTGGAAGGGGGCCCACTTATGTGGACGTTGCCCCTGTACCTGCATGTTAATCAAAAATCCGTTGATGATCATGATGATGTGTATATAATTCAATGTATTTTAATGAACATGCTCATTTTGCCAATTTTGGACAGGTTTGGATCAACAAAACATGTCCAGAGATGGAATAAGGAGCATTCAGTTGGTGCCGGACTATCCACATAATAGGACTTTAAAGGGCTTGTTTTTAGGATTATAATGAAATGTTTTAACACACTGTTCCCTTATTAAGGCAACTACGGTAGTTCAGAAATTACTTTCAGTTATTATTGAAACATGCTGTAATTATGCACTAATACATGTCCATGTATAACTGAGCACCATCACTCATAACGTCCTTAGCATGTCAGATAAAAATATTAAGTAGAATGGGAACACCTGGCAGATTTTTCTGTCATTTTTCATAGGGAGACATTTTTCGGACTTCCTGTACACTTTTCTATAATCCCTGTCCCACTGAAAAAGGGGTCTACTTTTAAAGGAAAGAATTTGCTCCTCAGGAGCAAATTCTTTCCTTTAAGAGTTGACCCTATTGACATGGGAGTTTCACTCATATCGAGCTGGTAGTTAATCAGAGGTGGGCAAAAACTGGAGTACCTGGAGAAAAACCACCTGACCTTCCGTTGCAGAACTTGGCGTCTCACATGTGACCAGAGCGAGGCTCAAACCACAGCGGTGAGAGACCTAATGGTAAAGAGTCAGGGCTCTTAACCACTAGGCCACGAAGGCCCGTTCCGTTTTAGGGATTTCCACATAAAAAGGGTTATGGGATAATTGTCTTAGTTACTTGTTATGGATACCTTTTAGAATCACCTAAATGAGGCATGTTTTAATGGGGAATAAGTAACATTATTCCAGAATTATCTGCAGTACGCTCTCTATTTGAAGCTACCATAAAATGCTAAAAATTCCGACACCTTGAGGACTTGCTGTAATTCTCCTAAAATTTTAACTAATAGATTTCATGATCCAGCAAGGGGTCCAAAAGATGCAGACGGAATGACAAACAGTGTAGACCATGATCAGACTGCTCCTTCAGGAGCAGTCTGATCTGGGTCTGCACTGTTTGCTTAGGCCTACCTGTCCCAATACATAGGACCATTATAGTATGTGTGTACTCTCTTCTTAAGTGTTAGAATTCTGTATTATCATGCATTCCATGCATTGACGTTTAATCTCAGTTTTTTCAGAGGCCTTTACACAAGATAAGTGTCATGATCTCCTCAAAACTTAAAAGGGTGGATGAATTACTGCACATCTCAGAGTGTCTCATACAAGCCCTGTTTTCTAGAAGTCTCCTCAATGCTTCCGTAACTTCGACTGTGAATAGGTGCATAACTGGCGTACCTATGCATCCTGTCATAATTATTTCGTCGAAACATCCGCTGGAATGTGAATTTAATATTCGTAACAAAAGTATTTGTATGTTGCTCTGTGCTTGATATGGACGGATGAAAGTTAAAATCTGCCACCTCTACATGTTTTTTCTTCCGCACTTTCATTATGTATATTGTCACAGCGAGAAGGAAGCAGACGGCAACCAGGCCGCCTATCACAGGAAGTACAATGGCTGCTGCACTACTGTATGTGTGTTTCCCTGGTGGTGCTGAAAAGAGAGGTGAAAATATGTAACTCAGCTGATACTGTCAAATACAGTCTTGGGCCCAGTTGTTTAAAGCATTGTTCGCTTAACACTCTGCATGCTGGGTACTTTTTCAGCAGATGACAATTTGAAATAATTTTTGTTTACCTTTTTTCTAGAAAACAGGACCCATTATTTCAAGTCCTGTTTTCTAGGAAAAATATCAACAATATGTCGTCTGCTGAATTAGCACAGAGAGTGGTAAAGGTTGTTAGTGGTAACGGTTCTTACAGGTTCAATGTCTAAAACGGAGGAATTTTTTTCCAGAAAAAAAACAACAACTGAGTAGCTTTTGCATCTGCCAAAGTTACTTTTTTTCAGCAAAATATAATCATATTTTTCCATACTAATCCTTGTCCTGCTGAGCCCGGGTATGTCTTCACTTTCAAACAATGCAGATCCAGATCAGATGGCTTCTGAAGAAGCCATCTGATCAGGATCTTCATTGTTTGTCATTCAGTTTATGAATTTGTTGCAATAATTTGCATCAAGTAATCTGATTGGTTGATAATCAGTAGTGGGTGTGGCATACATAAATATTCAGCAGGTTAAGGGTTAAATGATTAAAGTTTTAACAATATGATAACAAACAACTTCATTAGTTTTGAACAAGAGGACCAAGCACTTTTTTCTCACTAAGCCTAAAAGCACCAAGGAAAGTTCTAGAGCAGATGAACTTTAAGCAGAATATATTTTTAAGCAGAAATATTTTTTTCTAATTTTTCAGCAAAAATAAGGCTTGCCATTTCATGTGAATCATCTGCTAAGCAGATGATTCACATGAAATGACAAGCCCAAGTTTTGCTGACAAGTAATGAGAAAAAATAGATTTTCATCTGTTTTATAATTTTTTGCAATGCTTGATGGGTAATATAGAGTTATATGTAGTACCCATTTATTCTTAAAAGAAAACGTGGTCACACGAACAAATTCTTTCCTTTTTCAGTATGGTTTATATGTTTGTTTGATTTGAGGTTTAACGCCCCCGTCAACACTGTATAGGTCATTTTGGTGACGTTGCTTCCAGTTATGTGGGACTTTTACCCGACACTGAGATGAAATGACATCTCAAGCCCTGTTGCTCAATGAACCCAATAGGGTTACTAAGCATGGACGGACCGACTCACACCCCTTTTCCTGGGCAGGCTTAAATCCTCCAAGCGGTTTAGCAGTACTCTTGTGCGGTCGGTTTCACCTATGCGCGGAAGCATCAAGCAACCCATCTATTTCTTCAAGCTCCGATGGGCAGGGCCTAGGGCATTTCTTGGAAGAGCCATGTTAACAGGAATACAACAGGAAGCCACAAAAGTTGTCTTTCTTGTAAAAATGATTAATTGTATGCCAGGGCCCTGTTGTTCAAAGCATCCTTAGCTTAACAAGCTCGTGAGTGGTCAAATTGTTGACTGTTCTAGTCAGTACAATATCTAAAACCGTGGAAGTTGTATTTTTTTTTTGCTGAAAAATGTGAGCAGCTTTTGCAGATGCAAAAAAGCTGCTCACATTTTTTCAGCAAAAATATATGCATATTTGCCATATTTTAAAAATGATCAAAATTTTAACGAAAGTTAACTGAGGACATAGTTAGTTTTGAACAACTGGCCCCAGATGTATATATTTTCCTGAATGCCATATTTACCATAAGTATTCCAACACCTAAACTCATTCTCATACTTGCTCTAAAATTGTAACAAGTACAATTAAATAGCCGATGAGCCGAAAAATAGCTGGATGAGAGGCAAACAGTGCAGACGCAGATGAGATGCCGCATTTTGCGGCATCTCATCTGGGTCTACACTGTTTGCTCAGCCCTGTCTTTCCAAATACATATGGTAAATATGGTACACCCACCATAGTACATGTATCAGTCATTACCCAACACAAACAATACATGCTAATCTTGTTCACATACCCGACACAGATCACTCCTCAATGTAAACAAAACCCTGTGTTACCTTGAATGACTTGTCAAATTAATCTCTAGATAGTGTATCTTTTTCACTTTTATTTGCTGATAGTCTACTTTTGTAACATGACTTTAACCATGGAACAAAGGTAAATTTAGTTTGAGTGTCATGTAAAGTTTAGAAACATAATCAAAATAAACTTGATTAACCTCAGAATGATGACCTTGATTCCAAGCTGACCAACATCAACTGACCTTAAAATTAAGTAGAATAAAACAGTTTGGGCAGTGTGGGTGGGGGATTTAGAAGGATAGATTAATTTTTCTCTTCTACAGATAGTTCAAATGAATAAGAACAGAAGAAAACTAGATCACACAGTCGATGGTATACCTTCACAAATACCCACTTTTTCTATGAATAACACTAAAGATATGGCAAAGTCATACTTTTTGACCTTGAGGTCATGTTGAGGCCAAGGTCACACCAAAAGTAGCCCAGTGCCTTCTACATCCAATGTACTATCAACAGGCAAAGTTTGAAAAGTGTACCTTAACCGGTTTCAGAGAAGATCCATTCCAAAGAAACATGACGGACGGATGGACACACACACACATACACGCACGCACACACACACACACAGGAGCAAATTCTTACCTTGAGTAGACCTTTTTTATGAGGGGGAGAGGGGTGGGGGCTAAGTTGACAAGAAAGCAAACAGTAATGTTTGTTTGGCGCTTAACAGCCCGGTGAACATTACTTAGGTCAGCCAGTGAACACTATTTAGCTCCAAGCCAGCAGGTCCATTTACCTACCACACTCCCTAGGAAACTGACAACTGCCCTTCTTGAATCAGTGGCATGATAGAAAAATCTCCACAAATGAATGTTGCCACCCCAGGCAGATATTTCAATCAACGTTAATTAGCTCTATTACTTTTTGGAAAGAACAGATTAAAAGATGGACACCAAAAGACAACCATAATCATTTGTATATAGTCTATACATTTTTGTTTGGGTATAACATGGCGGTCTAACTAAGAGGGATTTTTCTACTTTAGACCCCAACAATAGTGTTATAACTAGATCTGCAGTCGATGGTATACCATCGCAAATACCCGCTTTTTCTATTAATAACACTAATGCCTATGTATAAGCTAGCCAAAACTACATGTAAGTTAAAAAAAGTTGCAAAGAACATTATAAGTGATAAGCAAAGTTTCAGAAGTGTAACTCTTATAGTTTAGAAGATATGGCAAAGTCATACTTTTTGACCTTTGACCTTGGGGTTATGTTGAGGTCCACCTAAAGTATCCCAATTTATTCTATATTCCAACAGCCATCCAATAACCAAGTTTCAGAAGTGTAACTCCAATAGTTTAGAAGATATGGCAAAGTCATACTTTTTGACCTTTGACCTTGGGGTCGAGGTCACACCAAAAGTAGCCCAACATATTCTATATTCCAAGGGCCATCCAATAAGCAAAGTTTCAGAAGTGTTACTCCAATAGATTAGGAGATATGGCAAATCATAATTTTTTACCTTTGACCTTGGGGTCATGTTGAGGTCAAGGTCACACCAAAAGTATCCAAATTTATTCTATATTCCAAGGGCCTTCCAATAACCAAAGTTTCAGAAGTGTAACTCTAATAGTTTAGAAGATATGGCAAAATCATACTTTTTGACCTTTGACCTTGGGGTCAAGGTCACACCAACAGTAACCTGACATATTCTATATTCCAAGGACCATCCAATAAGCAAAGTTTCAGAAGTGTAACTCCAATAGTTTAGGAGATATGGCAAATCATAATTTTTGACCTTTGACCTTGGGGTCATGTTGAGGTCAAGGTAACAAAAAAGTTGCCCACTGCCATCTACAATCCATGTACTATCCACATGCAAAGTTTCAAAAGTGTAACTTCAGTGGTTGCAGAGGAGATCCAATCCCAAGAAACATGACTGACGGACGGACAGACAGACAGATGGATGGACAGACGGACTGACGCCGGAGTGAACTGTGGTACGAAAACAATATACCCGATTTTTCTTCGAAAAAGCGGGTATAAATAGGTTGTGGAGTACCTCTAACTGTGACATTGTGTTGTCTGAAGACAAGGCTGACATCATTTGCAATACTGATATTAAATGTGTATTTTCCTTCAGGCTGGGGACCAGCTGTGATGTTACAGTGGGTGGAGTTAGTCACTTCCTGACAACACCAGTCATCAATACATTCCATCCCACCAGTCCTGTTACCCTGTAAACATACTGTGAATGGGCCACTGAAAGTGGAAAAAAGAAGGCTTCTATAATAACATACACTTGACATGCTAATCTGCAACATTTAACCCTTCTCTTGCTAAATACCGTATTCGACCTATTTACCGCACCTTGCGTTTAGTTTTTTTAAAAATTGTATGAAAATATTGTGGTAAAAAATCTACCTAATAAGCGCACACTCAATACAAAAAAAAAAACAAACAAAAAAAAGCTTTCGATATGATTATTTTATAAGAGTTGAATTTCAGCATAGGGGTTCACCACATATTCATATGATTGTCCGGGTCAAAGATGCAGCAAAACTCAATATGAATTTGTTGGGAGGTTACTGTAAAGTGTGCACTTGTGTATTTTTTCCAGAAAAAGCTTGGGTGTGTGCTTATAGGAGCATGTGCGGTAAATAAGTCGAATACGGTATTCATTTTAGCCACACCCATCTCTGACTTTGAACCAATCAGATTACTTGATGTAATTAATTCCTACAAATTCATAAACTGAATGTCAAACAGTGTAGATTCTGATCAGATGGCTTCTTCAGAATCTACACTGTTTCCAAAGATATAGGTTGTCGTGAACAGCAAGATAAGACTTAATTCAGAAATGAAGGTTAACTTTTTATGTTCATTGAAGTACTCAACATTGGGCCATGACCAAAGCAACGCCTGTTGTTCAAATCATTGTTGGCTTAACAAATTCATTAGTGATTGATCAAGGCCTAGTTGTTCAAATCATTAGTGACTGATAGTTGTTCAAATCAATAGTGATTGATAGTTGTTCAAATCATTAGTGATTGATCAAGGCCTAGTTATTCAAATTAGTGATTAATCAAGGCCTAGTTGTTCTAATTAGTGATTGATCAAGGCCTAGTTGTTCAAATCATTAGTGACTGATTGAGGCCTAGTTGTTCAAATCAAGGCCTAGTTGTTCAAATAAGTGGTTGATCAAGGCCCAGTTGTTCAAATTAGTGATTGATCAAGGCCTAGTTGTTCAAATCATTAGTGACTGATTAAGGTCAAATTAGTGGTTGATCAAGGCCTAGTTATTCAAATCATTAGTGATAGATCAAGGACTAGTTATTCAAATCATTAGTGATTGATCAAGGCCTACCGGTAGTTGTTCAAATCATTAGTGACTCATTGAGGCGTAGTTGTTCAAATCATCAAATGCTGATCAAGGCCTAGTTGTTCAAATTAGTGGTTGATCAAGGCCTAGTTGTTCAAATCATTAGTGATCGATCAAAGCCTAGTTCAAATCAGTGATTGATCAAGGCCTAGCTGTTCAAATTAGTGATTTATCAAGGCCTAGTTATTCAAATTAGTGAGTGATCAAGGCCTAGTTGTTCAAATCATTAGTGACTGATTGAGGGCTAGTTGTTCAAATAATTAATGACTGATCAAGGACTAGTTCAAATTATTAGTGATTGATCAAGGCCTAGTTTTCAAATCATTAGTGGCTGATCAAGGCCTAGGCCTAGTTGTTCAAATCATTAGTGATTGATTGATGCCTAGCGGTTCAAATCATTAGTGGCTGATCAAGGCCTAGTTGTTCAAATCATTAGTTATTGATAGAGGTCTAGTTGTTCAAATCATTAGTGATTGATCGAGGCCCAGTTGTTCAAATCATAGTTGTTCAAATCATTAGTTACTGATCCAGATAATTATTGATTGATCAAAGCCTAGTTGTTCAAATTATTATTGATCAAGGCTTAGTTGTTCAAATCATTAGTGACTGATCGAGGACTAGTTGTTAAAAAAATTAGAGACTGATCAAGGCCAAGTTGTTCAAATAATTAGTGATTGATCAGTACCTAGCTGTTCAAATCATTAGTGACTGATCAAGGCCTAGTTGTTGAAATCATTAGCAACTGATCAAGGCCTAGACGTTCAAATCATTAATGATTGATCAAGGCTTGGTTGTTCAAATCATTATAGACTGATCAAGGCTTAGTTGATCAAATCATTAGCAACTGATGAAGGCCAAGTTGTTCAAATAATTAGCGACTGATCAAGGCCTAGTTGTTCAAATCATCAACGACCGATCAAGGCCTAGTTTTTAAATCATTAATGAATGATCAAGGCTTAGTTGATCAAATCATCAATGATTGATCAAGGCCTAGCTGTTCAAATCATTAGTGACTGATCAAGTCTTAGTTGTTCAAATCATTAGTGACTGCTATGTATCTTGTATCTTGCCCAAGGCCTAGTTATTCAAATCATTATTGACAGATCAAGGCCTAGTTGTTCAAATCATTAGTGATTGATCAAGGCCTAGCTGTTCAAACCATTAGTGACTGATCAAGTTAGAGTTCTTCAAAGCATCTTTAGTGGATGCATTTTATGTCCTATTAAATACACTACCACATTTACTGTTATTTTTGCTGAAAAATTTATGAAAGTTACAGGCATTTTTTCAGCAAAATAAACAGTATTTTTGAAATACTGAATGACTGAAATTTTACTGATGTGTTAACAAATACCTTTAATAGTTTTTAGATAACTTTGCCTGAAATGTTTAGTTTTTTTTTTTTTCAGAAAAAGTAATATCTAATAGAGTTGTATTTTAGCTGCAAAAATGTTCTAAATTGCACTCATAAGCCTAACCAAACTCATTTCCTCTTGGTGCTTGACTCTGACTAACACTCACTTGTCAAGATCACTTTCAACCATCTTTCATCAAGTAAGTAAGTGGCTTTCCCTACAGTATGGTCTTGTATCCACCAGTCTACTACTGCCTTAAGGAAATTACATCTTACCTTCCATTTAAAGTAACATTGATAACAACAAGATCTGTGGTATGGACAACTGTACTTCCACTGACATTTACACTGACAGGATCTGAAATATAAAGTAACATATTAACTCTTATCCTGCTGTTCACGACAATCCTTTTCTTTGCAAACAGTGTAGATCCAGATCAGATGGCTTCTGAAGAAGCCTTATCCTGCTGTTCATGACAACCCTTTTCTATGCAAACAGTGTAGATCCAGATCAGATGGCTTCTGAAGAAGCCTTATACTGCTGTTCACGACAACCCTTTTCTTTGCAAACAGTGTAGATCCAGATCAGATGGCTTCTGAAGAAGCCTTATCCTGCTGTTTACGACAACCCTTTTCTTTGCAAACAGTGTAGATCCAGATCAGATGGCTTCTGAAGAAGCCATCTGATCAGGATCTACACTGTTTGACATTCAGTTTATGAATTTGTAGGAATAAATTACATGAAGAATTCTGATTGGTTCAAAGTCAGAAATGGGTGTGGCTTAACTGAATATTCAGCAAGAGAAGGGTTAATCAACCTTGAAAATTAAAGAAGACTGAGCCAACCTCAGATCAAGGTCACCCGAGGGTCATGATTTCAAATTTTTAGAAGTCAGCACTAAGCTACCCGATGCTATATACCAAGTTTCAAGGCAATCTGGAGAAAATGGTTTACAATATATGGCCATCTTTGTAACGTGACTTGAATCAATCGAAATAAAGCCCAATGAAGACCATCAATTCATCATAGCAATGTCAAAGAAATTTCGTTCATTCCCCTACCTTATGTAGACACCACACCTAATTTAGTTACATTCAGAGATGTTATTGGAAAATGTTGACGATACAGATGATGATGGACGATGAACCACTGTCTATCATACAATCTCCCCAGGAACCTCCCCAGCAGGCGTACATCACTATGGCAAAGTTATATCAACGTCGGTGCAACTCATGACATTGTACCGACGTTGTAGGGATGTCACAATTAAGTCATGTGCTGCTGGGTCCTGCTCAGAGGAGCAAAAAAAAAACTTGCTAATTGTAAATGACACTTAAGGATTAAAGGAAATTAATAATTATATCTGTTACACCTGTGGACACAAAAGCGTTCAAACTTTGATGAGCTTCATTTCATTCTGACTTGAAACATCATTCAATATATCCTAACATTCTATCAGTCAGCTGCGAGACAGAAATAAATTCAAAACACAAGGTGGTGTACATTTCATTGTTGACTCCTGCACTGTCCAATGAAAATACATCTCAGACGTCACTCACAAAGCGTTTTCAAAAATGAGACCAATCAATTGCTTGATCTAGTTTTAGAATTCTTTGATGAATGACATTTGCTTGTCAAACTAACTTGATGCAAAGAGATTCATTGAAAGTTATTTCATAGGAGTTTGAACGCTTTTGTGTCCACAGGTGTATTTTACAAGTGAGAGCAAACCTTAAGATGCCAATCACCACAATTGTTGTCTGCTCTGTAATCTGCCGGTTATTTTAAAAGTCATATTTGCAAACAGTGTGGGAGCAGTCTGATCAGGGTCCATACTGTTTTCCTGTTTGCAAAAACATATTTGAAAGGCAACAGATGACATAAACAGACAACATTTTCAGATGCAGTTTTTCTCAGCATCCTAACCCTTATCATGCTGTTCACGACAACCCCTATCTTTGCAACGGTGTAGATCCAGATCAGATGGCTTCTGAAGAAGCCATCTGATCAGGATCTACACTGTTTGACATTCAGTTTATGAATTTGAAGCAATAAATTACATCAAGTAATTTGATTGGTTGTTAGACAGAAATGGGTCTGGCTTAAATGAATATTCAGCAGGATAAGGGTTAAGGGTTAATCCATTGATTAAATTATTGGCATTCAGTAATTTTCTAAGTCTATCATGGTCCTAAAAGGTGGCAATGGGGGTGTTTTTATTAATTTTGAACATACATCTATAAATTGTGACAAAATGAATATATTTGGCTGGACAAGGGCTAAGTGGTTCACCAATGAAGTCCACTGACTGAGTCATAAAGGTCAAGCAATCTGAAGTGGATACCACAGTTGACATAGAGGTGAATGCTGTGGCGTAAATAAAAGTTCTCCCCGTAATTCATACAGGCAAGCTAAAACCTAACGTAAATACAGTAAAATTCCTATATTAAGACCACCTTTGGGGCTGTTCAAAAGTGGTCTTTGTGTTCAAAAGTGGTCTTTCATACCACTTTTGAACAGATCCAAAGGTGGTCTCTTTTTAGAAGACACTGGATGTAGAAAATGGAAAGAAAGAATCACTGAAACCTTCTCAGTAACTTTGAAAAGAAGCTTTAGTTGTAATTTTAGGTGGCCTTAATAGTGGAATTTTATTTTGGCAAGACATGGGCTAAGTGGTTACCAACTGAGCCACAAAGGTCATGCAATGTGAAGTGGATACCACAGCTGACACAGAGGTGAATGCTATGGCATAAACAGTAGCTCTCCGTGTACTTAATACAGACAGGCTAAAACAATGTTAATAACAGTAAAATTCCTATATTAAGACCACCTTTGGAACTGTTCAAAAGTGATCTTTAAGACCACTTTTGAACAGTTCCAAAGTTGGTCTCTTTTTAGGAGACACTGGATGAAAAACACAAAGAAAGAATAACTGAAACCTTCTCAATAAGCTTTTAAAAGAAGATTTAGTCGTAATTTTAGGAGGTCTTAATAGTGGAATTCTACTGTACTGCGCATATTAAGATGACTAACTTTCATTTTCCTATCATACTTTTTACTTTCATTCTATTATGTAAGAGGATCTTTTAATGTCCCTGTGATTAAAATAATGAACCACAATGTGGTAGATGACTGCTGCATTTCTCATCCAAACTGCATCATGCTTTCAAGGTAAGGTGCAGCACCAAATAAAACTGTCATAGCAGATGACATTTTCTTTTTCAGAGAACATCAGGCATAAAATTTCATGTTATTCATCTTCTCCAGATGATTCACATGAAAAGTCAAGCCTGATAAGAAAAAAACAATGAAAATAACATTTGTAATATATAAAGGTAAAACAGGACAACAGTGAAACCAACATGATATATTCAAACAAAAATGTCATTTTTCTATAACATTGATACCTTTTTGGGATCTACCCTTAAAACCATGTTATATCAAAACCGTGTCATAATGAACATTGTTATAAAGAGGTTTATGCCTATTTCCTATTTATAGAAGACAAAGCTTGCCTGTCTACTAGGTAGAGAGGACCCTCGTTATAACGACAGTATTTGTTCCCTATTATTGTGCTGTTATAAAGAATCTGCCGTTATAAAGAATCCCAGTAAGGAGTATGTATAGTATTTAAGGTCTTTTCCCATTAATACTCCCAGAAACAACTGTAAAAGACATTTGTTACAATCGCCTCGGTGAAGCAATTCCAACAAATATCTATAACATTTGTTTCTTGGAGTATTAGATTACAAGACCCTTTCATGACTAGGGACTCAATTTTTTTGTGCATTATCAACCCGCGGGAAGCCCACATCAACCGAGGACACGCCTTTAGCTTAGTAGTCATTGCAGTCAAATTGCCGTTATTATGTGTTTTGTTGTTATAACGAATGTCGGTATAAAGAGGGTTGACTGTATATGCTTTGTATAATGTATTTACCCCAAATATTCGTACACCTCAACTCCTTTACATACTTGTTCTAAAAATTCGAACAAGTACAATTTACTACCCGATGTGGAGGCTAAAAATATAAAAACTTCACAAAAAGTGCAAAACATTTTCCAGAGGCGCGCTAAAAATAGCTGGACGAGTAGCAAACAGTTTAGTCCCTGTCGAAACAACACATTCTGTGGCATCTCATCTGGGTCTACACTGTTTGCTCAGCCCTGTTTGTCCGAATACTTAAAGTAAATATGGTAATCTTAAGGCTGTTTTTTCCTGAAAAAAAAAATCAAATTAGAATGTCATCTGCTATTTTTGCTTAGTATTTTAAGAGTAAACTGAAGTCTTGTGACCATGTTAAAATGAATGAGTTTTTAATTGGATACTTCATTGTACATATACATGTACTTAACAGCTGATATAAATGCAATTACATGTATTCAAATACGTTACTAACCCTAATCCTGCTGAATATTTTAACTAGCTATATCCATTTCTGACTATCAGCCAATCAGATTACATGATGTAATGTTTAACGGTTATATTCACAAACTGAATGACAAACAGTGTAGATCCTGATCAGATGGCTTCTTCAGAAGCCATCTGATCAGGATCTACACTGTTTGCAAAAGTAGGGGTTGTATTGAGCAGCAGGATAAGGGTTAATAGGTGACTGTATTGGAATTACATCTATGCAAATACATTAACTAGTGATGATATGGAAGCCTTCGTGGTGTAGTGGTTATGCTACTCACCTTGTAAAGCAGGGGTCGCAGGATCGATCCCGGGCTTCTCCAGACTTTCGGATGAGTCTTTAAACCGAGGTCCCGTCTCCTTATGACCTTAGCTGTTGGTGAGACGTAAAACTCAAACACTCACTCACTAGTGATGTTACATTAGGTGGCCCTACCCAATTCTCAACACTTACTAGTAGAACATGTAAGGTACAAATCAGAACTATGGCAGGTGGTAGTTTCAAACATTTTTCTTCATATATTTTTCAAAGAAAAACTAGATCGCGCAGTCGATGGCGTGCCATCGCAAATCCCCACGTTTTGACCTCTTCCAGGGACCCCTGGGGGCTGGTCCAAAAATTAATGTGCTCTTGCAGAAGCCATTCATGTAAGTAACTCACATAGAAGCCTCCGTGGTCGAGTGGTTACACTACTCGCCTTGTAAACCAGGGGTCGCAGGTTCGATCCCGGGCTTCTCAAGACTTTTGGATGAGTCTTTAAACCGAGGTCCAGTCTCCGTATGACCTTAGCTGTTGGTGGGACATAAAACTGAAACACTCACTCAAGTAACTCACACACCAAATTTGGTTGAATTCCAATGAACAGTATAGGAGGAGATAGCCGGACAGACGGACGGACAGACGGAGGCGATAACAATATCCCCACTTTTCTTCGAAAAACGTGGGGATTAAAAAGACTTGACATTGCATGTGAGGACAATTCACATGAAAAGCCAAGCCTGATTTTCTGAGAACAGTAACAAAAACTTTTGTGATGTTGACTGTCCCAGACCGTATCTTGGCCCTTTATGTTGTTATATTGAATGTCCCTTCCCCTAAATTACTGTAGAAGTCATCAAATGAGTGGTGTCCAGAAAAGAATTTTCTTCAAACACATTCATACAGGGAAGATACCTATCAGCTAAGACAGTTTAGATTTTTTATTTAATGAGTTATGGCCCTTTGTTGCCATTTCTAGAATTTAAACGTGGATGTATTTGACATTTGACATATTATCTTAAAATTCTTTGTTAGCTGGATGTTTTAGGCAAAAGGCAAACAATAAAGATCCTGATCAGAGTGCATTAGGAGTAGACAATATTCAATCAGGCACATGTAACATACTGTAATGATCCTAAGTACTGGGGCAGATAGGCCTAAGCAAACAGTGTAGAACCTTATCAGACTATTCCATCTGCACCTTTTGGACTTCTTGCTTGATCATGGAACAAATTTGTTAAAATTTTAGGAGAATTACAGCAAATCCTCAAGATGTACAAATTTTTTGGGTTTTATATCGTAACATATACATATACATGTAATGTTATATTGATATAATGAGCTCATCTAAAAGATAAGTGTTACTAATATGTGCCACTTCATGAGAAAAACTTTTTTTGCCATTTGCGAACAAAGGCATAGAACAGAATGCACATTCATGCAGTCTGATCTGTGCCTTTGTGTTGGCTACTTGGACAGTGCAATATCTGTAGTTTCTGTATCTAAAATTTCAATACCATGATGATCCTAAGTATTGGGACAGACAGGCCCTAAGCAAACAGCCCACACCCAGATCAGACTGCTCCATATTCACCTCCACTTTCTGGACTCCTTGCTGGATTGATTTGTTTGAATTGGGGTTTAATGTCTCCGTCAACACTATATAGGTCATTTTGGAGACGTTGCTTCCAATTTTGTGGGACTTTTACCCGACATTGAGGTGAAATGACATCTCAAGCCCTGTCGCCCAATGAAACCAATATGGTTTATAAGCATGGACTGTCTGACTCGCACCCCTTTGCCTGGGCAGGCTTAGTCATTCTAAGCGGTTTACCAGCACTCATGTGTGGTCAGATTCAGCTCCGTGTGGAAGCACCATGCAGCCCAATCTATTTCTCTAAGCCCCGATGGATGGGGGTGATTGCTGGATTGAGAACAAATTTGTTAAAATTAAGGGGAATTACAGCAAGTCCTCAACGTGACCAAATTTTTAGAATTTTATGGTAAAATGCTAGCGTAACCTGGTTGCAATCTCCAAAGACATGTTATCTTGTGACAGGGTTTATGTCATGTGTTGATATGTGTACATTTTGTTGTCTGACATAGATAATGTTGAAAGGTTAAAAGTATCTGTTTTGTTTAAACACCTACAACGTATGTCAACAGCTTATCAGTTGTACTTGTCAAATTGGTAAACGAAACAATGTAGAAACCAGTTCCATACATACAGTAGAACTTCGATGGCTCGAACACCAATGGCCGTTTACCATGGATGTGTTGAACCCATTCGTGAGCCCCTAGCGAAATCCTCTTCATAAGAAATAGTGGGGGATAATTAAGGAGGTGTTAGTCTTTTATCTTGCAAATGTATGCTGTATGTACTCATTAGAATCGCCTCGATGAGGCGATTCTAATGAGTACACAGAGCATACATATGCATTATCGAACACCGAAACAATGTGTAAAAGTATCTCGTTATGCCTCCTGACAGTAACCTCAGTGGCTCGAACTACCCCTGTCTCCAACAGATTTTCAAGGTCCCAAAGGTGTATGAGCCATTGAAGTTCGACTGTAGTTGCAAAACAATTTAAAAGGAATTTTCCTTATTTCTTGAATGACATACCAACACATGTACGAAATTCTGATACTCTCTGGAAATTTCAAACTGCCTATGTCAGGTGGTTTTTCACTAGCTGAATCTTTTGCATTACAATGACTCCTTATATAGCTATTTCAGCTATTTTATTGTTGTTGATATGAAAATTTTTTATTGTAACTGGTTCACTGTTTACATGTTGTATATTATGTTAACTGTGTATATGTTACGTATATGTGAGGCCCGCATGGAAGATCGGGAAACCTAATGCGCAAGCCTCATTAAATAAAGACGTTACTTACTTACTTACTTACGACTTCTCATTAAAAACATATGCTGTGGGTAATTTTGTCTTCTAACAGAGATAATGTTAAAAGCTTTATTCCAATACCTACATTGTATGTCTATAAATTACCATTTGTACATGTCATACTAGTAAATAAAACAATGTACAAGTTCTGTACATAGCTCCAGGTAATACAAAGTAACCCGATAAAAAGCAATTTTCCTTATTTCTTCATGAAACATATGCTGTGGGTAATTTTGTCCTCTGACAAGTTTGAAAGTATCAGTTTTGTGGTCTGACAGAGATAATAAGTTTGAAAGTAGCAGCTTTGTTTCAACACCTACATTGTATGTCTACAGCTTATCAGTTGCACATGTCATAGTAGTAAACAAAACAATGTACGAGTTCTATACATATTAAACCTTGTCCTGCTGAGCCTGGATATGCCATATCTTTCAAACAATGTAGATCCAGATCAGATGGCTTCTGAAGAAGCCATCTGATCAGGATCTACATTGTTTGTCATTCAGATTGTGAATTTGTTGCAATAATTTGCATCAAGTAATCTGATTGGTTGATAATCAGTAGTGGGTGTGGCATATTTGAATATTCAGCAGGACAAGGGTTAATAAAGGGGCACCGTAAAAATCCTAAAAATTCGGACACCTTGAGAACTTGCTGTAATTCTCCTAAAGTTTTAAAAATTTGTTTCGTGATCCAGCAAGGAGTCCAAGAAGTGCAGACAGAATGGCAAACAGTGTAGACCCTGATCAGACTTCTCCTTCAGGTCCTTCAAGTTATTTTCCATATCTCTTCCTAGAAATATAACATGTATTTTGTTAAAGGTACTGTATAGCCTCAGTGAGAGGATTCTAACTAGTACACAAAACCCATCTCCCAAACATTCTTATATCCAAACTTGTGTTATAAAACAAGAGCTCTGCAGGCGGGGCATTATACGTACGCCTGTGGCAGGTTAATATTAGTTGGACTGCAACCTCGAAACAATATGCACTGCTCCATACCATGGTCTAACTATATACATGTACAATGTATCAAGTTTCAGCTTGATTGGATCTTAATTGCAGGAGGAGTTAGCCAGAAACAAAATATTTACAGAAATTTTCAAAGCAGACAGGTAACCTTGAAGCTTTGCGTGCTACTCCACATCATAGTCTTACTCACTATCAAGTTTCAGCTTGATCTGATGAAAACTGTAGGAAACTGCTGAAAACAAAACAGACATTTTCAAAAGGGCATAACTCTGTTAACCCTTGTCCTGCTGAATATTCAAATATGCCACACCCACTACTGATTATCAAGCAATCAGATTACATGATGCACATTACTGCAACAAATTCACAATCTGAATATAAACAATGTAGATCCTGATCAGATGGCTTCTTCAGAAGCCATCTGATCTGGATCTACATTGTTTGAAAGATAAGGCATGTCCGGACTCAGCAGGACAAGGGTTAATACATGTCTTTGGTGGAAAGTTGATCTCAAAAATCTGTACCCTACTCCACATCATAGTCTTACTATCTACCAAGTTTCAGCCTGGTCTGATGAAATTTGTGAGGAGTTATCCAGAAACAAAAAAGTTTATGGATGGGCGGACGGGCAGACAGCCCTCAAACCCATAACATAATACAACAGTTTTCTCAAAACTGGCATACAAAAAAAATAGTGCTGAAATAAGGTTATGGTACATTTGCCCAGACCTACCTTTTAGTATGATAGACTCAGTGAACTCCCCTGTCACATCTTCACTATCTAAGACATCATCACAGATTGGCACTTTCTCAGTAGCTCTAGCCTGAACTTTTATCTCATGTTCACCCGTATCATGGATAGGCAGGTCTGTCTCTGGAGTATTTGTCACTAGTGAAACTTCTCCATCAATATACCAGGTAAAGCCCATGTCAGGCTTCTCTTTAAACTTGTCAGTAAGATTAAGATGTAGTCTGATTGGTTTCTGAGTGGAATAAACTTCAGAAGAATTTGGACTCCTATACTTCAGTTCTTGACTGACATTAAGGTTACCATTAAGATCCTCTGTAAAGAAATATGGTATATATTAGTAACATTGTAAAAATGGAGTGAGTGAGTAAGTGAGTGAGTGTTTGAGTTTTACGTCCCAGCAACATAAGGTCATACGGAGACGGGACCTTGGTTTAAAGACTCCTCCGAAAGTCTAAATTGTGAAAATGGAATGAATACACAAGCAGAACATTCATTTTTTGTTCGGCCCTCCCAACAAAAGATATCTTCTCCTTGAGGGAAAAGATCTGTTCCTTAGCAGCAAATTGCACGACCTGCAGAAAAAGCGACCGACTGAAGTCGGTTGATTTTCTAAGAGTGCCCTAAAATCACTGTGTCATTCTGTCAGTCTGTCTGTCTGTCTGTCCGTCCGTAAACTGTTTGTGAAAATTGGTAATAGTGACTTAACCGCTTGGAATAGTTAAACAATTTTTAGCATACTGATAGATATCAATGAGATCTAACCAATGAACTTGCAAAATATTACATTCAATTTAGTATAGCCTCACCGAGGCGAAAAATGTGAAAATTTTCGAGCTGCTTCTCCTTAGAAACCGTTGGGCCGATTGAAGTCAAATTTCATATGGAGCCTCTATGGGATGGGGGAAACCAAAATTTGCTCATGGGGTCCAGGTCACATGACCAAAATGGCCGCCATGCCATATATGGTCTGTCTGTCTGTCCGTCCATAACCCGTTTGTGAAAATTGGTGATAGTGACTTAACTGCTTGGAATAGTTAAACAATTTTTAGCATACTGATAGATATCAATGAGATCTAACCAATGAACTTGCGAAATATTACATTTCATTTAGTATAGCCTCGCCGAGGCGAAAAATGTGAAAATTTTCGAACTGCTTCTCCTTAGAAACCGTTGGGCCGATTGAAGTCAAATTTCATATGGAGCCTCTATGGGATGGGGGAAACCAAAATTTGCTCATGGGGTCCAGGTCACATGACCAGAATGGCCACCATGCCATATATGGTCTGTCTGTCTGTCCGTCCATAACCCGTTTGTGAAAATTGGTGATAGTGACTTAACTGCTTGGAATATTTAAACATTTTTTTTGCATACTGATAGATATCAATGAGATCTAACCAATGAACTTGCGAAATATTACATTTCATTTAGTATAGCCTCGCCGAGGCGAAAAATGTGAAAATTTTCGAACTGCTTCTCCTCGGAAACCGTTGGGCCGATTGAAGTCAAATTTTGTATGGAGCCTCTATGGGATGGGAGAAACCAAAATTTGCTCATGGGGTCCAGGTCACATGACCAAAATGGCCGCAAAGCCATATATGGTAAAACACCTTCAAAAATAGTCTTCTCCAGAAACTGGGCAGATTTCCACGAAACTTGATAAATAGCATCTGGGACGAAGGCCCATCATAAATTGCTAATATGGTGACCCTGGGTTGACCTTGACCTTCTTTGTGCCTAGGTCAAACTTTGACACATATGCTTTTGTATTGGAAAAGTGAGAATGCATTTTATCCAGCAAACGATTCAGAATACAGTACTAAAGTATAAGATATATTTTTGCTCCTTACGATAAGGCCCATTTATTGGGGGAACCTTTTTAGGTCCAGGTCACATGACCAAAATGGCCGCCATACCCATATATGGTAACACTCATAAAGCTAAAAGCATCCGGCGGGTCTTGCACTTCAGCTGAAGCACTGGTTCTTTCCTTTAACCCATTTAGTACCAGAAACCCCAAAACGGGTACCTTGGCAAACAGTGCAGGCCCAGATCAGACGCCGCAGAATGCGGCGTCTGATCAGGACCTCCACTGTTTGCTAAAAGTTCAGTCATTTTCCAAATAAATTTTGAAGAAAACACAACCTGACACCCCTGAATTTTGAAATGGACTCCTGCCATATATAAGGAGGAAGATTCCATTTGGTACAAAAAGGGTTAAAAGAGGTACCGGTAACTGAACCTGACATCCCTAAATTTCCAAAATGCAATACTCATTTGTAACATAACAAAGAATGTAACATAGTCATACGAGCCCCGCCAAGCGAATTTGTGTCTTTGAGCATTCCGTCATGACAAATTTTAACTGCGCATGCTCAGCCATTCAGAGGGGCCAGGGATATGGCTTTCTGTCTGAAGGTTCCTCTTAATTCACTGCTTGTATGAGCGAGCAGTGAAGGTTCTGGCGAGACTGCGCGGATGCGCAGGCTCGCCTGAACCTTCGCTGCTTGCATAGGTGATAAGTACCAAAATCGCTTGACGGGGCCCATACAATTTATGTGAACTTTCTTTCTTTCATTCATTTCTTTCTTCTTATACTGTGATCGGTCACATTTGACCATTACTTGCAGGTACACATTACATATACATGTACTCCAAGTTGCAGGGTTGAAAGCCTACATAGTAATCATGTAATTACGGTAGGAGTCTTTAACCTGCACAGGAGATGACTCTTCCTGCACAGGGGGCCTCCAATTAACGTCCCGATCCAAAGGACGGTGCACTTTTTGGCTTTCATGCCTGCAAATGATGCTAATGGAGCGTGTTCTGACACCGAAATAATCACCGCCTCCGGAGATCTGTAAAACACAGACATTAACCCATTGTAAATAAGTGGACTATTCCATTACTATATCTTGCATTTGTCATACATGTATAAGGGGTGTCAAGCCTATTTTTTCGTTTGAATTCTATTTTTGACGGAAAATTGTTTTGCAAATAGTGCAGGCCCTGATCAGACGCCGCATTCTGCGTCATCTGATCTAGGCCTGCACTGTTTGCCAAATGTACCCCTTTAGGAGTTTCCTACATGCAATGGCTTAACAGATAACTCAATATCCTTTTTAACCCTTAAGACACCGAGAAAAACTACATCTGAAAATATCGTCTGCTTATGTTGTCTGCTGCATCATTTTGCAAACTTTTTAAAAATATTTTTGAATATAGGCAAAAGGTGTGGACCCAGATCAGACTGCTCCTAGAGGAGCAGTCTGATCTGGGTCCATACTGTTTGCAACAATGACTTTTACAAGAACTTGGCAGACGACAAAGCAGGCGACAATTATGGGTTAATAAAATACTTGCCTGTAATTTCAAATGCACTTTCTGCTTCACCAATAAATTTGCACCTTTTATTGTTACGTAAATCACAGACACGAACAGTCATTTTGTACTTTCTTGCAGGAATAAACCATTTGTAACAAGATCTCAGTGTTGTGTTCTCGTAACCTTTTGTTGTTGTCTGAAACGTGAAGAAAATGAAAAAATATGAATTCCTGGCAATATATAGCTTCATATAAAGAGAAACAAGAGCACCGCGTGCGGGTGCCAACGCTCGGCTGCAAAAATTCTGAGTCGAAAAAAAGGGGCATAACTGTGCCAAAAATATTTTGAGGGTTACCTCACCTATTGGTATGAGTTCCCCTTTTCATAATGAACAACTAGTCCGAGTTTCAAGTAAATATGTTCAGTAATAACAGAGATATTACAAAATGTCCAAGTTTTTGCACAACGACGCAGACGAGGACAGAGCTATGACAATACCTCGTCGTTTTCTTCGAAAACAGCCGAGCTAAAAATGAGGATGATTTAATTTCTTCGTTTCTTGACATATATTTATCATATGACGTTGTTGATAAGCAGTGGATAACGTCGTGTAATAAAAATTGTCTGACCACAGGTGTAATAACACTTTAGCGGGATTAAGTAACGACATGATGACGTCCATCTCAACCATCCATTGATGGAAAATTTGTCAAATTTAAAGGCGATGGAATCCAATTTAAAGTTGTCATAAGATAAACAGAATCTTACACTCATGGTCATTTCATATGAAATTTATGTAACTCGCCAAAGGCTAGTTTCATAAATTTCATATGAAATGACCATTCGTGTAAGATCCTCTATATATGCCATAAGTCCTTGTTAGAATTGCCTTGTTGAACAAGGTGGTTCTAATAAGGACCCACAATATATGTTTTAGAAATTTCCAAATTACCCTTGTTACAGTGTAAATCCTCATTATATGTACCTACATGTTATTGTTAGAACTTAAATCATTTAATATGGCACATATGTTAATATATTTGCTGTACAAAGTGTGTAGCTTCTGCATTTGCATTTTCAGCAAAAATTCCAGAGTACAGTATAAATTCCTATATTAAGACCACCTTTGGGACTGTTCAAAAGTGGTCTTAAAGACCACTTTTGAACAGTCCGAAAAGTGGTCCCTGATCTGAGGACATTGTCTGCAGAAAACATGAAGAAAGAATAAGTGCCACCTTCTAAATAAGCTTTTAAAAGGAGAATTACTGTATTCGTTCTAATTACCGCACCTTGCCCTTAGTTATTTCACAACTTTGTCAAAAAACCATGGTGAAAAATCTACCTAATTAGCGTTGCATACTGATATTTAATGGGATGGAAAAGGATACTTAACCCTTTACCACTCAGATACGTGTTTTTACGTGTCTGCACCCCCCCCCCTCATTTTAAGCCCCAGAAGCACCTAAAATCTGCATTTCTACCCCTGGATAGTTATGTTTGCTTTAGGATTTGTTGGGCAAAAAATTGACCTGTTTTTTCGCCCGCTTCCCCACTAATAATATTCGGGGGGGGGGGGGGGGGGGGCCCGGCCCAGTTCTTCCCCCCACCATCTTCACCCACCCCCAGCTATTTCCTTTTTGTAGTTCATACTGCTGTATGTATTTGTTATTTGAACTCAAATATTAAATTCATAGCGTAAAACATTGTAGATTTGTTCAGAAAAGCAAATACATAGCAGCCTTAGGGTGGGGAAGAACTGGGCTGTTCCAGTTCTTCCCCACCCCCTTTCACCCATCCCCAGCTTTTTCCTTTTTGTAGCTTATACCGCTGTATGTGTTTATTATTTGAATTCAAATATTAAATTCATAGCATAAGACATTGTAGCTTGGTTCAGAAAAGCTAATGTATAGCAGCCTTGGGGTGGGGAACAACTGGGCCGGCCGAGTTCTTCCCCACGCCCCCCCCCCCCCCCCCACCATTTTCTTTTTTTTTTTCATACCGCAGAATGTGTTTATTTTTTAAAATCAAATATTAAATTCATAGCGTAAGACATTGTAGCTTTGTTCAGAAAAGCTAATGTATAGCAGCCTTGGGGTGGGGAAGAACTGGGCCGGCCCAGTTCTTCCCCACCCCCAGTCTCCAAATTCTATTTAGATTTGGGCTCCAAACATTTGTTGCTTATTATATCTTTTAAGTTTATACCAATTTATGTCTTAAAAAGCAAAGAAAATTTATCACAAGAATTTTTTGTAAACAGAAAAATCTGGGGTGGGGAAGAAACGGGCCGGCCTAGTTCTTCCCCACCCCCAGTTTCCGAAGTCTATTTAGATTTGAGCTCCAAACAGTTGTTTGCTTATTATATCTTTTTAGTTTATACCAATTTATGTCTTGAAAAGCAAAGAAAATTTTTCACAAGATTTTTTTGTAAACAGAAAAATTTGGGGTGGGGAAGAAACGGGCCGGCCCAGTTCTTCCCCACTCCCAGTCTCCAAATTCTATTTAGATTTGAGCTCCAAACATTTGTTGCTTATTATATCTTTTTAGTTTATTCCAATTTATGTCATAAAAAGAGAAGAAAATTTATCACAAGAAATTTTTGTAAACAGAAAAATCTATTTAGATTTGAGCTCCAAACATTTGTTGCTTATTATATCTTTAGTTTACCTATACCAATTTATGTCTTATTTGAAGAAAATTTATCACAAGAATTTTTCGTAAACAGAAAAATCTGGGGTGGGGAAGAAACAGGCCCGCCCAGTTCTTCCCCATCCCCAGTCTCCGAAGTCGAGTTAGATTTGAGCTCCAAACATTTGTTGCTAATTATATCTTTTTAGTTTATTCCAATTTATGTCTTAAAAAGCGAATAAAATTTATCACAAGAATTTTTTGTAAACAGCAAAATCTGGGGTGGGGAAGAAACGGGCCGGCCCAGTTCTTCCCCACCCCCATTCGCCAAATTCTATTTAGATTTGAGCTCCAAACTTTTGTTGCTAATTATATCTTTATAGTTAATACCGTTTTTTGTCTAAATTTATCACAAGAATTTTTTGTAAACAGAAAAATCTGGGGTGGGGAAGAAACGGGCCGGCCCAGTTCTTCCCCACCCCCAGTCTCCAAATTCTATGTAGATATGAGCGCCAAACATTTGTGCCTTATTATATCTGTTGAGTTAATACTAATTTATTAAATTTATGTCTTATAAAGCAAAGAAAATGCACCAAAGATGCTTGAATATGGATGCATATTTTATTGCATCTCCATGAATGGTGTAGCATAGAGCAAATTTTGTCATTCAAGCTAAAAGGACTCAGAACTTATTCAGAATGGTCTCATTTCTCATTTATAACAAATTGTGAGCTGAAAATTACTTGTTGACTATGGTTCTAAAAATATTTTTAGGGGGGGGGGAGAAACTGACTGGGTGGGGAAGAAACTGACTAGTCAGTTTCTTCCCCTGGGGAAGAACCGGGCCGGCCCAGTTCTTCCCCAGGGAAGAACCGGGCCGGGGGAAGAAACTGACCGTTATAATGATGAAAATATAGTCTAACATAATGTACATGATGTAGGGGGAAAGCTTTTAAGACCAGCAACCGAACAGAGGTATATACTCCAGTGATTTAATCGACCACCAATCGACCAGTATTGACCAGTAATGATCGGTTAAAACCGGTTTTAACCACAGGCCTGGTCAATATACTCATATTGACTGGCTTTTTGCCAACCTTGGCTCTGGTGGCCATTTTGTTTAACGGAGTGGAATGATTTAGGCAATTTTGAAAGAGGGTCACTCAAGGAACATTCCTGTGAAATATTTTTCAAATAGGGCAATTTGCCTAGGAGGAGATGTCATTGAAAGTTTTTTCTGTTTTTAGCTCTGGTGGCAATTTTGTTTAACTAAGCGGAACCATTTAGGCAATTTTGAAAAAGGGTCACTCAAGGAACATTCCTGTGAAATTATTTTCAAATCAGGCCATTTGCCTAGGAGGAGATGTCATTTAAAGGTTTTTCTATTTTTAGCTCTGGTGGCCATTTTGTTTAACGAAGCAGAACGATTTTGGCAATTTTTAAAGAGGGTCACTCAAGGAACATTCCTGTGAAATTCTTTTCAAATCGGGCCATTTGCCTAGGAGGAGATGTGATTTAAAGGTTTTTCTATTTTAGCTCTGGTGGCCATTTTATTTAAAGGAGCGGAACGATTTAGGCAATTTTGAAAGAGGGTCACTCAAGGAACATTCCTGTGAAATTATTTTCAAATTGAGCCATTTGAGGAGATGTCATTGAAAGGTTTTTCTATTTTTAGCTCTGGCGCCATTTTGTTTAACAGAGCACAACGATTTAGGCAATTTTGAAAGATGGTCACTCTAGGAACATTCCTGTGAAATTCTTTTCAAACAGGGCCATTTGCCTAAGAGGAGATGTCATTTAAAGGTTGTTACTATTTTTAGCCCTGGTGGCCAATTTGTTTAACAGAGCGGAACGATTTAGGCAATTTTGAAAGAGGGTCACTCAAGGAACATTCCTGGGAAATTATTTTCAAATCGGATCATTTGCCTAGGAGAAGATGTCATTTAAAGGTTTTTCTATTTTTAGCTCTGGCGGCCATTTTGTTTAATGGAGCGGAACGGTTAAGGCAAATTTGAAAGAGGGTCACTCAAGGAACATTCCTGTGAAATTATTTTCAAATCTGGCCATTTGCATAGGAGGAGATGTCATTGAAAAGTTTTTCTATTTTTAGCTCTGGCAGCCATTTTGTTTAACGAAGCAGGACGATTTAGGCAATTTTGAAAGAGGGTCACTCTAGGAATATTCCTGTGAAATTCTTTTCAAATAGGGCCATTATCCTAGGAGGAGATGTCATTTAAAGGTTTTTCTATTTTTAGCTCTGGTGGCCATTTTGTTTAACGGAGCAGAACGATTTATGCAATTTTGAAAGAGGGTCACTCAAGGAACATTCCTGTGACATTATTGTCAAATCGGACCATTTGCCTAGGAGGAGATGTCATTTAAAGGTTTATCTATTTTTAGCTCTGGTGGCTATTTTGTTTAATGGAGCGGAAAGATTTAGTCAATTTTGAAAGAGGGTCACTCAAGGAACATTCCTGTGAAATTGTTTTCAATTTGGGCCATTTGTATAGTAGGAGATGTCATTTAAAGGTTCTTCTATTTTTTAGCTCTGGCGGCCATTTTGTTTAACGGAGCGGAATGATTTAGGCAATTTTGAAAGAGGGTCATCCAAGGCACATTCCTGTGAAATTATATCAAAATCCATTTACTGATTTAGGAGGAGATGTCGTTTGAAGAAAAAGTTTACGCACGCAAGCACGACGGACGACGGACAAAAAGTGATCCCAAAAGCTCACCTCGTCACTATGTGACAGGTGAGCTAAAAAATGTGAAATACAAAACCTACTCACATTTTTTCAGCAAACATGCTTTTTGGTTTGATACATGTATTATACTCAGTAGAACAGTTAACAATTTGACCACTAATGAGCTTGTTTAGCTAATATTGGCTTTTTGCTTTGAACAAATGGGCACTTAACAGAGAATGCAAGAGCGAATGGTAAAAGCATAGGACTACCAGGGAAAAAAGTCCATGTGTTTCTTATTATCATGCTGCAGTACATAAATTTAGATGGCTTACCGTCAGAAAATCAGCAGTATTAAGCCAATGGTACTCGAAGAATTTTTCATCTTGAATTGGGTGACTGGCTGCATCTAAAACCTGGGCCTTAAACATGATCTCACTTCCTTTGATGACTGGACCACTGTTAGACAAGTGGACAACATCTGTAACAAATAACAGACATGGGTATTACACCAGGGGCCAGTTGTTCAAAGCATCGTTAGCTTAACGAGCTCGTTAGTGGTCATATTGTTAACTCTTCTAGCAAGTACAATATCGTAAATTTTGGTATTTTTGTTGGAAAAATGTGAGCAGCTTTTGCGTCCGCAAAAGCTGCTCACATTTTTTCAGCAAAAATTTCAGCATATTTGCCATATTTAATGATCAAAGTTTTAACGATATGTTAACTAACAACGTCGTTAGTTTTGAACAACTGGCCCCAGGTCTGGATATTATCCCATATAATTTAGTATACAGTTATTTGATGGCTGTTTGGACAATAGTCAAAACAATTACCCTCAAGGTGTTGTGGATGACCTGATGCACTATTGTCCGGGGCCGAAGACAATAGTGCAATCGTCCACAAACCCAAGGGGTAATAAGTTTGATACTTGTCCATGCAGCCATCAAATAATGCACCAGTCATTTGTAACCACTGCCAAGATTTGGGTTTTTCTTTCCACCGTGGAAAAAGAGCATTAACAAGATGTGTTTGTGAGGACAGCGCATGTTAAATATGAAAGCAGTATCACTAAGCAATTGAAAGGTACGGCCAATGTTCAAGTCTTAAAAAAGTAGGTCTAGGTCATAAGGTCAAAAATTATTGGATCGTTGGAAAGGTCTTGTGACATTAAATGCACATGTGAAATATGAAAGCCCTATCACTTACCAATCGAAAGTTATGGCCAATGTTAAAGTTGTTAAAAAGTAGGTCAAATCTCAAGGTCACGAGGTAAAAAATTATGGTACCACTGGAAAGGTTTTGTGAAAAAGAATGCACGTGAAATATGAAAGCCCTACCACTTACCAATCAAAAGTTATGGCCAATGTTAAAGTTTTTAAAAAAGTAGGTCAAAGGTCAAGGTCACGAGGTCAAAAATTATGGTACCACTAGAAAGGTCTTGTGACAAGGACTGCACATGTGAAATATGAAAGCCCTACCACTTACCAATCGAAAGTTATGGCCAATGTTAAAGTGTTTAAAAGGAGGTCAAAAGTAGGTCAAAATGAATCATCAGAATGTCAAGGTCAAGTTCACGAGGTCAAAATTTATGGTACCTCTTGAAAGGTCTTGTCACATGTGAAATATGAAAGCCCTATCAGTTACCATTCAAAAGTTATGCCCAATGTTAAGGTTTATGCAGACAGACAGAGAAACATACGCACAGACAGACAGACCAAAAACTATAAATTCTGTTGGACGTCTCCAGCAAGAAAGATAAATGTAGGTGTGTGACGTCATCTTAAACCTCTAAAGAAAGAATCACATCCCTGCAAGTGTGGTATACCTACCTTTCTGTAAAGACACCAAAGGTAATATCCAAATATGAACAAAAATCTGCTGTATTAGATATTTCATAACTGTTATCTATCTATCTATCTTCTTGTAAACGAAAATGTCACTCCTCCAGTTTTATTTTACTTTGAACGAAAGCTAAACAGGAAATTTGTAATGTAAAAGTTTAATAATCAATAAATCATATTATGTTCCAGCAATTTACACTGTTGCAACAGGATAATGAGTATTTCATCGCGGAAATTGTTGTCTCAACTTGTGCCGAGATAATCAGATAATGTGGTTACACATTCAGGTCACGTGCATTGTCATGTGCTTTTGTTTACAAAGCTGGGAGCCAAAAAATCTCTTCCTACAGTACAACGTCAAATGTAGAGTTTTGATCAGCGTTGGGCCTTCGCATTTGGATTTGATTCAGGTATACAGTCTCCAGATAAACTAAGTGAACATGATATTAAAAATCTTCATACGACCTATAAAGAAACCGCGTAGAAAGTTATACAAAGCGTGATAGCTCAGTGGTTAGTGCACTTGCCTCTGACGCTAGAGGTCCCGGGTTCGAACCCCAGCAGCGGTGTGAAAAATTTCGGTGTCCGAACACGCTCCATTGGCATCATTTGCAGGGATGAATGTCATAAAGTGCACCGTCCTTCGGATCGGGACGTTAACTGGAGCCCCCCTGTGCAGGGAGAACCATCCCCTTTCTTTCTTTCTCCCGATACTGTTTTCGGTCAATTCTGACCATGATAACAGGTTTGGGGTGTGGCACAAATGTTTTCAATCCCCACCCCCAAAAAGAGCTTTGTGACACAGCCACCAGCAGATTAAAACTATTTACAAGAAGCCATCAGGGGAAGGAATCCATGCCTATCCCCTGCCCAACCCTAGGATATTATATTTTGGCCTTAAACCCATCAACTGTCTCAGAAGAGACAGCTTCGATTGTAAGGCCATTCCAAGTTGCAATTGTCCTGGGGAAAAAAGAACTCTTAAAACCATCCGTATAAGCATTAGGACGGTGATACTGAAACGGATGGGACCTGGTTCTCCTACATCCTCCACCAGCTTCAGATAGGTACCTACGTACTCTTATCTATAATGGCTAAATTATTGTGGATTTTATAGAATAGAGTCAGCGAAGCCTGCTCTCGCCTTTCCTGCAGAGTCGGCCACTGGAGTTCTTCAAGCATCTCTCCAACGTGGCTTTGGTTGCGCCAACGTCTGCAGGTCCAGCTAGCAGCAGTCCTCTGAACTTTTTCTATTCTATCAGTCTCCTATTGATGATAGGGCATCCAAACTGGAGCTGCATATTCAAGCTTGGGGCGGACTAAGGTTTTGTATGCAGCATCCTTGGTTTCCCTCGGTGCGAAGGCCAAATTTCTACGAAGGAAACCGAGTGTCTTAGTAGCCTTACTAGTTATCTCATTAATGTGTTGACCCCACTCGAGGTCATCAGTGATTTGAACTCCTAAGTATTTAGCAGAAGAAACGTTCTCTAAAACCTGGTTATGTAATGTATAACCATGGACCATCTGTTTATGTGGAGGGTGCCTTGTCACTCTCATAGAGTGACATTTGGCGACATTAAATTTCATGAGCCATGCCTCTTCCCAGGTAGCCAACTTTTCCAAGTCATCTTGAAGTATCTGTAGGTCATCAGACCCTCTTATATTTCTATAACCTGTGCAGGTTAAAGAACCCTACCGTAATTACATGGTTACTGTGTAGGCTTTCAGCCTGCAAAACTGGAGTGTATGTAATGTACACCGTCTGTGTCCCCTCCTGGGGTTAAGGCGAAACCGGAAGAAAGAAGAAAGAAAGAGAAAGAAAGGTGATCAGAGCCTTCGCTGATTACATACTCGAGTATGTCTTCTGTAGCCTTTTTTTTTTTTTAGCTAAATTTGGAATTTAGCTACGCACCCAACTGGAATCGAGGACAAAATCGCCCCCCCCCCCCCGGACATAATCCCCCCGGACAAACCCCCCTTTTGTAAAGGCGGACACCCCCCAACATTTGCTCAGGTGGACAAAATCCCCCCTGGACAAAATCCCCCCGGACATAATCCCCCTTGCTGTTTATAAAAGTGGACAGTATCCCGCACACCTCCACATGCACAATTACTGGTTTTTGAAAATCAGTCTGCCGTTTTGAAAACTGCAGATTCCATATATATCAGATTTGGTGCAGTATTATCAAAGCTATATTGGTGCTCATGGAGAAATTATTGTCCGTCAACACTGTATAGGTCATTTTGGAGACGTTGCTTGTAAGATCAAAGTGAAAAGGGCCTACTTGTATTAACTTTTTGTAATTGTACATATGTGCTTTGGGGTTTTATGGACCTCTCAACCCATTAGGATTATGTCTGGCATGATCAGTTAACCTAACCCAGTTCCAGGCACACTTAGATTCCAGATCTTAGATTCCTGATCTGTATTGATTCCTGATCATTGCCATCACTTCTATTTTAGAACCTCTGCCATTACGAAAAACGCCTGTTCAAATATATTGGAAATTGACATATTCCAAAAACAGATTCCAATATTTTTCATATTTCTGCTCAAAAACATAGATTGTGGGTATTGGAAGGATAATTAACTAGAACAATTTGGAGCAAGAGTGATTTTTCCGGGGGGGGGGGGGAGGGGGATTTTGTCCAACCTGACATACAGCGAGGGGGATTTTGTCCGGGGGGGATTTTGTCCGAGGGGGATTTTGTCCGCCTTTACAAAAAGGGGGATTTTGTTCGGGGGGATTTTGTCCGGGGGGATTTTGTCCGGCTACCCCAACCGAGGTAATGGCCAAATATGACCGACTCAGTACAAGAAGATAGATAGATAGGAGAGAGGTAATGCAGGCTGGTCTGAGTCTTCACTGATCGACTAAAATACAAATTAAAACTATGAAAACGATGGGAATGATATCATTATTGATGATGATGCAGTGATGCAAAGTGACTATGATTTTTTTTCTGCCAGTCTCCCGCTGATCCAAGGAAATTCGATTTATAATATTGCATTTTTGAAAGTTCAACGCTAAGTATCTCTTAATGTGTAACTTTTCCACAGATGTCTATTCATTTATAGGCATTTATTCTTGTAACATTACGACACACCGCGTGTTCATAATTTTTTATTGCCCCTTGTGATATAGGCTACTGTTTATAGCAGATCAAAGGCGGCCCTTATAGGGTGATTAGTAAGCTCTTGTTACATCCTCTGACTGAGGAACACTCTACAACAGTTAGTAAACTATTGATTTTCCCGGGGGGAGGGGGGGGGGGGGGGGCTTAGCCAGCTCTGAATGCTACATAATAATATGTAATGAAATGATAGGCCTCAATAATCAAGAAGAATAGTCTTTAAGAAATGAATTTAATTTGTCTGCTGTTCATGAAAGTATGACCGCAGTGAGTCGCGTGCAAAGCAAATGAACCCCGAACTTTGATAGTGACCCGCTGTCGTTCATACTTCCATGAAAAGCAGAAAAATTAAGTTTATTTTTTATATTTACATCCTTTGCCCCACATCACTGGGCGAAAAATGCTTATAGGGCCAACTTTTAAAGCTGAAAACCATTTACACGCTCTTTTTCTACAAAGAACAGAACCGCGTTGACGCCACCAACGCCCGTAGAGAACCATGATTTAGACTGACGTCACTGAAAATCATGTTACATGATGCGTTCATGGAAGTATGAACTACATTGTTCTCTTTATGTTTACATTATACTTTACACTGGAAATGTAAATATTTTAGAACTGATTTTTATTTTTCTGCTGTTCATGAAAGTATGATAAGTGGGTCGCGTGCAAAGTGGGGTTCATGTAAACTTTTCTAGCGACCAGCTGTCGTTCATACTTTCTTGAAGAGCAGAAAAATTAAGTTTATTTTTTATATTTACATTCTTTGCCCCTCATCACTGGGCGAAAAAAATGCTAATAGGTCAAACTTTTAAAGCTGAAAAACATTTACACGCTGTTTTTTCTAGAAAGAACAGAACAGCGTTGACGTCAACAACGCCCGTAGAGAATCATGGTATAGACTGACGTCACTGAAAATCATTTGACTCGATGCGTTCATGGAAGTATGGACTATATTGTTTTCTATTGGTTAACACTAGACTTTACACTGGAAATGTAAACATACAATTGTGACGTAAGCAAATCGCTCAGCCGGGTATTATGTCAGTAATTGAATTAATGTCATGCGTATCGATTAACATCAATAATTTGATTAATCGATACGTATTGATAATCAGATTATCGGGTATAGTGGCGATGAATCAATGATGTAATAATAAGATGCGACCAAAGGTCAGACCAAGAAGCCGTGAAAGCAGTCATCATGGACTTTAATTCATGTTGCACAGGACACCACATTAACAACTCTATGAAATTTACATCCCAAGTAAAGCTCACTGCGTATTCAGAAAAATTTACTATAGGCCTGCATTATTATTCAAATACAAAGATTGTAGGTACTCTTTAGAACCGCGTCCGTCAATTTTTATAGCAATGTACAGCTGATTTTGCTTTTTGAAAACTTTCTATTTGTACCAAATTTATTGCAAATACAACCGAAAAACAACTGCATTGTTATTCGTATATATAGATACTGTCGAAATAAATAAATATTATATTTATTTTAGGCCTGAAAAAATAGCCATGTTTCAGCTAACCCGACCGACCCTGCTTCAGATCGCACGACTCTACTACTATTTTTATCAATAAAAGAACAAAAATAAAAATTAAAACACCAACCCAGTGTTGTCTTTGCATTTTCGCATAGTAAATTCGGGTTTCGGGCGAGGATTGTGGCCACGTAAAATCAATTTAAGCACCCCCCCCCCCCCCCCCCGATGGATTTCGTTTCCGCTGACAGTTTCAAGGCGGTTCTTCTGTCGCGGTTTATTTTTATTATGGTTTGTCTTTGGGTGTTTGTGTCGCTTATAGTATTTTATTTTGGATAGCCTATTGGCCATTTTGTGGGAAAGCAACTGTCCTTTTGGCTTTCCGCTATTGATGTTACCATTAGGGCCCGTTGTTTCATGTTTGTGTTTATTTCCGTTTGGTGTCTCTGATGGGAGCTGTGGGCTAATTGTATCCATTCCTGATCATTGCCTCTACTTCTACTTTAATTAAGTACATTTTTTTGTAGTTTTTTGGCATTTATATATAGTACCTTTCTTAATACAGAGCTGATGGCCTAATGGATAAGAGCGCTGACTCTTAGTCATTAGGTCTCTCACCGCCGTGGGTTCGAGCCTCGCTCGGGTCACGTGTGAGATGCCAAGTTCTGCAACGGAAGGTCAGGTGGTTTTTCTCCGGGTACTCCGGTTTTCGCCCACCTATGATTAACGATCGGCTCGATATGAGTGAAATAATCTTGAAAGGGCCGTAAAACCCAAACCAAAAAAAAAAAAAAAAAAAAAAATAATAATAATAATAATACAGAGCTGACTTTTTTGAGCATCTAAATTGAATTATGATATACAGTGCAAGCTCAACATGATAATTTTATTAACAAAAAAAAAAAAAAAACATGTACAAAAACAAAACCCATAAAAAAATATAGGACCGACCCTTTTTCGGGAGAAAAAATAAAATGATAATAAAAAAAGTTTCTCCTACCTACCGACCAAAATTGTTTTCAGCATGTTAGCGGAAACACAGCTATTTTTTTCTACTTTTTTTTTTTTACGCCCTATTCAATAATTTTAAAGTTTCCTAATACTGTTTTTACTTTTTCTGCGCGCACACCTGCACGATAGTCCTGTCAGTATAAATAGATAGATTTGTTTCTTAACGTGCTTCCATTTTTGTGGGGCTTTTACTCGACACTGAGATGAAATGATACCTCAAATATGTTCTACAAAGGGTTTTCCTTTGGAAACAAGGATTACACCACAGAACTGGAAAATATGGAGTGCACATATTTCCTGGGCCAGACTAGCTAGTTTCGGTCATTTAGGCCTCATCAGTGACCCTCAGATACTTTCAAAATTCCACAATGGAATCAATGATCCCAAAGGACACGAACATATAAACTACACTATGATGTAGGGCAGGGAGACTTTTTACGGCCGCCACACATTCCCAGACAACAGCTGTAGTGACGTTAAATATGTTCTACAAAGGGTTATCCTTTGGAAGCAAGGAATTCACCACAGAACTGGAAAATATGGAGTGTACATGTTTTCTTGGCCAGACTAGTTAGTTTCGGCCATTTAGGCCTCATCAGTGACCCTCAAATACTTTCAAAATTCCACAATCATTACGCAAACACGCCTATACAAATACATTGCCACCTTTATCACCGCAAAAATGACAATTTTAAGATGAAAAATTGTGATATTTTTCTTATTTCTGCTCAAAATATAGATTGTGGCCACTCGTTAGATCCGCCTCATCGAAGCGGTTCCAACGAGTACCTACAATCTATATTTTAGAGCAGAAATAAGAAAAATAAGATATACCCCCGGAAATCCCAGTTTTACTCTATAAAAGTGGGGTTCAAGGGGGTCAAAATTATATAGGGGTGTTTTCGTGATGGGAATCAATGATCCCAAAGCGGTGCACGTCAAGAAAGGTCAAGATAATATAAACTACACTATGATGTAGGGGGTGGGCGGACAATTTGGCCAGCGAACGATTTGGCCCGGACGATTTGGCCTAGGACAATTCGGCCTAGGACAATTTGGCCAGCCAAAAATACCGGGTAGGACAATTTGGCCAAATCGATTTCTTCTAGCAGTTTTACCAATTCTTATTCTATCAATCATTTCATTATCATTTTTCTTCATTTGGCTACATATTTTCATCAATTTTTCATGTTTTTTCAGTGATTTCATCTGTCATTTCTTGGCTTTGATGGGTGAAAATCAAATGTTGACATGAGAGGAAATTGCATAGTTTGAGCAGTTTCTTCATTTGACAACATGTTTTTATTACACATCATTACATATTTTCTGCTCATTTATAGTATCTGAGCCCAGTCGACACTATTTAGGTCATATTGAGCAGATTAGTTCCCCTAAGTGTAACTGCAGGTTAACCAGTGCATTGCACATCCTTGAACCAGGCAGGCATCACGTCTGTGAAATGAACTTTATAGTGAGAAAATTAGGGTTTATGGGGGTATACATTATTTTCCTTATTTCTGCTCCAAGACATAGGTTGTGGGTGCTGGCTAGAACCTATGTTTATAGTATAAATAAGAAAAAATATCACAGATTTTCACCGGAAAGTAGTCATTTTGGACATGACATTGTGAAGAAATGAACTATGATGCGCTAACGAGGCCGGCTTAGAGAGATAGGGGAGACCTCGGATGGGTCCGAGGGGGGACAAAAATAAAATAAAACAGACAATACTCAGATAACTTCACGATTGAATTCACAAACAACGTATACTTCTGACAAGAAATAAGGAAATGTTAACAAGTATTTTTGGTAATAAAAATATCATAAAAACACACCTTTTTAATTTTGACCCCCTTAACCCCACTTTAAAATAGAATACAAGAAAATGTAGTTAATCTTGTTTTCCAGCCAATTTAAACAAAACCATTATTTTTTTTTTTTTAATTATTATTATTATTTTATTGTATTTTTGTGTTTGGGGGGATTATAGTTAACCATTTGTATTAATTTGATCATAAAGAATATCTCAGGCCAAAAGTTATTGTTTAAAAAACAAAAAAAAAAAAAACAAGCTAATTGTTTAAAATCTTCTTTAAAATGTTCCTTCAACATATTCAAACATTACTGTATATTAAAACAAACCTAAAACATTAAATTTTCAGTTTAAACTAGTCATTATATTAATCTGGCCAAATTGTCCTACCCAATATTTTTGGCTGGCCAAATTGTCCTAGGCCGAATTGTCCTAGGCCAAATCGTCCGGGCCAAATCGTCCGCTGGCCAAATCGTCCTACATTCGATGTAGGGCAGGGAGACTTTTTACGACCGCCACACATTTCCAGACAACAGCTGTGGTGGGTCGGGTATAAAAGCCAAGGCCGCGCCGGGCCGGGCCGAGCCGCCGAGCCTACCGAAAATTTTATTTTTAGTCTCCAGTAACAAGTTAGATATATATTTGGGTGAATGTGGGATTAAATTATTATATATTAGATATGTTATAACTAGAAGTAGTTTTACGTATCTACATGACTTATTTATCTTTTAATAGCTGTTTTCCGAAATCCAGGGGTATAAAAGCCAAGGCGGCGAAAAAGTATTGACAATTCCGAATTTCTTTCAAATTCATCGGTTAAATTACTTCTTTTTGGCCTTATGATATTTGAAATTGATTATACTTATTATGTGTTCGTGATAGAATTAAATATATTCACCAGAATCATCTTAATGATCGAATTATTTAGTTAATTTTGGTTTCTATTTTTAGAATTACCTTATTACAGGAAACGACCGAAAAGGACCGAAAGGGAAGGCACACAACGACCGGAATGATCCGAATCGAATGGCGACCCATGCTTATCAATGACATCAGTCTGTTATCCCAGTGAACAAAATTTGTATATGCGACGTTGTTTAAAGGCATTTATTCTGTAACAGTAAAACACACCGTGTGTCCATACCATAATTGTTTTATTGCCCCCTGTGATATACTAACTATAGCAGATCAAAGGCGGCCCTTAATAGGGTGATTAGTAGCTCTTGTTGAATCCCCTGACTGAGACACTTAAGGGGAAAATCAATAATGTACACCAGTCAACAGTATGTAATTTATTGATTTTCCCCAAGGCGGCCCCTTACCTGTTGAGGACAGAGGACTTCTCTCCAGTGAGCATTGAGGTCTACATAATATTATGTAATGAAATGATAGTCCTCAATAATCAAGAATAAATGCCTTTAAATGATTGCCCAAGGACTTCAGGGTTTTATGACGTTGATTCGACGTCGTTAAAGGGAAATCAACACTCTTGTCCATCTAACTTTTTTTCAAAAAAAAGTGTAAATAGATGTTCCCAGCAGGCACTCCACGTTGAATCAACGTTTAAAAAACGTAGATTCAACGTTGTGTGCCTGTAGGGTTCTGTATACTGCCAGTAGGAGCTGTTTACTGACGGACGCGGGTTCGATACCTGCTGAGGTCGGCAGCATTCTTTCGTGGAGATTGAACATGTAATATTTTCTACGGTCATTCTCTCTGTTCCATTGATTCAAGAAGTGCAGTTGTCAGCCTGCTCTGGAAAAGTGTGGATAGGTAAAATGACCGGCTCAAAATGACTTAAATAGTGTTGGCTTGGCCGTTGAAAATAGAAATGAAGGCAATGATCCAAATTCAAACAAAACAATAAAGAATTAAAAATCTTTTTTTTTTTTTTTTTTTTTTTCTTTTTTATTCGAATGTATACATGCATAATGATAATAATAATAAAGAACATTACTGCTAAGCAGTTTATGTGTATTTTATTTAGAATCCATATCAAACCCCAATTTTTATAGTATATACATTATTTACATTAAACATTATTTCGGACACATAGAATGTTGGTACTCGTTAGAACTGCCTTGTCGAGGTTGTTCTAACGAGTATACACAAGCAGGCTGACAACTGCCCTTCTTGAATCAGTGGAATAGAGAGAATGACCGTAGAAAATATTACATGTTCAATCTCTACGAAAGAATGCTGCCGACCTCAGCAGGTATCGAACCCGCGTCCTCCTGGTCACCAGTCAGTAAACAGCTCCTACTGGCAGTAAACAGAACCCTACAGACACACAACGTTGAATCTACGTTGTTTCAACGTTGATTCAACGTGGAGTGCCTGCTGGGAACATCTATTTACACATTTTTATAAAAAAAGGTTGGTGGACAAGAGTGTTGATTTCCCTTTAACGACGTCGAATCAACGTCATAAAACCCTGAAGTCCTTGAACAATCATTTAAACAACGTCGCATATACAAATTTTGTTCACTGGGATAACAGTCTGATGTCACTGAACAGCATGGGTCGTCATTCGATTCGGATCATTTCGGTCGTTGTGTGCCTTCCCTTTCGGTCCTTTTCGGTCGTTTCCTGTAATAAGGTAATTCTAAAAATAGAAACAAAAATAAAATAAGTAATTCGATCAATTAAGGTGATTCTGGTGAATATATTAAATTTTATCACGAACACATAATAATTATAATCAATTTCAAATATCATAAGGCCAAAAAGAAGTAATTAAACCGATGAATTTGAAAGAAATTCGGAATTTTCAATACTTTTTCGCTGCCTTGGCTTTTATACCCCTGGATTTCGGAAAACAGCTATTAAAAGATAAATAAGCCATGTAGATACGTAAAACTACTTCTATTTATAACATATCTAATATATAATAATTTAATTCCACATTCACCCAAATATATATCTAACTTGTAACTAGAGACTAAAAATAAAATTTTCGGTAGGCTCGGCGGCTCGGCCCGGCCCGGCGCGGCCTTGGCTTTTATACCCGACCGCTGTGGTGACGTTAAATATATTCTACAAATGGTTATCCTTTGGAAGCAAGGAATACACCACAGAACTGGAAAATATAGAGTGTGTATGTTTTCTGTTTTCAAACCCTGCTGCCCTAAGGCTTATATGCATTGGACGGCCCGTCTCGCACCACTTTGCCTGGGCTGGCTTAGTCCTTCTTAGTGGTTTACCAGTCGTACTAATGTGCTGTCAGTTTCAGCTCTGCGTGGACACCTTTCCCTGTTATGCGTTTTCCGACCCGGGTTTGTAGCGCAAAGGTTCTTTTGGAATAGTACTGTAGACAAATAAGCTGGTTCCCAGGGTAAACAAACACAGGAGGAGAGTGTCTTCCTTGTCCCCTCTTCCCTGCTACATACCTTTTTCAGAAATTTTGAATGAAAACAACTGTGACAGCTGATATTATCAACAGATTTTAATAGCGAAATATTTGTTTGTTAAAGGTCCTTGGCTTTCAGTTCTGTTGTATTCTGAGCAACAGTTTTAAAGGGCATAATCTAGAACAGTCGCAATAGGGCCTACTGAGTTTCGACATGAACCCAAGTTCGATATAGCTTCCGTCTTTCACAGGTATCAACAAGGTAATGGGCGGTCACATTTGGCCATCACCACAGTAAATGTAAGAAGTAAATGAGCTCCATCATTTCCCCCCCCCCCCCCCCCCCCCTCAATTTGTGAACAACAATTGTATGTATTCTCCCCCACGTTCATTTGTTTTGAGTGGATCGTTTATCAGAGGTGGGTGAAAAAAATGGAGTACCAAGAGAAAAACCATGGAACCTTTCTATGGCATAACTTGACATCTCGCATACACATAAATGCCCCAGAGCCAGGCTCGAACTCACAGGTGAGAGACCTAGTGGTTAAGAAAGAGAGACAGTTGCACTGTTTCCCACTAGGCCAGGCGATAGAGGCCCATTCACTCCTGATGAATGAATGTCATTTGAGGTATCACCAGCAACATCTCTAGTACACTCTGTATATATTATTTCAAAAAATGCTAGATGAGCTGGCCAATTGTACCAGGGTCCAGTTGTTCGAAGCCTCGTTAGCTTAACAAGCTCGTTAGTGGTCAAACTGTTTACTGTCCTAGCAAGTACAATATCTTAATTTTTTTTTTTTTTTGCTGACAGAATGTGAGTAGCTTATGCATATTGGCATATTGTTAGCTTTTGCAAGGTGCTCAGATTTTTTTTTCACAAAAATATTAGTATTTTTACCATATCAAATTGTCAAACTTTTAACAGTACGTTAACTAATGGTGTCATTAGTTTTGAACAATTGGCCCCAGGTTTGCCAATCCAAAATACAGGTTTTCTAGTGTTCGGGCTCAAGTTTATCTTACCCAAACTTTAACACTGCTTCTACCACCTTCTGCAGGATTCAGAATTGCTACTGGTGGTATCAATTCCTGGTGAAAGAAAGTTATTTGAAGTATTTCCAACCTGCTTATATACCTATAGCTGCAGCTAGTCTGATGATAACCTATGCTGTGCACTATGGATATCTGTTAATCCAAAGTCAGTGATGAAAGAAATTCAGAGAACAACTTCAAAATGTCCAAATATTTTTGTTTATACCACGTTTCAGGCTGTAAAGGCCTTCATCAGGTGTAACAAACAAGTAGACAGGAAATGACGTCAACGTCACACAAACACAAATGTGGTTCGAGCCTCGCTCGGATCACATGTGACACTTAAAGTTCTGCAACGGAATGTCAGGTGGTTTTTCTCCAGGTACTCCGGTTTTCGCCCACCTCTGATTAACGATCGGCCTGGATATGAGTGAAATAATCTTGAAAAGGCTGTAAAACCACCCCCCCCCCAAAACAACACACATAAATGAAGTCAGTAAAATCTTTATAAAGACTCATTACCCTCATCCTTCTGGATATTTTAATTAGCCACAACCATTTCTGCATATCAGCCAGTCAGCTGACATGATATAATGTTTTCTTTCATATATGATTGCTTTATGTTTTCTTTCACATGAGCCCCACCAAGCGAATTTGTGTCTTCGAGCCTTCCGTCATGACACATTTTAACTGCGCATGCCAAGCCATTCAGGGATATGGCTTTCTGTCTGAAGGCTCTTGATTCACTTCTCGCATAGGCGATAAGTACCAAAATCGCTTGATGGGGCCCATATATGTTTGCTTTATGTTTTCTTACATATATGTTTGCTTCATGTTTTTTATGTTTGCTTTTCTGCAGTCAGGGAACACCATCTTTTAACTAAATGAATGGTTAAGCAGGCTGATCTGAGTCTTCAGCGATCACTCATTATAGCAAAAACAGACCTATATAATTTTAATCCCTGTAAACCCCACATTTGTATAGTAAAACTTGGGTTTCTTATTTCTGCTCAGAAACTTAGATTGTATGGTACTCATTAGCACCACCTTGCTGAGGCAGTTCAAGCGAGTGCCCCCAATTAAAAATATCAGAATTTCTTTATCAGAAAATTTTCATGTTTCTGATGGTAAAATTTTCAATATCATCACGAAAACACACCTATATAATTCTGACCCCCTTGAATCCCACTTTTATATAGTAAAACTGGGGTTTACAGTGGTAAACATTATTTTGCTTATTTCTGCTCTAAAATATAGATTGTGGGTATTCTTTGAACCGCCTCAATGAGGCGGTTCTAACGAGTACCCACAATCTATATTTTGAGCAAAAATAAGCAAAATATCATACTTTTTTATCATAAAATTTTCATTTTTTCGGCGGTAAAGATTGCAATGTATTTGTATAGGCGTGTTTTCGTAATGCTTTAGATAGGCATGTTTTTGTAATGTGATTGCCTGCTTATTGTTGCTTGATATGGCTCCTTAACCCATTGTATGCTAATAGACTCCTCCTTTGCTATATGTTGGACAAGTCCATTTGTCATATAAGGGGTGTCAGGCCTATTTTGGGAGTTTTTATTTTATTTTTGATGGATAATTTTGTTAGCAAATAGTGTAGGTCCTGATCAGACGCCGCATTCTGTGGTGTTTGATCTGGGCCTGCACGGTTTGCCAAAGTACCCCTTTAGGTGTTTCCCCGCATGCAATGGGAGGAGTTGGATGAGGTCTACAGAAGAACCAACTTAACCCATTGTATACTGATGGACTCAACCATTGCTATATGTTGGACAAGTCCATTTGTCATATAAGGGGTGTCAGGCCTTTTTTTGTTTTTATTTTATTTTTGAACGAAATTTCTGTTAGCTAATAGTGCAGCCTCTGATCAGATGCCGCATTCTGCGGGGTCTGATCTGGGCCTGCACTGTTTGCCAAGGTACCCCTTTAGGGGTTTCCCGCCTACAATGGGTTAATGTGTTAGTAGCTTTATTTACCCATTTTATACAGAAGATCCCAGTGCGGGTAACTGACAAACAATGCAGGCCCAGATCAGATTGATCAGGGCCTTCACTATTTGCAAAATATTCAACTGTTTTTAACCCTTTTTGTACCAGAAACTTCAAAATGGCTACCCTGGCAAACAGACACAACCTGACACCCCTTAACCCTTGTCATGCTGAATATTCATATATGCCACACCCACTACCGATTATCAACCAATCAGATTACCTGTAGCAAATTATTACAACAAATTCACAATCTGAATGGCAAACAATGTAGATCCTGAGCAGAAGCCATCTGATCTGGATCTACATTGTTTCAAAGAAAAGGCATATTCGGGCTCAGCAGGACAAGGGTTAATTTTGAAATAGACTCCTGCTATGTATAAGGAGAAAAATTCAATTTTGCACAAAAAGGGTAAAGCAATTCAACCGGGTAACCCTAAATTTTGAAATGGACTCTGCAGAAGATTTCATTCAGTACAAAGTGGATTAACAAGTTGGCTGCTTTCAAAAAGCATCCAATAGGTTTGGTCTTGTCAGTCTACATTCTGATTTGAAACAGGCTGATATCATTATCCCACTTAATGTATTTTTTTTTTTGGAATAAAAATACTAAACTTTAAACGTTCTAAGGCGGTTCTTCTGTCGCGGTATAGTTTTGTTATAGTTTGTCTGAAGTTTGGAGACCTTCATGCGGACCGAGCAAATCATTTGTCTAAATCGCGACGGAAGTAAGGGCGAGGATTGTGGCCACGTAAAATCGATTTAAGCACCCCTCAGTGGAATTCGTTTCCGCTGACCGTTCCAAGGCGGTTCTTCTGTCGCGGTTTGTTTTTGTTATGGATTGTCTTTGGATGTTTGTGTCGCTTATGTTATTTTATTTTGGATAGCCTATTGGCCATTTTATGGGAAAGTAACTGTCCTTTTGGCTATCCGGTGTTGGTGTTTCCATTAGGGTCTGTTGTTTCACGTTTGTGTGTCGTTCCCTTTGGTGTCTCTGATGGGAGCTGTGGGTTGATTGTAACGATTCCTGATCATTGCCTCCACTTCTATTTTTAATACAAAACGTGTATATAAAATTTCGAAGTCTGTGACCTTGGTATCAGGAGAGGTAGGTAGTGATGAGTATTCTGTGGTAAATAGTTTAACGCCATGACAAGCATAAACTAAATGTAACTTACATATGGTTTACACATGTATAGCACAAAACTTAACCAAACGAAAATGTAAACCGAATTTTTCAAAGGTCATAACTCTGTTAATTATTTGGTGGACAGTAATACTCGAAAGATAAGGCACATCTTCACATCTTAGCCTTACTACATACACATTATAGGCTTGATCGGATGAAAAATGTATAGTAGGACTGGAGTTATACGGAAACGAAAAAAAAGTTTACGAACGGACGGACGGACACCAACCCCATAACTTAATACGACCTTTTTTTTGTTGTTGTTGTTGTTGTTTTTCAAACGGGTGTATTAAAAGATTTTTCCTAAGACGTCAGACTTTCTATAGGGCCTTGGTTATCTATTTCATTTGTTGTTAACGTCCCTGTTAACACTGTATGAGTCTTTTTTGAGACATTGCTTCCAATCTGTCGCCCAATGAAACTAAATGGTTGAAATGCATGAACGGTCCGACTCGAGCCACTTTTCCTGGGCATGCAGGCTTAGAATTTCTAGGCGATTTAACACTACTCGTGTGCGGCCGGTATCATCTCTGCGTGGAAGCATCGTACTTAAATCCCCGATTGACGGGGGCCGATCAGTCCTTGGGGCAATATATTGGACTGCATGAGCTGAAACCGACCGAACTTTGAAGTATAGCTGAACCCATTAGGAAGATCTAACCCTGCCCAGACAAAGTGCTGCGAATCAGACTGTATCTTAAACCTCGGCAGTTTCTTTGAGCGGTACCCCTGCAAAAGCCTGAAATTTGCAATCTTTTGTATATCTTTCTGGATCACAATTGAATTGTAAAAGAAAATGATTAGTAAAACGTCACGTTTTGAGCGGAAATAAAGAACACCACTCTCGGCTTATCATGCAGATACAACAGCTCCCATCGAATGTGCCAAAAATCTTTTAACAACTTAGTCTGTAACTGGTGGCAGGTCACTTAGTAGTCATGAAGTTTTTGAACAGAAACTATTGCTATCTGTGCTGGGCTAAAGAACAATAAACAGCGAACCATCAACGTTATGACTGTTTCGCTCCCTAAATATTTTATATATTTGGAAGAGTTAGAAGGTTCAGCCATGGCACTGACGTTAATTCTAGTAGCAAAGGCATGAAAACATTTTTACACACCCAGCGATCTTTTTTATGTTTTGTTTTACAATCCTTTCAAGATTATTTCACTCACATCAAGCCGATCGTTAATCAGAGGTGAGCGAAAACTGGAGTACCCGATGAAAAACCTCCTGACCTTCCGTTGCAGAACTTCTCATTATGTGACCTGAGCCATGCTCAAACCTACTGATTAAGAGTCAGCACTCTCATTCACTAGGCCACGGAGGCCCGTTACACCCAGCGATCTTTGTAAACGAGGAAAAATAACGTTCTCAGTCTTTCCAACATTTACACATACATGTACGTATTATTAGAGATATCAGCGTACCGAAAGATGTTCAGACTATATAAATCTGGGGTTGGTAACTCGAAGCCATCGTAAATATATCAACTTAAGATGTACTTGAGACATACTTAAGGGGGTTGGTAACTCGAAGCCATCGTAAATATATCAACTTAAAATGTACTTGAGGCATACTTAAGGTGTCCACCATAAAATTTATGGTCTCGTTATGCCGGTAACTGAAAACCTGTCGTATCGTTTCCATAAAGTTATGACCATCTTACCACTTACGATTTACCTGTGTAATTTTTAATCTCGTGCAAAGCGCTTCGGAAACTTTTTGTAAGCCAGGGCATAGCAAAATAAAATAACGCTTAACATCTTACTACAAATGATAATACCGGGGTTTGTTTAACAACAAGGCAGCCTTGTTGGAGCCTTTTCTGCCAGGGAAGGCCTGGGTAGCGGTATCATAATAGGCAAGGTTCCAAATAAACTATGAGATGAGAAACAATGACACAACTGGCGATCCCTTCTCTACATTTCCCCCTGATTTGCCATGCCTGAGCTCATATTAGCATCAATTACTTGAAAGGGTCTTAAACAAATTGTGCAACAGCCAAAATATATATCTTTCAAAAATGAGATTTGAGATCCTAGTCAACACTATATCAGTCATGTTCAGCTACTGACAGCTTTTCTGCATAGTTGTCATGCAGCCCCCAAGGGGCGCGGATCTTTGCTTTGGTGAATCGTGTATACAGCCGAATCTTTAAATGCATAAGCTGATCTGCGGTTCCTGCACAGCAGTCCTCAAGACAGGGCGTACAATATAGAAACTTCTTCATGGTAACACATGTTTGCTTTCCCACCTAACCAAGAATTTTCTCCCATTACCATATATTTATCTGTATTATACACCCCCCTCCCCCACGTGTAAGACACAATATGGGATTGAACATGGTGTCTCGAGGAAGAATTTGAATAACATAGTTCCCACGCGAGGAATCCCCTGGTCCATTGAGAAACTTTTTTGATCGCAAACTTACTTGTGCAAGAAAAAGGTGTGAAGTAGGAAGCGAGAAATAGGAAGTATTTGTTTGTTTGATTTGAGGTTTAACGTCCCCGTCAACACTGTTAAGGTCATTTTGGAGACGTTGCTTCCAAGTTTGTGCGACCTTTACCCGACATTGAGATGAAATGACTTCTCAAGCCCTGTCGCCCAATTAAACCATGGACGGTCCGCCTCGCACCACGGTTCCTGGGCAGGCTTAGATCCTCTAAGCGGTTTACCAGTACTAGTGTGCGGGCCGGATTCAGCTCTGCGTGGAAGCATCATGCAGCCCATATATTTCTTCAATGACGGGCCTCCGTGGCCTAATGGATAAGAGCGCTGACTCTTAGTCATTAGGTCTCTCACCGCCGTGGGTTCGAGCCTCGCTCGGGTCACGTGTGAGACGCCAAGTTCTGCAACGGAAGGTCAGGTGGTTTTTCGCCGGGTACTCCGGTTTTCGCCCACCTATGATTAACGATCGGCTCGATATGAGTGAAATAATCTTGAAAGGGCCGTAAAACCAAAACCAAAAAAAAAAAAAAAATATATTTCTTCAAGCCCCTATGGGCGGGGGCGTTGAAATATGAAGTAGAAATAGGAAATAAGAAGTGAGCAGTCTTGACCGCTATTTCTCAAAAACAAGACGATTGTGGTCAGTAGTACACTTATTGTACAGGCTATACTATCTTTTTTCTTTTTTTTTTTTTTTTCTTCCTCTTTTCTTCCTTTGTTGACACGACTATTGCACACACAAATAAACAGCTTGTACATAATAATAACGTACTATAAAAAGATCGATGACGAACACTACGTCATACGGACCAGTCCATCGGAAACCGTTATGTGGGGGTTACCAAATTTTTTCTCGCTTAATTCACAAAATCCTTGCTCTATATTATTCTGATATGACAGGGTTGCCGAAATACGATGTGGCGGTATCGGTTAGATGCATAAACTTTCACGGCTTAGTTTACCCGAAGGTCGTAGGTTCGAATCTTAAATTTTGAATAACATTTTTATTTTTCGTTCTTTTTGTTTCCTTTAATATACAGTTTTATGCAGCGTGTGGCAAAAAATGTTCAAGCCTGAGCTTTTTAAACTTTGCCAACGAAATAAACCAGCTTCTCCTTATCGAGTTGACCAGCTTTGAAGAGACACGGGCACACAGTTCTGCGGCGTTCATCATACCATTCTGATCTGAATGCCAAAAAGATGATACGGGGAATTTTTTATATTGGCCAAGGAAATTTTCAGCTTCGCATGACAGAGCCTCTTATCGAAGAAGATATAGGAGCTTTTTTCGTGACGTACTTCCGGTTCTAAAAATAGAACGGGAAAAGCCCTGGCCGTCATCTGTCGTATTGCTTCAAAGGCAGTGGAACAGATAACGTGTTAATTGCAGCGTAAAACAGTGGAATTCTTTTAAACTTTTGGCGAATTCTAATGTAAGATAAAGAGAGAAACAAGGATATGCTGCCAGATGTGAAATTTCGCATTACGAAAATGATATATTGTACATACGACCCAACAGGGTCCTCTCTCTCTCTCTCTCTCTCTCTCTCTCTCTCTCTCAGCGCACCAACAATTAGCACAGTTTGTCGTTAAATGACGCCACGTCAACCGACATGTAGCGTGTCAACCACGTCGTGTCTACATCAAACCAACTTCAAAGCGATGCATTGAATTTGACATTGCAACGTCGATGAAACGTCAGAACGTTGCGTTTGCGATAATACGGCGTTGCTTAATAAAATGTCATTTGCACAGTGCTCGGACCCATCAAGACTCAGTGGGATTGGAACATTAAATTCAAGACAAACGTAGAACACCCTTTCAGTGCATAAGAATGAAACACTACTTCGCAAGTACCAGATTTTTATAGTAAAATCTGGTAGATTTGTAGATTGGTTCAACCTGCCCAGCCCTTAGGTCTACTACATTAACCCATTTGGTACTGGAAACCCCACAAGGGGTAAGTGACACACAGTGCAGGCCCATATTAGACGCCGCAGAACGCGGCGTCGGATCAGGGCCTACACTGTTTGAAAAAAGTTCGGCCATTTTCCAAATAAATTTTGAAGAAAACACAACCTGACACCCCTAAATTTTGAAAATGACTCCTGCTATATATAAGGAGGAAGATTCCATTTGGTACAAAAAAGGGTTATGGGCTTCTTGGATACAGGGATCAGTCAAACCGCTCTCTCATCTCAACGGTCACGTGTCATTGAAGTGAGTTGGAGTGGTTGTCGACGGCATGACGTCGAGCCAACGTTGACTCGACGCCCATCTGTTAGTCCACTCATTGTTTTTTTTTTTTCGACTGTCAGTATGTTTATTTGTCTGCCTAACAGTCCGTCCGTTCGTCTGTTAGTCATTCAGTCAGTCGGTCTGTGTGTCGTCTGTCTGTCTACTGTCAGTTTGTCAGTCAAACCTCTCTCTCCCCCTCTCTCTCTCTCTCTCTCATGCCAACGGCCATGTGACAATGAAGTGAGTTGGAGTGGGTGTCGACGGCATGACGTCGAACCAACATTGACTCAACGCCCCTCCGTCAGTCCACTCATGAGTTTATTTCGACTGTCAGTATGGACATTTAAATTGCACATGTAGACAGATCGTTGGACAGACAGATTTCTAAAGAAAGAAAGATAGATAGATAGATAGATAGATAGATAGATAGATAGATAGATAGATAGATAGATAGATAGATATAGATAGATAGATAGATAGATAGATAGATAGATAGATAGATAGCTAATAAAATGAAAGTTACGTAAAAACTTATTTTGTAAGTAAGCTATCGTGAATAACGGTATCTCAAGCAATTGACATGGACCATTCACGAAAAGATTTTCATCAATTAAAAACGGATTTAGGATAAATGAATTTCGGTAATAAAAGCGAAATATCATTCTTTCCTTCTCGAAGCATTATTTCAATGAAAACGGTCATATTTGCTCTCAAAATGTCTGAATATTGTTAGTATTTTAAGTTCCGCCAATACATTTGAATAGCGATGGCCGTTTCAATTGACGGCCAGTACTTTGCGCATGCGCAAGAATGACGTCATAAACGGAATTCCTAAAACCTCCTATTGGAAGCATTGTAGAAAAAGAATGGCCTGCGTGCTTAACACATGTCGAAAAGGCTGAACAGGACTATTATTTTGTGTGATTTGAGGTTTAACGTCCCCATCAAAACTGTATTGGTCATTTTGGAGACGTTTCTTCCAATTTTGTGGGACTGTTACCCGACATTGAGATGAAATGACATCTCAAGCCCTGTCGCCCAATGAAACCAATAGGATTTATAAGTATGGACGGGCAGACTCGTACCGCTTTGCCGTGGCATGCTTAGATCCTCTAAGCGGTTTACCAGTACTCGTGTGCGGTCGGTTTCAGCTCGACGAGGAAGCATCGTGCAGCCCATCTATTTCTTCAAGCCCAAATGGGCGGGGGCCTGAACAGGACTATTGTAAAACTGACATCGCTGTTGAGGCTGAAATGGAGTGAATCATTAAACACATGGACTCTGACAGTGACGTTAGAGAGAAGGTACAGAGACTGCTTCTGAGGGTGATGAATCTACCGACATTGTCGAAGAATCAAAACTGTTTTTGTAATGCAATTTCGAAATATAAAATTCTGAAATGATACTGAGATGAAATGACATCTCAAGCCCTGTCGCCCAATGAAACCAATAGGGTTTATTAGCATGGACGGTCTGCCTCGCACCGCGGTTCCTGGACAGGCTAAGATCCTCTAAGCGGTATACCAGTACTAGTGTGCGGGCCGGATTTAGCTCTGCGTGGAAGCATCATGCAGCCCATATATTTCTTCAAACCCCTATGGGCGGGGGCCACAGGTAATTATATATCTGCCTTAATCAAACAATACATGTATCGCATATCATTACAAAAAGAAACCCTGTGTGCCGAGAAAAAAAGTAGATAGATATACAACGTCTTTTCTTATGCTTCTAGAAGCCTCCGTGGTCGAGTGGTTACGCTACTCGCCTTGTAAACCAGGGGTCGCAGGTTCGATCCCAGGCTTCTCCAGACTTTCGGATGAGTCTTTAAACCGAGGTCCCGTCTCCGTATGACCTTAGCTGTTGGTGGGACGTAAAACTGAAACACTCACTCACTCTTATGCTTCTATGTAGTGTCTGTTTCTTTCGAAATAGTTAAGATGTGGTTACGGCATGCCCGAGTTGTCCGTAACTTTACGATATGGTTAAGTTGTCTCCATAAATTACGGTACTTTCGAGTTACACTAATCGCTACGAGTTGATTAAGATATACTTAAGGTCGTCGTAAGCCTTAAGAGAGCTTCGAGTTACCAACCCCTGTTCCTATCTGTGTGAAGTAAACTTTTGCAAGTTTTTTTTTTATTTGTATTTAACGGCTCAGTCAACACTGATTTGAGTCATGTTTGGGACTGTCAGTGTACCTATCCACGCTTTTCCTGAGTAGGCTTATCCGTAAGCGGTTTACCAGGGCAGTGCACATTCTGTCGCCCAAAACTGACCCCTGCCCTTCCTGAATCAGCGGAAGGGAGTGAATGACCATAGAAAAGATTTCATAATCAATCTCCACGAAAGAATGTTGCCGAACCCGGTAGGTATCGAACCCGAGTCTTCCTTATCATCAGTCAGACTGCATTCGACTGAGCTACCGCAGCCAGCCACACTTTGTGAGTAGTAGTAGTTATGTTCTGTTGTTTTTCGTTTCCATGGCCCCATGCATGACTTACTCTATAATGGCATTGCAAGATGTAAACTTTGCGAAAATGACTGCGGCTGTTATAAGTTCCCAATAAGGGAAATAGATACGCCTTAAGGGGGTGGGCTACTCCTGCAAAAGTAGTTTCTCTTTGGATATGTCTAAGGGGTATACTCTTAAATGAAAGAATTTGCTCCTGGGGAGCAAATTCTTCCCTTTTAGAGTAGACCCCTTGAGGAGCAAATTCTTCCCCTTTTAGAGTAGACCCCTTTTTCAGTTTAACAGAGTAGCAACCATAAGATCCTTAAAGTTGTATTTCCATCACGAAATCATGCCTATAGAATTGTGATCCCCTTTAATATGTTCTATAAAAGGGTTATCCTTTGGAAGCAAGGCGTACACCAAAGAACTGAAAAATATGAAGTGTACATGTTTCCTGGGCCAGACTAGCTAGTTTCGGCCAATTAGGCCTCATCAGTGACCCTCAGATATTTTCAAAATTCCACAATCGAATCAATTATCCCAAAGGACAAGAAAATATAATCTTCACTTTTATATAGTAAAGCACGGGTTTGCAGGGTATACATTAACTTCCGTATTCATGCTCTGAGACACTAGATTGTGGGTACTCGATAGAATCCGCCTCGTCGAGGCATTTCTGTTGACTCCCCGCAATCTATGTTTTGAGCAAAAAAGGCAAATATTCCAATTTTTCTTTTTAATTTTTTTTCTTTGGCAAAAAAATGACAATGTATTTGTATAGGTGTGTTTCGAAATACTGTAAAAATAGTAGACTCACTGCCACACCTCCCAGGTGTATCCATTTCCCTTAAGATATTTATTGTTGGAGTTGGAACGCTTGTATTTCGGTCTGTTTCGCTACTCAGACAGGCTGTTTCACGTGATTGCAGTATAGTATTGCATCATCGTTAAAGCTGGTTGGTTGATCGCGTCACATGCCCCTCCATGGAACAGTTACAATCTGGTCATTAGACCCGGTTTGCCCGCCTCATGGCGACCAAACCAAAAAGATCCTCTAGCTACTAAGTTGTCATGGTCATTTATCATTTGAATTAACCCTTGTCCTGCTGAATATTTATATATGCCACACCCACTACCCATTATCAACCAATCAGATTACTTGATGCAAATTATTGCAACATATTCACAATCTGAATGACAAACAATGTAGATCCTGATCAGATGGCTTCGTCAGAAGCCATCTGATCTGGATCTTCATTGTTTGGAAAATAAGGCATATTCGGGCTCAGCAGGACAAGGGTTAATTTTGAAATAGACTCCTGCTATGTATAAGGAGGAAGATTCAATTTGGCACAAAAAGGGTAAAGCAAATTCAACTGGGTAACCCTAAATTTTGAAATGGACTCCGCAAAAGATTTCATTCAGTACAAAGTGGATTAAAAAGATACTCTAGCTACTAAGTTGTCATGGTCATTTATCATTTGAATTAAAATCACAAGACTTTCCATTGTCTTAATAAATTTTCTTCCTGGTTTTTTTTTTTGAGCTGGCACACAACACATTCTACAAGAAGAGCAGTGAAACCAGCAAAGACTCGGATCAGACTGCACATTGCTCCAGTCTGATCAGAGTTTATGCTGTTTACACGAGCCTTCTATAGCCTCTGGGTTATTCAAAGTAACAAGGGATGGCTCTGACAAGACCAGTGGTGATCGGAGTCTTTGCTGTTTGTCTGCTTGTAGGTTTTTGTCATTCTCCAGCTTTTTTTCCACTGGGAGTAATGTGGCAATCGCCAAGGTAATTGTTGTGGTTTGGTTAGCTAACCCATTGTATGCGGGGGAAACCCCTAAAGGGGTACCTTGGCAAACAGTGCAGGCCCAGATCAGATGCCGCTGAGTGCGGCATCTGATCAGGGCCTGCACTATTTGCTAACAGAATTTTACATCATTAACAGATTAAAAACAAAAAATTAGGCATTCCACCCTTAAATGACATATGGACTTGCCCAACATATAGTAATGGAAGAGACCACTACACTAGTATACAGTGGGTTAACCCTTATCTTGCTGTTCATGACAACCCCTGTCTTTGTAAACAGTGTAGATCCAGATCAGATGGCTTCTGAAGAAGCCATCTGATCAGGATCTACACTGTTTGGCATTCAGTTTATGAATTTGAAGCAATAAATTACATCAAGTATTTTGATTGGTTGAGAGACAGAAATGGGTGTGGCTTAAATGAATATTCAGCAAGATAAGGGTTAAATACCCACATTGAAAGTGTTGCTGATCACACCAATGTGGTATTACCCAAAAAAATCCTAAACATTTTGACACTTTTAGGACTTGCTGTAATTTTCCTTAAAATTTACCAGATTTTTTCATCATCCAGCAAGGAGTCCAAAAAGGTGCAGACAGAATGGCAAACGAAGCCAACCCTGATCAGACTGCTCACTGATCAGGGTCTGCACTGTTTGTTTAGGCCTATCTGTCCCAATTCCTAAGTTGTATTGGCATACTGGCTGTCCTGCTGTGCAGTGTATTTGTTAAAGGATACTTTCTTTGTCCCAGCCATCCACAGTTCCTTTAACAACATCTCATAAACCATTGAACAGATTTTGACCAAACTTGGCAGAAATGATCTTTGGGTGGTCCTTTCTCAAAATTGTTCAAATAATTCAATTCTATGCTGAACTGCGGTTGCCATGGCAAGTAAAAGGAGATGATAAGAAAAAACCTTTAAAAATCTTCTTGTCTGAAACCAGAAGGCCCAGATCTTTGATATTTGGTATGAAGCTTCATCTGGTGGACCTCTACCAAGGTTGTGGAAATTATAGCCATGGGGCCAAAAATGCTCCCGCCGGGGCCCACTGGTTTTACATAGGCTTATATAGGGAAAACCTTTAAAAATCTTCTTGTCTGAACTCTGAAGCCAGAAGTCCCAGGTCTTTGATTGTATGAAGCTTGGTCTGGTGGACGCCAGGGCCCAATGGTTTTACATAGGCTTATAATAGGGAAAACTTTTAAAAATCTACTTGTCTGAAACCAGAAGGCCCAGGTCTTTGATATTTGGTATGAAGCTTCAAAAAGTGGACCTCTACCAAGATTGCTCAAATTATAGCACTGGGGCCAAAAATGCCCCCACGCCGGGCCCACTGCTTTTACATAGGCTTATATAGGGAAAACCTTTAAAAATCTTGTTTGAAACCAGAAGGTCCAAGTCTTTGATATTTGGTATGAAGCTTCATCTAGTGGACCTTTACCAAGATAATTCAAATTATAGCCCTGGGGCAAAAAATGCCCCCGGGCCGGGGCCCACTGGTTTTACATAGGTTTATAATAGGAAAAACGTTACAAAATCTTCTTTTCTGAAACCAGAAGGTTCAGATCTTTGATATTTGGTATGAAGCTTCATCTAGTGGACCTCTACCAAGCTTGTGCAAATTATAGCCATGGGGCCAAAAATGCCCCCACACCGGGGCCCAATGGTTTTACATAGGCTTATAATAGGGAAAACTTTTAAAAGTCTTCTTGTCTGAAACCAGAAGGCCCAGGTCTTTGATATTTGGTATGAAGCTTCAAAAAGTGGACATCTACCAAGATTATTCAAATTATAGCCCTGGGGCTAAAAATGTCCCCTTTCTTGTCTGAAACCAGCGGAATTTGATATGAAGCTTCATCTAGTTGACCTCTACCATGTTTGTTCAAATTATAGGCCTGGGGCCAAAATGCCCCCGCGTCGGGGCCCACTGGTTTTACATACGCTTATATGGGTTCAAGTGGTCTTAACATTTCTTGTATTGTTAAGGCTAGCATTTTCCAGATGAAAAACTTGCCATATTTCTTTTTTTTTCTTATTGTTATAATGGCCTCTATTAGGTCCTCAAGACTACCCACAATCAGTGTGCTTGAGAGTAGAAATAAGAAAACATATATAAGGGGTAGTTATTGCAGACTTGATGACATGATGCATTATATTTTTGCATGTAGGTAAAAATTAATCACCAACACTTTATGATGATCTTTTATGACAAAACATAGCCATTTTTTTTTTAATTTACAATTTACTTACAGTGATATGAGGGTCATCGAAACATTCATCATATTTATTGCACGGGGAGAAACATTGTAAACATAATTATCTGCTTAAATATAGGAAGAAGGAAGAAAAAAACATCTTTGAAAATGCCATATACAGGTTTGTCTGTTTCAGAACCTGTAGGTTCATTATAGTCATACCGGCCCCGATAGCTCAATTGGTAGAGTGTCCGCTCCAGGGAAAGGGAGGTCACGGGTTCGATCCCGGGCCGTGACATACCAAAGTCGTTAAGAATGGTACTAGCTGCTCCTCGCTTGGCACTCAGATTTACCGGGTAGAGCTCGGACTGGTCGACCCAGTGTCAGGATAATGTGACTGGGTGTGGTATCATGTAATGTGTCTTGGACATGATACTTCAGTGAGGCAGCACTATAAAAGTGAACATTGAGCTCCCTGTCGCAACCAGACTCCGTCGTGATATGACTGAAAAATTGTTGAAAGCGATGTTAAACCCAAATTCACAAACACACATTCATATGAAAGGGATCTCTCATGTGAGTTCCTGTTTGTCATATGATAAATTTTCCTGGTACATGTATTTTTCTCCACTTAAATTGGATAATAAATTTGGATAGCTTCTATATAAAATATAATATTGACTGGATAGTGTGGTAACATTTAGTGATTTTGCTATGTGATATTGTTTATCGCCCCCGCCCATCGGGGTTTGAAGAAATAGATGCATGATGCTTCCATGCAGAGCTGAAACCGACCCGCACACGAGTACTGGTTAACCCCTTAGAGGATCTAAGCCTGCCCAAGCAAAGCGGGTCGGACCGTCCATGCTAATAAACCCTAGTGGTTTCATTGGGCAGCAGGGCTTGAGATGCCATTTCATCTCAATGTTGGGTAAAAGTCCCACAAAATTGGAAACAATTGGACTTGCTCAATATGACTATTCACATACAACGTCAAGCCTTATTTACAAGAAAATATTTTAAAAAATCATATTGTCTTCTGCTCTATATTTGTTTGTTTGATTTGAGGTTTAACGTCCCCGTCAACACTGTAAAGGTCATTTTGGAGACGTTGCTTCCAATTTTGTGGGACTTTTACCCGACATTGAGATGAAATGACACCTCAAGCCATGTCGCTCAATGAAACCAATAGGGTTTATTAGCATGGACGGTCCGCCTCGCACCGCCGTTCCTGGACAGGCTTAGATCCTCTAAGCGGTTTACCAGTACTAGTGTGCGGGCCGGATTCAGCTCTGTGTGGAAGCATCATGCAGCCCATATATTTCTTCAAGCCCCTATGGGCGGGGGCTTCTGCTCTATAATTTTATGTAGCAGTAGAAGGATTAAGATGAACATTCTGTCTCTCTGATACTGGTTATGTAAATAGAGGATCTTACACGAGTGATTATTTCATATGAAATTTATGAAACAAGCCTGTGGTGAGTTTCATAAATTTCATATGAAATGACCATGAGTGTAAGATCCTGTTTTTCATATAACAGTTTTAAATAAGATTTTTTTGCCAAAGAATTTCTGTAGAAAACTGGGTTGTCACAGACGGCGTTATGACATTACTGCTAGTAACCATTTAAGGGGAATTCTTTACTCCTGCAAAAGTATTTTGTCTCCTATGTCAATAGGGGTCAACTATTAAAGGTGCATTATTGAGCTACCGGGTCTCAAATTTTTTTTTCTGGTTTTTATCTTCAATACATACTCCTTTATCATGTGTACACTTTTGGAGCCAAATACAGCTTCAGAACTTTGTGAAAATGGTCGTTTTCATTCGTGTTTACCCTTCGCTCTGAACATGTGTTTGGAATTTCTGTTCTAAAAATAAATCTGTCACTTTACACATACATGGCGACAGTATCGTCTCTGAGTGTCGTTACTTATGGCATGGTATTCAGCGTCATATTTTTTTTCGATTCAGGCATGGCCTTAGCAAACAAGGCCAAAAATGAACGTCGCATAACGTCATATATGGGGATTCTATTTTTGTCACGAACTAAAAATAGATCTAACTAGTGTTCCAAACTTAGTTAGGGAATCCCTCTCAAACTCGTTTACCTGTCATCATAATTGTTCGCACTTTTGCATAAAATGCATTCATTTATATTGTTTTGAAGAAAAATACCGGCTATATGTATTTTATTTTTGGAAGCATTTTTTCCAGATAGCTCAATAATGCACCTTTAGAGGAAAGAATTTGCCTTCAAGAGTAGACCCCTTTATCCTTGGGACAGAGTTTATTAAAGGCAAACAGGAAGACCCGAAAACTGTCTCCCTTTGAAAAATGGTGGAAAAATCTGCCAGGTTTTCCCATTCCACTTAAGAAACAAATTTTATTTTTTTGCTGTTCATGAGAAGCCCCTGTGGCGCAGTGGTTATGCTACTCGCCTTGTAAACCAGGGATCGCAGGATCGATCCCGGGCTTCTCCAGACTTTCGGATGAGTCTTTAAACCGAGGTCCCATCTCCGTATGACCTTAGCTGTTGGTGGGACGTAAAACTAAAACTCACTCACTCACTGCTTTTCATGAAGATTAAATATCAGAAAGGCCTCTTTGTCACTAAATTTGGTATAGTTACGCCTTAATTATTTACATTAGGCTTTACTCCGGAAATGTAAATACAGTCAACCCACTTCATACCGACATTGGTTATAACGGCAAAACTCGTTATAACGGCAATTTGAATGGAATGACTACGTAGCCTTGGTTTTGTGCAGTGTCAGCTTCTCTCGGGTTGGAAATGCACAAATCGTGTCCATAGTCATGAAAGGGTCTTGTAATCTAATACTCCAAGAAACAGGCGATTCTAACAAATATCTATAACATTTGTTTCTCGATTCTAACAAATGTCTATAACATTTGTTCCTTGGAGTAATAATGGGGAAAGGCCTTTTATTACCTATCATACTCCTAACTGGGATTCTTTATGACAGAAATTTTTGCATAACGGCACAATAATAGGGAACAAATACTGTCGTTATAACGAGGGTCCTCTGCATATGTTATTACACGTGTGGTCATATGATTTTTATACCCCACCACACGATAGTGGTGGGGTATTATGTTATACCCTCTGGTGTCTGTCCGTCCGTCCGTCCGTCCGTATGTCCGTCCGTCCGTCCGTCCGCACCATTTCCGATCGATAACTTGAGTAATTTTTAACGAATTTTTTTCAAATTTTGCATACATGTATATATCGGGAATGAGTGGTATGGGATTGTTAATGGGCAAAATCCGTTAATATTTGACAGAGTTATGGCCCTTTTTAGTTCAAAATAAGGGGTTTTGGGGCGTTTCCGATCAATAACTTGAATATTTTTTCACGGATTTTCTTCAAATTTTGTATACACATTGGCATTGGGTATGAGTGGTTTGGGATTGTAAATGGGCAAAATACATTAACATTTAACGGAATTATGGTCGTTAAAAATTCCGATTAAATGGTTTTTGGGGACTTATTCCTTTACTATATGGAATATTTGGATGAAACTGCACTGATGTATAAACGACCATAATAAGCAGGTTTTGTGTTGTGAATACACAAAATGCGTTAACATTTAACGAAAAATTGGCCGTTAACAATTCCCATTAAATAGTTTCTGCGCATTTATTCCTTTAATTTATGAAATATATTGATTATCACTGCCAGTGTAGTGGTTAGAGTGCTGGACTACAAATCCTATTGTTGACTATGAATCTGAGGGGCGTGAGTTCAAATCTCCGCCGAGGAATGGAAATTTTTTTTTTTTTGTGTGTTCTTTTTTCTTTTTTCTTTTTCTTTCTTTTTCATTTTGGCAATGAATTTATTTTTTTTTTTTTTTTACTTTTCCTCAGTTTTGGTTTTTCATTCCTTTTTTTTCCCTTTTTTTTTTCTCACCCTTTTCTTCTTTTTGTTATACCCCATCACACGATAGTGCTGGGATATTACAATATACCCTCCGGTGTCTGTCCGTCCGTCCGTCCCCACCATTTCCGACCAATAACTGGATTAATTTGTGCTATGAATCTGAGGGGCGTGAGTTCAAACCCCCGTGGAGGAATGGAATTTTCTTTTTTTTTTTTTCCTTTTTTTCTCGTTTTTTCTTTTCTTTTTTTTCCGTTTATTTTTCTTTTCTTTCTTTTTGCAATGAATTTTTTTTTTTTTTCGTTTTTTTTTTCTCATTTTTTGTTTTTCATTCCTTTTTTTTACCTTTTTTTTTTTTCCTTTTCTTCTTTTTGTTATACCCCATTACACGATAGTGCTGGGATATTATAATATACCCTCCGGTGTCTGTCCGTCCGTCCGTCTGTCCGTCCGTCCATCCCCACCATTTCCGACCGATAACTTGATTAATTTTTCACATTTTTTTTTTCAAATTGTGCCTACATGTTTATATCGGGAAAGACTTTTTTTTCTTTTCTTCTTTTTGTTATACCCCATCACACGATAGTGCTGGGGTATTATAATATACCCTCCAGTGTCTGTCCGTTCGTCCGTCCATCCACACCATTTCCGACCGATAACTTGATTAATTTCTCACAATTTTTTTTTGGAGTTTGCGATCAATAACTTAAGAATCTTTTCATGGATTTTCTTCAAATTTTAAAACACTAAAGGACACATATTATTGCCAAGGACAGTCACTCTGCTTTTCTGGTTATTGTATTATCTGCCCTTTTGATATACATGTATGTAGTTCCTTTACTATATTGAATGCCTTAGTGAAGTTTTACAGATAACTATAACACTTAAAAGTACCACTATTATGGGCAAGGCTATAACCATATTATCTTGCAGTGGTGGGGTATCATGCAGTGTTTGCGTGCTTTTATTATAACATGACGTTATCCACTAAACATCACCCACTTTATATGATAAAAGAGTATTTTCATCACGTGAACAAGTCAATGAAATGAACACCCCGCTTCACCCCACTTTGTATAGAGAAAACTGGGGTTTACGGGGGTATATGTTATTTTTATTATTTCTGCTCCAGGACATAGGTTGTGGGTACTTGTTAGAATCGCCTCAATGAGGCGGTTCTAACGAGTACCCACAACCTATGTTTGCTGTATAAATAAGAAAAATATCATTAATTTTCATCAGAAAAGTTGCCATTTTGGAGATGTGAAAAGCTGCACTACGTCGCAAGGGTGTGTTATCGTAATGTGTTTGCCATCTAAGATGTCATTAGGTTTTGGATTTTTCATTTTCTTCTTTTTTTATCATTTTATAGGTAGAGAAAGGGTGGATTGAAAGAGCCCTTGAGGAGGATGCTTGGTTACAGAAACAAGAGAAGGGCCAGATAGCAGTATAGAAGAGTTTGGAAAAAGTACAGCAGGCATCAAAATGTCGGTTAGTGCATATACATATTTTGATAGTACACCCACACAATACATTGGTGCCATCCAGGGCTCCATTGCTAACACTTCTGAATGAAACATTACAAAAACATGCCTGTATAATTTTGACCCCCTCAAGCCCCACTTCGGCCCCTGCTCATCGGGGCTTGAAGAAATGGATGGGCTGCATGATGCTTCCGCGCAGAGCTGAAGCCGGCCGCACACGGGGACTGGTGGGCCGCTTACAAGATCTGGGCCTGCCCATGCAGAGTGGTGCGAGTCGGACCAACCATGCTTATTGACCCTATTGGTTTCATTGGGCGACAGGGCTTGACATGTCATTTTATCTCAATGTCGGGTAAAAGTCCCACAAAATTGGAAGCAACATCTCCAAAATGACCTATACAGTGTTGACGGGGACGTTAAACCTCAAATCAAACAAACAAATCAAGCCCCACTTCCATACATAGCCGGCCTCGGTAGCTCAGTCGGATGCATGTCTGACTGGTGATCAGGGTTCGATACCTGTCTGGGTCGGCAACATTCTTCCTCAGAGATTGATCATGAAATCTTTTCTACGGTCATTCTCTCCCGCTGATTCAAGAAGGGCAGTTGTCAGTTTCTGGCGAAAGGATGTGCACTGTACTGGTTAACAGCTTATGTATAAGCCTGCCCAGGAAAAGTGTGGATAGGCAAACTGACCGGCTCAAAAAGGACCTAAAATAGTGTTGACTGGGGTGTTAAACTCCAATACAAACAAACAAACTTCCATATAGTAAAAAAACTGAGGTTTACACGGGTATGCATTATTTTTCTTACTTGTGCTCAAAAGACATAGATTGTTAGTATTCGTTAGAACCATCTCACCAAGAAGGTTCTAATGATTAGCCACAATCTATGTTTAGAGCAGAAATATGAAAAATATCGGAATTTTTTATCAGAACAATTTCTATTTTTAGTGGCAAAATTCTTTTGAATAGGCATGTTTTCACAATGCAGCATGTTAACAATGTTCTATAAAAGGGTTATCCTTTGGAAGCAAGGAATACACCAAAGAACTAGAAAATATGGAGTGTATATGTTTTCTGGGCCAGACTAGCTAGTTTCGGCCAATTAGGCCTCATCAGTGACCCTCAGATATTTTCAAAATTCCACAATGGAATCAATGATCCCAAAGGACAAGAAAATATAATCTACACTATGATGTACAAGTCTGTGCAATTAATGCACCTGTAAACCCCACTTTATATAGAGACTAGACTGCACAGTTGATGGTAAACCATCGCAAATACCCGCTTTTTCCATGAATAACACTAATGACCATGTATTAGCTAGCCAAAACTGCATGTATTAAGTTAAAAAAAAAGTTGAAAGAACATTCTAACTGATAAGCAAAGTTTCAGAAGTGTAACTCCTATAGTTTAGAAGATAAGGCAAAGTCATACTTTTTGACCTTTGACCCTTGGGTTATGTTAAGGTCCACCAAAAGAATTCCAATTTTTTCTTTATTCCAACAGCCATCCAATAACCAAAAGTTTCAGAAGTGTTACTCCAATAGTTTAGAAGATATGGCAAAGTCATACTTTTTTACCTTTGACCTTGGGGTCAGGTTGAGGTCAAGGTCACACTAAAAGTAGCCCAATTTATTCTATATTAAAAGAGCCATCCAACAAAGTTTCAGAAGTGTAGCTCCAATAGTTTATAAAATATGGCAAAATAATACTTTTTGACCTTTGACCTTGGGGTTATGTTGAGGTCGAAGACACCAAAAGTAGCCTAATATATTCTATATTCATCATATTTTGAAAAAAATTTCAAAAGCATTCCAATTTTTCTTTATTCCAAGGGCCATCCAATAACCAAAGTTTCAGAAGTGTAACTTCAATAGTTTAGAAGATATGGCAAAATCATACTTTTTGACCTTGGCTTCTTCAGAATGTAAGGGTTGTTGTGAACAGCAGGAGACGGTCAAAGATAATTTTCCTTATTGGTTCATAAGGAAGGTAATTTCCAAGCAAAACTTTATTGAACAACACTTTTGTTTAATTTATTCTTGCAGTATGTGACCTGTCAAAATTGAATAAAACCCGGGTATAAATCTCCACCACTGAATCTGTAGTCTCCACAGTATCATTCATCAAACAAGTCTTATGTTAAATTAACTCTTATCATGCTGTTCACGGCAACCCATATCTTTGGAAACAGTGTAGATCCAGATCAGATGGATTCTGAAGAAGCCATCTGATCAGGATCTACACTGTTTGACATTCAATTTATGAATTTGTAGGTATAAATTACATCAAGTAATCTGATTGGTTAAAAGTCAGAAATGGGTGTGGCTAAACTGAATATTCAGCAGGATAAGGGTTAATGCATTAAATTTTGTCCCTCAAAAGGATGGGGCGGTTGGGTGAGAAGAAGGTGTCGTATTTTGGTCGCCTGGGCATTCAACTGATTTTGACTTTCTGGTGGAGCAAGGCCTGCTGTTCTTGCAGGAGGTCAGGGTAGAGGGAAATGTTTTCATTATGCCCCTGCATCGGATGATGCCGGGGGCATAGAGTTTTTAGGTTTTCCATACGTGCATCCGTGGGTACGTGCGTCAGAATGGTTAATATTTAGTATGATGATAGAATAGGTCCATGGTTGGGTGAGGAGAGGGTGTCGTATTTTGGTCGCCCGGGCATTCAACTGATATTGACTTTCTGGTGGAGCAAGGTCTGTTGTCCTTGTAGGAGGTCAGGGTAGAGGGAAATGTTTTCATTATGCCTCCGCATCGGATGATGCCGGGGGCATAGAGTTTTTCGGTTTTCCGTACGTGCGTCTGTGGGTACATACGTACTTAATCCTGTTAGACTCGGGTTAAGATTTTTGTACAAGGTAGAACTTGAGCTCATATTTTCCAAACCATACAATAGATTTGGTTTATATTTAGTATGATGATAGATATAGGTCCAAAGTTTTATTTAGCAATGCCCCCACCCATACCTGTGACCTCAAGGTCAAGGTCACAAACTTAGAAATGTCTAACGTTTAAGACCCAGGTTAAGGTATTTGTTCCAGGTAGAACTTGTACCAGGTAGAACAAAATCATACAATGGATTTGGTTTATATTTAGTATGATGCTAGATATAGGTCCAAAGTTTTATTTAGCAATACCCCCATCACCTTAAGGTCAAGGTCATGGACTTTGAAATTTTTAATGTTTAAGACACAGGTTAAGGTATTTGTACCAGGTAGAACTTGAGCTCATATTTTCCAAACCGTATAATGAATTTGGTTCATATTCGGTATTTTGATACATATAGGCCCAAAGGTTTATTCAGCAATACCCCCACCCATACTCATGACCTCAAGGTCAAGGTCAGTGACTTAGAAAATTTTTAATGTTTAAGACTCAGGTTAAGGTATTTTTACCATGTTGAACTTGAACTTTTATGTTTCATTTGGTTCATATTTGGTTCGATGATAGATGCAAGTCCAAAGTTTTATTCAGTAGTACCCCCACCCATGCCTATGACTTCAAGGTCAAGGTCGCAGACATAGAAATTTTCAAATTTAAGTATGTTAATAGCTTATATTTTCCAAACTATATAATGGATCTGCTTCATATTTGGTATGACAATAGTTGCAGATCCAAAGTTTCATTGAGCCATACCCCCACCCCTTACCTCAAGGTCAAGGTCACAGACATAGAAATTTTTTATATTATATTTTTTGAGAGTTCATATTTCCTGAACCATGTGATGGATTTGCTACATATTTGGAGTGATGATAGATACAGGTCAAACATTTCATTCAGCCATAACCCCGCCCCTGCCCCATGACCTTAAGGTCAAGGTTGCAGACTTAGAAATGTTTAATGTTAATGTTTGTGAGAGCTCATATTTTCCAAACCATTTGATGGATTGAGTTCCTATTTGGTATGTTGATAGTTATTTTTCCAAGGTTTAATCAGCCATACACCAATCTATGCCAAAGACCTAAGGGCACTTTTCCAGGCAAGCTATTCTGTCCAATGACAGGTGTTATTATAATATGAGTCATTGTTTTTTTTTTGCGTGGGGGTGGGTGGGGGGGGGGGGATGGGGGAGGGTAGGTCCCTGGGCGGGGGCATTTGTGTTGTATTGACACATTTCTACTTTCATCTGATTTTAACTTTCTTTCATGTTCCTCCCATATCCCTCGATCTCTTTTATCTTGTCTACTATCTCTTTTCTCCCTTTTATCCTGGGAAATGACAAAAAATGACCCTCAAGGGTTGACGTGTCATTAAGCCCAAATAACAGTCAGTCCCTCAAACGGATGAACCTGTATTTTTTAAAAATATACTTTTTTTTTATTTATTGCATTGTGTCTGTTATCTGGGGTCATGATCTATTACTAGAATTAATCAGTACTTAAAATAGTACAAAAAATTTTTGGGTAAAAATTAAGATATGGTTGTCAAAAGATACAAAAATTTGATAACAATTAAAATACGTTATCATAACATGTGAGTGACATGTGAGGTCCAGAGAATGTGATATTTCTGCAAGATGTGTGAAAAATAATATATCAAGGAATTAAAATGCCAGTGAGTTACATTGTTTTCGATATACCGTAATGATCTTAAGTTTTGTTTGTTTGATTTGAGGTTTACCTCCCCGTCAACACTGTATAGGTCATTTTGGAGACGTTGCTTCCAATTTTGTGGGACTTTTACCCGAAACTGAGATGAAATGACATCTCAAGCCCTGTCACCCAATGAAACCAATAGGGTTTATAAGCATGGATGGTCAGACTCGCACCGCTTTGCCTGGGCAGGCTTAGATCCTCTGAGCAGTTTACAAGTACTTGTGTGGGGGTCGGTATCAGCTCTGCGTGGAAGCATCATGCAGCCCATCTATTTCTTCAAGCCCCGATGGGCGGGGGCTGGTAAAACATGTGTGATAAATAGAATCCATCATTATTGTTGAGTGGGACAGAGAAATCCCAATCCAAGGACCCAGCAGTCAAATGGGAAACAAGGCCAAATGACCACTTGACTGAGGGTTTGTTTGTTTGTTTAATTTGAGCTTTAACGTCCCCGTCAACACTGTAAAGGTATTTCATGTCACCACTGAATAACTATGATCAATACTTCTTTTCACATACGCCCTGAATATAGAGATTTGATCGTATCTTTTTTCGTCAGGGAAGCTGGAACAAAATCTTTTAACAAAGTTGAGAAATTTTGTGTAGAAACCGATAATTTGGAACTTTATGACATCAAAAGTCATGTGTGCATTGTCTCATATGGGTGCCCATTTGGGACAGATTTTGCCACCAGCAGTCAAACACAGACATCATGAAAACAGGCACATAAATTATATAATTCTGATAACCCCTTGAGCTCCACTTTTATATGGGCTCCGTCAAGCGATTTTGGTACTTATCGCCTATGCGCGTGGCGAAGGTTCAGGCGAGCCTGCGCATCCGCGCAGTCTCGCCAGAACTTTCGCTGCTCGCTAATACAAGCAGTGAATCAAGAGAAACCTTCAGACAGAAAGCCATATCCCTGGCCCCTCTGAATGGCTGGGCATGCGCAGTTAAAATTTGTCATGACGGAATGCTCGAAAACACAAATTCGCTTTGCGGGGCTCAAACAGTAAAAGTAGGGTTCACAGGCTAAACTGTATTTTTCTTATTTCTGCTCTGAAATATAGATTGTGGGTACTTGTTAGAACCACCATAATGAGACACTTCTTACCTGTACCCATAATCTATATTTTGAGCAGAAATAAGAAAAATATCATATTTTCAGGGGTAAAATTTACTGACTTTAAAATGTCACTACAGGGCAGGCTACAGCTAGACTAAACCAATACACACTGGTTTTAGTGGAGGGTTTTATCTCACTAAAATATGAATGTATTTATTGAGAATAAAATAAACTTAATTGCATAATACATTAGGTTAAAGATGAAGGTTTTGTTTACAATATATTTGCAGAAGATAACAAGTAGGATGTAGTAGACCTGTTATAATTTAGCCAGATTGACAACAAAAATATTTCAGGGCATTCCAAGGTGTACCATCATTTGTCTGTGATAAGAGAAAATGTTTTTACTGCAACCTTTACTTATACAGTAGAATTCCGGTATTAAGACCAGCTAAAATTAAGACACAGTCCCCTTTTAACAGATTATTTAAATGATTTCAGCTATTCTGTCTTTGTGATTTCTATACCAAGAGTCATCTTGAATGAGACCACCTTTGGGACTGGTTGTGGTCGCCTAAAGGTGGTCGTAACATAGGAATTTTACTGTACACTCTTCTGTAAGACTCCTAAAACTCATTCCCAGCTAGTGGCATTTTTTGTCACCTGCTGATAACCTTTGAAAATACATCATGCCCAACCAAGCATTGGGCCAGAACTTATGACCTCTCTTTAACCTACTTTTCATAGTCTGATGATCTCAGTGAATATCTTGGTTTTGATTGGATTTTCATCATTTTAAGTCTGATTGGTTACCATCTGGCAATGACAAAGTGGTCAAGGTCACAGTGACCTATATTTGATGGTGCAGCTATTTTGCTTCTTTTTTCAAACCAATTTTGATGGATATTCATCATACTTTGTACATTATTTTGTTGGTTAGGTATTAAAGACTGAGGTAAAGTCTTAATCCCATTTCACAGATGTGGGGTTTGGTTCAAGAGAAAGATCTCAGCATATGGGTTTGTGGGGGTGTGGCATGCAGGTTTTATGATAATGGGGTAATTGGCTGGACCAAACATATGTTGTGGGCGCTCATTAGAACTGCATCAGAGACAGTTCTAATGAGTACCCACAAGGCCACAACCTATGCCTTGGAGAAGAAATATGGTTTGTTTGTTTGACTTGAGGTTTAACGTCCCTGTCAACACTGTAAAGGTCATTTGGAGACGTTGCTTCCAATTTTGTGGATCTTTTACCCGACATTGAGATGAAATGACATCTCAAGCCCTGTCGCCCAATGAAACCAATAGGGTTTATAAGCATGGACGGTCCGACTTACATCACTCTGCCTGGGCAGGCTTAGATCCTCTAAGCAGTTTACCAGTACTAGTGTTCTCGTGTGTAGTCGGTTTCAGCTCTGCATGAAAGCATCATGCAGCCCAAATGTTTCTTCAATCTATCTTCATATAATGAGTTGGTCATATTTGGCCATTACCTCAGTTGGGTGGGTGGCTAAATTTAGAATTTAGCTTTAAAAAAAGGAGAGGACACTGGATAAGTCCTTAAAACTATTTACAATCTGATTAACAGAGGTATACTAAAATGCATACCTCTCATATATTGCACAAAATCTACGCACTCCTGGAGGTGGACATGTTTTTCTGTAACGTAACAAAACGTGTAACAAAGTCACCAGCATGTTATCTATTTACTCTTTGGGACTTGAAAAGTTTCAAACTACTTCGAGTTGAGGGAAGACTATTCCACTGAGGAATAGTTCTGGGGAAAAAAGAATGCTTTAGGGCATCACTATAGGCCAGGTACCTACGATATTGTGTGTTATTTACTTTTGATGCCCTTGTTTGAGTTGAAGCTGTCACAGGGGTCAAGTATTTATCTTTATCCAGAGACACTATATCAAAGTGTACCTTATAGAAAAAGGTTAAAGAGGACCGCACACGACATGCCTCAAGCCCCAATGGGCGGGGGCCAGAAGAAATATTGTTTTAAAAAAATAAACCTGTAAACCTCAGTTTCCTGTATATATAATGGTGTTACAGGGGTTTTCATTACACAAACTTTTTAACGTGATCCATTTTTTACAACCACTTTTAACTTATCTGGCATAGTTTTCAAAGGTTCATCTTATGAGAGATTTTAAATGATTTCATAGGTACATAACTAATTTACTTGGAAGGTATACTTTGTAAGTTTGTTGTTTATTTGGATAACTTGTTTTATCAGGGTGAAGGCTTTGAAACGTCATTTGGCGAGGAGAGTGGCGGAGAGACAGAACCACTGTTGCCACCACCAATTGGAAACAAATCGCAGTCGCTCATCATGTCGGACGACAAACAGGCCATCGATATAGTTCTTGAAGAACCGAAGCAAGGAAAGAAAGGAATTACGCGGGAACGTATATTTGTTGTGTTGAGTATACTTATGACAGAATTATGTGAGAGATTGACGTATTACAGCGTTGTTGCTAACATGGTGCTGTTCTGTACATCAGTCCTGGACATGTCCAGTGACGATGCGTCTGTTGTTACGCTTGTGTTCGCAGGTATGGTATATAGTTACTATATGCAGTCCAACTTGTATTAAGCAAGCACCTAAGGGATAATCAAAATGTGCTTGGTTGAGACAGGTGCTTGCTTAATACAGGTGAAATTTAATGTAGATGCCTTTGTCAGAAACCAAATACCTGCTTATTAAAGACAGGTTGCTTGCTTAATAGAGGTGGCCACTATGACAGGTTTTACTGTAATGGACAGATAGACCTAAGCAAACAGTGCAGACCCAGATCAGACTGCTCCTGAAGAAGCAGTCTGATCAGGGTCTTCACTGTTTGCCATTCTGTTTGCACCTTTTAGACTCCTTGCAGGATTGTGAAACAAATTTGTTAATATTTTAGGAGAATTACAGCAAGTCCTTAAGATGTCGAAATATTTATAATTTTTATGGTTGTATAGACCTGGGGCCAGTTGTTCAAAACTAACGACGTCGTTATTTAACGTATCGTTAAAACTTTGATCATTAAATATGGCAAAAATGCTGAAATTTTTGCTGAAAAAATGTGAGCAGCTTTTGCTGACGCAAAAGCTGCTCACATTTTTTCAGCAAAAATACCAAAATTTACGATATTGTACTTGCTAGTAGAGTTAACAATATGACCACTAACGAGCTCGTTAAGCTAACGATGCTTTGAACAACTGGGCCCAGATGGTGCAGATCACAGTTTAAAACATTCTGAGGCTTAGTTAATGGTCAAAATTCCAACTGTTGTAGCAAAAAGGAATGTCTCTTTACTCTGTTGTTTTGCTGAAAATATGTGAGTAGCTTTTGCATTTTCTGATTTTTTTTTTCTGAAAAAATGTGAAAAGCAAATGCAAAAGCTACCCAATTTTTTTTCAGAAGCTTTTGGATTTTCTGAATTTTTGGTGAAAAATATGTGAGTAGCTTTTGTTACTCACATTTTTGTTCAGCAAAAATATTGGCATATTGTACACATTAAATGATCAAAGTTTAAATGATACATCAACGAAAGTCATCTTTAGTTTTGAACATGGAGCGGATCACAATATTAGATGTTCAGATTTTTATACAGGTGTATGAGGGTAGGCTGAAAAGTTCTGAGCCTGACCAAGAAGCAGGCATCGAACAGCCATGAAATTTTGTATTCATTAAATCCAAACCTTTATTACTTGATTTGACTCAAATGAGTTCAAGTTTACCTGCAATAACATAGAAATTCTAGACTTTGAAAATTGATACTAGCATGTTTTTGAGAAAATGGACAAAATCTGGCATCGTGGTGTCATCAAGTACCTCCATTAAAAGGGGTTAGCTCCTAAGGACATTCATGCTGATATGGTTGCTACATTAGGGGATGATGCAACCGTAGCCCCCGCCCATTGGGGCTTGAAGAAATAGATGGGCTGCATGATGCTTCCACGCAGAGCTGAAACCGACCCGCACACGAGTACTGGTAAACCGCTTAGAGGATCTTAGCCTGCGCAGGTAATGCGATGCGAGTTGGACTGTCCATGCTTATAAACCCTATTGGTTTCATTGGGCGGCAGGGCTTGAGATGTCATTTCATCTCAACGTCGGGTAAAAGTCCCACAAAATTGGAAGCAACGTCTCTAAAATGACCTTTACAGTGTTGACGGGGACGTTAAACCTCAAATCAATCAATCAATCAATCGTATGCTTCCACGCAGAGCTGAAACCGACCCGCACACGAGTACTGGTAAACCGCTTAGAGGATCTTAGCCTGCGCAGGTAATGCGATGCGAGTTGGACTGTCCATGCTTATAAACCCTATTGGTTTCATTGGGCGGCAGGGCTTGAGATGTCATTTCATCTCAACGTCGGGTAAAAGTCCCACAAAATTGGAAGCAACGTCTCTAAAATGACCTTTACAGTGTTGACGGGGACGTTAAACCTCAAATCAATCAATCAATCAATCGTATGCAACCTTGAAAAGGTGGGCAGCAAATTTTAAGATGGGCAAGGACAGCCTTGAAGCTGATGACCGGTGTGGACGACCCACAACAGCAACAACTGAGGAACCCATCAGCCAAGTGCACAGGGCCGTGATGGATGACAGGCGTTTAACTGTGAATCAGTTAGCTAACACTGTTGGCATCTCCTGTGAACGAGTAGAGAATATTCTACACAGTGAATTAGGAATGTCGAAGGTTTCCGCCAGATGGGTGCCACGGCTTTTGACGCCTGACCAAAAATTTACCAGACTGAACCTGTCACAAGCCAACTTGGCTTTTTTCGAAGCAGACCAAGATGGTTTTCTTGACCGTTTTGTCACTCAGGATGAGTGTTGGGTTCATCACTTTGAGCCAGAGACCAAAAGACGATCCATGCAATGGAAGCACCTTGGCTCACCCCCTCCAAAGAAGGCAAAGGTCGTCTCCTCTGCAGGGAAGGTGATGGCATCAGTGTTCTGGGATGCCAAGGGTATAATATTCATAGATTACCTTCAAAAGGGCAGAACAATTAATGGGCAGTATTATGCAGATCTGCTAAAACAATTGTGAAAAGCAATTAAGGCTAAATGACCTGGAAAATTGACAAAAGGACAATGCGCCTGCTCATAAATCGGTAGTGGCAATTGCTGCTGTGCATAACTGTGGCTTCACACTTGTTGATCACCCTCCGTATTCACCTGATCTAGCTCCATCAGATTATTTCCTGTTTCCAAACATGAAAAAGCACTTGGCTGGGAAGCATTATCAGTCAGATGAGGAGGTGATAGCTGCTGTGGAGGAGTTTTTCTGGGACCAAGATGAGACCTTCTATACCACTGGGATCCAAGGACTCCAGCATCGCTGGAGGAAGTGTGTGGACAGGAAAGGAGACTATGTTTAAAAAATAAGGCACTTTCAGCATGGACCAACCATTGGATCTTGGTCAGGCTCAGAACTTTTCAGCCTACCCTCGTATGTTTCTGATTTATTCATTCTAAATAAGCAAACCAACCACACCAAATAACCTGTTTAAAACTACAGTATTATTGTTTTGAAAAAAAAAAGAACAGGAGTTTTTTTACATGTGAAATATTAACTTTAACCCTTCAGTCCTACACTGGTACAGATATATGTTCAAACAGTGTAGATCCTGATCAGACAGTTCAACGTAACCCTTTTGACCAGATACCTATGCAAACAGTGTAGATCCAGATGAGATGGCTCATAATGAGCCATCTAATCTGGGTCTTCACTGGTTTTCATTGTGTTAATTGATGATTTTGTCTTAGCTCCCTATTTGCAAGAATGATTGTGTCCAAATTCAAAGATGGAAGAGACCAGGGCCAAGCTGTTCAAAGCCTTGTTAGCTTAACGAGCTCGTTAGTGGTCAAATTGTTAACTATTCTTCCAAGTTTAACCCTTATCTTGCTGAATATTCATTTAAGCCACACCCATTTCTGTCTATCAACCAATCAAATTACTTGATGTAGTTTATTGGTACAAATTCATGAACTGAATGCCAAGCAGTGTAGATCCAGATCTACAGAAGCCATCTGATCTGGATCTACACTGTTTGCAAAGATAAGGGTTGTCGTGAACAGCAAGATAAGGGTTAATACCTAAAATTTTGTTATTTTTGCTGAAAAAATATTAGTATATTTGCCATATTAAATGATCAAAGTTTTAAAGATACGTTAACTAACAATGTCGTTTCTATTGAACAACTGGCCCCGGATCAGAAACTCAGCGGAAATGTGTTACAGAGCAGGCAGAAGTTACATGTTGCTCGACTGGTCCCTTTTGGACCAGTTGGAGGATCAGAGGCAACCATGAATGGCAGTAAACCTATTGTATTTGTTCATGGAAAGCAAGTTGTTTCAATTAAGAAGTCTGGGTAATGAATATTGTTGCTTTTAAACACCACTTGATACAGAAAAAAGTGGGGTTTATAAGAGTATACATTCTTTTCCTTTTTTTTCTCAAAACGTATGATGTAGATAGTCATTAGATTCTAACAAGCACCTACAGTCTATGTTGGTGGTGGAAATAAGAAAAATATCACACTTTTCCATCAGAAAGGATGCCAGAATAAGTCATTTTTGGCTTGCAGCGACGGCTGCAAGCCAGTTAGATTGGAAAAGTGGTTCCGGTTTTAGACTTCTCTTTGTATGTTATTTTGGATCCTCAGGTGTTTTTTTAATACAAAAATCAGAGATACAGTCAGCTTTTTCCGGTGTTCTGGTTCCCTCACCCTATAGCTCAATAGCTTTCGCATATTTTAATAGAATACAGGGTACCAGTTTAGTGAGAGATGGTCTAGTGACAGAGCTATCGTTTCTGTGCGAAAGTTTAACTAAACACCGAAGCGAATTTATCCACTAGGCCACGGTCTACTCAGCACTACCGTCAATACAGTTTACCTGACCACAATGGATAAATTGTGGGCACACAGAGTTCGGAAATATTTGAACTATGGAAACCTTCAATAACATGTGCGGGTACATATTGGACATAATGGTTACTTTCCACATTTTCAATTACCTGAACGAATGAAATTGAATAATTTCATGTGAGAAATTAGAATAATAGCATTTACTGAAAATTATGATTTACCTGCCTGAAACCTCCATTGAATCATAATGTATATGTACAAACCTATTAGGGCCCCGCACTGAAAGTGTGGGTGCTCTATAGTAATCACTCTGTCCGTTCGTCTGTCTGTCCGTCCACAATTTGTTTATCCTCCATAACTTTCTTATTCCTGGATGGATTTAAATATATACTTGACAGAAATATTAATGTGATGGAGTGTTGCGCGCAAGACTCAGGTCCGTACCTCAAAGTTCAAGGTCATACTTAGAGGTTTAAGGTCAAAAAAGGGTCTTTGACGTGTCCAATCAATAACTTTGTTATTCCTGGATGGATTTAAATATTACTTGGCAGAAATGTTAACCATAATTCGACGGAGTGTCTCGCGCAAGACCCACAGCCATACCTCAAAGGTCAAGGTCATACTTAGAGATAAAAGGTAAAAAAAGAGTCTTTTTATTGTGTCCAATCTATAACTTTCTTATACCTGGATGGATTTAAATATTACTTAGCAGAAATATTAACCATTGTGTGACAGTGTGTCACGCGCAAGACCCAGGTCCGTACCTCAAAGGTCAAGGTCATACTGCGAGGTGAAAGGTAAAAAAACGTCTTTTTTTATCGTGTCCGATCAATATCTTTCTTATTCCTGGATTGATTTTAGAATAACTTGACAGTAATGTTAATCATCATGAGAGGATGTGTTGTGCGCAAAACCCAGGTTCGTTTCTAAAACCGAGTTATCGTGTTCAAAATGATTCTTTGAGCTATGTTCTTTCATTTCCTTGTTCTTTATAGTTTTTTAACATCAACATTTTCCTACTCCTCTGATAGCGCTGCCGGGGCGCTAGTCAGTTTCACTGACAGCTCTAGTTATATTGAAGGTACTGCCACCGATAAATGAACAAAGTTTACGGCGTACTGACAGTCAATTGGTCCAGTTTTTATCAAGATTAAGATTCACCTTAAATAGCTTTATACTGTTTATTTATTTTTAGACTTTCAGATAAAAACTGTTAACATTGGTAACATTGTTTGCTTTGGTTGTCTCTTGTTTATAATATTTTTTATACTTTGCTAATAAAAGATGTTAACATTTAATGTCTCTTCCTCCTTCGTCTTATACTCCCGTGTATGTATATTTGTGTCGTCACCTAACAATTACATGTTTACTGGCCACATAGCATGAATGTATACTCAGTATCTATGGAGGACCGCCTCCGTGGTCCAGTGATTAAGGTCGCTGACTTGTAATCACTGGAGGGTCATGGGTTCGAGCCCCGCTACCAGCCATGAGAACATTTGGTAGTTTGTGTCGGAGGATCGGAGTCTAGTACCGGTACTTTCCAGGAGCGATGGTTAGGAAACTACCCGCCTGTATATGACTGAAAGATTGTTGAATGGGCGTAAAACCTAGCAAAACAAACAGTATGTATGATGTGTTCTACCACATTATTGTCTCTCATAAATCTGTTAGGGACATTTATTTTGTTTTGTTTGTCCATTTCTACTTGCCAAATCGCATATCGTCCGTGCTCCATAAGTCCATTATTCCTCCTGTGTGTCTGTTAACAATGTCTTCTTCCAACTACTATTTAGATACTACTGAGCAAATTTCAATTAAACAGGGTCATCACAATGATCCCTTACTATCATAGTTGGTAAAAAGTGAGAATGTGATCATTGGGTCACATGTCAATGCCTCAGTTACCTTAACATTGAAATATTTATTCCAATAAATGTCAGGGTAGTGCCACATAGAAAATTGACAACTCATGGGTTTGTCCATTCCAATGTGTAGATAAACCATATGTTGCCTTTGAGTACACTGCATCAAAAGTCTATGTCCCATTAACAAGAACAGTGCAATTTGCTTCCTCACCAGTACTTTCATCTACATCAACTCGTACATCCATGTTGCGGCAATATGGCTACATTTACACCAGGAACAGTACCCTTAAAACCAGGCAAGCCTTTCCTTTTAAAAGGAACCTTTATTAGTGACTTGGAAGAAGTCATTATCAGTATCTTGGAAGCAGGCACATTTGTGTTTGTTTTAAGCGGTTTTGGTTTTACAGGCCTTCAAAGATTATTTCACTTATTTCAAGTGGATCGGTAATCAGAGGTTGGCAAATACTGGAGTACCCAGAGTAACCCACCTGACCTTCTGTTACAGAATTTTGGCATCTCACACGTGACCCAAGCAAGGCATGAACCAGTCAGCGGTGAGAGACCTAATGATTCAGAATCAGCGCTATTGCCCATTAGGCCAGCGAGGCCCGTCATACATGGGTGTGTTATCTCCTAATGAGTAAAATATTTGTACAACAAATCAGACAACTGCAACAACATTATTGTTTGTTATCAAGTTGCACTTACATTTTAAGCTGATGCAAGGGAAAATGACACTTAGCATTCTTCAATTTACGTAAAAATCCTAAAAGTTTGTACACCTTGAGGACTTGTTGTAATTCTCCTAAAATTTTGACAAATTTGTTTCACACTTCTGCAAGGAGTGCAAATGGAATGGCAAACAGTGAGGTGGTTCAATCTATTACTTGAAACAGAAATAATTAGAATAACATATACCCTTTTCTCTGTATAAATTGTGGTTTAAGGGGTGCTGTTGGCGGGATGACTAATTATCCAGGTTGATTTGAGAAGGATGAAATGAAGACTTACTGTATTGTTATTTTAGCTCTTTGGTACTTCATGAGCATGCCACTAAATTATTAAGGATTATTTTCTCAGCTTTTTAGAAAGCTGACCTTGTAAACAAGTCTATTCTTTTGGTAACAATGGAATCTTAAGTGCCTTCAGAAACAGGAAGTTTTGACAGAGATGACCTGAAGTTTTAGTTGCTATGCCTGGATATCTTGACCACTCTTGAGTCTTGACAGCAGTGCTATGAGATCAAGATAGCATTTGATTACTGACCTTATTAACTCTTAACCCTTTTTGTACCAAATGGAATCTTCCTCCTTATATATAGCAGGAGTCCGTTCCAAAATTTAGGGGTGTCAGGATGTGTTTTCATCAAAATTTATTTGGAAATTGACTGAAATTTTAGCAAACAGTGGAGGCCCTGATCAGACGCCGCGTTCTGCGGCGTCTGATCTGGGCCTGCACTGTTTGCCATGGTACCCGTTTAGGGGTTTCCAGTCTGAAATGGGTTAATAATCCTTAAGGGGAATAGATACAACTTCAGGGGAGGCAACTCCTGCAAAAGTATTTTTTTTCTCCCATGTCAATATGGGTCAACTCTTAAAGGAAAGAATTTGCTCCTGAGGAGCAAATTCTTTCTTTTAAGAGTAGACCCTTTTACCGAGGGACAGAGTTTATAGAAAAGCAAACGGAAAGTCTCGAAAGTTGTCTCCGTTTGAAAAATATGGCAGAAAACCCTTTTCCCTTAAGATACGAAGAAAAATACATCTGAAAATATTGTCTATTTATGTCAGCTGCTGATAGAAGCCTCCGTGGTGTAGTGGTTATGCTACTCGCCTTGTAAACCAGGGATCGCAAGATTGATCCCGGGCTTCTCCAAGACTTTTGGATGAGTCTTTAAACCGAGGTCCCATCTCCATATGACCTTAGCTGTTGGTGGGACGTAAAACTCAAACACTCACTCATGTCATCTGCTGCATCTTCTTGCCAACATTTCAAACATATTTTTGCGTACAAGTAAACGGTGTGGCCCCTGAAGAGCCATCTGATCTGGGTCAACAGTGTTTGCAACAATGAGTTTTAAAGTCACTGGCAGACAACAAAGCAGATAACAATTGATGTGATTGGCATTTTAAGGGTAAAATGGGATCAAAGTTTAATTTTGCTTGAAAAGTACTCAAATGATATAATTAAGATCAAAATTTTATTATTTTTATTGTGCCTACTTTTAACCCTTTTCTTGCTGAATATTCAGTTTAGCCACACCCATTTCTGACTTTGAACCTATCAGATTACTTCATGTAATTTATTCTTACAAATCCTTAAACTTCATGCCAAACAGTGTAGATCCTGATCAGATGGCTTCTTCAGAAGCCATCTGATCTGGATCTACACTGTTTCCAAAGATAGGGGTTGTCGGGAACAGCATGATAAGAGTTAGTATGGCACAGTTATGATAGGGATCTGGTTTTCCAATCACCTTTGTTCATCCAGCCATCAGCAGTTGTCTACCCTAGCATAGACCCTTTCTACATGGGTCTACTTTTAACCCATTTTGTACTGAATAGAATCTTCCACCTTATACATACATAGCACAAGTCCATTTCAAAATGTGGGTTTGTCAGGTTTTGTTTTCTTCAAAATTGTTGAATGTTTTGCAAACAGAGTAGGCCCTGATCAGACACCAACATCTGATGCGGGCCTGCACTTTTTGCGAGCTACCTGTTTAGGGGTTTCTGGTACAATATGGGATAATGGCATAGAAACTTTTTTGCCTTTAAGAGTTGTGTCATTATGAGAAAGGGAATATTTGCAGGTGAATGTACCAGAAGGATTTATATTCTTTTGAAATAAATCCTATTTTATGGGTTTTATCTGAATTTGAGACTAATTACAGTGCAGGCCCTTGATCCTTGATATACATCACAAAAACAGGCCTGTATAATTCTCACCCCTTTGAACCCCACTTTTATATAGTAAAAACTGGGGTTTACAGGGGTATGCCTTATTTTTCTTATTTCTGCTCTGAAATATAGATTGTGTGTACTCGTTAGAACCGCCTCTATGAGGCAGTTTTAACAAGTACCCACAATCTATATTTTGAGCAGAATAAGAAAAATATTCCAAATTTTCATCTTAAAATTAGTTTTTTTCATCAGTATACATGTAGTTTACAATGTATTTGTATAGGCATGCTTCATAATGCTACTTTTGTAAGTGATACAAAATACAGTAGAAGCCATGTTTTTATGTCCCCCCACCAAGGGGAGGGAGGAAATCATTTTTGGTGTGGATTCTGTTTGTGTCGGCATCAGCATAGCCTGTTTAAAAAACACTGTCTCCCCTGCCTCTCCTGAATGACTGGACAGATTCTGATAAAACTTGAATGGTTACATCATTAGGATAGGGAAAAACAGTGATTAGGTTTTGATGGCCTTGTCCTTGTTTTCAAGCTCACAGACCCTTAAAAACTGTCAATTTAGGGTCAAAAACAGCTTGTCTGCATCCTGTCTCATGAATGTATCAGTTTTAGTTGAACTCGGTATAATATATTATTGCAACCTGCCAAAGCTTTGATTAGACTTTGTTGACCTTTTTTCAAGGACACAAGCCCCGGAAAATGTTAATTTTGGGCCAAATATTGCTTGTCTGCACCTATTTCACGAATTGATGAATACTAGTCAAACTTGGTATAATATAGTATTGCCATCCACCAATGATTTGATTGGATTTTGGTGTCATTGACTTTATTTTCTAGGTCACAAGCTCTTGAAAACTCGAAATTTGTGCAAAAAATTGACTTGTCTGCTCTCTATCTCATGAACAAATTGATGAACTTGAATCAAACTTAGTACAATATATTATTACAACATACCAAAGGTTTGAATTGATTTTAGTGAACTTGATCTCATTTTCAAGGTCACAGGCTTCCAAAGTTTGTAAATGTTTTGCCAAAAATAACATGTCTACACCCTCTCCCCTAAATGAATTCATGACAAGACCACCTTTGGGACTGTTCAAAAGTGGTCTTTAAGACCACTTTTGAACAGTGCCAAAGGTGGTCCATGACCAGAGGACATTGTGTGCAGATAACACGAAGACAGAGTAACTGCACCATTCTTATTATGCTTTTTAAAGCAGAATTAGTCTTTATTTTATGTGGTCTTAACCCTTATCTTGCTGTTCGCGACAACCCCTATCTTTGCAAACAGTGTAGATCCAGATCAGATGGCTTCTGAAGAAGCCATCTGATCAGGATCTACACTATTTGGCATTCAGTTTATGAATTTGTAGCAATAAATTACATCAAGTAATTTGATTGGTTGATAGACAGAAATGGGTGTGGCTTAAATGAATATTCAGCAAGATAAGGGTTAATAGCAGAATTTCACTGTATTATAATTTGCTTTCACTGTACATAAAGAGGTTTAGGTGAACATTTGAAAGGCATGATGTGGTAGTGTTGGTTGTAACGAGTAACGTTAAGATGGAACTAATAGATCACTGTTTATGTTCTTTTTAGCTCACCGTCACGTAGTGACGAGGTGAGCTTTTGGGATCACTTTTTGTCCGTCGTGCGTGCGTGTGTCCGTTCGTGCGTAAACAATTTCTTCAAACGACATCTCCTCCTAAACCACTGATTGGATTTTGACCAAACTTCACAGGAATGATCCTTAGGTGGCTCCCTTTCAAAGGTGTTCAAATGGTTCCGGTCCGTTGCACATCTAGGTCACAGGGGCCAAAATACCCTTTTTTCACCGAAAACTTAAAAAATCTTCTTCTCTGAAACCACAAGGCCCAGGTCTTTGATATTTGGTATGAAGCTTCATCTAGTGGACCCCTACCAAGATTGTTCAAATTATAGTGCTGGGGCCAAAAATGTTCCCGCCCCGGGGCCCTTTGGTTTTATATGGGCTTATATAGGGAAATCCTTTAAAAATCTTCTTCTCTGAAACCACAAGGCCCAGGTCTTTGCTATTTGGTATGAAGCTTCATCTAGTGGACCCCTACCAAGGTTGTTCAAATTATAGTGCTTGGGCCAAAAATGCCCCCGCCCCAGGGCCCTTTGGTTTTACATAGGATTATATAGGGAAAATCTTTAAAAATCTTCTTCTCTGAAACCGAAAGGCCCAGGTCTTTGCTATTTGGTATGAAGCTTCATCTAGTGGACCCCTACCAAGGTTGTTCAAATTTTAGTGCTGGGGCCAAAAATGCTCCCGCTCCAGGGCCCTTTGGTTTAACATGGGCTTATATAGGGGAAATCTTTAAAAATCTTCTTCTCTGAAACCACAAGGCCCAGATCTTTGCTATTTGGTATGAAGCTTCATCTAGTGGCCCCCTACCAAAATTGTTCAAATTATAATGCTGGGGCCAAAAAGGCCCCCACCCTGGGGCCCTTTGGTTTTACATGGGCTTATACAGGGAAAATCTTTAAAAATCTTCTTCTCTGAAACCGCAAGGCCCAGGTCTTTGATATTTGGTATGAAGCTTCAGCTAGTAGACCTTTGCCAAGATTGTTCAAATTATAGTGCTGGGGCCAAAAATGCCCCCACCTCGGGGGCCCTTTGGTTTTACATGGGCTTATATTGGGAAAATTTTAAAAATCTTCTTCTCTGAAACCGTAAGGCCCAGATCGTTGACATATGGTATGAAGTTTTATCTAGTGGACCCCTACCAAGATTGTTCAAATTATAGTGCTGGGGCCAAAAATGCCCGAGCGCAGGGGCCCTTTGTAGGGAAAGTCTTTGCCCCCCCCCCTGCACCGGGGTCCTTTGGTTTTACATAGACTTATATGGGGAAAATCTTGAAAAATCTTCTTCTCTGAAACCACAAGGCCTAGGTCTTTGATATTTGGTATGAAGCTTCATCTAGTGGACCTCTACCAAGATCAAATTATAGCCCTGAGACCAGAAATGCCCCCGCCTCGGAGCCCTTTGGTTTTACATAGTTGTTTATAGAGAAAATCTTTAAAAATCTTCTTCTGTGAAACCACAAGATCTCGGTCTTTGATATTTGATTAGAAATTTCATCTTGTGGACCTCTATCAAGATTGTTCAAATTATAGCCCTGGGGCCAAAAATGCCCCCGCCCCGAGACCCTTTGGTTTTACATAGACTTATATTGGGAAATCTTTAAAAATCATCTTATGTGAAACTGCAAGACCCATGTTTTTGATATTTGGTATGGAGCTTCATCTAGTGGACCTCCACCAAGATAATTCAAATTATAGCCCTCGGGCCACAAATGACCCCGCCCCGAGGCCCTTTGGTATTACATAGCCTTATATAGAGATAATCTTTGAAAATCTTCTTCTCTGAAACAGCAAGGCCCAGGCCTTTGATATTTGGTGTGAAGCTTCATCTAGTGGACCTCTATCAAGATTGTTTAAATTATAGCCCTGAGGCCAAAAATGCCCCCACCCCCGGGCCATTTGGTTTTATATAGGCTTAAGTAGGGAATATTTTAAAAAAAAAAACCTTCTTCTCTGAAACCGCAAGGCCCAGGTTTTTGATATTTGGTGTGTAGCTTCATCTAGTAGACCTTTGCCAAGATTGTTCAAATTATAGCCTTTGTTGATATTTGGTATGAAGCTTCACCTTTTTTGGCCTCCCTCAACATTATGCACATTATAACCCTGGGGTCAATAATGGCCCTCCCTGGGGCCCACATGTTACTCTATGGATCAGGTGAGCGATCCAGGGCCATCATAGCCCTCTTGTTTCATTCTGTAGGTACTGTGTACATTGTTCCTGTGTTTGGGGGATATGTGGCTGATGCGTTTGCTGGAAAATTCAACACTATCCTTGGAGCTGGTCTCATTTACGTCTTAGGTAGGATACTTTTGTATTTGTTTGTTTTTTTAGCTCACCTGTCATGTAATGACGAGGTGAGCTTTTGGGATCACTTTTCGTCCGTCGTGCGTCCGTGCGTCCGTAAACAATTTCTTCAAACGACATCTGCTCCTAAATCACTGGTCAGATTTTGATCAAACTTCACAGGAATGATGCATAGGTGGTCCCCTTTCAAAGTTGTTCAAATGGTTCCGGTCCGTTGCACATCTAGGTCACAGGAGCCAAAAATAGATTTTTTTCACCGAAAACTTAAAAAATCTTCTTCTCTGAAACCACAAGGCCCAGGTCTTTGATGTTTGGTATGAAGCTTCATCTAGTGGACCCCTACCAAGATTGTTCAAATTTTAGTGCTGGGGCCAAAAATGCCCCCGCCCCTTGGGCCCTTTGGTTTTACATTGGTTTATATAGGGAAGATCTTTAAAAATCTTCTTCTCTGGAACCGCAAAGCCAAGGTCTTTGATATTTTGTATGAAGCTTCGTCTAGTGGACCCCTACCAAGATTGTTCAAATTATAGTGCTGGGGCCAAAAATGCCCCCGCTCTGGGGCCCTTTGGTTTTACATGGGCTTATATAGGGAAAATCTTTAACAATCTTCTTCTCTGAAACCACAAGGCCCAGGTCTTTGATATTTGGTATGTAGCTTCATCTGGTGGACCCCTACCAAGATTGTTCAAATTATAGTGCTGGGGCCAAAAATGCCCCTGCCCCAGGGCCCTTTGGTCTTACATGGGCTTATATAGGGAAAATCTTTAAAAATCTTCTTCTCTGAAACCACAAGGCCCAGGTCTTTGATATTTGGTATGAAGCTTCAGCTAGTAGACCTTTGCCAAGATTGTTCAAATTATAGTGCTGGGGCCAAAAATGCCCCCACCTCGGGGGCCCTTTGGTTTTACATGGGCTTATATTGGGAAAATTTTAAAAATCTTCTTCTCTGAAACCGTAAGGCCCAGATCTTTGACAAATGGTATGAAGTTTTATCTAGTGGACCCCTACCAAGATTGTTCAAATTATAGTGCTGGGGCCAAAAATACCCGAGCGCAGGGGCCCTTTGGTTTTACATGGGCTTATGTAGGGAAAATCTTTAAAAATCTTCTTCTCTAGAACCAAAAGGCCCAGGTCTTTTATATTTGGTATGAAGCTTCATCTAATGGACCCCTACCAAGATTGTTCAAATTATAGTACTGGGGCCAAAAATACCCCCGCCCCGGGTCCCTTTGGTTTTTCATAGGATTATATAGGGAAAATCTTTAAAAGTTTACTTGTCTGGAAATAGGATTATATAGGGAAAATCTTTAAAAGTCTACTTGTCTGAAACCCTAAGGCCCAGTTCTTTGATATTTGGTATGAAGCTTCATCTAGTGGACCTCTACCAAGATTGTTCACATTATAGTGCTGGGGCCAAAAATGCCCCCGCCCCAGGGCCCTTTGGTTTTACATTGGCTTATATAGGGAAAATCTTTAAAAAATCTTCTTCTCTGAAACTGCAAGGCCCAGGTCTTTGCTATTTGGTATGAAGCTTCATCTTGTGGACCTCTACCAAGATTTTTCAAATTATAGCCCTGGGGCCAAAAATGCCCCCGCTCAGGGGCCCTTTGGTTTTACATAGACTTATATAGGGAAATCTTTAAAAATCTTCTTCTCTGAAACCGCAAGGCCCAGGTCTTTGATATTTGGTATGAAGCTTCATCTAGTGGACCCTTACCAGAATTGTTCAAACTATAGTGCTGGGGCCAAAAATGCCCCCGCCCTTGGGCCCTTTGGTTTTACATGGGCTTATAGAGGGAAAATCTTTAAAAATCTTCTTCTTTGAAACCGCAAGGCCCAGGTCTTCGAAATTTGGTATGAAGCTTCATCTAGTGGACTCCTACCAAGATTGTTCAAATTTTAGCCCTGGGGCCAAAAATACCCCCACCCCAAGATTCTCTGGTTTTACATGGACTTATATAGGGAAATCTTTAAAAAATTTTCTTCTCTTAAACTGCAAGGCCCATGTCTTTGATATTTGGTATGGAGCTTCATCTAGTGGACCTGTTCCAAGATTGTTTAAATTATAGCCCTTCGGCTACAAATGCCCCTGCCCGGGGGGGGGGGGGCCTTTGGTTTTACAAAGATTTATATAGAGATAATCTTTGAAATCCTCCTTCTTCTCTGAAACCGCAAGGCCCAGGTCTTTGATATTTGATGTGAAGCTTCATATAGTGGACCTCTATCAAGATTGTTTAAATTATAGCCCTGAGGCCAAAAATGCCCCCGCCCCGGGGCCATTTGGTTTTACATAGGCTTATGTAGGGAATATCATTCTTTAAAAACAAATTTGTTCTCTGAAAGCGCAAGGCCCAGGTCTTTGATATTTGGTGTGTAGCTTCATCTAGTGGACCTTTGCCAAGATTGTTCAAATTATAGCCTTTGATGATATTTGGTATGAAGCTTCACCTATTTAGACCTCCCTCAACATTATGCACATTATAGCCCTGGGATCAATAACGGCCCTCCCCGGGCCCACTATGGATCAGGTGATCGATCCAGGGCCCTCTGGTTTGATTTGAGGTTTAACGTCCCCGTCAACACTATATAGGTCATTTTGGAGACATTGCTTCCAATTTTGCGGGACTTTTACCTGACAGGGCTTGAGATGAAATGACATCTCAAGCCCTGTCACTCAATGAAACCAATAGGGTCTATAAGCATGGCTTGCACCGTTTTGCCTGGGCAAGCTAATATCCTCTAAGTGATTTACAACTTGTGTGCTCTGTGTGGAGGCATCATGTAGCCCATCTATTTCTTCAAGCCCCGATAGGATACTTTCGTAGCATTAAATGAGAGAAGTCTGGCCTGTAGAACATAAAGCTGTATTTTATGCTCAACTAACATGAGTAGGGTTTTTTTCACTGCTTATATTTTTTTAAATACAGACAGACTCTAACTTGTTTGAGATAAGAATTACTTGAACTACTGAGGGATAATACAGACAGACGGTAAAACGTCTCCCTGCCCTACATCATAGTGTAGATTATATTTTCTTGTCCTTTGGGATCATTGATTCCTTTGTGGAATTTTGAAAATGTCTGAGGGTCACTGATGAGGCCTAATTGGCCGAAACTAGCTAGTCTGGCCCAAAAAACATGTACACTCCATATTTTTCACTTTTGTGGTGTATTCCTTGCTTCCAAAGGATAACCCTTTTATAGAACATATCTAACTTGTTTGAGATAAGAATTACTTGAACAGCTGAGGGATAATCCTGGCACCAGGTCATGTGACATATTATAATGATTCTATAGTAATGGGACAGACAGGCCTAAGCAAACAGGGAAATACCAATTACTGACTGTCACCATTTCTTACTTTCTTCCTACAGATTCGCAAAATGAGTATCAAACTGTAGATCCTGATCAGATGGCTTACCGTATTCGCCCTAATTACCGCACATGCTCCTATAAGCGCACACCAAAGCTATCTTTGAAAAGGAAATGCATAACCGCACACTTTACAGTAACCTCCCCATGGAAGCTCTCACAGTAAATCTATAAAAAAACTTACCGTTATTTCTTCAACAGTGGAGGCAATGCTTTAGTATCCCCTTCAGTATCCTTTTCCGTCCCATTAAATATCACGTCCCATTAAATATCAGTATGCATCATTTCGGAAGCTATTGTTTTCGCATTGAGTGTGCGCTAACTAGGTAGATTTTTCACTGTGATTTTTTGACATGATTTTGAAAAAACTAAGCGCACGGTGCGGTAATTAGGGCGAATACGGTATCTTATTTTCACAGGTCTATTTCTACTGCCTGCTTCTGCTGTTGATTACACACACTGGTTCAATGATGGTCAAGATCTCAGTCAGGTACTTGTTTCTTTTATATAGAGGATCTTACATGAGTGCTCATGTATTATTGAATTTATTAAACTCGTTGAGGAAAAGGTATAAAATGCGAGGCTTGCCGAGCATTTTATCCCTTTTCCTCAACGAGTTTAATAAATTATTGCTATAGAGGATCTTACATGAGTGCTCATGTATTATTGAATTTATTAAACAAGTTGAGGAAAAGGTATAAAATGCGAGGCTTGCCGAGCATTTTATTCCTTTTCCTCAACGAGTTTAATAGATTCAATAATACATGAGCATGAATGCAAGATTCTATTTATCATATGACATTTAAAATGGATTTCATTCACGATTTGTTTACAAAAATGTCAATATTCACCATTAGTACACGCGAGGTCGTTAAGGACGCCGTACATGTAACGTTACGGGACGTATCTCGCTAATTTGCATATTTAATCCACTAGTGGATTATCGAAAATATTACATGGCGTTATTACACTCTCAGACGCGACGTCATATGATAAATTTACGTACTGCTAACAACTAAGGTAATATAGAGATGTGACCTCCAGAGTCTGGAGAAGCCCTGAATCAGACTTAAGATTCCATTGTGAAACCTTGAAAATATTTGAGGGTCACTGATGAGACCTAATTGACCGAAACAAGCTAGTCTGGGCGAGAAAACTGTATACTTAATTAGTACTGTTAAGCTCTGTGGTGTATTCTTTGCTTCCAAAGGATAACTCTTTTATAGAACATATTTAACATCACTGCAGCTGGTGATAAGAGAATGTGTGGCAGCCGAAAAAAATCTCCCTGTCCTTCATCATAGCGTAGTTTATATTTTCTGGTCCTTGAGGCCACAGTTTTGATCCAATCATCATCAAACTTGGTCAGAATGATCATCATGACAATATCTCGGTCAAGTTTGAATATTGATCATGTGGGGTCAAAAAGTAGATCAGTAGGTCAAATCATAGAAAAACCTTGTTAACACTTTAGAGGCCACGGTTTTGGTCCAGTCATCCTCACAATTGTTCAGAATGATCATCCTGACAATATCTCGGCCAAGTTTTAAATATGGGTCATGTCGGGTCAAAAAGTAGGTCATTTGGTCAAATCATAGAAAAACCTTGTTAGCTCTCCAGAGACCACAGTTTTGGTCCAAGCATCCTCAAACTTGCCCAGAATGATCATACTGACAATATCTTGGTAAAGTTCGAAAATGGGTCATGCCGGATCAAAAAGTAGATCAGTCGGTCAAAATAAGGAAAAACCTTGTTAACTCTCTAGAGGCCGCTGTATTACCTCCCTTATTTCCCTATGTTAAAAAATAGAAGTTAAACAATGATCAGTTTACTTAGTATAATGGATAGAGCTTAGGACTCTGATCCAAAGGGCTGTGAGTTCAAATCCCAGTTGAGGAACATTTTTTTTCTTTCATAAACAATTCATATGCATACACACACACATGTGCATCACACATGCATGCAAGCACACACACATGCATGCCTCCATGGTGTAGTGGTTACACTACTTCGCCTTGTAAACTAGGGATCGCAGGATCGATCCCGGGCTTCTCCAGACTTTTGGATGAGTCTTTAAACGTAGGTCCCATCTCCGTATGACATACACATACATGTATGCACACACACATACATGCACATAAACACTCGCATGCACACATACTCACCTGCATGCATGCACACACATACATTCATGCATGCATGCACACTCATGCATGCATGCAAGGATGCACATATTCATACATGCACACTCGTGCATGAATGCATGCATATGCATTCATTCACACACTCATGCCAGCATGCATGCCCACATATATGCACACATGCATGCACACACACATACACATGCATGTTTGCATGCACACATTCGGGCATGCATGCATATACACATGCATACATGCAGACACACACACTGATGCATGCATGCACTCACACATAACTTGTTAACTTGTCCAACTTAGGCCCCTATAGACGAGCTTTGTTGCCTTCTGGTAACTCCACTCTACTTACCCTACCAATAAGTAGGTTTAAAGAAGACTTAACCGGTTCCCAGCTCATTGTTGTGTTGCAATAAAAATATGGCACCAGTACATATTGCTATTTTAAGAATAAAATCAAATGCCCCCCTCCCCAGCACAACCCATTGTCACCATGATTCATTGATAGACTGAGCCTGTTCACACACAACCTCTTGTCGCCCCCCCCACCCCTTGTCACAGCCTCACCCCCCACACAACCCCTTGTCACCATGATTCAGTGATAATTAGACTGAGCCTGTTCACACACAAACTGTTGTCTCTCCTCCCCCACAACCCCTTGCCACCATGAGCCATTGATAACTAGACTCATCCTGTTCACACAGTCACACACAACCTCTTTGTCACCCCCTCAACCCCCCACACCCACCCACACAACTCCTGGTCTCCATGAGTAATTGATAGTTAAACTGAGCTTGTACATCTTCTGGTGCGCTAAGACCTGATCCACGATGTCAGAGGGATCAACCCCCCTCCCTACCTCAGAGGGATCAACCCCCACCCTACCATTTCAGTTGTGCAATAAGGATCAGGTGAGCGATCCTGGGTCATCATGACCCTCTTGTTTCCATATTTTTCAGAGGAAAAAAAAACACATGTGAATTGTCTGCTGAGCAGATGTTTCACATGAAAAGTCAAGTTTCTCTGAATAATGTTAACCTTTGTCCTGCTGAGCCGGGATAGGTCTTATCTTTCAAACAATGCAGATCCAGATCAGATGGCTTCTGAAGAAGCCATCTGATCAGGATCTACATTGTTTGTCATTCAGTTTATGAATTTGTCGCAATAATCTGGATCAAGTAATCTGATTGGTTGATAATCAGTAGTGGGTGTGGCATATTTAAATATTCAGCAGGTCAAGGGTTAAACAAATATTATCATCTGCTTTTCTTCCTTGGGGCTCTAATGGTTAATAATGTCAGGAGTACTGTGGTGCAGTGGTAAAGCATTAGACTCGAGATCCTGAGGTACAGGGTTCGATCCCCACTGTCATCAAGTGTTGTTTCCATGAACAAGAGACTAAATTCATATTGCTTAGTACTGGTTTCTACCCAGGAAAGCAGAGGACCAGGTGGAAGATTAGTACAAGTTTACTAAATGTGTTAACCCTTGTCTTGCTGAACCCGGATATGCCTTTTCTTTGAAACAATGTAGATCCAGATCAGATGGCTTCTGAAGAAGCCATCTGATCAGGATCTACATTGTTTGTCATTAAGGTTGTAAATTTGTTGTAATAATTTGCATCAAGTAATCTGATTGGTTGGTAATCGGTAGTGGGTGTGGCATATATGAATATTCAGCAGGAAAAGGGTTAACCTTTGAAAATAAAGGTGATTATTATTCATCATCAATCATCAACGGATTTTTGATTAACATGCAGGTACAGGGGCAATGTCCACATAAGTGGGCCCCCTTCCAGGTAGCTGGCTTGCTGCACGCATGGCAGATCTTACACCAGATCTCCAGGCCTGTCTATCATGAGGATCGATAGCAGAGAGCTTCCATTATCTGCAATCTCTTTCTGTCAGCTGCTTCCAGGTCATCTTGGGCTTCTAAGGCTCTGCTTTCCACCTACCTGTATGTCACAGGCAGTCTTGACTGCACCGTTGGAGCATTCCACATGTCCATACCAGTGGAGCCTTCTCTCTTTCAGGATGAGGTCGAGGTCCTCAATGCCAAGATGCTCAAGTAACTCACTGAACCTGATGGTGACAGTGTCCTGTGGCTTGACATTGCAAATCTGTCTGATCATTGCCCTGTCATTCCGCTGAAGACGTTGGAGGTTTGGCTTTGTCAATGGCCATGTCTCACTGGCATGGAGCATTGCGCTCCGCACACAAGAGCTGTACTCATGGCCACGTGTCTTGAACGAGAGGTGGCGGGAAGAGAGAACTGGTAGCAACTCCTTGAATTTCTTCCAGGCTGTTTTCACACGTGATGTGGTTGAAAGGTCGCAACCACCCGCTGCTGAGAGCATATCACCTAGGTAGCAAAAGAAAGCTACAACCTCCAGCTTGTCGGATCCAACTTGGACTTCCCTCTGTGGTCAACCATCTAAGGGTCGTGCAGTTCCTTGGCACTGTGAACACCTATATCAGGGTCCTCTATCAAGCGCTTGAGCCCACTGCATTTCTTGTGCACCCAGAACTTGCAGTCATTACATAAGATACCGTTGCTGCCCACTCCAGTGCAACATACAGCGCATGGGAACTGGCCTGTACTCTGCAGGAGGTCCAGACCTGAGCCACAGATCATGATCTTTGTCTTTCCTGCATTCACTGTCAGCCCGTTCGCCTCCATTGCATGTTTCGAAGTTAAGAGCCTCCTGACACATTCCTCAAGGGATTCAGCTATGATGAAAATGTCATCGGCATACAGGTCCTCCCAGGGGACTCCAGAGCGGAACTCACCTGACAAGGCTTCAAGCACAATGATAAAAAGCAGTGGGCTTATTGCTATTTTTCCACAAGGAATGGAAAGGGCATATTAATCATTGTTCAGCTGAATCATGATATACTGTACCTTTGCAAACAGTGAAGATCCAGATCAGGTGGCCATCTTGTGCCATAAACCCCAAATGTGGTACCCTGGCAAACTGTGCAGGTCCAGATCAGACACCACAGAATGTGGTGTCTGATCAGGGCCTACACTATTTGCAAAGCATTCAGCCATTTTCCAAATAAGTTTTGAAGAAAAACATAACCTGTCACCCCTAAATTTTGAAATGGACTTCTGCTTTATATATATTAAGGAGGAAGATACCATTTTGTACAAAAAGGGTTAAACAAGTGTCTGTGTGAGAAACCCTTTGAACCACGAATGAATCAGAAAAAAGGGTTGTAGAAGTAGCATTTTTCAGATGTAACTTTTTTTCATATTTTTCATTTCATAGTCCAGGGGCCAGTTGTTCAAAACTAACGACGTCATTAGTTAACGTATCGTTAAAACTTTGACCATTTATTATGGCAAATCTGCTAATATTTTTGCTGAAAAAAATGTGAGCAGCTTTTGCAGATGCAAAAGCTGCTCACATTTTTTCAGCAAAAATACCAAAATTTTAGATATTAAACTTGCTAGAACAGTTAACAATATGACCACTAACGAGCTCGTTAAGCTAACGATGCTTTGAACAACTGGCCCCAGGTGCTCATTTAGAACTGCCACATTGAGGTGCTTCTAAAGAGTCCCAATGGTCTAGGTTTTTTATAGCAAAGATAAAGAAAATAATTTCTTGCACACCAGTTAAGGAAATCCATAGTTTAAGCTTGGGATAGAAATTCTGTTCTAACCCTGCTGTTCTTACCCAAAATCAAATATGCTCGCGTGTTTGATAAATGCACTGGTTGAATACAACCTCATATGCGCTGTCAATAAGGTTGACGTTACAGCACATTATGTGATGTCACTAAACATTCCTGTAGTGTCATCACAATAGGACAGACGTCCGTAACCAAAGTGACTGCAGCATGTAATATCCGTGCTAAGAAATGGAAGGCATGCAAGAAAAGAAAAAGAATCCTACATGGGTGTGAGGGGTGGATAGAAAAATTCGTCCCTCAGGATCACTGTCCAGAATCACTCTGCAAGCCTCGTGATGCCGGACAGTGACCCTCGGGACAGATTTTTCCATCCACCCCTCACACCCATATAAGATTATAAGAATCTTATATGGGTGTGAGGGGTGGATGGAAAAATCTGTCCCAAGGGACACTGTCCGGCACCACGAGGCTTGCCCAAAATCGAATATAATCGCGTGTTTGATAAATGCACTGGTTGAATACGACCTCATATGCGCCATCGTTAAGGTTGACGTCACAGCAACTTCACTAAACATTCCTGTAGTGTCAACACAATATGTCGGACTTTGGTAACCCAAGTGACTGCGGCATTAAAAATCCTCTTTAAAAAATGGAAGGTATGCAAGAAAAAGAATCCAATTTGGGTGTGAGGGGTGGATGGAAAAATCCGTCCCAAGGGACACTGTCCGGCATCATGAGGCTTATTTTCAGTCCGTCTCTGTCTGCATCCGAGATGGTGTTAGCAATTTGTGTTAGTTTTGAAAACTGGCCCCAGGTGGGGCTTGGACACAATTCTAGTTGTTTCAGCATTTTGTAAAATATCCATTTGTTTGCATTTGACAGCTCACATGTTGAAATAAAACCAAATATTTTTACTATATTTCAAAAATGCCAAAATGCCAAAAAAAAAATAAAAATCAGGTGGCAGGAATATTGTTGATGGTTGATGAGTTTAGGCAAAAAAAGAAAAAAAAAGAAAAAAAGAAAACCTATGAAGAGATAGCCTGTTTGGGTGTTTAAACTCTAGCATTTATGTTTTAAAAGTGTAAATTTTAATTTTGAAAGTATTTTTATTTTTTCAGGAAGCCCGGAAGGCCTATTTCTTCTTGGGTCTTGTGTTTGTTGCCATTGGAACTGGTGGTATCAAGGCTAATGTGGGTCCATTTGGGGCCCAGCAAGTGGATGATCTAGGGGCTGACGCAGTGCAATCTTTCTTTAATTGGTAGGTCTGTATACTTATTGCACCACAACCTTTCTATATTCTATTGTTGAAGTCCAAAGCAGAAACTGTCAGAGATGAAAAGTATTTCCCAAAAATAAATTTCAGTAGGTTTTAATGCATTTCAAAACTTTTTCTACAATGAATTGCTTATATATGGATATATATATAGTTTTTTATATGGACAGCTAGATTGTCAATGAAATATACAGTAAAATTCCTATATTAAGACCACCTTTGGGAACAGTAAAATTCCTATATTAAGACCACCTTTGGGACTGTTCAAAAGTGGTCTTTAAGACCACTTTTGAACAGTCTCAAAGGTGGTCTCCTATTAAGAGACACTGGGTGTAGAAAACACAAAGAAAGAATAGCTGAAACTGTCTCAATAAGTTTTTATAAAAGCAGATTGTGTAGTTTATATTTTCTTGTCCTTTTGGGATCATTGATTCCATTGTGGAATTTTGAAAATATCTGAGGGTTACTGATGAGGCCTAATTGGCCGAAACTAGCTAGTCTGGCCCAGAAAACATGAACATTACATAGTCTGGCGCAGTTTACAGTTCTGTGGTGTATTCCTTGCTTCTAAAGGATAACCCTTTCTAGAACATATTTAGTCTTAATTTTAGGTGTTTTTTACCGCAGAAATTTACTGTACATGTTTTTGATTGTTGTGCCAGATTTCTACTTTAAAACGGAGAAATGAATTTTAAATATTGGTTAAAACTTTGCAACAGACAATTTCCCATTGATGTCAGTGGCCATGTCACCTAAAACCTGACCACAATTTACCGGTACTGTATTCACCTTATAAGAGCATGGGCATGCCTAGGTATTTCATTTTGATCTTAAAAAACAAACCCTAGAAATCCTTCCATTAAGTGCACAGTCATGCAAATTACATTGGCATTGGAACTGTTGATATAGGGAGCATATATCAACACAATTCAGCAATTTCTCGCCCTTTCTTACAAATGTGTAGTTGTTGGTATGTTACGAGGGCTGATTAATATGTTGTGAGCCTCATATTGAAGGATTTGAATTTTGTCAGACATATTGTATTATTTTTCAACATAATCCCCTTCAGTATCTATACACTTTTCACAGCAGTGTTTAAGAGTCTCAATGCCAGTTTTATAGAACTCTTTTTCTTGGCTGTTCAGAAAGTCATCCACTGCATATATGATGTCATCATCAGACTGAAAATGGGTGCCTGAAACAGCCTTTTACAGTTTTGGAAATAAATGAAAGTGTGATCAGGTGAATAAGGCAGATGCTCAATCAATTTAAAGCCACAGTTGTGTATGGCAGCCATAGCAATGACAGACTTGTGAACTGGAGCATTGTCCTAATGGAACAACACACCTTTAGTGAGCTTTCTGCGGCGCTTAAGTTTAATATTTTCCCGTAAATGCCTCAGAAGTGAAGCATAGTATGTGCCATTGATTGTTTGTCCCTTTTGGAGATAATCTATTCAGCAGGAACGGTCATTGCCTTCTTTGGGGTGTGTGTGTGTGGCTTGGTGGGGGTGGGGGGGTTGAGCTAGGGTACTTCCATTGTTTTGATTGTTGCTTGGCCTCTGGGGTAAAATGATGGACCCATTTTTCACCCATAGTGACAAATCTCTGAAGACAGTTGGCAGGATCTTGTTCAAAAAGCTTAAATGCCTGGTGTGCTTCTGATCAACTGTCAGAAGTCTTGGTACCCATTGGGCCAAAAGCTTTCTCATTGCAAGATCCTCTCTCAGAATGGAATGTACTCTTTCCTGTGAAATGCCAACTCTACTGGCTATATATCTTTTTGTGACTCGTCTGTCAGTCATAGCAATATCATGGACTATTGACCATTTCTGGGGTTGCAACATTGACAGGCCTTCCAGGATGGGGGTCATCCTGTTATTTGTTATTCCTGGATGGATTTTTTTAAATTACTTGGCAGAACTGTTGACCATCATGAGCCGATGTGTCGGGCACAAGACTCAGGTCAGGACCTCCAAGGTCAAGGTCATCCTTAGGGGTCAAAGGCCAAAAAACGGTCTTTCTTTCATGTCTGGTCAATAACTTTGTTATTCCTGGATGGATTTTGAAATTACTTGACGGAAATGTTAACCATCATGAGACGATGTGTCACACCGAAGACCCAGGTCAGTACCACTAAGGTCAAGGTCATATTTAGAGAGCAGATGTCAAAGAAACGTAGTTTTTTGTGGCTGGTCAATAACTTTGTTATTCTTCGATTGATTTTGACATTACTTGTCAGAAATGTTAACCATCATGTAACCATCTGTTGCGCCAAAGACTCGGGCGCCAATACCTCCAAGGTCAAGGTCATCCTTACTGCTGATTACTTGCCACGGGCCTATAATGCCCCGCTTGCGGAGGTCTTGTTCCCTGTTGAAACTATAGAAAACAACAGGCGCCCTAAGATACACGACCACTTCCCTGCCACATGCCAGCAGTGGTGACAAGGGACCAACATACCCTGGCACTAATAAAACCTGGCAGTTTTGAGTTTGCATTGTCATGATTCTATTTTATTTACCCAATTTCCACAGTCTTACTGTAGAAACAAGCTTTTATATTGTTGTTGGTGGATCAGACAGCTTTTCTGTGAAATTAATGAGGCAGTCTAACAAGGGGAGACTTAGGGAGCTCAAATATCCACTTTAAATATTGCAGGTTTTACTGGTTCATCAATGCCGGTGCTGTTGTAGCATACTCTGGAGTAGCTTATATCCAGCAGGAAGTTGGCTTTGACTACGGCTTCCTTGTGCCATTAATCAGCATGATAGTTGCTCTCATAATATTCATCATAGCAAAGAAGAGATACAAAAACACTCCTCCTGGAGGTAGGATGGTAGTATAAAGTCATGTCCTCATGATCCGTCCTGTCGAATTTGACTCAAATACATGATTACATGATCAGTTGTGTCATATTTGACATCTTGATAAGTCTTGTCAAATCTGACCAAACAAATTCAAGAAAATATTTATCAAATAACATGTCCACATGATCAGTCTTGTCAAATTTGACATCTTGATCAGTCTTTTGGAATATGACTTATTAAATTCAACAAAATATTTGTTGTATAACATGCCCACATGATCAGTTGTTGAATTTGATATCTGCCATTTCTGCACTAATCAAATAATCAAATTCAACAAAATATTTGTTGAGAAAGACGTCCAAATGTTCAGTCCTGTCAAATTTGACATCTGGAACAATCAAATAATTCAACAAAATGTTTCTTGAAAAATATGATCACACATTCAGTGTTGTTGAATTTTGCATCTGCACCAAACAAATTCAACAAAATATTAATTTTGTTGAATTGCATGTCCTCATCAAATAGGACACTAAATTCGACAGGACTCATGAAATTTGCAACCACCCTAGCGTTCACCCAAATGTTCGAGTCCGTTTCTCAAGAACTATCAGACACATTAATGATACTTCATACAGACTGGTATCTAGAGATGACAATTTTAATGCAGTCATCCATATTTCACCTTGACCTATATTTTATGGTTAAATGACTTCGTGAACTATTCTGTCAACCCTAGCGTTCAGCCTAATGGTCAAGTCCAGTTCTTAACCCTTGTCCTGCTAATCCCGGATATGCCTTATCTTTGAAACAATGTAGATCCAGATCAGATGGCTTCTGACGAAGCCATCTGATCAGGATCTACATTGTTTGCCATTCAGATTGTGAATTTGTTGCAATAATTTGCATCAAGTAATCTGATTGGTTGATAATCGGTAGTGGGTGTGGCATATATAAATATTCAGCAGGACAAGGGTTAAGGTCTATATGAGCTTCATTAATGATACTTGGTACAAAGTTGCATGTATAGATGACAACTTGGATGCAAGCATCCAGGTTTGACCTTGACCTATATTTCATGATTCAGTGACTTTGCACCACCACACGACATAGCCTTGGGTGGAATGTTTGTTTTGTCATTCGGTTGAACAAATTAATACATTATTTCGAGTAATTGGTTGATAGACAGAAATGGGTGTGGCTAAACTAATCTATTCAACAGGACATGGGTTGAGCAATTTACCGTAATGATCCTAAGTATTGGGACAGATAATCCTAGGCAAGCAGTGCAGAGTCAGATCAGATGACTCCTGAAGGAGCAGTCTGATCAGGATCTACACTGTTTGCCATTCCGTCTGTACCTTCGGGACTCCTTGCTGGATCATGAAAACATTTGTTAAAATTTAAGGAGAGTCATAGCAAGTCCTCAAGTTGACTGAATTGTATGCCAGTATGACTTTGACATGTTGGTGTTCTTGATAAGGATCTGGCAAGGGTCCTGACATGTCAGTGTTATTGATAAGGTTCTGGCAAGGATCCTGACATGTCAATGTTATTGTTAAGGATCTGGCAAGGGTCCTGACATGCCAGTGTGCTTGATAAGGATCTGGCAAAGATCCTGACATGTCAGTGTTCTTGATAAGGATCTGGCAGAGATCCTGACATTTCAGTTTTCTTGATAAGGATCTGGCAAGGGTCCTGTAATGTCAGTGTTCTTGTTTAGGATCTGGCAAGGATCGTGACATGTCAGTGTTATTGTTAAGGATCTGGCAAGGGTCCTGACATGTCAGTGTTCTGGATAAGGATCTTGCAAGGGTCTGGGCATGTCAGTGTTATTTATAAGGATCTGGCAAGAATGCTGACCTGTCAATGTTCCTGTTAAGGGTCTGCAAGGGTCCTGACATGCCAGTGTGCTTGATAAGGATCTGGCAAAGATCCTGACATGTCAGTGTTCTTGATAAGGATCTGGCAGAGATCCTGACATTTCAGTTTTCTTGATAAGGATCTGGCAAGGGTCCTGTAATGTCAGTGTTCTTGTTTAGGATCTGGCAAGGATCGTGACATGTCAGTGTTCTTGATAAGTATCTGGTAAGGGACCTGACATGTCAGTGTTCTTGATAAGGATCTGGCAAGGATTCTGACATGTCAGTTTTCTTGATAAGGATCTGGCAAGGGTCCTGGCATGTCAGTGTTCTTGTAAAGGATCTGACAAGGATCCTTATTTGTCAGTGTTCTTGCAAACAGCGAAGATCCATATCAGATGGCTTCTTCAGTGGCTTCTGAAGAAGCCATCTGTGGATTCTGAAGAAGCCATCTGATCAGGATCTTCACTGTTTGACAATCAGTTTGTGAATATGCAGGAATAAATTTTATCAAGTAATCTGATTGGTTCAAAGTCAGACAGGGGTGTGGCTACCATAATTTATGCAGTGGGATAAGGGTTAAAGAAAATCTTTATGCCAATTTTCTTTAACCTGTATCCGTTCGAACCGGAATACATCATATCTTTGTAAACTGTCAATCCAGATCAGCCATCTGGTCTGGATCTATGCTATTTGTCATTCAGTTTGTGAATTTTTAGAAATAAATTGCAGAAAATATTTTTGGTGAAATTAATTTATTCAGTAGGACAAGGGTTAGATTATCTTAATTATTGGAGCTATTGCCTCCTTATCTGACATTATATCAGACATTCTATGCTATTCTTTTTTTTTTCCTCAGAAAGTATTTTGACACAGTCATGTCTGGTGTGTTGTCAAGCAGCGAATGGTTGTAAAAGTCCTGCGTTTAATCGAGCAAGAACTCAGCATGGTGGAACATTCAGTAATGAGATGGTTGATGGTGTCATTGCTGTGCTGAGAGTGTTACCTATATTTATTCTAGTCATTGTATACTGGGCTGTCTACTCTCAGGTAGGTCTGGGGTAAAATCAAAAGTTTTCAAGTTCTTTTGGCTTTAGTTTTATCACCCTTTTCAACATTATTTCACTCATTTAGAGCCAAACATTAATCAGAAGTGAGTGAAAGTGGAGTAGCAGAAGAAAAACCACCTGACCTTCCATTGCAGAGGCTGCAGCCACAGCTGCTACAACTTTTATCTGATTAAGATAGTAAGACTGATGTGGAGTAGTGCATATTATTTCAAGGTTACACTCCAATAATTTCTTTTAGAGTTACACCCCTTTGTTAAAATAAACCCTACGGTGATTATTTAAACACATCTATATGGCAGAATTTTTAGCTTGGCTGTTTTCGAAGAAAACGACAAGGTATTGTCATAGCTCTGGCGTCTGCAAAAACTTGGACATTTTGTAATATAACATATTTACTTGAAACTCAGACTAGTTGTTCATTATGGAAAGGGGAACTCACACCAATAGGTGAGGTAACCCTCAAAATATTTTTGGCACAGTTATGGCCCTTTTTTGAGTTAGAATTGTTGCATCCGAGCATTGGCACCCGCATGCGGTGCTCTTGTTTTTTAATCTTAATATTAACAGTATATATTGTCAAGAGAATGTAAACCATACGCCTTTGAGTACTACCAACCCATAACCCTCTCCTCACCCTACTCCCAAATGGGGTTATTAGGGAATAAACCCTTGAATATAGCAGTATTATCTAAGTTTTTGTAAGAAATTCAAGGTCTAGATGACATCTGTAGCATTGGGTGACAAAAATGATACTTATGCTGTCCTAGTCTCTTCCTATATCCTGCACTGAGGTCATCAGGGACCATTACTACACCCCTACCCTAATCATTAGGGTCAGCCCCTATATATAGCCATGTTTGGTATCAAATCAAAGACCTTGATTGCACCACTCACACCTCCCATAGGAATTCAGTATAGTTGGACCTATACAAATCACCATATTACAGCCCATTTATTAAGTTTAAAAAACGGCAGCTGGAATTTGAAAGTAGAAGGCCACCATTACGAAAATATGCCTATATAATTTTGACCCACTTGAACCCCACTTTTTTATAGTCAGACTGGGGTTTATAGTGGTTTGCATTAACTCAAAAACAGATTGTGGGTACTCGTAGCAGAAATATGAAAAATATCAGATTTTTTTTTTTATCTTAAAATTTTCATTAGTTGGTGGTAAAATTTTCCATGTATATACATGTATATTTGAATAGGCATGTTTTCGTATTGAAGGATTTTCCATCATTTAGACACAAGAAACAACTATTATTAACTATGTTTTGGAAACTGAGTCCTTCTGTAAAAGGGACCAAGTAGACCCATATTGATAAGGAAGAAAAAAATGCTTTTGGAAGAGCTGCCCTCACTCCACTGAAGGTGTTTCCATTTCACTTTAGATTGCATAGGACTAGCCCAAAAAGACGCAGAAGTAGAAAGCTGTGCTTAAAAAGTAGAACCCAGTTTAGCCTCCTACCACTTTCTGATGACAAGCATCACGAAAACATGCCTATATAATTTTGACCCCCCTCGAACCCCACTTTTATATAGTAAAACTGGGGTTTGCAGGGGTAAACCTTATTTTTCTTATTTCTGCTCTAAAATATAGATTGTGGGTACTCATTAGAACAGCCTCACAGAGGCAGTTCTAACGAGTACCCACAATCTATATTTTAGAGCAGATATAAGAAAAATATCACAATTTTTCCTCATAAAATTTTCATTTTGTCGGCGATAAAGGTGGCAATGTGTTTGTATAGGCGTGTTTTCCTATTGAGGCTGTTTATTTGGTGTCTAATGTAGTGTTGGGTGTATATTGCTCTTTGGAGGTCTCTTGTCCATTTCCTGTTCACCAAAAAACTTCAGTGATCATCATTGCATTCATGATATACCCCAACTTAACTTGTCATTTATAACTATAACCCAGGAAAAGAGGGCCACATGGAAGATTAGTACTAGTTTACTAAATGTGTTACCCTCTATAAATAAGGTCGATTATTATTATTATTATTATTATTATTATTTATTATTTAACTAAGTGATATGTCATTATGAAAACACACCTGTACAAATATATTGTAAATGTTACTGCCAAAAAAAAATGAAACTTTTAAGATGAAAAATTGTGATATTTTTCTTATTTCTGCTCAAAATATAGATTGTGGGTACTCATCAGAACCGCCTCGATCCTGCTTAAAATGTAGATTGTGGGTACTCGTTAAAAGCGCCTCATCGAGGAGGTTCTAACAAGTACCCACAATTTATATTTTAGAGCAGAAATAACAAAAATAAGGTTTGACCCTGTAAACCCCAGTTTTACTACATAAAAGTGGGGTTCGAGGGGGTCAGAATTATAGAGGCATGTTTTTGTGATGGTGAAATGCTACGATAAAGATATTTATCATATAATGTCGTTGATAAGCAGTGGATAATGTCGTGTTATAAAAATCATATGACCACACGTATTATAACACTTTGTCGGGATCAAGTAACGTCATGACGATGTCCATGTCAACCAGGCATTTTTTATGGAAAATTTGTCATATTTAAAGGCTGTAAAATCCAATTTAAAGTGGTCATATGATAAAACAAATCTTACACTCGTGGTCATTTCATATGAAATTTATGAAACTCGCTGAAGGCTAGTTTCATAAATTTAAGGCTAGTTTCATAAATTTCATATGAAATGACCACACATGTAAGATCCTCTATATGTAATAACAATATGACTTTCTTTATTCATATGATAAAATATGTTTTAATTATAGGTCTGTAAAATGACCTAAATAGTGTCGACGGGATGTTTAACCTCTTTTCAAACAGATATGTTTTACTTACAGATGAGTACGTCACTGTTTCTTCAAAGCGAGCGTATGGATATCTCCGTTGGAGATGCCAAACTTCCGGCAGCCATGTTAAACATTTTTAACACTATCATTATTTTGATTCTTATTCCCATCATGGACCTAGGTGTCTACCCTTTGCTGGCTAAGTTCAACAGGAGTCCATCTCACCTTCAGAGAATAGGTAAATCTTATATTTTATGCTGCGATTCTTCCAGTTTGTCTTGTCAACCATTTACTTTGATGACTTGTATTATTTTTAATATCACCTATCAGTGGTTTGCCAGTTTAACCCATTGTATACTAGTCATTACGCAAACACGCCTATCCAAATACATTGCCACCTTTATCGCTGAAAAAATGAAAAATTTTAGATAAAATATTGTGATATTTTTCTTATTTCTGCTCCAAATATAGATTGTGGGCACTCGTTAGAGCTGCTCATCGAGGCGGTTCTAACGAGTACCCACAATCTATATTTTGGAGCAGAAATAAGAAAAATAACGTATACCCCTGGAAACCCCAGTTTTACTATATAAAAGTGGGGTTCAAGGGGGTCAAAATTATATAGGCATGTTTTTGTGATGGGATGCTTCCATTGCTATATGTTGGACAAGTCAATTTGTCATATAAGGAGTGTCAGACCTATTTTTTTTTTCATTTTTATTCTATTTTTGATGGAAAATTTTGTTAGCAAATAGTGCAGGCTCTGATCAGATGCCATGTTCTGCGGCGTCTGACCTGGGCCTGCACTGTTTGCCAAGGTACCAATTTAGATGTTTCCCACATGCAATGGGTTAATCAGTTTACTTGGTTCATACTCAATTAACCCTTATCCCACTGAATAAATTATGTTAGCCACACCCATTTCTGACTATCAACCAATCAAATTACAGTAAAACATGTCATAGTGGCCACCTCTGTTAAGCAAGCAACCTGTCCTAAGCAAGCAGGCATTCTGTTCCCAAAATAGGAAGATGCATTAAAATCACCTGTATTAAGCAAGCACCTGTCTTAAGCAAGCACATTTTGAATATCCATTAGGTGCTTGCTTAATACAGGTTGGACTGTACTTCATATAATGTATTTGTTGAATTCACAAACAGTGTAGATCCTGATCCGATGGCTTCTTCAGAAGCAATCTGATCAGGATCTACACTGTTTGCAAAGGTAGGGGTTGATGTGTTCAGCAGGATATGGGTTAAAGCAAATGAATTCATAATTATGGTTTTCTATAAAGTCAGGGAAACTTGAAAATTTATAAAGGTTAGTAAAAAGTCAGAAAATTTTGATAAAAGGGCCAGTGAAATTTAATATTTAAAAAAAGTCAGGGAATTTTTGTAAATAACCATCTCTATTAAAGGGACTATTTTGTGGTTAGGTTCCACCATCAGAACCTGAACTTGCTACTGAAAGAAGGGAATTAATCATGTATCCCTTATGGTGCCAAGAAAAGCTACATTAGTAAATGGGGCCACCGCCTATTGGGGCTTGGAGAAATAGATTGGGCATCATGGTGCTTCCAAGTAGAGCTGAAACCGACTGCACATGAGTACTGGTAAACCGCTTAGAAGGTCTAAGCCTGCCCAGAAAAACTTGTGTGAGTTGGACTGTCCATGCATAAAAACCAAGTTGCTTTCATTGGGCGGCAAGGCTTGAGATGTCATTTCATCTCAGTGTCGGGTAAAAGTCCCACAAAATTGGAAGCAACATCTCCAAATGACCTACATAGTGTTGAGGAGGATATTGTACCTCAAATCAAACAAACATCTAAAACTATTGTCTGTTTATGCTTGAAAACTTTTAAAAATATTTTTGCATACAGACAAATAGTGTGGAACCTGATCAGACTGCTCCTAGAGGAGCAGTCTGATCTGGGGCCACACTGTTTGCAGCAATAACTTTTAATGTTAAGCAGCAGAAAACGAATCAGACAAAAATTTTGTGATTGTTATCTTAAGGGTTTTACACACAAGGTCAAAGGTCATAAGCCTCGTTTTATCTGGTGGGCAAAAAACTTCCCCTTGCATACTCTACCATTGATGTAGCACAAATTGTTTTTTGTAATTACTATGTTGTTAAATCGTCGTTCTATCAAAACTGTTTGCCATAAACCATTTTAGACATTAAACTGCTAGTTTTTTGTATAAATTTGGATGGAAAATATATATCCTTTAATCTTATTTCTGTTCGTTAAATAAAGCATGGGGGTATTTTTATAATGCTTTTTAGACAACAAAATGTGCGATAAAATGTCAGCAGAGACTGGTTCTATATTATTTAATACTTCAAAAACACAAAATAACAAGGATCAGTTTTTTGGACAAGAAAGAGTTTAATTACGTGATAAATATTCAAAATTCTCATTGACACTATACAGCAACAGTCATGTTTTGCTTACCAAATAAAAGCGATACTCTACAGGGGAGGTAATTGGCGCATGCACAGTGAAATTTAAACAAAGTCATGTGTCAAAACATTTGATCCTTCTATACTGCTATACATTAGAAGACAGTCTTAGGTTGCAGTGTTCTGTTAAAGTCTGCAAAATAACATTTTTCAACCATCAAGTAAGTGTATAGAATGCTGTGACTGCCAGATTGTGCAGGGCACCAGATTTGGGCATTTTGGACAGTGGAAATGAGAATTAAGTCAGGGAAAAGTCAATGAAATGTCAGGATATTTCGATTTGATCTTGGTGACAACCCTGTGCTGTGATCAATTAAATTTTTGTCTTTATTAACATAACTGCTTTTTGCATTATGGCTAGAATCCCAAGAAAATTTATGTTCCCAGCCCAGTCTATAAAAGCTAATTCAAAATGTATAAATTATATAGAAAAATACTCAGTTAAATAAATAAATAAATAAATATATACGTTTCTATGTAATCTGTACATTTTGCAGACAAGTTCCAGAATTTTTTACACAATTTTATTCAACACTCCCACACCTCTGCCTGAAGTATGCTATGGGGGTAAATAGTTTTTGTCCTGCTGTTCGTCCATTCTTCCATCTGTCCGGGCAAACATGTCAGGTTAGGGGCTAGTGTCCGGATTGGAAAACAATAGAAAATGATTGAAAATGATTGGTAAATAATAAGATTTATTCCGTAAATAAAAGGTTTAGGTGGTTAGCCCCTCAAACAAACAAAAGAAAATAACAAAAGAAATAGCCCTTAAACCAACATGTTGGAATGTCCATCCGTCCATCCGTTAAGATTTTGGTTAAAGTTTATGTCAAAGTTTCGAAGAGATTGTATCTTCTGAACCCTTTGATAGATTTAGTTGATACTTACACTGAAGTTACATACTGGTCTAAAGATTTCATTTATGCATGTTCCACTCCCCCCCCCCTCCACACACACAGTGACCTTCAGGAGAAATATAGAGAAAATTGGGGTTTTCATGGGTATACATTGTTTTTAGCTCACCTGTCACGTAGTGACAAGGTGAGCTTTTGTGATCACTTTTTGTCTGTCGTGCGTCCGTCCGTCCGTGCGGCCGTAAACAATTTCAAATAAGTATATCTCTAATACCCCATGGTCAATCGTGATCAAATTTCATGAGAAGCATCATCAGGTAGGGGGAAAGGCTGCATAAGGTTTTTGGGCTGATCAGATTGGAATTCTGGTTGCTATGGCAACATATAGCTCCCATAGACTTACAATTGGAAAAAATTAAAATATCTTCTTCTCTGAAACCACAGGGCCCAGAGCTTAGATATTTAGCATGTAGCAACGGCCAGTGGTCACCTACATAATTCCTGCCAATCATGCCCCTGGGGTCCAAATTGGCTACGCCCCAAGGCCCCTTTGCTCCCATTGACTCATAATGGAACAAAAAGCTTCAAAAATCTTCTTCTCGGAAACCACAGGGCCCAGAGCTTAGATATTTAGCATGTAGCAATGGCAAGTGGTCACCTACATAATTCCTGCCAATCATGCCCCTTGGGTCCAAATGGGCCACACCCCGGGGCCCTTTAGCTCCTATAGACGCATAATGGAAAAAAGCTTCAAAAATCTTCTTCTCTGAAACCACAGGGCCCAGAGCTGAGATATTTGGCATGTAGCAACGGCAAGTGGTCACCTACATAATTCCTGCCAATCATGCCCCTGTGGTCCAAATTGACCATGCCCCGGGGCCCTTTCCCTCCCATAGACTCATAATGGAACAAAAAGCTTCAAAAATCTTCTTCTCTGAAACCACAGGGCCCAGAGCTTAGATATTTAGCATGTAGCAATGGCAAGTGGTCACCTACATAATTCCTGCCAATCATGCCCCTGGGGTCTAAACTGGCCATGCCCTGGGGCCCTTTAGCTCCTATAGTCTCATAATGGAAAAAAGCTTCAAAAATCTTCTTCTCTGAAACCACAGGGCCCAGAGCTGAGATATTTGGCATGTAGCAACGGCAAGTTGTCACCTACACAATTCCTGCCAATCATGCCCCTGGGGTCCAAATGGGCCACACCCCAGGGCCCCTTAGCTCCCATAGACTCATAATGGAAATAAAAGCTTCAAAAATCTTCTTCTCTGAAACCACAGGGCCCAGAGCTTAGATATTTAGCATGTAGCAACGGCCAGTGGTCACCTACATAATTCCTGCCAATCATGCCCCTGGGTTCCAAATAGGCGACGCTTTGGGGCCCCTTTGCTCCCATAGACTCATAATGGAACAAAAAGCTTCAAAAATCTTCTTCTCTGAAACCACAGGGCCCAGAGCTTAGATATTTAGCATGTTGCAACGGCAAGTGGTCACCTACATAATTCCTGCCAATCATGCCCCTGGGGTCCAAACGGGCCACGGCCCGGGGCCCTTTAGCTCCAATAGACTCATAATGGAAAAAAGCTTCAAAAATCTTCTTCTCTGAAACCACAGGGCCCAGAGCTGAGATATTTGGCATGTAGCAATTGCAAGTGGTCACCTACATAAATCCTGCCAATCATGCCCCTATAGTCCAAATAGGCCAGGCCCCGGGGCCCCTTAGCTCCCATAGACTCATAATGAAAAAACAAAAACTTCAAAAATCTTCTTTTCTGAAACCACAGGGCCCAGAGTTTAGATATTTAGCATGTAGCAATGGCAATTGGTCACCTACATAATTCCTGCCAATCATGCCCCTGGGTTCCAAATAGGCCACGCCCCGGGGCCCCTTCGCTCCCATAGACTCATAATGGAACAAAAAGCTTCAAAAATCTTCTACTGGGAAACCACAGGGCCCAGAGCTGAGATATTTGGCATGTAGGAACGGCAAGTGGTTACCTACATAATTCCTGCCAATCATGCCCCTGGGTCCAAATGGGCCACGCCCCAGGCCCCTTTGCTCCTATAGACTCATAATGGAACAAAAAGCTTCAAAAATCTTCTTCTTGGAAACCACAGGGCCTAGAGCTTAGATATTTAGCATGTAGCAACGGCAATTGGCCACCTACAAAATTCCTGCCAATCATGCTCCTTGGGTCCGAACGGGCCACGCCATGGGGCCCTTTAGCTCCTATAGTCTCATAATGGAAAAAAGCTTCAAAAATCTTCTTCTGTGAAACCACAGGGCCCAGAGCTGAGATATTTAGCATGTAGCAATGGCAAGTGGTCACCTACATAAATCCTGACAATCATGCCTGTGGGGTCCAAATGGGCCACGCCCGAGGGCCCCTTAGCTCATATAGACACATAATGGAAAAAGCTTCAAAAATCTTCTTCTCTGAAACCACAGGGCCCAGAGCTTAGATATTTAGCATGTACCAATGACAAGTGGTCACCTACATAAATCCTGCCAATCATGCCCCTGGGGTCCAAATTGGCCACACCCTGGGACCCCCTTAGCTTCCAAAAGACTCATAGTGGAAAAAAAAAAAACTTCAAAAATCTTCTTCTCTGAAACCACAGGGCCCAGAGCTTAGATATTTAGCATGTAGCAACGACAAGTGGTCACCTACATATTTCCTGCTAATCATGCCCCTGGGGTCCAAATGGGCCATGCCCGGGGCCCCTTAGCTCTAATAGACTCATAATGGAAAAAAAGCTTCAAAAATCTTCTTCTTAGAAACTGTGAAGCACAGAACTTAGATATTTAGTGTCTAGCAACATAAAGTAGCCAGCTACATAAATCCTGCTAACCCTGCCCCTGGGGTCAAAATTGGCCACGCCCAAGCTCATCACCTCCAGTAGACTTATAATGGAAAAAAACTTAAAAAAACTTCTTCTATGAAACCATAAGGCCCAGAGCTTAGATTTTTAGTATGTAGCAACGTCAAGTGGCCACCTACATAAATCCTGCCAGTTATGCCCCTGGGATCCAAATTGGCCACACCCCAGGGCTCTTTAGCTTCCATAGACTTACAATTGGAGAAACTTCAAAAATCTTCTTCTCTGAAACCACAGGGCCCTTATAATGAAAAAAAAACAAAAAAACTTAAAATGGGGAAAAAAATCCTCAAACATCTTCTTCTCTGAAACCATAAGTCCCAGAGCTTAGGTATTTAGCATGTAGCAATGTCGAGTGGTCGCCTACATGAATCCTGCCAATCATGCCCCTGGGGTCCAAATCCTGTGGCCCCTTAACTCCAACAAACTTATCATGGAAAAAAGCTTCAATCGTCTTCTTTGAAACCATGAAGTACAGACCTTAGATATTTAGTATATAGCAACACAAAATGGTCGCCTGCATAAATCCTGTCAACCGTGCCCTTTGGGTCAAAATTGGCCAAGCCCCAGGGCTCATTAGCTCCTATAGACTTAGACCGGAAAAAACTTAAAAAAAACTTTTTCTCCAAAACCATAAGGCACAGATTTTGTTTGATTTGAGGTTTTATATCCCTGTCAACAATTTATAGGTCATTTTGGAGATGTCTCTTCATATTTTGTGGGACTTTTACCCGACATTGAGATGAAATTACATCTCAAGCCCTGTCGCCCAATGAAACCAGTAGGGTTTATAAGCATGGACACTGCTTTGCCTGAGCTTAGATATTTAGTATGTAGCAATGTCAAGTGGTCTCCTACACTAATGATTTTCTGGTACACAGGTGAGCGATATAGGGCCATTGGGCCCTCTTGTTCTTATTTCTTCTCGAGACATGGGTTGTGGGTACTTGTGATAACCTCCTCAATGAGGCATTTCTAACAAGCACCCAAAACCTTTGTTTGCAGGATAAATTAGAAAAATATCACAAAATTTCATCACAAAAATTACCACTTTGAAGATATGAAAAATATGCAATATGTCACAAGTGCATCACGAAAAAACGCCTATATTATTTTGACCCCCTTGAACCCCACTTTTATATAGTAAAACTGGGGTTTGCAGGGGTAAACCTTATTTTTCTTATTTCTGCTCTAAAATATAGATTGTGGGTACTCGTTAGAACCGCCTCCTCGAGGCCACGAGTACCCACAATCTATATTTTGAGCAGAAATAAGGAAAATATTACAATTTTTCATCCTAAAATTTACATTTTTTCGGCGATAAAGATTACAATGTATTTGTATAGGCGTGCTTTCGTAATGGTGTGTTATCGTAATGGGCTAGCTTATGTATCTAAGCAGACAGGTTCTGTGTATCTGAGCAGACTGGTTCTGTGTATCTGAGCAGACAGGTTCTGTGTATCTGAGCAGACTGATTCTGTGTATCTGAGCAGACAGGTTCTGTGTATCTGAGCAGACTGATTCTGTGTATCTGAGCAAACTGGTTCTGTGTATCTGAGCAGACTGGTTTATGTCTAACTTGCTGGTCATAAACCCTAAGACACATTGTCTCATGATAGGGCTGAGCCAAGCGAATTTGTGTCTTCGAGCATTCCGTCATGACAAATTTTAACTGCGCATGCCCAGCCATTCAGAGGGGCCACGGATATGGCTTTCTGTCTGAAGGTCCCTCTTGATTCACTGCTTGTATGAGCGAGCAGCGAAGGTTCTGGCGAGACTGCGCGGATGCGCAGGCTCGCCTGAACCTTTGCTGCTCGCATAGGCTGCTCGCATAGGCGATAAGTACCAAAATCGCTTGGCGGGGCCCATATGATGTTTTGTTTTCTATGTTGTAGGAATTGGAATGATTCTAGCTGCTTGTGCCATGGTGTACGCAGGAGTTCTAGAAATTTACCGCAAAAAGGATATCCATTCTCGGGGCTACATAGCGCAAGAACTCGCTGATGAAAGTTTTAATGCTTCCAAATTGTCTATGTTTGCCCAAGTTCCAGAATTTGCCTTCATTGGTTCAAGTGAAGTTTTTGCCAGTATCTCAGGTACAGTATTACATGTCTCAACTGAAGACCCTAATCAGACTGCAGACACACAGACTGAGCCTCTGCTGACCTTCAAGGGCATCTGATCAGTAGTGACACAAATGCAGACCCAGAAGTAACTATTTTTACTTGCCCTATGGACTAGTCTTTAAAGCTTTGTGAAGATTGTGAAGACTCACCAGACAGACAGACACTGTGTCACCACTAATTGGATGCCCTTGACGTCACTAGTCGATTTCCTTGATGTTAGACGGTGTAATGTATGTTAGACGGTCTAACGTCATATTCTCACATCGAAAATGTTAGAAAAGGATATAAATTAATGTTTCAGTCGATAATTTTAGCGCGATTTCTTCTAACATTGGTGAAAAGTTGTGAGATTTTGAAGGAAACAACAGCATTATTGCCGATTTTCAGCCTGTTAATATCAAAATAGATCAGCTGTGGGTCATTTGTAAGTAGACAAATCACGCCCGCTACATGCTCATGATTTGATCTACTTTACAACTAACCTCCAAACTGTGATTTGATCTACTTTACAACTGACCTCCAATCACAGTTAGAGCTGATCTATTTCTTAAGTAACAAATGACAAGTTATAAGTTGGGGAATACCATGATGTCATGGAGGTATTAATTACATTGTTTTCTATAGGTTTACATTAGGCTTTACACTGGAAATGTAAATATTAGGGAATGAACAAGAGCACCCCAAAGAGCAATATACACCCAATTGCTATGTTTGACACCAAGTATACAGCCTTTTCATCAGAAAGTGGTAGGTCCATTTTCACTCAGTTTTCACAACACAGTGTGTCACCACTAATTGGATGCCCTTGAAGGTCAGTAGAGGCTGTGCATCTGATCAGTGGTGACACAAATGCAGAGCCAGATGTAACTATTTCTGCTTGCCCTATGGACTAGTCTTTAAAGCTTTATGAAGATTGCTAAGACTGATCAGACTGCAGATGCACAGACTGAGCCTGTACTGACTTGTTATTTACATTGGGGCTTGGAGAAATAGATTGGGCTGCATGATGCTTCCATGCAGAGATGAAACCAGCCACATATGAGTAATGGTAAACCACCTAATTGCAAATTTCTGGCCCCCAAATCCGATTTTCAAACTCAAAGCGGTGACCTTCAGAAGCACGCCAGTACGATTTCCGTCACATCAGTTAGATGATGTCAAGAGTAAATTTCAAAGAAACAAAACACATCACAGCTGTCAAGACGTTCCAAAAATAGCGTCATCGCTACCTCTCATCTGCATGAAAGAACCGCCGCCTAGCAAACCATTTCGCCACAGTTTGACTGACACGACAAAGAACCGCCTACAAAAACTAAGCACGTGAGTGGATATGAAAATGTGAAATCGCATTTACTTTGCGTTAGCAATTTTCTACAGTAAAAGAAAGACAAACTAAAAGGTAGATCCAACTTGGGACATGTGTAACGGGACATGTGTAACATGAACCACACCAATTGATGATAATTTCATCCAAGTGATATTGCAACCAGCAAAGTCTCCAATAAGCGTGCCAACCTACTAAGTCTCATCAAAGATTCACTTTGTCTATTATGCCTGCTCAGGGTGAATGTCGTCTAGAATAATTTCCCTCTGAAGCGCCTATCAAACTTTTTAAGATGATCGATTGCTTTGATCGATTGTCTATATATTGTACCTAAATTAATATGTTTTTTTTGTAGAAAGAAAATAACTTATTTTTTCTGACAATAGTATTATTAAAAATAAAACTAAATCACTTGTTCAATTGACTTTATTTGACGATTTTATCATTTATGATTCAAAGACCTATTGAAAGTGCACGCTTGTCGTTTTAGGCTATAAGATCGCAGCGGAATCCAACAACCTAACTAAACTTAAAAGGCCGCGAGGCTAAAACGTTTTTTTGTGCCCATCTCACCTGATGTTTAAAAATGTTGGGAAATAAATCAAACGCTTATGACCACTTGCACACCCGGTTTTGATTCTGATCTGTGTTATCATTTCTTTTGTCATTTTACTGCTACCTATTGTAATATCTTTGATATGAGCCATTGATCAAAGGTACGCAAGTTGCAATTACTGTTTGTTTGATTTGCGGTTTAACGTCCCCGTCAACACTGTAAACGTCGTTTTGGAGACGTTGCTTCCAATTTTGTGGGACATTTACCCGACATTGAGATGAAATGACATCTCAAGCCCTGTCGCCCAATGAAACCAATAGGGTTTTAATATTAGCATGGACGGCCCGCCTTGCACCCCGGTTCCTGGACAGGCTTAGATCCTCTAAGCGGTTTACCAGTACTAGTGTGCGGGCCGGATTCAGCTCTGCATGGAAGCATCATGCAGCCCATATATTTCTTCAAGCCCCTATGGGCGGGGGCCGGTTGCCATTACTGTTTCAGGTCTTTGAATTTCAACTCGACTTATCAGGATATTTTTACACAGGCTAGATTATGTCAGCATTTCAAATTTCATGCTTCATAAGCAGGGGGTGGAATAGGTTGGCCGGAAATACCCCAGCCGAGTGACGTACTTTTATCATTTGCTGAGGAGTACCCGACGCACACACCACATTAACAACACCCCCGGTAAACCCTACTTTATATTGGGAAAAAGTGGAGTTACACGGGTATACATTACCTTTCTTATCATTAGGATAACTTGCCTTTATGAGATAAGGTCAAGAAAATGGCATGTATCAAGTGATAATTGGCAATAGTTTTCTTCTTTCTGCCCAAAACATAAATTGTGGGTACTCGTTATAACCACCTCATTGTCTGCCCAAAACATAGATTGTGGATACTCCTTTATAACTGCGATATTGACGAGTATCCACAGTCTCTGTTTTGGGGCAGAGATAAGACAACGGTGTATACTTCTGTAAACCCCACTATTCCCTATATTAAGTGGGGTTTACCAGAGTATAGATTTCATGGACTTGTTAACATAATGTTTCTACTCCGATGTGGGTGCTCGTTAGAACCGCCTCATACTCACTGAGGTGGTTCTAACGGAGGTCCTAACGAGCACCTATGTGTGGAGGATAAATAAGAACTTTGTCATCCGATAAATGCCATTCCTAGAGCCATGGAACGAAGCAGTGTATTGCTTAGGTACCTTATCCTAATGGAACACGCCATATTCTTTCTTACCCCTAGTGAAAACTAATGATTGAACTGGATGACGGGACACGTCAAGTCAGTACTGTAAATGTCATTTTGGAGACGTTGCTTCCAATTTTGTGGGACTTTTACCCGACATTGAGATGAAATGACATCTCAAGCCCTGTCGCCCAATGAAACCAATAGGGATTATAAGAATGGACGGCCCGATACACATCGATTTGCCTGGGCAGGCTTAGATCCTCTAAGCAGTTTACCAGTACTCGTGTGTGGGTCGGATTCAGCTCTGCGTGGAAGCATCATGCAGCCCATATATTTCTCCAAGCCCCGATGGGCAGGGGCCGGCAGATGTATTGGTGCATTGTCATGAAAACGTTTTAGTCGGAGACACTGATACGTTCTCAGACTAAAAAAGAACATAAAGGAATGCTGTGAAATGAGACTCTAAAATGCGTCACGTTAACATTCAACCTGCCACCGGCATGGAAACTGGTGCTGTTTTAAATTTTGGGTAAATGACTCGGCAGGATCATGCTTGCTTTGTCGAAAAGAATTTCTGGATCAGAACCATGTCGGTCGCAGCATGAGCAGCTATGCGTACCGTTATAACATCAGTAGTGCTTCATGCGCCTCGAATACTTGAAAACATATGGAAAAGCCAAGTCGGTAATGTTCAAGTCGAGGTTAGCCACATTCCATAGCAGCTGGAAATCAGCTAGATAATACCGATGTACAGCGCCCACATCTGCATTAGGGTGGGTAGTCAGTTTACGCGAAACCGCCGTCGGTGGCTCACGTGAACTAGCACTTATTTCTACACTGCCGTTTACTGGGGGAAATCAAGCACACATTATAAACCTACACCCCCGCCCCCATGGGCACTACATGCAGGCAAGACGGAACAGGAGTTCCAGAAAAGCATACCCTTTTTGGTTGCCCATGACGAGTAACTTGGTTTGCAACAAACAAAGACTCTGGGATGATTATAATGTCCACCAAGTTCACCATCAAGTGACTCAATGATCTGAGGGCTCATATAAGTACAAAAGCAAACAAAGTTTACGCAACAAAGCACGGCATATGACCAGAGTTGCCACGATGTTAACGAAATACATTAATTAATTATAATAATAATAATAAATTACTACTACTACTACTACTACTACTACTACTACTACTACTACTACTAATACCTATAATTGTTTTCAAAGAAAGCAGTTGTCCCCAATCAGCCAGCCTGAATGTTTTAAGACATGACCTTTAAAATGAGATCAAGGTCATCCAGACTTATTCAATTCATTGGCCTGTAGCAATGATAGATCTATGCAAGTTTGATGAGAATCCCCCTAAGATACTGTGCAAACAAGCCTACCGTGACTGAAATTTGACAAGTTTAGTCCCAAACTGACCTTGAAAAGGTCACGGTCTCCAAATCTGAATCAACTCTTTATCTATTCCAGTGCTATGCCTTTCTGATGAGAATCTATCCAATGTTTCCTGTGATAACGCGCACTCAAGTAGGATTTGATTGAAATTTAATGATTTTAATCCTTTGCTGACCTTACAAATAAGGTCAAGATCACAAACCTATTCAGCTATTTGACTTGTCACAGTGATGTATCCAAACAAGTCTGGAAAGAATCTTCCAAAAGGTTCCTGATATAAAATACACACACACTTAATTTGGCTTAAATTTGCCCTGTGGTGACCTTGAAAATGAGATTAATGTCACTCACTAAACTCTAATCAGCTCTTAAGCATATTTCAATGAAGTGTCACTGCAAGTTTAATGAAAATCCTTCAACAGGGTCCTGATATACCATACATACAAGTTATTAGGCTGAAGTTTGCCCATTTTAATCCCATGGTGACCTTGAAAAAAAAGTCAATGTAAACAAAATTTGATCACCTCCTACGCTAATTCCAATGATATATTCCTGCAAGTTTGATGAAAATCCGCCAACCCGTCAAGAGTTACTGTGCGCACAAGAAATTGTCAGGTCCACGCTAACGCCAACGAGATACACACCGACAACAGTATGTCCCTCTTCACCGCTGGTGGGGGCACATAATATAAAATAGACACCTCTTTCCTAAAATTGGAAATAGACTTGTCCAAACTGTGAGGGAACGGGCCTCCGTGGCCTAGTGGTTAAGAGCGCTGACTCTTGATCATTAGGTCTCTCACCGCTGTGGTTTGAGCCTCGCTCGGGTCACATGTGAGACGCAAAGTTCTGCAACGGAAGGTCAGGTGGTTTTTCTCCGGGTACTCCGGTTTTCGCCCACCTCTGATTAATGATCGGCTCGATATGAGTGAAATAATCTTGAAAGGGCCGTAAAACCAAAACCCAAAAAAAAAAAAAACTGTGAGGGGACATCAAACCGCCCAGGTTTGGAGAATCTTTAATATGCGCCAAATAATGGAAGCGGCTGAATGAATCCGTACACAGAAAGAAATTGTTTGGCATACAGTGTTTCCGATTATGAGCCGGGGCACAGCATTTCCTATAAGATCGCCTGTACGCCCAGCGAAGCAGGTGGACAGCGAAGTCTCTGATCAGACTGCGTGTATGCACAGGCTGATCAGTCTTCTCTGGGCACACATACAATATTATAGGAAATGCTTTATCGCTCTTGCAGGTCATGCAACCAAACTGTGTTTCAGTCATGTAAAAATTCTTGTTTTTCCCGAGACCTAGATTGGGATGGACGCGTGAGGGTGGAAATGAATGTGTCGTCATGAACTTATCGGCAACACTTTGTCATGCAGAACGGGTCATTAAGCGTATTTGCGAACAGCGAAGACTCAGATGATCCTGCGCACCCATGCTGTCTCGTCAGTGTTCAATGTTCGCACACCAGAAAGAGCAACAGCGCTGCCCTCATATGTTTTGACTTTACGGAGATACGCTGAAGACATTTTTGCGTAACGCCGCTTGGATTATTAAAATTCAATTTAGAATTTTATGACATAAACTTCAGTTCGTAATCTCTAAGTGTCCGCCAGATGTAAACTCAAAATGTCAGTAAATATTCTGATTCAAGAAAAGGAGGTGATCGCTCGATTGATTTTCGTTTCATTCAATTTTTATTTATTTATTTTTTTTAGTCATGCGGTCATCTTGAACGTCAAGTAAGCCTGTCAGTTGAAGTGATGAATGTCACGTACACGTGATGGGTGGTGCTAAGACTTGCTGTAATCAGATTGGCTGAGTCGAACCGCTTGGGTACAACGATTCGTGTTACTAGGTGCAGCATGAAAGGATGCCGTTTTGTTTGAGATATTGTTTTCGAAGGTCACCGCTTTGAGTTTGAAAATGCGATTTGGGGCTAGAAATTTGCAATTAGGTGTAGAAGGTCTTAGACTGCCCAGGCAAAGTGTTGTGAGTCAGATGGTCCCTGCATATAAACCCTATTGGTTTACTTGGGCTGAGAGGCTTGAGATGGCATTTCATCTCAGTGTTGGGTAAAAGTCATAATTGGAAGCAACATCTCAAAACTGACCTACATGGTGTTGACCGGGACATAAAGCTTCATTGAGGCAATTCTAATGAGTACACACAAAATACCTTCATTTAGTAGAAGATCAAAACAGATTTCCCTAAATAAGAATAAATTGGTGATTGAACCATCAAAGGTGAATAATTTATTGTATTCATAAATTGCAGGTCTGGAATTTGCCTACACCCAAGCCCCTACTTTCATGCAAGGATTGATAATGGGTCTGTTTCTAATGACGTCTGGTCTTGGTAGTTATCTTGCGTCTGCTATTGTTGCCATAGCGAAAGCTGCTACTGATGGAGGTGAGTAAGACTCCTAAGGAGAACTTACAGGGGAAGCAACTCTTTCAAGAGTACCATAAAAATCCTAAAATTTGGACACCTTGAGAACTTGCTGTATTTCTCCTGAACTAAAGATTTTCACAACTTTGTTTCATGATCCAGCAAGGAGTCCAAAAAGTGCAGACAGAATGGCAAACAGTGTAGATCCTGATCAGACTGCACCTTCAGGAGCAGTCTGATCTGGGTCTGCACTATTTGCTTAGTGTCCCAATAATGAGGATCATTTAACGGTATTCTTAATGGAATCTTCAACCTCATATATAGCAGGAGACAGTTTACAAATTTTGGGGTTTCAGATTCAGTTAGTTTTAGAAATTTATTGAGAAAATGGTTGAACTTCCCGCAAACTGTAAAGGCCCTGGTCCTGCACTGTTTGCCAGTCTCGTTTTGGAATTTTAAGTATAAAATGGGGTTATCGTTATAGGACTTGACTCTTAACCTTTATGCGTAGCAAACCATTTTTGGAAAATTGTGAAACAGTGCAGACACACATTCTCATCTGGGTTTACACTGTTAAATTGTATTTTTCCATAGATTTTTTTCTCAGACTGGCATCAAATGGCATAATTGTATTTTTCCATTGACTATTGGTAAAGGATTTTTTTTTCTCTGGGGAAGCCTATAGTATAGGCAGTGATCCGTCGTCGTCTGCGTCATCAACATTTTCAAACGACATCTTCTCTGAAACTACTAGGCCAATTGAAACCAAATTACATGTAGATACTCTATGGGAAGGGGGAACGAAAGTTTGTTAGTAAGGACAGGGTCACATGACCAGTATGGCCGTTATGCCCATATATGGTAAAAACCTTTGAATATTTTCTTCTCAGTAACCGAATGGCCGTGGACCTTGAAACTTGGTATGCAGCATCGGCGACTCAGGCCCTACCAAATTTGTTCAAATGATGACCTTGGTTGACCAAGACCTGTTTTATGTCCAGGTCAAATTTGGTCACTTGGACATTTGTATGGATAAAAGGCAAAACAGTTTCTGATTGCATGGTAACCTGTGGCATCAGAAATGATATTTGCAATCAGCTGAATGGAAGTTTATCAATTCCAAAGGTCAAGGTTATTCACTGACCTTCATCCTGGATTGCTCAGATTCAATTTTTTTATGCTCCCGCCACTCGAAGAATGGTGGAAAGGGCATATAGCATTGCCCCTGTCCGACTGTTCGTCCGTCCGTGCATCCGAAACTTAAGCATGGTCAGTAACTTCCTTATTTCATGATGGAGTTTAAAATTACTTGGCAGAAATGTTAACCATCATGAGACGACATGTCACGTGCAAAAACCAGGTCCGTACTTACAAGGTCAAGGTCATACTTAGAGGCCAAAAGTCAAAAACGGGTCTGAAACTTAAACGCAGTTAGTGACTTTCTGATTTCTGGATGGATTTTGAAATTACTTTGTCGAAATGTTAACCATCATGAGACAATGTGTCACATGCAAAATCCAGGTCTGTACCTCCAAGGTCAAGGTCATACTTAGAGGTCAAACATCAAAAAAAGGGTCCGAAACTTAAACCCAGTCAATAACTTACTTATTTCTGGATTGATTTTGAAATTACTTTGAAGAAATGTTACCCATCATGAGACGATGTGTCACGTGCAAACCCAGATCTGTACCTCCAAGGTCAAGGTCATACTTAGAGGTCAAAGGTAAAAAAAAATGGTCCGAAACTTAAACACAGTCAATAACTTTCTTATCTCTGGATGCATTTTGAAATTACTTGACTGAAATGTTGGCCATCATGAGACAATCTGCCTCACACAAAACCAAGGTCCTTCCTTACCTCCAAGGTCAAGTTCATACTTAGAGGTCAAATGTGAAAAAAGGGTCCAAAACTTGAACACGGTCAATAACTTTCTATGGATGAATACGAACATAGACATATTTTCAGGCGGGGGCATCCGTGTCCTATGGATGCATTTCTAGTTATCTTCTTATCCAGTTAAACTGCTGTGTTGATTTATAAACCAAATTAAATGTGGAGCCTCTATGGGAAGGGGGAACAAATGTTTGTTCGTAAAGACTAGGTCATATGGCCAATATGGCAGCCATGCCATATATGGTGAAAATCTTTAAAAATCTTGTTCTCAGGAACTGAATGGCCGATGACCTTGAAACTTGCTATGCTGCAGGGGACACTCAGGCCATACCAAATTTATTAAAATGATGACCTTTGGTTGACCTTGACCTGTTTTTCGTTGTCAAGGTCAAATTTGATCACTTAGACATTTGTATGGAAAAAAGGCAAAACGGTGGAAGACCTGATTGCATGGTAACCTGTGGATCAGAAATGATACTTGCAATCAGCTGAATGGAAGTTTATTAAAATCCAAAGGTCAAGGTCATTTACTGAGTTTGTCCTGGATGACTCAGATTCAGTATTTTTATCTTCTCTGCTTAAACTGCTGGGTTGATTGAAACCAAATTTCATGTGGTGCCTCTATGGGAAGGGGTAACGAAAGTTTGTTTGTATGTACTTGGTCACATGACCAATATGGCCACCATGCCCATATATGGTAAAAACCATTAAAAATTTTCTTCTCAGGAACCAAATGGTATGTAGTATCAGGTACTCCATGGGCCCTACCAAATTTGTTCAAATGATGACATTTGGTTTACCTTGACCGGTTTTATGTCAAGGTCAAATTTGGTCACTCAGACATTTGTATGGATGAAAGGCACAACAATGGAATTTACTGATTGTATAGTAGCCTGTCGCATCAGAAATATTATTTGCTGTCAGTAGAATGGAAATTGATCAGTTCCAAAGGTCAAGGTCATTACTGACCTTTGTCTTGGATGTCTCAGATTCAGTGTTTTTATCTCCTTTCCAGTTAAACTCCTGGGTTGATTGAAACCAAATTACATATGGAGCCTCAATGGGAAGGGGGAATAAGGACTGGATCACATGACCAATATGGTCACCATGTCCATATATGGTAAAACCATTAAAAATATTCTCCTCTGGAACCCAATGACCATTGACCTTCTGACTTCGTACATAACATTAAGGACTTGGGTCCTACCAAGTTCATTCAATAAGGACCTTTGGTTGACCTTTAAGTCAAGGTCAGATTTGGTCACTTAGACTTTTTTTATGAGCTCACCTGTCATGTAGTGACAAGGTGAGCTTTTGTGATCACATTTTGTCCGTCGTCAGTGCGTCCGTCCGTGTGTCAGTGCGTCCGTGCGTGCGTAAACAATTTCTTGTCCGCACGATAGCATCTTCATTTATGATTTGATTTTAACCAAACTTGCACACAACTTGTACCACCATGAGATCTAGGTTCCTTTCTTGAACCAGCCATATCCCATCATGTGTTAAGGAGTTACGGCCCCTGAAAGGGCAAAAAATTGCCTATTTTGGTCTTGTCCGCACGATAGCATCTTCATTTATGATTTGATTTTAACCAGACTTGCACACAACTTGTACCACCATGAGATCTGGGTTCCTTTCTTGAACCAGCCATATCCCATCATGTGTTACGGAGTTACAGCCCCTGAAAGGGCAAAAATTGCCTATTTTGGTCTTGTCTGTATGATAGATGTTGCATTTATGATTTGATTTTAACTAAACTTGCACACAATTTGTACCACCACAAAATCTCGGTCAAGTTCGAATATGGGTCATGTCGGGTCAAAAAGTAGGTCAGTAGGTCAAATCAGAAAAAAAACCTTGTGAAGACACGGGAGGCCACAGTTTTGGTCCGATCATCATCAAACTTGCCCAGAATGATCATCTTGACAATATCTCAGTCAAGTTTGAATATGGGTGTTGTCGGGTCAAAAAGTAGGTCAGTAGGTCAAATCATAGAAAAACCTTCTGAACACACTAGAGGCCACAGTTTTGATCCGATCATCATCAGACTTGCCCAGAATGATCATTTTGACAATATCTCGGTCAAGTTCGAATATGGGTTATGTCGGGTCAAAAAGTAGGTCAGTAGGTCAAATCATAGAAAAACCTTGTGAATACACTAGAGGCCGCAGTTTTGGTCCAATCATTATCAAACCTGCCCAGAATGATCATTTTGACAATATCTTGGTCAAGTTTGAATACAGGTCATGTTGGGTCAAAAAGTAGGTCAGTAGGTTAAATCATAGAAAAACCTTGTGAACACACTAGAGGCCACAGTTTTGGTCCGATCATCATCAGACTTGCCCAGAATGATCATTTTGACAATATCTCAGTCAAGTTCGAATATGGGTTATGTCGGGTCACAAAGTAGGTCAGTAGGTCAAATCATAGAAAAACCTTGTGAATACACTAGAGGCCACAGTTTTTGTCTGATCATCATGAAACTTGATCCAAATGATTATCTTGACAATTTCTCGGGCAAGTTCGAATATGGATCATGTAGGGTCAAAAAGTAGGCCAGTAGGTCAAATCAGAGAAAAACCTTGTGAACACACTAGAGGCCACAGTTTTGGTCCGGTCATCATCAAACTTGCTCAGAATGATAGTCTTGACAATATCCGGGTCAAGTTTGAATACGGGTCATGTCAGGTCAAAAAGTAGGTCAGTAAGTCAAATCATAGAAAAAGCTTGTGAACACACTAGAGGCCACAGTTTTGGTCCGACCATCATCAAACTTGCCCAGAATGATCATATTGACAATATCTCAGTCAAGTTCAGATATGGGTCATGTTGGGTCAAAAAGTAGGTCAGTAGGTCAAATCATAGAAAAACCCTCTGAACACACTGGCGGCTACAGTTTTGGTTCGATCAAAATGACTTGCTCAAAATGATCATTTGACAATATCTCGGTTAATTTTGAATATGGGTCATGTCTGGTCAATATGTAGGTCAGATTGTTGAAAAACCTTGTGAACACACTAGAGGCCCAAGTTTTGGTCCGACCATCATCAAACTTGCTGAGAATGATCATCTTGACAATATCTCAGTCAAGTTCGAATATGGGTTATGTCGGGTCACAAAGTAGGTCAGTAGGTCAAATCATAGAAAAACCTTGTGAATACACTAGAGGCCACAGTTTTTGTCTGATCATCATGAAACTTGATCCAAATGATTATCTTGACAATTTCTCGGGCAAGTTGGAATATGGATCATGTAGGGTCAAAAAGTAGGCCAGTAGGTCAAATCAGAGAAAAACCTTGTGAACACACTAGAGGCCACAGTTTTGGTCCGGTCATCATCAAACTTGCTCAGAGTGATAGTCTTGACAATATCCGGGTCAAGTTTGAATACGGGTCATGTCAGGTCAAAAAGTAGGTCAGTAAGTCAAATCATAGAAAAAGCTTGTGAACACACTAGAGGCCACAGTTTTGGTCCGATCATCATCAAACTTGCCCAGAATGATCATATTGACAATATCTCAGTCAAGTTCAGATATGGGTCATGTTGGGTCAAAAAGTAGGTCAGTAGGTCAAATCATAGAAAAACCCTCTGAACACACTGGCGGCTACAGTTTTGGTTCGATCAAAATGACTTGTTCAAAATGATCATTTGACAATATCTCGGTTAATTTCGAATATGGGTCATGTCTGGTCAATATGTAGGTCAGATTGTTGAAAAACCTTGTGAACACACTAGAGGCCCAAGTTTTGGTCCGACCATCATCAAACTTGCTGAGAATGATCATCTTGACAATAACTGTGTCAAGTTTGAATATGGGTTATGTCGGGTCAAAAAGTAGGTCAGCAGGTCAAATCATAGAAAAACATTTTGAACACCCTAAGAGGCCACAGTTTCAGTCAAATCATCATAAAACTTGCTCAGAATGATCATCTGGACAATATCTCAGTTAAGTTCAAATATGGGTCATGTCAAATCAAAAAGTAGATCAGTAGGTTATTTTGTCATAACTTTTGAACCGTTTGAGATAGAGCCTTCAAATTTCGCATGTAGGTTCCTTCTGACAAGGGCTTCCCACTCATAAAGATTTGACCTGTGACCTTGACCTGTGACCGACTTTATCATACCTTTTGAACCATATGAGATAGAGCCTTCATATTTGGCATGCATGTTCCTTGTGACAAGGTTTTCTCAGCCATTCAAAACTTTTGACCCATGACCTTGACCTTTGACCTACTTTGTCATAAATTTTAAAGCATTTGAGATACAGCCTTCATATTTAGCATGTAGGTTCCGTGCGACAATGTTGCTTAGATTATCCTCTACCAAAAAGGCTAAAACAATCCCACTCGGATGAACAAAATGACCACCGGTGGTAAAATAGAAAAATATTGTAAATTTGATTCAAACTGAAACTCCCCCTAAACCCAAAGGCCAATTTGATTCAAAGTTTTCAGGAATGTTGCCTATGTTACTCCCTACCAAATATGCTAAAATCACTCTGCTGATGAACAAGATGGCCACAAGAGCTAAAAATAGAATGCACTCGAGACAGTGACACACAGGTGAGTGAACCAGGGCCCTCTGGGCCCTCTTGTTTGATTTTGCACTTACCTTGAGTTTCCACAACGTACTTAGGCTTTTTAAGCTTATTGTTTATTCCGAAATTCTTAGAGACTTTATTTCATGTGTTTCTGCCGACATTACATGTGTAGTGGTTGTCCGCCATTTTGAATTTTCACTTGGAAGTTTTGTTTATCATGTGATCAACCGTTTTTGGTTTTTGATAAGCACCACACTTCTTTTCATGTTATGTGCCAGGGTATACACTCATATTATTCCTGGTAATGTTTTAATAGAAGTCGGCGTTGTGGAAACTTAAATTGCCAGAAAAGAGGACGGTTTTTGTGCGTGTTCCTTCCACTTCCGGTATCGGAAGACGTTGTATTGCTGAATAAAAATTCTCAGAATTAATTTAGTTTTGAACATGTGCAAGACCCGTCTTCGTCTAGCACTTACAAATCCCACGATGCAGATGGATAATATTCAGGTCCCTTTGTGGTCTTTCTATAGTATCTTTTAAACAGAATCCATCCAATTCGTGTGGGTCACCATTGCCGAATCAAGATGAGCCAGTCTATGTCCCCACCTCCCATTTGGGCCTGGGTTGACTAGGATAGGTTCGTCGACGCCCCGTAGAGACCCTGCTCATAATTGCGGGGACTCCGGGGTGCGGGGAACCTATGCCCAAATTTTTTGCCGAATCCATGTTACATACGAATTTTGGTACGGTGCCGATCCCGGTTTTTATCGGGTAACCTTTCCGGACCTTCGGTACTTAGTTTACCTTGGTCATATGCTTTTTAGCTCACCGTCACGTAGTGACGAGGTGAGCTTTTGGGATCACTTTTTGTCCGTCGTGCGTGCGTGCGTGCGTGCGTGCGTCCGTGCGTGCGTGCGTGCGTGCGTGCGTAAACAATTTCTTTAAACGACATCTCCTCCTAAACCACTGATCGGATTTTGACCAAACTTCACAGGAATGATTCTTAGGTGGTCCCCTTTCAAAGTTGTTCAAATGGTTCCAGTCCGTTGCACATCTAGGTCACAGGAGCAAAAAATAGATTTTTTTCACCAAAAACTTAAAAAATCTTCTTCTCTGAAACCACAAGGCCCAGGTCTTTGATATTTGGTATGAAGCTTCATCTAGTGGACCCCTACCAAGATTGTTCAAATTATAATGCTGGGGCCAAAAATGCCCCCGCCCTGGGGCCCTTTGCTTTTACATACGCTTATATAGGGAAAATCTTTAAAAATCTTCTTCTCTGAAACCACAAGGCCCAGGTCTTTGATATTTGGTATGAAGCTTCATCTAGTGGACCCCTACCAAGATTGTTCAAATTATAGTGCTGGGACCAAAAATTCCCCCGCCCCGGGGCCCTTTGGTTTTACATAGGCTTATATAGGGAAAATCTTTAAAAATTTTCTTCTCTGAAACCACAAGGCCCAGGACTTTGATATTTGGTATGAAGCTTCATCTAGTGGACCCCTACCAAAATTGTTCAAATGTTAGTGCTGGGACAAAAAATGCCTCCGCCACGGGGCCCTTTGGTTTTACATTGGCTTATATAGGCAAAATCTTTAAAAATCTTCTTCTCTGAAACCACAAGGCCCAGGTCTTTGATATTTGGTATGAAGCTTCATCTAGTCGACCCCTACCAAGATTGTTCAAATTACAGTGCTGGGGCCAAAAATGCCCCCGCCCCGGGGCCCTTTGGTTTTACATAGGCTTATATAGGGAAAATCTTTAAAAATCTTCTTCTCTGAAACCACAAGGCCAAGGTCTTTGACATTTGGTATGAAGCTTCATCTAGTGGACCCCTACCAGATTGTTCAAGTTATAGTGCTGGGGCCAAAAATTCCCCCGTCCCGGGGCCCTTTGTTTTTACATAGGCTTATATAGGGAAAATCTTTAAAAATTTTCTTCTCTGAAACCACAAGGCCCAGGACTTTGATATTTGGTATGAAGCTTCATCTAGTGGACCCCTACCAAGATTGTTCAAATTTTAGTGCTGGGACAAAAAATGCCCCCGTCACGGGGCCCTTTGGTTTTACATTGGCTTATATAGGGAAAATCTTTAAAAATCTTCTTCTCTGAAACCACAAGGCCCAGGTCTTTGATATTTGGTATGAAGCTTCATCTAGTGGACCCCTACCAAGATTGTTCAAATTATAGTGCTGGGGCCAAAAATGCCCCCGCCACGGGGCCCTTTGGTTTTACATAGGCTTATATAGGGAAAATCTTTAAAAATTTTCTTCTTTGAAACCACAAGGCCCAGGACTTATATATTTGGTATGAAGCTTCATCTTGTGGACCCCTACCAAGATTGTTCCAATTTTAGGGCTGGGACAAAAAATGCCCCCGCCACGGGGCCCTATGGTTTTACATTGGCTTATATATGGAAAATCTTTAAAAATCTTCTTCTCTGAAACCACAAGGCCCAGGTCTTTGATATTTGGTATGAAGCTTCATCTAGTGGACCCCTACCAAGATTGTTCAAATTATAGTGCTGGGGCCAAAAATGCCCCCGCCACGGGGCCCTTTGGTTTTACATAGGCTTATATAGGGAAAATCTTTAAAAATTTTCTTCTCTGAAACCACAAGGCCCAGGACTTTGATATTTGGTATGAAGCTTCATCTTGTGGACCCCTACCAAGATTGTTCCAATTTTAGGGCTGGGACAAAAAATGCCCCCGCCACGGGGCCCTATGGTTTTACATTGGCTTATATAGGGAAAATCTTTAAAAATCTTCTTCTCTGAAACCACAAGGCCCAGGTCTTTGATATTTGGTATGAAGCTTCATCTAGTGGACCCCTACCAAGATTGTTCAAATTATAGTGCTGGGGCCAAAAATGCCCCTGCCCCGGGGCCCTTTGGTTTTACATAGGCTTATATAGGGAAAATCTTTAAAAATCTTCTTCTCTGAAACCACAAGGCCCAGGACTTTGATATTTGGTATGAAGCTTCATCTAGTGGACCCCTACCAAGATTGTTCAAATTATAGTGCTGGGACAAAAAATGCCCCCGCTAGGGGCCCTTTGGTTTTACATAGGCTTATATAGGGAAAATCTTTAAAAATCTTCTTCTCTGAAACCACAAGGCCCAGGACTTTGATATTTGGTATGAAGCTTCATCTAGTGGACCCCTACCAAGATTGTTCAAATTATAGTGCTGGGGCAAAAAATGCCCCTGTCCCGGGGCCCTTTGATTTTACATAGGCTTATATAGGCAAAATCTTTAAAAATCTTTTTCTCTGAAACCGCTAGGCCCAGGTCTTTGATATTTGATGTGTAGCTTCATCTAGTGGACCTTTGCCAAGATTGTTCAAATTTTAGCCTTTGTTGATGTTTGGTATGAAGCTTCACCTTTAAGACCTCCCTCAACATTATGCACATTAAAGCCCTGGGGCCAATAATGGCCCTCTCTGGGGCCCACTTGTTACACTATGGATCAGGTGAGCGATCCAGGGTCATCATGGCCCTCTTGTTTTATTCTTTTGTAGCCTGTGGAATCAGAAATGATATTTGCAATCAGCTGAATAGAAGTTTATCAATTCCAAAGGTCAAGGTCACTTAATGACTTTTGTTCTGGATGATTTAGTTTCAGTATTTTTATCTTCTTCTCCACTAAAACTTCTGTGCTGATTGAAACCAAATTACATAAAGAGCCTCTCTGGGGCGAGGCAATGAAAAGTTATTTATGGGATTCTAGTCACATTCATGATCAAGATGGGCACCATGACTGTTTATGGTATAAACCACATGACCTCTGGTGAGCATAGTGGCCCATGGGCCTCTTGTTTCTTTCTCATACTGGTTTCATTTGTAGGGATCACCCATGGTTTTCATGCATTAACATTAGCCGGTGGTCCCGAGGAAGCTGTTTGAATACAAGGTTGCTAGGCTGTGTGTTCAAATATCTTCCAAGGGACCCGGCGAATAATATTGCAATGAAATAAACATGGATGATAATTATTCTTGGATAACATATGATTCCAAAGGCAAATTGTGAAGAAATGCCCCAAGACTCCATAAAGACTCTTCAAATGCTACCGTAAAACAATCATGGTGGCTAGTTTGGAATGCTGTTAACAATTACATGAGTTACACAGTGATATTCTGACCTCCTTATAAACTTTTGAAATGCAACATTTAGGGCGGCAATGTTTTGTTGCTCGTGGTAACATAATCAAGTTAATAACTAGTATTATGATATCAAAAGTTTAAAATCCATGTTCAAACACCACATGAATTTCATGGTTTGAACAAAGCTTTTTTGTTTGAACATGGCTTCTGGCCCATTCAGGAATAGCTTTAAACAGTTATGTTTATAGGATTTTATGCATGAATGTCATAATTGTATTTTTTCCACTGACTATTGGTATTAGATTTTTTTTTCATAGACTGGTATCAAAAGGCCCAGTTGTATATTTCCATTGACTGTTGGTATTAGATTTTGTTAATGGGCTGGTATCAAAAATTAATATCGCAATGGTATTCTTTCACTGACCTATTGGGGCTTGAAGGAATAAATGGGCTACATGATGCTTCCACGCAGAGCTGAAAACGTCCGCACACTAGTACTGGTAAACCGCTGAGAGAATCTAAGCCTGTCCAGGAACCGCGGTGCGAGGCGGACCGTCCATGCTTCCTTTTGGTTTCATTGGGCGACAGGGCTTGAGATGTCATTTCATCTCAATGTTGGGTAAAAGTCCCACAAAATTGGAAGCAACGTCTCCAAAATGACCTATACTGTGTTGACGGGGACGTTAAACCCCAAATCAAACAAACAAACAAATTCTTTCACTGACTGTGGTATTGGATTTTTTTTTCATAGACTGGCATCAAAAGGCCCAGTTGTATATATTCCTTTTACTGTTGGCATTGGATTTTATTTTCAGGCTGATATCAAATAACATAATGGTATTTTTTTCACTGACTGTTGATATGGAATTTTTTTTTGAAATGGCATAATTGTATTTATCTGTTGATTATTGGTATTTGTTTTTCACAGACTGGTTTCCAAAGGAACCAAACAACGGTCACCTGGAATATCTTCTCTTCCTGTTGGCTGGTCTCACTATCATCAATCTGGGTGTATTCATCTTAGTAGCCAGGCTCTACAAGTACAGGGTACCAGACTTTGAAGCAAAAGAGGATGATGCAAAAATCGACCTTCCAGACCAGCCACCTGCATATGACAATAGTTCTTATGAATCTGAGAAACCTGAGAAACCACCCATTGTTCTTGATAATGAACAAACAAAAATGTAAAATTGGATGACGAAATTTCTCGGTGGGCACACAACGTGTATACAACGTAGTATCAACGTCGATGCAACGTCATGACGTTGCATCGACGTTGATGCAACGTTGTTTTGACATCATGTGCCGGCTGGTTGATATTTTAAGTCCTTTTTACCAAGAATGAAGGGGTGTTTGGGTAAAGATGCAAAGATTTCATGTATCTTTTGGATTGGTATGTCCAGCTGATGCTGACTTATAGTTTGGTATGTCCTGCTGTCCTTTCAGCAGGTGATGGTAGAAGAAAAATGTTATTTTTTTGTTTTCCTCCTTTCTTTTTTCCTCATTCTCACCTTTCCTCCTCTTGCATCTCCTCTACTACCTCTTTTATCATATCTCCTTTCTCCTTTTCTCTCACAAAATGACAAACAAGGATTGAGATGTGTCTTTAACCCTTTTTGTACCAAATGGAATCTTCCTGCTTATATATAGCAGGAGGCCACTTCAAAAGTTACGGGTGACAGGTTGTGTTTTCATCAAAATTTATTTGGAAAATGACCAAACTTTCAGCAAACAGGGCTGAGCAGACGCCGATCTGGGCCTGCACTGTTTGCCAGGGTACCCGTTTTGGGGTTTCTGGTACAAAATGGGTTAAAACCATGAAAGTGTTTTGATTAAGTTAGATTATGCATTGAGATCATGTTCATATCCTTGCTCAGACTTAAAAGTTTGTTGAAAAATTAAAAAAAAAACATCTAGGCCCAGTTGTTCAAAGCAGCATTGTTTGCTTAACGAGCTCATTGGCAGTCAGTATCTAAAACAGATGGTATTTTTGCTGGAAAACATGTGAGCAGCTATTGCATCTGCAAAAGCTGCTCACATTTTTTTCTGCAAATATATTAGTATATTTGCGGTATATTTGCCACATTGAATGATCAAAGATTTAAGAATTTGTTAACTAACAATGATGTAAGTTTTGTACAACCAGGTCCTGGTTGGACTGATACTTCCCATTGGTACACACTTCTGGCCCTTCTGTTTTTATGTTCAAAATCTACTATCAATTACCCTAATGTCTAAGTCATGGACATAGAAATTGCATTTAAATGATTTTGCTTAAAGTTTGGAAGACACGCAGAGCTACTGTTATAGAAGGAAAGCAGGGGAGCAGATTCTTTCCTTTAACATTGGCCCCCATTTAGAAAGGGTTTTAAATACCAGGAAAGTCATTCCCTGTTTTAAAAAAAAAAAAAAATATGCACATATCTTCTATTGTTTCAGGTGTATGACTTTTTCTTTAAAAGTCTAAGTTTTCATATATTTACGCCATATCATCTGTTAGATATACATACTGTGTTCATAAGATATTTCTGATTATAATTTTACTGGGTTTTATCATTTGCATCATTTGAAATATAATATGTTTTATGTAGCTTCATATTCACATTGATAATGAAATGGGCCAACACTTGGAAAAATGCCTTTACTACTGTAATGATCCTAAGTATTGGAACAGACAGGCCTAAGCAAACAGTGCAGACCCAGACAGGCCTAAGCAAACAGTGCAGACCCAGACAGGCCTAAGCAAAAAGTGGAGACCCAGATCAGACTCAAAGGAGCAGTCTGATCAGGGTCTGCACTGTTTGCCATTCTGTCTCCACATTATGGACTCCTTGCTGGATCTCAAAACAAGCTTGTTAAAACTTTAGGAGAATTACAGCAAGTGCTCAAGGTGTCCAAATTTTTAGTATTTTTACGGTATATTCCAATTTATGGTCTTGAAATACGTTAGTGCGGCCAACATTTAGGGCTTGGGCACATCACTTCTTGCCTGATTCTATCTCAAGGTTTCCTCTAATATAAAGTAAAATTCCTATATTAAGACCACCTTTGGGAATGTTCAAAAGTGGTCTTTAAGACCAGTTTTGAACAATCCCAAAGGTGGTCTTTAAGACTACTTTTGAACAATCCCAAAGGTGGTCTTTAAGAACCTTTTGAACAATCCCAAAGGTGATCTGCCACTACTAGAGCACACTGGATGTAGAAAACACCAAAGAAAATGTACCGGAAACCTTCTAAATATGCTTTTTAAAGTATGATGTGTCTTCAGTTTAGGTGGTCTTAATAGCGGAATTCAACTGCATCTTCTGTCAGCAATGGTTCAGATGAGACCCTGCTTATGGGCAAGCTAGCCTGGGTCTTTGCTGATAGCCTATGTCTAAGTACCATTTCCTCATAAGCTGGCTCAAATATTGGTCAGCATCTCATATGTTGTTTGAATTTTGGGTAGGATATGTGTACTTTTTTATCATAATTTTGCTGTTATTTAGTGGCTTACTTACTGTCTTATACTGATATGACCACACATGTTATAAATAACACATGGTTACTGGTACATAATATCATGATTGATGATGCTGTCAAAGACGGTATACCGGCCCCAATAGCTCAGTTGGTAGAGTGACCGCTCCGGGGAACGGGAGGTCACGGGTTTGATCCCGGGCTGTGACATACCAATGTCGTTAAAAATGGTACTCGCTGCTCCTCGCTTGGCACTCAGATTTATGGGGTAGAGCTAGGACTGGTCGACCCAGTGTCAGGATAATGTGACTGGGTGTGGTATCATGTAATGTGTCTGGGACATGATACTTCAGTGAGGCAGCACTATAAAAGTGAACATTGAGCTCCCTGTCGCAACCAGACACCGTCATGATATGACTGAAAAACTGTTGAAAGCGACATTAAACCCGAATTCACACGCACACTGTCAAAGACGACCTCAATGAAATTCTTTTGAACTTCCTTGGCAATAAAACCTGATTTAAAATCATCATATGATAAACACAGAATATTACACTTGTGGTCATCTTATGTGAAATTTATGAAACTTGCCAGAGGCCTGTTTCATAAATTTCATATGAAATGTCCACTCGTGTTAGCTCCTCTATATATACACCTTATTGCAAATCGCTGTTTGTGACACCATACAGTTATTGATTGCTTGTTTTTGGTTTAACGACACTTCAACCCTTGTGGGTCATTTTGCTTTGTCTCCCAGAGAAAGGGAGAAAAGAGTTAGAAGAGGATGTGAAAGTGAGGAAGAGATGAGGAGGAGGAAAATGAATGGAAACAGAAACAGAAGAAATGATAACACTCACCCTCTACCCATACCTGCTGCAAGGATTGCAGGTCTTTTCCAACTGTAAGCCGCCCAAATGAAGCAAGATTTGTCACCTTTGCCTCATCCAAACCCCCCCTCACCATACAATGAAATTCCGCTATTAAGTCCAGCTAAAATTAAGACTAAGTCTTCTTTTATAACAACTCAACTCAACTTAACTCAACTCAACTTTATTTGCAAATCACATATCACAACATTGAATACATGAAATGCGCCCATAGAAGGCAGAGAATACCAACAAGAATAATAATAATAATAATAATAATAAAAAAAAAAAAAAAAAACAATCAAAATTCAGTTAATTTTCGTAAATATTCGGAAGTCTCCGCCGAGTCTAATAGCTAAGACACGGTACCGACCGGAGAATTCCATATCACGGTGATTCCACACACTAAGAGCAAGCCTCAGTGCCGGGAAAACGGGCAACCAGATAACCAACCCCTGACCTTTCAGGGGGTCTGGCCACCTGCCCACCCAACACCGACAAAGGGTGACAAATATAAAAGTATAAATATAAATGTTCATAAGGTGGCGTGATAAAGGAGTTTCACTGTAATATGGATGAAACTGAAGACAAAGACTGATCATACTGCTTCTACAGGGTCACATGGATGGAGATGTACATGTTTTACCATTCTGCCAACACATTTCAATGACTGCTGGACTTTAAACAACTTAGGGTGGGCCATGGTGGCTCACTCGGATGGGCATTCTACTGGTGTTCAGTAGGACATCAGTTGGATCCCAACTGGGTTCAGCAACATTCTTTCTTTCTTGGAGATTGATCATGAAACAATCTCTAGTCATATTCTCCCTTCCACTTCTTCAAGAAGGACGGTTGGCAGTTTCTGACTAAAGGATTACATTGCACTGGTGAACCTCTTTTGTATAGGCTGGCCTAGGAAAAGTGTGGCTAGGTAATCTGACCATCTCAACATGATCTTAATAGTGTTGAATTGGCCTTTAAACTCAAAAACAAGGTACAGTAGAACTTTGATGACTCGAACACTGATGGCTAAGTCTTGAGTCCCTGGATAATTTCTCTACATAGATAATTATAAAGTGAGAGGAAAATTTAGGATAATTTCATCTTTTGTCTTGCAAATGTTTGCTGTGTGTACTCATTAGAATCACCTTAATGATGTCCTGTATTTTTCTCACTGGAAACAGTGTAGACCATCATCATATGGCTGCAGCATCTGATCTGGGTTTTCACTGTTTGCCAATGTTCCAGCACATCAGCTGAGCCAGTGTTTTACAGATACATATGGCTATAAATAACCATTACCTGGACTTTGTACATGGTCAGCAGTAGTCAATGTGGAGAATAGCAGGTGGGGAAGTTCTGTAGCAAGTAACTGTGGGTCAATTTATAAATGATCGGCCCCAAAACGATAGAGAATATGCAAGATGTGAACAAAATTATGGGCTTTGTTGTGGGGGAGGGGAGTCCAGCTAATGGATTATAAACATTGTTGATAGCAGTGACTGCCATCAAACTCAGTCTTTTCTATGTAATTATGAAAGGATAATGAGTCGAGTCTGTATAGCCTCTGAAGGTAAGCCTAGAATATAAGAATCTTATATGGGTGTGAGGGGTGGATTGAAAAATCCGTCCCGAGGGACACTGTCCGGCATCACGAGGCTTGCCGAGTGATGCCGGACAGTGATCCCGAGGGACAGATTTTTCTATCCACCCCTCACACCCATATTGGATTCTTTTTCTTGCATACCTTCCATTTCTATTGCGAATTTTTAATGCTGCTGTCTCTTTGGTTACCGACGTCCGTCATTTTGTGATGACACAACAGGAATGTTTAGTGACGTCAAGCATGAAGCCGCCGAGCATGAGGTTGTAATCAAGCAGTGCATTTATCAAACACGCGATTATATTCGATTTGGGGTCGGAACACCGGGGTCAGAACATAAATTTCTATCCCAGGGTAAAATCATGGATTTCCTTGTCTGGTGTGCAAGAAAGGGGAATACCAGTATGTGCCCTTAATTATACACATCATCTGTCTGTGATATAGGATTAACATGTTCATTTTCACTGAGCAGTTATTTAGTATTTTATTCCTGCCAGCTCATGAGAAAAGGGCCATCTTCACAAAGGTGAGCAGCATAGGCTCTGACAAGCCTGCGCACATGTGCAGTCTCTCCAGACCCATTGCTGCTCACAGACATGTAGTGTAGACCTTCAGAGAAGTTCTGCCATATTAGTTGTCAGTGCAGGCTTGTCAGAACTTCGTCTGATGCCAGTTGTTCAAACCATTGTTAGCTTAACGAGCTCGTTAGTGGTCTAAATGTTAATTGTTATAGCAAGTTCAACATCTAATATAGCATTATTTTTGCTGAAAAAATGAGAGCAGCTTTTGCAAATGCAAAAGCTGCTCACATTTTTTCAGCAAAAATATCATCACACAAACATGCCTGTATAATTCTGACCCCCTTAAACTCCACTTTTATAAAGTAAAACTGGGGTTTACAGGGGTTTGCATTATTTTTCTTATTTCTGCTCAAAAACAGAGAAATATGAAATATATCAGGATTTTTATCTGAAAAACTTTCATTTTTGGTGGTGGAATTTTACCAATTTATGAATAGGTATGTTTTTGTAATGTAGGACATTGGCCATATTAAATAAATGATCAAAGTTTTAGTTTATACTAATTCATTTTAGTTTTATTGCCATGAAAGCTTCAAGCTTATTTGAATCGCTCTCAAACAGTCATTCTGGATGTTATTATGCACGCAAGAGAGGCATTGACTTTTACACCACTGCTACCCATTTACACCTGGGTGGAGTGTGGCAGTGGCATTACATATGTTGCCCAAGGGCACACCTCGCCTCCCATGGCCGGAATCGAACCCACAACCTCTCGACCATAAGTCGAACTCCCTAACCACCAAGCTGTCAAAGATTTAAGGATATGTTAACTAACAACAATATTAACTTTGAACAATTGGCCCTGGTCATTTATGAGGTAGATGCCCTTTTATCATGAATTGGCTCATTTTTAAGTCATTCAAAGTCTTATCTTTTTAAAGATTTATTCCCTTTTATAACTTGTTGTATTTGTAACTATGCATTATCATTCCAAAACATTTTAAAAATTTTAAAAATACATGCAATCATGAATTGTATGTTTAACTATGCACTATCATTCCAAAACATTTTAAACATTTTAAAAATACATGCAATCATAAATTGTATGTGAATTAAAAATCACTCTTTTTCAAATTTTCGGCCCTTGGCCTTCTTCAGGAATCTATTAATTCGTCGAACAACTAAGTGACATCCATCTTGTGATGCTGACAGGAAGATTACTTTCTTCCTGTCAGCATCACAAGATGGATGTCACTTAGTTGTTCGACAAATTAATAGATTCCTGAAGAAGGCCAAGGGCCGAAAATTTGAAAAAGAGTGATTTTTAATTCATAGACTATTTGTTATTTTCCCTGTGGAAATATAATTTAGAAGAATAAATTGTATGTTTAACTATGCATTATCGTTCCAAAACATTTTAAACATTTTAAAAATACATGCAATCATGAATTACGATGTTTTGTTTATTCCACTTGTCAGGAACAACCATGTTAACCCTACTCTGTTTTCAGACATCATGGGAACAAGTCTGTGAAATAAAGTCTCCAAAAACCCCACTGTATATAGAGAAAAGTGGGGTTTACTAGAGTATTATGAAAGTAGGGCTTACATTATTTGTTTTTATTTTGCTCATAAACATAGATTGTAGGTATGCATAATAACTGCCCCATTGCATACCTGTGATACCTCCCTCATCAGGAGGGAGACTCCCTCATTTTGATGCTAAGTTTTGCCCAATTTATGCTTAAGTTTAGTAAAAATTTTGGAGTCTCCCTCATTTGAACTGAAAATTTCCCTATATATTCTTTACATCTCCCTCATTGCAATGGAAATTCCACCCTCCATCATACAGTTAAAAATTATCATAGGTATGTCATTGAGATGGTTCTTATGAGCTTAACAACCTATGTTTGGTATGTATATTAGAAAAAAAATCAGAAAAAAGTGTTGTTTTTTTATATTTAAGACAGCTTTAACTTACCATTAAACAGGGTTATTAGGGATTGTCATGTGATAAAATGGCACAGAGGGGTATTGCTCCACTAGCTGTGCTATTTTTATCCTTTTATATGGTTCTTTATCCTTTTAATTTTGGCATACATATGTCTTGTTGTAAATAGTGGTTTCAGTTTTGACTAAAAAATGGAATGACAGCCAATGTGGATCCATATAGGAAGGCTCTTTAGTTTAGGGTAATGGGAACACCAAGCACAGTTTTCTGCCATTTTTCAAAAGGAGACAATTTTGGGGACTTCCTGTTTGATTTTTCTTTAAGCTCTGTCTCACGGAATAAGGGGTCAGCTCTTAAGTGATACCTCACTCAGGAGCAAATTCTTTCCTTTAATTTAGAGTTAAACCCTATTGACATGGGAGACAAAAATACTTTTGCAGGTTCCCATTCCCCTGAAGCTATCTTAACTGGTGCTACACTGTTTGCTAAGGTGTCTGCATTCATTATTTGGCACTGAAAGGCTTAAAGAAATCCACCTTACAAAAACATGCCTATACAAATGCATTGTGAACTTTATCGCCGAAAAAAAAAATTTAAGGTGAAAAATTGTGATATTTTCTTATTTCTGTTCAAAATATCAATGAGGCAGTTCTAATGAGTACCCACAATCTATATTTTAGAGCAGAAGTAAGAAAAATAAGATTTACCCTTGCAAACCCAAGTTTTACTATGTAAAAGGGGGTTCGAGGGGTCAGAAGTATATAGGCGTGTTTTCATGATGAAAAGTACTGTATTTATCCTAAGTATTCAGACATATCAACTCCTTTTCATTATGATAACACACCGGTGCGACATAGTGCATTTTTTCACATCTCCAGAATGACTACTTTTCTGATGAAAATCTGTTATTTTTTATTTATACTGCAATCATAGATTGTGGGTGCTCGTTAGAACCGCCTCATTGAGGCGGTTCTAACGAGTACACACAGCCTATGCCTTGGAGCAGAAATAAGAAAAATACTGCATACACCCATAAAACCCAGTTTTCTCAATATAAAGTGGGGTTTAGCGGGGTGTTCATTTCAAGGACTTTTTCATATGATGATACCATACTTATTCTAAAATTTGAACAAATACACTCTACTACCCGATGTTGTGACTGAAAATACCTGGATGAGTGGCTAATAGTGTGAACTTTGATGAGATGTTGTATTCTGTGCCAACTCACCCGTGCCTACACTGTTCAATGAGGCCCCTCTGTCTGAATACCAACAGTAAGATATATGGTATTTGTTAATATTTTGAAAGCTGTGTGAAATCCTAATTTTATTGGTTACTGTTAAGTTTGAAGTGTATTTGTTAAATGTGTTTAAAATTCTACATGAAATCCAATTATCATTTACTTTTGATGAAGTTTGATGGTTATTTATTAGTGTTTTGAAATTCAATATGAAATCAAAAGTTTATTTCTTAGAGTTTTGAAATGCAATATGAAATCAAATAGTTATTTATGTAATAGTGTTTTTAAAATGCTATATGAAAATGGTTATTTCTTAGCATTTTAAAATGTTACAGTGTGTACTCTAACCCTTATCTTGCTGAATATTCAGTTTAGCCACACCCATTTCTGACTTTGAACCAATCAGATTACTTGATGTTATTTATTCCTACAAATTCATAAACTTAATGTCAAACAGTGTAGATCCTGATCAGATGGCTTCTTCAGAAGCCATCTGATCTGGATCTCCACTGTTTGCAAAGATAGGGGTTGTCGTGAACAGCATGATAAAGGTTAAATTTTTATATATAAGTGCAGAGGTTATTTGTTAGTGTTTTGAAATGCTATATGAAATTCAGAGGTTATTTATTGGTGTTTTGAAATGCATATTTTTGTAATATACGATATATTTTAATAATGCATTGTATAGGTGATACAATACAATGGTTTATTTTCAGTATTTATTTATCCAGATTTATGGGAAAATAAATGGGTCAACTCGTGATATAAATAACAGCAGTGTCTTTGCAAACAGTAATAGCTGAGTTTTAGCTTACAGTAATGTTGCAAGAACTGAACTATTTTATCAGTTATCCCCTATATTAATTGCATTGCAACACCTTGACCTGATAAATTTATGCTATCTCAGGGCAAGTCAGCTTTATCAGTCAAGTGACATTGCACTTTTATGAATGAACCAAACTGTCTAGAAAAATTGGCAAAAAGTATTAATGGAAAAATTGTAAAAATGACAAAAAAAAATTTGATAGGAAGAATTATGGTCAGATGATACTACTAAAATTCTGGCATGTAATAAATGGTCCATTCCATATATTTAGTTACTAAATATATCAACCCATTAGTACATGCCGGAACGTTGGAATGCACTGAGGGCAATCGATAATTGATCATAAATTGCAAATTTAAAGAGTGTAAAAAGGGGATAAACTGATAAATAGCATACCAGATTTGTGTCATTTGATATCAAGTTTATCAGGCTGGGCTACAAGCATTCTTGAAGCCTTGATAAACTTGATATCAAAAGACCCGAACCTGGTATTCTCTATTTATGCACACCCAGAATGAAACTAGAAAAATATTGTACTTAAAGCCATAAAATGCCAATCACAACAATTGTTGCCAAGGTCAAATTTGGTCGGCATTTTTATGAGGAAAAGGCAAAACAGTGCATTTTCCTGATTCTGTTGAACCTATGGCATGACAATTGATATTTGCAATGAGCTGAATGAAAGTTTGTGAATTCCAAAGGTCAAGGTCATGTTCTGACCTTTGTTGAGGATGTCACAGGTTCAGTAGTTTTAAATATCATACTGACTTTTTTACTTTTAATATCCTCATAATTCTTCATGCCGTTTAACCATTAACCGTTTGACGCTTATGACCCACAAAGAGGGTTGACACACGAAATCATCATCATCAGTAGTTTTATCTTCTTCTCTACTAAAACTACTGGATTGGGAACCTCTCTGGGAAGGGGCAATGAAAGCTTGATTGAGGGATCTAGGTCATATTACCAAGACGGCCACCATGCCCATATATTGTGAAAAAAACATTTGAAAATCTTTTTCTCAGGAACCAAATGGCTGATGACTTTGAAACTTGGTATATTGCATTAGAGACTTGAGCCTTAGCAAGTGTGTTCAAATGATGACCTTTGATTGAATTTGACTTATTTTACAGCAAGGTCAAGTTTTGTCACTTAGACATTTATATGGGAAAAGGGCAAACAATGGATTTTTACAGATTCTATTGTAGCTTGTGGCATCAGAATTGCTATTTGCAGCCAGCTGAATAAAAGTTTATCAATTCATTTACTGACCTTTGTTCTGGATGTCTCATATTCAGTATTTTTATCTTCTTCTCTACTGAAACTACTGGACTGATTGAAACCAAGTTACATGTGAGCCTTCTTGGGATGGGGCAATAATAGTTTTATTGCGGGATCTGGGGATGGTTGCCATGCCCATATATTATAAGGTAAAAACCCATGAGACTCTTCAGTGGCTGTTGACCAAGAAACTTTGTATGCACCATTAGGGACTCAGGCCCTACCAAAATTTTGTCACTTTGGCATTGATGTGGGAAAATGGCAAAGCGGTGGACTTTTCTGAAGCTGTTTTAGTTCATGACTTCAGTGTTTAATTATGTAGACAGCTAATGAATTTTTATAAATATTAAAAAGGTCAAGGTGGTTTACTGACCTTGGTCTCACATCCCACACATTCAGTATTTAAGTTCTCCAACATTCAATCCGCTGAGCAAATTGTAACCAAGTTTAATACAGAGCATCAATGGTGTTGGCAAAATTTGTTTGTGGGATCTAGGTCACATGACCATAATGGCTGTAATGCCCATATATGTTTAAAAGGATCTGAAAATCATCATTTTTGGCATGACCTTGAAACTTAAATGCAATCAGAGTCCCAAAACAGTACTTAAGCACCTCGGACTATTGCATGATAAAGCACCCACTGGCAAGGCACAACTTGAGACTGAGTATTTGGAATCAGAGAAGGTCACCATCCCACCATATCCTCCATTTTCACCAGACCTGTCTCCCTGTGACTATTTTCTGTTTACAAAACTCGAATATTCATCATCTATCTAGAAAGAGATACAATATTGGAGAAATGCCCTTGGATCTGCAGTTAACCCAATGTATGCAGGAAACCCCTTAAGGATTGCACAGTGCAAACAGTGCAGGCACAGATCAGATGCCGCATAACACGGCGTCTGATCAGGGCCTACACTATTTGCTAACAGAATTTTCCGTCAAAAATAGAAAAAAAATGATAATATATGCCTGACCTCCCTTATATGACAAATGGACTTGTCCAATAATAGCAATGACGAGTCCACTAGCATACAATGGGTTAACCAGTATCTGATGGGTGTTTCCATGGTTTCGTTGAAGATTATAAAAAAAATTTCCAGATAAAAGGTGTATTCAGGGAGATGGAGAGTATTTTGAAGGGCAGAGCAAACAAAAAAGATTTTAACCCTTGTCCTGCTAATCCGAGATATGCCATATCTTTGAAACAATGTAGATCCAGATCAGATGGCTTCTGACGAAGCCATCTGATCAGGATCTACATTGTTTGTCATTCAGTTTATGAATCTGTTGCAATAACTTGCATTAAGTAATCTGATTAGTTGATAATCGGTAGTGGGTGTGGCATATATGAATATTCAGCAGGACAAGGGTTAACATTTGCAGTAAAGGAGAAACAATGAAAGTGACATTATGTTTAGAACAGCCCTTATATTGTCAAGCTAAGCTTTACAAAGGCTCAGGCTGATCTGCTCAGCTGTTTGCAAAACTGTACTGTTGTAGTGTTTTTGTCATATGTTGACTCAAATTAAATGCCATCACTTATGTTCTTGTTGTTGCTTTTTTTTAGCTCACCTGAGCACCAAGTGCTCATGGTGAGCTGTTATGATCTGTGAATGTCTGTCGTCCGCCTTGCATTGTGCGTCATCAACAATTTGATTTAAATGCAAACTTCTCCTAAATCATTGGGCCAATTTGATTCAACCTTCACAGGAATGTTGCCTTGGTGGCTCCCAACCAAAATAGCTAAAATCGTTTCGCTCCAAAGAACAAGATGACAGAAAAATCTTTAAACACCAACTCCTCCTGTACCCTTGGGCCAATTGCATTCAAAAATAGAAAAACATAGTAAATTTGCTTCAAACGTGAACTCCTCCGAAACCTTGGGTCAATTCGATTCAAACTTCATAGGAATGTTGCCAAGGTGACTCCCTAGCAAAATTGCTAAAACGATCCTGCTCCGATGAACAAATTGGCCACCAGAACTAAAAAAAGAAAAACATTGTAAATTTGCTTTGAACGGGAACTCCTCCTAAACCTTTGGGCCAATTTGATTCAAACTTCACACGAATGTTGCCTAGGTGACTCCTTACCAAAATAGCTAAAATTGTTCCGCTCTGAAGAACAAGATGGCCACAAGAGCTAAAAATAGAAAAAATCTTCAAACAGCAACTCCTGTATCCTTTAGCCAGTTTCATTCAAGCTTCATAGGAATATTGCTTAGATGACTCTTTTATGAATGAACCAAACTGTCTGCAAACCACAACTCCTGTACTCTTGGGCCAATTTCATTCAAACTTCATAAGAATGTTGCTTAGATGACCCTCTACCAAAGTGGCTAAATAATCCCGCTCAGATGTACAAAATGTTGCCTAGGTGACTCCCTACCAAAATAGCTAAAATTGTTCCACTCTGTAGAACAAGATGGCCGCCAAAGCTAAAAATAGAAAAAATCTTCAAACAACAACTCCTTTTGTACTCTTTGTACAGTTTCATTGAAACTTCACAGGAATGTTGCTTAGATGAACCTCTACCAAAATAGCCTCAGCTCTGATGAACAAAATGGCCACCAGAGCTAAAAAAGAAAAACATCGTAAATTTGGGCCAATTTGGTTCAACTTCGCAGGAATATTGCCCAGGTCACTTCCTACCAAAAAAAAAAAAGCTAAAATCGTTCAGCTCTGATGAACATGATGGCCAGCAGAGCTAAAAATAGAAAAAATCTTTATACGAAATTTCTTCCTGCAATCTCGGGTCAATTTCATTCAAACTTCTAAGGAATGTTGCTTAAGTGATCCTCTACCAAAATAGCAAAAATGGTTCTGCTCAGTTGAGCAAAATTGCCACCAGGGCTAAAAATAGAAACAAGAGGGCCCAGAGGGCCCTGGTTCGCTCACCTCATCCAATGTATAACAAGTGGGCCCCGGGCAGGGTCAATTTTGGCCCCAGGGCTATAATTTGAACAATCTTGGTAGAGGTCCACAAGATGAAACTTCTTATCGAATATGAAAGACCTGGGCTTTCTGGTTTCAGAGAAGAAGATTTTAAATGTCTATGTAAAACAAGATTTTCCCTATATAAGTCTATGTTTAACCAAAGAGCCCCGGAGCGGGGGCATTTTTGGCCCCAGGGCTATAATTTTAACAATCTTGGTAGAGGTCCACTAACTGAAGCTTAATAACAAATATCAAAGACCTAAGCCTTGTGTTTCAGAGAAGATGATTTTTAAAGAGTTTCCCTATATAAGTCTATGTAAAACCAAAAAGGGCCACATGGCGGGGGCATTTTTGGTCTCAGGGATTTAATTTGAACAATCTTTATAGAGGTCCACTAGCTGAAGCTTCATAACAAATATTGAAGACCTAAGCCTTGTGGTTTCAGAGAAGAAGATTTTTCAAGATTTTCCTTATATAAGTCTATGTAAAACAAAGGGCCCCGGAGCGGGGGCATTTTTGGCCCCAGGGTTATAATTTGAACAATCTTGGTAGAGGTCCACAAGATGAAGCTTCATACCAAATATCAAAGACCTGGGCCTTGAAGTTTCAGAAAAGAAGATTTTTCAAGATTTTCCCTATATAAGCCTATGTAAAACAAAAGGGCCCTGGTGCGGGGGCATTTTTGGCCCCAGCACTATAATTTGAACAATCTTGGTAGGGATACACTAGATGAAGCTTCATACCAAATATCAAAGACCTGGGCCTTGTGGTTTCAGAGAAGAAGATTTTTCAAGATTTCCCTATATAAGCCCATGTAAAACCAAAGGGCCCTGGTGCGGGGGGCAATTTTAGCTACAGCACTATAATTTGAACAATCTTGGTAGGGGTCCACTAGATGAAGCTTCATACCAAATATCAAAGACCTGGGCTTTGCGGTTTCAGAGAAGAAGATTTTTAAAGATTTTCCCTATATAAGCCCATGTAAACAAAAGGGCCCTGGTGCGGGGGCATTTTTGGCCCCAGCACTATAATTTGAACAATCTTGGTAGGGGTCCACTAGATGAAGCTTCATACCAAATATCAAAGACCTGGGCCTTGCGGTTTCAGGGTAGTAGATTTTTAAAGATTTTCCCTATATAAGCCCATGTAAAACCAAAGGGCCCCCGTGCGGGGGGCATTTTTAGCTTCAGCACTATAATTTGAACAATCTTGGTAGGAGTCCACTAGATAAAGCTTCATACCAAATATCAAAGACCTGGGCCTTGCGGTTTCAGAGAAGAAGATTTTTCAAGATTTTCCCTATAAAAGCCCATGTAAAACCAAAGGGCCCCCAAGTGGGGGCATTTTTGGCCCCAGCACTAAAATTTGAACAATCTTGGTAGGGGTCCACTAGATGAAGCTTCATACCAAATATCAAAGACCTGGGCCTTGCGGTTTCAGAGAAGATTTTAAAAGATTTTCCCTATATAAGCCCATGTAAAACCAAAGGGCCCCCGTGTGGGGGCATTTTTGGCCCCAGCACTTAAATTTGAACAATCTTGGTAGGGGTCCACTAGATGAAGCTTCATACCAAATATCAAAGACCTGGGCCTTGCGGTTTCAGAGAAGAAGATTTTTCAAGATTTTCCCTATATAAGCCCATGTAAAACCAAAGGGCCCCCGTGTGGGGGCATTTTTGGCCCCAGCACTTTAATTTGAACAATCTTGGTAGGGGTCCACTAGATGAAGCTTCATACCAAATATCAAAGACCTGGGCCTTGCGGTTTCAGAGAAGAAGATTTTTAAAGATTTTCCCTATATAAGCCCATGTAAAACAAAAGGGCCCTGGTGCGGGGGCATTTTTGGCCCCAGCACTATAATTTGAACAATCTTGTAGGGGTCCACTAGATGAAGCTTCATACCAAATATCAAAGACCTATCCCTTGCAGTTTCAGAGAAGAAGATTTTTAAAGATTTTCCCTATATAAGCCCATGTAAAACCAAAGGGCCCCCGTGTGGGGGCATTTTTGGCCCCAGCACTATAATTTGAACAATCTTGGTAGGGGTCCACTAGATGAAGCTTAATACCAAATATCAAAGACCTGGGCCTTGCGGTTTCAGAGAAGAAGATTTTTAAAGATTTTCCCAATATAAGCCCATGTAAAACCAAAGGGCCCCCGTGTGGGGGCATTTTTGGCCCCAGCACTAAAATTTGAACAATCTTGGTAGGGGTCCACTAGATGAAGCTTCATACCAAATATCAAAGACCTGGGCTTTGCGGTTTCAGAGAAGAAGATTTTTCAAGATTTTCCCTATATAAGCCCATGTAAAACCAAAGGGCCCCCGTGCGGGGGCATTTTTAGCTCCAGCACTATAATTTGTACAATCTTGGTAGGGGTCCACTAGATGAAGATTCATACCAAATATCAAAGACCTGGGCCTTGCGGTTTTAGAGAAGAAGATTTTTAAAGATTTTCCCTATATAAGCCAATGTAAAACCAAAGGGCCCCCGTGCGGGTGCATTTTTAGCTCCAGCACTATAATTTGTACAATCTTGGTAGGGGTCCACTAGATGAAGCTTCATACCAAATATCAAAGACCTGGGCCTTGCGGTTTCAGAGAAGAAGATTTTTTAAGTTTTCGGTGAAAAAAATCTATTTTTGGCTACTGTGACCTATATGTGCAACGGACCGGAACCATTTGAACAACTTTGAAAGGGGACCTCCTAAGGATCATTCCTGTGAAGTTTGGTCAAAATCCGATCAGTGGTTTAGGAGGAGATGTCGTTTGAAGAAAAGTTTACGGACGCACGCACGGACGGACGCACGACGGACGACGGACAAAAAGTGATCCCAAAAGCTCACCTTGTCACTACGTGACAGGTGAGCTAAAAAAACACGTAAATTTGCTACAAATGCAAACTCCTCCTTAAACACTTGAGCAAATTAGATTCAAACTTCAAAGGAGTGTTGTTCAGATTGCTCCATACCAAAATAGCTAAGATCGTTCTGCTCTGAAGAACAAGATGGCTGCCAGAGCTAAAAATAGAAGAATGTCATAAATTTGTTTCAAATACGAACTTCTCCTTAACCCTTGGACCAGTTTCATTCAAACTTCATAGGAATGTAAGTGCAAATTTTATGCTTCATGGAATGGCTGTCACCCACATTACTTTCAGCTTGATATCAGGTGAGCGATTCATGGCCATCTTGGCCCTCTTGTTTCTTTTTCACCTCATTAGAACACACCTGTGTGACTTAGTGCATCTTTCCAAAGCTCAAAACATGACACTTTTGTTACTGTCTTTTCTAATGAAAATATTTGGTATTTTTGTCCCCCGACATTAGTCAAAGGGGACTATAGTAATCGGTTCCTCCGTCCGTCAGTCTGTTGGTATGAAGACACAATCTTTTCTCCGCAACTCCACCTACAGTTTTCAAGGGATTTTGATGAAATTTTCCAGTTATTGTTCCCATGACCTGAAGATGATCATATAATATTGAGGTCATGCTTGGCTGATTTTTACAAGGGTTACAGACCTTTGTCACTTTTAGCCATTTTATCAACAGAAGTTCTTTTACTCACAACCCCTATGGTTTTCAAGGGATTTTGATGAAACTTTCCAGTTATAATATTGTTCCCATGACCTGAAGATGATCATATTTTATCAAGGTCATGCTCGACTGATTATTTGACAGAGTTATGGCCATTTGTCACTTTTAACCGTGTTATCAACAGGTCCAGTTGAGCTGAAACTTGATGGGAGGCACTGGGGTGACAAGGATTTAGATTTGCAAAAATGGTTCTGTTTAGGTTTCGAAGATGGCCACCATGACAGCCATCTTGAAATTCTTCAAATGGCATCGCCTTAACCAAAGGTCGAATAGAGCTGAAACTTGATGGGAGGCATCGGTGTGACATGGACATTCTGATTTGCTAAAATTATTCCACTTTGATATCCAAGATGGCCACCATGGCAGTCATCTTGAAATACTTCAAACAACATAACGCGAACCAAAGCTCGAATTGAGCTGAAACTTGATGGGAGGCATCGGGGTGACATGGAGATTCAAATTTGCTAAAATTGTTCCATTCCCATATCCAAGATGGCCGCCTAAACGACATCTCCTCCCGAACCAAAAGTCGAATTGAGCTGAAACTTGACGGGAGACATCCGGGTGACATGGAGATTCAGATTAGCTAAAATCGTTCCGTCCAGATATCCAAGATGGCCACCATGGCGACCATCTTGAAATTCTTTCAACGACATCTCCCGAGTCAAAGGTCGAATTGAGCTGAATTTTGATGGGAGTGATTGGGGTAACATGGAGATTAAGATTTGCTAAAATTGTTCCGTTCAGATATCCAAGATGGCCGCCATCTTGAAATCCTTCATACAATATTTCCTCCCGAACCAAAAGTTGATGGCGGTCATCTTGAAATTTTCGTTCTGATTTCCAAGATGGCAATTCTTCAAACGACACCCCCTCCCTAATCAAAGGTCGACTTGAGCTGAAACTTGATTCGAGGCATCTGGGTGACATGGAGATTCAGATTTGCTAAAATCGTTCCATTCCGATATCCAAGATGGCCATCTTGAAATACTTTGAATGACATCTCCTCTCGAACCAAATGTTGAATTGAGCTGAAACTTGATGGGAGGCATCGGGGTGACATGGAAATTCTTCAAACAATATCTCCTCCTGAACCAAAGGTGGAATCGAGCTGAAACTTGATGGGAGGCATTGGGTAGTCATGGAGATTCAGATTTGCTAAAATCGTTCCATTCCGGTATCCAAGATGGCCACCTCGGCCATCTTGAAATTCTTCAAATGACATCTCTCTAACCAAATGTTGAATTGAGCTGAAACTTGATGGGAGGCATTGGGGTGACATGGAGATCCAGATTTGCTAAAACCGTTCCATTCAGATATTTAAGATGCGCCATGGCGGCCATCTTGAAATTTTCAAACAACATCTCCACCCGAACCAAAAGTCGAATTGAACTGAAACATGATGGGAGGCATTGGGGTGACATGGAGATTCAGATTTTCAAAAAAGATTCTGTTTGGATTTCCAGGATGGCCCCAATGGTGGCCCTCTTGAAATTCTTCAAACGACATCTCCACACTAACCAAAGGTCGAATTTAGCTGAAACTTGGTGGGATTCAGATTTGCTAAAATCGTTCCACTTTGATATCCAAGATGGCCGCCATGGCGGTCGTCTTGAAATTTCCATCCCTACAAACTACACCCTCTCCCGAACCAAAGATCGAATTGAGCTGAAACTAGATGGGAGGCATTGGGGTGACATGGAGATTCAGATTTGTTAAAATCATTACGTTCAGATATCCAAGATGGCCACCATGACGACCGTCTTGAAATTCTTCAAACAATATCTTCTTCCGAACCAAAGGTCGAATTGAGCTGAAACTTGATGGGAGGCATCGGGGTGACATGGGAATTCAGATTTGCTAAAATCGTTCCACTTTGATATCCAAGATGGCCGCCATGGCGGTCGTCTTGAAATTTCCATTCTGATTTCCAAGATGGCCATCACGTAAACAAGTCCGTAAAATGAACACCCCCTTAAACCCCACTTTATATAGAGAAAACTGGGGCTTACGGGGATAAACATTATTTTTCTTAATTCTGCCCAAAGACCTAGGTTGTTGGTACCCAGCACCGACAACCCATGTTCACAGTGTGAATAAGAAAAAAATACGGATTTTCATCAGAAAAGTAGCAATTTTGGAGGTAAGAAAAAATGCACTATGTCGCAGGTGTGGGTTATCGTAATGAAATCTTCAAACTACACCCTCTCCCGATCCAAAGATCGAATTGAGCTGAAACTAGATGGGAGGCATTGGGGTGACATGGAGATTCAGATTTGCTAAAATCGTTCCATTCCGATATCCAAGATGTCCACCTTGGCCATCTTGAAATTCTTCAAATGACATTTACTCTCGAACCAAATGTTGAATTGAGCTGAAACTTGATGGGAGGCATCGGGGTGACATGGAGATTCAGATTTGTTTAAATCGTTCAATTCCGATATCCAAGATGGCCGCCTTGGCCATCTTGAAATTCTTCAAATGACATCTCTCGAACGAAAGTCGAATTGAGCTGAAACTTGATGGGAGGCATTGGGGTGATATGGGGATTCAGATTTGCTAAAATCGTTCCATTCAGATATCCAAGATGCGCCATGGCGGCCATCTTGAAATCTTTCATACAACATCTCCTCCCGAACCAAAAGTCGAATTCAGCTGAAACAGATTTACTAGAATCGTTCCACTTTGATATCGAAGAGGGCCCCCATGGCGGACATCTTGAAATTTCCGTTCTGATTTCCAAGATGGCAATTCTTTCAAACGCCATCCCCTCCACAACCAAAGGTCGAATTGAGCTGAAACTTGATGGGAGGCTTTGGGATGACATGGAGATTAAGATTTGCTAAAATCATTACGTTCAGATATCCAAGATGGCCACCATCGCGACCATCTTGAAATTCTTCAAACAGCATCTCCTCCCGAACCAAAGATCGAATGGAGCTGAAACTTGATGGAAGGCATCAGGGTGACATGGAGATTCAGATTAGCTCAAATCCTTCCATTCCGATATCCAAGATTGCCACCTCGGCCATCTTGAAATTCATCAAATGGCATCTCCTCTCGAACCAAAGGTTGAATTGAGCTGAAACTTGATGGGAGGCATTGGGGTGACATGGAGATTCAGATTTGCTAAAATCGTTCCATTCAGATATCCAAGATGCGTCATGGCGGCAATCTTGAAATTTTTCATACAACATCTCCTCCCGAACCAAAAGTCGAATTGAGCTGAAACTTGATGGGAGGCATTTGGGGTGACATGGAGATTCAGATTTGCAAAAAAAATTATTCTGTTTGGGTTTCCAAGATGGCCACCATGGCGGCCGTCTTGAAATTCTTCAAACGACATCTCCTCCCTAATCAAAGGTCGAATTGGGCTGAATCTTGGTGGGAGGCATTGGGGTGTCCTGGAGATTCAGATTTGCTAAAAATCTTTCCACTTTGATATCCAAGATGGCCCCCATGGTGGTCATCTTGAAATTTCCGTTCTGATTTCCAAGATGGCAATTCTTTCAAACGCCATCCCCTCCACAACCAAAGGTCGAATTGAGCTGAAACTTGATGGGAGGCATTGGGGTGACATGGAGATTCAGATTTGCTAAAATCATTACGTTCAGATATCCAAGATGGCCACCATCGCGACCATCATGAAATTCTTCAAACAACATCTCCTCCCGAACCAAAGGTCGATTTGAGCTGAAACTTGATGGAAGGCATCAGGGTGACATGGAGATTCAGATTAGCTCAAATTCTTCCATTCCGATATCCAAGATTGCCACCTCGGCCATCTTGAATGTCTTCAAATGGCATCTCCTCTCGAACCAAAGGTTGAATTGAGCTGAAACTTGATTGGAGGCATTGGGGTGACATGGAGATTCAGATTTGCTAAAATCGTTCCATTCAGATATCCAAGATGTGTCATGGCCGCCATCTTGAAATCTTTCATACAACATCTCCTCCCGAACAAAAGTCGAATTGAGCTGAAACTTGATGGGAGGCAATGGGGTGACATGGATATTTAGATTTGCAAAAATTGTTCCGTTCTGATATCCAAGATGGTCACCATCATGGCTGTCATCTTGAAATTCTTCAAACGACATCTCCTACCAAACCAGAGGTCTGTTCAAGCTGAAACTTGATGGGAGGCATCAGGGTGACATGGAGATTCGGATTTGCTAAAATAATTCCATTCCGATATCCTAGATGGCCGCCATGGTGGCCATCTTGAAAGTTTTCCAACGACATTTGGATTAAGTTGAAAGGTCATGGAAGGCATCGGGGCGTAATGGCGATTCAGACTTGCTTAAATTGTTCTGTTCCGATATCCCAGTTGCCTCTGTGGTGACCATCCTGAGATTCTTCAAATGACATTTCTTCCCGAACCAAGGGTTGGATTGAACTGAAACTTGATGGAAGGCATTGGGGCCACTTGCTAAAATTGTTCTTTTCCAATCCAAGATGGTTGTACATCTTGTATTTCTTTGAAAGACATCTACTGAACCAGAGGTTAGATGTAGCTGAAACATGATAACATTGTGGTGACATGGAAATTTGGATTTGCTAAAATTGTTCCATTCCGATATACAAGATGGCCACCATGGCGGCCATCTTGAAATTCCTCAAACTACAACTCCTCCTGAACCAAAGGTCGGATGGAGCTGAAACTTGATTGGAGGCATTGGGGGCAACATGGAGATTCAGAATTGCTGAACTTCTTCTGTTGTGTTATTTAAAGATTAGTATTTAGTATTGTGGCTTTTTTGCAAGCGGACATATACACCATAGCTTTGTGTTACAGTTGTATTCGCAAGATTGGTTGACTTTGTTTACTTTTGATTACAGAACATGCCAAAGGCAGGTGCAAACGATAGCTCTTGCCTGCCAAACTATACACTTCTACTCTGCATCAACATCATCTCTTCCTGAATCCTAAATCAGATATAAAATTCTAACTTTTCTAAAACTAAGACTGACTTGTCAGGTGAGACATGTATCTTAGCGGATTTGGTTGCCACGTTTTGTTATATTTTAATATTGCAAGACTCGCTACTTTGGACCTGTCCTTCCTTGTGCCCCCCCCCCCCCCCCCCCCCCCAAAAAAAAAAAATACAGCTGCCATCACCTTTTAGCAGAAGGTCGCGTTTTGAACTTCTTTGGCCTCGGAGACTCGGCCCTCGGCCCTACCCAGCGACTGAGTTTTATTCTCTGGCTCATAATAATGGACCCAGATCTCATCTACAGTCACCAGACGTGGACGAAAATCTTCCTTTGACCTAAACCGCTTCCACAATGTGCTGCATACTGATGCTCTGGTTGCCATTTGCTCGTCGCTAAGGGATTTTGAAAGCCAACGGACTGTTAGCTTGCGCATGTAAAATTGTTGAAACGCTATCATTTGAAATGTGAAATGCATTAGCTATTTCTTCCACCTTAATTCGCCTAGCAGAATACACCTAATCTCGTATCTTCATCGGTGGCATCTGATTGGCGTCCAGACCGGGTTTCGATAGTACAGAAGACCCATAAACATTGGTCAACTCGCAATGAATTTCCTGACCTGTTTTTTCCTTTCAAATAAAACCAGCCTAACTTATTTCTGGGTGAGATGGCTCTCTTCTTTTTCGATGTGATTGTCCTCTAGAATTATACACTTGGATGTTGCAAAAAGATGTTGCAAAGACGGACTGTCCGTTGGGTTTGCGACGCCTACTCACCATAAAGTAGTGTGACAGGCATGTTTAGTAATGTTGGATGGCGGTCGCTGGAGCTCGCCTACCGCTATGTTTTATAAAATCGTATATTGACTGGTCGCTATACCAGTCCCTCCATATTTTGAACGTCCCATGGTACAGACACGCCACCATCCTCTTGCTTACAGGCAGATCCATACTTCTGTCAGTTATTATTACTACCCATTCTTCCCACTGGAATAGGTTACCAGCTAATCTCGTCCTCGATCCAGATCTTGACTCTTTCAAATCAGGAGTCGGTAAGATCAACCATACACTCACTTAAGGCATAATCTGTTTTTATGTCGCCGGAATCTAGATTCGTGGGGGGGGGGGGGGAAGGGGGGGGGCATATAGTTTTTGGTTTGTGTGTCCGTTTGGTTGTTTGTCTGTCTACAAAAACCTTACCTTAACATTGGGCATAACTTTTGAATGGTAATACATGTAGTTAAAGTTTTCACATTTCACATGTGTATACCTTATCACAAGACCTTTCCAGTGGTACCGTAATTTTTGATCTCGTGACCTTCACCTAGACTTTGACCTACTTTTTTCAAAAATTTTAAAAACATTAACAATCGCCATAACTTCGATTGGTAAGTGGTAGATCTCATCTACAGTCACCAGACGTGGACGAAAATCTTCTTTTGACCTAAACCGCTTCCACAATGCGCTGCATACTGATGCCTTGGTTGCCATTTGCTCGTCGCTAAGGGATTTTGGAAGCCAACGGGCTGTTAGCTTGCGCATGTAAAATTGTTGAAACGCTATCATTTGAAATGTGAAATGCATTAGCTATTTCTTCCACCTTAATTCGCCTAGCAGAGTACACCTAATCTCGTATCTTCATCGGTGGCATCTGATGGGCGTCCAGACCGGGTTTCGATAGTACAGAAGACCCATAAACATTGGTCAACTCGCAATGAATTTCCTGACCTGTTTTTCCTTTCAAATAAAACCAGCCTAACTTATTTCTGGGTGAGATGGCTCTCTTCTTTTTCGATGTGATTGTCCTCTAGAATTATACACTTGGATGTTGCAAAAAGATGTTGCAAAGAAGGGCTGTCCGTTGGTTTGCAACGCCTACTCACCATATAGTAGTGTGACAGACATGTTTAGTAATTTTGGATGGCGGTCGCTCGAGCTCGCCTACCGCTATCTTTTATAAAATCGTAAATTCACTGGTCGCTATACCAGTTCCTCCATATTTTGAACGTCCCATGGTACAGACACGCCACCATCCTCTTGCTTACAGGCAGATCCATACTTCTGTCAGTTATTATTACTACCCATTCTTCCCGCTGGAATAGGTTACCAGCTGATCTCGTCCTCGATTCAGATCTTGACTCTTTCAAATCAGGAGTCGGTAAGATCAACCATACACTCACTTAAGGCATATACTGTTTTTATGCCGCCGGAATCTATATTCGTGGGGGCATATAGTTTTTGGTCTGTCTGTTTGTTTGTCCGTTTGGCTGTCTACAAAAACCTTAACATTGGGCATAGTAAATACATGGTTAGTGTCTTTAATAATAAAATATAATCGGTGAGCCTTAGACAATTTTATAGGGGCGAGCTTTAGCGAGCCCCTATAAAATTGTCGGGGCGAACCGATTGTATTTTATTATTAAAGGCACTATCCATGTATTTAGTTTATACCGCAATTCAAAACAATCAATTGCAAAACCCATTGATTGTTTTGAATTGCGGTATAAACTAAATACATGGATAGTGCCTTTAACCTTTTGAGTGCCAACGTCATTTACTGGAAAGTGCCAAACGTACAAAGTTACACTGCGTCTTGTATATCAGTCTTAGCAACGTCAGTGGAACCAAACTGAACGCGACGTTATCCAATTGACGTTCATTTATTTCCCGCGGGGTCTTTCAAAAAGTATCCGGCGTTTTGCATAGATATCTTGAACTTCTATTATGGATTATACAAGAATTATTTTCACATTATCACGTAACGAATGGTATGGCAGTTCTTTGTACACCTGTTTTGAGAGACCAAACGCACTTTACATCACTGAGTGTAAATGCAGTTATCGAAGACGCAGAAATGCACCTTTTTTTTTCTTAAGGTAAAACAATGCTTGCTATTGTGAAAAATGGAAAATAAGAAAATATACTTATCATAAAGAAATAAGAAAGAAAGGAATAAAGAAATAAAACTGTTTCACTTGGGACAATAGCATTTTGCTGAGTTGTTTGTCTCATTCATTGTTTGTCGCATTAATTATATTCTTTATGTTGACCTCACAGGCGCATATAGATGAATGTGTTTTCCCCTTGGCCTTGGCCTTGGCCCATCAATTGTTCAAATTACTAAGTATTTGAGATAATTTCGGGGATAAGCAAATGAAGCGCACTCCTGACCGACTTCTTTTCGAAACAGAGGACCACAGAATATTATATACACCATCTTTATAGCAACGGACTTTCTCTTTGATATCTACGGAATAAGTTCCCAGCCACAATGGAGAAAATAATAAATGTCCTTCTCAAATCTGAAATTTATTCAGACCTTGCATTCCTCTGAACAATCGTATCGAGTTCGAAGAGTGACTGTCGGATCTGGTAATCATTTTTTCACCACTTTGTCACCATATAACAAAACAGAATTGTCGGTACGATCAGCGAAGACTCAGATCAGTCTTTGCGTTGTATAGAAAGTGTCTATGTGTCGGACAGCGATGATTCAGGTCAGATCTTATTTGTTTATATCGATTTAAATCTGAAACCCGCAGATTACACGAAAAATTAATTTCGTTCTTTTCTGAGTTTAAGAAATGTTGAGTGAAATTAGGATTCAACAAAATCTCTGCTAGAAGTGGATATGCTACTCGCCTCATAAACCAGGGGTCGTGGGTTCGATCCCGGGCTTCTCTAGACTTTCTGACGAGTCTTTAAACCGAGGTCCCGTCCCCGTATGACCTTAGCTGTTGGTGGAACCTAATACTTAAACACACTTACTCACTCGCAAATATCTCTAGCCAAACTCTCTAGGCATAAAATGTAAGCAGGGGCGTAAATAGCGACAACAATACATAAAATAAAATAAGAAAATGAAACAATATAAGGTCGCATCGTGCGCACCAAAGACCATTTCACACGGATAAACATGAGTCGAATGATACTAAAGTAAGAGCCTATTTATTGCAATAATTTTTCTCACTGCACGCAAATCCCATACATATGATCAATGAACGGAAGCATTTACTACTGCTATTTGGGAGGTTCTTACACACATTTTGTTTGTCTTCAGTGCCATCGGGGCTCGAAGAAATAGATTGGGCTGCATGATGCTTCCACGCAAAGCTGAAACCGACCGTATATGAATACTGGGGTCAAAGCCTGCCCTGGCGAAGTGGTCCGAATCTGACCGTCCGTGCATATAAACCAGTTTGGTTTCATTGGTTTGCAGGGCTTGAGATGTCATTTCATCCCAATGTCGACTATATGTCCCATTACATTGGAAGCAATGCCTCCAAAAATTACTTGTATAGTGTTGACAGGGATGTTAAACCTCAAACAAATATATGATTTAAATTCAGAAAAAACACTGCATATTTCGTCCAAGAAGTTTATACAAGATAACATAGATTCATGATGCTCGTTCGAACTGCCTCATTGATGTACCACAAATGAGTGCATATACGCTTGATGCTCCAGGGAACTGCATCAATGACGTGGTGCCAACGAGTGCATGGTCTATTTGTGCTCCTTCGAACTACATCAGTGATTCGGTACTAGCGAGAGCATGAATTGCTGGTGCTCGTTCGAACTGCATCATTACTGCGGAACTCACGAGTGCATAAATTGTTTGATGCTCGTTCGAACTGTCTCATTCATTCGGTACTACTGAGCGAGTACACAGTCTCTTAGTGCTCCTTCGAACTGCCTCATTGATGCGGCACTGACGGGTACATAGATTCCGGGTGCTCGTTCGGACTGCCTCATTGATGCGGTACTAACGGGTACATAGCATCTTTGTGCTCGGTCGAACTGCCTCATTGATGCTGCACTAACGGGTACATAGATTCTGGCTGGCTGCTCGTTCTAGCCGCATAATTGATGCGGTACAGGCGAGTGCATTGGGGCTTATACGAACCACTTTATTCATGCGATACAAAGAATTGCATACATTCTTGGTGCTCATTCGAAATGACTCATAAATGCGGAATTTACGAGTGCATAAATTGTTTATGCTCGTTCGAACTGTCTCATTGATAATGAATTAATGAGTGCATATACTCATTGGTGCTAGTTCATTGATACTAGTTCGAACTACCTCAATGACGCGGTACTAAAGGGTACATAAATTTTAAGGTGCTTTTTCGAACCGCCTCGCTGATGCGGTATTACATGTAACGAATGCGTAGACTGTTATTGCTCATTCGATCTGCCTCATTGATGCTATATCATCGTGTACATAGACTCCTGGAGCTCCGTCGCACTACACCAATGATGTGGTACCAACGGGTTTTTGTTGCTCGCTCGAACTGCCTCAGTGATTTGGTACTAACGCTTGCATCCATTCCGGTGCTCGTTTGAACTGGCTAATAAAATTTGAGGTGGCTCTATCGAGTACCTTCTACCTATGTTCGTAAGCAAAAATAAGAAAAGTATTGTAAACCCTTGTCAATTCCACTTTTCCTTTAAAAAGTGGAACTTAGAAGTGTATAGACTACGTCATAAAATGCAATTAATTATTAAAAACACAGTCATGGTTTTGTCGGCAGTGGATGTGTAGGCCCCTTCTACAGTTCTGACACTCGTATCGTGTTCTTGAGCTCTGTCCATGCATTCTTCTTGAACAAACGACCTGACAAAATATTCATTTGACAGAGCGAGAAGTTGCGGGAAATTCTGAGGCTGTCCACCCCGAAACAAGCAAAAAATGTCTTCCACAGCCCGAAATACAAGAAAGAAAACAGCGCAAAGGGCTCTGCATACATCCCACCCAACGCTCTTGCGTATGGGCTCTAGCAATTTATCTCTTAATGGTTTCGGCCGACCTCGGTAGCTCAGTCGGATGCGCGTCTTACTGCTGACAGGCGGGCGCTGGTTCGATACCTGCCGGGGTCCGCAACATTCTTTCGTGGAGACTTATTCATGAAATCTCTTTTCTACGGTCATTTTCTCCCTTCCGCTGATTCAAGAAGGGCAGTTGTCAGTTTCCGGCGAAAGAATTTTCACTGTACTGGTTATCCGCTTACATATAAGCCTGCCCAGGAAGTGTGGATAGATAAAATGGCCGGCTAAAAATGACCTAAAATAATGTTGACTGGGTCGTTGAACTCCGGTACAAACAAACAAATCTTAAATACTTCTTTTGTGGATATTTTACGAATATCGTTAATGATGTCGAGTATTTCTTGTAACTTTTGTCGAAGATCTTTTTATTGGTGCATGCGTGTGCATTTGAATTCATCTTATAGTGGGATGTCAAACCGGAGGATCCCATACATGCAGGCCCTGTCGTGGAAGAACAGATAAAAAAGAAACGATCCAAATGCCATCGGTTTTAGGAGCATCTTTCTCTCTCTCTGTCTGTCTTTCTGTCTGTCTGTCTGTCTGTCTCTGTTCAGTTGCCAGAGTACGTATGAAAAGATTGATGAAGATTGGGCCGCAGTTGACAAAACCAACACAATCTCCGGTGCGACAGGTGAAGATTTTGTTCAGCCTCGACAGTCTCTTCGTCTTCATTAGGCACTCAGTTGGTAGCTAAGAACAAGGTTTCTTTTTTGCGGGCAGTCATTTTGTGGGCTTTGTTATGCAATGGCTCAATTTTCCGTGTTTCATCTGTATTTTGCTTTACTTGTCTTTCCATTTTTAATTTATTTTTATTTCATTTATTTAAAATATCATATACATGTATGGAATTTATAATGATTTGTGCCAAAATTGTGCCTGTCACTCTACTCTGTATTTAGATAAAAATTTCAAACTGTCATGTGTGTGTGTCACCCATGGTTGGAGCAACACTTTAGGTAGTGAGACACAGCCGATTCTTTTAAAACACGTCTCTATTCTCTATTTATGTGATATTTATGTGATATCACGTTAACAAGTAAATGTAATGAATATCTCTGTAAACCCCACTTTATATAGAGAAAAGTTGGGTTTACGGCGTTATACATTACTATCTCTATTTCTGCTCGAAGCCATAGGTTGTAGGTTCAATGAGCACCATACATCTATGTTTGTTGTAAAAAATAAGAAGAATATCACAGTTTCATCAGAAAAAATGCCCGTTATTGAAATATGAAAAAAAAATGCACTGTATGTTAAACGGGTGTGTTAACGTATTAGCAGTAATCTTTTTTTTTTTTTTTTTTGGGGGGGGGGGGGGTTGGTTTTGGTTTTACGGCCCTTTCACGATTATTTCACTCATATCGAGCCGATCGTTAATCGGAGGTGGGCGAAAACCAGAGTACCCGGAGAAAAACCACCTGACCTTGCAGATCTTGTCGTCTCACATGTGACCCGAGCGAGGCTCGAACCCACAGCGGTGAGAGACCTGATGATCAGCGCTCTTATCCACCAGGCCACGTAGGCCCGTTTTGACATCAATCTGATAGCGGATTATTTTTATATATAAAAAAGAACTAAGATGAATATGAAGGCTCAGAACAATGAAACACTGTTTTGGTTCAGCAAGCATGATTCAAAGTTTGGAGAAATAACCGCTCGACAGTGAGCGATATGAGAAGCATTGACTATCAAAGTAAAGTTTAAAAAAAACGCTAAGTTAAAAACCACGAATATAAAAATACCTCAGTGTTTCTAAAGCCGTTTTGGCTTTATTACGGAAGAATTAGAAACGAAGCAAATATTGCAGGTACTAATTAAATCTTTAGTTATGTAGTGTCATTTTGTCCCCATGAAAACGTATCCAGCCGATAGAAAATACATACTTTTGCCAAATTACTGGTTCACTTTTTTACGCACTTTTGAAACAACCACTCGCTAAATGACGCGACGTAAGCGTTCATTTTGCCGCCGTACGTCAAACGATGACGTTACTTGACAACAAGCGGGAAATCAAAAGAAAAATAAAGCATAGGGTATGTGTCATTCCTCGGAAATAGTAAACATCTCGGTGTGTGTGCGATAAAACGAACACACGAACTTTATATTAGAATGTTTTATCTTCAGAAATCTACCAAATATAGACATCTCTCTCCTTGAAATCTACGAGAAATCTTCCTTCCAAAATGGGCCTAAAACGGGCCCGTTGGCACTCAAAGAGGTACAACGGTGGGCCCAAAAAGGGCCCGTTGGCAAACTAAGGGTTAATAATAAAATACAATCGGTTCGCCCCGACAATTTTATAGGGGCTCGCTAAAGCTCGCCCCTATAAAATTGTCTAAGGCTCACCGATTATATTTTATTATTAAAGACACTAACCTTGTATTTACTATTTATACCGCAATCAGGCATTCTAGTAACCTAATAAAGGTTAACTGCACGCTATAATCGGTAGTGACCTATAATACCTTCTACTGACCTATAATACGTCTAGTGACCGTTTATAGACCGGACCTACTTTTCAGGTCCCTATTTTACAAGAATAAATGATAACATGCAACTTTCATACATGGGAAAACAACGAAACTGCAAATTGAAATCCTTGCAATGTTTATTTAAATAGATTTTCAGTAATTTCAGCTATATTCTTACCTTCTCGGCTTTTCCTGGTTTGAAATGCCCGTTGGAATAACTGCGCACTGCTACTGCAGTTGCGTCTCAATCTCGAAAATATTTTTTAAGGCTAAAATTAACTATTTATTTGCAGATTTTCATACAGAAAGTAAAACGGTGATAAACTTTTATTCGAGCGAACGTGTTGTTTACAACGTCTTTGTGGCGCGGTGTCGTCAGAAACTTTGCACTCGTTGACGTCACGTTATACTACGTGTGCGCGCCATGGCACTGAATGTCGTTCAACATGCCACACTGTCTGCTGTCTTTTTTGCTTAAATTTGCGAAATTATTGCAAAACCCATTGATTGTTTTGGATTGCGGTATAAACTAAATACATGGATATTGTCTTAAATAATAAAATATAATCGGTTCGCCCCGACAATTTTATAGGGGCTCGCTAAAGCTCGCTCCTATAAAATTGTCTAAGGCTCACCGATTATATTTTATTATTAAAGACACTAACCATGTATTTACTATTTGAATGGTAGTAGTTAGAGCTTTCATATTTCACATGTGTATACCTTATCACAAGACCTTTCCAGTGGTATCATAATTTTTGATCTCGTGACCTTCACCTAGACTTTTGACCTACTTTTTCAAAAATTTTAAAAACATTAACATTGGCCATAACTTCGATTGGTAAGTGGTAGGGCTTTCATATTTCACATGTGCACGCCTTGTCACAAGACCTTTCTAGTGGTACCATAATTTTTGACCTCGTGACCTTGACCTTTATGTTTGACCTACTTTTTAAAAACTTAAACGTTGACCATAACTTTCGATTGGTAAGTGATAGGGCTTTCATATTTCACATGTGCATTTCTTGTCACAAGACCTTTCTAGTGGTACCATAATTTTTGACCTCGTGACCTTGACCTTGACGTTTGACCTACTTTTTAAAAACTTTGACATTGGCATTTTCTATTGGTAAGTGGTAGGGCTTTCATATTTCACATGTTCATTTTTTGTCACAAGACCTTTCTAGTGGTACCATAATTTTTGACCTCGTGACCTTGACCTTGTCGTTTGACCTACTTTTTAAAAACTTAAACATAGTCCATTTCTTTGATTGATAAGTGAATTGGCTTTCATATTTCACATGCGCATTCTTTTTCACAAGACCTTTCCAGTGGTACCAATTTTTTTACCTCGTGACGACGTTTGACCTACTTTTTAAAAACTTTAACATTGGCCATAACTTTCAATTAGTAAGTGATAGGGCTTTCATATTTCACATGTGCATACTATGTCACAAGACCTGTTCAACAATCCTATAATTTTTGACCTTGTGACCTTGACCTGCTTTTTTAAGACTTGAACATTGGCCATACCTTTCGATTGCTCAGTGATGCTGCTTTCATATTTAACATGCGCTGTCCGGGGGCATCAAAGTTTCACAAACACATCCTGTTAACCTTGCTTTTGAACGCTTCTTCCTAACCCTTTTTCACCATCATTTGACACCTTTTATGCTGCACTTTATCACTTTCTCTTCTCTTACTAACACATAATGCATATTAAATAATACTCAGATTATGAGAAGATAGATATGAGGGCTGATTGATATGTTGTGAGCCTCGTATTGAAGATGGTACGCAGGGATATTCTTTTTAAGTCCTACTATTCTCTGACTATATAGAGCCGTGTACCCGAGGATTGGTCTTATTTGGTCAGTTTGTATCGACGAGGTAGGTTTGTTAGTTTGTTTGATTTGAGGGTTAACGTCCCCGTCAACACTGTATAGGTCATTTTTGAGACGTTGCTTCCAATTTTGTGGGACTTTTACCCTACATTGAGATGAAATTACATCTCAAGCCCTCTCGCCCAATGAAACCAATAAGGTTTATAAGCATGGACGAGCCGACTCGCACCGCTTTGCCTGGGCAGGCTTAGATCCTCTAAGGGGTTTACCAGTACTCGTGTGCGGTCGGTTTCAGCTCTGCGTGGAAGCATCATGCAGCCCATCTATTTCTGGAAGGCCTGTCAGTGTTGCAACCCCAGAAATTGTCGATAACGTCCATGATATTGTTATGACCGACAGACGAGTCACAAAAAGATATATAGCCAGTAGAGTTGGCATTTCACAGGAAAGAGTACATTCCATTCTGACGGAGGATCTTGCAATGAGAACGCTTTCGGCCCGATGGGTGCCAAGACCTCTGACAGTTGATCAGAAGCACACCAGGCACACATAATCGCGTGCTAATCTTAACCTTTTTTTTTTTTTTTTTTTTTTTTTTTTGCCTTTCTTCAGAGATTTGTCAATATGGATGATTTGTTTGTTTGTTTGATTTGAGGTTTAACGTCCCCGACAACACTGTAAAGGTCATTTTTGAGACGTTGCTTTCCAATTTTGTGGGACTTTCACCCGACATTGAGATGAAATGACATCTCAAGCCCTCTCGCCCAATGAAACCAATACGGTTTATTAGCATGTACGGTCCGCCTCGCACCACGGTTCCTGGACCGGCTTAGATCCTCTAAGCGGTTTACCAGTACTAGTGTCAATATGGATTAAACATGGGTCCACAATTTTACCCCAGAGGCCAAACAACAGTTTAGAACAGTTGAAACAATGGAAGCACCATGGCTCGATCCCGCCAAAGTAGGCAAAAACTGTTCCATCCGCTGGAAAGGTTATGGCCTCTGTTTTCTGGGATGCACATGGTATTCTTCTGATAGATTATCTCCAAAAGGGACAAACAATCAATGGCACATACTATGCTTCACTTCTGAGGCAGTTACGGGAAAATATTAAACTTAAGCGATCCGTCTGACCTGGCGGATCACAAAAATTTTGGAGCTAGAAAAAGAGAAGTTTTTTTCTTGTTTATTGTTTCTGGTTTCTTGTCTAACTCATATCAGACAAACAAACCAGCAAAATATTATTGCTGGTTATCGTAGATTATTATTTTTTTCATTTGTAGATTAATTTACATTGTTGACATAATTTCCCGCCATTACCACACCAGTGGGTGGGGTAAACGCAAAAATTGAATTATTCTTTGGAGGCTTGCCACATTCATTTTTCTGAAGAGCCGGTGAGTTGTCAGATATTTGAGTGTGTTGAGCTGTATAAAATTTAGAACAGGGTGCTGAATAGTCCTTTGTAGCTGTCAGTACACTGTTTGTTAAAAACTCGGATTCAGAATTGTTACTTTCATTTGGAAGAGCCTTGTGTTATCAGCTTGTCAGCGAGTGTGGACTGTCCGTACAGCTGGCAGGCGGCTGGTAACCGAGTTTTGTCAGATAGTTGAGTGTGCAGAGCCCTTTATCTTGTAGTAGTGTTGACTCAAAGTTGCCCTTTATATTAAAATGAAGGTCTCCCTGCTTCCCATGGTCTTGATTCTTTGGTTCACCCTTTGGAAATTAAGTAACAGAACCCAACCGAATGATGGAAATCAGGAATGCAGGATTGCAAAAGAGCAACACTGCGATAAAACTTCTCAGCACTTGGCTGTAACTAGGAAGCTAGGAATCAAACGACGTTCGGAGGGCTTACGCAACTTCAAGTCCTCAGGTGGAACAAATTTGGTCATTCTATTGATCCTGGCCGGAGACATTGAAACTAACCCCGGTCCAAGATTTCGCTGTGGGCTGTGCAAAAAATATTGCAAAGACTCTCAGAAATGGGTAGAATGTGAGGACTGTGAAAAGCATTTTCATTCCTCGTGTTTTGAATTGGATGAAAACCAATTGCTAGAGCTTGAAATTGGAATTGGAACTTGGTATTGCAAAGATTGCAAAGCAGACTGTGGCCTTTGCAGTGGTGATGTTCTAAATGAGCATAAGGCACTTCAGTGTGACCAGTGTGAAATGTGGATTCACACTGATTGCGCTTTCCTTTCAGACGCCGAGTATGGCAAACTGGTTAACTCGAGTTGTTCATGGATATGCCCGAAGTGCGAGTTTTTTAATTTTTTCTGATTCGTTCTTCAGCGAACCTAACCCTAACCCTAACCGTTCCAAGGCGGCTCTTCTGTGGCGATTTATTTATGTTGTTGTTTGTTACTTACTGTGTGTAACCGTTCCAAGGCGGCTCTTCTGTGGCGATTTATTTATGTTGTTGTTTGTTACTTACTGTGTGTAACCGTTCCAAGGCGGCTCTTCTGTGGCGATTTATTTATGTTGTTGTTTGTTACTTACTGTGTGTATCACTTGTGTCTTTTAATTTTGGATGACCATATGGCCATTTTGTGGGAAAGTAACTGTCCATATGGCCTTCCTTTGTTTAGGTTTCCATTATGGTCTGGTCGCTTAATGTTTGTATTTCTTTCCCTTTGGTGTCTTTTATGGATGGAGTAAGTTAATTGTATCAATTCCTGATCTTTGTTTTACTTCTACTATAGAACTGGAAGAAAGAAAGAAATTTGAACCTCTGTCAAAGGAGAAAGGAGTTAAATCTCCGACTACTGACATGAGAAAGCCGAATTTTGTAAAAGGTTTGAAACTTTGCAGTATTAACATTAACGGTTTAAGAGGAAAGATACTTGAACTTTTAGCTTTCCTTGATACTCACCAACCACATATTGTGGCTATTCAGGAAACAAAGATTGACAGTTCAATTATGACTTCGGAGCTTTTCCCTGAAACTTGCGAATACAGTGTCTACAGAAAAGATAGAAACACCCATGGCGGCGGGGTGATGTTGCTCGTTCACAGAGATATCCCTCATATGCCATTCATGGAACTGGAAAACGATTCAGAATCTGTTTGGGTTAAAGTTTTTGCAAACAAAACTTTCCACTTTATTGCAAGTTGGTATCGACCACCTAACGACACTGTCGAAAACTTCCAGTTATTTAAAGATCAGCTTGATCGCATTAAGTCGCAGAATAAGGGTAAAAAACTTCCTGCAGTACATGTCTTAGGTGACTTCAACTTCAGAGAGATTGTTTGGCCAGATAGGCTCAGCAAACAAGGCACGATGCTGAGTCCGTCAAAGGGACAGGTGTTGGTCGACATCATGAATGATCATGGCTTGGAACAGGTTGTTGACTTCCCTACTCGAGATAGAAACACTTTGGATTTGATTCTAACAACTTTGCCAGGACAGTTTGGGGATATTCAATCCCCCGACAAACTAAGTGATCATGATATTGTCTCTGGATTTTTGAAAATCTTCATACCACCTATAAAGAAACCTCGTAGAAAGGTGTACTTATATCAAAAGGGTGACTATGAAACTATGAGGAAGGATGCCCTAAAATTTGCAAGAGAGAAATACTTTAATGGTCATTCAGACGCTCGGTCTGTCCAGGAGAACTTTGATTTGATAAAGTCTTTCATTCAAGCTTCGTCCGAAAACCATATCCCCTCCAAAACTAGCAGGTCTGTATCTTCAATTCCTTGGATCACACCAGAAATAAGAAGAAAAATTCGGAGGAGAAATAAGATTCATGCTAAGGCAAAAAAGTCGGGAAGTGGAAAACTCAGAGCAAAATTTGAAAACTTGAGACGAGAAATTAAAAATGACATCAAAAATCAGCATAATCAGTATGTAAATAACTTGGTAGGTGATGTAAAGGCGAATCCCAGAGATTTCTACAGATATATACATAGCCAGAAGAAAGATAGGCAAGGTATCCCACCCCTTAATAAAAGAGGAGGGAACGGGGTCGCTGAATCGGACTCTGAAAGGGCAGAGGAATTGCTTGGTCAATTCAATGATGCATTTAATAAAACTGAGTTCAACGAGGTTCCATTGACTGGAAGATCGACCCCTTTCATGGAAAATATTGTTGTATCCTCTGCGGGAGTGATCAAGTTACTTAAAGGCTTGAACCCTTCTAAAGCTTTAGGGCCTGATGAGCTTCATCCTAGAGTCCTGAAGGAACTAGCAAACGAGTTAGGTCCAGTTTTTGCTCATCTTTTCCAACAATCTCTCGATACGGGTGAAATTCCCAAAGAATGGCTCCTAGCGAACATCTGTCCACTTTTCAAAAAAAAGGACAGGGCTCTTGCTCGTAATTATCGCCCGGTGTCACTGACCTGTGTTCTATGTAAATTGCTTGAACACATAGTCTGCTCAAACATCATGGCCCACTTGGATGAACATAAACTTTTGTCAGACAGACAACATGCATTTAGGAAAAGGCATAGTTGCGAAACTCAGTTGAGCACGGTTATTAATGATTGGGCAAAAATCCTGGACAAAGGGGGGCAGGTGGACACATTTATTCTGGACTTTGAGAAGGCTTTTGACACCCCTCCTCATGAACTACTTAAATCCAAATTATTTGGTTATGGAATTGGTGGGAAGACTCTTAAATGGATAGATTCCTTCCTTTGCTACAGAAAACAGCGTGTTGTTGTTAATGGTGAATCTTCAGTATGTGCGCCAGTTTTGTCTGGAGTCCCACAAGGGACTGTTCTTGGTCCTCTGCTGTTCTCCCTGTACACCAATGATATTTCCACTGACATTGACTCAGAAATAAGACTGTTCGCAGATGACTGTGTTTGTTACCGGGAAATTAGAGATACAGATGACTCACTGAAACTTCAGGCTGACATAGATAGATTAGGATGTTGGGCCAGAAAATGGGGCATGAGATTTCAACCAGTTAAATGCAATATTATGCAGATAACAAGGAAGAGATCTAATAAAGTTGAGGCTTCTTACACCTTAGAGGGAACGGTCCTCGAAAATGTGAATTCCATTAAATACCTTGGTGTGACAATCATTCACGATTTGAGATGGAATACACACATTAGCAATATGTGTACAAAGGCGAATAGAACACTTGGTTTCCTGAGGCGAAATCTTCATCAGTGTCCTCAGGATGTGAAAGAGACAGCATACAGGGGACTTGTTCGCCCAATCTTGGAATATGGTAGTTGCATCTGGGACCCAAGCGGAGTGGTCCTTAATGAAGAAATTGAAAAAGTTCAGAATAGAGCTGCTAGATTTGTAACTGGAAATTATTGCTTTGAAACTGGGAGCATGACTGGAATTCTAGGAAAATTAAGATGGGAGTCTCTCAAGAAAAGGAGAAGAGACAGTAGGCTCATACTCTTATACAAAGGTCTAAAGGGTGCTGCCAGCATTCCAACAGATGACCTTGTTCCCCCGGCTAGGCACTGTAGAAAACACCATTCAATGACGTTTCAGACCCTTACTGCAAGAAGAACGGATATTTATAAAGAATCGTTTTTCCCCCGAACCATTAGAGATTGGAACGCCCTTCCCGATTCTATTATTTTGACGGCTGAAGGTGCTGAGGATTGTGTAGCTAAGTTTACATCTTTGGTTAGAGCTAGGGACTAACTTCCCATATCACAGGTCCTGGTGTATGAATGTCATTTGACGTGTCACCAGTAACAATTCTGATTCTGATTCTGATTCTAAGCGCCGCGGAAAGCTCACTGAAGGTGTGTTGTTCCATTAGGACAATGCTCCTGTTCACAAGTCTGCCATTTCTATGGCTGCCATTCACGGTTGTGGCTTTAAATTGATTGAGCATCCGCCTTATTCACCTGATTTCGCTTCGTCAGACTTTCATTCTATTTCCAAAACTGAAAACGGCCATTTCAGGCACCCACTTTCAGTCCGATGATTACTCTACAGTATATAATTGCAACACGAACTCGATGATTACGTCATGATATATGCAGTGAATGACTTTCTGAACAGCCAAGAAAGGGAGTTCTATAACCTTTAAACACCGCTGGCAAAAGTGTATAGATACTGAAGGGGTTTATGTTGAAAAATATTGCAATATGTACGACAAAATTCAAATCCTTCAATACGAAGCTCACATCATATCAATCAGCCCTCGTAGATAGATAATACATACAGCGCGGTACTCAACTTTTGACGAAATTTGCATCGCTGATTTGACGTTAAGGGTGCATTTTTCTTTTTTCTTGCAACTGGGAAAAAGAAGTCGGGAGTTAAAAGTAAGAAGTCGGAAGTTAGAAATTAGCAGTTGATAGGATAAATTTAGAAGTAGGAGGTCACACTTAATTGACTGATTGATTGATTTGGGGGGGGGGGGGGGGGGTTAACGTCCCTGTCAACACTATTTAGGTCATTTTGGAGACGTTCCTTCCAATTTTGTGACATTGAGATGTAATGACATCTCAAGACATGTCGCCCAATGAAACCAAAAGGGTTTATATCGATGGACGGTTCGACTTGCACCACTTTGCCTGAGCAGGCTTAGATCTTCTAAGCGGTTTATCAGTACTCATGTGCACAGTCGGTTTCAGTTCTGCGTGGAAGCACCGTGCAGCCAAATCTATTTCTTCCAGCCTCGATGGGCGGGGGCGAAGGTCAGAATTGAGAACTAAAATATGAAGTTGGAAGTCCAGTCTCCATCACAAACAATTACAATATCAGAATCAGAATCAGAATTGTTACTGGTGACACGTCAAATGATATTCATACACCAGGACCTGTGATATGGGAAGTTAGCCAATATATGTATTCCATCTCAAATTGTGTGTGATTGTCACACTAAGGGATTTAATGGAATTCACATTCTCAAGGCCCGTTCCCTTTGACCCTTTACCACTCAAGTATTTTGTGAATTTCGCTGATTTTCACAGTGTTGCACCTGACAGCAACGTCAACTAGCCATTGTTTCATAATGGATGGTCTGTTTTACACCAAACTCAGTATGAATGTTCATTGGACAGTAGCCTTTCAAATGCAACCTTTCATGACTTGATCATTGTTGTCATGGTAAAGAGGGGGCATCTCAAAGTTCGCAAAAAGTGTGTTTTCACATTAATTTTTGACCACATTTTAATCTTCACACAGCTGTCAAGGCAACAATTAAGGTGTTTGGCACTGGCCATTTTCACTGTTTGCAGCATGTTTTATCAGCATCAATTTTCAGGCATTTTTGACCCCAGACACCCTCGGATATAAATTTTAGCGGCCGGTTGGGCCATATACCCAAAATTTTCGGGATGTGAGGGGGGGCGTTGCCCCCCATTCTATCCCCCCCCCCCCTCCCCCCAGAATATTATTAGTGGGGAGGCGCGCGAAAAAACAGGTCACTTTTTTGCCCAACAAATCCAAAAGCAAACATAACTATCCAGGGATATAAATGCAGATTTTAGGTGCTTATGGGGCTTAAAATGGGGGGTGGGGGTGCAGACACGTAAAAACACGTATCTGAGTGGTAAAGGTTTAAAGGTGCATTATTGAGCTATCCGGAAAAAATGCTTCCAAAAAAATACATATAGCCCGTATTTTTCTTTAAAACAATACAAATGAATGCATTTTATGCAAAAATGCGAACAATTATGATGATAGGTAAACGAGTTTGAGAGGGATTCCCTAACTAGGTTTCGAACACAAGTTAGATCTATTTTTAGTTCGCGACAAAAATAGAATCTCCATATATGGCGTTATGCGACGTTCATTTTTGGCCTTGTTTGCTTAGGCCATGCCTGAATCGGAAAAAAATATTACGCTGAATACAATGCCATAAGTAACGACACTCAGAGACGATACTGTCGCCATGAATGTGTAAAGTGACATATTTATTTTTAGAACAGAAATTCCGAACACATGTTCAGAGCGAAGGGTAAACACGAATGAAAACGACCATTTTCACAAAGTTCTGAAGCTGTATTTGGCTCCAAAAGTGTACACATGACAAAGGAGTATGCATTAAAGATAAAAACCAGAAAAAAAAATTGAGACCCGGTAGCTCAATAATGCACCTTTAAGGTGTAAGAAGTCTCAACGAGGCGGTTCTAACGTGTACCCACAATCTATATTTTGAGCAGAAATAAGAAAAAAATCACAATTTTTCATCTTAAAATTTTTATTTTTTTTCGGCGATAAAGCTTACAATGTATTTGTAAAGGCGTGTTTTTGGAATGTCGTTTCATAGTCACCTTTTTGATACGAGCACACCATTCTCCGAGGATTCTTTATTGGCGGGATGTGTATTTTTAAATGTCCGGAAAGAATGTCATGATCACTTAGTTTGTCTGGAGACTTAATATCTTCAAACGGTCCTTGCCAAGTCGTAAGAATCAGGTGTTAGTAATAAGTTGGAAGTCGAAAGCTAAACGTCAAAAGTAAGAAGTCGGAAGTTAAGAATAGAAGTAGAGGCAATGATCAGGAATCGATACAAACATCAGATGCACCAAAGGGAAAGAAACACAAACATTGGCAACAGACCCCAACGGAAACACCAACAAGGCAATGATCAGGAATCGATACAATTAACCCACATCTCCCATCAGGAAAAGCAACAGACCCTAACGGAAACACCAACAGCGGAAAGCCAAAAAGACAGTTACTTTCCCACAAAACGGCCAATAGGCTATCTAAAATAAAATAATAAAAGCGACACAAACACCTTTACGTGGCCATTAAGATAACTAATGTGTTCAGTCCGCATGAAGGCCTCCTAACTCATCAGTGCAACATCAAGAAGTCAGAAGATGAAAGTAAGAAGTTTAAAATAAAAAGTTGGAAGAAAGAAGTTGGAAGTCGGAAGTAAGAAATAAGGAGTTGGAAGTTAGAAGCCGTAAGTTAGAAATTTAGAAGTACGAATTCTGGAGTAAGAATTAAAAGTCAGGTGTTAGGAAACGGAAGATAGAAGTAAGAAATCGGAAGTAAGATATGCAATGCAAGGAGTAATAAGTAGCAATGCAGGAAGTAATAATTTGGAAGTTAGAAGTCATAAGTTAAAAGTAAGACGTTTAAAGTAAGAAGTTGGAAGAAAGAAGTTTGAAGTCGGAAGTTAGAAGTAACAATGCAGGAAGTAATAATTTGGAAGTTAGAAGTCATAAGTTAAAAGTAAGACGTTTAAAGTAAGAATTTGGAAGAAAGAAGTTTGAAGTCGGAAGTAGGAAGTTAGAAGTAAGAAGTTGTAAGGTAGAAATTTAGAAGAAGTCTGAAGTAAGAATTAAAAGTCAGATGTTAGAAAACGGAAGTCGGAAGTAAGATGTGCCATGCAGGAAGTAATAAGTTGGAAGTCAGAAGTTAGAAGTTAAATGTAAGAAGTCAGAACTAAGAAGTCGGAAGTTAGAAGTAAGAAGTTAAAAAGTTGGATTTTAGAAGTTGGATGTTAGAAGTTAATAAGTCGGAAGTAAGTATAAGATTTCAGAAGTTAGCAACCAGTAGGGATAATGTGAAGTATGAGGTCAGAAGTAAGAACTAAAAAGTGATGAATAAACAGCCCAAACTCGTTTCCGATAGTGTGCTACAAGTGAAGAGGTAATGAAAATGTAGTGGGGAGGCGGTGAGGAGGTGGCGACGGTAGCCAGGAGGCGGTGAGGGTATTCAGAACAATCTTTTTATAGCAAACACACGAAGTGTTTGCTTTACTGTAGAGAGACTGGAACAACATACTTAGCCACCCAAATCTCGCCTGGAATCTCGTTCAATTTCTCGCGATAATAATAATTTTAAAAAGCTCTTTTCAAGACCGATGCATCAAACGCTGAAGTTTGATCGCGGGAAAGCTACGAAAATACGTCACGCGTTTAAATTAACTGAAACGTACCGCACTGAGCTGGCCGACCGAATGTTAACCAAGATGACCGACAGAATATGACTTCATCCAAGATGGCCGACCGATATGACGTCAGACGGACCACATATTTTCCAGTTCTGTGGTGTATTCCAAAGGATAACCCTTTCTAAAACATATTAGGGACTGGGTGCAACCCTTTTACACCTACTCCCGTACGTTACTAATAAGTATTCTGTGACATAATTATTTGTTTGTTTGATTTGAGGTTTAACGTCCCCGTCAACACTGTATAGGTCACTTTGCAGACAATGCTTCCAATTTTGTCGGACGTTTTTACACGACATTGAGATGAAATGAAATCTCAAGCCCTGACGCCCAATGAAACCAACAGGGTTTATATGCATGGGCGGTCCGACTCGCACTACTTTTCCTGGGGAGGCTTAGAACCTCAAAGCGGTTTAACAGTACTCCTGTGTGGTCGGTTTCAGTTTTGCGTGGAAGCATTGTGCAGCCTAATCTATTTCTTCAAGCCCCGATGGGCGGGGGCCGAATAATTAGATTTATTTGGCGTATAAAATCATATTCACCATATTTGCATTATTTGCTGGCTCCCAGCTTGCACATTGTCAATATTGAAAAAAAAAACAGGTTACCAAGATACAAGATACAATATATTTATCACGAATTTTCGGCTCACATAGGAGCATATACAGACTATAACAACAAATGAATAATCTAGGAAAGAGTGCCAAATGACAGATTCTCAAAAGAAAGCCAAAAACAATAGAACAAGACATAAATGACCTATATGATTTAGAAAAGGTTGTTTATCATAAACCTGTATCAGCCTATTCCCTCGGTATGTTTTCACTGATGCATTCATTTCTAACAAGGTGCCCATCATAAGCCCCTGAACAAAGTGGCCCAGAGCATACAGCCAGTACCCTCCCGAATCACTTCGACCAGCGGATTTGGTGCACACATCATACTGTGTACCCAAGACAACCCCCCCCCCCCCCCCCCCCCCTGATTTTCCAACACTGATAATCTTCAGACTAGGAACCAGCAGATAATGCAAAAATGTGAATATATAAATACAGCATAAAAGCATTCATTATTCACTTGTTCGACAAGGCTGCGCAAGCGTAGCATCCCCTCGCAACTGCATACCATTCATCAACATGAATGTTTGAAGCTTCTAGGATGATAACTGCGTATTTATCCTGTTCATAAGGTTTTTAAGGTTAAGTCCATTGTGACCTTGACCTCTGATCACTGACCTTGAAAGTCATTAGGGTTCATCGTCTCTCCATGGGGAACATTTGTGGAAGGTTTGAAGCTTCTAAGATGATAACTGCCTTCTATCCTGTTCACAAGGTTTTTAAGGTAAAATTCATTTTGACCTTGGCCCTGACCTTGTAAATCAATAGGGTTCATCGTCTTTCCATGGGGTAACATTTGTGGAAGATTTGAAGCTTCTACGAGGATAACCATGTCTTCTCTGCTGTTCACAAGATTTTTAAGGTCTAGTTCATTGTGACCTTGACCTTGAAAATCAATAGGGTTCATCGTCTTTCCATGGGGAACATAATGGAAGGTTTGAAGCTTCTACGAGGATAACTGTGTCTTCTCTCCTGTTCACAAGGTTTTTAAGGTCAAGTTCATTGTGACCTTGACCTTTGTCCCTTGACGTTGAAAATTAATAGGGCTCATCGTCTTTCCATGGGGAACATTTAAGGAAGGTTTGAAGCTTCTACTTTGTCTTCTATCGTGTTTACAAGGTTCCGGACGGACACACACAATAACACACACACACGGGGGCGCACGGCACCGATGCTATATCCCCGTCACAACGTTGTTCCGAGCACAGGGACAAGTTTCAAGCTTTAAGAGTGGAAAGATATATTATGCCATAATAATATAGACAACGTGTCTATATTATAATAGAATAGTATATCTTTCCTCTCTTAAAGCTCGAAACTGGTCCCTGTGATTCCGAGGGGATAAAAAACTATTTTGGATAAAACATGATGTCACCGTCAAACTCCAAACAACCGGAAAACACCAAAATTATAGCAGAAAAATACTTACGGTGTCGGGTTGAAGTGGGTCGGTACGGGGTGGGTAGGGCCTAACTGGTGGCTTTCGTATTTCAAACCTGCTGCGGAATGACAGTGCAATGATCAGACAGATATCTGCCGCATCGATGTTTAAAGTCCCCATCAACACAATAAGGTCATTTTGGAGACGTCGCTTCCAATTTTGTGGAACTTTTACCCGACATTGAGATGAAATGACATCTCAAGCCCTGTCGCCCAATGAAACCAATAGGGTTTTTTAAGCATGGACGGTCACACTCACGCCGCTTTGCCTGGGCAGGCTTAGATCCTCTAAGCGGTTTACCAGTACTCGTGTGCGGTCTGATTCAGCTATGCGTGGAAGCACCATGAGCCAATTTATTTCTTCAAGCCCCAATGGGCGGGGCCGAGCCACCTAATGGTGTTTCTGTCTTGTAGCACGTTATGTAAAACAATTTTTTGAATTGTTGTCTAGAAACTTGACAGGCTGATAGGATGACCAGATTAACATTAAAAAAAACTTTGAAAAATTTTCTTCGGTTATGTTCTTTGCTTATGGCCCTTGGAAAATTGGGCATTTTGGGGCAAGTGTATGGTTGTGGGCATTGTGTTTTACAATTCTAGTTATTTATTTATTTATTTATCTATTTATTTATTTATTTATTTATTTATTTATTTATTTATTTATTGTTATTATTATTGTTCACGGTTTTTGGTGCGGGGGATCTTGCTCGTTTCGACCAATTAGGCCTCATCAGTGACCCTCAAAACGTTACCAAAGAACTAGATAAAGGACAGGGAGACTGCCTACCTGAAATTTGACCGTACATCTATATAGTCAAATAAATAAATGAATTAACATGAACTCAAAACTGTATTAGAAGCTTGTATCAGTTATCATTGATCGCTGTGTAGTTCTTTTGTGTGAAAACCCCATTAACCTGATATGATCAAATGTTACACAACGTTTAACCAAAGAGGACTTTTGTGTACTAATTAGGTTTGTTAACTAATGTTAATTAATACAACACTGAACTGGAGTCCGCAGTACTGCGTAACCAGTGATCGAACATGACTAAACTTGGAGGTAAGCTTGTGCTTTTCTCCATTTTCATTACGAAAACACGCCTATACAAATGCATTGTAAACTTTACCTTCGAAAAAAAAAGAAAAGATGAAACATTGATATTTTTTTTATTTCTACTCAAAATATAGATTGTGGGTACTCATTAGAAATGGCTTCATCGAGTACCCGATGAGGTGGTTTCAACGAGAACCCAGAGCAGAAATAAGAAAAATATGGTTCACCCCTGTAAACCCCAGTTTTACTATATAAAAGTGGGGTTCAAGGGGGTCAAATTATATAGGCGTGTTTTCGTGATGTCTTCAATTATGCGAATAGGTCCCAATCAGGATCGTTACTGGTGATACGTCAAATGTGGAGCGCTTACGGACTCCCCCCCCCCCCACCCACACATACACTGCCCCCCCCACCCCCCCCCCCCCCCACCCCACCCCCGGTGTGATAAGCTATAACAATCTACGGTGTGGCTATAGAGAAGCTGGCGCTTGTACACTATACTGTCATTCGCCCTCGAATTACTATGGAAAAGCGGTCATGATTCAATAGTGATGTCAGAAATGTAGTGGTTCAGGCGATTTACGCCTCCTCAGCAGGGTACACTGGGCTTTAACCTGCTGAATATTCAATTAAGCAACACTCATTTCTGACTTTGAACCAATCAGATTACTTGATGCAGCTTATTTCTACATATTCATAAACTGAATGTCAAACTGTGTAGATCCTGATCAGATGGCTTCTTCAGAAGCCATCTGATCTGGATCTACACTGTTTGCAAAGATAGGGGTTGTCGCCTACAGCAGGGTAAAGGTTAATGAACCTTTTTTGTACAAAATGGAATCTTCCTCCTTATATATAGCGGAAGTCCACTTCAAAATTTAGGGGTGACATGTTGTGTTTTCATTAAAATTTATTTAGAAAATGACTGAACTTTAAGCAAACAGTGGAGGCCCTGATCAGACGCCGAATTCTGCGGCGACTGATCTGGGCCTGCACTGTTTTCCCGGGTACCTGTTTTGGGGTTTCTGGTACTTAATGGGTTAAGACGGCTAAGTTCAGCGAGGTAAAAAAAGCGCAGGACGGCCTCGCCCTTCCCTAGAGATTTTTGACAGTTTTGCTTGCCAGAGTCTGAGCACTTTTGTTTGTCAATCAACCCGAAGTTACTATAGTGAGTGAGTGAGTGAGTGAGTGTTTGAGTTTTACGTCCCACCAACAGCTAAGGTCATACGGAGACGGGATCTCGGTTTAAAGACTCATCCGAAAGTCTGGAGAAGCCCGGGATCGATCCTGCGATCCGTGGTTTACAAGGCGAGTAGCGCTAGATGCTGCTAAGTTACTAAAGTGCAGATGCGGCTGGTGTGCACGTGGTTGTCACTCATTTGCAGGAAAACCCAAGTAATGGTTATTATAGCCACGCTATTCATATTGCTGTGTGGTAAGACTGTTGTGTAAGAGGGCTTTTCTATAGAATGTGGACTGGAATGGCAAACAGTGTATACACAGATTGGTACAGCTAGGAAATTAAGGGTTAAATGAAACAGTTTAAAGTCCCCGTTCAGGACCATTTTTCCCAGCCTATCGACCCACCAGTGCCCTGAACGCCCGACCTAGAATAATTAATGAGCTTTGAACTCCCTGCTCAACCAGATCCTCATCGCATAAGAGAGCAATAAAGACTCAGGCAATTCACATCCATATGTGACATATAGCATTCTGAATATCTCTGAAATGATTTCTTTAATGATGAAAATTTGTATATACTCCAAACATAGGTTGTGGGTGTTTGTTAGCAGAAATAAGAAAAATAATGAAGTATGCCCCTCTAGACCTCATGAAATGAAGTTCGCTGTGCATGCGCATTTCAACAATTAAAATAATGTTAAAGACCTTTTCTCTTTTGTGTCGACTGACATACACATTGACTTCCGTATTGTTGTGTCGTAACAAATGAATGCACAGGGATCTACATGACTTCAGAAGGTTTACAACCACACTGACTTGGTACCCAGCTCATTATTGTCTTGCTGCTGGAGCCAAATACCAGCTCAGCAGCTGCAAGGATGCAACTTTGTGCTGCAGAGCTGAAAAGGATAGCTTTTGTAAGTAATTGCCAATCAAATAGTGAAAATTTAATGTGTATAAAGAAGCATGCATTTGCAGTCTTAGTCAAATCAGGACTACTGTGATAAAGGTATATGAATGTGTGTGAAGAACGTTATTCTGATGATAAAGGGATGGTGGGATGTCTAGGGTATGCTGTAATGTTTATTATGGTTGCGCACCCACACCGGATGCTCTCTTTCAGGTCCGTCATGAAAAGTGCAGGCCCAGATCAAACGCCGCGGAATCAGGGCCTACACTGTTTGCTTAAGGACTATGAAAATGTCTTCCTGGCACATGGGCTAAAATTTATGGGTGTTAAGCATGTTGACATATTTCTAGAAAAACAGCCAATAATGTTCCAAATTAAAAGAATAAATATAAAACATGCATATTAAAAAATGTATTTATGTTGTTGGAAGAAAAAATAAATATTCACTTTGTAAGAAAATTACATTTCAAAATGGTCCATTTTTGAACGTATGTTTCTCCATTGTCCTTCATTAGAAACATACCATTTTTACACCAAAATATACTTTAGTGTATGTACTAGCAACGACGAGTCGTGATTTTTCCAAAAACTGGCATTATAACATTATATCCATGCCGATAGAACCCCTATCAACATGTAGAGTTCACTATACATTGTCATTCATGTACACAGTATGACGCACGGATTATATCTAGCACTGGGGTAAATAAGCGTAGCGATAATAAAAATTCTGTCAAATCGTTATTATGGCTTTTGGACAAATCAAACAATTTTCCCCTCTTGTATCTATTTAATGCATAATAATATTTACCAACTCAACGGAAGAATAAAGGAAATCATGATCTAGGCATAAAAATATTTAGAATAAAATCCGTTGTGCAGGATATTTTTACCCACGTTTAGCATGTTTATACCCCTGTTTTACCTGGTGAATTTACCAACCATGTATACAATAATGGCTGTCAAAATGACCGTTCGGTGGGTGTTTAAAAGAATGGATATAATGTTATTGTGGAAGTTTTTGGAAAAACTACTTCTCGTCCTTGCTAGGACATGGAATATACTTTAGGTTAATGTAAAAACTGAATGTTTCCGAGGAAGGACAATCGAGGAACCGATGTTCAAAACAAAAATTGACCATTTTGAAAGGTAAATTTCTAATAAAGTAATTTATTACTTTTTCTTCTAAAAACAAAAATACACTTTTTAATAAGCATATTTTACGATTATTCATATAATTTGGAACATTATGGCTTGCTTTTCTAGAAACTTGTCGACATTATAAACAACCGTAAATTTTAGCTCACGTGTCAGGTTGACATTTGCATATACCTTAAGGGTTTCAAAATTATATTTAGTATGTTATAGTAACTTTTGTTTCATTGACAAACAATCTGCAGAAAATTTAAAAATGTGTCAGTCTGTCAGATGTGGCTACATGTTTGCACAGAATGAGATGAACCATTGCTGGTCTCATGATTATACCATGTTGTCTCATATTGTGTGCACAGGTACACTTTAATGTGTTATCATACCTGTGGGACTTGGTGGTATTTTTTCACATCTCCAAACTGGCCATTACGGTAACACACCCATGCGACATAGTGCATTTTTCACATCTCCAAAATGGCTACATGTACTTTTTTTCTGATGAAAATCCTTGACATTTTTGCTATAAATGTTGAAAACATAGGTTGAGGGTGCTCGTTAGAACCACCTCACTGAGGCTACTTATCTGATGAAAATCCTTGATATTTGTCTTATTTATACTGCAAACATAAGTTGTTTGTGCTCATTAGAACCACCCCAATGAGACGGTTCTAAGAAGTACCCACAACATAATGTCTTGTGCAGAAATAAGAAAAATACTGAATACCACCCCCTGTAAAACCCCAGTATTCTCTATATAATTTTGGGTTTATGTGGGTGTTCATTTTATTGACTTTTTACCCTGATGTTTTCTGTGTTTGTGCTTGTAACTGACACAGAGATCTAGCCTTGGAGCTTATCAGGTCAACAAGTCCATGTAATGAACACCCCTTTAAATCCTACTTTATACAAAGAAATGTGGAATTTATTGGTGTATTTATCATTTACCTTATTTTTGCTCAAAAGCGAAGGTTGATTTGTTTGTTTGATTTGAAGTTTAACGTCCCCGTCAGCACTGTAAAGCTCATTTTAGAGATGTTGCTTCCAATTTTGTGGGGCTTTTACCCGACATTGAGATTAAATGACATCTCAAGCCTTGCCGCCCAATGAAACCAATAGGGTTTATAAGCATGGACGGGCCCACTCGCACCACATTGCCTGGGCAGGCTTAGATCCTCTAAGTGGTTTACCAGTACTCGTGTGCGGGTCGGTTTCAGCTCTTGGTGGAAGCATCATGCAGCCCATCTATTTCTTCAAGCCCCGATGGACGGGGGCTAATAGAAGCGAAGATTGAAGGTACTCGTTAAAACTCATTAGAACTCATTGAGGCACTGCTAATGAGCACCAACAATCTATATTTTCGACTAGAAATAAGAAAAATATCAAACCTTTTTATCTGAAAAATGTAAGTTCTAGTGTCAAGAGAGGCGCCATTTTAGCACCCAGTTATGTTATCATAATGTTTTCATTTCAGTGGTCGTGTTCTGAACATGAAAGATCATTAACCCATTTTGTACAAGTCGAAGCTCCCTCCTTATATAGCCAGAGTCCATTTAAAAATTTAGGGGTGTCAAGTTGTGTTTTCTTCAAAATTTATTTGGAAAATGGCTGAACTTTGTGCAAACAGTGTAGGCCCTGATCAGATGCTGCAGTCTGCAGCATCTGATCTGGGCCTGCACTGTTTAACAATAACCCATTTTGGGGTTTCTGTTACAGAATCATTAACTTTTATCCTGCTGAATAAATTAGTTTAGCCACACCCAGTTCTGATTATCTACCATCCACCAATCAAATTACTTGATATAATGCATTCGTTTAAATTCACAAACTGCATGACAAACAGTATAGATACTGATCAGATGGCAGATGAACATCTGATCTGAATCTACACTGGTGGTCATGTTCAGCAGGATAAGGGTTAAATAATGAAATAGATTGGCTGCATAATGCCTCTAAGCAGAGCTGAAATGGAACACATATGAGTACTGGTCAACTGCTTAGAAGGTCTAAGCCTGCCCAGGCAAAGTGGTGTGAGTCAGACCATCCCTGCATATAAACCCGATCGGTCTGTTTGGATGGTAGGACTATCTCAATGTCTGGTAAAACAGAAGTGAAGGCAATGATCAGTAATTGATACAACTAACCCACACCTGCCATCAGAGACACAAAAGGGAAAGAAACACAAACATTAAATAACTAATGGAAACATCAATAGCAGAAAGCCAAAAGGACAGTTACTTTCCCACTAAATGGCCAATTGTCTATCTGAAACAAAAAGATATTAGCGATACACACACTCAAAGACAAATCATAACAAAAATAAACTGCGACAGAAGAACTGCCTTGGAACAGTGAGTGAAAAGAATTTCACAGGGGGGCTTAACTCGATTTTACGCGGTCGCAATCCTCGCCCTTGATTTCGTCGCAATTTAGACAAATAATTTGTTCAGTCGGCATGAAGGCTTCCTAACTCCTCAGTCTCCAAAATGACCTAAATAGCGTTGACAGGGACTTAAACCCTCAATTCAATCAATTCAAACAAATGCTCCAGTTTGCCCCCACCCATCAGGGCTTGTAGAAATAGATTGGTTTGCATGATGCAGAAGGTCTAAGCCTGCCAAGGCAAAGTGTTGCGAGCTGGCTGTCCATGCATATAAACCCTATTGGTTTCACTGGGCGGCAGGGATTTCATCTCAATGTTGGGTAAAAATCATACAAGACTGGAAGCAACATCTCCAAAATGACCTAAATAGTGTTGACAGGGATGTTGCAAACAAAAGCTCCAGTTAAAGAGAAGTACATGTACAGAGAATAATTTGAGGATATTTTTTTTTTTTATCAAAACATACTGTTTGCTTATCACTCACGTGGCCTGGGCTAGATCCCCACCAGGGTTTGCTAAAGTTTTCTGCTCCTGAAGCACATTGTTATGGGTTCTTCTTAAAATCGACTCAGTGAGGCAACTCCCAATCAGTCAATTGTACCATTGAAGTACACACAACAAAAGTTTCTTACAAGAAATATGGCGACTGAATTTGCCACACCCATTGCTGAGTATCAACCAATCAAATTACTCGACTTTTTTTTTACTTCAAAGCTGCAATGTGAATGACAAACAGTGAAGATCCTGATCAGATGGCTTCTGAAGAAGCCATCTGATATGGATCTACACTGTTTGTAAAGGTAGAGGTTATCTTGTCCGGCAGGAAAAGAGTTAAAACACAGTGAGCTCCTTATTAAACACAGGCCAGCATCTTTTCCCTTTTGTCACAAAATCATAATTGACTACAACTTCAGCAGACTGCCTTGAAAAATTATCAGGGCTGGAAAATTCCACTCGCCATGACAAGTAAATATTCTGAAGGACGATCTCGAGTAAGAATTTTGTCTAGTCTCTATGAAATTTATCAAAATCTTCATTCCCTTAGTCATGCAGGCTGAGAGAAATTTTGGAGAATTTAATGTTCCAGCCCTGAGTGTTGGTGTGCATTTATTAGAGCATGTGCACTAGTTATGGCAAACATGGGGCTGTAAAAATCCTAAAAATTCAGACATCTTAAGGACTTGCTGTAGTTCTCCTAAATTTAAAAAAAATCTGTTTAACGATCTAACAAGGAGTCCTAAAGGTGCAGAGGGAATGGCAAACATTGTAGACCTTATCAGACTGCTCCTTCAGGAGATCATTCAGGAGCAGTCTGATCTGGGTCAGCACTTTTGCTCAGTCCTATCTGCCCCATACTGTTTGCTAGGCATTATGGGTTGATTACAAAATTATGCAGTGAAGAAAGGCCCCTGGCTCAGAATATGATGTGAAGCAACAATAGATAAACGTTTTGATGTCATCTGTGATGTTTCAAGCTTAGCCCATTGTATGCCGGGGAAAACCCATAAAGGGGTACCTTGGCAAACAGTGCAGGCCTAGATCAGACGTCGCAGAATGCAGCGTCTGATCAGGGCCTGCACTATTTGCTAACAGAATTTCTGTCAAAAATAGAATAAAAACAAAAGACTAGGCCTGACACCCCTTATATGACAAATGGGCTTGTCCAGCATATAACAATGGGAAGAGTCCACTAGCATACAATGGGTAAGACATTTCATTGAGATAGAATCTGTAACTATGAGAACAAAAGTTTTATCAGAGATTATATAATGATAATTGGTGTTTGATTTCTATACATGTACAGTATTCATTTAATTAATCCATTCTTACTAGAGAGTCATCATAGGCAAACAGTGCAGACCCAGATCAGATGCCGCATGATGCAGTGTCTGATACCATATGGTGTTGGATCAGGCAGGTGTTCACTGTTTGCTAACAGAATTTTCTGTCAAAAATCAAATAAAAAGGATAAAAATAGACCAACTCCTCCCCCCCCCCACCCCGAATTGACAAATGGACTCTTCCAATATGTAACAATGGAAGAGTCCACCAGTATACAACGGGTAAAAACAGAACAACAGTGACTTTCAAATTGATCTTTACAGAAATACGACTTAAATACATTGTAAGTATCAGTACATTGTAAGTATCAGAAGTTGTGAATTAGTATGCAGCAAGTATCTGGTTTGCAATTGTGATGTAATAACCCTTGGGTAACCCCTGCCTTTGCAAAAAGTGTAGATCCAGATCAGATGCTTCTGAAGTAGCCATCTGATCAGAATCTACACTGTTTGTCATTTAGTTTGTGAAATTTATTGAATACATTGTTTTGTTGCTTGTACACTGTTTGACATTCAGCTTGGGATGGGTGTGACAAAATTAATTTATTCAGCAGGACAAACGGTTAAGAAATTGTTGCTGTGATTATTTTCTATTATTTTACATCTGGTTAACAAGTCCGTGTAATGAACACCCTTCTAAACTCTATCTTATATAGAGAAAAGTGGGGATTACAAGGGAACCATATACATTGGTTTCCTTATTTTTGCTCAAAAGCGTAGATTGTGGGTATTCGTTAAAACTTCAATGCAGCAGTTTTAACAAGCACCCACAATCTACATTTGGAAATATTAAAAAAAAAATCATATGAAACATGCTAGTTTTAGAGGTAAGAAATACTCCATTTTAGGACATCAATGTTTTATTACGTTGAAAACTTGTGCGTACATGTATGGAACCCTGGAAGGGACATGAAATTTATATTAATATGCTGCGCGAACAAGATAATATCTTGTGCGCACAAGATATTATCTTGTGCAAACAACACAATATCTTCTGAGCACAAGTTATTATCTTGTTCGCACAGCATATTAAAATAAATTGCAAATCCCTTCCAATATATCTTGTGCGGACAACATAATATCTTGTGTGCACAACTTATTCTCTTGTTCCCACAACATAATATCTTGTGCACACAAGATATTATCTTGGATGTCACATTATTATCTTGTTCGCACAACATATTATCTTGTTCGCATGACATATTATCTTGTTAGCACAACATATTACCTTGTTAGCACAATTTAATCAGACGCATGAGATATTATGTTGTGCAAACAAGATAAAATGTTGTGTGAACAAGACCATACATGTATCTTGTGTACATTATGTTGTCCGCACAAGATGTATTATGTTGTCGGAATGAGATATATCTTGTTCGCACAACTTAATATTTTAGTTGTTTGATTTGTTTGATTTGAGGTTTAAGGTCCCCGTCAACACTGTAAAGGTCATTTTGGAGATGTTGCTTCCAATTTTATGGGACTTTTACCCAACATTGTGATGAAATGACATCTCAAGCCCTGTCGCCCAATGAAACCAATAGGGTTTATTAGCATGGATGTTCCGCCTCGCACCGCGATTCCTGGACAGGCTTAGATCCTCTAAGCGGTTTACCAGTACTAGTGTGCGGGCCGGATTCAGCTCTGCGTGGAAGCATCATGCAGCCCATATATTTCTTCAAGCCCCTATGGGCGGGGGCTGAACTTAATATCTTAATTAAATTGTTAGCACAACATGTTAAAAAAATTGCATGTCCCTTATACATGTGATATTCCATGTATTTTATATTAAGTCACTTTTCCTTATCTGTTCTATGTACATTTTCATGGTTAATTTGAAAAATCTCCCTAAGTTATCCCTAAATATGTTTTGTTAACTGGAGCTATGGGAAGACAATTGGGGGACTCGAGAAAATTTTCCAATCAGCCATCTCAAGTCAGCCATTTGTGTTGAACAGATCATTGAAGTGAAAGTACTGAATTTGACAGTTTCATAATTTGTGGATATGTGTACCTCATTGTTGAATTTGAAAGTGTTGAATTTGAAAGTGTCTGGTGTGAATAAGTAGGATTGTGTGAAAGTGATCATTTGTACTCTTTGCTCCAGATAGGGAATAATTTGGGGGAACGTTTTCTTGTTTCTGCATTACAGACATATGTTGTGGGTATTTGTTAGAATTGCCTCTTTGAATTGCCTCAAAGAGGCATTTCTAACAGATACCCACAACCTATTTTTAAAACAAGAAATATGGAAAAATTGACCTTTTAGTGTCATTGAAACTCCTTGAATGGCACTATGTTTCTGCTTTTGTTTGTTTGATTTGAAGTTTAACGTCCCCGTCAACACTGTAAAGGTCATTTTGGAGATGATGCTTCCAATTTTTTGGGACTTTTACCTGATATTGAGATGACATGACATCTCAAGACCTGCGGCCCAATGAAACCAATAGGGTTTATAAGCATGGACGGGCCAACTCACACCACATTGCCTGGGCAGGGTTAGATCCTCTAAGCGGTTTACCAGTACTCGTGTGCGGGTCGGTTTCAGCTCTGCGTGGAAGTATCATGCAGACCATATATTTCTATGTTTCTGCTATGTGTATTTTATATTACAGGTTGAACCGTAAGAATGGCAAAATATCATTGGTCATTGTTGTGTTCTCCGCAGCCCCTAGCTAGACTTCTGAGGGCCTTACCTAAACTAGCTATCATCTTTCTTCTTGTTCATTTTGTGGTCATGATCTACTCAGGTAAGTTGTAGAAGTAATAAGGCTATACCTAAACTAGCTCTCATCTTTCTTCTTGTTCATTTTGTGCTCATGAGCTACTCAGGTAAGTTGTTGAAGTAATAAGGCCTTACCTAAACTAGCTATCATCTTTCTTCTTGTTCATGATGTACTCATGATCTACTCAGGTAAGTTGTAGAAGTAATAAGGCCTTACCTAAACTAGCTATCATCTTTCTCTCAGGTAAGTAGGCCTTACCTTAACTATCTATCATCTTTCTTCTTGTTCATTTTGTGCTCATGATCTACTCAGGTAAGTTGTAGAAGTAATAAGGCCTAACCTAAACTAGCTATCATCTTTCTTCTTGTTCATTTTGTGCTTATGATCTACTCAGGTAAGTTGTAGAAGTAATAAGGCCTTACCTAAACTAGCTATCATCTTTCTTCTTGTTCATTTTGTGCTTATGATCTACTCAGGTAAGTTGTAGAAGTAATAAGGCCTTACCTAAACTAGCTATCATCTTTCTTCTTGTTCATTTTGTTCTCATGATCTATTCAGGTAAGTTGTAGAAGTAATAAGGCCTTAACCTAAACTACCGTATTCGCCCTACTTATCGCACATGATCCTATAAGCGCGCACCAAAGCTATTTTTGAAAAGGAAATGCATAGGCTCAAACTTTACAGTAACCTCCCCCTGGAAGCTCTCACAGTAAATTGACAAAAAACTTACAATTATTTCTTCAACAGTGAATGCAATGTTTTAGTATCCTTTTCCGTCCCATTAAGTATCAGTATGCATCATCTTGGAAGCTATTGTTTTCGCATCGAGTGTGCGCTAATTAGGTAGGTTTTTCACTGTGATTTTTAGACATGATTTTGAAAAAGCTAAGGGCACGGTGCGGTAATTAGGGCGAATACGGTAACTATCATCTTTCTTCTTGTTCATTTTGTGCACAGTAATCTGGTCGTCCCCCGCCCATTGGGGCTGAAGAAATAGATGGGCTGCATGATGCTTCCACGCAGAGCTGAAGCCGACCCACACACAAGTACTGGTAAACAGCTTAGCGGATCTAAGCCTGCTCAGGCAAAGCGGTGTGAGTGTCAGATCGTCCATGCTTATAAACCCTATTGGTTTCATTGGACGACAGGGCTTGAGATGTCATTTCATCTCAATGTCGGGTAAAAGTCCCACAAAATTGGAAGCAACGTCTCCAAAATGACCTTTACAGTGTTGACGGGGACGTTAAACCTCAAATCAAACAAACAAAACAGTAATCTAAGTTGTACAAGTACTGAGAGCCTAAACTTGCTATCATCTTTCTACTCATACATTTTGTGCTCATGATCTACTCAGGTAAGTTGTGCAAGTACATGTACTGAGAGACTCAACTTAGCTATCATGTTTATATTCATACATTTTGTGCTCATGATCTACTCAGGTAAGTTGTACAAGTAATGAGAGTCTTACCTAAATTAGCTATCATCTTTCTTGTTCATTTTGTGCAAGGTAATGTGGTAAGTTGTACAAGTACTGATAGCCAAAACTAGCTATCATCTTTCTACTCATACATTTTGTGCTCATGATCTACTCGGGTAAGTTGTACAAGTACTGAGAGCCTGAACTAGCTATCATCTTTCTACTCATACATTTTGTGCTTATTATCTACTCAGGTAAGTTGTACAAGTACTGAGAGCCTAAACTAGCTATCATCTTTCTACTCATACATTTTGTGCTCATTATCTACTCAGGTAAGTTGTACAAGTACTGGGAGCCTGAACTAGCTATCATCTTTCTACTCATACATTTTGTGCTCATTATCTACTCAGGTAAGTTGTACAAGTACTGAGAGCCTGAACCAGCTATCATCTGTCTACTCTTGCATTTTATGCTCATGATCTACTCAGGTAAGTTGTACAAGTACATGTACAGAAAACCTAAACTTAGCTATCATCTTTCTACTCATACATGTTATGCTCATGTTCTACTCGGATAAGTTGTACAATTACTGAGAGCCTAAACTTAGCTATCATCTTCCTACTCATACATTTTATGCTCATGATCTACTCATGTTAGTTGTATAAGTACATGTACAGAAAGCCTAAACTAAGCTATCATCTTTCTACTCATACATTTTATGCTCATGATCTACTCAGGTAAGTTGTACAAGGACATGTACAGAAAGCCTATACAAGCTTTCATCTTTCTACTCACACATTTTGTGCTCATGATCTACTCAGGTAAGTTGTACAAGTACATGTACAGAAGGCCTAAACTTAGCTATCATCTTTCTACTCACACATTTTATGCTCATGATCTACTCTGGTATGTTGTACAAGTATTGAGAGCCTAAACTTACCTATCATCATTTTATGTTCATGATCTACTCGGGTAAGTTGTACAAGTACTGAGAGCATTACCAAAACTGGTTACCGTAAAATAAAAAACATTTGGACACATTAAGGGCTTGCTGAAATTCTCCTTAAAATGTTGACAAATTTGTTTCATGATCCAGCAAGGAGTCCAAAAGGTATAGACAGAATGGCAAGGGCACAGCCCCCCCCCCCCTCCCCCCACCCACACACACACACACTGAAAATTGTCTATTTTGGCTTGTCTGCACCATATCTCATGGACTTATTGTTTAATGTGGTCAAACTTGCAATAATATGTCATTGCAACCCATATATTTTGGTGACCTTGACTTTATTTTCAAGGGCATTTTGATGGCCTTGACTTTATTTTCAAGGCTACATGCCCTCCAAAACTGTCAATTTTGCCTTGTCTGCACCCTATCTCATGAATGGTACAATATATCATTGCAACCGACAAAAGATTTGATTAGCTTTTGGTGACCTTGACCTTATTTTCCTCATAAATGATTGATGAAATTTGGTCAAACTTGGTACAATATATCATTGCAACCTACAAAAGATTTGATTAGATTTTGGTGACCTTGACCTTATTTTCAAGATCACAGGTTCCCAAAATTTTTTAATTTTTGGCAAACAATGGCTTGTCTGTGCCCTGTCATTAATGTTGGTCAAACTTGGTACAAAATAGATTGCAACCTTCCAAAGTTTTGATTAGATTTTGGTGACGTCCGTGAAATGAACACCCCTCTTCACCCCACTTTATATAGAGAAAACTGGGGTTTACAGGGGTATACATTATTTTTCTTATTTGTGTTCCAAGACATAGGTTGTGGGCACTCGTTAGAAGCGCCTCAATCTAACCAGCACCACAATCTATGTTTAGAGTATAAATAAGAAAAAAAAATCACACATTTTCATTGAGAAAATAGCCATTTTGGAGATATGGAAACTGCACTATATCACACGGGTGTGTTATCGTAATTGAAAGCTTACCTTTTAGAGGTAAGCATGGTTTATAAGACAAGAACTAACTGCAAGCATTTTTATGCCCCCGCCTATTCGGAGAATAGCGGAAGGGCATTAAGTTTTACCCCTGTCCTTCTGTTCGTTGGTTCGTTCGTCCATCCGTCCGTCCGTCCCGACATCGTGTCCGGGCCATAACTCCTAAACAGTACGGAATATATTCATGAAACTTTACAGATGCATTCATCACACTGAGACAATGTGTCATGAACAAGGAAGACAACTTTTGCATTTTTGGTTTTTGGATTATCTGCCCTTGACTTAGTACCATATAGTAAACTGTGTCTGGGCCATAACTCCTAAACCGTATGGAATATATTCATGAAACTTCACAGGTGCATTCATCAAACTGAGACGATGTGTCATGAACAAGGAAGACAACTCTTGCATTTTTGGTTTTTGTATTATCTGCCCTTGACTTAGTACCATATAGTAAACTGTGTCCGGGCCATAACTCCTAAACCATATGGAATATATTCATGAAACTTCACAGACAGGTGTATTCATCACACTGAGACGATGTGTCATGAACAAGGAAGACAACTCTTGCATTTTTGGTTTTTGGATTATCTGCCCTTGACTTAGTACCATATAGTAAACCATGTCTGGGCCATAACTCCTAAACCATATGGAATATATTCATGAAACTTCACACTTCACAGGTGCATTCATCACACTGAGACGATGTGTCATGAACAAGGAAGACAACTCTTGCATTTTTGGTTTTTGAATTATCTGCCCTTGACTTAGTACCATATAGTAAACCGTGTCCGGGCCATAACTCCTAAACCATATGGAATATATTCATAAAACTTCACAGGTGCATTCATCACACCGAGACAATATGTCATGAACAAGTAAGACAACTATGAATGGCATTTTGCGGGGGCATCCGTGTCCTATGGACACTTTTTCTAGTTAAGCAAGCATCTATAGTCTGGGATTCTTTTCCAAAGGTTAATGACTTTAGTTGCCCCAGACATTCACCTGGCCCTTAATACCTGAAGCTCAGGTTTGTTTAAGATCAGCTATTGTTCTCTGCAGGTTATTAGTGCCTGATCATTCTGCATTTTGACAAGCAAGAATATGCACAGAGAATTTTTGTGCTTTAACCCTAACACCTCCAGCCATGGTATGAGCCACACAGGGACCAGCTCAGCTAATATGTCTCCTCTTTAAAAATTGTTTTTCTTTATCTTTGGCCAATTACATAGCTATATTCATGGAACAGTTGGGACAGATCTGTCTATGCTCGTTGGACTTGTTTATGGTACTGGGTTACAAAGCACTGCCCCACTACTGCAGCACACTTCAGTTGAAACTGTCTCCATAAACCACATGTCTGTCACTCCTGTGTGGCCACAAGCAACCGTTCTAGAGATACTGCAGAATCTCTCTGAACACCTGCTATGGCCCCTCCAAAATTTGTCTCCAGCCTTACTTTCTAGAACTATCCGGATGTTCTCTGAATAATCGTCGAGACAACCCAAAAAACCATTACACATGTAATCTTGGCAACTTGTCACTGGGTTACAGAGCACTTAGCCCTTTGGTTCCATTACATATGTAATTTTGGCAACTTGTTACTGGGTTACAGAGCACTTATCCCAGAACAAAATACATTTCAATAATTTGCTTCTGTTTAGCTGAGCTGGTCTCTGATTGGCAATCTTGTTCAATAAACAATATATACTATTGGTAGGTTTTTCTATAAAGTCTTGACGTCTTGACTTTTTGTAAGGTCACAGACTCCCAAAAACTGTGAGTTTATGGCCAAAAATGGCTTGTATGCACTTTATTTTGGCCATGTACTTTAATACACAAGAAACAAATGTCCATAGTTGTGATAATCAACAAGGTGAGGCGATTCTAACAAATGTCCACAGCATTTGTTTCTTGCAGTAAGTAAGGGACAAAAAGATCCAATATTATGTTATACTACTCCTCATTACGATAACATACCCATGCGACAGTGTATTTTTCACATCTCAAAAATGGCTACTTTTCTGATGAAAATCCGTGGTATTTTTACAACTGCTCAAAACATAGGTTGTGGGTGCTCGTTAGAACCCCCTCGTTGAGGCGGTTCTAACAAGTACCTATAACCTTTGTCTTGGAGCAGAAATAAGAAAAATAATGTTTACCCTTGTAAACCCCAGTTTTCTCTATATGAAGTGGGGTTTAGAGGGGTCTTCATTCCACGGACTTGTTCACGTGATGTCATTGGGATGATTTATAGTGGCAAAATTCTTATAACCGCATAACGAGAATCCTCTGTATCCATTTTCCATAAATAGTGTGTTTTAGAGCTATAGAATAAACTAGTACAGTGGACTCACGTTATCTCAAACTCCAAGGGACTGGAATATTTGGTTTGAGATACCACAAGTTGAAATCAAAGATACATATAGCAACTGGTTTGACTTTAGCCATTGTCTGAGATATCAGAGTTAGAGATAACGAGAGTTTACTATATGTTACATGGGTTGATATGGATAGCCATTAACCCTTAAGGATGCCAAGAAAAACTGCATCTGAAAATGTCATCTTTCATCACATTAACAGGTCCATGAAATGAACACCACTTTATCATATGACGTCGTGTCTGAGAGTGTAATAACGCCATGTAATATTTTCGATAATCCACTAGTGGGTTAAATATGGAAATTAGCGAGATACCTCCCGTAACGTTGCATATACGACGTCCTTAACGATGTCATGTATACTAACAGCGGAATATTTACATTTTTGTAAACAGTCGTGAATAAAATGCATTTTAAATGTCATATGATAAATAGAATCTTGCATTCGTGCTCAAGTATTATTGAATTTATTAAACTTGTTGAGGAAAAGGGATAAAATGCTCGGCAAAGCCTCACATTTTATCCCTTTTCCTCAACTCGTTTAATAAATTCAATATTGCATGAACACTCATGTAAGATTCTATTTCTGCTCCATGACATTGGTTGTGGGTACTCGTTAGAACCACCTCAACAAGGGGGTTCTAATGAGCACCCACAACCTATGTTTGGAGTATAAAAAGTATCACAGATTTTCGTCAGAAAAATATACATTTTGGAGATTTGATAAAATGTGTTATTGTAATGTTATGTCGTCTGTTTAAGCTGTCTGCTGAATCTTTTTGCAAACTTTTCAAACATATTTTTGCATACAGGGGCAAAGTATGTGGATCCTGATCATACTGCTAGAGGAACAGTCTGATATAGGTTCAGACCACATGCAGGTTTCATGCTTTTTCTCTTGGTCCTCAAGTTTCCACCCACCTCTGTTTGATTTCAGGTTTAACGTCCATGTCAACACACTATAGGTCATTTTGGAGACATTGTTTCCAATTTTGTGGGACTTTTACCCAACATTGAGAGGAAATGACATCTCAAGCTAAACTAATAGGGTTTGTAAGCATGGACGGACCGACTCGCACCGCTTTGCCTGGGCAGACTTAGATCCTCTAAGCGATTTACCAGTACTCGTGTACAATGTGCAGTCGGTTTCAGCTCTGAGTGGAAGCATCAGGCAGCCTATCTATTTTTTCAAGCCCCGATGTGTGTGTATGGGGTGGGGGGGGGGGGGGGGCACTCTGTTGAGCAATGTCCTAGATGCTTGAAATAATCTTGAAAGGGCCATAAAACGGCACACACTACTGCCATTATCATATACTGAATTTTGTTTTTCAGTTCTGAATCGGTCACCACAAGTCTCAAGTAACGTTCCTGATGGCGTAGAATCAAGTACAAGATTTAATTTGTACAAACATGCCATTGTAGATAACAGATATAAAGGTAAAACAATATACTTAACCCTTATCTTGCTGAATATTCATTTAAGCCACACCCATTTCTGTCTATCAACCAATCAAATTACTTGATGTAATTGATTGCTACAAATTCATGAACTGAATGCCAAACAGTGTAGATCCTGATCAGATGTCTTCTTCAGAAGCCATCTGATCTGGATCTACACTGTTTCCAAAGATAGGGGTTGTCGTGAACAGCAAGATAAGGGGTGAAGCACTGCATGGTTGATTGTTTTGTTTCATTTGAGGTTGATCATCCCCGTCAACACTGTATAGGTCATTTTGGAGACGTTGCTCCCAATTTTGTGGGACTTTTACTCAACATTGAGATGAAATGACATCTCAAGCTCTGTCGCCCGATGAAACCAATAGAGTTTATAAGTATGGATGGTCCGACTCACATTGCTTTGCCTGGACAGGCTTAGATCCTCAAAACGGTTTACCAGTACTTGGTGCGGTCGGATTTCAGCTCTGCGTGGAAGCATATTGCAGCCCATCTATTTCTTCAAGACCCAATGAGCTGGGGTTGATTGTACCTGAGGATAGCCTGATAAATGGCCCAGAAACTGGACTGAGACAGTTTCGTTTGAACCTTAAGTCGTAAGATGTCAATCACAACAACTGTGCTGTGTTGTATGCTTTGTTGTGTACTGGTACCCCGTTTTGAACTAAATGGAATCTTCCATCTTATATACAGCAGGAATCCATTTCAAACTTTAACCCATAAGATGCCAATCACAACAATTGTTGCCTGTTTTGTCGTCTGCCCGTTACTTTAAAACTCATTTTTGCAAACAGTGTGGACCTAGATCAGACTGCTCCTCTAGGAGCAGTCTGATCTGAGTCCACACTGTTTGCCTCTAGGAGCAGTCTTATCTGGGTCCACACTGTTTGCCTCTAGGAGCAGTCTTATCTGGGTCCACACTGTTTGCCTCTAGGAGCAGTCTGATCTGGGTCCACACTGTTTGCCTCTAGGAGCAGTCTGATCTGGGTCCACACTGTTTGCCTCTAGGAGCAGTCTTATCTGGGTCCACACTGTTTGCCTGTATGCAAAAATATTTTTAAAAAAGTTTGCATAAAGATTCAGCAGACGACATAAGCAGACGACATTGTAGTTTTACTCGGCATCTTAAAGGGCTCAGGTCCAGTTGTATTTTGCGAATCACAGTGAAACTTAGATAACTCGAACATGGATAGTTTGTTTACCATGGCTAATTCTAACCACTTTATTTTGTCCGTAATCTGCTATATGCCATATGATTTTAGACCTACTGCACTTTTTGATTGGTTGCCAAGGAAACCAAAATGCAAAAAAATAGAAAAATTACTTAAAAAAATCATCCCTTCAGAAACCATATGCTCTATGAGGCTGAGAGTTTATGAAAATATTCGCAATACTTGCATCAACAGGTTTTGTGTTTTTTTTTCTGAAATTTGGCTGTTTAGTTTGGTTGCTATGGCAACTTAGAGTCAAGTTCCATTGATTTATAATGGGGAAAATTGAAAAATTTCATTTACTGCCAAGCCTTTGCAGATATTGTGAAAAAACTTTCATAGAAATATTCTTTAAACAATCATCTATCTGCCATATGATTTTAGGCCAACTGCTCACTTTTATTGGCTGCCATTGAAACCAAAATGCCCCGCAAAATAGAAGAAAAATCACTTAAAAAATCATCTTCTCCGAAACTATATGCTCTTTGAGGCTGAGACTTTATGGAAATATTCAACGTATTTGCTTTAACAGGACCTGTTTTTGTGTTTATCATGAAATATAGCTCTTTAGTTTGGTTGCTATGACAACAGAGTTTCCATAGATTTGTAATGGGGCAAATTAAAAATTTGCATTTACTGCCAAGCCTTAGCAGATATTTTGGGAAAATATTCATAGAAATATTCTTTATGCAATCTTCTATCTGTCATATGATTTTTGATCTTCTGCTCATTTTTAGCTCACGGTGAGCTTTTGTGACAAGGTGAGCTTTTGTGATCACAATTTGTCCTTTGTCTGTTGTGCCTGCGTGCGTCCGTCTGTGTGTCCGTGCATGCATTCGTAAACAATTTCAAACAAGTATATCTCTTATACCCCATGGCCAATCTTGATCAAATCTCATGAGAAGCATCATCAGGTAGGGGGAAAGGCTGCATAAGGTTTTTGGGCTGATCAGATTCTGGTTGCCATTGCAACATATAGCTCCCATAGACTTACAAATCTTCTCTGAAACCACAGGGCCCAGAGCTTAGATATTTAGTTTGTAGCAATGTCAAGTGGTCACCTACATAAATAAAGCCAATCATGCCTCTGGGGTCCAAATTGGCCACACCCTGGGGCCCCGTTACTCCCATAGACTTATAATAGAAAAAAGCTTAAAAATCTTCTTCTCTGAAATCATGAAGCACAGTGCTTAGATATTTAGTATGTAGCAACATAAAATAGTCACCTACATAAATCCTGCTAACCATACCCCTGGGGCCAAAATTGGCCACGCCCTGGGGCTCATCAGCTTCCATAGACTTATAAGAGGAAAAACTTCAAAAATCTTCTTCTCTGAGACCATAGGGCCCATAGCTTAGATATTTAGCATGTAGCAACGGCAAGTGGTCACCTACATAAATCCTGCCAATCAAGCCCCTGGGGTCCAAATTGGCCACGCCCTTGGGCTCCTTAGCTCGCATACTCATAATGGAAAAAAATCTTAAAAAATCTTCTTCTCTGATACCATGAAGCACAGAGCTTAGTTATTTAGTATCTAGCAACATCAAATAGTCACCTACATAAATCGTGCTAACCCTGCCCCTGGGGTCAAAATTGGCCACGCCCAAGTTCATCAACTACCATTGACTTATAATTGAAAAAAAAATAAAAAATCTTCTTCTCTGAAACCATAAGGCACAGAGCTTAGATATTTAGTATGTAGCAATGTCAAGTGGCCATCTGCATAAATCCTGCCAATTTTGCACCTGGGATCCAAATTGGCCACACACCCAGGGCTTTTATAGCACCCATAGACTTACAATTGGAAAAAACTTCAAAAATCTTCTACTCTGAAACTGCAGGGCACAGAGCTTAAATTTATAGCATGTAGCAACGTCAAGTAGTCACCTACATAAATCCTGCCAACCATACCCCTGGAGTCAAAATTGGCCACACCCATGGGCCCATTAGCTCCTATAGACTTATAATGGATAAAAAACTTCAAAAATCTTCTCCTCTGAAACCATAAGTCCCAGAGCTTAGATATTTAGTATGTAGCAACATGAAATGGTCTCTTAAGAAATCCTGCCAACCATGCCCCTTGGGCCAAAATTGGCCACACCCATGAGCCCATTAGCTACTATAGACTTAAAGTGGAAAAAAAACTTAAAATGGAAAAAAAACTTCAAAATCTTCTCGGTGTAAACAATATTTATTAACTTCTTCTGAATTACAAGAGTACAATAACACGTTGTATGAAAAAAAGTTCCACAGGATTTGAAAACATTTAAATGCTTATACTAATCATCTCCTGGATCCAAAATCTTCTTCTCTGAAACCATATTGCCCAGAGCTTAGGTATTTAGCATGTAGCAATGTTGAGTGGTAGCCTACATGAATCCTGCCAGATTTGGCTAAATCCTGTGGCCCCTTAACCAATAAACTTTTAATGGAAAAAAAAGCTTCAAAAATCTTCTTCTCTGAAACCATGAAGTACAGACCTTAGATATTTAGTATATACCGACATAAAATGGTCACCTTCATAAATCCTGCCAACCATGCCCTTTGGGTCAAAATTGGCCACGCCCCTGGGCTCATTAGCTCCTATAGACTTGGAAAAAACTTCAAAACTCTTCTCCCAAACCATAAGGCCCAGAGCTTAGATGTTTAGTATGTAGCAATCTCAAGTGGTCTCCTACAGTAATGATTTTATGGTACACATGTGAGCAATATAGGGCCATTGGGCCCTCTTGTTATTTGTTGCTATTTTAAACCAAAATTTAAAAAAAAAATACTTAAAAAAAATAATCTCCTCAGATACCATAATTTATGCTTTGTGAGGCTGAAACTTAATGGAAATATTCACCATATTTACCTTTACAGGCTTCATGTATTTCTTTGAAATTTGGCTCTTTAGTTTGGTTGCTATGGCAAGTTAAGTTTGTTTGTTTGTTTGATTTGAGGTTTAACGTCCCCGTCAACACTGTAAAGGTCATTTTGGAGACGTTGCTTCCAATTTTGTGGGACTTTTACCCGACATTGAGATGAAATGACATCTCAAGCCCTGTCGCCCAATGAAACCAATAGGATTTATTAGCATGGACGGTCTGCCTCGCACCGCGGTTCCTGGACAGGCTTAGATCCTCTAAGCGGTTTACCAGTACTAGTGTGCGGGCCAGATTCAGCTCTGCGTGGAAGCATCATGCAGCCAATATATTTCTTCAAGCCCCTATGGGCGGGGGCTCCTGGCAAGTTAAGAGTTTCCATAGACTTATAATGGGGAAAATTGAAAAAATTACATTTACCACTTTCAAGATATTTTGTCAAACTTTCCTAGAAATGTTCCTTTTATAAACAGTGTGTCATATGACTTTAGGCCTATTGGTTGCCACAGATGGGAAATTATCAATTGTCATCTGTTGTCATGCAACAATACGTTCAAGCAACATCAAACCTCTGAAGCCACTAGGCTGGTTGGGTCCAAATTTTATCTGTAGTGTCTTTGGGCTCAGGGCTTCCATGGTTTATTTACATACATGGCTGCCAGTGGGCAGTGCCCCCCCTGAGCTCTGGTGAGCATAGTGGCCTATGGGCCTCTTGTTTAAAATAGTTGCCTCCCCTGAAAGTGTAGCCATTCCCCTTATGGGGAAATGGATACACTTTCTGGGGAGGCAACTCCTGCAAAAGTATTTTTGTCTCCCATGCCAATAGGGTCAAATCTTAAAGAAAAGAATTTGCTCCTAAGGAGCAATCTCTTTACCCCTATTTAGCTCACCTGTCACGTAGTGACAAGGTGAGCTTTTGGGATCACTTTTTGTCCGTCGTGCGTGCGTGCGTGCGTCCGTCCGTCCGTCCGTAAACTTTTTCTTCAAACAACATCTCCTCCTAAACCACTGATCGGATTTTGACCAAACTTCACAGGAATGATCCTTAGGTGGTCCCCTTTCGAAGTTGTTCAAATGGTTCCGGTCTGTTGCACATCTAGGTCACAGGGGCTAAAAATAGATTTTTTTACTGAAAATCTTTAAAAATCTTCTTCTCTGAAACCGCAAGGCCCAGGTCTTTGATATTTGGTATGAAGCGTTATCTAGTGGATCTCTACCAAGATTGTTCAAATTATAGCCCTGGGGCCAAAAATGCCCCCGCCCGGGGGTCTTTGGTTTTACATAGGCTTATATAGGGAAAATCTTTAAAAATCTTCTTCTCTGAAACCGCAAGGCTCAAGTCTTTGATATTTGGTGTGAAGCTTCATCTAGTGGACCTCTATCAAGATTGTTCAAATTATAGCCCTGGGGCCAAAAATGCCCCTGCCCCGAGGGCCTTTGGTTTTACATAGGCTTATATAGGGAAAATCTTTAAAAATCTTCTTCTCTGAAACCACAAGGCCCAGGTCTTTGATAATTGGTATGAAGCTTCATCTAGTGGACCTCTACCAAGATTTTCAAATTATAGCCCTGGGGCCAAAAATGCCCCCGCCCCGGGGGCCTTCGGTTTTACAAAGGCTTATATGGGGAAAATCTTAAAAAATCTTCTTCCCTTTTACCGCAAGGCCCAAGTCTTTGATATTTGGTGTGAAGCTTCATCTATTGGACCTCTATCAAGATTGTTCAAATTATAGCCCTAGGGCCAAAAATGCCCCTGCCCCGGAGCCCTTTGGTTTTACATAGACTTATATAGGGAAAATATTTAGAAATCTTCTTCTCTGAAACCACAAGGCCCAGGTCTTTGATATTTGGTATGAAGCTTCATCTAGTGGACCTCTATCAAGATTGTTCAAATTATAGCCCTGGGGCCAAAAATACCCCCGCCCCGGGGGTCTTTGGTTTTACATAGGCTTATATAGGGAAAATCTTTAAAAATCTTCTTCTCTGAAACCACAAGGCCCAGGTCTTTAATATTTGGTATGAAGCTTCATCTAGTGGACCTTTACCAAGATTGTTCAAATTATAGCCCTGGGGCCAAAAATGCCCCCGCCCCGGGGGCCTTTGATTTTACATAGACTTATATAAGGAAAATCTTTAAAAATCTTCTTCTCTGAAACCGCAAGGCCCAGTTCTTTGATATTTGGTGTGAAGCTTTATCTAGTGGACCCTTACCAAGATTGTTCAAATTATAGCCCTGGGGCCAAAAATGCCCTCGCCCCGGGGGCCTTTGGTTTTACATAGACTTATATAGGGAAAATCTTTGAAAATCTTCTTCTCTGAAACCGCAAGGCCCAGTTCTTTAATATTTGGTGTGAAGCTTCATCTAGTGGACCTCTATCAAGATTGTACAAATTATAGGCCTAGGGCGAAAAATGCCCCCACCTGCAGGCCCTTTTGTTTTACATTGGCTTATACAGGGAAAATCTTTAAAATCTTCTTCGCCAAAACCTGATGGCCCAGTTCTTTGAATTTGGTGTGTAGCTTCATCTAGTGGACTTCTACCAAGATTGATTAAATCATAGCCCTTGGGTCAAAAATGCCCCCGCCCCAGGGCACTTCGTTTTTACATTGACTTATATAGGGAAATTTAAAAAAAATCTTCTACTCTGAAACTGCAAGGCCCAGGTCTTTGATATTTGGTGTGAAGCTTCATCTGAATTGTTCAAATTATAGACCCAGGAAATAGAAGTCAAGGCAATGAAAACCTTTGAAATTCATCTTGTCTGAAAGCAGAAGACCAAGGTCTTTGATATTTGGTATGAAGCTTTGTCTTGTGGATTTCTACCAAGATGGTTCAAATTATAGCCCTGAGGGCAAAAATGGCCCGCCCCGGGGACCCCAAGGTTAATATAGACTTATATACGGATAATGTTTAAAAATCTTGTCTGAAACCAGAAGTCTCCATTCTTTGATATTTGGTATGAAGCTTCACCTTTTAGACCACTACCAAGATTAATCATATTTTAGCCCGGGGCCAATAATGGCTCTCCCAGGGGCCCACTTGATACCCTATTGATCAGGTGAGCGATCCAGGGCCATCATGGCCCTCTTGTTCAGTGGGACTGAGCCTATAGTAAAGCCAACAGGAAGTTCCAAAAGTTGTCTTCCTTTGAAAAATAGCAGAAAAAATGTGTTCCCATTCCCCTTAAGATTTTTATTTCATTGATTATTCACCATATTTGCATTATTTGCTGGCTCCCAGCTTGCACATTGTCAATATTGGAAAAACAGGTAATCAGACCCCCCTGACCTTTCAAGGTCAGGGGGGTCTGGTTACCTGTTTTTCCAACACTGATAACCTTCAGACTAGGAACCAGCAGATAATGCAAATAAGGTGAATCACTTTTTCTCTATTTTTAGGCAATTTATCCCTGATACAAGCTGCTTGGAGACTCATCAACAGTACACAACTTGAAAAAGAGCGTAATGCGAGAATTAAGTCATTTCTCAGATACTACGGCCATTTAGGCCCAACTCGACCTGAATAGTCTAAAGCCTGCAAAATTTTGCTTGTACAGCCGTGCCCAGGGGTTAGCCGGAACCAACTAACCATCAGGATAACTCATTCACATGGATTTGTGGGTACTTTAAGACCACCTCTGAACAGTGCCAAAGGTGGTCTCTTATTAGGAGACAAAGGGTGTAGAAAACACAAAGGAAGAATAATTGAAACTTTCGCATTAAGCTTTTAACCCTAATCTCTTTTCTGACTTTGAACCAATCAGATTACTTGGTGTAATTTATTCTTACAAAGCCCTAAACTTAATGTCAAACAGTGTAGATCCTGATCAGATGGCTTCTTCAGAAGCCATCTGATCTGAATCTACACTGTTTCCAAAGATAGGGGTTGTCGTGAACAGCATGATAATTAAGGGTTAAATTTTAACTTAAAAGCAGATAATGGTTAAAAGCAGATTTTGTCTTAGTATTAGGTGGTTTTAATAGCGGAACATACCTGCCAACACTCCCGATTTGGGCGTGACTCTCATGATCTATTGTGTGTCTCACTCCCCCACGCCATAAACTTAATGTCAAACAGTGTAGATCCTGATCAGATGGCTTCTTCAGAAGCCATCTGATCTGGATCTACACTGTTTCCAAAGATAGGGGTTGTCGTGAACAGCATGATAAGTGTTAAAAGCAGATTTTGTCTTAGTATTAGGTGGTCTTAATAGCGGAACATACCTGCCAACACTCCGATTTGGGTGTGACTCTCATGATTTATTGTGTGTCACACTCCCCCCGTGCCGTAAACTTAATGTCAAACAGTGTAGATCCTGATTAGATGGCTTCTTCAGAAGCCATCTGATCTGGATCTACACTGTTTCCAAAGATAGGGGTTGTCGTGAACAGCATGATAAGGGTTAAAAGCAGATTTTGTCTTAGTATTAGGTGGTCTTAATAGCGGAATTTTTAGTGTTTTTGTTTGTTTGTTTGATTTGAGGTTTAATGTCCGATGGGTGGGGGCTGCCGAATTTTACTGTATCTTGGAAACATTTTTGCTGGTGAATATATGTACTTTTGATGATTTTCATATTTTCACTGAAAACATATTGGCCCCGCCCATCGGGGCTTGAAGAAATAGATGGGCTGCATGATGCTTCCACACAGACCTGAATCCGACCCGCACACGAGTACTGGTAAACCGCTTAGAGGATCTAAGCCTGCCCAGGCAAAGTCGGACCCATCCATGCTTATTAACCCTATTGGTTTCATTGGGCGGCAGGGTTTGAGATGTCATTTTATCTCAGTGTCAGGTAAAAGCCCCTTAACATTGGAAGCAACGTCTCCAAAATGACCTTTACAGTGTTGACGGGGACGTTAAACCTCAAATAAAAAAAATCACTGAAAACATAACTTGTGGGTGCTTGTTTGAACCTCTTTTTTGTGTGGCAGTTCCATCCAGTACCCACATTATGTCTTTGGTCAAAAATAGTATGTGCCTTGAAAACCCCACTTTCCCCATATAAATGAGGTTTTCAATGGTGTTCATGACTTAGACTTGGTAACCCATTTTTATCCCCTGTCCGAATAGGTTCAGGGGATATATCAATCAGACTGCCGTCGGTCCATAGCCAAACCTTGTAATGGCCATAACTCCAGTACCCTTGGAGATTCATTGATGGGACTTGGCACAATTGTTCATAAGGCTGAGAGGGTCAAGAACCACAATTCCGGTGATCTTCCTATTTGTGAACAATCTTCTGAAGGCCATATTGGCTTTTGGTCAGGGGATTTGCCACCTCTTCTGATGGCTATTTTGTACTAACTGGAGTCTAGCAGGAGTCCATTTAAGAAATGAATTTTATTTTTCTGCGGTTCATGAAAGTATGAACGCAGTTGGTCGCATGCAAAGTAAATGAACCTTGAAGGGGTTCATGTAAACTTTGCTAGCGACCCGCTGTCATTCATCCTTTCATGAAAAGCAGAAAAATTAAGTTCATTTTTTTTTATTTACATTCTTTGCCCCTCATCACTGGGCGAAAAAATGCTTATATGGCAAACTTTTAAAGCTGAAAACATTTACACGCTGTATTTCTGCAAAGAGCGGAACAGCACTGACGTCCGCAATGCCTGTAGAGAACCATGGTTTAAAATACCGTCACACGTCACTGAAAATCAGGTGACTCGATGCGTTCATGGAAGTATGAACTACATTGTTTTCTATAGGTTTATATTAGACTATACATTGGAAATGTAAATATTGCAAAATTAAGGGATGACAGATTGTGTTATTTTTATTTTTATTTTTTAAACTTTTTGCAAATAGTGTAGGCCCTGATCAGATGCCATATTCAGCGGTATCTGATCTGGGCCTGCCCTGGCAGTATCCCGTTCTGGGGTTTAAAACAGAACTAGAGGATCTTAAATGAGTGTTCATGTATTATGTATTATTGAATTTTTAAGTGAGTTGAGGAAAATGGATAAAATGTGAGGCTGCACCCAAGCATTTTATCCCTTTTTCTCACAGCCCTCACATCTTATCCATTTTCCTCAAATCGTTCAATAAATTCAGTAATACATGGGCAAGAATGGAAGATTTTATTTATTATAATTAAGCCATTTAAAACACATTTAATTCACGACTTTTGTACAAAAATGTGAATATTCCCCCCATTAGTAAATGCGATGTCGTTAAGAACGTCATACATATAAAGTTGTAGGATGTACATGTATCTAACTAATTTGCATATTTAATCCACCAGTAGATTACAGAATTGAATATGCATTATTACATTTTCAGAAATGATGTCATATGATAAACTATGTTACGGTAGATGCCGGCCTCAGTGGCTCAGTCAGATGCGCTTCTGACTGGTGATCAGGAGGACGCGGGTTCGACTCCCGCCAGGTTCGGCAACATTCTTTCGTGGAGATTGATAAAAAATTATCATGAAATCTTTTCTACGGTCATTCTCTCCCTTCCGCTGATTCAAGAAGGGCAGTTGTCAGTTTCTGGCGAAAGAATGTGCAATGTACTGGTTAACCGCTTACGTATAAGCCTGCACAGGAAAGTGTTGATAGGTAAACTGACCGGCTCAAAAATGACCTAAATAGTGTTGACTGGGCCATAAAACTCCAATACAAACAAACAAACAATGTTACGGTAGTTGAATAACCATGTTATAGCCAAACACAAATGCACAGATTTTATTGAGAAATGACCATTTTGAGTTCAGTCTTTAAGCAGCGTATTATACAAAACTGTGTTATAATTAACAGTGTTATTATGTCATCTGTGCATTGTATAAGTTTTCAATTATGCCAGTTTTAGTCTGTTAGATATTAGACGATCAGTGGATACCTTATTTGTCATTATAAAGACAAAGTGCACTCAATACCACTCGTACAAACAAGGCGTAGAAAGTCAAGCACAGCTGTATGTTCCCGATACACCACAACCTCATTATAAACGTGGTTTGTTATAATACTGTTTTGGATATGACATGGTTTCAAGATCGATCCCAAAAATGTATAGATTATAAATGGTCATTTTTAGCTCACCGTCACGTAGTGACGAGGTGAGCTTTTGGGATCACTTTTTGTCCGTCGTCCGTCGTGCGTCCGTGCGTGCGTCCGTGCGTCCGTGCGTCCGTGCGTAAACAATTTCTTTAAACGACATCTCCTCCTAAACCACTGATCGGATTTTGACCAAACTTCACAGGAATGATCCTTAGGTGGTCCCCTTTCAAAGTTGTTCAAATGGTTCCGGTCCGTTGCACATCTAGGTCACAGGAGCCAAAAAAAGATTTTTTTCACCAAAAACTTAAAAAATCTTCTTCTCTGAAACCACAAGGCCCAGGTCTTTGATATTTGGTATGAAGCTTCATCTAGTGGACCCCTACCAAGATTGTTCAAATTATAGTGCTGGGGCCAAAAATGCCCCGCCCCGGGGCCCTTTGGTTTTACAGAGGGTTATATAGGGAAAATCTTTAAAAATCTTCTTCTCTGAAACCAGAAGGCCCAGGACTTTGATATTTGGTATGAAGCTTCATCTAGTGGACCCCTACCAAGATTGTTCAAATTATAGTGCTGGGACCAAAAATGCCCCCGCCACGGGGCCCTTTGGTTTTACATTGGCTTATATAGGGAAAATCTTTAAAAATCTTCTCCTCTGAAACCACAAGGCCCAGGTCTTTGATATTTGGTATGAAGCTTCATCTAGTGGACCCCTACCAAGATTGTTCAAATTATAGTGCTGGGGCCAAAAATGCCCCCGCCCCGGGGCCCTTTGGTTTTACATTGGCTTATATAGGGAAAATCTTTAAAAATCTTCTTCTCTGAAACCACAAGGCCCAGGACTTTGATATTTGGTATGAAGCTTCATCTAGTGGACCCCTACCAAGATTGTTCAAATTATAGTGCTGGGACAAAAATGCCCCCGCCACGGGGCCCTTTGGTTTTACATAGGCTTATATAGGGAAAATCTTTAAAAATCTTCTTCTCTGAAATCACAAGGCCCAGGTCTTTGATATTTGGTATGAAGCTTTATCTAGTGGACCCCTACCAAGATTGTTCAAATTATAGTGCTGGGGCCAAAAATGCCCCCGCCCGGGGCCCTTTGGTTTTACATAGGCTTATATAGGGAAAATCTTTAAAAATCTTCTTCTCTGAAACCACAAGGCCCAGGATATTTGGTATGAAGCTTCATCTAGTGGACCCTACCAAGATTGTTCAAATTATAGTGCTGGGACAAAAAATGCCCCCGCCACGGGGCCCTTTGGTTTTACATTGGCTTATCTAGGGAAAATCTTTAAAAATCTTCTTCTTTGAAACCACAAGGTCCAGGTCTTTGATATTTGGTATGAAGCTTCATCTAGTGGACCCCTACCAAGATTGTTCAAATTATAGTGCTGGGGCCAAAAATGCCCCCGCCCGGGGCCCTTTGGTTTTACATAGGCTTATATAGGGAAAATCTTTAAAAATCTTCTTCTCTGAAACCACAAGGCCCAGGACTTTGATATTTGGTATGCAGCTTCATCTAGTGGACCCCTACCAAGATTGTTCAAATTATAGTGCTGGGACAAAAAATGCCCCTGCCACGGGGCCCTTTGGTTTTACATAGGCTTATATAGGGAAAATCTTTAAAAATCTTCTTCTCTGAAACCACAAGGCCCAGGACTTTGATATTTGGTATGAAGCTTCATCTAGTGGACCCCTACCAAGATTGTTCAAATTATAGTGCTGGGACCAAAAATGCCCCCGCCACGGGGCCCTTTGGTTTTACATTGGCTTATATAGGGAAAATCTTTAAAAATCTTCTTCTCTGAAACCACAAGGCCCAGGTCTTTGATATTTGGTATGAAGCTTCATCTAGTGGACCCCTACCAAGATTGTTCAAATTATAGTGCTGGGGCCAAAAATGCCCCCACCCCGGGGCCCTTTGGTTTTACATAGGCTTATATAGGGAAAATCTTTAAAAATCTTCTTCTCTGAAACCACAAGGCCCAGGACTTTGATATTTGGTATGAAGCTTCATCTAGTGGACCCCTACCAAGATTGTTCAAATTATAGTGCTGGGACAAAAAATGCCCCCGCCACGGGGCCCTTTGGTTTTACATAGGCTTATATAGGGAAAATCTTTAAAAATCTTCTTCTCTGAAATCACAAGGCCCAGGTCTTTGATATTTGGTATGAAGCTTTATCTAGTGGACCCCTACCAAAATTGTTCAAATTATAGTGCTGGGGCCAAAAATGCCCCCGCCCAGGGCCCTTTTGTTTTACATAGGCTTATATAGGGAAAATCTTTAAAAATCTTCTTCTCTGAAACCACAAGGCCCAGGATATTTGGTATGAAGCTTCATCTAGTGGACCCTACCAAGATTGTTCAAATTATAGTGCTGGGACAAAAAATGCCCCCGCCATGGGGCCGTTTGGTTTTACATTGGCTTATATAGGGAAAATCTTTAAAAATCTTCTTCTTTGAAACCACAAGGTCCAGGTCTTTGATATTTGGTATGAAGCTTCATCTAGTGGACCCCTACCAAGATTGTTCAAATTATAGTGCTGGGGCCAAAAATGCCCCCGCCCGGGGCCCTTTGGTTTTACATAGGCTTATATAGGGAAAATCTTTAAAAATCTTCTTCTCTGAAACCACAAGGCCCAGGACTTTGATATTTGGTATGCAGCTTCATCTAGTGGACCCCTACCAAGATTGTTCAAATTATAGTGCTGGGACAAAAAATGCCCCCGCCACGGGGCCCTTTGGTTTTACATAGGCTTATATAGGGAAAATCTTTAAAAATCTTCTTCTCTGAAACCACAAGGCCCAGGACTTTGATATTTGGTATGAAGCTTCATCTAGTTGACCCCTACCAAGATTGTTCAAATTATAGTGCTGGGGCAAAAAATGCTCCCGTCCCGGGGCCCTTTGGTTTTACATAGGCTTATATAGGCAAAATCTTTAAAAATCTTCTTCTCTGAAACCACAAGGCCCAGGACTTTGATATTTAGAATGAAACTTCATCTAGTGGACCTCTACCAAGATTGTTCAAATTATAGCCCTTGGGCCAAAAATGCCCCCGCCCCGGGGCCCTTTGGTTTTACGAAGACGTATATAGGGAAAATCTTTAAAAATCTTCTTCTCTGAAACCACAAGGCCTAGGTCTTTTATATTTGGTATGAAGCTTCATCTAAAGGACCCCTAACAAGATTATTCAAATTATAGTGCTGAGGCCAAAAATGTCCCCGCCCCAGGGCCCTTTGGTTTTACATAGGCTTATATAGGGAAAATCTTTAAAAATCTTTTTCTTTGAAACCACAAGGCCCAGGACTTTGATATTTGGTATGAAGCTTCATCTAATGGACCTCTACCAAGATTGAATAGGCTTATGTAGGGAATATCTTTAAAAAAAAATCTTCTTCTCTGAAACCGCAAGGCCCAGGTCTTTGATATTTGATGTGTAGCTTCATCTAGTGGACCTTTGCCAAGATTGTTCAAATTATAGCCTTTGTTGATGTTTGGTATGAAGCTTCACCTTTAAGACCTCCCTCAACATTATGCACATTAAAGCCCTGGGGCCAATAATGGCCCTCTCTGGGGCCCACTTGTTACACTATGGATCAGGTGAGCGATCCAGGGCCATCATGGCCCTCTTGTTCAAATAATCTATACACCAGAAATGTATAGATTATATAGAAAAATGACCATAAATGGTCATTTTTCTATATAATCTTTACATTTTTGTTTGGATATAACACAGTTGTTTAACTAACAAGGTTTCTGTTCGGACCCCATTAATAGTGTTATAAAGAGGTTGTGGTATATCTATGTTGGACTTATCAGGTAGAACCAAAAATGTCCAAAATTGACATAAGGAGCATTTTTATTAAAAAACAGCACCGTGAAAATTCTAAAATTTTGGACACTTGCAGGACTTGCTGTAATACTCCTAAATTTTTAACAAATTTGTTTCACTATCCAGCAAGGAGACCAAAATGTGCAGGCGGAATGGCAAACAGTGTAGACCCTGATCAGACTGCAGTCTGATCTGGGTCTACACTGCTCTTTTCTGTCTGTCCCAATACTTAGGATCATTACGTGTATGTCCCTTGATAAACATAAGTCAGAAATTTATCATTTTTTGTCACAAAAACATTATGTTTGATTGATTACCGTATTCCCCCTAATTACCGCACATGCTCCTATAAGCGCACCCCAAAGCTATTTTTGAAAAGGAAATGCATAATTGCACACTTTGCAGTAACCTCCCCTTGAAGCTTTCACAGTAAAGCTATAAAAACTTAGCTTTATTTCTTCAATAGTGAAGGCAATGCTAAAGTATCCTTTTCCATCCCATTAAATATCAGTATGCATCATTATCCCCGCGTTTTTCAACGAAAAGTGGGGATATTGTTATCGCCTCCGTCCGTCCGTCTGTCTGTCCATCTGTCTGTCTGGCTATCTCCTCCTAAACCGTTAGCCGGAATTCAACCAAATTTGGTATGCGAGTTGCTTACATGAATGGCTTGCGCAAGAGCACATTTTTTTTTCCCCGCCCCCAGGGGCCCTGGGGAGGGGTCAAAAGGTCAAATTTTGACCTACTGTGGAGAAAACGTGGGGATTTGCGATGGCTTGCCATCGACTGCGCGCTCTAGTCTTGATATTGTTTTCGTATCAAGTGTGAGCGAATTAGGTACCGGTAGATTTTTCACCACAATTTTTTGACAGGATTTTGAAAAAACTAAGGGCACGGTGTGGTAATAAGGGCTAATACCGTATTTTGGGTTTAACGACACATCAACCCTTGTGGGTCATTTTGTGTCATCTCCCAGAGAAGGGGAGAGAAGGGATAAAAGAGATAGTAGAGGAGATGAAAGTGAGGGACAGGGGTGAAAGAGGAAAATCATCATGAAAACATGCCTATATAATTTTGACCCACTTGAACCCCACTTTTATATACCGGTAGTAAAACTGGGGTTTACAGGGGTAAACCTTATTTTTCTTATTTCTGCTCTAAGATATAGATTGTGGGTACTCGTTAGAACCGCCTCGATGAGGCGGTTCTAACGAGTGCACACAATCTATATTTGGAGCAGAAATCTAATTTCTGCTGTAAGATATAGATATAGATTGTGGGTACTCGTTAGAACTGCCTCATCTAGGCGGTTCTAACGAGTGCCCACAATCTATATTTTGAGCAGAAATAAGAAAAATATCACAATTTTTCATCTTAAAATTTTCATTTTTTCGGCGATAAAGGTGGCAATGTATTTATATAGGCGTGTTTGCGTAATGATGAATGGAAGTGTTGAGACAGAAGAAGTAACAATGCTCCCTGCTGCAAGGACAGCAGACCTTGTCTAACTGTTATCCAATATCAGTTGGAAGCCCCAGTGATCCACGCAAGATACACATCATCTTTTCCTTACCCAGCCACCCCCTTATGTTTGATCATTTGGCACTGACTGGGAAATATTGCTTTCTTAACTGGTGTTAACTGTTCCGTAATGATCCGAAGTATTTGGACAGATAGGCCTTAGCATACAGTGCAGTCAAAGATTGGACTGCTCTGATCAGGGGCTTCACTGTTTGCCTTTCCATCTGAAGTTTTTGACTCTTTCTGAATTGTGAAGCAAATTGTTTAATAATTTATGAGAATTACAGCAAGTCCTCAAGGTGTCTGAATTTTTAGGAATTTTGCGGTATTTCTTGAAAAAGTATTAGTATACACTTATCAGAGCGTGTGGGCTCATCATGAGAAATGCGGTATCCAATATTATTTTTGTATTCTTCAGTATATAAATAACGAAAACACGCCTATACAAATGTATTGTAAACTTTATCGCGAAAAAAACAACTAAAAGACTAAAAAGTGTGATATTTTTTCTTATTTCTGCTTGAAATATAGATTGTGGGTACCCGTTAGAACCGCCTTGGTGAGGCGGTTCTAACGAGTACCCACATTCTATATTTTAGAGCAGATAAAAGAAAAATAAGGTTTATCCCTGTAAACCCCAGTTTTAATTACTATATAAAAATAGGGTTCAAGGGGATCAAAATTATTTTGGTGTGTTTTCGTGATGATTTGTGAAAACAATCAATAATAAGCCACATAAACTCTAGCATTCCCTGAAAGGCTGTAGACCCGGATCAGCCACTATAAAATCAGGGACTTGATCAAGGTCTGCAGTGGATGTTTTTGAAAACTTACAATAAATGAACCTAACAAGGAATAGACCTGTCCCAAGGTATTCGGTCTGTGATACTATGGCTCATATATGGTTTATTATGAAAAGATACACATTCACCACTATTTCTGCAAAATAGACATTTTTCATGACTTGCGATGTTTTTGTGGTGAGATGTTAGTGTGTGTGGGGAGATAGATTTATTATGATTTGACTCAAAGCTACTTTCTACAGAATCTCTAGCCTGCCCAGGCAAAGCGGTGCGAGTCGGCCCGTCCATGCTTGTAAACCCTATTGGTTTCATTGGGCGACAGGGCTTGAGATGTCATATCATCTCAATGTCGGGTAAAAGTCCCACAAAATTGGAAGCAACATCTCCAAAATGACCTTTAGAGTGTGGATGGGGACGTTAAACCTCAAATCAAACAAACAAACAAACAAATCTTCCTGTTATCATGGTTACTGACCAGCTGACTATCATTGACCATGTACAAATCCAAGTACCGGTAGTGGTAATTTATAACAGTGTTATTCTCCATTCACCATATTTGCATTATTTGCTGGCTCCCAGCTTGCACATTGTCAATATTGGAAAAACAGGTAACCAGACCCCCCCTGACCTTTAAAGGTCAGGGGGTCTGGTTACCTGTTTTTCCAACACTGATAACCTTCAGACTAGGAACCAGCAGATAATGCAAATAAGCTAGGTGAATGTTTTGTCAGCTAGAGCACTGTGTAAAATGGACTGGTTGACTGTAAAATCTGGACTGGGCCTGTGTCCTGGGACATTGGCAAACAGTGTAGACCCAGGTCAGATGGGCCAGAATACAGCATCTAATCAGAGTCAACATTGTTTGTTTAAAATATACATGTACTTGTTTAAGGGTTACACAAAACAGTCAATACACCTGGAAGATTTTCCACCATTTTTCAAAGGGAAACAACTTTTGGGACAGCCTTTGTGCTTTTCTATAAATTCTGTCCCTTGGAAAAAATGGTCTACTCTTAAAGGAAAGAATCCTTTAAAAGTTGATCACTATTGACATGGGAGACAAAAATACTTTAGCAGGAGTTGCCTCCCCTGAAGTTCATCACACAAACACGCCTGTATAATTTTGACCCCCTTGAACCCCACTTTTATCATGTTTATATAGTAAAACTCGTGTTTGCAGGGGTAAACCTTATTTTCCTTATTTCTGCTCTAAAATATAGATTGTGGGTACTCTTTAGAACCGCCTCGATGAGGTGTCGAGGCGGTTCTAGCGGATTTCCACAATCTATATTTTGAGCAGACATAAGAAAAAAATCACAAATTTTCTTCTTAAAATTTTCATTTTTTTCGGAGATTTCCACAATCTGTATTTTGAGCAGAAATAAGAAAAAATATCACAAATTTTCTTCTTAAAATTTTCATTTTTTTTCGGAGATTTCCACAATCTATTTTTTGAGCAGAAATAAGAAAAAAATATCACAAATTTTCTTCTTAAAATTTTCATTTTTTTTGGAGATTAAGGTAACAGTGTATTTGTATAGGCGTGTTTTCATAATGTATATCCATTCCCCTTAAGTTCCAGTTCAGGACCATTTTCTCTGCCTACACTCCATCAGTTCTGTCAGTACTTTGATTAGCCACATTAGGAAAACATGTCTGTAAGAAATAATGGCGTCCAACATGGTGTCAGAAGATGATAAATATTAGGTAAAAATGATAACATCTTTATTATTTCTGCTTTCAACATAGATTGTGGGTGCTTGTTAGAACCGCCTCAATGAGGCGGTTCTAACGAGTACCCACAATCTATGTTTTAAAGCAAAAATAAGGCGGATAATGCATACCCCCGTAAACCCCACTTTTCTCTATATAAAGTGGGGTTTAGGGGGGGTCTTCGTTTCACAGACTTGTTATCGTGATGCATAATTTGTTTTGCAGGAGAAAGTTCTTTTCTGTAAGTTTAGGATCACGTTGTTTACCACTTTCCCATTGCATCACGAAAAATATAAATTTTACTCCCTTGAACCCCACTTTTAAATAGTAAAACTGGGGTCTACAGGGGTAAACCTTATTTTTCTTATTTCTAAAATATAGATTGTGGGTACTCGTTAGATGCTCTAAAATATAGATTGTGGGTACTCGTTAGAACCGCCTCAATGAGTACCCACAATCTATATTTTGAGTAGAAACAAGAAAATTATCACAATTTTTCATCTTAAAATTTTCGTTTTTTCTGTGGTAAAATTGACAATGTATTTGTATAGGCATGTTTTTGTAATCAATATGATCCACTCTATCTTTGTAACTTTTAAAGAGTGCCAAGATGATCTATATCTTCACTTTTGTCATTAAATTGGTACATTTTTAGAATAGAATTGTTTGTTTTTTACTTTTAGGTTTTATCCATCATAGTGCAGATTATTTTTTTCTGGTCCTTTGGGATCATCGAGTTCATTTAGAATCATTTTGAAAATAGAGTTCTGCTTAAACTGGTGCTAATGGGCGTGACCGGTGTTGCACATTTCACTACTGTTCATGTACAGACTCCATAAAACCGAGTCTGCTATTTTTGTTTATTTGGTGTATTCTTTGCTTCCAAAGGATCTACGTAACTATTCAGAACTTATTTATGTCCCCATGATTACTAGTTAGGTCATTTTGAAGAAATTTATTCTATTTTTGGGGGACTTTTGTCCAACATTAAGATGAAAGCAAACCTCCAGCTCTATCACCCAAAGAAAGAGCCAGGTTCAACGGACAGTCTGACTTGCACCACTTTTCCTTGGCAGGTGTCAGCATTCTAACAGGTTCACCTGTATTCAAGTTAGGTTAGTTTCAGTTCAGTCAGGAAGCATCATGCAGTCTAATTTATTTCTCCAAGCAACGATGTGCAGGGACAAAATAGAAATGAATTATATGAAGCAATTTGATTGGTTGAAAGTCATAAGATGGGTGTGGCAAAATTTATTTAGCGGAACAAGGATTAAGAGCATTACAGAAATAAGTTTGAAAAAGTCATTGTTTCGAATGTGTATCTGTACCACTTAAAAGGAATGGGAACACCTGGTAGATTTGTCCACCATTTTTCAAAGGGAGGCAACTCTCAGGACTTCTTGTTTGCTTTTCTATTAACTCTGTCCCACAAAAAAGGGGTTAACTCTTAAAGGAAAGAATTTGCTCCTCTGGAGCAAATTCTTTCCTTTAAGAGTTGACCCCTATTGACATAGGAAACAAAAATTCTTTTATAGGAGTTGCATCCCCTGAAGGTGTACCCATTTCCCTTAACACATTTTGAATGTTGTATTGTAAATGTACTTGTATTTTCTTGCAGAATTAAAATATTGTGCCATAATAAAAGAGCTTAGAAATCCAAGGTGAAGGAAAGTTACTCTATTTTTTTACACTCCCATTCTTGTCACGACGCTGTGATTGGTGCAAACATGCTATAATGCAGTAAAAACGGTGTCATAGCATCTCATTAACAAGTTTGTGTTTGTTTTGTTTGTTTGATTTGAGATTTTACGTCCCCCTCAACAGTGTATAGGTCATTTTGGAGACGTTGCTTCCAATTTTGTGGGACTTTTACCCGACATTGAGATGAAATGACATCTCAAGCCCTGTCGCCTAATGAAACCAATAGGGTTTATGATCATGGACGGCCCGACTCGCACCGCTTTGCCTGGGCAGGCTTATATCCTCTGAGCAGTTTACCAGTACTTGTGTGCGGCCAGTTTCAGCTCTGCGTGGACGCATCATGCAGCCCAAATATTTCTTCAAGCCCCAATGGGCGGGGGCGACACAAGTTCGTGTAACATCACTGAAACACGCCTATATAATTTTGACCTCCTTTAACCCCACTTTATGTAGTAAAACTGGGGTTTACAGGTGTAAACCTTAATTTTCTTATTTTTGCTCTAATATATAGATTATGGATACTCGTTAGAACCGCCTCATTGAGTGCCCGCAATCTATATTTTAAGCAGAAATAAGAAAAATATCAAAATTTTTCATCTAAAAATTTTCGATTTTTCGGGGATAAAGTTTACAATGTATTTGTATAGGCGTGTTTTCATAATGTGAATACCAACCTACACCACACTTTGTATAGTGAAATCTGGAGTTTACAGGGGTATACATTGTTTTTCTTGTTTTTGCCACAAGACGTAGGTTGTGGGTTATGAGGCGGTTCTAACGAGCATCCTCAACCTACTCCAAGACATGGGTTGTGGGTACTTGTCAGAACCGCCTCATATTTTTACTCAGGAGCCAGGCCAAAAAACAGTTCATTTTTTAGGACAACTTATCCTTACCCAAACGTAAAAAGGCATATCTGAGTGGGAAATGGTTAACGTTCGTTCGTTCGTTCGTTGTTTTGTATTAACTTCCTCTACAGGAACACCAGGAACCGAGGCTCCCGTATCTGTATGTCTTCTTACTTCTGGAGCACACTTTAACTTTTTTAAATGTTCACTTGAGGGCGTATTTACATGGGCGTGACAGAATACAGGGTATCCTTTTAAGAAACGCTGTACACTTTGTACATCCTCTCAACGGCACTGTGACTGACGGTATGCTGATTTATGCTGAATTTCCTGACAACTTGTTCGTCCTTGCTACATGTAGACGGTAGCAGAGTTCTGTAGATAATTTCACGATTGTGCTGTAGTCTGACTTATCTCGTAGTATCGAAAAACTGGAACAGTCTAAGATTAATTTCACTATGTTCTCTCTGTTATTGATAAATAACTCTCTCCATTTCATGGCACCAATACAGTTAATGACCTTAGATTTAAGTTCTGAATATATTGGTTTTCTTTGACTTATCAGTGATGGACATTCTAACAGCATATGTGCTAAGTCTTCTTCATTGAGACCACAACATTTACATATTGCACTGACAGTAAACTGGAATCTTGAAAAGCTTAATTTTAGTCTGTAATGCAGTAATTATATCCAAAATATCATATATTACATTAAAATAATGAAAAACCTGATTTTGATCAGTTTCTATCTTATTCACATGGGGACTTGGTGAATTTTGCTGATTTTTACAGTGTTGACTAGGACTGCAATTTCATATAGCCATTATTTCATAATGAATTGTCTGTTTTAAACCAAATTTATAGTGGAGCAAATAGCTAGAGCTATCTTTCAAGGAGGTGGTCTACGGAGGATATTATACCTCAAAATGTTCCTATGGGTCTCTAGTTTACAAATCAAGTGTTTGACACCTTGTCAAACCTGGCATAACTCTGGTATTCAAGATCGCGTCCAAGATGGTCGTCAAACACCGAAAATTTACTTTGAAGCAAACGTATGGGTTAAATCTTTCTGATATGGAAGTTTTATGGACCAGTGTGACTCTCAGAAGCTGTAAAAATGACAATTTTGAATAACTGAAGGTTTTTAGGGGTTATAGCTAAATAAATAGTCACAAAATTTACTAAAATGCAGCCAAAACGGCCTCGAGAAGAGTCAATATCACTTCTGGATACCAATATGGATACAATCTATTGTTTAATAGCCATTGAGTCATAAGTTAAGCTAGTCAGCATCTTGATCCGTATTATGTAACTTTTGTGTAGTTGAGTAAGACACATTTCTTTGCCCATTTCATGCCTCAAGTACTAACACGGACTCAAAATTGTATGCTACTTAAGAGAAGCTCAGGTAAAAATGATCATTAAACAGCCCTGGCATGTATGTTATTTTTATTATCTAGACAAAGTCTCTGTACCACTGAAACTGTACTTGTCGTCATCCAGAACAGGGGATTGGGAAACCCATCAGTATGCTAAACAAAGCTTGTTGCCGTTTTTGTTTGCATCAAATAGAACAATATATTCCAGGTATATGACAGTTGAACAGCTACAAATGAAGCGACTTCCAGATGAAGTTGTAAAAGGGTTCAATGATGGCTTATTCGTAGCAAAATTAACTGAAGGCTGTTTCAACTCTGTATGGATGGATTATGTGCTAGAAACCACTGAAAACAAATCATTAAAAGGTCCAGGAGGTATAATAGGTATGACTCTGAAAGGCAATGCATTAGCAAGGTGTTTTTTATCACGACCAATAACTGCAAAATACTCCATGGAATTTCATGAAAATGTATGTTTGAATTCTGAAAACCTGAGTGAATAAGGCAAACTTAAAACACACCATACAGATTCTAAAGCCCAGTGTGCCAGGTATAATGAGAATGTGAATAAAATTGCTAAGAAATTGGGCTGTTTATAGATCCTTTCGGTGTAAAACACTACCCTGATCGCTTGGTAAATATTGCAACAGGTGTTGAAGCTTCACTGGAAGTTGAACAGAGTCTTATAGGTTGTTTGGTCAAAGGGGAAGAAATGATGAAGAAGTTTGTTGAAGAAAGATTGATCATTGGTGCAAATGGTGACACGCAAAAGAGTTTCTTCGACACGCTTCAAAAATGTAACATCAAAACAATGACTGATACAAGTAAAGGTACTCAAGTAAGATCTAAAGTGGTCCAAATTGATGCAGACGTGATGTTTCAGAGGTTACTGGCAATAAATTCATACAAGAAAGTACCAGCAGAGAGGGTATTTTCTTTTGAAAACACTCCTGTTCCAGTCAGTCTCTTTGATGACAGTGGAAAGATGCTGACTTCAAAGAAAAGCAACTTTATGTCAAAACTTGAAGGGTTGCTGGATGAGAAGATCGTATCACTGGATTCAGCTGACTGTGTTATATTCGATGGCATGGCTATAGTACAGATGTTGGATGCGCCAAAATCTCCTACAACTTATAAAGATATGGCCACAGGTTATTTTCAACATGTTATTCACAAAGCTAGAAATGTTTCTAAATCAGTGAAATCCATTCATATAGTGTTTGATCGCTATCTAGAAGACAGTTTGAAGAAACATCCACGAATGAAAAGAGGTGACAAAGGCTCTGCTAGGAATGTACATATAGTAGGTGAGCAGTGTGTTCCTTCAGTTTGGAAAAGTTTCCTATTCAATGGATCCAATAAGGACCGACTGGTGAGGTACTATTCTGGCTTCATTCAAGAAAATGCCAGTTTGTTCATAAAGGATGATGAAGTGCTTTGTGTTACAGATGAAGAAAGAGTGTTGAAAATAACAACAGACAATGTAGTTACAGTGGAAGAACTAAGATCGAATCAAGAAGAGGCTGATACCAGAATGGTTTTGCATGCTGCTTATGCAGCTGATAACGGAGCAAAGTCTGTTGTTGTCTACAGTCCTGACACAGATGTTCTAGTCCTCTTATTACATCATCATGCAAACTTACATTGTGCTCAGCTTCACTTGTTCACCGGTCATTCAGGCAAACATACTGACCTTTCAAGGTTTATCCCAGTTCATGAATTATCAAACACTCTGTCAGAGAATGAACTGAAGATCATCCTGGCAATATATTGTTTGACTGGATGCGACACAACTAGTGCTCTGTATGGTAAAGGTAAAAAGACAGCGTTTAAATTTTTAGTGCAGAGTTCAGTACAATATGCAGATCTGAACAATCTAGGTGATGAGTTAGAACTAACAGATGCTCAAAAGAGAGCATGTTGTTGCTTCATTGGCTCACACTATGGGAAAAAGGACTGTACCTCTATAAACACATTACGTGCAGAGAAAGCAAAGTCATTGAAACCCAAGAATTTACCTCCCACCGAAAACAGTTTTGTCCTTCACTGTCTGCAATGTGTGTATCAGCTGTTTATCTGGAGGAATGCTCTGAAACCTGTTCATGAACTTAAATCACCTTCCGAATTTGGTTTTGAGTATGATACTGAAGTAAAATGTTGGCAGCCACCTATGATGACACAGCCAGTGGCTGCTCCCGAGTTACTGAATGATGTTGTCTGTGATTGTGAAGATGTTTGTGATAAAACATGCACATGCTCCTGTAGCGTACAGCCTTGTACTATAGCGTGTTCATGTAAAGCTGCAGTCCCAAAAGATGAAGATGATGATGCTTCAATGTACACAAATGTCCATACAATACTTTCAGCCATGTTTACACAGAGTTATGATAGTGGTTCAGACTCAGAAAATTAAAGACTGAACTGTCTGCAATATGTTTAAAACAAACAAGTCGAGCAAATTACAATGAATGTTTTTCCATGTGATTTTCACCTGATCCTCGACTTGATGTTGTGTTAAAGTACATGCTTTATTGGTAATATGCAAAGCTTAAAAAGGTGTGGTAATCTTCTCTGATTGTCATCAGCCATACTAAATACAGAATTTACTAGATAAGTATGTTAAAGCTTTGTAAAATTGTTAAAAATGTTGAAACCGAATGTGTTTTGTTTTCATACGAGGCAATAAAATGGGCTACTTTTGGGGTTACCAGAGTAAAATATACAATGTTTATCCAAATATTAGTGTGATAAGGAATTTATGGCATATATTTAAGTATTTTAATAATTTCCAATAACTTTGAGCCATTAATCATGTTTAAAAGACACGTTGTGGCTAATTTTATAAAAAAAATTGTCAATTTGGCGGCCATGTTGGACGCCATCTTGAATTACAGGGTTATGCCAGCTTTGACATGGTGTCAAACACTTGATTTGAAAACTACAGACCCATACGAACATTTTGATATATAATAACAAATGTTACCCTCCATAGACCACTTACTCACATTTCTAGACAAGTTATTGACTCTCATTTGCTCCACTATTAGCATGAATGTTAAGTGGACAGTAACCTTTCAAATGGAACCTTTTTAGGCTAAATCGTCATTGCAATGATAATGTCAAAAAGGGTGATTTCACATGTATTTTTGACCGAATCTTAATCTTCACACTGCTGTCAGGGTTTGGTGCTGGCGATTTTCACTGTCTGTAGCATGTTTTGCCAGCCTCAATTTCGAGGCATTTTTGACCCCAGACATCCAGATTTCATTTCAACGGTTGGCCGGGCCAAAATCCCAATTTTTTCAGTTGTGAGTGGGGCTGCCATTCCCCTTCAAACCCCCCATAAGTATTTTTTACTCGGGAGCCGCTCGAAAAAACAGGTCATTTTTAGGACAATTTATCCTTAACATAGCTATCCAGGGGTGGGGAATGCAGGTTTTAGGTGGTTCTGGGGCTCAAAAAGTAGGGTGGGTGGGTTCAGATACGTAACAAGGCGTATCTCAGTGGGAAAGGGTTTAAGCATCAGCCTCACATCTCTTGTAAAAGTCAGATGCATTAAAACACTCCTGTATTAAGCAAGCACCTGTGTTAAGCAAGCACATAATATGTGTATGCTCAATACAGGTTTGACTACTTGCTAGCTGTTATGCTGGCAACTGCTACCACCAGTTATCTACCTTTGTAGATTACAGATTCGTTTGTTTGTTTGATTTGAGGTTTAACGATCCCGGTCAACACTGTAAATGTCATTTTGGAGACGTTGCTTCCAATTTTGTAGGACTTTCACCCGACATTGAGATGAAATGACATCTCAAGCCCTGCCACCCAATGCAACCAATAGGGTTTATAAGCATGGACGGTCCGATGTAGATTACAAATTGCTTATAGAGTTATACCTACCCTCTGGTATCTGTATTAACCTTTACCACTCCCTAGGCTGATTCAGCAGACAACAAATTGTTGGTATTTTTCTTATTTTTCCCAGAAAACAGGACTTGACATCTCATGCAAATTGTCTCCTATGGAACAGGACTTGACATCTCATGCAAATTGTCTCCATAGGAGACAATTTGCATGAGATATCAAATCCTGTTTTCAGGGAACATTAGGAAAATATTTCAAAATGTCGTCTGCTGAAAAAAAATACCGCGCATGCAGGCGGCCCCCGCCCATCGAGGCTTGAAGAAATATATGGGCTGCATGATGCTTCCACACAGAGCTGAAACTGACCCGCACACGAGTACTGGTAAACCGCTTAGAGCGTCTTAGCCTGCCCAGGCAAAGCGGTGCGAGTCGGCCCGTCCATGCTTATAAACCCTATTGGTTTCATTGGGCGACAGGGCTTGAGATGTCATTTCATCTCAATGCCGGGTAAAAGTCCCACAAAATTGGAAGCAACATCTCCAAAATGACCTTTACAGTGTTGACGGGGATGTTAAACCTCAAATCAAACAAAACAAAACCACGCATGCAGAGCATTAAGGAATCCCCTCTCTGGCACAGTGGTTAAAGAATTGGTTAACAGGGATATATATTATTGGCTCTGGTTCAGGGGAGCTTATTTCTTTATTTCTGCTGAAAATATAGATTGTGGGATGAGGCGGTTCTAACAAGTGAGGCAATTCTAACGAGTACCCACAATCTATATTTTAGAGCAGACATAAGAAAAATAAGGTTGCTCAAAATATAGATTGTCGGTACACGTTAGAACCACCTCATCAAGGCGGTTCTAACGATCGAGTACCCACAATATATAATTTCGCGCAGAAATAAGAAAAATAAGGTTTAAACCTGTGAGTGAGTGTTTGAGTTTTACGTCCCACCAACAGCTAAGGTCATACGGAGACAGGACCTCGGTTTAAAGACTCATCCGAAAGACTGGAGAAGCCCGGGGTCGATCCTGTGACCCCTGGTTTACAAGGCCAGTAGCGTAACCACTACACCACGGAGGCTTCTGTAAACCCCAGTTTTACTACACAAAAGTGAAGTTCAAGGGCTTCAAAATTATGTAGGCGTGTTTGTCGTGATGTGTCATAAACATTTGATCCATGTGATAAAATGGTGTTTTGGAGTAATTCCCCCCACTTGTGGTGCTCTTGATTTTCTTATTTCCGCTGCAACATTTAATTTAGTACAGCTTCAATGATGCGATTCTAACGGTCCCCAAAATCCATGCATTGAGTAGAATCTGGGAAACAATATATACCCATGTAAACACCTTTGTAAAATGAGCCAGCGCATGACAAAACCTACAATAAGACAAATGCGCCCAACGAAGACTCGGATCCCAGTCTGATCAGTCTTCATTGTGCACTCTAAGGATAGCTAAGGGCCCAATTAGCAAGAGGGCTTCATTTAGCAAGAGAAGTCTCCGGTTAGACTATATGGATATCAGGCTGATCTGAGTCTTCGATGGGCGCACGTCTTATTGTAGGTTTTGTCGAGCGCTGGCTCAAATAGAAGTGAAGAAATCCTGGGAATCCTTGAAGAGAAGCATCAAAACAAAGGGCATGCCTAAGTGATACCAGCTCAGTATCTAACAAAATAGAAGTGAAGGCGATACAATATAATTAAAACCCTTAAGAAGCCAAGAAAAACTACCTCTGAAAATGTCGTCTGGTTATGTCATCTACTGAATTATTTTTGCAAACTTTTTAAAAATATTTTTGCATATAGGCAAACAGTGTGGGCCCAGATCAGACTGACCTTAGGTGGTCCCCCTTCAAAGTTGCTCAAATGGCTATGGTCCGTTGCACATCTAGGTCACAGGAGCCCAAAATAGATTTTTTTCACTGAAAACTTAAAAAATCTTCTCCTGAAACAGCAAGGCCCAGGTCTTCGATATTTGGTGTGTAACTTCATCTAGTGGACCTCTACCAAATTTGTTCAAATTGTAGCCCTGGGACCAAAAACTGCCCCCACCCCGGGGCCCTTTGGTTTTATATAGCCATATAGGGAAAAACTTTAAAAAATCTTCTTGTCTGAAACCAGAAGGCTCAGGTGTTTGATATTTATGTCTCCCTCTGAATTTTTTTTTCGGAGAGACATATTGTTTTTCCCCCGGGCGTATGTCTGTCCGTCTGTCACAAACTCGTGTCCGCTTTATAACTTGAAAACCGTTTGTGCTATCTTCACGAAACTTCATATAAATATTAATCAATATTAGACGACATGCAGAACGCAAGAACTATAACTCGCATTTATACTTTTTGAGTTATCCCCTTGGAAGTTTGTCGGTACATATATATGTATGGGCAAATCGTGTCCGGTCAATAACTTTCTTATTTTCAGATGGATGTTGAAATTACTTTGCAGAAATATTAACCACCATGAGACGACGTGTGGCGCGCATGACGCAGGATGGTTCCTCAAAGGTCAAGGTCATACTTAGAGGTCAAAGGTAAAAACGGGGCATTTTTTCGCGTTTGGTCAATAACTTTCTTATTTTAAGATGAATTTTGAACTTACTTGGCAGAAATGTTAACCAGCATGAGACGATGTGGTGCGTGCATGACCCAGGTTGGTACCTCAAAGGTCAAGGTCATACTTAGAGGCCAAAGGTAAAAAGGGGCCTTTTTTCGTATTTTGTCGATAACTTTCTTATTTTTAGATAGAATTTGAAATTACTTGGCAGAAATGTTAACTAGCATAAGACAATGTGTTGCACGCATGATTCAGGTTGGTATCTCAAAGGTCAAGGTCATACATAGAGGTCAAAGGTAAAAAGGGGCCTTTTTTGTGTTTGGTTAATAACTCTCTTATTTTTAGATGGATATTGAAATTGCTTGGCAGAAATGTTAACCACCATGAGACGTGTTGCGTGATGACCTAGTTTGGTAACTCAAGGTCAAGGTCATACATAGAGGTTAAAGGTAGAAAAAAGTCAAGGTCATACATAGAGGTCAAAGGTAAAAAGGGGCCTTTTTTGTGTTTGGTTAATAACTCTCTTATTTTTAGATGGATTTTGAAATTGCTTGGCAGAAATGTTAACCACCATGAGACGTTTGCGTGATGACCTAGTTTGGTAACTCAAAGGTCAAGGTCATACATAGAGGTTAAAGGTAGAAAAAGGGGCCTTTTTGTGTTCAGTCAAGAACTTTCTAATTTTTAGATGGATTTTGAAATTACATGGCAGAAATGTTAACCACCATGAGACGATGTGGTGCGTGCATGACCCAGGTTGGTACCTCAAAGGTCAAGAAATACTTAGAGGCCAAATGTCAAAAAAAGGGGCATATTTAGCTCACCAGAGCCGAAGGCTCCGGGGGAACTTATAGGATAGGCACTTGTCCGTCGTCGTCGTATGTCGTATGTCTGGTGTCGACACTTTTAAACATCTTCTCCTCTGAAGCCACTGGGCTGATTGGGCCCAAATTTTATCTGTAGCATCCTTGGGCTGGGGGATTGAAAGTTTTTGTTTTTTTTTTATGAAAATCAGCATTTTAGTTTGGTTGCTATGGCAACTTAAGAGTTTCCATAGACTTATAATGGGGAAAAATGAAAAATGGCATTTACTGCCAAGTTATTGCAGATATTTTGACAAAACTTTCATAGAAATGTTCCATAGGCAATCTACTATCTGCCATATGATATTAGGCCTACTGCTTATTTTTATTGGTTACCATGGAAACCAAAATGCAAAAAAAAAAAAATAGAAAAAATACTTAAAAAATCATCTCCGCAAAAACCATATGCTCTAGGAGGCTGAGACTTTATGAAAATATTCACCATTTTTGCCTTTACAGGTTTTGTGTTTTTTATGAAATTTGGCCTCTCAGTTTTGTTGCTATGGCAACTTAGAGTTTCCATTGACTTACATGTATAATGTGGAAAACTGAAAAATGGCATTTACTGCCAAGTCATTGCAGATATTTTGACAAAATTTACATAGAAATGTTCCTTGAGTAAACTTCTCTTAGCCATACGCTTTTATGTCAACCTGGGGGTCCACTAGGTTGTGCCGGGCCATGCCCCACCTCCCTCCACATCATAAAATGCCTTATATCTCAGAAACCTTACAGATCCTCACCCCTAAACCATATATATTCTTGTTCCTTATGATAAGATGCATTTAGTGACACCAACCTGGCTGTCCTGCGGGATGTGCCGGGGACATACCCCGACCAGTCCACTTCATAGAAGACCATTTATCTCAGAAACCATTCAGATCCCAACCCCTAAACCATACATATTCTTGTTCCTTATGATAAGACGCATTAAGTGACACCAACCTGTGGGTCCCCCGGGATGTGCCGGGGACATGCCCCACCCCCTCCACTTCATAAAATGCCATTTATTTCAGAAACCATTGAGATCCCCAACCCTAAACCATATATATTCTCATTGCTTATGATAAGTTGCAGTCAGTGACACCAACTTGGTGGTCTCCTGGGATGTGTTGGGGCCATGCCCAACCCCCTCCACTTCATAAAAGGCCAAATATTCCAGAAACCTTACAGATCCCCACCCCTAAACCATAAATATTCTTGTTCCTTATAATAAGACACATTCAGTGACACCAACCTAGGGGTCACCCAGGGCGTGCCCAGGCCATGCTCCACCCCTCGACTTCACAAAAGACCATATATCTGAGAAACTGTTCAGAGCCCCACCCCTAAATCATATATATTGTTGTTCCTTATGATAAGACCCAATCAGTGACACCAGTATGCGCTTTTCTGGGATCTGCTATGCCCGAATCTCTCCATTGCTTAAAACGCCTTACATCTCAGGAACCATACATATCCCCACTGCTAAACCATATATGTCTCTGTTCCTTTTGATAAGACGCATTTAGTGACACCAACCGGGGCTCCATTGGGTCCATGCCCCACCCTATCTACTTTATAAAACACCTAATATTTCAGATACAGTCCACATGTGTGCTCATTTGGGTCTGGGGTTTGTTTGGGAGACTTTATAATTGGTAGATTAAAATCATATCATGTTATAATACATGGCTGCCATTGGGCAGTGTCCACCTGAGCTCTGGTTGATGAAATTTTGCTCTTTGGTTTGTTTGCTATGGCAAGTTAACAGTTTCCATTGACTTATAATGGGGAAAATTGAAAAATGGTCCCCTCATCCAAGCGTCCGTGAAGGATGAGGGGCATTATTGAAGTGAAGCCGGAGGCTTGAGCACATACAATCAGCAATCCCGTCCACCGCGACAGACCCGACGCTTTTTTAAAAGTAAAAACTTGTTTCGTATACAACCTATAATCACGTGACTATTGACCTTTACCTTGGCTATAAATCCGTGTAGTCTACCATGACACGTCATTTTTTAAAAATTGTTTTGTTGCCTCCAGAATCCCCCATGGGAGGGAAATATGAATAAGGGAGAGGTAATGTATGTGCTCAAGCCTCCGGCTTCACTTCAATAATGCCCCTCATCCTTCACGGACGCTTGGATGAGGGGACCATTATTTTCCGTAAAGCCTTCAGCTATCGCACATACAATCAGCAACTTTAAAAAAGGCAACAAAACAGCCCAAACAAATATAAATTCTCAGAGACTTTTTAATTTTCTTGATTGAGTAACTCATCAAAGAAAAATAAATACAAGTTTTCCTTCTGTAGAATTCCAGGCATATTTCAGATTTTATGATAATACAGCACTAGAAAATTCAATATTACTAGGCTCAACTTCTCTCAAATAGAATTTCTTAAAATTCTTAGCAGAACTCCAATCAGCAGTCTTTAAAATAGTTTGCAGAGAACAGCCTTTAGCATATGCTGCAGAAACTGCTGCTGAACGGAATGAATGCGCCTTAAACTGACCTACATCAATACCCGAGTTAAATAACACTTCTTTCAACCAACGGGCCACAGTACTAGATGTCACTGGTTTAAATGTACAATATGATATAAGTAACTGTTGAGAAGTACGTAATGACTTGGTTCTATCCACATAGTACAACAAAGTGTGCATAACACAAAGATTTTCATTCTCATAATGTGGCAAAGAGAGACTATAGCTATTTTTTCCCGGTTGCGAGGTTTTTAATAAGTTATTAAATCTAAATTGTATTCTACTGTTGCAAACAGTCATACAATCTAAATTCAATGAAATAATAGTCTGGGCTCTTGGAGCTGAAGCCAAAGCAATCAATGCTGTAAGTTTTAATGTCAGTAATTTCAAGGTAAGTTTGTCTAATGGAAAAAGAGAGCCAAGATATCTCAATACCACAGACACATCCCAAATGAAGTCAGTATATCTAGGCTTAGGCAACAGTTTATTGAACAACCCTTTCATAAACCTAACAATAACACAAGCATTATCACACCATGTGTTATTGAAGAGTTTAAGAGTCTGCAATAACATAGATTTGTGGGTATTGACGACAGAATATGATTTACCCTTACAGACAAGATAATTCAAATAACAAATCACTGTTGCCTCAGTCGTAATAAGGGGATTTGTCTGCCTAAATATATTCCAAAAATACCACTTTTTCCAGGCCAAACCATATTGTTTCTGTGTTCCTTGTCTCCAGGATGAGAGGATGATTTCAACTGCTGACGCTGGAACCCCTCGCATTTGCATACTTTGCCTGATAGCAACACTGCGACCATCGTAAGTTTCTTCCTTGCCAGAGGATGTGGTCGTCCATTGTGGGGTAGTGTCAATAGGTCTACATGGCGTGGCAGTCTAACAGGAAAAGAGATTATATTTGACATAATCAGAGGAAACCATGGTTGTGATCTCCACAAAGGTGCAATTAAAATTGCCTGTTCAACATTATCTTCCACCAATTTATTTATTACCTTAGGTATTAAATTAAAAGGTGGAAAAATATATGGACAGTAATCTTTCCAAGAAAATGAAAAGGCATTAACTTTGAAACTTCCTGGTTCTGGATACCATGTAACAAATTTATCCAGTTGTCTGTTTAAACGAGACGAAAATAGGTCAACATCTGGAATAAAAAATTGTTTACATATACGGTCAAAAATCTCTCTTTTGAGCATCCATTCTGTTGAATCTGAAAAATTCCTGGACAGGAAATCGGCTGCAAAATTCTGAGAGCTACTGATGTGCGAGGCTGAAATAAAAATATTTCTGTCAATACACCACTGCCAAATGTTACCCGCTAGCTTATCCATCTCCAAAGAATGTATTCCACCAAAATTCTGAATGTAAGAAATAGCACAGGTGTTGTCAGACTGAAATCGAATATGCATATTAGATAATGGCATATATAATGACTGAAGGGCATAAAAAATAGCCAATAGCTCTAAATAGTTGATAGAATGTCCAATTTCCTCTTCATTCCATCTTCCATTGGTAAAATTACCAGAATTCATATCATATGCGCCCCATCCTACAAGAGAAGCATCTGTCCTGCAAATCAAATCTGTACTTTTTGGTCGAATTCGTTTACCATTCTTTCTGTGAATATTATCAACCCACCATAATAATTCCTTTCTGCTTTCTGAAGACAAGATCATTTTATTATCAAATTTATCAACACCTCCTGGTTGTTCCAAGCCCCTTAGTTTATCTCTCTCTAAACATCTATAATGCAATGGTGCCTCTAGAATGGCGAAAAAGGCATTAATGATCAAACCAATAAAAGATGCCAGATTTCTAACAATAATGGCATCTTTCTGTAACAAAAACTTTGCTAGATTAAAGATCTTCAATACTTTGTCATCTGTTAAATAGACCATAAATCGGACTGAATCAATCAAAAAGCCGAAGAAAACAATTCTCTGAGATGGGATTAGCACAGACTTTTTAGTATTAATGGTAAAACCCAGGGACTCCAATGTATCTTTAATTGTCAAGGCATTTTTAGCACATGTTTCTCTCTCTCTGTTCATATTAATAGAATCGTCTATGTAATAAGAACATCTGATCCCCATCGATCTAAACCAAGCAAAAATAGGCTTAAGCAGCTTAGTGAATAATCTGGGGGCTGGGGAAATTCCGAATGGGACGCAAACAAAATGATACAAATTCCCATTCCAAATAAACTTGAGAAATCTTCTGAAAAATGGATGAATACTAACAGAAAAATACGCATTCTTCATGTCAATACTTGTAAAGTAGTCTTTTTCCTGAATAAGATCCAAAACAGTCTTAAAAGTTTCTTGTTTAAAATGTTCAAAATGAATAAACTGATTTAAATACTTTAGATTTATTATAGGCCTATATCTACCATTAGGCTTAGGAACAATAAAAATGTTTGACACATACTGTCCTTCTTCATATTCTGAAGGAACTATGGCACCCAACTGTAATAATTCACTAATTTCAAATTCTACACACTTCTTTTCTTTTTCAGAAAATGTAATTTCTTGTGGAATCATAAACTGAACAGGTTTAAAGTCAAATTCAATGCAATATCCACAAACAGTTTGTAATGTCCACGGATCTTCCGTAAAAGTTTTCCAAATATCATAACAATGTTGAAGTTTACCAACTGAACTCACCTGAGGATTTACCTCTAAGCTGACTCGTTTGGGGGACTGGTAACTGTAGCAGACGGCGTCTGCTTCCTACCCCTACCATATCGCTGACGAGGGTACCCTCTATTGTACATGCCATAGTCGCCACGATACATTCCACCATAACCAAACGACATATTTTGCGGGTATGGTTGGTATCTATAGTTGTACCTAGAACCACGACTTGGAGCACTTCTGCCGAAAAAACCCCTGGGTCTAAACGGACGATAACCACTTCCATAGCTATAACCACCATAATTCTCTTTACCAACATTCACTGAAGTATCACAGTTTTTTACGGACTTGGCTAAGTCATCCCCAAATAACTGGGTGGAAATGGGCGTAGCAATATTACACAATGCCTGATACTTCTTTTTAAGATTTGGCCTTATCATATAACGTCTTTTTACAGACAACTGAAACTGTACCTGCCCCAATAAAGTGATAACATCTGAAAAAAGGGTCTTTGCCTCTGGATTATCCACAACATGAGGTTTAACCAATTTGAACAAATCTATAATAGGAACTACACTCGTAGCTACCAGATTTTGAATTTCAGCGAAACTCTTATCATAGCTTTGCGAACGTTTGGGCAACAATTTCCAGATTTCATTATTTACCAAGGGGCTAACTAGTTTGTCACAATTACTAGGAATTTTATATTTGTCTACAATGTTGTCTGTAGCACACTGTGATGTGCAAGCTGTATTTACGAGCGTTGCCAATGACTGTGATATTGCTGGCCCCTTTTCCGGTCCCTTTAATTTGGGTAAGTCCCACGGCTCCTCTTCATTTCCAACAACTTCTGTGTCCGAAGTGCCTTCGAACATGGCATTAATCAAATTCTGAGATAACTCAGATGGTTGTAATGGGGGTCTTTTTGGAGGTTTATTAACCAATTGACTAGGGGCTGACTCATCAGTTAATTCAACAGTTAAACCAGGTTTATCAGACCATGAGCAGCCAAAAAGATTTTGTAAATTTTCTTCCTCATCATACTGGTATAACTGGTCAACACCTAATAGCTCTCTGAGCTTCATAATATCCTCATCGGAAAGGTTTTCAACCATTTCCTGGAAATTTTGCGAACTTCTTTCATGACTTGTCGACGCCGACGAAGTCGAAGTTTTACCTTGTTTTTTAGATTTTTTCGCCGTTGCCGACGACTTAGGGTTTAAGGGTTGCTTCCCTTTGTCTTTTTTCTTCTTTTTCGAAACAAAACTAGTACGAGAAGGGCCTGCTACGGGCTCTTCTAACGGCAAATCATCAGGGCCGAACCCTGAGAAGTCCGAATCATTGCCCCCTAAACTGAGGACTTCGTCCTCATTTTCTGCCATAATGAAGAAAATTTCACACGTAAACGTACAACAGAATTATTTGTAGATGGTAGAAATGTCACAATAAGTCAGTAATATGAACTGTCACTTACTTGCGCCGGAGATTTCGAACTTTTCTCTGTCACGCTGAATGAAATAATGACGTGTCATGGTAGACTACACGGATTTATAGCCAAGGTAAAGGTCAATAGTCACGTGATTATAGGTTGTATACGAAACAAGTTTTTACTTTTAAAAAAGCGTCGGGTCTGTCGCGGTGGACGGGATTGCTGATTGTATGTGCGATAGCTGAAGGCTTTACGGAAAATAATGACATTAATGCCTTTCAAGATATTTTGTCACACTTTCATAGAAATGTTCCTTTAATAATGTTGTTTTTGGCCTATTTGTTGCCACAGATGGGAAATTGTCAATTGTCATCTGTTGTCCTGCATCAACACATTCAAGCGACATCAGAATCTGAAGCCAGGCTGATTGGGTCCAAATTTTATCTGTAGCATCCTTGGGCACAGGGCTTCCATGGTTAATTAAAATACATTGCTACCAGTTGGCTGTGGCCCCCAGAGCTCTGGTGAGCATTGAGGCCCAGGGACCTCTTGTTTAGTGTTCAGTCAATAACTTTCTTATTCCTGGATAGATTGTGAAATTACTTGGCAGAAAAGTTAACTATCATGGGACGTTGTGTTTCGTACTAGACCCAGGTCGGTACCTTCAAGGTCAAGGTCATACTAAGAGGTCAAAAGTAAAAAAAAGTCTTTTTTTTGTGTCCAGTCAATAACTTTTTTTATTTCTGGATAGACTTTTTAAAGTAACCTTGCAGAAATGTTCACCTTCATTAGAAGATGAGTTGTGTGCAAGACCAAGGTCCATACCTGCAATTTCAAGGTCATACATAGAGGTCAAAGGTCAGAAAAGGGGCCTCTCAATAACTTCCTTATTCTTTGATGGATTATGGCATTACATGGCAGAAATGTTAACCATCATGAGACGATGTGTTGTACCTCAAAGGTCAAGGCCATACTTAGAGGTCAAAGGTAAAAAAGGGCTTTTTTGTTTACGGTCAATAACTTCCTTATTTCTCTATGAACTTTTTAAAGTTACTTTGCAGAAATGTTCATCTTCATTAGATGATGTGTTGCACACAAGATACCTCCAATGTCAAGGTCATACTTAGAGGTCAAAAAGGGGGAGACATCTGTGTTTTTGTAGAAAAACAAATTCTAGTTGGTATGAAGGCATCTTGTAAACCTATATCAAGATTGTTCAAATTATAGCCCTGGGGCCAAAAATGCCCCCGCCCCAGGCCCTTTGGTTTTACATAGACTTACTTAGGGAAAATCTTTTAAAATCTTCTTCTTCTCTAAAACCACAAGGCCCAGGTCTTTGATATTTGGTGTGAAGCTTCATCTAGTGGACCTCTACCAAGATTGTTCAAATTATTGCCCTGGGCCCAAAAATGGCCCCATCTCGGGGTCCACCAGTTTTACATAGCTTTATATAGGGAAAACCTGTAAAAATCTTCTTGTCAGAAACCAGAATGCCAATGTGTTTGGTATGCGGTATGAAGTTGCACCTAGATGACCTCTACCAAGATTGTTCAAATTATAGCCCCGGGGCCAAAAATGCCCCCGTGTCGTGGCCCACCAGTTTTACATGGACTTATATAGGGAAAACCTTTAAAAATCGTCATGTCTGAAACCAGAAGGCCCAGGCATTTGATATTTTGTATGAAGCTTCGTCTTGTGGATTTCTACCAAGATTGTTCAAATTATAGCCCTGGGGCAAAAAATGGCCCCACCCCGGGGCCCACAGGTTTTATATAGGTTTTATATAAGGAAAACCTTTAAAAATCCTCTTGTCTGGAACCAGAAGGCTCCAGTCTTTGATATTTGGTATGAAGCTTCACCTTTTAGACTTCCATCAATATTATGCAATTATAGCCCTGGGGCCAACAATGGCCCTCCCCAGGACCCACTTGTTACACTATTGATCAGGTGAGGGATCCAGGGCCATCATGATCCAGGGCCATCATTGCCCTTTTGTTGTTGGTTGCCATGGAAACCAAAATGAAAAAAAAAATACTTCAAAAATCATCTCAGAAACCATATGCTCTTTGAGGCCGAGGCTTTATGGAAATATTCACCATATTTGCCTTTAAAGATTTTGTGCTTTTGATGAAATTCAGCTCTTTAGTTTAGGTGCTATGACAACTTAGAATTTCCATTGACTTGTAATGGGGGAAAATTGAAAAACGTCATTTTCTGCCACATCTTTGCAGATATTTTGACACAACTTTCATAGAAATATTTTTAAGCAATCATCTATCTGGCATATGATTTTCCATTTTATTGGTTGCCATGGAAACCAAAATCACCCCCCCCCCCCCCCCCAAATAAAAATAGAAAAAAAACCAAGACGGTCCAGAGGGCGCTGATTCGCTCACCTGAATGTCACTGTTATTAGTACATTCTATTTCTAGCTCTGGTGGCCATCTTGTTCGTCAGAGCGGACCGATCTTAGCTATTTTGGTATGGTGTCACTGAGGCAACATTCTTTTGAAGTTTGAATCAAACTGACCCAAGGGTTTAGTAGGAGTTTGCGTTTGAAGCAAATTTACGTTTTTCTATTTTTAGCTCTGGTGGTCATATAGTTCATCGGAGCGGGATCGTTTCAGCTATTTTGGTAGAGGGTCATCTAAGTACCATTCTTTTGAAGTTTGAATGAAATTGGCCCAAGGGTACAGGAGGAGTTGCCATTTGAAAATTTTTTTTCTATTTTTAGCTCTGGCAGCCATATTGTTCATGAGAGCAGAATGATTTTAGCTATTTTTGTAGGGAGTCACCAAGGCAACATTCCTCTGAAGTATGAATCAAATGAGAAGTTGGTGTTCGAATCAAATTTGCGATGTTTTTCTATTTTTAGTTCTGGCGGCCATTCTGTTCATCGGAGCGGGGTCGTTTGATCTATTTTGGTAGAGGGTCATCTGAGCAACTTTCAAATGAAGTTTGAATGAAATTGGTCCAAGGGTACAGGAGGAGTTGTCGTTTGAAGATTTTTTTCTATTTTTAGCTCTGGCAACCATCTTGTTCGTCAGAGTGGAACAGTTTTAGCTATATGTACCTTACAGAAGTATCCATGTCCAACAATGAAGATTCATATTGTAGAGATACCTTACAGAAGTATCCATGTCCAACAATTGTGATTCATAGTGCAGTGATATCTTACAGAAGTATCCATGTCCACAATGACGATTCATATGTTAGAGATACCTGACAGGAGTATCTCGGTCCAACAATGTTGATTCATACTGTAGAGATTCCGTACAGCAGTATTCGTGTCCAACAAGGAGGATACAAATTGTAGAGATACCTTACAGAAGTATCTGTGTCCAACAATTATGGTTCATGTTGTGGGGATACCTTACAGAAGTATCCGTGTCCAACAATGGTGATTCATGTTGTAGAGATACCTTACAGAAATATCCATGTCAAGCAATGATTATTCATATTGTAGAGATACCTTACAGAGGTATTCATGTCCAACAATGATTATTCATATTACAGAGATACCTTATAGAAGTATCCATGTCCAACAATGATTATTCATATTGCAGAGATACCTTATAATAGTATCCATGTCCGACAAAGATTATTCATATTGTAGGGATTCCTTTCAGAAAGATCCGTGTCCAACAATGATGGTTCATGTTGTTGAAATACCTGACAGAAGTATCCGTGTCCATCAATGGTGATTCATATTGTAGAGATGCTTTACAGAAGTATCCATATCCAACAAGACTATTCATATTGTAGAGATACCTAACAGAAGTATACTTATCCATCAATAACGATTCATATTGTAGAGATACCTTACAGAAGTATCCATGTCCAACAATGACCATTCATATTCTAGAGCTACCTTACAGAAGTATTTTTTTTTTTTTTTGGTTTGGGTTTTACGGCCCTTTTAAGATTATTTCACTCATATCGAGCCGATCGTTAATCAGAGGTGGGCGAAAACCGGAGTACCCGGAGAAAAACCACCTGACCTTCCGTTGCAGAACTTGGCGTCTCACACGTGGCCCGAGCGAGGCTCGAACCTACGGCGGTGAGAGACCTAATGACTAAGAGTCAGCGCTCTTATCCACTAGGCCACGGAGGCCCGTACCTTACAGAAGTATCAATGTTCAACAATGACCTTACATATTGTAGACATATCTTTCAGAAGTATCGAAGTCGAACAATGGCTATTCATATTGTGGTGATTCCATAAAGAAGTTGCCATATCAAACAAGGCCTATTAATATTGTGGCCAGGCCTTACAGAAGTATTCATGTCGAACAATGGTTATTCATAGTGTGGACAGACGTTACAGAAGTATCGATGTCCAACAATGGCTATTCATATTGAGGAGATACCTTACAGAAGTAGCCATGTCCAACAATTGCTGTTCACATTGTGAGAGATACCGTGCAGAAGTATCCATGCCCAACAATGATTAATTATATTGTGGAGATGCCTTACAGAAGTATCCATGTCCAACAATAACGGTTCATATTGTAGAGATGCCTTACAGAAGTAGCCATTTCCAACAATGGCCATTCATATTGTGGCTATACCTAGCGAAAGTATGCATATCAAACAATGGCCATTCATAGGTTTGAGGTGCCTTACAGAAGTATCCAGGCCAACAATGGCGATTCATATTGTAGAGATACCTTACGTTCAACAATGTCTATTCATATTAAGGAGTTGCCTTCAATAGTATCCATGTCCAACAATGGCCAATCATATAGTAAAGATACCTTACAGAAGTATCCATGTCCAAAAATGTCTATTTGTAATGTACAGATACCCTACAGAAGTATCCATGTCAAACAATGGTGATTCAAATTGTAGTAAAACATTATAGAAGTATCCATGTCCAACAATGGCGATTCATATTGTAGAGATACCTTACAGAAGTATCCATGTCCACAATGACGATTCAGATTTTAGCGATACCTTACAGAAGTATCCATGTCTAACAATGATGATTCATATTGTAGAGATACCTTACAGAAGTATCCATGTCCAACAATGCTTATTCATATTGTAGCGATGTCTGTCAGAGGTATCCATGTCCAACTATTATTATTCATATTGTAGAGATACCTTATAGAAATATCCATGTCCAACAATGATGATTCATAGTGTAGAGATCCCTTACAGAAGTATTTGTGTCCAACAAAGATGATTCATATTGTAGAGATACCTTACAAAAGTATCCTTGTCCAACAATGATGGTTCGTGTTGTTGAGATACCTCACAGAAGTATCCGCCTCCAACAACGGCGATTCATATTGCAGAGATGTCTTGCAGAAGTATCCATGTCCAACAATGACATTTCATATTGTATACATACCTTGAAGAAGTATTGATGTCCAACAATAGAATTAATATTCAACCGACCAGCACACGCGTATTGGTAAACCGTTTAGAGGATCTAAGCCTGCCCAAGCAAAGTGGTGCGAGTCCATGCTTATAAACCCTATTGATTTCATTGGGCGACAGGGCTTGAGATGTCATTTCATCTCCAGGTCGGGTAAAAGTCCCACAAAAATGGAAGCAACGTCTCCAAAATGACCTTTACAGTGTTGACGGGGACGTTAAACCTCAAATCAAACAAACGAAAACAACAATGACCTTTCATATTGTAGACATACCTTACAGAAGTATCGATGCCGAACAATGGCTATTCATATTCTGGAGATACCATACAGAAGTAGCCATATCAAAAAATGGTTATTCTTATTGTGGACATACTTTACAGAAGTATACATGTCCAACAATGGCTATTCATATTGGGGAAATACCTTACAGAAGTAGCCGTGTCCAACAATTGCTATTCATATTGTGAGAGATACCTTTGCAGGAGTATCCATGTCCAACAATGATTATTCATATTGTGGAGATGCCTTACAGAAGTATCAATGTCCAACAATGACGGTTCATACTGTAGAGATGCCTTGCAGAAGTAGCCATTTCCATCAATGGCCATTCATATTGTGGAGATACCAAACAGAAGTTACCATGTCCAACAATGGTTATTCATATTGCGGCTATACCTAGCGGAAGCATGCATATCAAACAATGGCAATTCAGAGGGTAGAGGTGCCTTACAGAAGTATCCTCGTCTAACAATGGCGAGTCATATTGTAGAGATACCTTAAGTCCAACAATGTCTATTCATATTAAGGAGTTGCCTTCAGAAGTATCCATATCCAACAATGGACATTCATATAGTAGAGATACTTTACAGAAGTATCCATGTCCAACGATGTCTATTTATAATGTAGATACCTAACAGAAGTATCCATGTCCAACAATGACGATTCATATTGTAGAGATACCTTACAGAAGTATTCACGTCCAACAATGATGATTCATATTGTAGTGAAACCTTACAGAAGTATCCATGTCCAACAATGGCGAGTCATATTGTAGAGTACCTCACAGAAGTATCCATGTCCACAATGACGATTTAGATGTTAGCGATACCTTACAGAAGTATCCATGTCCAACATTGACGATTCATATTGTAGAGATACCTTACAGAAGTATCCATTTCCGACAATGTTTATTCATATTGAAGCAATACCTGACAGAGGTATACATGTCCAACAATGATTATTCATATTGTAGAGATACCTTATAGAAGTATCCATGTCCAACAGTGATGATTCGTATTGTAGAGATTCCTTACAGAAATATTCGTGTCCAACAAATATGATTCATATTGTAGAGATACCTTACAGAAGTATCCGTGTCCAACAATGATGGTTCATGTTGTTGAGATACCTTAAAGAAGTAGCCTCGTCCAACAATGGCGATTCATATTGCAGAGATGCCTTACACAAGTATCCATATTCAACAATGACATTTCATATTGTAGACCTACCTTATAAAAGTAATGATGTCCAACAATAGAATTCATGGAGATACCATACAGAAGTAGCCCTGTCAAACAATGCCTATTCATATTGTGGGAAAACCTTACAGAAGTATCCATGTCCAACAATGGCTATTCATATAGAGGAAATACCTTTCAGAAGTATTCGTGTCCAACAATTGCTATTCATATCGTGAGAGATACAGAAGTATCCATGTCCAACAATGATCATTCATATTGTGGAGATGCCTAACAGAAGTATCCATGTCAAACAATGACGATTCATGTTGTAGAGATGCCTTACAGAAGTGCCATTTCCAACAATGGCCATTCATATTGTAGAGAAGCAACCTTGTCCAACAATGGCTATTCATATTGTGGCGATACCTAGCGGAAGTATGCACGTCATACAATGGCTATTCATATGGTAGAGATGCCTTACAGAAGTATCTACGTCACACAATGACGATTCCTATTGTAGAGATACCTTACGTCCAACAATGTCTATTCATGTTGTAACGGCGTCTGGCTATTATCTGTTATTCTATGTACTAATGCTCTCATTGTTGTTTCCATTCCTTTAGAACTGTTTTAACAAGATGTACATACCGATCTTCGGTCCGAAATAGCCGTAGCCGATGCAAACCATGCGCCAACTTTGTCGAGTACTATATCCTGTGTAAAATAGCCATGTCATCTCCAAGTGCATATATAACCATGAATATCTATTGTTTATTTTAGTATCCATATTCTTTTTATGCTCACACTTTCGCATTTGAAACAGTATTATCCATCAAATGTTTGTTTACTTTTTGCTCAGCTGTTCGAACTCTCTGCACACTGAACATACCATAAAAAACCGAACGTTCCGTATGCTTGGTAGCATGGTTAGGAATGTGACGTCATCCAGGCACAACGTCATCCAGCGCGAGCCTGGAGGGTATATAAGGAGCGTTTCGGTTGAAGTTCAGTGTTGCTGATTGTTGCGAGCAACCTGCTGTGGCTTTTGCCAAAACAAGTTGAGGCACCTAGGCCGTGTTTCAGCTTCCCATAGCTGAAACACGCCTGGGTTCGCCTAGATTGGAAGTACGGTGTGGCTTAGACTGTCTAGGCCCGAGTCTGAATTATGTTTGCTTGTTTGTTGACCCGGCACTCCCATCTGGGCGAATGTTTTGCCTATCTAGGCGAAACATGCGTCCATCTGTGAGGAGCATTTAGTTATTTATTTATTTACTTTTAGGCGACGTTGGCACAGGTTATCAACACATCTATATAAATTAATTATAAATTAATGGTTTTTCATAAGCAGTCATAACTTTGAATACTCTCTTTGTTGATAATTTTGGCTAATGTCGAGCTTTGCTCCGAGCTAGGCATAGTCCTTGTTACGCTGCGCCGAGGTAGGCGAAGCCGAGGTAGGTGAATATTTAAAACATAGACTGTTTGGGCTGTTGAGGGTAGTTCGCATCTGAAAGCGTGGTGTAGCAACTCATAGGCTGTCTATGAGCTAGTAATTTATTATCGTGCATTTCAAAGCAACATTCCTTTATGCCTAACTCGGAGGAATCTGCCTGGCTCAGATAAAGTAAAATCGACTTTGGATGGTTGGTTCGCCTAATTAAGAATGTTTTACCTAGCTAGGCTGAATAAGTCCATGCCAGGATGGGTGGAAGGTACTTCATTAACGGTCTACCTGGTTGCTGTTTGTGGTGTTTGTCAAAGCATGTTGTAGCAACTTGTAGAGTGTTATGAATTAGTAGATCCGATTTCTATACGTTTTTAAGGGAATTGTACTTGCACCTATCTGGGATGAATTCCGCCTGGCTGGGAAAGGACGTTCTATCAGTATCAAGTAGGGACTTAATATTGCACGTTGTTAGTGACTATTTTTCTGACTGTTAAAGTAGATTCCTCTTTGGTATGCCCTTAGTAATTCAATCACACAAGGTTCGGATTTGCACCTTGTAAGCATTGTTTAGTAACTTAAATTGTTAACATAATGGCTGTGTTAAAACGCAAATTATCTTGTTTGTTGGAAATTTAATTCAAAGTATAAGTTCGCCTAGCTAGGTGAATTTCGCCTATTTAGGCGTGTTTTGCGCCTACCTAGGCGTGACACTGCACCTATCTAGGTGAGGTTTGCGCCTATGTAGGTGTGGTTTAAGTGGAGCCGATGCAGTGTTAGTATCTTGTCAAATGTTGTTAGTAGAAACGTGTGAACTGTCTAGCAGTTGCATGATCACACTTGAATGACAAATACATGCATGATCTCGTTAAGGCTGTTAGTGTCTTCCACCAAGGTTCCACCTAGCTAGGCGTGGCCATTACAATTGAATTGCAGAGGGTCAAAATTTGCACCTTGCAGAATACCTCTTAATTGACTTTAATTGTTAACACAATGTCAGCTGTAAAGAATTTCTTCTTAGCTGACAAACTTATTATTCTTTAAGAGACTGTGTTGTATGACGGCAACGGTTAGGGAAATATTCATTAGTCAATCATAGAAGAATGGGTTATACAAGTATTTGCAATCACATATGTAAAGCCTATCTTTGTTCTACATGGGCTAAGCGTATCTAATAATATCATCTACTATCCCCTATGTTTTTCTCAACACTTTATAAAGTAATATAGATCCAATACTTGCTCTGTAACCATTCTAATAACTTGAAGCCGATTGGTACACCTAGATAGGGACACCTCCTTCGTGGGCACTGATTGAAAACAATACCAACCCAGTTTGTTACAGTGTTGTGGGCTTTACAGAAGTGATTGTTAGTAACACCTGGGTTGTAATTGACTTGGATTTATCTGTACTATGATAAGGGTGAATTGCTGGTGCGCCCATTTAGGTGAATTGTTGGTGCGCCCATTTAGGTGGAATTGTTATTGCGCCCATTTAGGTGAATTGTTGGTGCGCCGATTTAGGTGAAATTGTTATTGCGCCCATTTAGGTGAATTGTTTAATGTACCTATTTGGGTGGAATCCAATCTCTTGAATTGCTGTGACTCTCAACGTTCAATGAATTGGTGCAATGTCATGTGCAATGATAGAATGTTATGTTTACGCACATCTTGAAGAAACCTTTCTCGGTTAATGTCAATTAAAAATCAAAAATGAGTTCCTTTAAGACCAATGAAAACATTCATAAGAACGAAGATGGGTCATACTACGTAGTTTCGGCTAATAAAGCCTCATCAGTGACCCTGTAATGATCCGGCAAAGAAAGCCAGAGGAAACATACTGCAATTTTGCGAATTTCGAATAGGCAGTCGATACAAAGACTTATATAAATCAAAATGGGGTCCAAATAGTTAAAAACCTGTCTAGAATATGAATCTTAACCAATAATTTATTTCTAATCTCTCAGAATATTCACGCTGATCTCAAAGGACCAAAAGTAAAATATAAACTGCACTATGGTTGATGTACGGGGAGACGTTTTACTGCCGCCACACGGCACAACACCAGCTGCAGTGAAGGCAAATAAAAATCAAAAATGAGTTCCTTTAACATTTAAGGCCGTTAGTGAATGTATGCTCTTAGTCGTTCTATTAAATTAGGTGTTATAATGTGCGACTGCAGTAATTTGTTTTTATTGATCTGTTCACCTATGCCATAAATATAATTTAGCCTTATAAGATAGCTTACTATAGACTGCACACACTATTGTCAGGGGTAACAAAATAAATTTAAGAAACTGAAGCAATGACTGACTGTGTATTCTCTTCCCGGTAGTTTAGTGTACGACCCAGGTCGAACCCACATATATTTATTGTAACAGCACCATTACATCCTGACCATATCAATAGCTGTACCGCTTGACCAGGTGGTGTTCCGTTACAATATTGTGGAGATGCCTTCAGCAGAATCCATGTCCAACAATGGTTATTCATGTTGTAGAGATACCTTACAGAAGTATCCATGTCCACATTGACGATTTATATTGTAGAGATACCGTACAGAACTATCCATGTGCAATAATGATGATTCATATTGTAGAGATACCTTACAGGAGTCCCCATATCCACAGTGACGATTCATATTGTAGAGTTATCTTAGAGAAGTATCCACGTCCAACAAAGAGTATTCATATTGCAGAGATACCTTACAAAAGTATCCATGACCAACAATGATTATTTATATTGTAGAGATACCTTACATATTTATATTGTAGAGATACCTTACAGAAGTAGCCATGTCCAGCAATGTATATTTCATATTGTACAGATACCTTACAGAAGTATCCACGTCCAACAATGGCGATTCATACTGTAGAGATACCTTAAAGAAGTACCCATGTCCAAAAATGATGATTCATATTATAGAGATACCTTACAGAAGTCCCCATGTCCACCGTGACGATTCGTATTGTAGAGATACCTTACAGAAATATCCATGTCTAACAATGACGATTCATATTGTAGAGATACCTTACAGAAGTATCCATGTCCAACAATGATTATTCATATTGTAGCGACGCCTGTCAGAGGTATCCATGTCAAACAATGATTATTCATATTGTAGAGATACCTTATAGAAGTATTCATGTCCAACAATGATGATTCATATTGTAGAGATACCACACAGAAGTATCCCTGTCCAACAATGATAGTTCATGTTGTTGAGATACCTCACAGAAGTATCCGTCTCCAACAACGGCGATTCATATTGCAGAGATGCCTTACAGAAGTATCCATGTCCAACAATGACGATTTATATTGTAGAGATATCTTTCACAAGTATCCATATTCAACAATGACCTTTCATATTGTAGACATACCTTACAGAAGTATCGATGTCCAACAATAAAATTAATATTCAACCGACCCGCACACGAGTTCTGGTAAACCGCTTAGAGGATCTAAGCCTGCCCAAGCAAAGTGGTGCGAGTCGGCCTGTCCATGCTTATAAACCCTATTGGTTTCATTGGGCGTTAGGGCTTGAGATGTTATTTCATCTCAAAGTCGGGTAAAAGTCCTATAAATATGGAAGCAACGTCTCAAAAATGACCTTAACAGTGTTGACGGGGACGTTAAACCTCAAATCAAACAAACAAAATCAACAATGACCTTTCATATTGTAGACATACCTTACAGAAGTATCGATGTCCAACAATGGCTATTCATATTATGGAGATACCATACAGAAGTAGCCATATCAAAAAATGGTTGTTCTTATTGTGGACAGACCTTACAGAAGTATACATGTCCAACAATGGCTATTCATATTGAGGAAATACCTTACAGAAGTAGCCGTGTCCAACAATTGCTATTCATATTGTGAGAGATACCTTGCAAAAGTATCCATGTCCAACAATGAGTATTCATATTGTGGAGATGCCTTACAAATGTATACATGTCCAACATTGACGGTTCATATTGTAGAGATGCCTTGCAGAAGTAGCCATTTCCATCAATGGTCATTCATATTGTGGAGATACCTAACAGAAGTAACCATGTCCAACAATGGTTATTCACATTGCGGCTATACCTAGCGGAAGTATGCATATCAAACAATGGCCATTCAGAGGGTAGAGGTGCCTTACAGAAGTATCCACGTCCAACAGTGGCGATTCATATTGTAGAGATACCTTAAGTCCAACAATCTCTTTTCATATTCAGGAGTTGCCTTCAAAAGTATCGATATCCAACAATGGCCATTCATATACATGTAGTAGAGATACTTTACAGAAGTATCCATGTCAGAAAATGTCTATTTATAATGTAGATCTACCTAACAGAAGTATTCATGTCCAACGATGACGATTCATATTGTAGAGATACCTTACAGAAGTATCCATGTCTAACAATGACGGTTCATATTGTAGAGATACCTTACAGAAGTATCCATGTCTAACAATGACGGTTCATATTGCAGAGATACCTTACAGAAGTATCCTAGTCCAACAATGGTGATTCATATAGTAGAGATACCCTACAGAAGTATCCAAGTCCAACAATGGTGATTCATATTGTAGTGAAACCTTACAGAAGTATCCATGCCCAACAATGGCGATTCATATTGTAGAGATACATTAGAGAAGTATCCATGTCCACAATGACGATTAAGATGTTAGCGATACCTTACAATAGTATCCATGTCCGACAATGACGATTCATATAGTAGAGATACCCTACAGAAGTATCCAAGTCCAACAATGGTGATTCATATTGTAGTGAAACATTACAGAAGTATCCATGTCCAACAGTGGCGATTCATACTGTAGAGATACCTTAAAGAAGTACCAATGTCCAAAAATGATCATTCATATTATACAGATACCTTACAGAAGTCCCCATGTGCATCGTGACGATTCGTATTGTAGAGATACCTTACAGAAATATCCATGTCTAACAATGACGATTCATATTGAAGAGATACCTTACAGAAGTATCCATGTCAAACAATGATTATTCATATTGTAGCGACGCCTGTCAGAGGTATCCATGTCCACAAATGATTATTCATATTGTAGAGATACCTTATAGAAGTATTCATGTCCAACAATGATGATTCATATTGTAGAGATATCTTACAGAAGTATCGATGTCCACAATGACGATTTAGATGTTAGCGATACCTTACAGAGGTATACATGTCCAACAATGATTATTCATATTGTAGAGATATCTTATAGTAGTATCCATGTCCAACAATGATGATTCATATTGCAGAGATTCCTTACAGAAATATTCGTGTTCCACAAAGAAGATTCATATTGAGATACCTTACAGGAGTATCCGTATCCAACAATGATGGTTCATGTTGTTGAGATACCTTACAGAAGTATCCGTGTCCAACATTGCGATTCATATTGTAGAGATACCTTAAAGAAGTATCCATGTCCAACAATGAGCATTCATATTGTAGAGATACCTTACAGAAGTGTCCATGTCCATCGTGACGATTCGTATTGTAGACATACCTTACCGAAGTATCCATGTCCAACAATGACGATTCATATTGTAGAGATAACTTACAGAAGTATCTATGTCCAACAATGGTTATTCATATTGCAGCGATGCCTGTCAGAGGTATCCATGTCCAACAATGATTATTCATATTATAGAGATACCTTATGAAAGTATCCACGTCCAACAAAGGCGATTGATATTGTAGAGATACCTTAAAGATGTATTCATATCCAACAATGGCCATTCATATAGTAGAGATACTTAACAGAAGTATCAATGTTCAACAATGTCTATTTATAATGTAGAGTTACCTAACAGAAGTATCCATGTCCAACAATGACGGTTCATATTGTAGAGATGCCTTGCAGAAGTAGACATTTCCATCAATGGTAATTCATATCGTGGAGATACCTAACAGCTATAACCATGTCCAACAATGGTTATTCATCTTGCGGCTATACCTAACGGGAGTATGCATATCAAACAATGGCCATTCAGAGGGTAGAGGTGCCTTACAAAAGTATCCACGCCCAACAATGGCAATTCATATTGTAGAGATACCTTAAGTCCAACAATGTCTTTTCATATTAAGGAGTTGCCTTCAGAAGTATCCATATCCAACAATGGCCATTCATATAGTAGAGATACGTTACAGAAGTATCCATGTCCAACAATGTCTCTTTATAATGTAGAGCTACCTAACAGAAGTATCCATGTCCAACGATGACGATTCATATTCTAGAGATACCTTTCAGAAGTATCCACGTCCAACAATGATGATTCAGATGTTAGCGATTACTTACAGAAGTATCCATGTCCAACAATGACGATTCATATTGCAGAGATACCTTCTAGAAGTATCCAAGTCCAACAATGGTGATTCATATAGTAGAGATACACTACAGCATTATCCAAGTCCAACAATGGTGATTCATATTGTAGTGAAACCTTACAGAAGTATCCATGTCGGACAATGGCGATTCATATTGTAGAGATACCTTACAGAAGTGTCGATGTCCACAATGACGATTTAGATGTTAGCGATACCTTACAGAAGTATCCATGTCCAACATTGATAATTCATATTGTAGAGACATCTTACAGAAGTATCCATTTCCGACAATGAATATTCATATTGTAGCGATACCTGACAGAGGTATACATGTCCAACAATGATTATTATACCCCCGGCATACGAAGTATGCAATGGGGGTATATAGTTTTTGTCTTTTCCGTCTGTCTGTGTGTCCGTAAAAAATTATTTTGTGTCAAAGATATCTCAGGAACTGCTTCACATAGAAACTTGAAATTTTGCACACATGATCAGTATGACTACTTGTATTGTGGGAAAGAAAATAAGGGCCAAGGGGTCAGGCCTTTTAGAGTTATTTCCCTTTGTAGTTCTTGTTTCAGCTGAGGTGATGTCACTGGCCGGGGGTATACGTGCCCCACTGGGCACTTTTGTCTAGTTCATATTGTAGAGATACCTTCAAGAAGTATCTATGTCCAACAATGATGATTCATATTGAAGAGATTCCTTACAGAAATATTCGTGTTCCACAATGGTGATTCATATTGTAGACATACCTTACAGAAGTATCCGTATCCAACATTGGTGGTTCATGTTGTTGAGATACCTTACAGAAAGATCCATGTCCAACAATGACGATTCATATAGTAGAGATACCTTAAAGAAATTTTAATGTCCGCAAGTGATGATTCATATAGTAGAGATACCTTACAGAAGTCTCCATGTCCATCGTGACGATTCGTATTGTAGACATACCTTACAGAAGTATCCATGTCCAACAATGACGATTCATATTGTAGAGATGCCTTACAGAAGTATCCATGTCCAACAATGAGTATTAATATTGAAGATACCTTATGGAAGTATCCACGTCCAACAAAGGTGATTCATATTGTAGAGATACCTTAAAGAAGTTTCCATATCCAACAATGGCCGTTCATATAGTAGAAATACTTTACAGAAGTATCCATGTCCAACAATGTCTATTTATAATGTAGGGCTACAGGTCTACCAGAAGTATCCATGTCTAACAATGACGATTCATATTGTAGAGATACCTTACAGAAGTATCCACGTCCAACAATTGTGATTCATATTGTAGTGAAACCTTACAGAAGTATCCATGTCCTACAATTGCGATTCATATTGTAGAGATACCTTACAGAATTACCCATGTCAAAAATGACGATTCAGATGTTAGCGATACCTTACAGAAGTATCCATGTCCAACATTGATGATTCATATTGTAGAGATACCTTACAGAAGTATCCATTTCCGACAATGATTATTCATATTGTATCGATTTCTGACAGAGGTATACATGCCCAACAATGATTAGTCATATTGTAGAGATATCTTATAGAAGTATCCATGTCCAGCAATGATGATTCATATTGTAGAGATTCCTTACAGAAATATTCATGTCCAACAAAGATGATTCATATTGTAGAGATACCTTACGAAAGCATTCATGTCCAACAATGATGGTTCATGTTGAGATACCTTACAGAAGTATCCGTGTCCAACAATGGCGATTCATATTGCAGAGATGCCTTACAGAAGTATTCATTCATGTCCAACAATGACGATTCATATTGTAAATATATCTTACACAAGTATCCATATTCAACAATGGCGTTTCTAATTGTAGACATACCTTACAGAAGTATCGATGTCCCACAATAGAATTCATGTTATGGAGAAACCATACAGAAGTAGCCATATCAAACAATGCCTATTCATATTGTGGACAAACCTAACAGAAGTTCCCCCGTGTCCAACAATGGCTATTCATATAGAGGAAATACCTTTCAGAAGTATCCATGTCCACAAATTACTATTTATATTGTGGAGATACCTTACAGAAGAAGCCATGTCCAACAATTGCTATTCATATCGTGAGAGATACCTTACAAAGGTATCTATGTCCAACAATGATCATTCATATTGTGGCGATGCCTTACAGATGTATCCATGTCAAACAATGGCGATTCATATTGAAGAGAAACCTCACAGAAGTAACCTTGTCCAACAAAGGCTATTCATATTGTGGCGATACCTAGCGGAAGTATGCACGTCAAACAATGGCTATTCATATGGTAGAGATGCCTTACAGAAGTATCCACGTCCAACAATGACGATTGCTATTGTAGAGATACCTTACGTCCAACAATGTCTGTTCATATTGTGGAGATACCTTCAGCAGAATCCATGTCCAACAATGGTCATTCATGTTGTAGAGATACCTTACAGAAGTATCCATGTCCACAGTGACGATTCATATTGTAGAGATACCTTACAGAACTATCCATGTCCAACAATGATGATTCATATTGTAGAGATACTTTACAGAAGTCCCCATGTTCACAGTGACGATTCATATTGTAGAGTTATCTTACAGAAGTATCCACGTCAAACAATGAGTATTCATATTCTAGAGATACCTTACAGACGTATCCATGACCAACAATGATTATTTATTTTGTAGAGATACCTTACATATTTATATTGCAGAGATACCTTACAGAAATATCCATGTCCAACAATGCATATTCATATTATAGAGATACCTTATAGAAGTATCCACGTCCAACAACGGCGATTCATATTGCAGAGATACCTTAAAGAAGTATTCATGTCCAAAAATTATGATTCATATTATAGAGATACCTTACAGAAGTCCCCATGTCCACCGTGACGATTCGTATTGTAGAGATACCTTACAGAAATATCCATGTCTAACAATGACGATTCATATTGTAGAAATACCTTAAAGAAGTAACCATGTCCAAAAATTATGATTCATATTATAGAGATACCTTACAGAAGTCCCCATGTCCACCGTGACGATTCATATTGTAGAGATACCTTACAGAAGTATCCATGTCCAACAATGATTATTCCTATTGGAGATTTACCTTACAGAATAATCCATGTCCATTCATGGATATTCATATTGTAGAGATACCTTTCAGAAGAATTCAGTTCCTACAATGGCGATTCATATTGTAGAGATACCTTGCAGATGTAGCCATGTCCAACAATGACGATTTTTATTTTAGAGTTGTTTTACAGATGTATCCATGTCCAACAATGGTTATTCATATTGCGGCTATACCGCAATATTGAAGGCACCTCACACCTAGGGTAGAGGTGCCTTACAGAAGTATCCACGTCCAACAATGGCGATTCATATTGTAGAGATACCTTACGTCCAACAATGTCTATTCATATTAAGGAGTTGCCTTCAGAAGTATCCATATCCAACAATGGCTATTTATATAGTAGAGATACCTTACAGAAGTATCTATGTCCAACAATGTCTTTTTGTCATGTAGAGCTACCTAACAGAAGTATCCATGTATAACAATGGCGATTCATATTGTAGAGATACCTTACAGAAGTACCCACGGCCAACAATGGTGATTCCTATTGTAGTGAAACCTTACAGAAGTATCCATGTCCAACATTGATGATTTCATATAGTAGAGATACCTTACAGAAGTATCCATTTCGGACAGTGATTATTCATATTGTAGCGATACCTGACAGCGGTATCCATGTTCAACAATGATTATTCATATTGTAGAGATACCTTATAGAAGTATCCATGTCCAATAATAATGATTCATATTGTAGAGATTCCTTACAGAAATATTCGTGTCCAACAAAGATGATTCATATTGCAAAGAGATACCTTACAGAATTATCCGCGTCCAACAATGATGGTTCATGTTGTTGAGATACCTTACAGAAGTATCCGTGTCCAACAATGGCGATTCATAGTGCAGAGATGCCTTACAGAAGTATCCATGTCCAACAATGACTATTCATATTGTAAATATATCTTACACAAGTATCCATATTCAGCAATGACCTTTCATATTGTAGACATACCTTACAGAAGTATTGTATACATACCTTACAGAAATATCGATGTCCAACAATAGAATTCATATTATGCAGATACCATACAGAAGTAGCCATGTCAAACAATGCCTATTCATATTATGGACGACATTTACAGAAGTATCCATGTCCAACAATGGCTATTCATACAGAGGAAATACCTTACAGAAGTATCCATGTCCAACAATTGCTATTCATATTGTGGAGATACCTTACAGAAGTAGCCACGTCCAACAATTGCTATTCATATTGTGAGAGATCCCTTACAGAAGTATCCCTTACCAACATTGATCATTCATATTGTGGAGATGCCTAACAGAAGTATCCATGTCAAACAATGACGATTCATATTGTAGAGATGTCTTACAGAAGTAGCAATTTCCAACAATGGCCATTCATATTGTAGCGATACCTATCAGAAGTAACCTTGTCTAACAATGGCTATTCATATTGTGGCGATACCTAGCGGAAGTATGCACGTCAAACAATGGCTACTCATATGGTAGAGATGCTTTACAGAAGTATCTATGTCCAGCAATGACGATTCCTATTGTAGAGATATGTTACGTCCAACAATCTATATTCATATTGTGGAGATGCCTTCAGAAGAAGCCATGTCCAACAATGGTCATTCATGTTGTAGAGATATCTTACAGAGGTATCCATGTCCACAGTGACGATTCGAATTGTAGAGATACCTTACAGAACTATCCATGTCCAACAAAGAGTATTCAAATTTTAGAGATACCTTACAGAAGTATGGATCCATGACCAACAATGATTATTTATATTGTAGAAATACCTTACAGATTTATATTGTAGAGATAACTTACATAAGTATCCATGTCCAACAATGGGTATTCATATTGTAGAGATACCTTCCAGAAGTATCCACGTCCAACAATGGCGATTCATATTGTAGAGATACCTAAAAGAAGCATCCATGTCCAAAAAAATGATGATTCATATAAAAGTGATACCTTACAGAAGTCCCCATGTCAACCTTGACGATTCGAATTGTAGAGATACCTTACAGAAGTATCCATGTCCAACAACGACGATTCATATTGTAGAGATACCTTACAGTAGTATCCATGTCCAACAATGATTATTAATATTGTAGATTTACCTTACAGAATTATCCATGTCCAACAATGGATAATCATATTGTAGAGATGCCTTACAGAAGTATCCATGCCCAACAATAACGATTCATATTGTAAACATATCTTACACAAGTATCCATATTCAACAATGACCTTTCGTACTGTAGACATACCTTACAGAAGTATCGATGTCCAACAATAGAATTCATATTATGGAGATCTCGTACAGAAGTAGCCATGTCAAACAATACCTATTCATATTGTGGACAAACCTTACAGATGTCCAACAATGATCATTCATATTGTGGAGATGCCTTACAGAAGTATCCATGTTAAACAATGACGATTCATATTGTAGAGGTGCCTTACAGAAGTAGCCATTTCCAACAATGGCCATTCATATTGTAGAGATACCTAACAGAAGTAACCTGGTCCAACAATGGCTATTCATATTGTGGCGATACCTAGCGGAAGTATGCGCGTCAAACAATGGCTATTCATAGGATAGGTAGCATTACACTAAATACTGGGAGGTACCGGGTTTTATCACTTTGGGACAGAGCTTTTAGTTGCGTTCTAAATACCAGACTTGCTTCCATTGGATATATATCCCATGTTTTATTTCAATGTGAGAAAATGATAGGTATAAGGGACTAAAATGATGCATGCTTTATAAATATATTTGCAAGCTCAAAGAAATTTTTTGCTGATTTTATATGGTCACCCCTCCTTTAAAAATGTTGGTTTTATTTACTCCGTTCTAGCAGGTCAACAAACATGGTTGATTGTAACTTGAAAATGAGCCGGACAACATGTGGATTTTTTCTCATTAACTTGTTGGGCTAGGATGGCTCTATAAACAAGTAAGGTTTGAAAAGTTTTGTATGTGTAGTTTTTGTGGGAGCAGGTAAAAGGTTACTATTGTCGCCTATGGAAAACATTTAGTGGAAAGCTACCTATAGCAAAAGTAGACCACTATCCTGTTTTCAGTCATTACATACTATATCCACACATTTGTACATGTAGGTTCTGCCCAATTCTGTTTCATAAAATGTATCCTCATGGCATGTATTTTGACATAGATACTGTAAAAAATGTGATGGTAATGCTAATTTAGGTCTGAATGGATGTATTTGATGTATTTTTGCCTCTGACCTATGTTCTTGTGTGTGTGTGTGTGGGGGGGGGGGTACTTTGAAGCCATGTAAATCAGTTTTTATTGATGTGTTTGGAAAGGAGACTTGCAGTAATTGTATTTGCACAAACACAAGAAAGAATCAACTCCATCTGGAATATAAGTGTAAGGTTTCATGGCACTAGGACTATGTCTCAAACCAAAGCAAAACTTCAAAATTGTCTCTCCGAACAGCCCACTGCAATATCCGGATAAGTTTTCTCATCTGTTATAAGTTCTATTTCATTGTATTCATGTAAAAGGATGTTGACAGATATATTCAGCTATTCCTCATGGCATTAAGACATTTATTAACATTTTCTTGGCATTTTTGTCCTCAAAATATCCTCAAAATGCCATTTTTACTTTAAATAGGGGGTGTAGGTGTGAAAATAGCCATAAAAATGAGTATTGGTGCTATTTAGGCATAATTCTCTGCATTTTAGGATTGAATTGTTCCAAAGACATTGGAGAAGAACCACTGATGCAAGCCGGTGTCTGGGTTCCATTCCAGAAAGAGATAAACTTTTGCGCTTTTCAAAAAATATGGTTTGTTCGGCTTTCATTGTTGAATCTGAAAGCGATAACTTTATCGCAAACTTGAAAGATTCTGTGTGACTGAACTTTTATTATGCATGACTAAATTATTACATATGACCTAAATTTCTATTTGGCAATTCTTTTGATGCAACATAAAGAAAATAAGGGTTTGGTATAGGTAGCATTACACTAAATACTGGGAGGTACCGGGTTTTATCACTTTGGGACAGAGCTTTTAGTTGCGTTCTAAATACCAGACTTGCTTCCATTGGATATATATCCCATGTTTTATTTCAATGTGAGAAAATGATAGGTATAAGGGACTAAAATGATGCATGCTTTATAAATATATTTGCAAGCTCAAAGAAATTTTTTGCTGATTTTATATGGTCACCCCTCCTTTAAAAATGTTGGTTTTATTTACTCCGTTCTAGCAGGTCAACAAACATGGTTGATTGTAACTTGAAAATGAGCCGGACAACATGTGGATTTTTTCTCATTAACTTGTTGGGCTAGGATGGCTCTATAAACAAGTAAGGTTTGAAAAGTTTTGTATGTGTAGTTTTTGTGGGAGCAGGTAAAAGGTTACTATTGTCGCCTATGGAAAACATTTAGTGGAAAGCTACCTATAGAGATGCCTTACAGAAGTATCCACGTCCAGCAATGACGATTCCTATAGAAGAGATACCTTACGTCCAACAATGTCTGTTCATATTGTGGAGATGCCTTCAGAAGAATCCATGTCCAACAATGGTCATTCATGTTGTAGAGATACCTTACAGAAGTATCCATGTCCACAGTGACGATTTATATTGTAGAGATACCTTACAGAACTATCCATGTCCAACAATGATGATTCATATTGTAGAGATGCCTTACAGAAGACCCAATGTCCACAATGACGATTCATATTGTAGAGATGCCTTACAGAAGACCCAATGTCCAACAATGATGATTCATATTGTAGAGATGCCTTACAGAAGACCCCATGTCCACAGCGACGGTTCATATTGTAGAGTTATCTTACAGGAGTATACACGTCCAACAATGAGTATTCATATTGTAGAGACACCTTACAGATTTCTATTGTAGAGATACCTTACAGAAGTATCTACGTCCATCAATGGCGATTCATATTGTAGAAATACCTTAAAGAAGTATCCATGTCCAAAAATGATGATACATATTATAGAGATACCTTACAGAATCCCCATGTCCACCGTGACGATTCATATTGTAGAGATACATTACAGAAGTATCCGTGTCCAACAACGACGATTCATATTATAGAGATACCTTACAGAAGTCCCCATGTCCACCGTGACGATTCATATTGTAGAGATACCTTACAGAAGTATCCATGTCCAACAATGATTATTCATATTGTAGATTTACCTTACAGAATTATCCATGTCCAACAATGGATATTCATATTGTAGAGATACCTTACAGCAGTATCCACGTCCAACGATGGCGATTCATATTGTTGAGGTACCTTACAGATGTATCCATGTCCAACAATGACGATTCTTATTTTAGAGTTGTTTTGCAGATGTATCCATGTCCAACAATGACGATTCATATTGAAGAGATGCTTTACAGAAATATCCTCGCCCAACAATTGCGATTCATATTGTAGAGATACCTTCCAGAAGTATTCATAGGGTACCATAATTATACCCCCGTAAAGCACCGCTTTTCTCTATTTAAAGTGGGGTTAAAAGGGATATCCATTGCTTAGACTTGTTGACCTGATTATTTTTTTTTCTAAGCATATTATTATATATATTTTGTCCTTGATTGAACATTTAACAGTCATCGTCTTAGAAACTTAACACTCTCTATATACATATATGCATCACATTAACAAATTAGAAGTGAAGGCAGTGATCTGTGGAATGAACATCCTTTTAAACTCCACTTTATATAAGTAAAAGTCGGAGGATAAGGTGTTGTCATTATTTTAATTTATTAGCAACAAACTTTTTAGTGGAATATTTCTTTATTATCTTTTTTGTTACTTTTTTCCTGACTTTTTTTCTGTGACTTTATTTCCGTGACTTTTTTCCTGTGACTTTTTCCGCGCACCGGAATCTTAATGATCTGCAACTTACGCATTTTACAACGCAGTATGAACATCGTTTCTCTTTTCTGTGTTTCTTTCTATTGTTGTGTAAACGCTCCATAAATTGAAAACTGTTGATTTTCTATCGGTTCACCATGTTGGCATTACTTTATTTTTTCTCAAGTAAAGGCTTTAGAAAAATAATAATAACAGAGATCACTAGCTATCAATCCAATCCTGCTTATACATGTATGTGCGGACGCTGATTTCACTCTACATTTTGGTTATTCTTTTTTATACACTGATGCTTACACTTAAGCTCACACGCGGCCCGAGTGAGAGATCTAATGATTAAGAGTAGGCCACGGAGGTCCGCTTGTGTTTCTTGCCTTTACAATTCAATTTTGCTCATACATGTACATTAAAAAGGGGGAAATTGCGGGGCAAGCATTCCAAGGCTACATATCAGTCCGATCTCTAACTTGGAGCAGAACTTCAAAATTCTCCAGATAATCAGCGAAGGTGATACAGATATGCAACCTAGGTATCTTGTTAACCCTTTTGTACCAAATGGAATCTTCCTCATTATAAATAGCAGGAGTCCATTTCAAAATTTAGGGCTGTCAGGTTGTGTTTTCATCAAAATTTATTTGGAAAATGATTGAACTTTTAGCAAACAGTGGAGGCCTTGATCAGACGCCGCGTTCTGTGGCGTCTGATCTGGGCCTGCATTGTTTGCCAGGGTACCTGTTTTGGGGTTTCTGGTACTCAATGGGTTAAGTCAACTGTACACCCCGAAGGTAACGGCCCCCCGTGTCCTAATGGGTAAAAGCGCTGACTCTTTATCATTAAGTCTCTCCGCTGTGGTTTGCGCCTGTGAGACGCCAAGATCTGCAACGGAAGGTGGTCTTTCTCCGGTTTTAGCTCAACTCTGATTGGCGGTCCGCTCGAAATAAGTGATTTTATGTTGAAAGTGCGGTAAATCCAGTTTTCACATCAATTGTTACAGCTGGTCAAAGACAACACCTTTATACATGAGTAACAATATATTGCTTGCTTGTTTGTTTTTTAATAAGAAATTTGGTCCCTGGTTCCAAAATTAAATCAAACTATTTTAGCCACAAGTTTGATCCTTTTTTTTAAGTATCTATTGTATTAACAAATGTTTACCTTCGGCAATGCCCACACACAAAAAAAACACGTCAAAGCCGGATTTGAAGAAGAAGAAGAAGAAGAAGAAGAAGAAGAAGAAGAAGAAGAAGAAGAAGAAGAAGAAGAAGAAGAAGAAGAAGAAGAAGAAAGCATATTAAGGGTCTCTTCTCTCCCTTTCCATATAATCTTCCCTTCAGATCTATCCTCTGACACTGTACATAAAACCTAAGACAGGTTTTGGTCTTTGGTCTTTGAATAATCTTCACCTTCCTTTTCAGCATGTAAATAGTATGTCAAGAATCAGCTTTAACTTCTATGAAAAACTATGTTCTCGTTTAGTTTTCATTATGATTATAATAATCATATTTATTTATCCTTTTCATTCTATTCATTCCATTTTAATACATTGTACTCAAATTTTAAGAGTATAAAAAACAGCACTGCGCTGTTGTAGCTATACCAATAGATATACAATGTTTCTGTTTAGCTTCAATTATCATTATTATTATGATTGTCATTTTTTACTATTCTTCTTATTATTATTTTTATCATTACAATTATAATCTTATATTATATGCTGTCTCATTGTTGAAAGTAAGGCTTGCGACCAGTCTTCTTCCTCTGAACCTTAAGCCGCGTGTGTTCCTGCATGGAAACCTGCATAGGCATGCTCCATTTTCAGCCATAGTCAAATGGCCAATATCAAGCGGCAAAAAGAAAGAGCACTATTGAATCACTTATTGCTCTTGAGCATAGTATAGAAATCATGATTTGCAGTCGTATTGGCACTGATTTCTATACATTTTCAGCTCATTTTTCGACCAGCCTTTAAAATTTCATTTTCTACGGTGGGGCACCGGCAGTCCAACCCCATTTGCTTTTGTTGGACAAACTGCCACGATTTGCAGACCAGAAACAATTAACCTATGTCTTGTTGTGGGGCTATGGAGTTCTGTCTGCTTGACCATGGCACACATAAAAAGCCTTAACCTTAACGAACGAACGAACGAACGAACGAACGGTGCGGTAAATCCACTAAACACCCCGAGGATAACGGATATCCTTGTCCCAATGGGAAAAATGCTGACATTTAATCATTAGGACTCTCACCGCTGCGGTTCGCACCTCGCTTGTTCAAGTTCCGCAACGGTGCGAGGTGAGCACGGCCGGCACGAAATAAGTAAATTCGTCTTGAAAGGGCTGTAAATCCAGTATACGCCCCGCAGATAACGGACCTCCGTGTCCTAATGGGTAAGAACGCTGACACGTAATCATTAGCCTCTCACCGAAGGCCTATGCCTGCCTAGGCAAAGTGGTGTGAGTTGGACCGTCCATGCATATAAACCTTATTCGGTTCATTGGGCGGCATGGCTTGAGATGTCATTCAGCTCAGTATGGGGTTAGAGTCCCAACCAATGTAAACAACGTCTCCAAAATGACCTAAATAGTGTCGAAGGGAGCGTTAATCCTCGAATCAAACAAACAAACGGCGGTTTCATATTTTAATTTGGCGGACTCCAAGGGTCCTGGTTTCAAACGGCGCTCACATGGGAGCACTTGTACATGTAAGTATTCAGGGTTCGCTCGTGACTCTTTACTATAGGTTGATCACAGAACGGCTTGTATTCTTCTCTATTTGTTTACTGTTTATTTCATTTTAAAACGGAATATTTTAGTACACATCATGATAACACACCCATATGCAATCATTCATACCTAAAAACGGCTATTTCCTGATGAAAATGTGTGAATTATTTTCCTATTTTACTCCGTAAGTAACTTGCGGGTTCTCATTAGAATCGTCTCACTGAGACAGTTGTTAAGAGTACCCTCATCCTACGCTGTACGTCTAGGAACAGAATAAGGAAAGAATGTATACCTTGTAGACTCCAGTTCTCTCTGTATACATGTAAAATGGGTAATAGTGGGTTGTTCATTACATGGGCTTTATCAACATGTTGATGCACCATCTGTTTGCATCAATTTGGAGTATTTATTAGTTAGGGGTGGGTGAGGTTCGGGAAAGGAGACTTGGTAGCGCAATTAATGAGTGGTCATAAATGCGTGCGAATGCAAAGCAGCATGTCTTTTTTTCCAGCGCCTGCATGAAGCATGGCGCGACCTAGGAGTCCGGTTTTCCGTCTGTTTGTCTGCGACATAGGGCTAGCCTGCGGTGGAATTCTTGTGTCCCTCGTAAACTGGTCACTTACTTTGCATTCAAAGCACCGCTTGCTTTACCAATCAGACAGTTTGTAATCATAGACAATTGAAGGGAATCTGAGCTTTTGGTAAATGTCGCAAATCATTATGGTGTTAATAACCTACATGTATGACTCATTATGAAAACTCGCCTATCCAAATATAATGAAAATTTTACCGCTAAAAGCGGAATGTTTTCAGATAAAAATGTTGACCTTTTTTCATATTTCTGCTCAAATTTGTGGGTACTCTTTAATACGCCCCGGCGAGGCGGTTCTAACGAGTACCCCCGATTTATGTTTTTGGGCAGAAATAAGATAATTAATGTATACCCTGTAAACCCCAGTTTTACAATATAAAATTGGGGTTTAAGGGGGTAAAAATACATAGACGTGTTTTCGTGATGTGAACAAAAGTTGCCATGACACTTTTAAAAGGGATTATACAATGGAGAAATACATTATTAACCATAATTGTGTAACATGAAAAAATAGTTGATTATAATTTAAGAATGACTACCATTTGCCTTCGTTTATAAAACCAACGCAAAACAAACGAAGAAATAATAAGCCGAAAATTTTACTTTTATGTTCCCGTAAGCCCATTTTCTTTTATTTTATTATTTTTTTTCTCCGCGAAACGCGGGTAAATTCATTTTCAATGGAAGCAATTGGTCAAATTTTCGCCGAGAATCTCCGCGAATATTCTCCGCGAAATCGTGAGAAATTTCCGTGAGAAATTTATCGCTCATTTTATCTTTTCTCGCGGTTTCGCGTTAGTCGGTTTCTCCGCGAAACAAAAAAAAATGGGTTTTTACTTTCACCGTTGGCTGGTATGTACCTAAGTATCCATGTCCAGTAATGACGATTCATATTGTAGAGATGCCTTACAGAAGTAGCCACGTCCAATAATGGCGATTCATATTTATGCCTTATAGAAGTAGCCACGTCCAACAATGACGATTCATATTGTAGAGATGCCTTACAGAAGTAGCCACGTCCAATAACGACGATTCATATTGTAGAGATGCCTTACAGAAGTAACCACGTCCAACAATAACGATTCATATTGTAGAGATACCTAACAGAACAATAACGATTCATATTGTAGAGATACCTTACAAAAGTATCCACGTCCAAGTCCGACAATGGCTATTCATATTGTAGAGATACCTTACAGAAGTAGCCACGTCCAACAAAAACGATTCATATTGTAGAGATACCTTACAGAACAATTCGATTCATATTGTAGAGATACCTTACAGAAGTATCCACGTCCAACAATAACGATTCAGTTTGTGGAGATGCCTAACAGAAGTAGCCATGTTCAGCTATGACGATTCATCTTGTAGAAAGTTAAAAGAAAACTCCAGGGAGAGCAACGCCGACCTTGACACCAAGATGTAATAATTCCCATACTCCATCATTATATGAGCCCCGCCAAGCGAATTTGTGGCTTCGAACATTCCGTCATGACAAATTTTAACTGCGCATGCCCAGCCATTCAGAGGGGTCAGGGATACGGCTTTCGATCTGAAGGTTCCTCTTGATTCACTGCTTGTATGAGCGAGCAGCGAAGGTTCTGGCGAGCATGCGCGGATGCGCAGGCTCGCCTGAACCTTCCTTGCTCGCATAGGCGATAAGTACCAAAATCGCTTGACGGGGCCCATATACATTTCGAGCGATTTGATTGTTTGAAATAAAAGTTTTATACAACCTGGATATTTTCTATGAGCAAAAATCTCAGAACTATATCACCCATCGACTGTAGTAATATAACGCTACGTCAAAGAGCACGTTTTGAACTCGCGCGTCACGTCATTGTATATGAAATGGGCCCCGTCAAGCGATTTTGGTACTTATCGCCTATGCGAGCAGCGAAGGTTCAGGCGAGCCTGCGCATCCGCGCAGACTCGCCAGAACCTTTGCTGCTCGCTCATACAAGCAGTGAATCAAGAGGAACCTTGAGGCAGAAAGCCATGGCATATCCCTGGCCCCTCTAAATGACTGGGCATGCGCAGTTAAACTTTGTCATGACGGAATGCTCGAAGACACAAATTCGCTTGGCGGGGCTCAAATAATATCAACAGCGTTCGACTAAAAGATGGGAAATTATTGTTTTCTTGTTGCTGTTGTTTTTTCTTTTTTTTTCTTTTTCTTTTTTCGATCGGGTTTCTTTCAAAGATGGCAGCTATTAACTGATAACTAATCATTCTGCCGTGGTCGTTGGTAATTTCATTCTTACGCTTTCGAAATAATTCCTAAAAAATTACCTTTTAGTGACATTTTCAACATGTCGACAACAAAGCTGCAATTATAATTAATGAATTATCACTTTTTGTGGATTTTATCGATGTGTAAACTCCGGCGAATCACTCACAAACTCAGCATAAAGCTCCGGGCTTTATACTAAGTTTGTGAGTGATTCGCCGGAGTTTACACACAGATAAAATCCACAAAAATAAAATTCATTCCTTTAATGAGGAAATCTCACAGAGAACTAACACAACAACAAGCGCTTAAAAAGCGGACGAATCAGGCCCCGAGGTTATAAAACACTTTCATGCTCAACTCAGCTGAGCATGCAATTTATAATGCTCATAAATATTAAAATACAAATGATAGAGTCACGTTTCTTGCTCAGTTCAGCACCGAATGTTATTTGTCATGCACATGAATTTTAAAATGCCAACAATTGTTGGCATTTTAAAATTCATGAGCAGGACAAATTTCATGCTCAGCTGAGTTGAGCATGAAAATAGTTTTATAACCTCGAGGCCAGCTTTCTTTTCCTCAAACGGGCCATTAGAAAGCACTTAACAACAAATGATTACAACAAAACAACAACGGAAGAACAACGCCAGAAGCGCCGCCTTAGAACGATAGTAACACAATCTATCGGGGAGGCTTAAAGTCCTTGGGATCCCTGAAAAGAAGTATTTATGTTTTACAATAACAGTTCCTATTGTAGAGATGTTTGACAGAAGAGTTGCTCTTGCTATAACAATTCATATTGTAGAGATGCCTTACTGCCTTACTATTCAGATTAGAGAGATGCCTCATAGAAATATTAATCTTACTATAACAATGCATATTGGAGAGAAGCTTTACAGATGTATTGATTCAGGTGTTGTCAATATATGTCAAATTCTCTGAGTCCACCAGAAGATTCGGTAGAGTGCCTTTTAGCACGCTTTTTACAAGCGGACGAAGAACTATATGGGAGAAGAACTATATAAGCACTTGTGCTTTCGTTCTAATCCCAAATTGTATAATAACTTGTCACATATTGTAATGATGTTATTGCTATAGTAATAAAATATGTTTAAACCAAGCGGACGAAATGGTCATATACGCCTCAGCTATGCTTATGTTACAGTTGAATTCACACAATCGGGTGACTTGGTTAACCTTTTTTGTTGATGGAATATTCCTAAGGCAGGTACAAACGATAGCTCCGCCTAGTCAATCTTATCTGCGACTACTATAAAGTGACTGCATGAGTTAGTCTTTGTTTGTTTGAATTGATTTGTTTGTTTGAATTGGAGTTTAACCGTTCAGTTTACCTATCTACGCTTTTCCTGGGCAAGCTTTTATGTAAGCGGTTAAACAGTGCACATTCTTTAGCCAGAAACTCTTGAATCAGCGGAAGGGAGAGAATGACCGTAGAAAAGATTTCATGATCAATCTCCACCAAAGAATGTTGCCGACCCCGGCAGGTATCGAACCCGCGTCCTCCTGATCGCCAGTCAGACCAACCGAGCCCGGCTTGTTTGATTTTAGGTTTTACGTCCCCGTCAACACTATTTAGGCCATTTTGGAGACGTTGCTTCCAATTTTGTGCGACTTTTACCAGACATTGAGATGAAGTCCCCGCCGCCCCAACAAACCAAAAGTGTGTATATTTAGGGACGGTCGAACTCGGACCAATTTGCCTGGGCAGTCTTAGACCCTCTAAGCGGTTTACCCGTACTCGTGTGCGATCGGAGTTAGCTCTGTGTGGAGGAATCATGCAGCCCAATCTATTTTTCGAAGTCCCGAAGGGCGGGGGCCGAACATGAGTTAATCTGTCGCCGTGTTTAAAGGAAGACTAATTTTGAAAACAGGAAATAGCTTTGCTGGTAGAAGGATGACTATTCTTAGGGGGAATGGGAACACATGGCAGATTTTTCCGCCATTTTTCAAAGGGAGACAACTTTCGGGACTTCCTGTTCGCTTTTCTATAAACCCTGTGCCACTGAAAAAGGAGTCCCTCAGGAGCAAATTCTTTCCTTTAGGAGTTGACCCCTATTGACATGGGAGACAAAATACTTTTGCAAGAGTTGCCTCCCCTGAAGGCGTTCCCATTCCCCTTAAAGGCTAGTTACCAAACTGGACAATGCCCAAAGGTGTATATGGTATTACATAAAACGTTTCGATGTGCACTGCTTTTGTTTGTTTGATATGAGGTTTATCGTCCCCGTCAATACAGTATAGGTCATTTTGGAGACGTAATTTCCAATTTTGTGGGACTTTTACCCGACATTGAGATGAAATGACTTCTCAAGCCCTGTCGCCCAATGAAACCAATAGGGTTTATAAGCAGGGACGGTCCGACTCGCATCGCTTTGGCTGGGCAGGCTTAGATCCTCTGAGCGGTTCACCAGTACTCGTGTGCGGTCGGTTTCAGCTCTGTGTGGAAGCATCATCAGCCCATAGACATTGAGATTGTTTTATCGCACCAGTAATGTTCACCCCAGTTTCAAGCTCAAATGTTAATTTAACCCATTGCAGATTAAAACCCCCAAATGGTTGCCGTGGCAAACAGTGATGGCCCAGATCAGACTCCGCAGAACGCGGCGTCTGATCAGGGCCTACACTGTTTGCAAAAAGTTCAATTATTTTCCTATTCAGCTGAAGAAAACACAACCTGACACTCCTAAATTTTGAAATGGACTCCTGCTATATATAAGGAGGAAGATTCCATTTGAAAAGGCCCGCCTAAATATGTCACGCATCCCGTGCTTTTGATTGATAGCTAGAATGCATTAATGCCTTGGAAAGCGTAAACTTGAGAACGAAATCACTTTCGCCTTCACGGAGTGATATTTTTCATATTCGTTCTCAAAACATAGATTGTGGTACCCATGATTAGGGGATAGCTGCATTCAAAATTGTCATTAGGGGATGTAAATCGGAAGTTCTACGGTCGAAAATTTCGTTTTACGGCGGCGCGTCAGCGGTGACGGAAAACGTAATTTGCGACCGTAAAACGGACGATTTACCTCCCCGAATGGCAATTTTCATTACAGTTATCCCCATTCTAATGCACTTATTCACTTGTTTTGTTAAAACTTGAACTATTTGCACATATCGGCAACCGCTGTGAGCTGAGTAAAACCAAATGGCAGCCAATGAAAAGCGACGTTACGTGATGACGTCAGGTTTCCGACAGTTTATCGCAGAATATACTTTCACAAATTTTTGACGTTATCCAATCAGACGTCGCATTACATACGAAAGTGCATTAGAATCTATGTTTTAAGCAGAATTTAGAAAAATATGGTACACCACTTAGTGCGGTTTTAAGGGGGTCAAAATTATTTAGGCGATAAACACTGCAGAGATTTATCGAAATCAGCCTGAAAACAGTCTTACAGAGAACTGAATCCGTAAACTAACCAGACAGACCTACTCTAACCACACTTTATCCGGTAAGCATAGTGTACCGAAGAACAGAAAGTGAAATTCGGCAACTCGAACACCGATGGCTCATTTACCATAGCTGTTTTAAGGGGAATGGGAACACCTTCAGGGCAGGCAACTCCTGCAAAAGTATTTTTGTCTCCCATGTCAATAGGTGTCAACTCTTAAAGGAAAGAATTTGCTACTGAGGAGAAAATTATTTCCTTTAAGAGTAGACCCCTTTTTCAGTGGGGCACGGCTTATAGAAAAGCGAACAGGAAGTTACAAAAGTTGTCTCCCTTTGAAAATGGCGGAGAAATCCGCCAGGTGTTCCCGTTCCCCTTAAACTCATTCTTGAGTCCCTAGGAAAAAAAACACAAAAAAAACATAACTGCATTTTGTTTCTTTATCGTGAAATTGTATATTGTGTGTACTCATTAGAATCGCCTCATTATGAGGCGATTCTAATGAGTACGTACACACAACATACATTTTGAGGCGATTCTAATGACTACACACAACATACATTATGAGGCGGTTCTAATGAGTATACAAAACGTACATTATGAGACGATTCTGATGAGTACACACAACATACATTTTGAGACGATTCTAATGAGTATACACAACATACATTATGAGGCGATTCTAATGAGTACACAAAACATACTTTATAAAGCGATTCTAATGAGTGCACACAGCATACATTCATTTAAGAAAACTCGAATAGATATTTCTGTAATATGCACTGGACTAACACTCATGATTAACCCTCACTTTTCGAACAACCCCTATCTCGTTCAAATATTCATGGTCCCAGAGGTGTTCCAGTTATTGAAGGTTGGCTGTACTTGTGATATTGAGACCACCTAAAATTATACTTTTTCTGCTTTAAAAAGCTTATTTAGAAGGGTGCACTTATTCTTTTTTTGTCTTTTCTGCCCACAATATCCTCTGATCAGGGACCACCTTTGGGACTGTTCAAAATTGGTTTTAAAGACCACTTTTGAACAGTCCCAATAGGAATTGTATTGTACTTTCTTTCTTCCACTGCTAAAAATGCCATGTTTCTTATGATTATCCACGATATTATCCTTATTCTGCTCAGCATAGAGTATCGACATTTGCTAGAACCGCATTGATCACTTATCTCTATGCATAAAGTGGGACTTACAAGTTCGTGTATCGCACCAGGCAATGAGAAGTCTCTCCTTTTTGGGACGATCGGTTTACGATCGACCCAAATTTAATAAATGGCCAAACGGAATTCATGCAGTTGTCCACGTGACCATCACTGATTTGGGAAAACCAATATTAGGTTTTATTAATAGAACGTGAAATGTTGCGCTATTTTTATCGATGCAACAAGAGTCTTGACAGTAATCGTGTGCTGGATATTACCTAGATCAGACGCCGCTTAAGGTGGCGTCTGATCAGCAGGTTGCACAGGAACTTCTCTGTTTGCTAAAATAGTGGCATTTGAGGGTTAACGAACTAGTATAAGAATGTCAGGTTGCTCACGTAATGAAAGAAAAACAATATCTTAATCCAGGCCACGATGTCACGTGACGTCTTTCGGAACATTCTATTTATAAAACTGTTACACAAATGTATGCCAAGTCGAGTAAAATAGACTTTTCGCACTCATGCTAAGAACTTAATTTTAGAACCCTGAAATGTTTAAGTGCAAAAATGAGTAGCCCAGACTATATAGTGGTACCATTATTAGACATTCAGAGTAGACCAATATCGGATATAGAGTACATTGCTTCTGATCAGGTCAGCACTGTTCGCCATATGTATGCAATAACAGTTTTGAACATGATTCAGGGCCGTACGCAGACTCTGAAAAGGGGCGCGTTGAGGATGCGAATTTCAGGTATTTTGCAGAGGGTGAAAAACTGTATGAATCTGAAATAATTTCCAAAAGATGGGAGGGGGCTGCGTTTGCACCCTCCCCACTCTGTTGAACAAAATCCAAGTACTACCCTAAGACGTCAGAGCGCAGCGTAAGAAGAAAATTCTTGACTGTGTTCGTTTGTTTGATTTAAGGTTTAACGTCCCCGTCAACACTGTATAGGTCATTCTGATGCGTTGCTTCCAATGTTACGGGACTTTCACGTCTGCGTGGAAGCATCATGCAGCCCATCTATTTATTCAAGCCCCGATGGGCGGGGGCGGGTGGACTGTGCTCGTACACTTGGGCATTGGCAAACAGAATCTACATAATCAGACGCCACATAACGCGATGTCTGATCAGCTTTACTGTGCTTGCTTAAGTTAAACGAACAGTTAGATTCTCAACTCAGGACTATTTTCCCAACCTACACTCAGAGACGATCGACCCACCAGTACTCTCAGTGCTTTGATTTCTTATATTTTTATTTTTTCTGTAATTTCGAAATTTTGGCTCAAGTGACAATATGCACCGGAGTTTTTGGTTGTGTGTCGTGAGCGGTGAAAATCATTGAACTTAACTTTTACCCTTGCAAAATAGTATTCTGGCTGGCAAATGGTGATTTAACCCTTAAGACGCCGAGAAAAACTACATCTGAAAATGTCGTCTTCAAACTTTTTAAAGATATGTCTGCATACAGGTAAACAGTGTGGGCCGAGATCAGACTTCTCCTTGAGGAGCAGTCTGACAGTCTGATCTGGGTCCACACTGTTTGCCAAAAATGACTTTTAAACTGACCGCAGAGGTCAAAGCAAACAACAATTGTCGCGATTGGCTTTAAGCAAACGACAATTGTCCCGATTGGCGTTTTAGGAGTTGTGCACTTTTCTAGAGATCACTGAGAAGACGTAGCACTTTTAATGACATTTAGTTTTCTTTTTGAGAAAGCGGATTCTCTTTTTCAAGTTTAAAAAACAAAAACTGAAAGGGGAAAGAGATATTTTAGTTAATTTTCCGTTAAGATCTTACGGGAGATAAACCTGATAATTACTCTGTTAGGGTCTTAATTTGTCATATTGAGTATTGAGGCGAGCTTTATGAATGTAATATATAGCATTTTAAATTCTTTTGAAGTCTCATTTCTACCCATTTATTAATGACGGAAAATTTGATCTATAGCCCAAAGAGGTACAAATTTCTCTTGCACGTTGTGACACCTGTTTACCCAGACACCAGAACAATAATCAAACGAAGGACTATAACTTTCAAACATACTTTGTTTCAAGATTTTTAGGGGGTCTATCTCAAATGAACCTTTTTATCTTTAAACTAATAAAAAGAAAGGCGCGCATGAAAAAAATTATTAATCACAATCGAACATCAAAAATCATTTGCGTCAACCCCGATTCGCCAATGCCTTTAATTCATACAGCTAAACCAGTCCGTGAAATGGACATCCCCCTAAACCCCACTTTATATAGAGAAATCTGGGCCAAAGTTTAAGGGGCTACACGTTATTTTTCTTATTTCTGCTCCTAGATATAGGTTGTTGGTACTCGTTAGAATTGTCTCAATGAGGCGGTTCTAACGAGCATCCACAACCTATGTTTGCAGTATAGATAAGAACAATATCACGGAATGTCATCATTAAGTAGCCATTTTGGAGATGTGAAAAAAATGCACTATGCATCACGAAAAGACGCCTATATAATTTTGACCCCCTTGAACCCCACTTTTATATAGTAAAACTGGGGTTCACAGGGGTTTACCTTATTTTTCTTAGTTTTGCTCTAAAATATAGATTGTGGGTACTCGTTAGACCCCTGTTTTCTCTCTATAAAGAGGAGTTTAGAAGGGTGTTCATTTCACAGACTTGTTTACCTGACGGTTGCTCGCTTGGCTCACTGTTGATGATGATGATTTCGTGTTTAACGACGCGTCAACCCTCCTGGCGGGCCATAAGCGTCAGTCGGTTAATGGTTAAACGGCAAGAATAATTATGACGATATTAAAAGTAACAAGTCAGAATGATAATGTATAAAAATCTGAAACAGTTAAACGCTCACTGTTGAATGCAGGGTAATTTGGAGTCTGCATTAGAACTGTAGGTGGTAGTTGAGGGAGAGAGAGAGAGAGAGTGTGTGTGTGTGTGTGTGTGTGTGTGTGTGTGTGTGTGTGTGTGTGTGTGTGTGTGTGTGTGTGTGTGTGTGTGTGTGAATTCGGGTTTAACGTCGCTTTCAACAATTTTTCAGTCATATCACGACGGTGTCTGGTTGCGACAGGGAGCTCAATGCTCACGTTTATAGTGCTGCCTCACTGAAGTATCATGTCCCAGACACGTTAAATGATACCACACCCAGTCACATTATCCTGACACTGGGTCGACCAGTCCTAGCTCTACCCCGTAAATCTGAGTGCCAATGCGAGGAGCAGCTAGTACCATTCTAAACGACTTTGGTATGTCGCGGCCCGAGATCGAACCCGTGACCTCCCGTTCCCCGGAGCGGACACTCTACCAACTGAGCTATCGGGGCCGGTCAGGGAGAGATTAGTTGAGTATCCGTTAATCTCTGCTTTGAAGCTACTCCCCCTTCCCACCGCACCACCAACCCACTCTCGGTGTTCTTTTCTGCTGACCGCCCGAAAATTGTCGTTCCTTTGCAGTCTTTATATATTGGTACTCGTCATAGGGGCTTGAATCATGAAAAAAAAATGATTTTTTTTTTTTATTATTATTCTTTTTTTTCATGATTCAAGCCCCTATGGTACTCGACATGTCAGTAACCCTTTGCGTGAGATGTCCGTTTTCGGCGATCGTGTCATTTACTGAATAAATTTTGTTTATAGAGGATCTAACATTATTGGATTTATTAAACTTATTGAGGAAAAGGGATAAAATGCGAGGCTTTGCCGAGCATTTTATTCCTTTCCTCAACGAGTTTAATAAATTCAATAATACATGAACACGAATTCAAGATTCTATTTATCATATGACATTTAAAACGCATTTTTTCAGAATTTTAAAGCAGATATGTCAATACTGCGCCATTAGAAAGGCGACGTCGTTAAGGGCGTCTTACACGTAACGTAACGTTACGGGGCATATTTAACTCAATTGCATATTTAATCCACGAGTGGATTACGGAATTTATTACATCTCAGACGCGACGCCATATGATAAATGTTTTAACAGCCGTTGTATTACCCAACTATGTATAGGGAAAACCGGGAAAACCAAGGGTATAGATTGATTTCCCTAACTATATCTAAAACATATTTTTGTGTTCGTTCGAAACGCCTCGATAATCATTTCGCAAACATGCCTATACAAATACACTGCCACTTTTATCGCCGTAAAAATGAAAATCTTAAGAAGAAAAATTGTGATATTTTTCTTATTTCTGCTCCAAATATAGATTGTGGGCACTCGTTAGAACCGCCTCATCGAGGCGGTTCTAACGAGTACCCACAATCTACATTTAAGAGCAGAAATAAGAAAAATAAGGTATACCCCCTGAAACCCCAGTTTTACTATATAAAAGTGGGGTTCAAGGGGGTCAAAAGTATATAGGCATGTTTTCGTGATGCATAGCCAAACAAGGCATTGAGAGAACACAGCGCAAGGGAAATTGATAAGTATTCAAGGGAGAGTGTTTTAAACCCATATTTTACAATGGAATCTCCCACCTGGTCCATTTCTAATTTTAGGGGTAACTGGTTTGTTTTGTTTCCCGTACTCTTAGGCGCCCACCAATATTATTTGACGCAAGTGAAGAGCGCAGAACCGCCCGAATGTAGGAAAGAAAGTATCAGGAAAAAGTATCAGGAAAAAAGTATCGGAAAAAGTATCAGGAAAAAAGTATCAGGATAAAAAAATATCAGGAAGAAAGTATCAGTTTCATGTAAAATATATAGAATTAAGATTTAAATGCAGTTGCCATCTGAAGGTAAATTTTAATGTATCTGGTGCATGAATATAGCATCTCAGATCATGTTGTGGGACTTTTACCAAACATTGAGATGAAATCTCAAGCCCCGCCGCCCAATGAAACCAAAATAGGGTTCATGAGCAAGGAGGTCCGACGTGCACACTTTAGTGTGTTTAATTTGAGGTTTAACGTGTCTGTCTACACTATATAGGTCATTTTCGAGACGTTGCTTCCAAGTCCTGACATTGAGATTAAGTGACATCTCAACACCTGCCGCCCAATGAAACTGGGGTTTGCATTTTTCTTATTTCTGCTTTCGGTACCCGTTAGAACCGCCTCGGGGAGGCGGTTCTAATGAGTACCCCGTATCTATATTTTGAGCAGAAATAAGAAATATATGACATTTTTTTATCTTATGTTTTCATTTTTTCGGCAATAAAGGTTACAATTTATTATTAGTAGGTGTGTTTTCGTAATGGTTGTATCAACGTTGATTCCACAGAGAGAGAGAGAGAGAGAGAGAGAGAGAGAGAGAGAGAGAGAGAGAGAGAGAGAGAGAGAGAGAGAGAGAGATTGATAGATTTGAGGTTTAACGTCCCCGTCAACACTGTATAGGTCATTTTGGAGACGCTGCTTCCAATTTTGTGGGACTTTTACCCGACAAACAGATGAAATGACATCTCAAGCCCTGTCACTTAATGAAACCAATAGGGGTTATAAGAATGGGCGGCCCGACTCGCACCGCTTTGTCTGTGCAGGCTTAGATCCTTTAAGCGGTTTACCAGTACTCTCAGCTCTGCGTGGAAGCATCATGCAGCCCATGTATTTCTTCAAGCCCCGATGGGCGGGACAGAGACAGAGAGAGAGAGAGAGAGAGAGAGAGAGAGAGAGAGAGACTGCTTACAGTTTAAACAAAATAAATGTGATTAAACTATATATGGGAATATTATGTCGACGGATGATGACATTCAACGTCACAAAGTCGCCAATGTATCCAATTTTGCTGTCAAAACCGATGTTAAACGATTTAACTTCACACCCATGCTGATTGTGAAGTATTGCCTGTTTACATCGAAAGTTTGCAGACGTCAGTCGCGCGCCATTTTGTCTACTAGTAATTGTTGTCTGCAAAGTATGAAACAGGGAGTTATTGAACTTGTAATTGTCAAAATGTATAATAATTCAACTTTCTATGACAACCTATTTTCTATGACAACCTATTTATAACAGATCATATAGATGTATATTACTTTCTGTAATATTACTCTACAATAGGCCTCGCTGGCTCAGTCGGTCCGACTGGTGATCAATAGATCGTAAGTTCGAGCGTCGCCGGGTCCGGCAACATGCTGTCGGTCATTTTCTCTTCCTCTGGCAAGTCATGTTACAGTTACTGGGTTGGAACCGCATTCCCCACTTCCTAGCCCAGCTACCGAATTAGTTTCAATGTATCTTCCGAAGTTTTTATCACATTCATCGGCGAAGAGCCTTATTTCTGAATCGGTTTCCTGTGAGATGTCATTTATGTCAAGGGAGAAAAGAAGTGGACCAAGAGCTGTCCCCTGTAGGACCCCAGACAAGACAGGGGCCCAATCAGATTTACTTCCATTAACAGCCGAGAAGCCTCCGTGGTCGAGTGGTTACGCTACTCGCCTTGTAAACCAGGGGTCGCAGGTTCGATCCCGGGCTTCTCCAGACTTTCGGACGAGTCTTTAAACCGAGGTCCCGTCTCCGTATGACCTTAGCTGTTGGTGGGACGTAAAACAGAAACACACTCCATTAACAGCCACCCGTTGTTCTCTATGGCATAGAAAAGCGTCAATCCATTTTAAAGTTTTGCCACCAATGCCATACCCATTAAGTTTGCTTTTCAGAAGCTCATGAGGAGGTGTATCAAAAGCGTTCTCAAAAGTAAATTTGTCCACCATTATCCAAGATTTTAGCCCAATCATCTATCACTGTCACCAGTTGTGTTTCACAGCTATGGTTCTTTCTGAAAGCATGCTGTCTATCAGATGAGCCCCGCCAAGCGAATTTGTGTCTTCCAGCATTCCGTCATGACAAATTTTAACTGCGCATGCTCAGCCATTCAGAGGGGCCAGGGATATGGCTTTCTGTCTGAAGGTTCCTTTTGAATCACTGCTTGTATGAGCGAGCAGCGAAGGTTCTGGCGAGACTGCGCGGATGCGCAGGCTCGCCTGAACCTTCGCTGCTCGCATAGGTGACAAGTACCAAAATCGCTTGACGGGGCCCAGATAATAGTTTATGTTGGTCAAGGTGGGCCATTACATTTGAACAAACAATATGCTCCAAAAGTTTGTAAGGTACACATGTGAGTGATACAGGGCGATAATTTTCAGCACAAGTTCGATCACCTTTCTTGTACTGTGGGCATATATTTGCTAAAGACCATTCCTTGGGAATTTCACCCGAATCAAGTGACTGTTGAAAAAGGTGTGCGAAAACCGGACATAATTCAACTGCAAGTTCCTTTAGGACTCTGTGATGCAACTCATCAGGTCCTAATGCTTTAGAAGGGTTCAGGCCTTTCAGAAGTTTGGTTACACCTTCTTTAGCTACAACAATGTTCTCCATGCACGGGGCCGTCCTTTCAAGCAATGGAACATGGTTGTGCACTTTTTGTTTATAGAAGTAAAACATGAAGTTGATAATTTGGAGAGTTCAGTGGTGGAACAAGAGCTTAAATTTGCAATAAACCGTGCTGTGTATGGTCTTTTATGAAGTTTAGGTAACCAATATAACGTAGGAAGCTTGTCTTGGCCTTCTGTAACACAAACAGCAAACTTGGTGCCTGACAAATGTGGGCATCAACTAAAGTCCTCTCTACAGCTAAAGGCCTTAGTACCAGCAAGTTCATGCTGAAGAGTGTTAACATAGTGAAGCCGTCAAACACCAACCGCATTGTAAGCGGCCTTATCTGCTGGAGCCAAAACAAACCTGTTATGAAATTCTTGAATACATAGTTTAAGGTGACGTAAAGACGTCTTAGGTTTAGGAGGTAATCAGTACGTATTTTGAGAATAAAAGGTCATTAGCCTACATATTAAGTGAGAAGCGATATATGCTGGTACTCTACATAAATCCTGCCAACCATATCCCTGGTGTCCGAATTGGCCACACCCCAGGGACTCCCATAGGCTTATATCTTATACTCAATCTTATTATCAGAATCCATGCCGCTTAGAGTTAGAGCTTTCATATTTAGTATGGAGCAATGTCTAGTGGTTCCCTGCATAAATCCTACCAACCATACCCCTGGGATCAAAATGGGACACGTCCCCGGGGTGTCATTAGCTCCCATAGGCTTATTTTGAAGAAAAAAAATTCTTATCTGGAACAATGTGGCCTAGAGCTTTCATATATAGTATGTAACAACGTCAAGTGGTCCCCTAGATAAATTCTTCAACCCTGCCCCTGGGGTCCGAATTGGCCCAATCCCAGGGGTCATTAGCTCGCATAGGCTTATAAAGGGAAAACCTTTCAAAACATATTCTTCTCTGAAACCATGAGGCTCAGAGCTTAAGTATTTAGTATGAAGCAATATCTAGTGGTACCCTACATAAATCATGCCAGCCATGCCCCTAGGGTCAAAATTGACCCGCCCAAGGGGTCATAATATCCCATAGGCTAGCGAATGGAAATGCTTAAAAAATCTTCTTAACCGTGCGACCCTTAGCTTACGTATTAAGTGTGAAGAATATCTACTTGTACTCTACATAAATCTATGGGATCCAAATTGGCCACACCCCAGTGACTCCCAGACGCTTATAATGAGAAGGAAAAAAAAAACAAGAAAAAAAAACACTCTTCTTCTCCGAATCCATGAGGCCCAGACCTTTCTTATTTAGTATGTAGCAAAGTCTAGTGGTCCCCTATAGTAAGTCCTGCCAACCGTGCATCTAGGGTCCAAATTGGCCCCTCCCTGGGGCCATCAGTTCCCATAGGCTATGTTGCACTGATGAGTTAGGAGGCCTTCATGCGAACTGAACAAATTATTTGTCTAGATCGCGACGGAAGTAAGGGCGAGGATTGTGGCAACGTAAAATCGATTTAAGCCCCCTAGTGGAATTCGTTTCACTGACCGTTCCAATGCGGTTCTTCTGTCGCGGTTTATTTTTGTACAGGTTTGTCTTTGAGTGTTTGTATCGCTTATATTATCTTCTTTGATAGCCATTTGGCCATTTTGTGGGAAAGTAACTGTCCTTTTGATGTTTCCGTTGTTTCATTTTTTCATGATTGTGTTTCTTTCCTTTTTGGTGTTTCTGATGGGAGCTGTGGGTTAATGGTATCGATTCTTGATCATTGCCTTCACTGGAAAACTTTCAAAAGAATCTTCTGAAACCATGAGGCCCTTAGCAGTTCTCATATTTAGTATGAAGCAATTTCTAGTGATACCCAAAAGAAATCCTGGCAAAGATGCACTTGGGTCCAAATTTGCCCCGCCCGGGCCGCGGTGGCTGGGGATGGGGTCCCTCTTAAAATTATCTTCTGTAGTAATGTAGTAATTACTACATTTTGATTTTTTTACTACATTATGCGTTGGCATAGTCGACGCGAAATGAAGTAAAAAAATTATTTCATTTCGCGTTGATATGCACCATATCGACGCATAATGAAGTAATGATGGTAGAACATAGCTGTCTTCGAAAAGACTTAGGAAGCAATACAGTTAAATTCCTACAATTTAGACCACATTTGAGACGGTTCAAAAGTGGTCTTTAAGACCACAGTTGAACAGTCCAAAAGACGGTCTTCCACAAAAGCACACTGAAGGTCAAAATCACAAAGAAAAAGGTTTATTGGGCGGCATCTCAATGTCGGGTAAAAGTCCCATGAAATTGGAAGCAACGTCTCCAAAATGACCTAAATAGTGTTGACGGGGACGTTAAACCTCAAATCAAACAAATCAAACAAAAGACAGACAGGCAGACAGACAGACAGACAGACAGACAGACAGAATGGACAAAAACTATATACCCCCTTGCATACTTCGTATGCCGGGGGTATAAATAGATGGGCTGCACGATGCTTCCACGCAGAGCTGATACCGCCCGTACATGAGTCCTCGTAATCTGCTTAGAAGGTCTAAGCCTGTCCAGGAAAACTGCTGCGAGTCGGCCCATCCATGCATATAAACCCTATTGCTTTTAATTGGACGGCAGCGATTGAGATGTCATTTCATCTCAATATCGGGTAAAAGTCCCATAAAATTAGAAGCAATGTCTCCAAAATGACCTAAATAGTCTTGACGGGAACGTTAAACCTCAAATCAAACAAACAAACTGTTGACGCATAATGAAGTAAAATTAAGTATGCCACCCATCGCCGCAAAATGAAATAATTCTTTCATTTTGCTCAAACCTCTTAGTATCGACGCATAATGAAGTAAAAACGACATTTTATTTCATTTCGCGTTGACTATGCCAACGCATAATGTAGTAAAAATTTCAAAATGAAGAAATTACTACATTACTACATTATGCGTTGTAACAAACCTTCCATAGGGTAAAAGTCACACAAAATTGGAAGTAACGTCTCCAAAATGACCTTTACAGTGTTGACAGGGACGTTAAACCTTAAATCAATCAAACAAACAAACAAAACATACATCAAATGAAATAACCCCCGGGATAGGGTCAAACTAGACCTCAGGGGCATTTATCTAGGGGACCACTAGACACTGCTACATACTAAAAATAAACAGTATGGGCCTCGTGGTTTCGGAGAAGAAGATTTTTTAAAATGTTTTCCATGGTATGGGAGCTGAAAGTTTCCATTGCAACCAGAGTTTTCATCGGACGGCGACCATTTGTACAAAGTTTTAATCTCCCTTTAACACAAGGATCCACGTTAAGTTTGAAGAAATTTGGCCTAGGGGTTTCTGAGGCGATGTCGAACGACGGACGGACGATGGACAACAGGCCATGGCATACGCTAACAAAAAAAAAATAAAAAACAGGAATCAAAACTTGGATTTTGAACGGTCAGGAAGAAATGACTTGTTTGGCTTAAGTAGATTTAACGGGGTCAAAACAATAAAAGAAAGTTAAAGACAAATTTGAAAGGGTTATTTCATTTGATGTAATATACGATTTCAAGTTGTCTCAGCATCAAATGAAATTATTATTTCATTTGATGTTATATTTAAATGAAACTGAACATATCAACATTAAATGAAAGGAAAATATAGATATTTCATTTGATGTTACGTTTGTTTGCAAGTGAACATCAAATGGGAGATGCTTTCATTTAATGTTATGTTTGCAAGCCCGCTCTACTCTTTCATTTAATGTTATATTTGCAAGCCGCTCAACAGCCGCTCGACATCAAATGAAATATTGTTTCATTTGATGTTACGTTTGCACGCAACTCTACATCAAATTAAAAAAAATATTTCATTTGATGGCGTTATTTCATTTGATGTTGTAACACATGTCAATCTTTGCTAGCTCATTACGAAAACACGCCTATACAAATACATTGTAAACTTTAGCACCGAAAAATGAAAATTTTAAGATGAAAAATTTGGATATTTTTCTTATTTCTGCTCAAAATATAGATTGTGGGTACTCGTTAGAACCGCCCCATCTAGGCGGTTCTAACGAGTACCCACACTCTATATTTTAGAGCAGAAATAAGAAAAATAAGGTATACCCCTGCAAACCCCAGTTTTACTACATAAAAGTGGGGTTGAAGGGGGTCAAACTTATATAGGAGTGATTTCCTGATGTGTTTCTTACCAGTTCGCAAGCCCCGAAGACAGATTTTTTTTTCTAGGCGGGGCTTAAGATAGTATATTTCCTATCATTAATCTTTTATAGTTATTATTTCAAACTTATGCACATTCAGTACATTAATATACATTACACCTAATTGCAAATTTCTAGCCCCAAATCGCATTTTCAAACTCAAAGCGGTGACCTTCGAAAACAATATCTCAAACAAAACGGCATCCTTTCATGCTGCACCTAGTAACACGAATCGTTGTACGCAAGCGGTTCGACTCTGATTACAGCAAGTCTTAGCACCGCCCATCACGTGTACGTGACATTCATCACTTCAACTGACAGGCTTACTTGACGTTCAAGATGACCGCATGACTAAAAAAATAATAAATAAATAAATAAATAAATAAAAATGGAATGAAACGAAAATCAATCGAGCGATCACCTCCTTTTCTTGAATCAGAATATTTACTGACATTTTGAGTTTACATCTGGCGGACACTTAGAGATTACGAACAGAAGTTTATGTCATAAAATTCTAAATTGAATTTTAATAATCCAAGCGGCGTCACGCAAAAATGTCTTCAGCGTAGCTCCGTAAAGTCAAAACATAAAGGTGAAGGCACAGCCTCTTATGAGGGCAGCGCTGTTGCTCTTTCTGGTGTGCGAACATTGAACACTGACGAGACAGCATGGGTGCGCAGGATCATCTGAGTCTTCGCTGATCGCAAATACGCTAATGATCCGTTCTGCATGACAAAGTGTTGCCGATAAGTTCATGACGACACATTCATTTCCACCCTCACGCGTCCATCCCAATGTAGATCTCGGGAAAAACAAGAATTTTTACATGACTGGAACACAGTTTGTTTGCATGACCTGCAAGAGCGATATGAGCCGGGGCACAGCATTTCCTATAATATTGTATGTGCGCCCAGAGAAGACTGATCAGCCTGTGCATACACACAGTCTGGTCAGAGACTTCGCTGTCCGCCTGCTTCGATGGACGTACAGGCGATCTTATAGGAAATGCTCTGCCCCGGCTCATAATCGGAAACACTGTATGCCAAACAATTTTTTTCTGTATTCAGCCGCTTCCTTTATTCGGCGCATATTAAAGATTCTGGTCGGTTTGATGTCCCCTCACAGTTTTTTTTTTTTGTTTTTTTTTTTTTTTGTTTTGGTTTTACGACCCTTTCAAGATTATTTCACTCATATCGAGCCGATCGTTAATCAGAGGTGGGCGAAAACCGGAGTACCCGGAGAAAAACCACCTGACCTTCCGTTGCAGAACTTGGCGTCTCACATGTGACCCGAGCGAGGCTCGAACCACAGCGGTGAGAGACCTAATGATCAAGAGTCAGCGCTCTTAACCACTAGGCCACGGAGGCCCGTTCCCTCACAGTTTGGACAAGTCTATTTCCAATTTTAGGAAAGAGGTGTCTATTTTATATTATGTGAAGAGGGACATACTGTTGTCGGTGTGTATCTCGTTGGTGACAATTTCTTGTGCGCACATTAACTCTTGAACGGGTTAGCGGATTTTCATCAAACTTGCAGGAATATATCATTGGAATTAGCGTAGGAGGTGATCAAATTTTGTTTACATTGACTTTTTTTTTCAAGGTCACCATGGGATTAAAATGGGCAAACTTCAGCCTAATTAATCTTGTATGTATCTGTTGAAGGATTTTCATTAAACTTGCAGTGACACTTCATTGAAATATGCTTAAGAGCTGATTAGAGTTTAGTGACATTAATCTCATTTTCAAGGTCACCACAGGGCAAATTTAAGACAAATTAAGTGTGTGTGTGTATTTTATATCAGGAACCTTTTGGAAGATTCTTTCCAGACTTGTTTGTATACATCACTGTGACAAGTCAAATAGTTCAGAATTGAATTGTTACTGGTGACACGTCAAATGACATTCATACACCAACGTTTCCTGCGATAACGCGCACTCATAAAGGCATAGCACTGGTGGACATTGTCTTTGTTTGGTGCAAACCGAGTTACTCGTCATGGGCATCCAAAAAGGGTATGCTTTTCTGGAACTCCTGTTCCGTCTTGTTCCGAATGTTAACGTGACGCATTTTAGAGTCTCATTTCACAGTTGAATAGGTTTGTGATCTTGACCTTATTTGTAAGGTCAGCAAAGGATTAAAATCATTAAATTTCAGTCAAATCCTACATGAGTGCGCGTTATCGCAGGAAACGTTGGATAGATTCCCATCAGAAAGGCATAGCACTGGAATAGATAAAGAGTTGATTCAGATTTGGAGACCATGACCTTTTCAAGGTCAGTTTGGGACTAAACTTGTCAAATTTCAGTCACGGTAGGTTTGTTTGCAAAGTATCTTAGGGGGATTCTCATCAAACTTGCATAGATCTATCATTGCTACAGGCCAATGCATTGAATAAGTCTGGATGACCTTGATCTCATTTTAAAGGTCATGTCTTAAAACATTCAGGCTGGCTGATTGGGGACAACTGCTTTCTTTGAAAACAATTATAGGTATTATTATTATTATCATTATTATTATTAATTTATTATTATTATATTATAATTAATTCATGTATTTCGTTAACATCGTGGCAACTCTGGTCAAATGCCGTGCTTTGTTGCGTAAACTTTGTTTGCTTTTGTACTTATATGAGCCCTCAGATCATTGAGTCACTTGATGGTGAACTTGGTGGACATTATAATCATTCCAGAGTCTTTGTTTGGTGCAAACCGAGTTACTCGTCATGGGCATCCAAAAAGGGTATGCTTTTCTGGAACTCCTGTTCCGTCTTGTTCCGAATGTTAACGTGACGCATTTTAGAGTCTCATTTCACAGTATTCCTTTATGTTCTTTTTTAGTCTGAGAACGTATCAGTGTCCCCGACTAAAACGTTTTCATGACAATGCACCAATACATCTGCCGGCCCCCGCCCATCGGGGCTTGGAGAAATATATGGGCTGCATGGTGCTTTAACGCAGAGCTGAATCCGACCCACACACGAGTACTGGTAAACTACATAGAGGATCTAAGCCTGCCCAGGCAAATCGATGTGTATCGGGCCGTCCATTCTTATAAACCCTATTGGTTTCATTGGGCGACAGGGCTTGAGATGTCATTTCATCTCAATGTCGGGTAAAAGTCCCACAAAATTGGAAGCAACGTCTCCAAAATGACATTTACAGTATTGACTTGACCCGTCATCCAGTTCAATCATTAGTTTTCACTAGGGGTAAGAAAGAATATGGCGTGTTCCATTAGGATAACGTACCTAAGCAATACACTGCTTCGTTCCATGGCTCTAGCAATGGCATTTATCGGATGACAAAGTTCTTAATTATCCTCCACACATAGGTGCTCGTTAGGACCTCCGTTAGAACCGCCTCAGTGAGTATGTGGCGGTTCTAACGAGCACCCACATCGGAGTAGAAACATTATGTTAACAAGTCAATGAAATCTATACTCTGGTAAACCCCACTTAATATAGGGAAAAGTGGGGTTTACAGAAGTATACATCGTTGTCTTATCTCTGCCCCAAAACAGAGATTGTGGATACTCGTCAATATCGCAGTTATAAAGGCGTATCCACAATCTATGTTTTGGGCGGACAATGAGGTGGTTATAACGAGTACCCACAATTTATGTTTTGGGCAGAAATAAGAAAACTATTACCAATTATCAGTTGATACATGCCATTTTCTTGACCTTATCTCATAAAGGCAAGTTATCCTAATGATAAGAAAAGTAATGTATACCCGTGTTAACTCCACTTTTTCCCAATATAAAGTGGGGTTTGCCGGGGGTGGTGTTAATGTGGTGTGTGCGTCGGGTACTCCTCAACAAATGGTAAAAGTGCGTCACTCGGCTGGGGTATTTCGGGCCAACCTATTCCACCCCCTGCTTATCCGAGCATGAAATTTGAAATGGTGACATAATCTAGCCTGTGTAAAAATATCCTGATAAGTCGAGTTGAAATTCAAAGACCTGAAACAGTAATGGCAACCGGCCCCCGCCAATAGGGGCTTGGAGAAATATATGGGCTGCATGATGCTACCACGCAGAGCTGAATCCGGCCCGCACACTAGTACTGGTAAACCGCTTAGAGGATCTAAGCCTGTCCAGGAACCGAGGTGCAAGGCGGGCCGTCCATGCTAATATTAAAACCCTATTGGTTTTGTCACAGGGTTGGAAAAAGAAAATGGCTCGACCGGGACTCGAACCCAGAGCCTTTCGCATACCGTGCGAACACTCTACCGACTGAGCTACCGAGCCACACGGTCGACCTGCTACATTTTCACCCTGCTTAATTAGATTCGTCCCGAATCTCTTCTCATGAAATTCGTCCCGAATCTCTAAGTCCTATCCAGTCCGGATGCGAGACTTATTTTCATACTATTTCATGCTCTCAGACGCGGTGCTGGACCCCCACACTGGCCACCAAATGTCACAGGGTTGGAAAAAGAACATGGCTCGACCGGGACTCGAACCCAGGGCCTTTCGCATACCGTGCGAACACTCTACCGACTGAGCTACCGAGCCACACGGTCGACCTGCTACATTTTCATTGGGCGACAGGGCTTGAGAAGTCATTTCATCTCAATGTCGGGTAAATGTCCCACAAAATTGGAAGCAACGTCTCCAAAATGACCTTTACATTGTTGACGGGGACGTTAAACCGCAAATCAAACAAACAGTAATGACAACTTGCGCACCTTTGATCAATGGCTCATATCAAAGATATTACAATAGGTAGCAGTAAAATGACAAAAGAAATGATAACACGGATCAGAATCAAAACCGGGTGTGCAAGTGGTCATAAGCGTTTGATTTATTTCCCAACATTTTTAAACATCAGGTGAGATGGGCACAAAAAAAAAAAAAAAAACGTTTTAGCCTCGCGGCCTTTGAAGTTTAGTTAGTTTGTTGGATCCCGCTGCGATCTTATAGCCTGAAACGACAAGCGTGCACTTTCAATAGGTCTTTGAATCATAAATGATAAAATCGTCAAAGAAAGTCAATTGAACAAGTGATTTAGTTTTATTTTTAATAATACTAATGTCAGAAAAAATAAGTTATTTTCTTTCTACAAAAAAAAAAACAAAAACAAAAAAACATTAATTTAGGTACAATATAGGCAATCGATCATCAAAGCAATCGATCATCTTAAAAAGTTTGATAGGCGCTTCAGAGGGAAATTATTCTAGACAACATTCACCCTGAGCAGGCATAACAGACAAAGTGAATCTTTGATGAGACTTAGTAGGTTGGCAGGTTATCGGAGACTTTGCTGGTCGCAATATCACTTTGATGAAATTATCATCAATTGGTGTGGTTCATGTTACACATGTCCCGTTACACATGTCCCAAGTTGGATCTACCTTTTAGTTTGTCTTTCTTTTACTGTAGAAAATTGCTAACGCAAAAGTAAATGCGATTTCACATTTTCTTATCCACTCACGTGGTTAGTTTTTTGTAGGCGGTTCTTTGTCGTGTCTGTCAAACTGGCGAACTGGTTGGCTAGGCGGCGGTTCTTTCATGTAGATGAGAGGTAGCGATGACGCTATTTTGGAACATCTTGACAGCTGTGATGTGTTTTGTTTCTTTGAAGTTTACTCTTGACATCATCTAACTGTTGTGACGGAAATCGTACTGGCGGGCTTCTGAAGGTCACCGCTTTGAGTTTGAAAATGTGATTTGGGGCCAGAAATTTGCAATTAGGTGTAATGTGGATGATAAAATCAAACGCCCACGCGTTTTGAGCTAATGATAGCTATGGTATCGATCTGAACAATCTCTCTCGTATGTGCGTGCATGTGTCCGTGTGCAAGCGCACGTGTTGCATCAGGTTTGCGAGATACTCTCCTCACCCTATTCTATTCAACTTGAAACCTTTCCACTCACTTCCATTTGCCAAACAAAGATGACATTTTAGACAAACGATGGACGTCTCGGTTTTATCTAAGCAGCATTGAATTATGCAAAAACAACTTACGGCGTAGACATGAAAAGAACCCTATCTTCAGTGATACTGAAAAGGGCTCGATGACCGCAAAAGAAGTAAACATAGAACTGGCAGCACGGTGGGTCGATTGTCTCTGAGTGTATGCTGGGGAAACGGTCAGGTATGAGGACTTGGGCGGATTCGTTTTACCCTTAGATTCATGTACGTCAAGCAAACAGTGTAGACCGATCTGGGTCTACACTCTTTGCCTAACAATCATGTTTGTGCAGTCTACGCTTTACAGATAGCTCTCTGCCGGCCTCGGAAGCTCAGTGGGATGCGCGTCTGACGGGTGATCAGGGGGACACGGGTGGTTCGATACCTGCCGGGTAGGCAACATTCTTTTGTTGAAATTGATTATGAAATCTTTTCTACGGTCATTCTCTCCCTTCCGCTGATTCATGAAGGGCAGTTGTCAGTTTCTGGCGAAAGAATGTGCACTGAACTGGTTAACTGCTTATGTATAAGCCTGCCCAGGCAATGTGTGAATAGGTAAACTGACCGGTTCAAAAGTGACGTAACTAGTGTTGACTGGACCGTACAACTCCAATACAAACAAATAAATAAACACATGGCTCTCTAGTCTCTTTGCACAACACTCTGACGTCGCCATTACGAAAACACGCCTATACAAATATATTGTAAAATTTACTGCCGAAAATAAAAATATACATATGAAAATTTTGAGATGGAAAAGTGTGGTATTTAATTATTTCTGTTCAAAATATAGATTGTCTTAACACGTTAGAACAGCCTTATCGAGGCGGTTCTAACGAGTACCCAAAATCTATGTTTTGGGAGCCGAAATAAGAAAAATAAGGTTTACCCATGTAAACCCCAGTGTTATCATATAAAAGTGGGATTCAAGGGGGATCAGGCGTGTTTTCGTGATGCTAAGATGCGTGGCTATAAATACCCGTTACCTGAATTTCGCATAAATCAGTAATGGCACTAACTCTAAATCATAAGGTATCTTACCGCTGTGGTTCGAGCCTCGGTAGGGACACATGTGAGACGCCAAACACTGCTACGGAAGGTCAGGTGGATTTTCTCCGGGTACACCGGTTTTCACCCACTTCTGATTAACGATTGGCTGGAAAGAAGTGAAATAATCTTGAAAGGGCCGTAAAATCAAAACTAAAACAGAAAACAAATCCAATTCATTTAGTAAGTTTTGGTAAATAAACAATCAACCAAAAATATAATCGAAGCACAGGGCGGCGTTTTACCGCTACACGACACCTTAAACCAGCTGCAGTGAAGTAAAATACAGCTTTTAAAGTTGTCTCAGAAAACAAAGAATACAGTAAATTTCCTATATTAAGACCACCTTTGGGACTGTTCAAAAGGCTATACTCTTTAAGACCACTTTTGAACTGTGCCAAAGGTGGTCCATTACCAGAGGACACTGGCAGAAATCACAGAAAAAAATAAGAGAAGCCTCCAAAATAAGCTTTTTAAAGCAGATTGAGTCTTAATTTTAGGCAGTCTTAATAGCGGAATTTCACTGTGTATGACTGAAAACTGGACTACTTGTTTATTGAGGTTCTCCACAAATAGTGCTTGACACATCACTGGGAGCAGTTCTTCCATTTATTTCCCTGACCTTCCTTGCTGAATTTTCAATTTTCAGTTTCCACTTGTCGGACAGGGACATGTGAAACTAGACCCCCAGGAGGTACACTCTCTCCCCTGGCAGCATTGTGTCATATATATGTAACTGTCATCATAAAACCAATCATCAGCAGTTGGGACAAGTAAAGAGGGAAGGGCCCTTAACCATTGTCCTGTTGAATATAAATTGAGCCGGGGCATAACAAAACCTACAATAAGACCGGTGCGACCAACAGAGACTCAAATCAACCTGTGCACCCATCCACTATGACAATACCTTATGCTTATGTCTCTTTGCATACATATTAGCCTATAGTAGATACATGCGATAAGCGAAGACTCTGATCAGACTGCGCGAATGCGCAGGTTGATCTGAGTCTTCGCTGGTCGCTCAAGACTTCTTGTAGATTTTGTCATGCTCTGGCTCAATTAATTTTGCCACACCCATTTCTGACTATCAACCAATCGAACTGCTTGATATAATTCACAAACTAATTGACAATGAAGATGCTGACCAGATGGTTTCTTCAGATCTTATCTGCAGGATCTACACTGTTTGCAAAGCTAGGGAATGTTGTTCTCCGTAGGATTGTTGTTTGTTTAACCCTTTTTGCACAGATGCTTGGGTTTCAGGTCTGATTAGCTTTCTAGCCCGACAGAAGAGGCCTACTATCGATAAAACTTGTTTGAAGGCCTTAAAACAATGTTTTAGAAAAGGTCCCCGTCACTGATAGGCTCTAATATACATAAAAAAGGTCCCCATCACTGATGGCTCTAATATACATATATATATTAGAGCCTATCAGTGATGGGGACCTTTTTTAAAACATTGTTTTAAGGCCTTCAAACAAGTTTTATCGATAGTAGGCCTGTTCTGTCGGGCTAGAAAGCTAATCAGACCTGACCCAAGCATCTGTGCCTTTTTGAATGGAATCTTCTTCCTTATATATACCAGTCGATTCCAAAATTAAGGGGTGTCGGGTTGTGTTTTCTCCAATATTCATTTGGAAAATGGCTAATCTCCTCTACATATCACTGCTGAACATTACTGGTCGCTTTTGCGATAAGCATCTTTTTCTCATGAACTGGCTTGTACCAATTTTATTTATTTACCATATTACACACAAACAATGACCACGTAGCTTGCTAATTAAAAACACTCCCATATAAAAATTCTCCCCAGGCTTCTAACCGATGGGACATTCAACCGGGGCCAGACTCCCAGACTCTGTTTACGAAAGTTATTATATTTTTTTTCTCTCAAGTGAAACGACTAAATACTCTTGAATGGTTGGTGAGGTTTGCATTCCTACTTTTCTTAAAACATTTTTTTTTGGGGGGGGGGGGGGTGGGGGGGGGGGGGTATCAAGATTGTTTCATTTATTTCGAGCCGATCATTAATCAGAGGTGGGAGCCAAAGAAAAAAACACACGGCCCTCCGTTGAGGAGCCTGGCTCAAACGAGGTTCGAACTCATAGCGTTTAATCGGCTACTTGTTAAAAAAAAGCCGCAAATGAAAAGGTTCTACGGAGCACCAAATTTTCTATTTGGAGTGTCAATATAACAAAACAAAACACACACGCACCAACACGCACCCGCGACGCACGCACGCACATACACACAAAGAAAATTAAAACAAAAATAGTGTCAGCAGAAAAATATTACTTTCAAACCATGAGAGATAGAATTATATCATTGATTATTGATTTAATATGTTAGGGTCTAACGACACGTCAACCTTGACCTTTACAGTGTTGACGGGGACGTTAAACCTCAAATCAAACAAACAAAAAACCCTTGTGGGTCATTCTGTGTCGTCTGTAAGGGGTGTAGAGGGAGATAAAAGAGATAGAAGATGTGAACGTGGGGGACAGGGAAAAAAGGGCAAAATAATGGAGGAACTGATAAACTTAACAACCTTCCCCTCATCCCGTATCTGCAAGGACAGTAGGCCTTGCCCAATAAATATCAGCTGGACGCCCCAGTGACGCAAGATACACGACCCAAGCACTGTATTCAATATGTATGTAAACAGAATGATCTATCTCCCCTTCAATCCGCGTCAGTTTCTGGCAAGACTGTGTTTTCGGTGTGTGTGTGTGTGTGTGTGTGTGTGTGTGTGTGTGTGTGTGTGTGTGTGTGTGTGTGTGTGTGTGTGTACAAGCGCGCGTGCGTGCGTGCTTATATTTATTATTATTATTATTGTTGTTCTTGTTGTTTTCATTGCGATCAATAATAATTATTTAATTCAATAATTCCATCTCTTGCCGCATCAAATAAAAAGATGACTGTCTTCGAGTGCGTGCGCGCGCGTGTGTGTGTTATTATTGTTGTTGCTGTTTTCATTGATATCAGTAACTTAATTCAATAATTCCATTTTTTGCCGCATCAAATAAAATGATGTCTGTCTTCGAGTTTCTGCGCGCGGCGACGACAAAAATCAGCCTGCTTACCAATACAATCAGAATACAACGCCCCCTGTCAGCTTTGAGAAAAATTCTGTCAACAAGCAGTCAAATAGCAAACAGCGGAGACTTAGGTCAGACTGCGCCGATCTAAGTTTTCGCTGGGCGCTCATGTCCGAAATCACCTTTTGGCCTGGTGAGGCCAATTTGTAAATCTTTCAATATGTTTGTTAAAGTCCTGACGCCATGATGCATTTGTGGGGTCTACCATTTCGGCCTCAGGGGCTTTCTGTCATGGCGAACAAATCAGAGTCGCCAAAGTGCTTTAAACATTACGTAGATTTACAAGCTCATTAGAGTCATAATATAAATGTTATTGGCTTTTTTCTTTTAAACCAAGGGTTTTATTATCTTTTTCAATAATAAAACATGACTTCAAAGAAGCGTTTCTGATAAAAGCCGACACTTTAAGGCATCTTAACTTATCGATGTACAGATCTTTACATTTGTGATTGTAAATGTCATAAGAAAGTACATGAAACTATTTTCAGTCTGCATATAATAAACATTTAAAAAACAAATACGCCGTTACTTTACGTCCTAGTCAGCAGCTATGATTATGTCGGGCCGATCAGTTACCTCCACTGTACCTGAACAGCCGCGGTTTGCCAGTACTTTCAGTCCCCACCACTGCACCCCCAACCCCCCCCCCCCCCCCCCCCCCCCGGTGGGTCAACTGTGAACCATACTTCTCAAGCCATCTACCAACTGATGGGGCATTAGAAAAAGGAAAGTTAATATTGTAGGAGAGAGAAAAAAGTAACTTGAACAACAGCCCCCCCCCCCTCCCCCCACCCATCCCAATCCCGCACCTGCTTTGCCATGCTGAAGCAAAAAGCGCTAGAACGCCCATGCTCGAGGTCCCTGCGTAGGGCACGGGCATCCCAACAAATTTGAAGTCAGGTTAAGTGCTTAACTACTCAGATTTTCAAGTCCAGCATGGGTTTGGTTTTACCCGCCTTTTATCACATTGTAGGCAGGGTGTGACCAGTTTTTGTTTGTTTGTTTGATTTGAGGTTTAACGTCCCTATCAACACTGTATAGGTCATTTTGGAGACGTTGCTTCCAATTTTGTAGGACTTTTACCCAACATTGAGATGAAATGACATCTCAAGCCCTGTCACTTAATGAAACCAATAGGGTTTATAAGCATGGAAGGTCCGATACGCACGACTTTGCCTGGGCAGGATTAGATCACTTTAAGCGGTTTACCAGTACTCATTTGCGGTCGATTTCAGCTCTGCGTGAAAGCATCATGCAGCCCATCTATTTCTTCAAGCCCCGAGGGGCGGGGCCAGAGGTGTAACCAGTTGTACAATATATTCAAATTTATAATGAAACTTCAATAACTCGACAGGAATAAGTCGTTTACCATGGACAATTCGAAGTGTATCACTTGTGTCTTTTTATTTTGGATGGACATTTGGCCATTTTGTGGGAAAGTAACTGTCCTTATGGCCATCCTTTGTTTAGGTTTCCATTATGGTCTGGCCGCTTCATATTTATTTTTCTTTCCCTTTGGTGTCTTTGATGGGTGGAGTAAGTCAATTGTATCGAATCCTGATCTTTGTTTTACTTCTACTTCACTCTTGAATCCCTAGAGAATGCTTCTATCAGGCAAGGTTCGAGAACGCGTGTAGAATCGCGAGGCATGTGTGTGTGTGTGTGTGTGTGCGTGCGTGCGTGCGTGCGTGCATGTGTGTGTGTTTGCGAATGTGCGTGCGTGCTTGCGGGCCCTTTACGTTCCGACAACAGCTAGGGTCATACGGAGACGGGATTTGGGTTTAAAAGGCTAATCCAATATTCTTGAAAACCCGGGATCGAATCCGCGACCCTTGATTTATAATAATAATAATAATAATAATAAATTGACTTTATTTATAGACAGTAACACATTTAGTACTAGTACTAATCTTCCAGGAATGAACCAGTTCTAAGCAATCTGGATAAAGTCTCTTGCTCAAAGAAACAACACTTGGCGCTGGCGGGGATCGAATCGACTACCTCTCGATCTCAAATCCGAAGCTTTCCCCACTGCACCACAGCGCTCCATTGTGAGGCGAGTAGCATAACCAAAACACCATGGAGGCTTATACCACTTTTGTGTTGGGTATGAATGATATCTACACAACATGCTCCCTTGCGGATCAGTTTTAAATTCATACCCCAAAAGAACGATTTTAGGATGGCATCTAGAGCCTAAATGTGCAAGCCCCGCTCCACCCCCAACCACCACCATCACAACCCACCACCCTACCACCCTACACCTCGAGGAGCATATTGTGCGCCCTTTCTACACGTTAGAACATTGTATACGAGCGTCATTCGGAAAGTTGTAGAAACAGCCTTTTTCTGTATGGGTTTTGCATTCAAACACAAGTAACGCATATCATATTTTAGCCAATTCAGTATCCTTTTCGTTCAGCGTGGTTTCAAAGTGACCTAGTCCATGTATACTGACCAGAAAGTGTCGGCCCCCGCCCATCGGGACCTGGAGAAAATACACTGGGCTGTATGATGCTTCCAAGCAGAGCTGAAACCGACCGTACATGAGTTCTGGTAAACAGCTTAGAGGGTCTTAGCCTGTCCACACAAAGTGGTGCGAGTCGCACGGTTCCTACACTTTTTTGGTTTGTTTGACTGCAGGGCTTGAGATTTCATTTCATCTCAATGTCACCTAGGATAGATAAGCAGTGAGTGAGTGAGTGTTTGAGTTTTACGTCCCACCAACAGCTATGGTCAAATGGAGACGGGACCTCGGTTTAAAGACTCATCCGAAAGTCTGGAGAAGCCCGGGATCGATCCTGCGATCCCTGGTTTACAAGGCGAGTAGCGTAACCACTACACCACGGGGGCTGATATGGATAAGAAGTGAGTTGGATAAAACTTATGGGAAAAATACACTAGCATATAGGACTGTTGCCTGTGACAGTTGTATCTGAAAACGATGTTGCTAGGGATGCTCGATATTCCCTGGAGGAGTTAGCTCATTTATCTGGCTCAAATTCGTCGGCCGTCTTTTCAATATTAAAAGACAGGAAGGTTTGTGCCCCGTTGGTTATCCCCATTTATTGACACCAGAGTAAAAACGGGACAAAGCCTCACAGCTTCTTGCTATTGTTACAGATGTGCATACAGTCTAACTTCAATGGCTCGAACATCTTTGGGACCATGAAAATCTGTTCGAGACAGCGGTAGTTCGAGCCACTGAGGGCTACTGCCAGGGGGCATAACGAGATACTTTTGGACATCTTTTCGGTGTTCTGTATTGAAAAGTGTATACTGTGTGTACTCATTAGAATCGCCTCATCGAGGCGATTCTAATGAGTACACACACCATACATTTTCATGATAAACACGAAAATATCCTAAATATTACCCTCCCTATTTCTTATGTAGGAAATTCCCTAGGGACTCAAGAACGGGTTCGACACAGCCATGGTAAACGAGCCATCGGTGTTCGAGCCATCGAAGTTCTACTGTAGTTTTCTCACAGTGCGACTATGCTCAAGATTGGGCCCAGTGGTAGGGTGACAATCTGGACCAAAAAATGGGAACCCATACCCCCCCGTATAACAAGACAAGTCATATACCAAAATGTTCGTCAGGATCAGTAGTATCTGAAACTGCCGGCATAAATTGGCATAAATGATGGCGAGCTGAGAAATCCAAGATGGCGTCCAAGATGGCCGCCATAGCTGTAAATTCCAGCTTTTCTTAAAATATGATTATAAATACCACAAATCATCTTACAAACTTATTTTAATTTATTTTTCTGGTGTAGAAAGAAGATTTGTGCTAGAATATAGAATAACTTTTTAGGTTTGACTTGAAAACCGGTGAAAAAAATGATATATTATTGTTTTTGTGTCTAGTTTCATAGGTGATACATAAAAGCAATTCTGATGTTTCAAACTTAAAATAGTTTTTACATATAAATTGTTTTATTTTAACTAAGACACTATTCTAAAATACATTTAACACTATTTTAAAATACATTTATGGTTGGTTATGACTTTTTAACCATCAATTTAGCCCAAGGATTACCCCACCCACTCAGTTTACCTGTAAAATTCATTCACATAAATGCTGACACAAAAGGGATTTGTAGGCGTCTGCTTCATTTCAGACAATTTAGTAGTAGAGGACATTCACAATAATGCTTAGTTCTGTTTTCATATCGTCACGAAAACATGCCCATATGTGTTTGACCCCCTTGAACCTCACTTTTATATAGAAAAACTAGGGTTTTCAGGGGTAAGCATTTTTTTTACTAATTTATGCTTAAGGACATAGCTTGTGGGTGTTTGACAGCATCGTCACGTTGAGAGCGTTCTAACGAGTCCCCGCTATGTTTTGAAGAGAAATAAGAAAAATTTCATTTTTATCTGAATTTGTGTGTGTGTGTGTGTGTGTGTGTGGGGGGGGGGGGGGTGATGGGGTGACGGTAGTTAAATCTTCCATTGGATTTGAATTATGTGTTCGTAATGTTATATTATGTATTTAGCCATTTGGAAACACCACCTCTTTATAATACTTTGTTCTTAATCCAAGCATAAACCTCTTAGTTAAACAGTGTTATATCCAAACAAAAAGGTAGAATAGCGTAAAATAACTTCCTTTACATGTTTTTGTTTTGTCATTTTATCTATGCAATTAGTTAGGGGTTTGGACTTTGAACAGTGTTATATAAAAATGTGTTATAAAATGATTGTGCTGTACTAATAGGCCAAATGAGACTACAAGTACATGTTTTAAAACTGTCATAGTTCTTGGTATAAACATGAGCTAGTATTGTTTTGTTTGTTTGATTTGAGGTTTAACGTCCCCTCAACACTGTAAAGGTCATTTTGGAGTCGTTGCTTCCAATTTTGTGGGACTTTTACCCGACATTGAAACGAAATGACATCTCAAGCCCTGTCGCCCAATGAAACCAATAAGGTTTAAAGAGTACATTGTCGTACTTTCTATGAGCAAATGCAGTCATCACTACACTCATCAGGCTATTTACAACCATATCAGTTAATAGCTGGAGGCTGCTTGTGTCTGTCTTATGACCTGTGGAATAAATAACCCAGTCTCAGGATCAACCATATGCCCTAGGTCTATAGTGCAAGACAAATTAATCTTAGATTTTATAGCTCCCCATCAAATCAGTAGCTGATATGTACACCAGTACAAATGGAGCAAAAAAAACTATTAGTTGGTGGTAGATGACTAGGTCTAACTCTGGATTTTTGGAGCACCATTGTTGTCTAATGTGTTTGTCAGAACGGCAAACCCACAGAAAAATTGCTGCTGCCTTAACTGGCCCTGAGACATTTGACTCAATACCAAGATCTGAAATCTCTTGAAGCTTGAAAAGTAGAAGTAAAAGAAAGATCAGGAATCGATACAATTAACTTACTCCACCCATCAAAGACACCAAAGGGAAAGAAATACAAACATTAAGCGACCAGACCATAATGGAAACCTAAACAAAGGAAGGTCATAAGGACAGTTACTTTCCCACAAAATGGCCATATGGCCATCCAAAATTAAAAGACACAAGTGATACACACAGTAAGAAACAAACAACAACATAAATAAATCGCCACAGAAGAACCGCCTTGGAACGGTCAGTGGAAAGATTTCCACTGGGGGGGGGGGGGGGGGGGGGGGGGGGGGGGGGGCTTAAATCGATTTTACGTGGCCACAATCCTCGCCCTTACTTCCGTCGCGATTTAGACAAATAATTTGTTCAGTCCGCATGAAGGCCTCCCAACTCATCAGTGCAACATCTCCGTGAACACAAAAAATCAAAGAACCACAGAGGTGAGACAACGGTGAGTACTCGACAGCAAGAAACCACTGAAATGCTGGAGCAAAAGAAAACCAACAGTTAGACTCCGATGGGAGTCTTGTTTACGCAGTTTTCTTGCCTATACTATGCAAAGAAGAGCAGGTTTCACTACCTGTAAGGCAATACAGACAGCATAATTGCCCTTTCATCTGGCTCTAGCTTCCTGAAAACATTGTGAACTGGAATACAAGGTGCAGTCAGAATGAATACACTTCCTGTCTGTCTTGAAGAATATGTTATCAACATTAAGCTGGCTAAAATGAAGCAGAAGTAGATCGAAAACATGGGTATATGGACTTACCAGAAGAGATGTGTTATCTCCCAGAGAACCTGCAAACTGCATGTGCAAAATCATTCTACTATCAGCTTCTTCATAGTTGTAATCGAGTTAATGCTGAGCAGCAACAACCTCACTGCATACTTTCAGAGATTTGTTCTCAAAATAGAAGTAAAGCAATGATCAAGAATCAATACAATTAATTTACACCTCCAATCAATGACTCTAAAGGGAAAGAATCACAAACATGAAGTAACTAGAACTTAATGGAAACAACAACAGAGGAAAGCCAAAAGGACAGTTACTCTCCCACAAAATGGCAAACTGGCTATCCAGTTATATTATAGGAATAGCCCACGATGACGTTATGAACAAGCCCTTATAAGATGGTTTTTATCATGACCCATTACTGCTAAGTTGCAAGCTTTTCTAAACACCATACCAATACACAGGCTTATAATAAGCCTATTAACAAGATGCTGGATTTATTTCACAATGACAGTTTAAAATTTATTGAACCATTTTCCCTGACATTTGGACAATTTTGTTTGTTTGTTGTTTTATTTGAAGTTTAACGTACCCATCAACACTGTATAGGTAATTTTGGAAATGTTGCTTCCAATTTTGTGGGACTTTTACCTGACATTGAGATGAAATGACATCTCAAGCCCTGTCGCACAATGAAACCAATACAGCCTATTCGAAATTCCCAAAATTGCAGTATGTTTCTTCTGGCTTTCTTTGCCGGATCATTACAGGGTCACTGATGAGGCTTTATTAGCCGAAACTAGGTAGTATGACCCATCTTCTTTCTTATGAATGTTTTCATTGCTCTTAAAGGAACTCATTTTTGATTTTTATTATAAGCATGGATGGTCCGACTCGCACCGCTTTGCCCGGACAGGCTTAGATCCTCTAAGGGGTTTACCAATACTCATGTGGGGTCGGTTTCAGCTCTGCGTGGAAGCATCATGCAGCCCATCTGTTTGTTCAAGCCCGATGGGCGGGGGCCGAAGACATTTTGACAATATAGCTACTGGAGATGATGTTCCTCAAGAGATAGAGAAGTTTGATAAGTTGCCATAAAATGGGTTGCCATTTGAGTCATTCATGCAGGAAAGGCTCATACCCATAGCTTGTTAGGCAGTCCAAAGAAAACAATCTTATGAGCCTTTGTCTGGGTCAAAACTCCTGACTATGAGTGATATCAGGTCAATGACACAGGTGTGTGGGGAAACCAGTCTGAGGATCTGACTGCCACCGGTGAAGAGATATATCCTTTCTATACATCAAATCATTCATTCAAGGTCTTGCCTTTCAAAAATGCGCATGATCATGCGAGTTTGTTTACAGCTGAAGAATGCATGATGTCTACAAATAAGTCGGATTTCCTTGTAAAACTAGAAAGACTTGCTGGTTGTATAGTATTTGACGGGATGTCTGTACTTAAAATGTTGCAGCATTCATCATGTCTCAAACTGACATATCAACAGATGACTGCTATGTTTTGGTCTTACAGTCTGCTTACCATTATTTGGGTAGCTACCACTCACTTCGGTTTTGACAGGAATGAGGCAAACAGTCTCAAATCACAGACCCAACAAAAGTGTGGAAAGAATGTTTCATCACCCGCGCCTGTGTCTACGAGGAAAAATATAGTAACTGGTGACTGATAGATACTTTCAAGCAGTAAAAGCAAGAACCAACTGACAATGCTTTACACTAGGTACCTTAACAAAAACTGCCATGAGCTTATTAAGAAGAATGCTACTGTTGTTGGTGCAGGTTGACTTAAGAACACAGCTCTGAAGTTTCCGCTGATGTTGTTTCTGTTCATTATTCCAACCCTGAAGCAGCTGATAGTAGAATGATTTGCAACTAGCAGTTGCAGGTTCTCTTGGAGTTAACGCAGCCCTTGTTGTCAGTTCTGATACCGAAGTTTTCTTTCTACTTGTACATCACTTTAACCTGCTTTATTCTGATGACAGGAAGAAAAGGTATTCATGCTGACTGCACCAGGTATATTCCAGTTCGGACTGTTTTCAGGAAGCTAGAGCCAGATGAAAGTGCAATTATGCTGTCTGTATTGCCTTATGGGTTGTGATACCTGCCCTTCTTTACATAGTACAGGCAATTCATGTTCTGCCTAAACCAGAGTTCCAGCTTCAAGATATTTCAGATCTTGGAACTGAGTCAAATGTCTCTGGGCTAGTTAAAGCAGCAGCAATTTCTTTTTAGTGCACAGGACCTGGTGTGCATATCAGCTACCAATTTGATAGGGAGCTATAAAATCTAAGATTAATTTGCCTAGCCCAGTAGACCTAGGGTATACAGAGTAAACCGCTTAGAGATTATAAGCATGTCCAGGGAAAAGTGGTGCGAGCTGGGCCATCCTTGCATATAAAACCTTTTGGTTTAAATGTGTGGCGGGGTTTGAGATGTCATTTCATCTCAATGTCGGGGAAAGTCCCACAAAAAATTGCAAGCAATGTCTCCAAAATGTAAAATGACTGATACAGTGTTGATGGGGATGTTGTACCTCAAATCAAACAAAATATAACCTAATTGTATAGCATATCCTCTTTATAACACGTTTTTATAGCACAGTTTTGGATATAGCACTTCATTATCCCCAAAACCTAGCCAGTTACACAGCAAAAATGACAATGAAAGTCATTTTAGATCAATTTGATAAACATTATTTTGCTATTTTGTTTGGATGTAGCACTGCTTAATTAAGATGGTAAAGGTTCAGATCCCGAAAACAGTGTTATAAAGAGGTGGTGTATCTCAATGGCTGATCATATAATCAAGTATGAAAACAGAACTAAGCATTAGTTTCAATGCTCTCTTCCACTTGTTGTCTAAAATGAAATCCTCACCTGCAAATCCCTTGAGTGTGAGTATTATGTGAATGAATTGTACTGGTAAAAACTGAGTGGGTGGGGTAATTCTGGGGCTAAATTGATGGTAAAAAAGTCATAACAAACCATAAATGTACTTGGGAATAGTGTTAAATGTATTTAAGAATAGTGTCTTAGTTAAAATAAAACAATAGATAAATAAAAACTGTTAAAAATTTTGAAACATCAGCATCGCCTTTATGTACCACCGATGAAACTAGACACAAAAACGATTGAATGTCTTTTAGTTCCCCGGTTTTCAAGTCAAACCTAAGATGTTGATCAATATTCTAGCACAAATCGTCTTTCTATACCAGAAAAATAAATAAAATAAGTTTGTAAGATGATTTGTGGCAATATTATGTGAATGAATTTTACTGGTAAACTGAGTGGGTGGGGTAATCCTGGGGCTTAATTGATGGTAAAAAGTCATAACCAACCATAAATGTATTTTAGAATGGTGTTAAATGTATTTTAGAATAGTGTCTTAGTTAAAATAAAACAATAGATATGTAAAAACTGTTTAAATTTTGAAATATCAGAATTGCTTTTATGTACCACCTTGGAAACTAGACACAAAAACAATAAAATATCATTTTTTTCACTGGTTTTCAAGTCAAATCTAAAAATTTGATCTATATTCTAGCACAAATCTTCTTTCTACACCAAAAAAATTAATTAAAATAAGTTTGTAAGATGATTTGTGGTATTTATATTCATATTTTACCCAAAACTGGAATTTACAGCTATGGCGGCCATCTTGGACGCCATCTTGGATTTCTCAGCTCGCCATCATTTATGCCAATTTATGCCGGCAGTTTCAGATACTACGGCTCCTGACGAACATTTTGGTATATGACATGTTTTGTTATACGGGGGGGTATGGGTTACTACCAGAAATAGTGGACTTTTTGGCCCATTGTCACCCTACCACAGCACTTACTTGGAAGAAGAAGAAGAAGAAGACCGCAATTCCTTCCTTCAGTTGTCTCTAACCCTTTTGGTACCGGAAACGCCAAAACGGGTAAGTAGCAATCAATGCAGGCCCAGATCAGACGCCGCGTTCAGGGCCGCCACTGTTTGCTAAAAGTTCAGTGATTTTCCCAATAAATTTTGATGAAAACACAACCTGACATCCCTTAATGTTGAAATAGACTGCTGCTTTACATAAGGAGGAAGATTCCATTTGGTACAAAAAGGGCCCATATGCTCTTGAGAATCGGGTTTTCACCTGAGCAGCCCGAGTTCGAATCCCACTATAGGCGAGGATTTTTTTCAGCTATGCTTTATGCTTCATTCCTTTGTTTCGACTTGGGTTGGTCCGGGAGCGGACATTATATCGCTGAAAATGGCTTCGTGCCGAAATTGGCTTTGCGTCATCATTCTACGACCTAAACTGCTTCCTTGAAGAGGGATGGGGTGAAGTAGGGGGTGCGTTACGCTCCGCAATTCGTCCCTTCAGTTGTCTACCTTGGTAGATAGTTGGAAGCAACGTCTCCAACATGGCCTATATACTGTTGACGGGGACGGAAAACCTCAAATCAAACAAAACCCTTGGTAGATTATATGTATAGCTTTTAACTTATATGTTTATCACCACTCTCTGTGTCGGTAAGTCAACTCTTTGGTTCAGTGGTTAGGGCATTGGATTGTCACCCGAACGACCCGGGTACGAATACCACCACAGGCGGGGATATTTTTACAAGTTTACAAGCTATCCTCCCGCCCCCGCCCATCGGGGCTTGAAGAAATAGATTGGCTGCATGATGTTTCCACGCAGAGCTGAAACCGACCCGCATACGAGTACTGGTAAACCGCTTAGAGGACCTAAGCCTGCCCAGGCAAAGCGGTGCGAGTCGGACCGTTCATGCTTATAAACCCTATTGGTTTCATTGGGCGGCAGGACTTGAGAGTCATTTCATCTCAATTTCGGGTAAAAGTCTCACAAAATTGGAAATGACATTTACAGTGTTGACGGGGACGTTAAACATCAAATCAAGCAAACAAACAAACAAACAAGCTATCCTTCATTCCTTTGTTACGACTTTCACGTCGTAACGACTCTCATGTCGTAAGACTATGTTCTAAGGTAAAGACCCCAAACGTTTAAGAGTAGTCGTCACGGACGATGAGGCCTGGGTATATTTATATGAACCAGAGAACAAAGATGTTATGTACGCCCTATTCTTTGACAGCGATGAAAATGTGGCACGGGTTCCTTGGCCTGATTCCACAAGTGTGACTGGAACATTTTACAAGAAAAATGTTCTCTGTCATGTAATTGAACATTACGCTAGAAAGCGTCCACGAACAGGACGTGGTCTAAGACTTTTGCATGATAATGCATCGTTCTGCCGTTGTGCTCGAATACTTCGAGGAACAGTAGATTACTTTCTTAACACACCCTCCCTACAACCCAGACCATGCCGCGTGTGACGTTTGGTTGAACCCGCATAAAATCTAATCTTAATATCCGAGAAAATAAATGATCCATATTAAAAACAGTTTCGAAAGTTCCACAAAAAACTGTCAATGAAACTAAATATTATAACATGTACGTTCTATCAATTTATTTCATAAATGCAAATGTCCTTCTGTTTACTTTCCAATGATTATAAAATTTTACACAGGCATTTTTCGTGTACAAGATTTATGAATGAAGTTGCGGATGAATATATCCGCGCCGAAGGTAAAACCCGTGCCTGCCAGAACAAGACAGTTCACCAACACGCCTTTGAAGACAGTTCACCGACAAGTTTTAAGTCAGTTCACCGACAAAATTTTCGTAGGTTTAAGACCTCATCGATTTAAGCCCCCGGTGAAATAATTTTCAGTGACCGTGCCAACGTGGTTCTTTTGTTTTTGTTTATTTTTGTTATACTTCGTCTCACTTATATAATTTTGTTTTGGATAGCCAATTGGCCATTCTTTGGTAAAGTGTTCCTTCTGTTTAAATGATTAATTATTTTGATAAGTAAAGAATAGAATTAGAATGGAAAAGAATAGAATAGACAGTTTTCAGACCCGTGACGAGATTCTGAGATTCTGAAAGACCAACCATAACCAAAAATAAACCGCGACAGAAGAACTTCCTTGGAATGGTCAGTGAAAATTTCACTGGGGGAGGGGGTGCGTTAATCGATTTTACGCGACCGCAATCCCTAACCTTTAATTCCGTCGCGATTTAGACAAATAAGTTTTTCAGTCCTCATTAAGGCTTCCAAATCTTCTGAACCCCACTTTAAGCCCAGTCACTATTTGTTTTACACATTGTGTATATTGCGAAGGTATGTTCTGGAATATTGAGTCACAGAATTATGGTATTCGCAAGAAAATGGATTAAAGAAATACCTAGAAAATTCCAGATCACATTATTTTAGCATATGAGCTAATATTTTTCTACAGTTTTCCAGAATCTTCCCTGACTGTATAAAAAGAAAATGGTTTCTCTTTAGAGGAAGTTTGGGTGTTTTAAGAATATTTCATTTTAAAGTCTGTTTTGGATTACTTGAGGATTATTACTCATTCTGGACTCGGTGCTCCTTCTGTGGGATCAGATAATAGGATTTAAAGGATATTAAAACAATAGAAATAAGTAGATTCTTGCTTATTTCAGTTAAACATTTTGTCAATAAATTTTGTTGATTTTTTAAAAAGACTTGTTTGCTTTTTTTTTCTTTCTGCTACACTTTGCTCCTAACACTTAAAAGTAATACTACCAGAGCAGAACTGATGCTACAACGGAGCCACCGCCTGGTACTCTACTTGCGTACATCACGCTAACAAGTCCGTGAAATGAACAACCCCATTACCTCCAACGTTATATACAGAAGACTGGGGTTTATGGGGGGGGGGGGGGGGGGTATACATTATTTTTCATATTTCTGCTCCTACACATAGGTTGTGGGTACCCGTTAGAACCGCCTAAATGAGTCGGGGCTAAATGAGGCGGTTCTTACGAGCACCCACACCCTATGTTTTGAGTATAAATAAGAATAATATCACATATATATTTTCATCAGAAAAATAACCGTTTTGGAGATTTAAAAACAATGCATTATGACGAACGGGGGTGTTCTTCAACTTCGACAGTTTCAAAATTCCGACCAATGAGTTGAAAAATCGCAACATCATTTTGATGACAGGCTCAGTTTGTTTCTATGTGTTTGCACTTGTTAGTACCATTTAACTGTGGCATAGGTTATAAACTAAAAATAAGGAAGTGTTCATTTAACTTAATTAAATGCCAATCACAACATTTGTCTGCTTTGTCGTCTGCCTGTCACTTTAAAAGTCATTTTTTACAATCAGGAACAGTCTGATCTGGTCCTCACTGTTTGTCTGGATGCAAAATTATTTTGAAGATTAGCGGACGACATAAGCAGACGACATTTTCTCGGTGAAAGAATTAAAACAAACAATAGGAAAGTCGAAATGAACAGCATCATTTGAACGCGTAATTTGCCATTTAACCCATGTGTACCGGAAACCCCAAAACGGCTATACTGGCAAACACTGCAGATCCAGATCAGACGCCACAGAACGCGGTGTCTGATCAGGGCCTCCACTGTTTACAAACAGTTCAGCCATTTTCCAAATAAATTTTGATGAAAACACAACCTTTCACCACTAAATTTTCAAATGGACATCTGCTTTATATAAGGTTAAACAACAATGGTGTAAATCAGCATGCGCATGCACAGTCTGGTCAGCACATTAGTGTTAACTGCTAGGACCCGTACAATACCCTTAGTTTCTATACCTAAAGTTTCAAGACACTTGCTAAGCAGGTATCTGGTCGCAAACCCCGAAGAGAGTTTTCTTGTCTGAATCAGAATCTCGTGCCGTGTCTCAAATTGACGCTTAACATGCCAGTCACGACAAACGTCGTCTGCTGGTAACTTTCAAAGTCATTGTTGATAAGCAGTGTGGACCCAGATCAGACTGCTCCTTGTCTGATCATGGTCCTCACTGTTTGGCTGTTCGCAAAATTATATACAGGCCAATCATCGTCTTTCCTTTTGTTGGTTTACACGTGATTTACCACATAATTACCCTCTCGTGTCAGTGTCAAATGAAAAAAGAATGGCAAAAAGTTTTGATAATAATTTTGACATTTACCAATTTTGTTTTTATGAATAAAAACTGTTAGCAAACAAGGAAGACAAAACGCTTTTTATACAGTATGGTATACAGTAAAATTCCTATATTAGACAACCTTTGGGACTGTTCAACCTTTGGGACCACTTTTAGACCACTTTTGAACAGTCCCAAAGGTGGTCTCTCGGTGTAGAACACAAAGAAATAATAACTGAAACCTTCTCAATAATCTTTTGAAGGCAGATTTAGGAGGTCTAATAGCGGAGTTTTACAAAGATTAAGACAAATTCTGCTTTCAAAAGAATATAAAGCAGATTGCAGTTATAGTTTGTTACAGTGCCCTCTAGGCAACATTGTGACTGTTCATAAGTGATCTTAAAGACCACATTTGAACAGTCCCAAAGGTGGTCTTAACATAGGAATTTTACTTTACACATTTGTACGAGGGCAGGTCAATAAGTAACCAGCCTATCCCATTTCCAATTGACCGAGAGACAACCACGAGTTACTGGCCTTGTTTCAATACAGGGCAAAATTGCACCCTTATCGTGGCCAGCGATGCAAAAGCAAGCTTTTCGGCAAACGTTGAGTACCGTGCTGTAATTCGTTACTTGTATTTGTAAGGGAAAACAAGGCAGGAAATACATTGCGAGTTGACCAATGTTCATGGGTATTCTGCACCACCGTATGCACAAGTTAAATTCTGGGTTGGGGAATTCAAACGCGGTAGAACGAAACCAGGTCTGGACGCCCATCAGATGCCACCGATGAAGAAATGTGTAAGAAAGTAAGGGACCTGTTGTACTATGATAGGCGAATTAAGGTGGAAGAAATAGCGAATGCATTACACATTCACATGGTAGCGTTTCCACAATTTTACATGGTCGTTTGTGTATGCGCAGTCTAACAGGCCGTTGGGCCCCAAATTCCTAAGCGGCGAGCAAATGTCAACCAGAGCATTAGAATGCAGAGCATTGCTGAAGCGGTTTAGGTCAAAGGAATATGATTTTCTTTCACGTCTGATGAGTGTAAATGAGACCTGGGTCCATTATTATGAGCCAGAGAATAAAATCAAAGTTGCCAGTGGGTAGGACCGGGGTCTCCGAGGCCAAAGAAGTTCAAAACGCAACCCTCTGCTGGCAATGTAATGGCAGCTGTATTTTGGGACGCACAAGGCGCTATCATGTTGGACTTCCTAGCAAGAAAAGTACAATAACATGTGCGTATTATGCAAATTTGCTCGACAGTTGAGAACTGCGATCCGTGAAAAACGCCGATGTAAACTCTCTAAAGAGATTCTGCTCCAACGGGACTATGCAAGAGTCCACAGTTGCAGTTGCAAAATTGCAATGGACTGAGATGTTGAGCGGAATGGGAACGAGCTAATACCCTACCCCGCGTAGTCTCTGAACCAAGCTCCGAGTGACTATTTCCTATAAGGATATCCGTGAACGTCATTTCCGGTCCAACGAAGATGTCGTGGCGTCAGCTGAGGAGTGGGTCGGAGAAAAGGACCCTGGCTTCTTCAGTTCTGGGCTGATGGCACTGGAACAGTGTTGGTCCAAGTGTATCATTCTATAGAGGGCAATATGATCGAAACAATAGAGATCGATCTCACTCAGAAATAAGTTACGCTTTTTTCTTTTTTGTTGTTGTTGTTTTTATTAACTCGCCCTCGTATATCCCATAGATGTATTTGCAAACAGTGTAGACCAAGATCAGCCGGTGCAAAACGCGGCGTCTGAGTCATAAACTTATGAGGTATAATAAATGAATTTAACCAGACATGCCTTTAATTGGTAATGAACTTGCCACAAACAGTTAGTTGGAAGATTCCATGTGTCATATATAGGTTCAATTCAACATCTGGTGAAAAACAAATATTATGGCTCATGTAAAAAGGTCTCTGCTGAAAATGCGAACAGGCGATACGCTGACCCATCGCTATCCGCACAATAAAGTAGATCCAAAAATGAAACATTCTACAAAGAGGTTGGGGTCTGACAGACATCTGTAACCGTGCGCGAGTGTTTGGTGGGAAGTTGTTCGCATGTGTGGTTAAGATATTTTTATCTTGCCCTAGCAAGAATGTGTGACATTTAACACTTAGATTGCTGAAAATGAGGTAAACCTTCGCAGCGTTTGACGTAGACTTGCCCAAGTCTGTTAATTAGGTGTCCATTGTAGAAATAATTGTTTACAAAAAATAAAAAATAAATACATTGTAAATTAATACAGTCTTTTTATGAAAATTGTGAAATTAATACCTACATTCATAGATGAAGACTAAAGAGACTTTTACATATTTTTTGTTTAAAGGGACTTTCATTTAAAAATAAAAAATGTAAATGTAGGGACTTGGGCAAGTCTACGTTTGACGTTTAAGCGCGTCTACACCCACAAGCTTATTGCATGACCGTCTTTTAATTACAAGTTTAGGCCACGAATGTAATAAATTTTCATATTTCAAAGTGACATCTAAATATTAAAATGAAAGGTTTATTTTTATATGTTCATTTTAATAGTTCTCACAGAATCTATCCTGTAAAATCGAAAACTACGAGAAAAGGTACTAGAAAAGGAGACATACAACAAGGCAGCAGAGAGTGGCTGGGCAGATGCTTGACTCATTATGCAGAATTTCATGCATGAATTGATGGATGAAGCCAAAACGGTAATGCATGCAAGATACTGAACCTTGAACAGCTGAATATTTAAATATGACACGCCCACCACTGATTATCAACCAATCAGATTATTGATGCAAATTATTACAACAAATTCACAATCTGAATGACGAACAAGGTAGATCCTGATCAGATGGCTTCTTCAGAAGCCATCTGATCTGGATCTGCATTGTTTGAAAGTGAAGACATATCCGGGCTCGGCAGGACAAGGGTTAAAAGTCAACAGGCATATTGGAATGAGAGCTTGCAGGTAAATTTTAACCAACTTCGTAGACGTCAATGATTTGTGTAAAGTAGAAGTAAAACAAAGATCAGGAATCGATACAATTAACTTACTCCACCCATCAAAGACACCAAAGGGAAAGAAACACAAACATGAAGCGACCAGACCATAATGTAAACCTAAACAAAGGAAGGCCATAAGGACAGTTACTTTCCCACAAAATGGCCATATGGCCATCCAAAATAAAAAGACACAAGTGATACACACAGTAAGTAACAAACAACACCATAAATAAACCGCCACAGAAGAACCGCCTTGGAACGGTCAGTGGAATGATTTCCACTGGGGGGGGGGGGGGGGGGGCTTAAATCGATTTTACGTGGCCACAATCCGGAACTAGGCAGATACATATGCAAATAAAATGTAGTGTTTATATTCTGACAAGACGGTTCTTGGAGAGCCGTCCTCGCAGAGTCCTAGCAGAGTCTACACTGTTTGCCATCATGTTAATTTATACTGTTAAACTCCAAAAGGAATGGACACAACCAAATAAAAAGATTGAAGGGTAAGTTCACCTCAGAAACTCAAGAGTTGGAAGGATTTTGAGGTCAGACTATTGGGTTTGTTTTGTTTGATTTAAGGTTTAACGTCCCCGTCAACACTTCAAAGGTCATTTTGGAGACGTTGCTTCCAATTTTGTCGGACTTTTACCCGGCATGGAGATGAAATGACATCTCAATCCCTGTCGCCAAATGAAACCAATAGGGTTTATATGCATTTACTTGCACTGCTTTGCCTTGGCAGGCTTAGATCCTCTAAGCGGATTACCAGTACTCGTGAGAGTGTCGGTTTCAGCTCTGCGTGGAAGCATCATGCAGCCCAACAATTTCTTCAAGCCCCGATGGGCGGGGGCCGTCAGACTTTTGAGGTCTCAGTCTCCGGAACGATGTTTTATGCGCTTTTTATTTATTTATTTTTGTTTTATTATATGACCCTTTCAAGATTGGTTCACATATTTCGAGCCGATCGTTAATCAGAGGTTGGCTGGACTACCCGGAGAAAACCACCTGACTTCCGTTGCAGAACTTGGCGTCTCACATGTGGCCCAAGCAAGGCGCGAACCACAGCGGTGAGAAGCTTATGTAACGATCTAGAGTCCGTTCTACGCCCAGGAGCATCGTTGTTTGCTCCCAATGATCAGATGCTTTAGAGCATCTGTGATGACATGCGTCTGAGAGTGTAATATCGCCATGTAATAAATTCCGTAATCCACTAGTGGATTAAATATGCAAATTAATTAGAAACGCCTCTTAACGTTACATGTACGGCGTAATGTACGACGTAGCATTTACTAATGATGGAATATTGATTATAGTTTTGTCAAGAAACCGTGAATAACATGCATGTTTTATGTCATATGATAAATAGAATCTTGCTCATGTATTATTGAATTTATTAAACTCGTCGAGGAATCGGCAAAGCCTCGCATTTTACGACTTTTTTCAATTCGTTTAATAAATTTAATAATACATGAACACTCATCAAAGATCCTCTATAAGCTTTATATAGAAACATGAAGTTTACAATGATAGCCATTATTTTCTTTATTTGAAAAGACAGCTTCGGATATTTGTCAGAATCTCCTCCATGTATCACGAAAACTCGCCTATATAACTCTGACCCCCTTAAACCCCACTTTTGTACAATAAAACTGAAATTTAATGGGGTAAACATTATTTTTCTCATCTCTGCTCTATGAGGCGGTTCTAACGTCATCATGCAAACACGCCTATATAATTTTGATCCCCTTGAACCCCACTTTTATATAGCAAAACTGCGGTTTACAGGAGTAAACCTTATTTTTCTTATTTCTGCTCTAAACTATAGATTGTGGATACTCGTTACAACCGCCTCAATGTTCTAACGAGTACCCACAATCTATAGTTTGAGCAGAAATAAGAAACACATCACAATTTTTCATCTTAAAATTTTCGATTTTTCGGCGATAAAGTTTACAATGTATTTGTATAGGCGTGTTTTCGTAATGTATGCTATTTGCTTATGTAATACATTTACATGACTGGGCTCGGTCATGAACGCTGGGCAGGACAGGTGGCATTTTATACACGAAGCGACACTAATATCAGTTTAGACATATCATTTATTGATCAACATCCAATACATATAACATGTCACATGATTCATTAAACTATAGCAACATTTAAATATGAACAAAAACTGGCTCTTTTTCTTAAATAGTCGTGAAAATGATACGATACATGAAATGATGCATGATGAAAAAATGACATAAATGCGCCACCACACGAGAAAACCAACAATAAAACCTATGCGAACAGCGATGTTTCAGATTAGCCTGCGCATCCGCTGAACGCATGAACCTTCTATAGTTTGTTTGAATTGTGGTTATGCGTCCCCATCAACACTATTAATACCATTTATGAGACGTTGCTTCAAATTTTGTGAGGCTTTCACCCGACAGTAATTCCAAAGGGAGATAATTCCCCCGCCCATCGGGGCTTGAAGAAATAGATGGCCCCCGGGCTGCATGATGCTTCCACGCAAAGCTGAAACCGACCCGCAGATGAGTACTGGTAAACTGCTTAGAGGATCTAAGCCTGCCCAGGCAAAGCGATGCGAGTCGGCCCGTCCATGCTTATAAAACCTATTGGTTTCATTGGGCGGCACGGCAGAGGTGTCATTTCATCCCAATGTCGGGTTAAAGTCCCAGAAAATTGGAAGCAACATCTCCAAAATGACATTTACAGTGTTGACGGAGATGTTAAACCTCAAATCAAACAAACAAATCCAAAGGGAGATGGGAGAAATCTTGCGACACAACATAGAAGTGCAGACTGATCTGCGTCTTTGACAGCCACACAGGTATTATTGTAAGTTTTGTTGTACGCTGGCTCCATTATGATACCACATCTCTACGACATTCTTTTATTTTCTACATTAATTTTCTTATATTTGCTGTAAGACATATATTGTGGGTACTCGTTAGAACCGCCTTATTTAGGCGGATCTATCGATCACACACAATCTAATTTTTTTTTTTTTTTTTTTTTTTTTTTTTTGAGTGGAAATGAGACACTTTATGTATATCCTTGTCACAATAAGAGAACAACTTTTTTTTCTTTTCTGAAATAAGTCAGTTTTAGGGACCTGAACGAATTCACTAAATGACTTAGGTGATGAGGCAGTTCTGGAAAAATGTCACAAAATCTACATGTATTAGTCATTCGGAAATTGCAACGTGGTTGGAAGAGTCGAAGATGTGTATCTTGCATCACTGGGGTGTGCAAATTATATTGGCTTACAGTTGGACAGGGCCTGCAGTTCTTGCAGCAAGTAAATGTAGTGGGTGTCTTCGGTTTCTACTATTCCCATTACGAAAACACGCCTATATAATTTTGACCCCCTTAAACCTCACTATTATATAGTAAAACTGGGGTTTACTGGGGAATATTTTTTCTTATTTCTCCTCTAAAATATAGATTGTGGGTACTCGTTAGAACCGCCTCGATGAGGCGGTTCTAACGAGTACCAACAATCTATATTTTGAGCAGAAATAAAAAAATCACATTTTTCAGCTCAAAATTTTCCTTTTTTCGGCGGTAAAGTTTACAATGTATTTGTATGGGCGTGTTTTCGTAATGCAGTTATTTTCATCTTCCCCATATGTCCCTCATTTTCATCTCCTCTACTGTCTCTTCTATCTCTTTCCTCTCTTTCTCTGTGAGACGACACAGAATGACCCAGAAGGGTTGACGTGTCGTTAAACACCATCAAAGCAACAAATATGAAAACATTCCCTATGTCACACGGGTGTGTTACCTATTGCAAAGCCTCCTTTTAACCACTGATCTTGTCAGTATGTTACACATCGGCATGCCTTCACTAAAATTAATGTTATATGATAAGCTTTTAATAGTAATTTAACTTGAAAATAGCAGGAAATAAGTGTAAAATATCAATTTAAATTTTCTTGAAAAATTATTTCATCGAAATGCTGAAGATCAGATCGACCTGCGGATCTGCAAGCTCTTACGAGCCTTTTCTCTCACGACCGCGAATACGAATTAAGGGCTGTGGTCAGACTACCAGTGTTTGTTTGTTTGTGTTGTGGTTTTACGTCCCCGTCAACACTATTTAAGTCATATTGGAGACGTTGCTTCCGGTTTTGTTCCACTTCAACTAGAGTTTAGTTTATATTAATTTATTTTTGTAAACCCGAGTTTGAGAAATGACATCTCAAGCTCTAACGCCCGTAGAAAACGCAAAAGTTTAAGGGACTAACTGTCTCATGCTACTTTTCCTGGACATGTGGGCTTAGACCTGCTAGGCGGTTTACCAGTACTCAGAAGATCGGCTGGTTTCAGCTCAGCACCATGCAGCCCAGTCTATTTCTTAAAGGCCCGATGGGCGTGGTGTGCAGACATATCTGGGCATTCGTTGGCTGCTGCAGCTGTTCATAATGCAGGATTACCTTATATGGGTTTGAAAATAATAATAAAAACAATTCTTCAACGCAAAGCAAACTAGATTTATCAAACTTAACGTAAGCCAACATATGTCAAATTAATGTGCATCTCAATCAAGGTGAGAAGAAATAAATGATGCAGTCAGTAATATCCACACGAGATTTTCTAATAAATCAAATAAATTTTTATACAAAAACTTATCTGTGACACGTTTTGTGTACTATGTATCTTAAGATTATAGCTTAGTGAGACAATCAGTGTAACCCATTTTGTACTGGAAACCCCAAAACGGGTACCCTGACAAAGGGTGTAGGCCCAGACCAGACGCCGCAGAACGCGTTCTGTGGCGTTTGATCAGGACCTACACTGTTTGCTAAAATTTCAGTCATTTTCCAAATAAATTTTGAAGAAAACACAACCTGACACCCCAAAAGTTTTAATGAATTCCTGCTATATGTAAGGAGGAAGATTCAATTTGGTAAATAAAAGGGTTAAGTAAAACTAGGAAATTCGAGACAAAACATTTGCACACCCTAAAGACGATTGTCCAGTAGGATAACATGAAATGTCTGACATTTTTTTTCAGAACAAAAGTCGGACATGTCAAAGAAACCGATCCAGAACCTTGTTTGGTTGAATCTGATTCAGATCAGACCGCTCAAAGCTGTAGTTCCTGAAATCTACAGTGAGTGAGTTAGTTTAAGTTTTACGTCCCACCAACAGCTAAGGTCATACGGAGACGGGACCTCGGTTTAAAGACTCATCCGAAAGTCTGGAGAAGCCCGGGATCGATCCTGCGATCCCTGGTTTACAAGGCGAGTAGCGTAACCACTGCACCACGGAGGCTTCTGAAATCTACAGTAACTACAGTAACTGACTAAAAGTGTTTGAACGCCTATGTGCATTTTCTTCAGCTTCCTGGCAAGAATGTACAGCATTACGAAACACGCCTATACGAATACATTGTAAACTTTACCGCCGAATGAAGGAAAATTATATTTTGTTTTCTTTTTCTGCTCAAAATATAGATTGTGGTTACTCGTTAGAACCGCCTCATCGAGGCAGTTCTAACAAGTACCCGCAGTCTATAGTTTAGACCAGAAATAAGAAAAATAAGGTTTACCCCTACAAACCCCAGTTTAACTATATAAAAGTGGGGTTCAAATGGGTCAGAATTAAATAGGCGTGTTTTCGTGATGGACTGCCACTGCATGTCAAACTAAATCTTCCCTGTTCAGGTCTACATCAATTTTTTTTCTTTCTATGTTCAAGATCAAATTTAATCCAAATGTCCTACTTTTCTCCAAATAAAACAATAATCTTCATGGTTAGAGATTTTGATACGATTCAGTGGAGCGTTAGGTTAACATAAATTTCATGGTAATGAATGGGCTGCCCCATGAGTAAGTGTTCCTGATGATATACGAGGGACGTGACAAAATCCTTGAAGTTTCAAGTGGGCGGCGAAGGCTCGGAGCAGCCTGTGCAGCTACCCGTCTGTGCAGTCTCCTCAAAGATGTGCATGCTGATGTGGGCCCCGTCAATCGATTTTGGTACTTATCGCCTATGCGAGCAGCGAAGTTTCAGGAGAGCCTGCGCATCCGCGCAGTCTCGCCAGAACCTTCGCTGCTCGCTCATACAAGCAGTGAATCAAGAGGAACTTTCAGACAGAAAGCCATATCCCTGGCCCCTCTGAATGGCTGGGCATGCGCAGTTAAAATTTGTCATGACGGAATGCTCGAAGACACAAATTCGCTTGGCGGGGCTGATGTGTGCCTTTGTCGGGCGACATAACGTTAACAAGACAGTGAAATGAACACCGCTACAAGCTGAACTTTATATATAGAAAACTGTGATTTATATGGGTATAACTAATTTATTTACTTTTCGTAAAAAACATACATTTTGGTTACTCGTTAGAACCGCCTCGTTGAGGCCGTTCTAGCTAGCACCCAAAATCTGTGTTTGCAACAGAGATGAGAAGTGAGGAAAATGCCAGTTTCGGAGAAAAGAAATAATGCATTATGTCCTGTCCGGCCATGTCTCCACAACGCATAGACTTGTAAATGCCCGGATGAAGCTCTCGTCGAAATTTATAATTGACAAAACGAGACATTTCGACCCAATGCCGAAAAGCGATGAAGAAAATAAAACAAAAAAAATATAATCTCCCATATGATATGGTGGTTTATGGCTGCAACCGGCTGACCAGTCAGAAATCACCCATACAGTGTTCGTAGAACAAACGTATTTTTGCAAGGGAGGTAACTGAAACATAAAACAAGACAAAACGGTTATCTTCCATGACATAAGTTCAGCTTTTTTACCTACAAAGACAGGGGCGATAACTAGAACCTGCTTTGGACAGGAATGGCAACTTCCTCTGTCACTGTCTAATCGTCAATAGTCCGAACAGGCATAAGAGACACTGGAAGTCTGTTCTAGCCAGGAACAGTTCAGTCAATGAGGGTCACTGTCTCTGATGGAAGCTTGTGGTTCTGATCATTGCCTTCACTTCTATTTTAATCATTACGGTAAGGCGGTGTGGGTGTTTGAGGTTTACGTCCCACCAACAGCTAAGGTCATACGGAGATGGGATCTCGGTTTAAAGACTCATCCGAAAGTCTGGACAGCCAGGGATCGAACCCACGACCCCTGGTTTATCTGGCAAATAGCATAGCCACTGCACAACGGGGGGCGTCTATACGGTAAGGAGGTCAAGTGAAGATAATTTTCGATCTTTTAATTTAAAATTTGGGGTATGTTGAGCTACGCATCATAATCGCCTCGATGAGGCGATTCTAATGAGTAGACTCATCCCTTTTCCAAGATAAAAATCCATCCAAATTATCCCCAGGTATCAAGTATTTTTATCTTAAGCAAGGGACTCAAGCCCGGGGTGTACTCTGAATTTTGCCTTCTATATAGGCTGAGACTATTTGTGTGTGTTTGTGTGTGTGTGTGTGGGGGGGGGGGGGGTAAATAAAAAAGGTATTTTATGGGTACAGACCTTCTAGCAGATATCATTTGGGGGTCTGACTATCCTAAACCATTGGTATTCTGGGAGGGGGGTGCTGTTTTTAGTCTTCTGTTTGAATAACGTTTATTTTTTTTTCCAACAGTTCAATGGCTTTTTATTAATTACAGAGCTAAACTGTAAGAAACTGTTTAATGCTTTTTTGTTACCAATACAATCATTAGACGGGAGAAATAAGAAAAAACACACATTTTTTAACAGAAAGCAAGCCAGTATAATTTGGGATTTTTTTTTTTTGATTTTTTGGTGGTGGTGGGGGATATTAAAATTTGCAGACGTTTTCGAGGAGGGGTGTATTGATGAAATACTGGTTGTACTTGGGGGTGATGTTATTTGGATCGAACACTAAATGATAGGTCCTAGCCTATGTAGCATGTAAGGTTCAGAGTACCCCAGGCTGGGGACTCAAGAAAGAGTACGTATCAGCCATGGTGTCTGAGCTAGCAGTGTTAGCTCAAGGTATATACTTCTGAGGTAGATATCACGCATATGACGAAAACAGCAAGAGAAAAAAATATATAAAAGAAGCCGCTCTTTGCGCAAGGTGTATGCAAACAGCGAAGATTCCTGCAGGACTGCACAATTTCACTGAAGTCTCCGTTGTCCGTACCCACCGTTGTCGTAAACCAGTCGGTGTTCTGCATCAGACAGCCGTATTTTACCCATGAAAAGTTGTAGCACTCTTCCAATGCGCATGTCCGGTTGAAATTATGAAAACACGTGGAATACCTCGTCATTATAGCATCCATTTGCTAGACACAAATATGCAATGGGTAAAATTCGACTGGTCGCTGCGCAGGCGGCTGGCCTTTTACAACAAATACTCAGAGTAGGAAGACCTGCGCATTAGAGCTCCTTTTAATGTACCATTTACCATTATTGCCGCTCCGTTGTCATATTTATACATTAAAGCAACTTCCAGTTCATCTGAGAAAAAAAAACGTGATTCAACCTTGATCCAAGGCCAGTTGTTGCATTGATATAAATATTCTTACATTGCTGAATATTTGTAATTAGCAGAACAAAATAAATATTTTTTCTTCTCCTATTAAAACTTGACATTTCATTTAATTTGCCTGTCCGAATACAATTTAAATGAAAGGCCAAGCCCTTCTTGAGAAAAGATTTTTAGAACATCTGCAAATATTTTATTCAACAAGAAAAGGTTGAATCGTTACTATCTTCGAAAGCCTCGGCTTTCATTAAATTCCACGGTACTCTTCCGTAACTCATCACTGGCGTCCTTCCACCATTTGTAACGTTCGATTACGTGTAATAACACGTACGTATAACAATGCTCCCAGAACTGGCACGTGAAACGCGTGCACGGTAAGTCCAGTAGTATCCGTTGGGTATACTCTACTCTCACGCGTGTGTCTGTTTCAAAATAACCATTCACTTTCAATGCCTCTATGGTTATGGTTTCTCGCAAAACTATGAGAAATGAAAATAACACCCGTAAAATATGACACAGACTTTGCCATCAGTATTTGTTGACCAATTTAACAAGCCAGTCTGACACAAAACGGCCCACACGGTTCAAAGCTGGCCCGTTATGCATCCTGTTGCCATTTAAGTAGACAGGCTTCCTGAGAGATGAGGATTAAATACAATTTGTGGACATATCCTCTGCAAATCGTACAATAAATGCGCTCAAGCAGTAGCTTACGTAATCCTCTTGTAAATTCCAACTATAGACGCTACAATTATGCCACAGTTCTATCACAAAATTTCAACTTAATACCACTTCAGCGGACTTCACTACTACCGACATGCGCATTTCTTCACTGTCATATTTGGATAGTTTTTCAAAACAACGTTTCTGTTCTCGTCGAGATAAAGTAACGTTACGGATGAGAGTTTATCTGGGACACAACATGGCGCTGGTACATCCGGGTTTATTCCAATGGCATTCACTAAACTCTGAATCGTGGCGTGGTTAGATGGTCTGAGTTTCTGAAAAACACAGGAAAACAAAATTAAATTTAAGTCACGGATACCTTACTTCCTGTATGCAATTATTAGAGAATTACAGTGCAATTTCTACAAAAAGACCACCTTTGGGGTTGTTCAAAGGTGGTCAGAACATACTCAAATGCGGCCTCTTACAAACGGAAAATGGGTGTAAAAACACACAGACAACCTAAATATGTTATGGAAACACTCGATACAGGTCTGCCTTTAACAAAGTATTCAACTTCCGGTTGCTCAGACTCATCGATTCCCAATGGGTCTAGAAACAGTCTTTCGTGAGAACTGATTATGAAATCAAAGAAGAAGAGTTTTCAGTATTAGGTAAAAGAAAGTGTCCTGTACTGTCTGAGCCTGCCCTGGAAAAGTACTTTTGTTTGGATGTTTTGAGGTTTAATGTCCCTGTCAACACTATTCATCTCATTTTATAGACCGACATTGAGATAAAATGAGATCTCAAACCCCACCGCTCAAAGGGCTTAAAGAACGTTTCAACTCGCGCCACTTTTCCTGGACAGGCTTAGACTTCTAAGTGGTTTACCAGTACTCAATGTTTGAGCGGTTTCAGTTCTGCACGGAACACCATGCAGCCCAATCTATTTCTCCAAGCCCTGTCGGACAAAAAAAGTACAGGTTCGTTAATAAACTCATGATATTCAAGACATTTCTTAGAAGAGTTCTGTTGCCTACTCACTTTTTGCAGACATTAATGACACTGGACATACATGTATATTATTTCAAAGTTGTAAAGTTGTACCGAAGCAAAACATTGCGAAAAACAAATAGTTGCCGTTGCAAGTACGGCTGGCTAATCGGAGCTGAAAAGATAGTCGATTATCATTCCTGTCATTGCGATTGATAATCGATTAATAATCACTGAAGATTTGGTCATAATTTTACCTGTCTGGCTTTCTGTCTAAGCATGACTCCTACCATATGCTGTACTTTGTCATATGTATTTGAACAGACACACCTGAGCAATCAGTGTAGACCCAGATGAGACGCCGCAGAACGCGGCGTCTCATCTGGGTCTGCACTGTTTGCCACTCATACAGCTATTTTAGGCACAACTTTGGGTAACAAATTGTACTTATCAAATAATCGATTGCAAGCAAATCAGTAATGATAATCATTTTTGTGGAGTTTATCGATTAAATGATCGATTATCCGATACATCGTGTCAGTCTTAGTTGCAAGTGGCTCTTTTTTCATACCACAAAATAAAAGAAAGCTGAGAAATGTTATCAGATCCCCTGTTTCTCGACAAGAGTTCTAAAAACGTGATATAAGTTAGTGCATACAAGAGTTTTAACTTGAAAACAAGGAGTTGATACTCCATTAGCTGGCTCATTCATCATTAAAACATCATTATTATATCTGGAATGTATTTAATAAAGTAAAATGTGACAGCCCAATCAATCAGACCATAATAAGACAACCTTGTTTTTTCAGAGTCATTAAAGAGGAAAACTCCCATTATTAATCTGTAAAGTAGCATTAATAGGACGACAAAACTACATTAGCAAAATTATTGGCATATTGAACGACTTGTGAAATTATATTCTCAATAATATAACATCGTGTGGGACAAGATATAATGAACGTAAACTCTGATAATTAACAAAGTTCGGTGAAAAGAACAGTTAACGACCTCAATAGTAGTCTTTCAAATGTATTCTTCACGGTATTTTTGTTCTCACGTGTGAAGGAAGCTGAATTGAAACGAGACACCGTTAATGAACAGCGTGTCACTAGCAGATTACTGCGGAAATTGCTCGGCTGTCGTTTCATAATGCTCTAAAGAGTACGTTATTGTCACCGGTCTAAAATAGGTCAGGGTACCCAACAGTACTTTGTATCCCATCAAGAAAACACGCTATATAATTTTGACCCACTTGGGGCAATGAATAAGGGGTTTACTGGGGTAAACCTTTTCTTATTTCTGGTCTAATAAATATATATATTGCTGGTACTCGTTAGAACCACCGCGATGAGGCGGTTTTAATGTGTACCGACAACCTATATTTTGCGCAGAAATATGAAAAAATGAACCCCACTTTTGTTTAGCAAAACTAGGGTTTACAGGTGTAAACCTTTTCTTTTTCTGATCCAAAATATAGATTGTTGGTACTCGTTAGAACGTGTACCGACAATCTATATTTTGAGCAGAAATATGATAAAAATCACCATTTTTCTTTCATCTTAAGATGTTCTCATTTTCGGGGGGGGGGGGGGGGGGGGGGGGGGGTTAAAATTTACAATGTTTTAGAATTTACTAAAACATTGATTTCGACAGCGAACAGCGGGTCTGTATAGAGTGATCTGCCGGTTGCATGTTACATCGCATACGCGGCCCTTGCCTATTTATAAGTTAAGTCTCGTCAGACACGATTCTAAGATAGCTATGCGTGTTTGAAATGTTTATTTCCATTGATCATTTGTGGAGTTTGCCACACCCGGCTAAACCTCGGAGTGTGTTTTCATGCAGGAACAGGTGCTATATATTAAAAACTCATTTTTCACCAGCAACACAATTTCCTTTTTAAATTATGATGCTGACCTAATTAAACTCCTTCGTAATTACCATGAATGAATGTAAGAATGAAAAGACAATTCGGGTGAGGAAGGGTTTAAATCACCAAAAGTGATCGATCAATCAAGGTTAAAGTTTCTGACCGTCATTTGAATCCACAAGTAGAGGTTAACACTCTGTCATTGAGTTTCTTAATGTAAATTCCTTGTTCACATGTTAGGAGATATTGATTGGTATGTTTTTGTCATGCGTTAAAAAGTAAAATGAGTTTGAAAGTGAAAATTTATGTCTTTGTTCAGAAACATTGACAGCCATATACCTAACATCGAACTAGTTCCTGGCAGGTGCCTGTGAATAATCAAGCTTGGTAATGAGGAAGTAGGCGCTTTTTATAAATGAGCCGTTTCCTGGACAAAAGGTATACATGTACTTATCGAATAGGCAAACTGACCTTATTTGCATTATCTGCTGGTTCCTAGTCTGAAGGTTATCAGTGTTGGAAAAACAGGTCACCAGACACTCCCTGACCTTTCAAGGTCGGGGGGGGGGGGGTCTTGTGACCTGTTTTTCCAATATTGACAATGTGCAAGCTGGGGGCCAGCAAATAATGCAAATATGGAGCCAGCAAATATGATTTGACTACGCACGGACGTTTGGAAATCATAACTCGGAAAGTGCGAAGGGGCCTTTTCTTATGTGTCAGCTCGACGTTGCAAACAATATATTTGAACGACACATATATGGCATTCTTTTAAGGCTCTTAGGAGAATTCATGATTTAAACAAAAAGCATCGCGGCATCTCTTTGTTGGCAATTGCTGGGAATCCTGCTTAACCGATTGAATGAACACCTTTAACTATCAGAAAGCCAGTGCAGGTTCAGAAAAGACAGGGGGACAATTGACATCATCTTCACAGGAGAAATGTCAGGAACAGAACACGAATCTCTGACCTTACCAAAGCGTCGGGAGGGTCTTTGGAAAATCATGGTGAAGTTTGGATGTCCAACCAAGTTCATAGCAATGTGAGGCAGTTCCACGACGGTATGCTTGCATGGGTCCAAAATGATGGTGAGCTTTCGAACCCATTCCCCGTCACAAACGGAGTCAAGCAAAGTTGTGTGTCAAGCAAAGTTGTGTGCTAGCCCCAACACTGTTCAGCATGATGCTCTCTGCCGTGCTCACATATGCTTTCCAGGATGGTGACAATGGTATACCTATAAGGTATCGCTTTGATGGGAAGCTTTTCAATCTCGGAGGGTTGCAAGCCAAATCCAAAGTGCAGACAGAGGTGGTAGATGCGTTCCTCTTTGCTAATGACATGGCAAAGGGTGCTTCTACAGAATAGAAGATGCAAAAGGTATAGATAAAGTATCTGACTCCTGTGATAGCTATGACCACACCCTCAGTATCAAAAGGACTGAGGTAGTATATCAACCAGCACCTAGCAAGCCTTACAAAGAGCCCACCAACACAGTGAAGGGTCAAAGATTGCAAGACAAGTTGGTAGACAAGTTCACCTACCTTGGGAGCACACTGTCAAGAGTCATGCACATTGATGAAGTCATGCCAAGATTGCAAAAGCTAGTAAAGCATTTGGCCGACTACGTGGTAGTATTTTGGATCGAAGTGGAATCAGGTTTGACACAAATCTGAAAGTCTATAGAGCTGTGGTGCTGCCAACTCTATTGTATGCATATAAAACCTGGACAGTTTACGAACGGCATGCCAAAAGCCGACTGCATCTCTTCCATCCGAGCTGTCTTAGAAAACAGTTAAAGATTTAGCTGCCAGACAGGATTCCAGAAACGTAAGTCCTGAAAAGGGCAGGGATGCAAACTGTACATACTCTTCTGAAACTAGCACAGTAAAGATAGACAGGCCATGTTCCCCGAATGCCTGAGGAATATTTGCCAAAAAACATTCTCTATGGAGAACTAGAAATCGACAAACGCTGGTGGTCAGAAAAAGCGTTACAAAAACATCCTCAAAGTAGAAGTAAAACAAAGATCAGGAATCGATACAATTAACTTACTCCACCTATCAAAGGCGACAAAGGGAAAGAAACACAAACATGAAGCGACCAGACCATAATGGAAACCTAAACAAAGGAAGGCCATAAGGACAGTTACTTTCCCACAAAATGGCAAAATGGTCAAAGCCTCCCCCAAGGACTCCAACATTCCAACAGAGTCGTGGGAACAAATTGCACGGGACAGAACAAAGTGGCAAGGCCTCATCAGAAGAGATGCTAGTGAATATGAGACAAAAATAATCAGTGAAGCTTAGCAGAAACGCGCACAGCCGAGCTAAGGCATCACCAACAGAGCATCCGTTGCTTTCAGACAGTTCAGGGCTAGAAATGGTCTCATCAGCCATCTTAGAACACACAAACAGTAACACTTCTCAAATGTGATTAAAATTGGTCATTTTCAGTAATGACAGACGAGCTATTATTATTACTATTATTATTATTATTATTATTATTATTATTATGAGACAAAAAGGGGGAAAGATATACCCTTAGAGACCCTAATTTTCTCTATGTTTTCGAAGGTGTTCATTACACGGAAATGTTGACCCATGAAATGCCAATCACGACAATTGTCGTCTGCTTTGTCGTCTGCCGGTTACTTTAAAAGTCATGTTTGCAAACCGTGTGGAACCAACTCAGACTGCTCCTCTAGGAGCAGTCTGATTTGGGTCCACACTGTTTGCCTGCAAGCAAAACTATTTTTTTTAAACATTTGCAAAATTTCAGCAGACGACCTAACCAGACGACATTTTCAGATGTATTTTCTCGGCGTCTTAAGGGTCAAGGTGATGCGTTGTATGCTAGAATTAAATTAGAACAAAGCGAATATGGTTGTCAGGTACACGGAAGAAAGCGTCTGTCAAAATAACTAACAGGATGTCAAACACTGTTGATTCCGATGATGCCCCATACCATCTGGTTTCCTAGGTATTTGTTTGTACGAATGATCGCCCCCGTCCACCTGGGCTTAAAGAAATATTTGCGTTGCATGATGCTTCCACGCAGAGCTGAAACCGACCGCACACGAGTACTGGTAAACCGCTTAGAGGATCTAAGCTTGCCTAGGCAAAGTGGGGGAGTTGGACCGTCCATGCTTATAAACCTTATTGGTTTCATTGGGCGACAGGGCTTGAGATGCCATTTAATCTAAATGTCAGGTAAAAGTCCCACGAATTGGAAGCAACGTCTCCAAAGTGACCTATTCACTGTTGACGGGGACGTAAAACCTCAAACAAATAAATAAACAAAAAACTCTGAATGTGTTCAATTTCGTATACTACAGTAGAATTCCTATATTAAGACCACCTTTTGGACTGTTCGTCCCCGTCAACACTATTTAGGTCAACTTTGGTCCAATTTGGAGACGTAGTTTCCATTTTTGTGGAACTTTTACCCGACATTTAGATGAACTCACATCTCAAGCCCTGTCGCGCAACAATCCCTTCATGATGGCTGCCTTCATTAATAACGAGAAAGAAGTACAAGCCCAACAAAGGCATTTCGAAAACAAATTACAGTAGAACTTCGATGGCTCAAACACCGATGGCTCGTTTACCATGGATGCGTCGAACCCATTCTTGAGTCCCTAGCGAAATCCTCTACATACGAAATAGTGGGGGATAATTACGGAGATTATAGTCTTTTATCTTGCAAATGTATGCTGTGTGTACTCATTAGAATCGCCTCGATGAGGCGATTCTAATGAGTACACATAGCATACATTTTCATTATAGAACACCGAAAAGATGTCTAAAAGTATCTCGTTATGCCTCCTAACAGTAACCTCAGTGGCTCGAACTACCCCAGTCTCGAACAGATTTTCGAGGTCCTAAAGTAGTTCGAGCCACTGAAGTTTGATTGTATTAACGTAACCTTCATGCTATACGAATTCTGCACCTGTCTATGCCGGGGGTAACCCTGGTAGTAAACGGGAGGAACATTAGGAAAGCTCTACAAAGGAAAGATGACACTCCGGCATTGAATTTAAGACAACGCGGGGGAGAATGATCTTAGTCTACTATTTTACAACGTATCATATGTCCGTATAAGCAACAGACTGTGGTTAATTAATGGTGTTTATATCCGTCATAGTAATTAGAGAATTTTGCTATAACCTTATAACCGCCCGCCATTTTCTGGTAAAAAAATGTGATATTTTCCTCGTGCTCTTCAGAACTGTTCTTACTAGTGCATCGTCTGACTGGTGATCAGGAGGACGCGGGTTCGACTCCCGCCGGGGTCGGCAACATTCTTTCGTGGAGATTGATCATGAAATCTTTTCTACGGTCATTCTCTCCCTTCCGCTGATTCAAGAAGGGCAGTTGTCAGTTTCTGGCAAAAGAATCTGCACTGTACTGGTTAACCGCTTACGTATAAGCCTGCCCAGGAAAGTGTTGATAGGTAAACTGACCGGCTAAAAATGACCTAAATAGTGTTGACTGGGCCGTTAAACTCCAATACAAAAAGAACAACTTACTAGTGCATATATTGGTTCCCCTTCGTTATTACCTCCCCTTCGGTACCTACATAAGATTTTCATCGTAATGTGATGCTTTGTTGTGCTGAACGGAACTGTATGGTAGCCATATGTTTTCATTTTACGGAGAGAAATTTATCAAGCAGAAAAGTTTTGTTTTGTTTTTGTTTGATTTGAGATTTAACGTCCCCGTCAACACTGTAAAGGTCATTTTGGAGACGTTGCTTACAATTTTGTGGGACTTTTACCCGACATTGAGATGAAATGACATCTCAAGCCCTGTCGCCAAATGAAACCAATAGGGTTTATAAGCATGGGCGGTCCGACTAGCACCGCTTTGCCTGGGCAGGCTTAGATCCACTAAGCGGTTTACCAGTACTCGTATGCGGGTCGGATTCAGCTCTGCGTGGAAGCATCATGCAGCCCATCTATTTCTTCAAGCCATGATGGGCGGGGGTCGCCAGCAGAAAAAGTATCTTACATACCGTAACTAATTTTATACGGTATGACAAGTATATTACATGTCAGTTTTGCTTGTCAATATAAATCAAAATTGGTAGAATGACATTTCGAATTTATTCCAAAGATTTCGGTATTTTGAATTGTAGTTTAAAGAGCTATCTTTATGGAATTTAAAACGGTAATTAAAGGGGAGAATAACATAAAAGACCTTTCCATACAGAAGCTTCCTGTCAGATTACTGAGCATGAAATCATAATTGAGTCGGGACTCAGTCAAACGAACAGAAATACATTCAAACATGCTTTAAGCTCAGATCTTTGTAAGAATACGTCGTCTGATCAGACTTTTCACTAAAACAGTAAAACCTCAAACGTACTACAGAGCGGGAAGAAGATTAAGATAGTCTGCGTGGATGCACAGTCTGATCAGAGTCTTCGCTAATCGCGTATTTTTACAGGTTCTGTTGTTGGCCGGTTCAAATCATGATAATTGGTAGTGTCAAATTGTAGTGAGTTGTTAAAGGTGCTCACAATTGTGTTTCTATGAACCTGAACAAAAGGCGGGGATTCAGAACAGCTCCCTGGCGGCGCAGCACCTTAATAGAAACCAACTACCATGACACTTTAATACAAGGATAAAATCAGATATAATAGTTGGGTGGAGGCCTGTCTATCATTAACCTACCATGCTTATTTTACGGACGTGCGGAGCGAAGGATTGTGCTTTCATCCTCTTTTAAACATTTAAATCGTTCAACCCTGTAGACTGGTACACGTATATATTCAGACACTGTAGATGCAGATGGGATGGCTCATTATCATCCATCTCACCTTGTTCTACACTGCCATACTTTTAATGATTTTGACCAAACCACATATAGTAAAATTCCGCTATCAAGACAACCTAAAATTAATACTAATTCTGCTATAAAAGGCTTATTTAGTAGGTTGCAGTTATTCTTCCATTGTTTTTTTTTCTGCATACAGTGCCCTCTGCTGAGAGACCACCTTTGGGACTGTTCAAAAGTGGTCTTAAAGACCACTTTTGAACAGTCCCAAAGGTGGTCTTAATATAGAAATTGTACTGTATTTAAGAATGGAGTTTGTCAAATTCAAAGCTGGGAAGGTACACTTTAGCAACCCAGCTATGAAAGGGTTAAACCACCGTATGATTCTACTATTGATATTTCAAATCAGTGCTTGTCAAATTGTAAATACTAACATACCTTTGTTAAAGGAAAAGGACAACTTCCTGAGCAGTAATGAGCCTTGAACGACTTTGGAGAAATGATCCATTCGCCCCAACCTATGTCATGAAAGTCTACTACCAATTTTCGTTTCCCACAGTATGTTGCAGAGTGGTCTTTAATCGCCTGATTTTGTAGCTCCTCCCATTCTTTAGGCAACTCTAGTTTATTCTTTTTCCGACCTCGTTTCCCCTTCCGCCGCCGGTTTCTCCACTTCTGAAGTTTCTTCTTCTCCAGGTAATCCTGTGGGTACGGTATGTGTCCGGGGTCCGTCAACCGATGACGAGATTCCTTTCGGCTTTGCAACATACCCGGGTGTGTTTGAATACCTATACCAACAGGATAAGAACGGTAATCGTTAGGATCTTCCGGTATTTCATTAGTTAATATTGACCTTGACCTCGCTAGTGGATACATTGTTGGTAAATCAGCTGAATTGTCACTAACACTTCGTTTACTTCTGCTTTTAGTTCTTTTACTAATTTCAATATCAGTTTTAGAATCCACTTCACTTTCTATTCTTTCACCTGTCAATTTAATATTTCTTGTTGCCTTTTCAAGACTGTCTAAATCTAGGTCATCTGAATCATTTGAGTATATCACTAAATATGGAGCAGTATGATGATGCATAAATCTTTTCAACTGCCAAACATGAAATTTTCCTTCCGGAATTATCATTTTAAAGTTTAAACCTAAAGCATTTGGTTTATCTCTTCTAGCTGCTAGGCAGCTTTGAACACTGTTAGTCACATCGAACCACTGCCAACCGTAGCTGTCTGGTCTTACAGTAATTTTACCACTTTCTATCACATAATTTGCTGCAATTTCATGAAGAATAAGTTCTAAATGACCGTTTTTGTTGTAATGGTGTTTCCGTCTTTTGAATAAATGGATTTCTGCACTTATCAGTTCTTCTGTCGATACTAAAGAAGTTAGGTTGAACGTGAACATGGGTTGGCCATTGATGGTATCTGAAACGACAAAAGAAACATGCTCTGTTGTTAACCCTTGTCATGCTGCATATTTTAATATACTACACCCACTACTGATTATCAACCAATCAGATTACTTGATGCAAATTATTGCAACAAATTCACATTCTGAATGACAAACAATGTAGATCCTGATCAGATGGCTTCTTCTGAAGCCATCTGATCTGGATCTACATTGTTTGAACAATGAGACATATCCGGGCTCAGCAGGACAAGGGTTAAAATTTTATATGATATACAGATGTCAATTTTTGTGTAGATCGCTTTTCAGTTCATTGTTTGTCAATCGGGCCAAGTTGACAATACTGCAGTGTCTTTACTGCTGTTGTCCACGTGATTGTCACTGACCAATGACGTTTTACCGCCCGCAAGGTGAAAGTTGTGTTTACTGTTTAACCCTTTAATGACCAGTAAAATCGTCCATATAATAGCTTTGGACAGATCTTCTTACAATATAAGGGGTGCCAGGTTATTTTTATTCGTTGTTAGTTTTACACCAATTTCCATAAATGAATCAAACAGTGAAGTCCCTGATCAGACGCCGCGTTTTGCGGCGTCTGATCAGGGTCTTCAGCTGTTTACCGGGACGCAATACATACATGTATTAACGAATGAACAAAACGCAATGGAAATAAAGGATGCGCAAGTATCGGAAAGTGCTTGGTTAAACTCGTTTAGAAAAAAATTGCAACCAAGAAACAATTCACCTATCAGTACTGTCTATGCTTCGATTTACCACGTTCTTGCACCTCTATTGTCTGTTTGTTTGATCTGAAATTTAACGACCCCCTCAGCACTATACACATTATTGAGGCATTGCTTCCAATTTTTGGGGACTTTTACCAGACATCGAGTTGAAATGGCAACCAATAGGGTTAATATGCAGACGGTCCGGCTCGCACCATTTTGTCTGGCAGGCTTAGACCCTTTAAGCGGATTACAAGTACTCTTGAGCGGTAGGTTTCAGCTCTGCGTGAAAACACCATGAAGCCCAATCTATTTCTTCAAGCCCGGATGGGCGGGGGCCCTGCACCTCGATTGTACTTTCATTGAAAAAACTTCAACTACATTCAGTTTACTTGTAAATAGTACAGGCCAAGTTAACGGCCCCCGCCCATCGGGGCTTGAAGAAATAGATGGGCTGCATGATGCTTCCACGCAGAGCTGAATCCGATCGTACACAAGTACTGGTAAACCGCTTAGAGGATCTAAGCCTACCCAGGCAAAGCAGTGCGAGTCGACCCGTCCATCCTTATAAACCCTATTTGTTTCATTGGGCGACAGAGCTTGAGATGTTATTTCATCTCAATGTCGGGTAAAAGTCCAACAAAATGGGGAGCAACGTCTCCAAAATGACCTATACAGTGTTGACGGGGGCGTTAAACCTCAAATCAAACAAACAAACAGGCCCAGTTTAATCAGAGGCCGAATTTGTGGGACATTCGGTTAGCTGAATTTCTGACCTTGCTGAGGCAGGTTAATGACACAGGATTAACCCTTGTTCTGCTGAATATTTAAATATTTCACACCTACTACTGATTATCAGCCAATCAGATTACTTGATGCAAATTATTGCAACAAATCCATAAATTGGATGGCAAACAATGAAGATCCTGATCAGATGGCTTCTTCAGAAGCCATCTGATCTGGATCTACATTGTTTCAAAGATAAGGCACATCCGGGCTCAGCAGGACAAGGGTTAATAAAATAAGTAGTCCTATTGTTCTCTTCGGCTTGTGGAATTCCTGTCAATATATGAAATTTGGTTATTTGCTTAAATGTTGCCAAATAAAGCAGAAGATAGGTTTAAGACAAAATATCAAAATTAATGTCAACAAGACGACCTATAGACCTACAGTTGGATAAAATGTGTCTTAGTTGACTGATATCGACACCAACTGTTCCGTGGCTGACTCGAGTCATTGGTTAGTCATGGTTACCTTAAAAACGACATGAAGTGATCACCCTGATAAAAAAATCTATAAATAAAGGAAACTTTAGGAGATCGTGCCCATTTTATTTTTTTCCTCTTGAAAAAAAAAAAAAAGATTTTAATTTTAAGCTTATTACTGCTTTAGCCATAGACTGTGGGCACTAGAGCCGCTTTAAGGGGAATGGAATACCTGGCTGATTTTCCGCCATTTTTCAAAGAGAGACAACTTTCGGGACTTCCTGTTCGCTTTTCTATAAGCCCTGTCCCGCTGAAAAAGGGGTCTACTCTTAAAGGAATGAATTTGCTCCTGAGGAGCAAATTCTTTCCTCTTAAGTCTACTCCCAAATGACATGGGATACAGAAATACTTTGATAGGAGTTGCCTCCCCTGGAGGTGTTGACATTACCCTTAAAACAAATACCTTCATCCCATGCCCTAAGCACCATTTTAACACCCATGTTTCCATGCAGAAAATGTGCTGTATGTGTTTGCCTAGTTAATAGTGTATTATCTACATGTATGATTACATTGATAGTTAATGCGACGTTGGATCCCGGACATTTCCTAAACTCCGGAGTTGAACCCTACCCCAGTATTTTTTTTTCTGGCGATCGTTCCACGTATGTACACGTGGCGTAAAAGTCTACTACGTGGCGTATAAGTCTGAGTTTTGTGACCTTTCTTTTGTCCGTTTCCTGGTCCTCTCACGGACTTGCAAAACGTAGCTCCATCACGTTAACAAGTCCGTGAAATGAACACCCCACCTAACCCCACTTTATATAGAGAAAACTGGAGTTTACAGGGGTATACATTAGTTTTCTTATTTCAGCCCCAAGACATAAGTTGATGGTACTAGTTAGAACTGCCTCAATGAGAGAGAGAAAAAAAACATGTATTTTCAAAAGAAAAGTTACCATTTTGGAGATGTGAAAAAATGCACTATGTCACACGGGTGTGTTATCATAATGATAGGAAATTTGGTACCTATCTCATAGGCGATCAGACAAGGCTCAGGCGAGCCTGCGCACATGCGCAGTCTTGCCAGTGCTTCTGCTGTTCCCCCGACATATTAAAGATACCTTGAGGAAGCTTCGTGCAAGAGCCCTATTCTGAGTTGGCTGTGCACGTGCTTTTGTTCGTTTGATATGAGGTTTAACTCTGTATACCTTACTTCCAATTTTGTAGGACTCTTACCCGACATTGAGATGAAATGACATCTCAAGCCCTGTCGTCCAATGAAACTAATGGTGTTTATAAGCATGGAAGGTCCGACTCGCGCAGGCTTAGATCCTCTAATTTGTTTACCAGTACTAATGTGCGGTCGATTTCAGCATGCGTGGAAGCATCATGCAGCCCATCTTTTTCGTCAAGCCCTGATGGACGGGGTCCGGCCTTTGCACGTACATGCTATCATATGGACCATTTTCTCATACATTGGTACAAACCTCATTCATAGAGCTTTGAAAACCCTGGCTTGTCGTCTCAAAGAGCCTGATTCATTATATCTGTTTGGACATTCCAGAGATAGGAATTGGCGTCTCCAGTATGTGATTAACGGGGATTAGTCCCTAATCGCCACGAACATTCATTAATCCTAGCAACACAGATGCCCAGTGTAATGTCTGTAATCATTTTCACATTTTCATTCAGTATGTTTTCTGATCTACTATGTTGGACCTTCATCTTGTCGTCAGTTTATCTATCAGTTGCTTGAAGATTTAAAGTATAATGTGGGTCAAGGTATCATCGTGAGCAAGCCTTTCAAGCCAACGTCGTAACAAAGTCGATACACCGTCATGCGACGTTGCTTAGACGTCATGTGTCCGCTGGGGTCGCGCCATGATAGTACGTTGTACCATGTGTCTAGTGGGTATAGTTTCAGAAGCGTGTGCTGCTGTTTGGCTAAAGTAACCCACGTATACATAGAAATAGCTAGTTATTGTAAATTTTACCAAAAGCACGAGGCACATGGGCTACTACGCTCACCAGAGGTCATGAGGATTTTACCCGTACATCTTGGTCATGTGTCTAAAATCCTTCAATAACTTTTCATTGCCTCATCCCATAGAGGCTCTTCGTGTAATTTGGTTTGAATCAGCCTAGCGGTTTTAGTAGAGAAGAAGATAAAAACACTGCATCTAAGTCACCCAGGGCAAATATCAGAAAATGACCCTGACCATTGGAATTAATAAACGTATATACATGTATCCAGTTGATTTCAAATATCAACGCTAATGCCACAGACTGCAATAGAATCTAATCCACTGTTCTGCATTGTTTCAAAACAAATGTTTCAGTGACCGAATTTGACCTTGACGTAAAACAGGTCAAGGTCAGTTTGAACAATTTTGGTGGAACCCAAGTCCCTAATTCTATATACCAAGTCTGAAGGTCACTGGTCGCTGGGTTCCAGAGGTGAATATTTTTAATGGTTTTTACCATAAATGGGCATGGCGGCCATATTAGTCATGTGACCCAGTCCTTACGAACAAACTTTCGTTCCTCATTCCCATAGAGACGGGCCTCCGTGGCCTAGTGGTTAAGAGCGCTGACTCTTAATCATTAGGTCTCTCACCGCTGTGGTTAGAGCCTCGCTCGGGTCACATGTGAGACGCCAAGTTCTGCAACGGAAGGTCATGGGGTTTTTCTCCGGGTACTCCAGTTTTCGCCCACCTCTGATAAACGATCGGCTCGATATGAGTGAAATAGTCTTGAAAGGACCGTAACCCCCCCCCCCTCCCACCCCAATTACCCATAGAGGCTCCAAATGTAATTTGGTTTCAATCAACCAAGCAGTTTAAGTGGAGAAGAAGATAAAAATACTGAATCTGAGCCATCCAGGACAAAGGTCAGTTAATGGCATTGACCTTTGGAATCGATAAACTTCCATTCAGCTGATTGATTGCAAATATCATTTCTGATGCCACAGGCTACCATGCAATCAGATAAAAATCCATTGTTCTGCCTTTTTTCCATACAAATGTCTTAGTGACCAAATTTGACCTCGACGTCAATGTTAACCAAAGGTCATCATTTAAATAAACTCGGTAGGGCCCCTGTCCCCGATGCTGCATACCAAGTTTCAAGGTCATCGGCCATTTGGTTCCAGAGAAGAAGATTTTTATAGGTTTTTACCATATTTGGGCCTGGCGGCCAAACTGGTCATGTGACCCAGTTCTTACGAACAAACTTTCTTTCCCCATTTCCACAGAGGCTCCGCGTGTAATTTGGTTTCAATCAATCCAGCAGTTTAAGTGGAGAAGATAAAAATACTGAATCTGAGTCATCCAGGATAAAGGTCAGTAAATGACCTTGACCTTTGAAACTGATAAAATTCCATTTACATGATGGCAAATATCTTTTCTGAGGCCATAGGCTACCATGAAATCAGAAAATTCACTGTTTTAGGTGTTTTTTTTTCTTACAAATATCAAATTAACCAAATTTGACCTTGGCGTAAAATAGGTCAAGGTCAACTAAAGGTCATCATTTGAACAAACTTCGTAGGGCCCCAGTTCCCAATGCTGCATACCGAAATTCAAGGCCATCGGCCAATCGGTTCCTGAGGAGAAGTTTTTTTAAGGTTTTTACCATATATAGGCATGGCGGCCATCTTGGTCATACGACAAAGATCCCGTGAACAAACATTTAATCACCCGTGAAATGGAGGTGCCACGTGTAAGTTAGTTTCAATTAGCCCCCAGTGGTTTCAGAGGAGATGTTGTTTAAAAATGTTGACGACGACGCAGACGACGAACGACGGACCACAGCCTATACTGTAAGCACCCCCCCCCCCCCCCCTCCCGGAGCCTTCGGCTCTGGTGAGCTAAAATCTCGTAGGTCACTTTAAGCAAACAGTATAGACCTTTGTATCAATGGTCGCGTTCTGTATCTACAGCGTTTGTTGGTGTCCCTTTTAAGGGACTCGATGTTTATATGTACGAAAATCAGAATCAACCTCTTACGAAACCTAGACCTAATTTATAACATTCCTCGGTCGTTAAAAGCAGCTTCGTCAACCTGGTGTTATTTGGACAAATCTTGCTAATGAAATTTAAATTGCATGTTTCTTTCAAATCCAAACAAGACGGCTGATAAGTTCAAAAGATACCTATCGGGGTTCGAGACGTGCTGGACAGAAACTGCTGATAAACCGGGGAAAATCGAATGATAATGAGATAATATCAATAACTGGCTCCAACATAAGAAAACACGTCTTAGGACATGGGCGCACAGCGAAAACACTGATCAGATTGCGCGAACGCGCAATCTGATCAGCGTCTTCGGTGTACGTTATATGAACTTGTGACCATTGCCACAAAGCTTCCACGTGCATGTAGGGAATATTGAGGTGTTTTTTTTTTTTCATCTCCCATGACAGTTTCTCTTGACGCGACCTAACCCCCCCCCCCCACCCCCCGCCCCTGAAGCTAGTACAGGGACAATCCGAACATCAGAAACGATCGACTATGTGCCCCGCCCAACTGCGCTTTGTTTGTTTGAATATACAGAGAATTTAGCTGTAAGAAATGCTATTGTAAATCCCATTTTTTTTTCTTTGTATTAATGTGGGGTTCGCATGAGTGTTTCGGCCCCGCCCATCGGGGCTTGAAGAAAAAGATGGGCTGCATGATGCTTCCACGCAGAGCTGAAACCGACCGCACACGAGTACTGGTAAACCGCTTAGAGGATCTGAGTCTGCCCAGGCAAAGCAGTGCGAGTCGGTCCGTCCACGCTTATAAACCCTATTTGGTTTCATTGGGCGACAGGGCTTGAGATATCATTTCATCTCAACGTTGGGTAAAAGTCTCACAAAATTGGAAGCAATATCTCCACAAATAACCTATACTGTGTTGACGGGGACGTTAAACCTCAAATGAAACAAAACAATCAAACAAAGCATGAATGTTCATTATAAAGCCTTGTTAAGATTATAAGAAAGCATCTCACTTAAAATGTCGTCTAATTTATTCAGGTGAATGTTTCATTGAAACAGTCTTGAAACAATTTCGTTGATTTATTGATATGAACTCATTCTAAAATAATAAATGATCAACCTTGTCTCTGACTTTTGTGACTTTTTAAAGTTAGCTAAGTCACCTGGTGTCATGTATTCAGAATTGGCCCCCGCCCATTGGGGCTTGACGAAATAGATGGGCTGCATGGTTGCTTCCACGCAGAGCTGACCGACGCACACGAGTACTGGTAAACCGCTTAGAGGATCTAAGTCTGCCCAGGCAAAGCAGTGCGAGCCGGTCCGTCCATGCTTATAAACCATATTGGTTTCATTGGGCGACAGGGCTTGAGATGTCATTTCATAACAATGTCGGGTAAAAGTCCCACAAAATTGGAAACAACGTCTCCAAAATGACCTATACAGTGTTGACGGGGACGTTAAACCTCAAATCAAACAAACAAAACTATATTCAGAAAACCGAACAATGAGAAAACCCGATCCACATTGCCAGTCAAATACACCACATTGCGAAAACATAGCTGTTATGATAACAAATCCATGTGATATATAGTTCATTTTCTTACCTCAAAAAAGGTAATTTTTCTGAAGAAAATTTAATTTATACTCCAAACATAGGTTTTGGGTGCTCTTTAGAACCGTCTCAATGAGGCGGTTCTAACGAGTACCCACAACCTATGTCTTGGAGCAGAAATAAGGAAAATGATGTTTACCCCCGTAAACCCCAGTTTTCTCTATATAAAGTGTGGTTATGGGGTGGGGGGGGGGGGGTCTTTATTTCAGGTGTTCACGTGATGCGTGTGACATAGTGTTTTCTTTTATATCTCCAAAAAGGTGATCTTTGAGTCGACCGTTCGACCTATAATTACTAAGCACTGAAGCTTTTCGTTGCTGATGTCCATGTGACTATCACTGATTTGTAGGAGATCCAGGTAACGTTTATCCAAAGAAAATTGCCGCGTTATTTTTATCACTGCTGTGAGGTCAGACTAGAGTAGCTAAACTGCCTTCTTTAAAACTTAATTGCTTGGGATTTTATAATGACTCGCGGGCTTGTTGGCGGCCTCCCAGAGAAAGGGAGAAAAGAGATAGAGACATTAGGGGCAGTGAAAGTGAGGACAGAAGAGAAAGATGAAAATAAATGGCGGTGTACAAAAATACCTCCCCCCCCCCCCCCACACACACACACACACACAAATACACAACTTATATCTGCTGCTGTAAGCCAATATCAGTTGGACGCCCAAGTGATGCAATCACCTCACCCTACCAGGCTACCACCCCCGGTTTTATTAAAGTACATGTATTTTTGTTGATAATAAATCGGTGACAGACCTGTCCCAAGGGTTTAGGTGGAACGGTCTCTGTATAAAATGTTAAAGGTTTCTTCTTGCCATAAAAGTCCGACTACGGGCAAACGTCGAGCCGACAGTGATACGACGTGGTAACGTCGTATCGCTGTCGGCCCGACGCTGGCCGACAGTTTTTGCTAGATGTGCGCTTTTACTGGGTGTTATTTAACCCTATGAGTTTTTTTTTTCTAAAAACATTCTAGTTATCATGCTGTGTGTCGACCTTTAATATCGCTTCTGCACTTGAAAAAGGCTTATCTAGGCTTAAGAAAACAAATGTCAAGATCTTAATAAGTGGGGACAAACAAGTTTGTAATCGATTTATAAAAAAGGAAACGCTTCAAATACGGGATTTTGTGGGTAATAGGTACAGTTGACAGGTTTGGCGCCATTTTTCAAGGGGAGACGATTTGTTTAACATTTAAACTATGAGCCAATCTAAAAGAGGAATCTACTCGCAAAGGAAATAATGTGTGTTTTATGTGTATTCTAGTCTGCACAGAACAGTGGGCCAACGTCGTATCGCTGTCGACCCGATGTTGGCCCGGCATCCTTTGCTGACTGATAAGCTCGATAATTGTATTTTGAAAGAATCGCCTCCCCTGACAAGGTTGCTTTCCCCATGACACCAACTGATGTTCGAGGTTTATGCTCTCTGATTTTCAACAACCTGCGGTTAGAAACGTACAAATGTGATATAAAGATTAGAGAAAAAAACATTGAAGTAAAACATTCTTCTTTCCGATTTAGTGTGATTGAATTTCTTTCATATTGTTCATAAGCTCACGAAGCATACAAAACTGAAATAAATAAAAACTTAAACATCATAAAAGGGCAAACAGCGAAAACTTGAAAGACTTATATCTCAATATGAATAAAATCACTGTTTGACGAAATATACGATTAAATAAAGTTATAGGCATTCCACAGATGATTGTATGGGTGGGAAAGGTTAGGTACAACGGATTTAGCTGGTCAATATAATATATTTATAAAACATCTATTTTGCATGGCGCATGTATTGACAAATCAACTCATTCAGTCAATCCTTCCTTCATTCCATCACGTTAACAAGTCCGTGAAAAGGATTTCCTTGAAAAAAAAATAGCTCATTATATAACTTGATAAGTTTCAATTGTCGCGTCTCATTAATGCATATAAATGCATTGAAATTCCGCTATTAAGACCACCTAAAATTGCTTTAAAAAGCTTATTTAGTAGGTCTTTGTGTTTTCTGCGTACAATGAACTCTTGTGAAAGATCACTTTTGGGACTGTTCAAAAGTGGTCTTAAAGACCACTTTTGAACAGTCCCAAAGGTGGTCTTAATATAGGAATTTTACTGTATATATATGTCTATTGTGTATCAGGTAGGAAGGGGGCGGGCGGTTGAGGGCGACATGCCGAACTGCACCCTGCAGAAACCAGACAAATTCATTATTATTATTATTATTATTATTGTTATTATTATTATTATTATATGCCTAGCCTATTAGCAAACATTTTAGACCCAGACCAGACGAAACAGAACGCGGCGACATGTCTAAGTAGACCAACGGGACTTCTGTAAAGATTAAACTTACAACAAACGAAATAAACCTGACACACCTTATAATGTAGTTGACCAGCCCAAAGCTATTAGATGGAAGAGTCTACTGATCATAAAAGGGGTAACGTTACGAAAACACGCCTATTCAAATATATTGAAAATTTTACGACCCAAAAATTGAAAATTTTCAGATTAAAAAAAAATCTGATATTTTACATATCTCTGCTCAAAACATAGATTATGCATGGAAGGCGGTTCTAATGAATACCCATAATCTATGTTTTGAAATTATAAAATAATGTACACCCATGTAAACCCAAATTTTAGTGGGGTTTAAGGGGGTGGGGTCAAAATTATATAGGCACCTTTAGTGATGAATGTTTTAATTTGTGCACAGTGAGACTTTACCGTCGCTGAAAATCGCGCAGACAACAGCAGTAAAAACCCATTCCAGCGTCTGGCCCCCGCCCATCGGGGATCGGAGAAATGATGCTTCCACGCAGAACTGAAAGCGGGTAAACCGCTTAGAAGTTCTAAGCCTGCCTAAGCAACGTGGTGCGAGTAGGACCGTCCATGCATAAAAACCCTACTTGTTTCATTGGGTGGCAGGGATTGAGATGTCATTTCATCTCAATACCGGGTAAAAAATTGGAAGCAACGTCTCCAAAATGACCTCATATCTATTCAAGGGGTTCTTAACAAAAGTGCACCATCTCAGTTCAGTGTATTAATCTAGGTCAAGTTAAACTTTTTCCCCCTATATACGCCTGCCTTATTTTTGTGTAAGATTATTCAGAAGACAGGTGGTTGTCCCCAACGGTCAAAAGAAAAATATGGCATAATAAATGGTCATAATGGGGCATAAAACACTAATATAAACAGATATATATCAACTAGAAAAACATTGTTGACAAGCGAGATAATTACTATAGTTATGAACTGTCAACCTGAACGTGTCCAGTTTGATAAAGACATCTCCTAGATATAATTTTATCTTTATGGCCAAAGCGAAATTCATTACATGATTTTTTGGAGCGATCGCTTCAGGGTTAACATATATAAACCGAATTTTTCGGCTCCTGCAAATGGCCTAATCACCGCCGACAGAATCCGTGAGTAAATACTGTTCTATATTCAAAACAGTAACAAAAGTTTCACAGAAACGGCTGATGAAATAAAATGCTACACTTTGTACATTTTTGGTTATATAAACAGACATGTCCTGCTGTTTACTTTTCAATAATAACAAAAATTCTCAAAGGAACATACTTTATGAAAGAAAAATATTGTTGACATTGCGGATGAACACAAGCCACGCTGAGGGTAATACCCGTCGCAAAAGAGACGTTTCGCCCCAAACCGGTCTAAAACTGAATTCAAACAAACAAAACTGTATAGGTGAGGAAATCGAGCCAAACCTGACGGGCAGATCCACATTTTTGTTATGTATAATTTTATCTTTACAGATATCCACTTCTCTACCCGCTGCGGCCCCATTCACCTCCTCTATGCAAATTCTTTTCCCCAAAAGGCGTATCTCTGGAGACATAGTGCTTATTCAAAGGTAATGTATGGTTATTACGAAATATAATTCATGAAAAAAAGCAGCATAACTAAATCGTTTTTGTTCCTTATACATGATTATATTGACAATAACTAATTAGCCTATTAAGGTGAATAACACATCTGACGTGTTTTCCGTTTTACAAGGGGCATAACTCTTGCTGTCCTTTGAAATCAAAGCACTAACAGCACTGGTGAGTCGATTTTCTGAGTGTACGCTAGAGAAGAATTGTTAGCAAATAGTGCAGACCCTGATCAGACGCCGCGTTCTGTGGCGTCTGATCTGGGCATGCACTGTTTGCCAAGGTACCCTTTTAGGAGTTCCCCGCATGCAATGGATTAAGTCCTGAACTGATAATTTTTACTGTTTCGTTTAATTCCTAAAATGCTAGTATTTTAGACAAATAGTGTGGACACTGATCAGACGCCACGTTCTGGGCATCTGAGCTAGGTCTACACCGATTTCAAATGAGGTCCCCGCCTATCGGTGCTTAAAGAAATATATGGGCTGCATGATGCTTCCACGCAGAGCTGAAACCGACCCGCATACAAGTACTTGTAAACCGCTTAGAGGATCTACGCCTGCCCAGGCATAGCGGTGCGAGTCGGCCCGTCCATGCTTATAAACCCTATTGATTTCATTGGGCGGCAGGGCTAGAGATGTCATTTCATCTCAATGTCGGGTAAAAGTCCAACAAAATTGGAAGCAACGTCTCTAGAATGACCTTTACAGTGTTGACGGGGACGTAACCTCAAATCACACACACAAAAACAGTAGACCCGTCAAGCATAAGCATGTTTGTGTATTTTAAAGAGTTAAATCCCCTGAATGTGTAGCTTTCTTCTTAACCCTTAAAATGCCTTTTGTCGTCTGCTGGTAACTGTAAAAGCCATTTTTGCAAACAGTGTGGACCCAGATCGGACTGCTCCTGGGGCAGTCTGATCTGGGTCCACACTGTTTGCCTGCATGTATGCAAAAATATTTTTTAAAATGTTTGCAAAATGATTCAGCAGACGACATAGGCAGACAACATTTTCTCGGGATCTTATGGGTTGAACTGGCGAAAAAAATGATGATAAACAAGTGAAATGAGAACGTACATGTAAGTATGTAGATATCATTGGCGACCTTGAGTCATTGGCTGTTGGACTGATAAAAGGATGCGAGTTTTTTGCTGATATAAATGTCGATTCTGTGACCACAAATAATAATTATAAGTGTAATTAGTCAGAATTTGAAGCTTTTCTTTAACATTGTGTCTCCAAACATACTAGGGCTAATCAAGTAGTTTGTAAACTAAATGGATATACTTCAGAACTTTTGTTAACAATAAAGATTATGCCTAATTCGGTGGGATTCATCGTAATGCATATCCAGTAAGATTCCTATATTAAGACCACCTTTGAGACTGTTCAAAAGTGGTCTTAAAGACCACTTTTGAACAGTCCCAAAGGTGGTCTCTGACCAGAGGACAGTGTATGCAGAAAAGACAAAGAAAGAATAACCGCAACCTACTAAATAAGCTTTTTAAAGCAGAATTAGTCTTAATTTTAGGTGGTCTTAATAGCGGAATTTCACTGTATTTACTATTAGATTTGTTTCTATTGTTCATGTTGTTCCCGCGGCTGTCGCTGTTGTTGATGCTACTGCTGCTGCTGACTATGATGATGATGATGATGATGATGATGGCCATGATGATCATGAAGATGAAAGCTTCAAGTGACCACCATTCTGCCATTAAAAGTTGAGACATTTTTAACCCCCACACTTCCATTAAATCGGTGATAAACACAACAGGAATGAGAAAATAATAAAGTTTTGATAACTCCGAAAATGGTGTATATCATGAAATAAAGCAAATGTTATAGGGTACCACGATATCTGCCTTCCTGACAATTTCTTCCGATTAGCCTAAACATTACTTTTCTTCAAGACATTGAAATACGATTAAAGCGTCATTATAATTTTCTTCTTGCCTTCAAATCCTTAGAGCCCAATGTTTGCCCTTATAGGATCAGTTTTGTTAAATCTGAATTTATCCTCAACGCTAATTTACAAGGCAAACAAACTTGAAATAAGTCAACAATTAGAGGTGTGTCAGAGGAAAAGGTATCTTGGCACACGGTCCAGTCACTGCATGCATCTTCCATGCAGATGTTTTGCAAGACCAATGCTTTTTTGTAGAAAGTACCTCCACTGTACGACCCTCTGGCCCCAGGCCGCCAGTGAGTCAAAGGAAAAATATTTGTGGCGTGTTCTGGTTATGCCCTTTTCGTACCGGTTATGGCCGTGCAAGAGAAGTTTCACAAAGTTTACGACCGTCTTTTACATGTTGAACAACGGATATATGACGCCAAGTTTATGAGAGTCTAAGCCAGTCAACTTTATCAAGCATGTTTTTAAATTTTGTTAAAGTATTAACTGAAAAAGAATTTAAGAGCGTTGCCCCCTATATATAAGAAATATCAAAGTCATTCCAAATGACCAATGCAAGTCCTTACTAATTTTCTCAGAGAAACTCGCCAACTCAACGAGTCAGATATTACAAGTTCAGTGAAATTCTGCTATTAAGACCACCTAAAATTCACACTAATTCTGGTTTAAGAAGCTTATATTCAGAAGTTCTTTGTATTTTCTGCATACAATGTCCTCTTGTCAGAGATGTTCAAAAGTGGTCTTAAAGACCACTTTTGAACAGTTGCAAAGGTGGCCTTAATATAGGAATTTTACTGTCCTTTACATGCATTTGTTAACCTCTCATTAACGAAAACACGCCTATTCAAATACATGTACATTGTATATTTTACCGCCGAAAAAAATGAAAATTTTCAGCTGAAACAAAATGTGATATTTTTTCTTATTTCTGCTCAAAACATAGATTGTGGGTATACGTTAGAACCGCCTCGTCGAGGCGGTTCTAACGAGTACCCACAATCGATATTTTTGAGCAGCAATAAGAAAAAAAAAAAGTTTACCCCTGTAAAACCCAGATGTAAAACCCAGTTTACTATATAAAAACGAGGTCGGAAGGCGGGGTCCAAAATTATATATAGGCGTGTTTTCGTGGTGTCCCAAGCAGGATTACAACGTGCAGGCATCGTCGTTTAAACATCGATGCAACGTCGACGTTGATGGGACGCTGCTTAATCGTCATATGCTCAGATGTTTGGCTGTTGTTGACACACTTTGTTATTAATCATATTTTACAGTTAGGCAGTATTTGAGATGAAAATATTACCTCTGACAGGTGGAGAAGAAATGGTTTGTCTGGCAGGTCTTTTGTATTTCACGCAAATAAACTACAGCTGGCAAATTTGGACATTTTAATTCGATCAAACTTGGAGAAAACTGAAAGAAACAATCCTGTTTGTCTTTCCACCTTTCTAATGAATAGATAAGGATCTATAATTCGTTTAAGGAAGGATGTGGAAATCTTATACTTCAAACCAAAGTTAACCAAATGCCAATTTGTCTGAAGTAGTGTTTACCTAATACTAAACAACACAAGTTTTTTTCTGGTATATTAAAGAAGCGTAATAGTAAACAATAAAGGTTTTATTACTGCTCCTTGAGGTACGCTTTAATTGATGGCAATTTCTGGTTCGTTTCAGTGTAATTGTTTGTTTAGTTCTTTGGTAGTAGGTGACACATGAAAGTAGCCTTCCCATGAATGAGAGAGGCTGGGCTTGATTCATTCATAAATATCATGTGAGCCGCGAAACGCGTATGTTGGGTTTGGGACAGAAGCGCTCCGAAAAACTGCACTCAACCAATCAGAACAGAGCATTTCCCGTCAGCATGAAGAGGTTTGGGGTCAGCGTGTGTTATAGCGCACAAAGATGACTCCGCGCAGTCTGATCAGAGTCTTCACTGTATGCTCATGTCAATAGACATCTTTTCTCTTGCATCGACTCTTAGTTTTGGTGAATCAGGCACGAAAACATACAATCTTGCTATTCTTTGAAGACCCAAACATCCACTGAGTTCATTTGGTGCAAAACAAACTTTACTTTCTCTTTTAACTTGTATATGTATTGTTTATAGTAGCACGTACACCGGGTTCATTCCTAGCTGAAAAGGCGTCCGGGTTTTTTGTTGTAAACGTTGACAGAAAAAAATAGCCACGCTTTATAAGCATCTTGTGTCTAAACGGAGCTTTCGTATTTTGGTCACTGTGCATTCATGTACATGTATATGAAGCAATAACCAGAATATGACAGCCATAAAATAACTCACTCTTTGCTTTAACCAAGATACGACAAATGGAATACACCTCGATCCATCTTTGGCCAGGTCTATACCAATTTAAGGGGCGCCAGGTTAATTTCATCTATTATATGTTCTCTAAAAGAAAGTGTAGACACAAAGCAGACGCCGCGTTATGCGGTTCAGCAATTTCTTTTTTTTTTCAGTCGCTGTTCTTTTAGGAATAGCATTAAATTTCCTGGTGCGTTCATCCTAAACGCATCATCTCAGACCAGCATTCTATCAAGCCTCATTCTAATGCCCATGCGTATGTAACGCGACGTCTGATTGGATAGCGTCAAAAATTTGCGACAGTATATTCTGCGATATACTGTCGGAAACCCGACGTCATCACGTTACGTCGCTTTTTATTGGCTGGTATTTGGTTTTACGCAGCTCACTGCGCTTGCCGCCTTGTGCAAAATAATACAATTGTTAGCTTAACAACCAAAAACGTGCATTAGAATGGGGATAACTGTATTGAAAATTGTCATTTGGGGAGGTAAATCGTCGGTTTTACGGTCGCAAATTACGTTTTACGGCTCCGCTAGCGCGTCGCCGTAAAACGAAATTTCCGACCGTAAAACCTCCAATTTACCTCCCCAAATGACAATTTTCAGTACAGTTATCCCCTAATTCTAATGCACTCGCTTGCGTATGTAACGCGACGTCTGATTGGATAACGTCAAAAATTTGCGACAGTATATTCTGCGATACACTGTCGGAAACCCGACGTCATCATGTTACGTCGCTTTTTATTGGCTGACATTTGGTTTTACGCAGCTCACAACGCTTGCCGCTTTGTGCGGAATAGTACAATTTTTATGAGTGTATTAGAATGGGGATAAGTGTATTGAAAATTGTCATTTTGGGGAGGTAAATTGGAGGTTTTACGGTCGCATATTACGTTTTACGGCTCCGCTGACGCGTCGCCGTAAAACGAAATTTCCGACCGTAAAACCGACGATTTACCTCCCCAAATGACAATTTTGAATACAGTTATGATGTGACAACTAGGAAATACTTGCAATATGCAATGAACGTTTTAAACTGAATTTTAACACTATTCATACGAAGAAACCCACCCCCTCCAATAATGATTTACTAGTGGCCAAAAAACCACCATCGAATGCATCATTTCGGCATCCAATAATACAACCGCAAGTTGGTTGCGCAGAAGGAAGCGTGTATTCATCATGTTCGCTTTTGAACATACATCATTTTGAACATCCGGAAACGAAGGTACTATTATCTAGAATTAATTCAATTGCTTATAATAACAACGTTTAAAATTGATTGATAGACTCCTGATAGTCCAACCGATTAGTGTCAACTGCAGGTCCATTAACATTAATATCATCTTCTAGACATGCTATAGACGTATCGATGAAACAAACATAAATTACACGAAAATGACCAGAAGAAATGGCCACTCATTTATTGACGGGATCTCGAAGACAATCTATGTTTTCGATCAGATATGAAACATTATCGCGGTAGTATAATACGATATTTACATATGTAGACATTCCCTCATCTTGTCCGATCTTATCTGCCTCATCACAGACAATATCCTCAATTATACCTGTATTATGATTTATTGCTGCACTGTCAACAGCTGCACCAGATGCATTTGGAAAGGTACGTATTCCAGAAAACGTCCGCTTAATGGATACACCTTCAGGGGAGACAACTCTTTGAAAATTGGACTCCCTCAACAATAGGGGTCTACCCCTAACGGAAAGGATTTTCTCCACAAGAGGGACTTTATTCAAAGGAAAATGAACAGAAAGTACCGAAACTTATTTTTCTTGCAAAATGGGGGGGGGGGGGGGGGGGGGGCGGATATGCTATCGGGGCCAGTTGTTCAAAACTAACGATGTCGTTAGTTAACGTATCGTTAAAACTTTTTGATCATTCACTATGGCAAATATGCTGTCATTTTTGCTGAAAAAAAAATGTGAGCAGATGCAAAAGCTGCTCACATTTTTTCAGCAAAAATACAAAAAATTTCGATATTGTAGTTAACAATATGACCACTAACGAGCTCGTTAAGCTAACGATGCTTTGAACAACTGGGCCCTGATGTTTCCACTCTACTTGAGGAATAGATTTTTCAGATGTGTTTCTGGGCTGAAAATAGCAGTGAACATCCCCAGTGGGCACATGACGTCTACTGGTCAATGTCAGTAATGGCAGACGGACCATTTTTGCATAGAGTTCGTAAGATCGTGGTATACTTAATAAAGAATCAAGGTTATTTATTTATTTATTTATTTATTTATTTAACTTGAAACAGGTAGACTGATTTTAAGAATTTGCTACCAGTTTATTTTGTTTGTTTGGTTGATTTGAGGTTTAACGTCCCCGTCAACACTGTAAAGGTCATTTTGGAGACGTTGCTTCCAATTTTGTGGGACTTTTACCCGACATTGAGATGAAATGACATCTCAAGCCCTGTCGCCCAATGAAGCCAATAGGGTTTATTAGCATGGACGGTCCGCCTCGCACCGCGGTTCCTGGACAGGCTTAGATCCTCTAAACGGTTTACCAGTACTCGTGTGCGGGCCGGATTCAGCTCTGCGTGGAAGCATCATGCAGCCCATATATTTCTCCAAGCCCTGCTACCAGTGTATAAATTTATTAAGTATCTAAATGGATTTTTATCGTTAACTGCCCTTCACAATATTTAAATCATATATAATGCATTATAGCCTCTATCTAAAAGTTAAGAATCTTGTCTTTACTGAGCTATTGTAAATTTGTTTAAAATTTAGATTTAATATGCACAACCTTTTAAGCAAATGCATATTTTCAGATAAATCGTCAAGTGTCAGAATTGGCGCACACATTTATTAATGGGTCGATTGTGAAAATAAATAGCTTCATTTGTAACTGGGCCAAGAGTGACTCGAGAAAACACTGTTTGTGAAGTTTAATCGCCCAACTTTTCAACAACTTTTCAATTACATGTAAAGGCTGGGTTGGCCATGAAAATCAGTATAACATCACGAAAACACGCCTATATGATATGACCACCTTAAACCCCGATTTTATATTGTAAAACTGGGATTTGCATGGATAATATTTCTACTCAAAAACATAGATTTTGTGGGTACTCGTTAGGACCGCCTCGTCGAGGCCGTTCTAACTAGTACCCACAATTTATGTGTTTTCGATTGTGGGTACACCTTAGAACTTTTTGTGGTAAAATTTTCAGTATATTCGATTAGGCGTGTTTTCGTCAAGTCCCGATGGGCGGGGCCGTCAGCTCTGCGAGAAAGCACCATGCATTCCAATCTATTCATTTCATCTAAATCCACAAAATTGGGAGCAAAGTCTCCAAAATGGCCTAAATAGTGTTCACGGGGACGTTAAACCACAATTCTAACAATATTGTACCATTCAAGCGACGAACACTAAGCTACTGATGAGACTGCGATGAAGCACGGACTGATCAGTGCCTGTACTGTTCACGAATGTTGGTTGACCAGTACCCCAATCTATGTTTTGGGCAGAAATAATATCATCCTATATAAAGAGGTGCTCTGGGCTGCACGATGCTTCCACGCAGAGCTGAATCCGACCCGCACACTAGTACTGGTAAACCGCTTAAAGGATCTAAGCCTGTCCAGGAACCGCGGTGCGAGGCGGACCGTCCATGCTAATAAGTCCTATTGGTTTCATTGGGCGACAGGGCTTGAAATGTCATTTCATCTCAATGTCGGGTAAAAGTCCCACAAAATTGGAAGCAACGTCTCCAAAATGACCTTTACAGTATTGACGAGGACGTTAAACCTCAAATCAAAAACAAAATAAGAGGTGCTCGTCGTTCATGACATTCATTGCATTACACGTGTAACGATTCTTTATATATGTACCACCACCCTTGCAGCCTTGCTGCGGGTGCCGGTTTTTAGCGTGTTTGTGGACGATCCAACATACGCTACAAATGGCCTTGTAACGGTCAATGGTTTAAGACATGGACAGCAATCAGTTGTAAGATTATGAAAGAGCACATGTTCGACGTCTCCAGGGGAAAAAATCATTCAAATAAATGTACAGTTTTGTTTAGAAATAAACAGTATTGCTAAGATCTTACCATCTAGTAACACTTTAATCTTGACAAAAGGAGAATTTACACTCCACCTACTTCTTATGAAATGAAAATATTTATTTACAGGAAACGAAAACACCTTCAGGGGATGCAACTCTTTCAAAACATTTTGTCTTCCTTACTGGTATGGGTGTACTCCTAAAGGAAAGAATTTGCTCCTCCTCATGAGCAAATTCTTTCCGTTAGGAGTAGACCCTTTTTTTCGAAATGACGCAGACAAGACGAAATCAAACAAGGTATCGTATAAGTTATTCCCCTTATAATCAGTGACAGTAAATGTGTACCTGATCTCCCTAGTTAACCCTAGTGACAGCTCAAAGAAGTTAAATTGCTATAATTCCCCAAAAATTATGTACATTAAGCGGAAAGAATATTAAAATTTCAACATTTTGTAACAGCTAAACCTGTTTGACGTCTGTGATTTACGTTGATTTTTATTGAAATAACAAACACCTGTTGACTGGCCAGGTAGAAGAAATATCCTCCTCATCGATCAGAGGACAGGTGGCAAACAATTACTCTAGAACCCCGCAGGGGAAAGGTTTTCTACAGGGTCATTAGATTGTTAAAGATAGAGCCCTAAGTGTTTGGGCACAGAAAATGGAAGGCATTACCCAATCCTCTACTTTCACTGTCAAAAACCCATCCCCCGCCCCCACCCCCTGAATTGAATCGGATACCCGTTTACCCTGGAGACTGAACTTGTTCTCGCTTCTTTTATTGCTGTAAATAGTTAGAATCCGGTATCTGTAACCGACTGCCGACTGTGAAATTTTAAGGTACCGGGTTTGTTATACCAACATTCTGGAAAGCCAAAATATGGAATCCTTTAAGTACGTGATAGCGATAGGTTGCGGTATCTTTGAATGCTACCCAGCAGGCACATGTCGCTAGGGCAACGCCAAATCAACGCCAAATGACGTTGTACCGACTTTGATGTGACGTCACAATTACGTCATGTGCCTGCTGGGTAGAGGTTATCAACTTCAATAGCTCGAACACCTTCGGAACCACGAGCATATTGTCCCAGGTAGGGGTAGATGGAGACCTAGTATGGGATATAATTAGGGAATAACTGTATTCAAAATTGTCATTTGGGGAGGTAAATCGGCCGTTTTACGGACGGAAATTTCGTTTTATGGCGACGCGTTAGCGGAGCCGTAAAACGTAATTTGGGACCGTAAAACCGACGATTTACCTCCCAAGATGACAATTTGGAATTCGGTTATCCCCATATTTATGCACTTTTTCTGTTGTAAATTTTTTGCACCCGGCGGCAAGCGCTGTGAGCTGCAGCCAATGAGCCAATGAGATGCGACGTTACGTGATGGCGTCGGGTTTCCGTCAGTTCGTATATCGCAGAATTATACTGCCGCAAATTGACGTTATCCAATCAGACGTCGCGTTACATACGTAAGAGCATTAGAAAGGGGTTTACTAGGTGATTCTCCCGCATTTGCTATATTTAGAATATAGAAACTTTAAAGTATTTGTTTAAATTGAGGTTTAACGTCCCCGTCAACACTATTTATGTCATTTTGGAGACGTTGCTTCCAATTTTGTGGGACTTTTACCCGACATTGAGATGAAATGACATCTCGCGCCCTGTCGCCCAAATGAATCCAAAAGGCTTATATGCATTGGACGTATGGCTCACGTAAGCTTAGGGTAACCCTTTTATAGAACATATTTAGTCCTTCTAAGTGGATTACCAGTACTCGTATGTGGTCAGTTTCATGCAGCCCATCTATTTCTCCAAGCCCCAATTGGCGGGGTGATAATCTTTAAAGTACCGGGTATAGTTACAGTAGAATCTGGAAACCTTTTAGTACCGGCATTTGGAATGACTGCGAGATTAATGTATAGTGAAGTGACCTATTTATATTGTCTTCGATTTTCACGATGTTTATGCTCGATTCTTCCTTAATGTTTATGCACTTGTCACTCTTACAAAATACAGACTTTTTGTGAATTTTCTCTATTTTGTTATCTGACTTTAATCTCTAAACTAAACCATCTTTCTCCTTTTGACTGTCAGAATGGGTATTTTATTACCAGAGCTGGCAAAAATCTGGAAACACTCAAAAGAAGTTGCTAAAGCTAAGGACAATACAGATGGCTTTTAACTATACAGAGGAAAATAAAAGAAACAGGTTTGAGTGGGTGAGTGAGTGAGTGAGTGTGTGAGCACGCGAGCAAGCGAGTAGGTAAGCAAGCAAGTGATCTTGCAGGCACACAACACTGACTCAACTTTGATTCAACGTTGATCTAATTGCAGGTAGGTCAGTAAATAAGGTGAAGTAAGAATGTTTATAAGTAACTAAGAGGTTTTAGTAATGAGGAAAAATCACAAATAAATAAAAGAAAAAATAAATAAATAAATAAATAAATATTTTTTCCCCATTTTGTACAGAATGGGATGTCCCATCCCGCATTCAGAAGGGTGCATTTAAGAGTTAAGGGGTACCAGGCTGATTAGAATTTAATCATTGTTAACCCTTGTCCTGCTGAATATTCAAATACGCCACACCCACTACTGATTATCAACCAATCAGATTGCTCGATATAAATTATTGCAACAAATTCACAATCTGAATGGCAAACAATGTAGATCCTGGTCAGATGGCTTCGTCAGAAGCCATCTGATCTGGATCTTCATTGTTTGGAAAATAAGGCATATCCGGGCTCAGCAGGACAAGGGTTAAAATTTGGTTGAACTTTCAAGCAAACAGTGAAGGCCCTGCTCAGACGTCTTGTTCTGCAGTATCTGATATGGGTCTGCACTGTTTGCAACGAGTGATAAGTTGTTTCCTTATTCTTTTTCCTTATTCCTTTGTCCTTATTCCAGATTTATTTTATTCAACCTGAATTTTTATAAAGGGTCATATCAGGAAAGGTCTATTTTTGGCCCCATCAAAATATGTCGACTTTACGCTTCGGCTCCGACTTTACGTAAATATGCCCACAAAAAGACTTGGTAAGATTTCAACTAGCATAGAATCGACTATTCAGTTATCATACACAATATCAATCCAAAACTCGCCCGCCTATCGTGGCTTGGAGAAATATATTGAGCTGAATGGTGCTTCCATGTAGAGCCGAAACTGACGACACATGAGTAAGCCGCTGTGGGTTCAAGCCTGGCTGGGGTCACGTGTGAGACGCTAAGTTCTGCGTGGTTTTTCTCCGGGCACTCCGGTTTTTGCCAACCTCTGATTATCGCTTGGCCCAACTGAATAAGTGAAATAATCTTGGAAGGGCCGTAAAACCACAACCATTACGATAACACAGTCGTGACATATAGTGCATTTTCGTTTTCACATCACCAAAATGGCTACGTTTCTGATGAAAATCCATGATATTTTTCTTATTTATACTCCAAGCTTATGTTGCGGGTGCTCGTTAGAACCGCCTCATTGAGGCGGTTCTAACGAGTACCCACAAACTATGTCTTGGGGCAGAAATAAGGAAAATCATGTATACACCCGTAAACGCCAGTTTTCTCTATATAAAGTGGGGTTTAGGGGGGGGGGGGGTGCGTTCATTTCACAGACTTGTTCTACTGATGAAAACAAACAAATTTTGAGCAGGCTGGTCAATGGAAACTAAATAATGTTCAACTCTGCTACAATCTGGAAAACTAATTATACTCTGCTTTTTCTAGAATTTTATCTCCTTCCTACAACCAGTGTACCTTTTTCTATAATTTAATCAGATAGTCTGACATATTATCTGATTTATAGTCTTTTGCTAGGATCTGTTTGTTTTAATTGTTGGAGCTAGAAAGATCAAAGCCACTCAAATTGAGGAAACTTTGGTCACATTTTTGCTGGAGTGTTGTGGAATTCTATAACTTGTTTGTTTCAGTAAATTGCTCTCGTTTGACGCTCGCGTGACCTAGAAGTTCGTAACACCCCTGTCACTGTTATCACTAGTTATATCTGATGGCTGGTACCCGTGGTATGCGACAGCATGACGACAGATTAACCCTAATCGCAGGGCTCTTACCAAAGGCATTAACAAATACAACAAGACTCGTAACATTGTGGTTCACCATATTCGCACTTTTATTCAACACAGGAAGCTTTATAATAAGCGGGTTTGCGGTCAAACGCAGTATTATTTATTTGAAGTTTGCTTATAGTACAAGCCTGTGGCCGGTAGTACATGCCGAATTGAAAAAAATCCATTAAAATTTGTTCAACATAGGGGCAGTCCGAGTTACTGGGGGTTAGTCATACCGCCAGGTCAGAAGACTAATATGTGTACTCATTACAATCGCCTCATCGAGGCGATTCTAAAGACTACAAACAACTTACATTTCCAATATTAAAGTAAGAAGACCTTAAATTGCGCCTCGCTATATTTGGGCCGACATGAATAAATCCTAAGGACTCAAGAACGGGTTCGACTCAGTTATGGTAACGAACCATCGTGTGTTCGAGTCAATGCATTTACATTGTATAAGGTAAACTAGAAAGTTCCCCAAATCAAATGGGGAGGCGGGGGTTGCATGTAACTCTGTCACTGAGTTTCTGACCTTCATGCGCATGTGCACAACCTATCTGCATTACGAAAACACGCCTATAACCTTTACGCCGAAAAAAAAAATGAAAATTTTAAGATGAAAAATTGTGACATTTTTCTTATTTCTGCTCAAAAATATAGACTGTGGGTACTCGTTAGAACCGCCTCGTTGAGGCGATTCTAACGAGTACCCACAATCTATATTTTAGAGCAGAAATAAGAAAAATATGGTTCTACCCCTATAAACCATGCAGTTTTACTGTATAAAAGTGGGGTTCAATGGGGTTAAAATTATATAGGCGTGTTTTCGTGATGCAGATGAACTGCATCTAAAGCCCTACTGTTTAAATAAACCAATAGGGTTCATATGCAAGGACGGCCCAACTCGCATATGGAATTTTCCCCTTCTAAGCGGTTTACCAATTTTCTACACAGGCAGTAGTACTCTCGTATAAAGTGTGACGGACAGTCGGACTGACGTATGTAGAACTGTACGCCTGTCCCATTTCTCGGCGGGGCATAAAGATAATTGTTAAAAAGTTTCAATCTCAATACATGACCTCTAAAAATTAAACTAGTTTAACCAAAGAACAGCGAAAAACTTGATTAAAATCAAAGAAACATATTCCTTCATTGCACGCCTTAAATAGTAAAAAGGTTTAAAATATTGAATTTTTAGCTGTCAACAATAGACACAAAAAGTCAAAGGGTGATATAAGGTCCCATACTGAGGAACATGGCAGATTTTGAGATAAAAACTTTTACAAATATGAACGGTGGAGAAATCTTACACCAATGACTGCCACATTGAAAGGTTAGTGTGGTAACCTTACACCAAGGGAACGCGTTTCTTATCCCTTTTCAATCCAGCAGACCAATGGATGTATCTATGCAAACAGTGTAGACCCAGATGAAAGGCTCTTATGAGCCGTTTCATCTGGGTCTACACTGTTTGCCAGTTTGTTAATGACTCTGACTTAACCCGCTGTTCACAATAATCGCATGTCTAAATTCAAAATTTGAAGGTTGAGTTCAGTTTATAAACTCAGGGGTGAAAGAGTTGAATACTTTTGTTTACTTCGTTTGCTCTACTCTTGTTACTTGTGAACTTCCAGATACTTAAATTAGTATTTTAGACAAAGATCAATGGCTTTTTCTCGCACCCGACTGAGGCACCGAGGCCGTCACTTAATACAGAGAAAGTTTTAGGTTTGTAACAAAGATATGTTGACTATTTTTATTTTTCTGCAGACAGAAACCCATATATAGCTAATCAGCCAAATTAGTATTTGTTTGTTTGTTTGATTTGAGGTATAACGTCCCCGTTAACACTGTATAGGTCATCTTGGAGACATTGCTTCCAATTCTGTGGGACTTTTACCCGACATTGAGATGAACTGACATCTCAAGCCCTGTCGCCCAATGAAACCAATAGGGTATATAAGCATGGTCCAAATCAGTGAGAAAAAATAAATAAAATTAAAGACTTTTATAGTGATCAAATTATCAGTGTAGACGGTAGCCAATCTATGTTTGCAGGGCATACACTATTTTTCTTTATTTTTGGTTAAAACATTAAATGTAAGTCTCAATAAGGCGATACTAACGAGTACCCCACATTCTATTTTGCAGCAAAATGAGGAAAGTATGACGGATATTCATCAGGAAAAAATATAAATAAAAAAAATTTCCGTCACACGGATATGGACTACTAACTGCAGTATTCAGTGCAGCAAATGTTTTGCATCATCTTAATGCATTGATGCGTTGACATATTTGAAAAGGGTTCTTAACATAATTTACAGTCTTCACATGCGAGCAGAACAGAACATTTTGCATGGGCATGCTAAGGATGCGTACAGTCTTGACTTGATAGATTTTGTAAGGTAACAGGGCGCTAAAAACACATAGGGGCTACCCCGATGCGTACAGTCGTCCCTCACTTGTGATAAATAAGGGCGTCTATAAACAAAACCATGATAGCGAAAGACAAACTACCGTTTTCGATAAAACTTAATTTGCATTTAGGCTATATATGTCAGCATATCTGAACCAAATGTGAAGAATCAAATTAACCTTTTAAGGTGTTTTATAAAAACTTTCACACGTAACGTTATATGTGGTTAAAGAAAAGATAACTTCTTCCAGCATGCATACAACGCGTACGCAACGTCGATGCAACGCCACGTTGGTTGGTTGGTTGATTTGAGGTTTAACGTGCCCGTCAACACTGTATAGGTAACAACGGGATGGTGATTCTATTGCATTTGCTATATTTAAAATATAGAATGTTTGATTTGATGTTTAACGTCCCCGTCAACACGGGTCAACACGAGGCGGTTCTAACGAGTACCCACAACCTATGTCTTGAAGAAGAAATAAGAAAAATAATGTATACCCCGTAAACCCCAGTTTTCTTTATATAAATTCTGGTTTAGTGGGGTGTTCATTTCACGGACTTTTTCACGTGATGGATCAATGGAAAACATCCAAATATTAACAAAGAATAGACAAACTTATTAAACCGGGGTTAACGTTTTCCGTGAACTACTCAAAATACTGAAAACAGACAGCATTGAGCCGATTAGGAACAAACAAACTCCTCTAATACAAACAGTTTAAGAAAATAGTTTTGACCACCAATATGAAGTTCCTTGAAGGAGAATTTTTGCACGCCTGGTGTCTGTTCTGATAAAAGTGAACACTGATGGGTAGATTGTCTCTGAGCAGAAAGGAGAATTAGGCTGTTTTGTTGAATCCCTAAATTTCTATAGTTTATGTAAACTGAGCTGCGGCGTATGAGCTGCGTCTACACTGTTTGCCAACGTCCCAGCACAAGAGCCACGTTCTACAGCTATAACTCTGACGTCATCAAGAATAGAGCGGCTAAAGATAACCGTTACAAATGAGTGATAGTCGCGTGGATATCAGCGACGTCAAGTTACCGCGCTTAGTAACTCTGGGTCGATTGACAAACAATCGACCCAAAAATAAATCTGAGCCAGGTCATGGCAAAATGATACCAAGTGAAATTCCGCTATTTAGACCACCTAATATTAAGACATATTCTGTCGTAAAAAGCTTATTTAGAAGGGTGCAGTTATTTTTTCTTCTTTTGTCTGCACACAATGTCTTCTGGTCAAGGACTTAATATAGGAATTTTGCTGCTCTTATCTCATAGCTGACCTGCAAAAAGGCCTAGGCGAGGCTGCGAACGTACAACTTTGCTAACCGTAGACATGTACAGAAGATACTGAAATAGCTCCATGTGTCCAGTCCATTAGCTGGTTGAGAACTTGCATTTCATTAAAGAACATAAATTAGACTCTTTTTCCCCACGTCGATGAAACTTATATACTCGAATGTGATAGGTGGGTAGGGGTGTGCGTGTCTCTATGCGGGCGTGTGCTCATTGGTCTCGGGGTTCAGTCCGATTTTTGACACATACAGTCTTCCACTTCATAGCTATATATGAACAGGTCCATTTCCAAATGTAGGGGTGCCTAGTGTGTGGTCAAGTTTTACACACAAAAACATGTTGTAAGTTTTACACACAAAATAAGTTCTTTTATTTTTCGTAAACAGTGTAACCGCCGATCAGAGGCCGCTTTGAGGGAATACATTGTTTGGAAAAGTCGCCTTTTTGCATTATCTGCTGGTTCCCAGTCTGAAGGTTATCAGTGTAGGAAAAACAGGTAACCAGACCCCCCCCCCCCCCCCCTGACCTTTCAAGGTCAGGGGTCTGGTTACCTGTTTTTCCAATATTGACAAACACTACCAGAAAACCAGTCAGTACCAATAGAATGTACGCTGACGCCGCTGTTATTCTGCGAGACGTCATGTGAAAACGTGCTTTCAAACATCTGCGCTCAACGAACATTCAAATCAGCCCGCGTAACTCAGAAATCAAAATACTACCGTTCCTGTCTGTGTGAAAAAACTTTGGGTCAGTGTGCATCTATATAGCACACTGCGAAGACTCATATCAGACTGCGCGCATGTGCAGTCTGATCTGAGTTCTCGCTGTGCGCACACGTCTTAAATCACATTTTCACCTGGCGTGACTAATTTTAAATAATCTAAGAAAGATAAGGGTTAACCCGCTGTATTAAATGCAAAACATCTAAATTCCAGTGAGCTAACAATAAGTTTAATAAACTACGGGGGACCCATATGCTTCTTACATACAACGAAATGAAACTGGCTCAGGATGCGTGATTAACATAGATATGGATTAGTTATATACTTTGTAATATTTGTCTAGGAGTTAAGCGGCCAAGTAAACACCTTTAAGATCATTACGAGCCGGTATACTTTATAACATACATGCATATGTACATTGTATATATACTAATCAAATCTTAAAATATATTTTTTCACGCTTGTATGGCATCACTTTGTTTCATTAAGTATTTTATTCGCCTAAAGTATGCATGGAATCTAATTTTAAAAGGTCGTTTTAACTTTGCAACGCATGAATGGGGTGAACTTACACACGATAAAGGGAAACTATACACAGTGTTTTTTATGCCCCCAGAGATTCGGGGCATATAGTTTTTGGTCTGTCTGTCTGTTTGTCCGTTTGTCTGTCTACAAAAACCTTAACATTGGGCATAACTTTTGAATGGTAATAGATACAGCTTTCATATTTCATGTGTGTATACCTTATCACTAGACCTTTCCAGTGGTACCATAATTTTTGATCTCGTGACCTTGACCTACTTTTTTCCAAATTTTTAGAAACTTTAACATTGGCCATAACTTTCGATTGGTAATGGATAGACCTTTCATATTTCATATGTGTATTCCTTGTCACAAGACCTTTCTAGCGGTACCATAATTTTGACCTCGTAACCTTGACCTTGACGTTTGACCTACTTTTTAAAAATTTTAACATTGGCCATAACTCTCGATTGGTAAGTGGTAGGGCTTTCATATTTCACATGTGCATTCCTTGTCACAAGACCTTTCTAGTGGTACCATAATTTTTGACCTCGTGACCTTGACGTTTGACCTACTTTTTAAAAACTTTAACATAGTCTATAACTTTCGATTGGTAAGTGATAGGGCTTTCATATTTCATTGAGGCGGTTCTAACGAGCACCTAACTCTATGTTTCGAGCAAAATAAGTAAAATAGTTTTAACGAGACAGCTGACAGTAGCAGAATCTTGTCGGTGCATTTTAATTCAAGTCATGAGACACACGCATCCTTCAACCTCTGACAAGTCCTGCTGCATAAATTAAGCAATCCCCAATTGCTGCTTATCAACCAATCAAATTACTTGATATAATATATTTGTCCAATTCACAAACTGCATGGCATGGGACATGTTTTGGAGCATATTGGAGATATTCACCTTAAAATGTTTGATGACATTTGAAACAAAAATGAGGCGACATTGAGGGGTCCAGAGAAAAAAAAATACTGCAGTTTCTCAGGCGCTATGCTACATGCAATGGGCACATGTTTAAGTTGTTTTGAATCAACAGTAATGAGCGGCAATTTAAGGGGAATGGGAACACGTGGCACATTTTCCCCCGCCATTATTTAAAGCGAGACAACTTTCGGGACTTTCTGTTCACTATTTTATAGGCTCAGTCCCACCGAAAAAGGGGTCTACTCTTAAAGGAAAGAATTTGCTCCTCAGGAAGAGCTGACCCCGATAGACATGGGAGACAAAAACACTCAAGTTTGTAGGAGTCGCCTCCCATGAAGGTGTTCCCATTCCCCTTAAGTTGTTGAGTGTTCGTAATTTATTTGGTCTGCAGATGTGCATGGTATGAGAAGAAAATGTTTATATCAGATTTGCTTTTGCATCAAAAAGAGGAAAAACATTAACAAAACTACAACACCTGCGTAAAAACTGCCATCTCGCAATAAGAATGTAATTATATATAGTGGATTTTGGACATTATGACAAATAATGGTGATTATTATTATTGATGTTAATTTATTACCGCACGTGGTCGACAGGCAAAAGATTTTACTTTCGTTTGGTATTTTAACATAGAAGCCTCCATGGTGCAGTGGTTACGCTACTCGCCTTGTAAACCAGGAGTCGCAGGATCGATCCCGGGCTTCTCCAGAATTTCGGATGAGTCTTTAAACCGAAGGTCCGTCTCCGTATGCCCTTAGCTGTTGGTGGGACGTAAAACTCAAACACTCACTCACTCTTGGTATTTTAACAGTAACACGTCTAGAATAAGAAAACTAAATAAAATGTCAAACCCTTTATTGTGGGTATTCATTGGAAGGCTGTTCTAATGAATACCAACAATTTAGTTTCATATGAAGAAATCAGACTTTCGGATGAGTCTTTAAACCGAGGTCCCGTCTCCGTATGACCTTAGCTGTTGGTGGGACGTAAAACTAAAACTCACTCACTCACTCATATGAAGAAATAAGAAAAAATACCCTACATTTGTCATAAAAATCCACCTCACAAGAATATCATACCTACGCAATATAATGTTATCTTATATGCTTAAAAGCTCATGTCAATAATAAGGGTCCGTGATATAAACATATTCGTAAAACCCTTTTTTTAATTAAAAAAATGAAGTTTACAAAGGTATATATTTTGTTTTCCTTACTTATGTCCTGAAGTATGGTATCCCTCAGCTCAATGAGGCGGCCAAAACGAACATTCTATATTTTGAGCAAAATAAGAAAGAATGTCTTTTATTTTCATCAGAAAAAAATAATGTCATAAAAGAAAGCTTTATCCCGCTCATTCCTGTGTGTAGCTTAGTCAATTTTGGAGTGTCATCACGAAAACATGCCAATATAAGTCTGGCCTCCTGAATCCCACTTTTATATAATAAAACTGGGCTTAACATGGGTAAACCTTATTTTTCTAATTTCTGCTCTAAAATATAGATTGTGGGTACTCGTTAGAACCGCCTCGACGAGGCGGTTCTAATGTGTACCCACAATCCATATTTTGAGCAGAAATAAGAAAACTTTCACAATTTTTCATCCTAAAAAATTCGATTTTCAGAGTTAAAATTTACAATGTATTTCTATGGGCATGTTTTCATAATTTCCTTGGGTGTCCTTTTTTGGCGGTTACACCTATCTTTAGAAGATAACGAATATTTTTTTCAAAGAAATTAGCTTTGAATAATTTTGCTATTCCATAATATTTCTAGTAATTAATTCACATCAGGTTCACAAGTCCGTGAAATGAACACCTCTCTGAACCCTATTCTATAAAGAGAAAATTTGGATTTACAGAGGTATACATTATTTTGCTAACATCACGAAAACATGGTTATATAATTCTGACCGCCTGAAACCCCATTTTTGTATTGTAAAACTGGGGTTGATTGGGGTGTACATTATTTTTCTTATTTCTTCTAAAACAAACATAGGTTGTGGGCACTCGTTCGAACCGCCTCGCCATGGCGGTTCTGACTAATTCCCACAGTTTATGTTTTCAAAAGAAATATGAAAAATATCGTTCGTTTTGATCTGAAAATTTTCATAACTTGGTGGTAAAATTTTCAATATATAGCTTAAAACATAAATTGTGGGTACTCGTTAGAAACGCTTGAACGAGAAAATTTGGATTTACAGAGGTATACATTATTTTCCTTATTTTAGATTAAAACATACGTTGTGGTTACTCGTTAGAACCGCCTCCATGAGAAAATTTGGATTTACAGAGGTATACATTATTTTCCTTATTTTAGTTTAAAACATACATTGTGGGTACTCGTTGTAACCGCCTCTTTGAAGCGGTTCTAACTAGCACTTAGAATTTATGTTTGAACTAGAAATAAGAAAAACCTTTTATCTGATAAGGCCCCCCGTCCATCCGGACTTGGAGAAATAGAATGGGCTGCACGGTGCTTCCATGCAGAGCTGAAACCTACTGCATAAGAGTACTGGTAAACCGCTTAGAGGGCCTAAGCCTGCCCAGACAAAGTGGTGCGAGTCGGACCGCCCATGCATTTATATAAACCATATTGGTTCTATTGGGCGGCAGGGTCAGATGTCATTTCATCTGAATGTCTTGGAAAAGTCCCACAAAATTGGAAGCAAAGTCTCCAAATTGGCCTTTAAAATGTTGATAGGGACTTTAAACCTCAAAAGAAACAAATTTATCTGAGAAAAGCTGTTTCTAGACATAATAACCCATTGCATGCGGGAAACCCCTAAAGGGCTACCTTGGCAAACAATGCAGGCCCAGATCAGACGCCGCAGAACGCGGCGTCTGATCAGGGCCTGCGCTATTTGCTAACAGAATTTTCCGTCAAAACAGAATAAAATGAAAAAAAGGCCTGACACCCCTTATATGAGAAATGGACTTGTCCAACATATCGCAATGGAAGAGTACAGGACATGGATAAATTATCGTAATAAGACCTAGAAGCCTCCGTGGTGTAGTGGTTACGCTACTCGCCTTGTAAACCATGCAGGGATCGCAGGATCGATCCCGGGCTTCTCCAGATTTTCGGATGAGTCTTTAAACCGAGGTCCCGTCTCCGTATGACCTTAGCTATTGGTGGGACGTAAAACTGAAACACTCACTCACTCACTCATTCGTAATAAGAACAATCTCTGCAGCTGAACAGTCTGGTCTTTAGAACTCTTCAGACGGTTCACCTGAACATCATACACTGTTAGACTGCACAAAGGTTAGACTGCACAGAGGAGCATCTTAAGCTGAGACCGAGGAAAACGTACATGTAGCCAGACTCACATCATTTCGTTTGCTGGTTTAATAGAATTCAATTACGTCTGAGCGATTTAAATCTCATAAAAACATTCGTGTAAATTGAAAAAACTCGACTGAGATCTGTAGTAAATTGTGTTTAATCACCATGACATTAAGTTTTTATATCCATACACAATTTATTATTGCGAGGCAGGTTCCAATCGGTCTGCGCTGTGGTTTCACATATCTTCATCATCTAAATGCAAACCTGAATTTATCATTATTTTTCAATGACTGTTTTCACGCTAGAAAAAGTATTTCATTTGTCTTAAGTTTTCATAATAGCATTTTCTGCAGAACTAGGTTCTGATTTAGTCGCATAAATAAGATATACAGTAAAATTCCTCTATTAAGACCACCTTTGGGACTGTTCAAAAGTGGTCTTATAGACCACTTTTGAACAGTCCCAAAGGTGGTCCCCGACCAGAGGACATTGTGGCCAGAAACCATAAAGAAATATTAAGTGCATGCATCCTTCAAAATAAGCTTCTAAAAGCAGATTTAGTCTTAATTTTAGGTGGTCTTGATAGCCGAATTTTACTGTACTTTCAAGATCTTTATCCATACATTTTGTGCAAGACTGAAGTCTTAAAACTGTGTTTTTTGTGTGCGTTTGTTTTTTTTTCAGACTGACATGTTTTCCACCAATATCGCGAAAATTCGCCTATGTTCTGACCTCCTTAAACCCCATTTTATATGGTAAAACTGGGGTTAGCATGCAGGGGTATACATTATTTTTTATTATTATTGTTTTTTGCTAAAACATAGTTTTTGGGTACTCGTTAGAACCGCCTCGAGTACCAACAATCTATATTTTGGGCAGGAATAAGAAAAATACCACAATTTTTCATCTTATTTTTTTTTCTTTTTTCTTTTTTACGGTCACCGTGGTAAAATTTACGATGCATTTCTATAGGCGTGTTTTCGTAATGTTTTTTTTTTACCAAAAGTAACAAAAATACATGTCTGGTAAACCCATTTCTCTATTTCTTAAATGGGAAATTGTTGTGACTGGCATTTGAAAGATTAAACGTTTTGATAGCATATAACACGGACTTAATAAAAAAATCTTAGAAGCTAAGTTTGTAAATGGTTTTACCTAAGAATTTTTTCACTGATACATGTATTACTAATGTACTTACCAATTTTCGCCTTTATGCTTCTAACCGTGTTCCCACTCAACTGGCCCTTGGATATAGGTCCATCTTTAAATCTTTCGTATAAATCCAACATATATTTTGGGGCCTCTTCAGCCGGGTTCTTGGGATGTGGCATATTTGGGCTTTCTTTAAAGCCTAACATTGTTTTAACAAATTGGTGCAACTTTTCTTTCTGACTTTCACTATCGTCTGAAGTAACATAAATTGAAAAGAACGTGCAGCATGCGAACATGCGCACCACCATACTAGCACTCCACTGCATTTTCACCTGATGTTAAGTTGCTCGTCACATTAAGCTTTATTTATGTTGTTATAATAATAAGAAAAGAACCAGTTTGAATAATTGTACCAATAAGAAATGTATAAAACGACACTTAAATTGTACTTTAAATCCAATTTCAGAATCACATGTCGAATGGATTGGAACGTGAAGCATAAACAATAGTTGTATACAGAGCTATTAACTCTTCGTTCTCACAAAATATGATATTAATATGCAAATACGACAATACTGCAAAATATAAAATTTGTGTAATTTATACAGAAAGCACTAATAATATAATAAGATTCAGTGCTTTATAATTGCACAGATACACTAAATCCGCGAAACTACAACTGCGTCCGAAATATAAGTTAATACCGTTATCTCCGAGATTCACAAAGACGAATCGAAAATGCGTTGAAATTTTAGCAATCAGTAAGTCACTTTGATTTTTGCTGATTGAGAATATAAAAATCTGCGAAGATCACACACTGTCAACACTGTCGCCTATTGGTCGAAGTGATATAGCTCCGCCCACTGATACCTGGAGCGCCTCGATGTCGTTTCATTCAACTGTATGTACGCGAAACTATCCTTCACGATTTACTATAATACAAGTAAACACGAGTCTTTGCTTGAGATCTTATCATTTGCGAGGCAATTTAAGGAAATATTGACATTTCGAATGTCGAAAAACAAAGTATTTATGTACAATGTTCAACTAGTTGGCCTCGAACTCTCATAGTAGTATAGGCCAGTAATATCAACATACATGTTTGATTGTTTGTTTGATTGGAGGTTTAACGTCCCCATCAACACTGTAAAGGCCATTTTGGAAACGTTGCTTCCAATTTTGTGGGACTTTTACCCGACACTGAGATGAAACGACATCTCAAGCCCTGTCGTCCAATGGAACCAATAGGGTTTATAAGCATGGACGGGCCGACTCGCACCGCTTTGCCTGGGCAGGCCTAGATCCTCTAAGCGGTTTACCAGTACTGGAAGCATCATGCAGCCCATATATTTCTTCAAGCCCCGATGGGGGGGGGGGGGGGGGGGGCGATTATTTATTAACATACATGTATATATACTTAAAATGTACGTAGTTTAACCCAGTCCGATCAGGGCCTGCACTATTTGCTAACAGAAGTGTCCGTCAAAAATAGAATAAAAACGAAAAAACATGGACTTGTCCAACATATAGAAATGGAAGAGTCCACTAGTATATAATGGGTTAAAAATTGAAAATAAACTTATTCTAAAAGCTCACTACATAACACACGCATATCATTCCATTTTTAGCTCACCTGTCACGTAGTGACAAGGTGGGCTTTTGTGATCACTTTTCGTCCGTCGTCCGTCGTCAGTGCGTGCGTGTGTGCGTGCGTAAACTTTTTCTTCAAATGACATCTCCTCCTAAACCACTGATCAGATTTTGACCAAACTTCACAGCAATGATCCTTAGGTGGTCCCCTTTCAAAATTGTTCAAATGGTTCCGGTCCATTGCACATCTGGGTCACAGGAGCTAAAAATAGATTTTTTAAATGAAAACTTTAAAAATCTTCTTCTCTGAAACCGCAAGTCCCAGGTCTTTGATATTTGGTATGAAGCTTCATCTAGTGGACCTCTACCAAGATTGTTCAAATTAAAGCCCTGGGGGCCAAAATGCCCCCGCCCCGGGGGCCTTTGGTTTTACATAGGCTTATATAGGGAAAATCATTAAAAAATCTTCTTCTCTGAAACCACAAGGCCCAGGTCTTTAATATTTGGTGTGAAGCTTTACCTGGTGGACCTCCACTAAGATTGTTCAAATTATAGCCTTAGGGCCAAAAATGCCCCCGCCCCGGGGGCCTTTGGTTTTACATAGGCTTATACAGGGAAATCTTTAAAAATCTTCTTCTCTGAAACCGCAAGGCCCAGGTCTTTGATATTTGGTATGAAGCTTCATTTAGTGGACCCCTACCAAGATTGTTCAAATTATAGTGCTGGGGCCAAAAATGCCCCCGCACGGGGGCCCTTTGGTTTTACAATGGCTTATATAGGGAAAATCTTGAAAAATCTTCTTCTCTGAAACCGCAAGGCCCAGGTCTTTGATATTAGGTATGAAGCTTTATCTAGTGGACCCCTACCAAGATTGTTCAAATTATAGTGCTGAAGCTAAAAATGCCCCTGCACGGGGGCCCTTTGGTTTTACATGGGCTTATATAGGGAAAATCTTTAAAAATCTTCTTCTCTGAAACCGCTAGGCCCAGGTCTTTGATATTTGGTATGAAGCTTCATCTAGTGGACCCCTACCAAGATTGTTCAAATTATAGTGCTGGGGCCAAAAATGCCCCCACACCAGGGCCCTTTTGTTCTACATAGGCTTATATAGGGAAAATCTTTAAAAATCTTCTTCTCTGAAACTGCAAGGCCCAGGTCTTTGATATTTGGTATGAAGCTTCATCTAGTGGACCCCTACCAAGATTGTTCAAATTATAGTGCTGGAGCTAAAAATGCCCCCCCGCATGGGGGCCCTTTGGTTTTACATGGGCTTATATAGGGAAAATCTTGAAAACTCTTCTTCTCTGAAACCTCAAGGCCCAGGTCTTTGATATTCGGTATGAAGCTTCATCTAGTAGACCCCTACCAAGATTGTTCAAATTATAGTGCTGGGGCCAAAAATGCCCCCGCACCAGGGCCCTTTTGTTTTACATAGGCTTATATAGGGAAAATCTTGAAAAATCTTCTTCTCTGAAACTGCAAGGCCCAGGTCTTTGATATTTGGTATGAAGCTTCATCTTTCGGACCTCTACCAAGATTGTTCAAGTTATAGCCCTGGGGCCAAAAATGCCCCCGCTCCGGGGCCCTTTGGTTTTACATAGACTTATATAGGGAAAATCTTGAAAAATCTTCTTCTCTGAAACCACAAGGCTTAGGTCTTCGATATTTGTTATGACGCTTCAGCTAGTGGACCTCTATAAAGATTGTTCAAATAATAGCCCTGAGACCAAAAATGCCCCCGCCATGTGGCCCTTTGGTTTTACATAGACTTATATAGGGCAAATCTTTAGAAATCATCTTCTCTGAAACACAAGGCTTAGGTCTTTGATATTTGTTATGAAGCTTCAGCTAGTGGACCTCTACCAAGATTGTTCAAATTATAGCACTCGGGCCAAAAATGCCCCTGCTCCGGGGCCCTTTGGTTTAACATAGACTTATATTGGGAAAATCTTGTTTTACATAGACTTCTATATGCAGGGTAAACCTTTAAAATCTTTTTCTCTGAAACCAGAAAGCCCAGGTCTTTCATATTCGATATGAAGCTTCATCTTGTGGACCTCTACCAAAATTGTTCAAATTTTAGCCCTGGGGCAAAAATTGACCCTGCCCGGGGCCCACTTGTTATGCTTTGGATCAGGTGAGCGAACCAGGGCCCTCTGGGCCCTCTTGTTTTACTTTTTATGCAGCTCTCTGACGTGAAAGGGGGAAGACTAGCGCTAATTTAAAAGACTGTACCTTGACATACATGGTCAGTGATTGTCACGTGCTCAATAGTAGGCGGGAAGCATCTGTAGTTAGTTACTTTGGGTCAGTTGATACAATTGACCCAAGATGCCATCACCCATTCGTCGAAATCTCATAATGAACACGCTGGTAAACAAAAAAAGGGGGTATGCATGTGGTTTTTATGATGTATGTTGTAAGCAAACATTGTAGACCATGATCAGACCTTGTTTGACAATGTCCCATTTTGGGACGCTTAGCAGATGTGTTAACAACGTTTTCAACAATGGCATCGAGTATACAAATATATACATTGTCATTTTTACCGCCGAAAATACGAACATTTTAAGATGAAAAATTGTGATATTTTTCTTATTTTCTTATTTCTGCTTAAAATATAGATTGTCGGTACTCGTTAGAACCGCCTGATGAGGCGGTTCTAACGAGTACCCACAATCTATATTTTTAGCAGAAATAAGAAAAATAAGGTATACCCCTGTTAACCCCAGTTTTACTATATAAAAGTGGGATTAGAGGGGGTCAAAATTATATAGGCGTGTTTTCGTGATGTTTTCAGACAAATACTGATTCTCGTTACGGTAACACGCCTGTGCGACATAGTGCATTTTTCACATCTCCAAAATGGATATTTTTCTGATGTTTGCGCGTTTGATCTGTGGTTTAACGTCCCCGTCAACACTGTAAAGGCCATTTTGTAGACGTTGCTTCCAATTTTGTGCCATGGGACTTTTACTCGACATTGGGATGAAATGAATCCTCAAGCCCTGTCGCCCAATGAAACCAATAGTGTTTATAAGCATGGGCAGCCCGACACTCGCACCGCTTTGCCTGGGCAGCTTAGATTCTGTAAGCGGTTTACCAGTACTCGTGTGCGAGTCGGTTTCAGCTCTGCACGGAAGCATCATGCAGCCCATCTATTTCTTCAAGCCCCGATGGGCGGGGACCTTTACTTTTTCTGATGAAAATCAGTAATACTTTTCTTATTTATAATACAAAGAAAAGTTGTGGGTTCTCGTAGAACCGCCTCCATGAGGCGGTTCTAACGAGTACTCACAACCTATGCCTTGGAACAGAAATAAGAAAAATAATGTATACCCCGTAAATCTCAGTTTTCTCTGTAAAAAGTGGGGTTTAGTGGGGGTATTCATTTCACGGACTTGTTCATGGGGCGGCTCACAGGTAAAGTTATATCCCTTTGGTTTACGAGACTGAGAAAGTTTTTAATCTCTAAACATGGTAAAATAAGTGCTTGTGGGGATGGAAAAAATGTGGTCTGAAAATGTTAAAAGAATACGTTTCAAGGTCAAAACAGAAGCTTTCAGATTGATATCAAGGTTTTTCTGGTGATAAAGGATGATGTAACAGTTCCTAGATCTTATCTATCTTCCTTGCTGGGGTATAATCTTGTTAAATCTCTGATTTACTAAAGATACTCTTCAAATTATATAGGTAATTTCATCAAAAATATTTTATTGTCTCGTCAGCTAGTTGTTACAGTGTCAACACTATCTAGCCCAGTTTTACCAAAATTAACCCATATATGGCAGATGGAATCTTAGGTCAGGGCCATTACCTGATTAAGGAGTGTCTGATTAATTTCGTTCATTGTAAGTTTTTACGATCAGTTTTGTACTTTAACCCTTTTTCTACCAAATGGAATCTTCCTCCTTACATATAGCATGAGTTCATAACAAAATTAAGGGTTGTCAGGTTGTGTTTTCATCAAAATTTATTTGGAAAATGGCTGAACGTTTAGCAAACAGTGGAGGCCCTGATCAGACGCCGCGTTCTGCGGCGTCTGATCTGGGCCTGCACTGTTTGCCAACTGCCCGTTTTGGGGTTTCCAGTACTAAGTGGGTTAAACAAACAATGTAGACCCTGTTCAGACGCTGCGTTCTACGGCGTCTGATCTGGGTCTACAGTGTTTGCTAATGTCCCTGGCTTAGATGGGTTTATTCATATTAGGGGACATTGTAAAATTATTTTCATAATCCTGACCCTTTAGACAAGGTCGGATACGGATTAAGACGTCAAGTGCCGGTAAGGGCTATTTCATTTTTCCCAACCACGTAAGAGACATCTCGGTGGGAAGGGCTGGTGCAGATGGTCAACTGTAAGGAAACAACTGTACTTCTCTGAACGATTGACACTTTCAATCTCATCTATATCATTGGTTCATTTTATTAAGCCTCATCAAGGTCTACACTGACTGCTTGAAGTACAGAAGCTTTGGTAAATTTTACAAGTAAAACAAGACCGACACCCCTGAAATTGGAAATGGAACCGTCCGAAGCTACTAGGTGGAATTTTGAGTTTTACGTCCCACCAACGACTAAGGACATGTGGAGACGGGCCTTGGTTTAAAGACTCATCCGAAAGTAAGGAGAAGTCCACCACCGAACCCGTGAGGCGGGCCACCACGGAGGCTTCTGTTAATAGAAGCCCCCGTTGTGTATACAGTGATTAAGATAAGTGTGATATGCAAAGTAGCACCATCATCTTATCTGCTCTTGCAGATTTCTAATATGCTCCTGTATAGATTGTCATATATATGGATTGGTGACCCTTTCCCCACCCCCTCCCCATCACTCCCATCCCCGATAATGGATGGATGAAACGCTTTCCGTCTTGACTTCTTTGTCAGTCCCCATTCAGAATTGTTTAACCAAAATAAGTGGAAAATGCGCCCACAAGCATTGGAATTAAGAGACAAAACATACTTATACGTATTTGTCGCATTTACTTTTAGCATGACGCAATACGTCGATTCCGTCCGTTCGACCGTTCGTCCGTCCGTATGTTTGTCCAACAGCGTTCCCTCTAGCGTTCACCCTTATGTAAGAGCCCATTTCTCAAGAAATATTATAGCCTCGTCAATGATACTTGGCACAAACTTGCATCATGAAAAAATAACTTAAATGCAAGCATGCATATTTTTTTTTTTTTTTTTTTTTTTTTTTTTTTGTTTTGGTTTTACGGCCCTTTCAAGATTATTTCACTCATATCGAGTCGATCGTTAATCAGAGGTGGGCGAAAACCGGAGTACCCGGAGAAAAACCACTTGACCTTCCGTTGCAGAACTTGGCGTCTCACATGTGACCCGAGCGAGGCTCGAACCAACCACAGCATCCATATTTGACCCTGACCTATATTTCATGGTTCACTGACTTTGAAAACTTTGCGTTCCCCCTATCGTTCACCATAATGTAAGAAACTATAAGATGCTCATTTATGAAGCTGGGTCCAAACTTTCGCAGAGCGGGGTTCACCTACATGGAGGTTTAAAAGATCAGCGGTCTTCGTTCTGCTGGCTTGCAAATTGCATTTAAAAAAAATGAAAAATAAATAATTGGCCAGTGTGGGGGTCGAACCCACGACATTCGCGTTATTAGCACGACGCTCTAACCGACTGAGCTAACCGGCCAGATGTTGAAGTCCAAAATAATTTACTATTATAATTTCACAGAACATATTTTTAATTCTTGAGAGAAAGTTAGAATTTTCCTAGCAAAAATATTTATTAATGACTGCAAAACGTATTACTAACTACAAAACGTATTAGATTTAATAATTGACAAAATTTATTGGTTAATTCCTTGTTAACACTTAGTCTTTCTTTTGCGAGAATTAAGCGATATCTTAATCGGCATTTTCCGATAATTCTCGGAATACAAGTGAAAGCTTTACAAAAATATATATACTTACAGCCGATATATAAAAACACATTTCAGGTGAAAATTTGTGATTTTTTATTTATCCTCCACACAGGGCCTCATTTAGTACCAAAGATGTATGTTTTTTAGCACAACAAACTTTCCTAAGCAGAGTTTACAAAGCTGTTTAATTCACTGCTCCTCGCGCCGTCTCTGAACACTTCTATGGAGCGTAAGACAATAGATCTATGGCTCTACTTTGTTGTCTGTTGGTTACTTGAAAAGTCAATGCTGAAGACAGGGTGGATCCAGATCAGACTGCTCAGTAGGACGAGGGTTCACATTGCTTCGGCTAAGTATGAAAGGGTTTTAAAAGAATTAACCCTAATGACTAAAGTATTTGCTTTGAGATTCACCGGCCCCGCGGTAGCTCAGTAGAATGGTTGTCTGAGTGGTGCATGATCAGGAGTCGTGGGTTCGATTCCTATCGGGTAGACAGCATTCTTTCTTGAAGATTGATCATGATATCTTATCTACCTACACTCTTTTCCTCTATCGCTGATCCCAGACCGTCTGTACTGTACAGGTTCACCACCCAAGGAAAAGTGTGTTCAGACAAATTGGCCGGTTTGATATGACCTAAATAGTGTTAACTGAGTCGTTAAACTTCAAAACAAAAGAAAAAAAAAACATAGTGTGATGAATACCTTTGTTAACCCTACTTTATAAAGTGAGAAAAGTGTCATTTAAAAGGGGTGTACATTATTGTTCTCATTACGAAATCACGCCTCATGATTTAAATGTCCACCAAAAATGAAAATTTGCAGATGAAATTCTACACAGAACATAGACTGGTGGTACTCGTTAGAACCGCCTCGGCGAGGCGGTTCTAAGGAGTACCTAAAATCTATTTTTTAGCAGAAATAAGAAAAATAAAATATACCCCTGTAAACCCCATTTTTACCATATAAAAGAGGGTGTGTCAAAATTATATAGGCGTGTTCTCGCGTTGTCTCTTTGCGTAAAAACATGGATCGTATTATTTGTTAGAACGGCCTAAATGTGGTGGTTCTAACGAGCACTACTATTAATGTTTGATGTTTGGAGCAGAATTAAGAAAAAATGTAAAAAAAAAAAAAAAATATCAAACCACTGACTGCACTGGTGGATTAATTACGAAAACACGCCTATTCAAAAACATTCGAAGTTTTACGACTGAAAGCATGAACATTTTCAGACAAAAAAATGTTATATAAAGGTGGGGTTTAAGGGGGTCAAAATTATATAGGCGTGTTTTCCAGATGTGCTTGTCTGGAAAAAATATACTTAGACCGTTTCGTTTAACCCGTAAATTCTTGTTCTTGTACTGTAGGAAAACAGTGTAGATCTTGATCAGACGCAGCGTTCTGGTGGGTCTGATCTGGGTCTACACTGTTCGCAAAACCCATCGCATGATTCCAGTCCTGTAGGTTCTTACGATAACCCATCACGAAAACACGCCTATACAAACACATTGTAACCTTTATCGCTGAAAAAATGAAAATTTTAAGATGAAAAATTGGGATATTTTTCTTATTTCTGCTCAAAATATAGATTGTAGGTACTCGTTAGAACCGCCTCATTGAGGCGGTTCTAACGAGTACCCACAATCTATTTTTAGAGCAGAATTAAGAAAAATAAGGTTTACCCCTGTAAACCCCAGTTTTACTATATAAAAGTGAGGTTCAAGGGGGTCAAAATTATGCAAGCATGTTTTCGCGATGCTTACGCAACACTCTGACCTCACATGGACAAGTATAGCGCGACCATTTTCTATAAATAACCAAGACCTGGATTTCCTACGGATCAGTTAAAATCACGTGGACAGCAGCACTTAGTAGCTTCTGTGCTTAGTAACTTTGGGTCGATTATTCTGAAAGACGCAAAATGTAGCACATGGGTGTGTTCTCGGTTTAAAAAAATATAGTACTGTCAGTGCAGTCATACCCAAGAAAATTTTTGTTAAGCAAACTGACCGGTTCTATGTAACCGAAATAGTGTTGACTGGGGCGTTACTTCAAACAAACTAACAAAAGTACAGACGACATACATAAAACAAAGTTAACTTTCAAATGCAAACAAAAACATTAATAAAAGATATGATAGCTAGCAGAACACAAAAGCATTTTATCCTAAAGAGATGATCTAGTCTTACCAAATTTCTGATATTATATCACATCAGAAAATTCTGTATATTAAAATCTGTTTGGCTGTTTTTTTGACAGAAAACCTACACGAGTTTGTGGCTGCTAAATGTTGCTGCAGACAATATCAAAGAAATGAGGAATGATATCTGTTGCCACACGTAATATTTTTCATAAGAATGTAAATCTGATAGAAATGTATGTGTACGTGATAGGAATGAAATATATTATTATTTTTTTTTTATATATCTAAGAAGTCTGTTATCTGTTTTGTTTATTCCGCTGTTTGATTGATAAAATTAATATAACAAAAAGCTGTGAGTTATTTGATACAACGCAGCGTCTTGACGAAGCAGAAAATGTTTCTAGCTGCGAATGAATGCAGATAAAAATTTACTTTTTTAGTGAAGTAGCGAAAGATGGAAGCGCTTTTTGCACCTACTAGGTGCATAACTTGCTTTGATTTGTCTGATACGAGGCAACTTTACCAATTCTGTACTGAATAGATTGGAATCTTTCGAATCTTCAATAGCAGGCGCCCATTTAAAACTTAGGATCACCCCCTGTATCCATCATACCACCAAAAGCCGACTACGAAGATGATGCAACTTAACACGTCATGTGCAGTGATGGAGACTGACAAGAGGACGTTTTTTTCTCATTTTGTTCCTATTTAGAAAAAATATCTATGAGCTGAGTGTTTTGGAAGAAGAAAAACGTACTTTACTGCTCTTTTGGCCGTTCTCGTTCTATTAAAAGACAGCCCCTACTGCCTGAAAAGTATACATTTAAACCGGAAATATCGCGTGAGGAACACCAAACCCAGTTTCAATCGCAGAGAGCTTCTGCTCTGTCGAATTGCGTCTGTGTATACAATAAACATTCCTGATCACGTAATAACAAAAGATATTATTCAAATCAAATACTTTTTCCAAAAATATTGCCTCAAACACATCTGGGGTCGGCTTTTATGGATGCATCCCACTTCGGTGTGTATTTGTAGAGGAAGCAACCGACTTCGGAGATCTCTCGTCGAAAATTGTGCAGCCGACTTCGGATTAGGCGATAGAAACCGATGCAACCGACTTTAGTGAAATAAAAAATCAAATAATATTGCTGTAGAATGTTGAACAAACATCGAATTTACGTCTTTTTACCAATCTAGACTAATTTCCACTAATTTTCAATGTAACTTAAGTATTGACAGTGATAACAGGCGGATAGTAGATTACAGAGGATCCTACTAAGCAATATATCAGTTGCTAATCACATACTTTCAGTTGGATCTCGTCATTGTTTGTGTATCCACCGGTTTTGGAGAAATAGAAAGCAAGACATTTTGCAGTCTTATTTGGAGATTGTTCATCGATATTTTTAGTTTGACTCTGTGACTGTTTTCAGTGCAGTTCTTAAAGCAAACAGGGTAGAATGTGGCACCCCTGTTTGCCTAACTCAGAATGTAGTTCGCCTTTTAAGCTCACATTAGAACAACGTGCTATTCACCAGGCGAGCTATATTGATCGGTCAATGTGTGTCGTGTCGCGTCAACAATTTGCTTTGAATGATAGAATGATAAATTTTCTTAAAAGTTTGGGCCGATTTCATTCAAACTTCATGGAATAGGTTCTATAGGTGAGCATTAGTACACATGTTGGTAATATGTCTATTCCATCTCAAGTTGTGTGTGATTGTCATATCAAGGTATTTAATGGAGTCCACATTCTCGAGGACCGCTCCCTCTAAGGTGTAAGAAGCCTCATTTTTATTAGTTATCTTCCTAGTAATCTGCATATAATTGCATTTAACGGACTGCAATCCCAGGCCCTATTTTCGTGCCCAACATCCTAATCTATATGTATCATTCTGAAGTTTCAATGACTCATCTGTATCTCTAATTTCCCGGTAGCAAACAAGGTCGTCTTATTTCTGAGTCAATGTCACTGGAAATACTATTGGTGTACAAGGAGAACAACAGCGGACCAAAAAAACAGTCCCTTGCGGGACTCCTTGTGGGACTCCAGACAAAACTGGAGCCCACTCCGAAGATTCACCATTATCAATTAACAACAACGCGCTGTTTTCTGTAGCAAAGAAAGGAATCTATCCATTTGAGAGTCTTCCCATAATTTCATAACTAAATAACTTGGATTTAAGCAGTTCATGTGTTGGGGTGTCAAAAGCTTTCTCGAAGTCCAGAATAAATGTGTTCACCTGCCCCCCTTTGTCCAAGATTTTTGCCCGGTCAGTAATAACTGTGCTCAGCTGAGTTTCACAACTAAGCCTTTTACTAAATGCATGTTGTTGGATTAGGCAAGAGGCGTTAGTAGGTTGGAAATTTTTTAGCATTCCAGGTACCAAAAGGTCACCTTACAATAGAAAAAGTACAACCTTATATCTGATTTCTTATGCCTTGAGTTCCAAATGCTGCATACCAATTTCCATGGCCATCAGACATTTTGATTCTAGAGAGTTTCAAATGGTTTTTCGTGACGGACGACGACGAAGACTGAAGATTATAAACTTGCATGTAAACTTTCCCACAGCCTAGGGTCAGGGGAGTTAAAGATATTTGTAACAAAGAAAACAGCAAATTAGAAATATCTCGCTAAAAACTAAAGGCATGTAGCTTGGACCAAGAGAAAGACGTGTTTCCGCCAACTCATACTGACGCATATGTATATTTAAAATAATAATAATAATAATAATAATAATAATAATAATAATAATAATAATAATAAACCTGACAATGCTATACACCGTTTTTCGTGTGTTGAGTCTGTTTAAAAAAAGAAAAAAGCCCTAAAACTGGTTTGGTGAAAGACAAAGGCGAATTGATGGATTTCGATTGATTGTTTGTCAGTCGACCAAAAGTTATTAAGCACAGTGGCTTTGTGTTGATAGTGTCAACGTGACTATCATTGACTTGTTGGAAACTCAGGAGTAAAAACAGCCGCGATATTATTATCGCTGAGGTCGGTGGTCAGTGTTGCGCAAGAGGATTTATCTATAGAATCTGGACTGGAATTTTATATCGGGTTTGGCAAAGGGGGCAGATCCAGACCAGAACACTACGAACGCGGCGTCTGATCAAGGCCTACATTGTTTGCTTACAACAAGATCTAAGACACTTTGGTGACCAGTTTTCCAGCTGCACCACGCTCTTAGGTAATCGACCCACCAGTGTTCTGATTAACATTATTGACCGAGAGTACAGCAATTCATACAAAGATTAAATCCGCTATGCGCGTGTCCAAGGTCTTACCAGCAATTCCAGAGCCATATACTTACCAAAAGAGCCAAGCAATTTGCGCAGGGAGAATGGTGTCATTGTTTGGCACACAAGTGATTTCGTAGGGAATACTTTGCCAAGGGTCGAAGAAAACAACAATTGTCCATCTTAAAAGAAGACGGAATTCCAGCGACTGATTTTCCTAATAACAGCAGGGCACACAACACTGCAACTGCATTGTTTTGTCGTCATATTGCCTGTCATCTTATTTCACAAAAGTCGGTTGCATCATTTTCTGTCACATATTCCGAAGTCGGTTGTATCATTTTTGACGACATATCTCTGTAGTCGGTTGCTTCCTCTAAAAATACACACCGAAGGCGGTTGCATCCATAAAATCTGACCCCAGATGCGTTTGAGGGTAAAAGAGGTACCTTGGCAAACAGTACAAGCCCAGATCAGACGTCTGATCAGGGCCTGCACTATTTGCTTACAGTGTTTGCCGTCAAAAATAGAATAAAAATGAAACAAAATATGCCTACCACCCCTTATTTGACAAATGGACTTGTCCAACATATAGCAATGGAAGAGTCCACAGGTTTACGAAAGGTTTAAGTCAGATTTCACGTGAAGCTCAATCGGAATTTGAATCTGGATCAAATGTTCTCTGGGTGTTCATACGTGTTCATTGTGTGTTCATTCTGAATCCGACCACACACGAGTACTGGTAAACCGCTAAGAAGGTCTAAGCCTGCCCAGGCAAAGCGGTGCGAGTCCATGCATATAAACCCTATTGGTTTCATTGGGCGACAGGGCTTGAGATGTCTTTTCATCTCAATGTCGGGTAAAAGTCCCAAAAATTGGAAGCAATGTCGTCTCCAAAACGACCTATATAGTGTTGACAGGGACGTTAAACATCAAATCAAACAAATTCTACGGAAGTTTTAACTTGATGTAAGACACTAGAACTGGTATTGTTGTGACGTCTGGTTTTAAGCTTAGGCACTTGTGTCTATTATTGGGCATCAATTAACTAACAAAACACGAACGGGGCCCATAAACTGTGTGGTTATTTCAAAAACCGAAATAAAACCATGGACGGAACATCGAATTTTATTATCATTGGTGGATTTATCGCTTTTATTCCACATACAAAAACTCTCAAGGCGGGAAAACATTTTCAAGTAATTAAGAGCTTCATAAAATAAGTCTTGAAAATCTCTCAGCCTGATCCTTAAGCTGTCAAGTATTGATTGGAGTGTCATTGTAGCTGATATTTTGAACGAACCCAGCCATTTTACGACTGAAACAATAAACTTTTACACCTCATGCTTACAGAAAACCATCAGCTCACCCATTTATTTCCCCATATCTTGGCACTAAAATCAGGTCACCCGAACCTGGTCTAATTATTATTGACAATTTGTTTTGTTTGATTTAAGGTTTAACGCCCCCGTCAACACTTTAAAGGTAATTTTGGAGACGTTGCTTCCAATTTTGTGGGATTTTTACCCGACATTGAGATGAAATGGCATCTCAAGCCCTGCCGCCCAATGAAACCAATAGGGTTTATAAGCATGGACGGTCTTGCACCGCATTGCCTGGGCAGGCTTAGATCCTCTAAGCGGTTTACCAGTATCCGTGTGCAGGTCGGTTTCAGCTCTGCGTGGAAGCATCATGCAGCCCGTCTATTTCTTCGACAAGCAAGTTACATTGCGATATTCCTCTTTTCACCCAGAAAACCTAAATTTTCTTTACTTTTGAAAGAAATTTAAAAATTGTCTATAATCAGAGTGCACTGGCGAGGTGGTAGATCTATGTAATCGAGAGATCCCTAGTTCGAACCCCATGCCAGGGATCATAAATTATGTATGCCTTGTCCTTGAGATAACAGATCGGAAGATCGGATTACACTGATGACACAAAATGTTTTAACGCGACGTCCTTGACGTAGTTTGGTAAATCGTATTTTCCTGTCAGACTCAAGGGCTAGTCATGATGACGTAGTACAATAAAATTCCGCTTTTAAGACCACCTAAAGTTAAGACTAAATCTGCTCTTTAGAGCTTATTAAGGTTTCATATATTCTTTCTTTGTCTTTTCTACACCCAGTGTCTGCTAATAAGAGACCACCTTTGGGACCGTTCGAAAGTGGTCTTAAAGAAAGACCACTTTTGAACAGTCCCAAAGGTGGTCTTAATATAGGAATTTTACTGTATTTTGCGGCAATTTTTAATATTCAGCAAACACAAAAGTTAACGTTTTTGTGACTTTTGTTTGTGTTCCGTCAACACTAGTCATGTTGTTGGAGACGTTGTTTCCATGTTTTATAATACATATGTAGATCAGCTCTAACTGTGATTTGTTGAGTAATAAATCACAGTTTCGAGGTCATTTGTAAAGTAGACAAATCACGAGCGCGTAGCGCACGTGATTTGTCTACTTACAACTGACCGACAAACTGTGATTTATTACCCTACAAATCACTACCTAGAGCTGATCTATTTCGATTCTAACAGGCCGAAAATCGGCAATAATGTTGTTGTTTCCTTGAAAACTCACAACTTTTCGCCATTGTTAGAAGAAATCCCGCTAAAATTATCGACAGAAACACATGCATTTATATCCTTTTCTAACGTTTTCGTTTCGTCTAACGTCAAGAAAATCGACTAGTGACGTCATAAATTGACAGTTTTTAATGAGGTCACTCGTCACGCTCTTCCTTGCCGTGATTTGTTGTAGAATAAAATACAGTTATTTTTCATTGCCTTTATAGGCGCGCTGTGTTAGAATAAATGACATAACGTCATAAAGAGCATGTCTGTTTGTTTTATAAGGCTCAGACAACATTATTTGGGTTGTCCCCGTCCATCGGGGCTTGGAGAAATAAATTGGATTCCTGATCATTGCCTTCACTTCTATTTTGCATGGTGCTTCCACGCAAAGCTGAAGCTTTGCTCGTGACTCCATGTTGTTCCCCCGGGGGTGAGGGGAGGTGGGGGTTACTCTGAATTTTGCCTGCTGCATAGGCTGGGACCCAGCATCTTTGCTCGACCCCAAAAATACTAAGATTGACAGTATACCCCCCAAAATATCCAGTATATCATCAGACACAAATTTTAGCATACCCCCAAAAAATTCCCAATTTATACTGGATTGCCTTCTGTAAAGAAAGCAAAATATTTTAACTAATTTCTGCTTATAATGAGAAAAGAGCTTTAAACAGTTTCTAACAATATAGCTCTGTAATTGCTATGAAGCCACTTAATTGTTGCACAGCATGGAAAAAAGCAGCTTCTAATATGAGTGATAGATCTATGATGTGTCTACAATATGCATTGAGCATCTAAAAAGCCCCCCCCCTCTCCCCCGCCCCCCACCAAATAAATAAATAAATAAATAAATAAATAAAGATATCTGATAATCCCCCCCCCCCCCCCAAAAAAAAATATTCAGGTTTATAAGTGACCCCAAAACTGCTGAAAAGCCAGACCCATAAAATACAAGCTTTTCTCTACTCCACCTCCCCCCCCCCCCCCCCCCCCACCCGCAAAAAAAAAAATAAAAAAAAAAAAAATAAATAAAGTTTTTAGACAGCCAAGTGGCGCTTGATCGAAAGATGATACCCTAGCTTATACTGAGTACTGTTGGTGAGCCAGATACCGATGTAGGATTGCCTGGTAGGCTTTCAGTGAGTCAGATTTGTATTCCTTGACATTCTTTTTCTTGACACTCAGGAAGAATCGGGATAGTTAACTTTTTCTACTTTTCTCTCATACCCCGGGTCTCCTCCCCAACGCTTTCCTCCCACGAGTGGATTTTTATAAGTCGGAGTTCCTTTTCATTTGTCTGGATATTTCATGCTTTTAACGAATTCATAGGTTTCAGAATGAGATATTTCTCTAAATCTACTGCCGCATTACTCTCTTCTATCGAGGTCCAACAGTCGGTTTGTCAGTGTTTCGAGTGTCGAGCATGCACGAGCTAAACATTCTATTTCTATAGAAACAGAGTGAAGCGGTGCCAATACTGAAAGGCAGTGCCAAAAATCCATATTAAATGGATTTTTGGCAATGTCACCATTACGACAACAAACCCGTGCGACAAAGTGCATTTTTACATCTCCAAAATGGCTACTTTTCTGATGAAAATCCGTGATTTTTTTTTTAGTTTTACTGCAAACATAGGTTGTGGGTGCTCGCTAGAACCGCCTCATTCTAACGAATACCCACAGCCTATGTATTAGAGCAGAAATAAAGATAATAGTGTATATCCCCGTAAACCCCAGTTTTCTCCATATAAAGTGGGGTTTAGAGAGGTGTTCATTTCACGGACTTGTTCACGTGATGCGTGACTGTGCCATCAAAATAGCGAAGAATTAGTCAGTATTGAAAGATTCTTATGTGATTTTCCTATGTATTCTTAGAAAGTATGTAATAAATGGCGTTATTACATTCTTAGAAGCGACGTCATATGATAAATATTATTTGTGAAAGTCGGATACATTTTTATCATAAGCAGTGGATAACGTCGTGTAATAATTATCGTATGACCACACGTGTAATAACACTTTGGCGGGATTAAGTAACGTCATGGCGACGTCCATGTCAACAATGCATTTTTTGCCGGAAAATTGGCAAATTCAAAGGCGATAAATACATATTATTACTACAGTAACTTGATCTGACGCATTGTATCACGTCGAGTGGATGTTTCCAGATCAGCGTATCACACGAGACGCGCAGCGTCGAGTGTGATGCGTAAGATCTGGAAACATCCAAGAGACGTGATACTGTGCGACAGATCAAGTTATTTTAGTGATAATACGTTTATTATATACCTTTTTTCGCTTTTAATAAAGTCTTTTGTCAACGTAAATTGGCGGGAAACTTTGACGTTACATTCTGTGTGTAAGTGACGTCATCATTTCGAACGTTTGGTTCCGCGTTATCGATGGCTGTTTTCTAACGTCGCAACAAATGCCGGGACTCAGGGTTTGCAGGAGTGTGATACGGAATCGGAAAACGCGAGTGCGTGATACGGGATTCTGTATTTTTGTGTCGGAAAACTGATAGTAGACAGCAGTATTTCTTGTAGGTATATAATAAAATCCTATTTAAAGTGGTTATATGATAAACAGAATCTTACATTCGTGGTCATTTCATTTATGAAACTCGCCGAAGGCTCGTTTCATAAATATCATATGAATGACCACTCGTGTAAGATCCTCTATTACTTTAGCAAATTTCAGCAAAAACAAAATAACAACAACAAAAAAAAAAAAAATCAAGACGAGATCATCTAAAAAAGGGAAAATGTCGCATCACTATATAGAACCTGAGCTTCAACAACAATGAAATCAAGCAAACATCGACGCCACGGCCATTAAAATAATGAAACAGTGACCTTGCAGTTTGTATTTCCCGAATTGTTTAAGTATGTCCTCGTTGTTTTGTATCCAGGATTTATACTCCATACACCCACTGTCTCTAAGTTATCACACACGTACAGGCTATTATCAATATCTTTTAAGTTAAAATACATTATGTCTTCTTCTACTGAATAAATTAATTTAGCCACACCCAGTACTGACTTTCAACCAACCACATTACTTAATATCATTTGTTTCTACTAATTCGGGGGTGGTTGGGTGGGACAAAAGTGACGTGTATCTTGCGTCACTGGAGCGTCCACTGATGGGCAAGGCCTGCTGTAATTGCAGCAGGTAAGGGTAGAGGGGAAATGTTATTTCTTCTGTTTCTCCACTTTCATTCATTTGCATCTTCTTCTCTGTCCCTCACTTTCATCTCATCTACTGTCATACTTCAGGATTATGAATTAGGGGATAACTGTATTGAAAATTGTCATTTGGGGAGGTAAATCGGAGGTTTTACGGTCGGAAATTTCGTTTTACGGCGACGCGTTAGCGGAGCCGTAAAACGTAATTTGCGACCGTAAAACCGACGATTTACCTCCCCAAATGACAATTTTCAATACAGTTATCCCCATTCTAATGCACTTTTTCGGTTGTTAAGCTAAACAGTGTACTATTTTGCACAAGACGACAAGCGCAGTGAGCTGCGTAAAACCAAATGCCAGCCAATGATAAGCGACGTTACGTGATGACGTCGGGTTTCCGACAGTATATCGCAGAATATACTGTCGCAAATTTTTGACGTTATCCAATCAGACGTCGCGTTACATACGCAAGTGCATTAGAATCAGTGTGATTCGAGGTAGATGAGACGAAAGATCTCAAACTCAGTGTAGGACTCTGTGACCTATATTTCATAGTTCGGTTTTGTTTGTTTGTTTGATTTGAGGTTTAACGTCCCCGTCAACACTGTATAGGTCATTTTGGAGACGTTGCTTCCAATTTTGTGGGACTTTTATCCGACACTGAGATAAAATGACAGCCTAAGCCCTGTCGCCAATTGAAATCAATAGGGTTTATAAGCATGGACGGACCGACTCGCACCGCTTTGCCTGTGCAGACTTAGATCCTCTAAGCGGTTTACCATTACTCGTCTGCAGTCTGTTTCAGCTCTGCGTGGAGGCATCATGCAGCCCACCTAATTCTTCAAGTCTCGATGGGCGTGGGCCTTTCATGGTCCAGTAATTTTGCCTTATATCTTGAAGACTATTTGATATATGAACACCATACTTTAGTATTTTCAGTCAGTATGACCCGACGTTTGACCTAAAAATAAATGTAGGTCACTGTGACCTATATTTTATGGTAAAGTGGTTTTGCCTTATATCTTGAAGACTTTTTGATGTATGAACATCATACTTAGGATTATGAGTCAGTATGACTCGACATTTGACCTCAAACTTATTGTAGGACACGCCGACCAATATTTCATGATCCAGTGATTTTGCCTTATATCTCGAAGACTTCAGAGTTATAAATCATTATGACCCGACATTGCTGTCACCTATATTGTATGGATCCAGTGTGATAATATCTTGTTCGCACAACTTAATATCTTGTGTGCGCAAGATATTATCTTGTTTGCACAACATAGATCTTGTGCGGACAACACATCTTGTGTGCACAACTTATTATCTTGTTCGCACAACATAATATTTTATGCACACAAGATATTAGCTTGTGCGCACAAGTCATTATCTTGTTCGTACACCATACTATCTTGTTTGCACAACATAGATCTTGTACAGACAACTAAATATCTTGTGTGTACAAGATATTATCTTGTTCTCACAACTAAATATCTTGTACGATAACATAATATCTTGTGCGCACAAGATATTATCTTGTATGCACAGGATAATATCTTCTTTTTTTTTGCACATGACTTAATAGCTTGTTCGCACAACATATTATATTGTTAGCACAATTTAATCAGATGCATAAGATCCGTATTTAAACCCGACAGAGAAGTGTCCTACAAGGTTTATCTATGATTTGACCTACTGACCTACTTTCTCAACCGACATAATCCATATTGGAACTTGTCCGAGATATTGTAAACATGATCATTCTTTGCAAGTTTTATGATAATTGGGCCATAACTGGCCTCTAGTGTTCACAAGGTTTTTCTATGATTTGACCTTCTCACCTACGTTCCGACCCGACATGACCCATATTCGAACTTGAGCGAGATATTTTCAAGATGATCATTCTGACCGAAGTTGATGGTGATTCGACCAAAACTGTGGCTTCTAGCGTGTTCACAAGGGTTTTCTATGAGTTGACCTACTGACCTACTTTCGAACCCGACATGGCCCATATTCAAACTTGACCGAGATATTGTCAAGATGATCATTCTGAGAAAGTTTGATGATGACTGGTCCAAAACTGTGTCCCACAGTGAGTTCACAAGGTTTTTCTATGATTTTACCTACTGACCTACTTTTCAACTCGACAATACCCATGCTTTAATTTGAGATGTTGTCATTCTGAGCAAGTTTGATGATGATTGGACCAAAACAGTGGTCTCTAGAGTGTACACAATGTTTGTCTATGATCTGACCATCTGACCTACTTTCTGACCCGATATTCTAACTTGTCCGGGATATTGACAACTGTGGCCTCTAGAGTATTCACAAGAAATGATTATGCACGGACGACGCACGACGGACGACGAACGACGACGCCGGGCATATCACAGTCACAAAAACTCAAAACTTGAGGCCACAGTTTTGGGCAAGTCATCATCAAACTTGCATAGAATGATCATTTTGACAGAATCTCAGTCAAGTTTGAATATGGGACATGTCTGGTTAAAAAATAGGTCAGTAGGTCAAATCCTAGAAAAACCTTGTGAACATTCTAGAGGCATTAATTTTTGTCACTTCATCATCATCAAACTTGCTCAGTATCTCCCTCAAGTTCAAATATGGGTCATGTCGGGTCAAAAAAGGTCAGTAGGTCAAATCATATAAAAAACCTTATGAACACTCTAGAGGCCACAGTTTTGATAACAATCATCATCAAACTTGTTCAGAATGATCATCTTGACAATATCTTGATCGAGTTTGAATATGGGTCATACCAGGTAAAAAAGTTCAGTATGTAAAATTGTAGAAAATACTTGTCAACACTCTAGAGGCCACAGTTTTGGTCCAGTCATCATCAAACTTGCTCAGGCTAATTATCTTGACAATATCTCGATCAAGTTCTAATATGGGTCATGTCAGGTCAAAAAGAAAGTAAGGAGGTCAACTCATAGAACAACCTTGTTAACATCATCAAATTTTCTCAGAATGATCATCTTAACAATATCTCAGTCAAGTTCGAATATAGGTCGTGTCGGGTCAAAAAGTAGGTCGTTAGGCCATTTTGTCATAATTTTTGAACCGCTTGAGATAGAGCTTTCATATTTTGCCTAAAGGTTCCTTGTGACAAGGGCCTCCCACATATGCAAAAAAAAAAAAATTGACCTGTGACCTACTTTATCATAACTTTTAACCATTTGAGATAGAGCTTTGATATATGGCATGTAGGTCCCTTATAAGGGCTCGCTTCCCAACTATACAAAACTTATGACCTGTGACCTTGACCTTTTACCTACCTTGTCATAACTTTTGAACCATTTAGATAGATCCTTCATATTTAACATGTAGGTTCCTTGTGACAAGGGCTTCCCATTTTAACCTTAACTTGTGACCTAATTTATCATAACTTTTGAACCATTTGAAATAGAGCCTTCATATTTGGCATGCAGATTTCTTGTGACAAGGGTTTCCCACTCATACAAAAATTTTGTTCTTTGACCTTGACCTGTGACCTTCTTTATCATACTTTTGAACCATTTGAGATAGAGCCTTCATATTTGGCATGTAGGTTCCTTATGACAAGGGCTTCCCACCCATACAAAATGTTTGACCTGTGACCATGACATTTTACCTACTTTGTCATAATTTTTCAAGCATTCTAGATGGAGCCTTCATAGTTAACATGTATGCTCCTTATGACAAGGGCTTCACACTCATACAAACAGACTTTGACCTGTGACATTGACCTGTGACCTACTTAATCATAACTTTTGAACGGTTTGAGATTGAGCCTTCATATTTGGCATGTAGGTCTCTTGTGACAAGGGCTTCCCACTCATACAAAAAAAGCTCTGTGACCTTGACCTGTATACTTGTAAGTCAGTTCTGTAGTATCAAAGCGAACTACTGCCTCATAAGTATAGCTTTAGAAATACGCCCCCCACCACCCCCTCTCATGGAAGGAGGACCTCATGGAAGATTAGCCATAATGCTAAATGTGTAACCCTCGTTAAATAACCCTTTACTTACCCCCCCCCCCCCCCCCCCACACACACACACACACACCTTGTCACCACAAAGCATTGTAAGTTAGACTCCACAAAGCATTGTAAGTTACACTGAGCAGGTTCATCTCTGTATGGTGCACTAGTACCTGACCCTCACTGTCCACACAAGGTGCAAAGATAGTGACATACAAGTCAGCTCTGTATTATCCATGGGAACTTTTGAAAGACTTCATGTTGACGGCCCCTGCCCATTGGGGCTTGAAGAAATATATGGGCTGCTTGATGCTTCCATGCAGAGCTGAAACCAACCCGCACATGAGTACTGGTAAACCGATTAGAGGATCTAAGCCTGCCCAGGCAAAGTGGTGCAAGTTGGCCCGCCATGCTTATAAACCCTATTGGTTTCATTGGGCACCAGGGCTTGAGAAGTCATTTCATCTCAGTGTCGGGTAAAAGTCCCACAAAATTGGAAGCAACGTCTCCAAAATGACCTTTACAGTGTTGACGAGGACGTTAAACCTCAAGTCAAACAATGATCAAAAGAAAATAATTTGGAAGGAATGTTCCATGCATAGGTGACCCTCTGACAAAGTTATTCAAGATCCTTTCGCTCCACTGATTTGTTTTTGTTTGATTTGAGAACGCGGCATCTGATCAGGGCCTCCACTGTTTGGTAAAAATTCAGCCATTTTCTTAAAGAAAACACAACCCGACACCCATAAATCTTAAAATGGACTCCTGCCATATATAAAGTGGAAGATACCATTCGGTACCAAAAGGGTTAATCAAGTTTCAGCTTGATAAGATGTAATCTATAGAATCAGTTGATCAGAACCAAAAAGTTTACAGACGTTTTCAAAGGGGCATAACCCTGCTTACATTTGGTAACTGTAACCTCGAAACCACATTGTGATCTAGTTTATATATCAATTTCAGCTTGATTGGATAAGGATGTAAATTGTAGGACTTGTTCGGAAACGAAAGGTTTACAGACAAATGGATGGACCCACACCAAGAGGCATAGCATATTATCATCGGGCATATAAAAATGATGCCAAAATACTCTCTCTCATGCAATGGGAGTAAGAATATGGAATACTATTAAAAGTTTAAAACCAAATCTTTTTCTCAGAAATATTTTATTTTTCATCTTTCTCCAAACATTCAGACCCACATACATGAAACAACAATACCATCATAGAAACAGAAACATGACTTTAATACCACTAATAAAGATTTAAAAACATAACACTTTGCGATAAATAATTATTCATAGAGTAATGAACACCTAAACCAATAACTCTCTATACAGGGAAAAAAGTTTTCAGGAACATACATTATTTTTAACATTATGATAAGCTACCCATGTGACAAAGTGCATTGTTTCATTACCCCAAAATGGCTACTATTCTGATGAAAATTTGCAATATTTTTCTAATTTAAACTCAAAACATAGGTTGTCAGTGCTCGTTAGAACTGCCTCATTGAGGCAGTTCTAATGAGTACCCACAATCTATGTCTTGAAGAAGAAAAAAAGGAAAATAATGTATATCCCTGTACACCCGAGTTTTCTCTATATAACCTTGGGTTTAAGGGGGTGTTCATTTCACAGACTTACTAATGTGGTGAAAAGATTGTAAGTACTCATTAGAAATACAAATATAACAACATTTCAATTTTCAATATGCTTGCATACAACATGGTTGTTCAGCATTTCAAATAGTTCCTAGGAATAGTGTTATATATAAATAACCTTGGTTTGAGGTTATAGCTTTCATGCTCAATTTAACTGACCAAAGTAATGGTCCTGGAAATTAAATCAGGCAATTTCCTGCTCAGATCAGCACAGAATGTTATTTGTCCTGCACATAAATTTTAAAATGCAATAAAAAAATTACAAGCAGAGTTACATCCTTCTGTCAAATAAGTATGAAAGAGGTGAGAAAACCTCAGACCAGGAAACATAGATGTTACTAATTGAGACTGTCACAGTAAGGCACAAAAATGAGCAAATATATATTTTCATAATAAAAATTAAATGGTAAACACGGATATTTTTCAAAAATAGTTAATCCATGTCCTGCTCAATCAGGATATGCTCTAACTTTGCATATAGTGTACCATAATGATCCTTAGTATTGGGACAGATAGGCCTAAGCAAACAGTGCAGTCTCAGATCAGACTGCTCCACTAGTATACAATGGGTTAAATTGGTTGTTTATAAACGTTTAAACCAACATCATCATATATTGCTTAAGAAATAGATCAGCTCTAACTGTGATTTGTTGGGTAATAAATCACAGGGTAGCATGCGTGATTTGTCTACTAACAACTGAACGACAAACTGTGATTCATTACTCAACAAATCACAAACTAGAGCTGATCTATTTCGATTCTGACATGCTGAAAATCGGCAATAATGTTGTTGATTCCTTCAAAATCTCTTTTCGCCATTGTTAGAAGAAATCCCGCTAAAATTATCGGCTGAAACACATGCATTTATATCCTTTTCTAACGTTTTCGACGTGAGATCATGAAGTAACACCGTCTAATGTCAAGTAAATTGACTAGTGATGTCATAAATTGACAGTTTTTAATGACGTCACTCGTCATGCTCTTCCGAGCTGTGATTTGTTGCAGAATAAAACAGTTATTTTCCATTGCCTATATAGGCGCGCTATGTTAGAATATTAATTTTGAAACCACTGTTTGGTTTCATTGGGCTAGGCACTGCTACTATCAATGTGTTATTTAACCCTTGTCTTACTGATAAATTATTTATGCCACACCTGATTATCAACCAATCAAATTACTTGATACAATGTATTTTTTCAGTTCACAAATGGAATGACAAACAGCAAAGCTTTTGAAGCCATCTGATCTGGATCTACACTGTTTGCAATACACTGTTAACCCATAAGACACCAATCACGAAACTTCATCACAAAAACATACCTATATAATTTGACCCACTTGAACCCAACTCTTATATAGTAAACCTGGGGTTGATAGGGGTCTTACTTCTGCTCTAAAATATAGATTGTGGGTAGTCTACTCGTTAGAAATGCCAATGAGGCGGTTCTAACGAGTACCCAGAGGAGCAAATTCTTTCCTTTAAGAGTAGACATCTTTTTCCGTTAGACAGAGTTTAAAGAAAAGCAAACAGGAAGTCCCGAAAGTTGGCTCCCTTTGAAATATGGAAGAAAAATCTGCCAAGTGTATTTGTTACCCTAAACATTTTCTGATCATCATGTGAAAAGTTGTTGGAATGAACACTCTTTTCAAACTACACACTGTAAATAAATTTGTTTTTTTTCAAGGGTCTGCATTAGTTTTCTTATTTCTGCATCTATTATAGATTGAGGGTAGTCTAGTAGAACTCCCTCATCGAGAGTCCTGCTTAACCAACAGAACACCTTGAAAGGCTTGAATAGTCAGGGCTTCTACCAGAAAGCCATTGTAGATTCAGAAAGGACAGAGGAATGATTGGCATGATCTTCACAGCAAGGCAGCTTCAAGAGAAATGCCAGGAACAGAGCATGGATCAGCTAAGGCATCACCAACAATGCTGTTTACCTCTAACCTTAGTTGCTCTAACTGCAACAAACAGTTCTGAGCCAGAATTGGATCTCATCAGCCCTCTAAGAACTCACACAGTAGCAATAAATTCTCACACATGATTAAGATTGGTCATTGTCAGTAATGACTAACAATTTATTATTATTAATAATGAGCATCCATGGTCTTTGTTTGTTGTAGAAAAAAGAAAATTACCACAAATATTAATCCACTGCATGCGGGAAATCCCTAAAGGGGTATCTTGGCAAACAGTGCAGGCCCAGATCAGATGCCGCAGAATGCGGCATCTGATCAGGGCCTGCACTATTGGCTTACAGAATTTTCCATTAAAAAGAGAATAAAAATGAAAAATAGGCCTGACACCACATACATGACCATCACGAAAACTCGCCTATATAAATTTGACCCCCTTGAACCCCACTTTTATATAGTAAAACTGGGGTTTGCAGGGGTAAACCAGAAATAAGAAAAATATAACAATTTTTTATCTTAAAATTTTCATTTTTTCGGCGATAAAGGTTACAATGTATTAGTATAGGCATGTTTTTGTAATGAAATGGACTAGCCCAACATATAGCAATTGAGGAGTCCACTGGTATAAAATGGGTTAATCATATATATTTTGCAATACAGAAGATATCATTTTCTCTCATGAATAACTGTTATCCCCATATGACTCATCTAACAAAGGCAGCGCTTAGTAATACACCCGTACCTCTTTATAACACTACTTTATATACATAAGAGACAAATAGAAAAAGAAACATAAATAATTTTTATAAACATTTTGGCATTAACTAGCTTCAAGAATAAATAAAATTGACAAATATCACAGACAGATATGAAAAAGGCACTATTAAACGTTAGGCACTGTCGAACGTTAAGTTCTGTTGTTACTGATATTGGTACCTTAAAATCATAAACCAATTACTTATTATTACGCAGAAAAGAAATCCTGGCCCAGACGTTAAGTCTTTTTCATGCTCAGCTCATCGATCAAATGAGGAGAATATTTGTTCTGTTCATAAATATTATAATGCCAACAAATATTGACATTTTCATTTTTATGAGCATGGCAAGCTGTAATATAAGGTTTTGTAAGCAATATAAATACGATGCTCAGTGGCAATGAGCATGGAAAATGTTTTGTTACCTCAAGCCCTGGCTTGGTACAGTGGGATAGTCTAATTGTATCAGGGTTGCTATCCCTTTGTTATGTATAATGTTAGGTTATTTTACTGTTTTTTTTTAACCCTTATCTTGCTGTTCACGAAAACCCCTATCTTTGCAAACAGTGTAGATCCAGTCTGATCAGGATCTATACTGTTTGACATTCAATTTATGGATTTGTAGCAATAAATTACATCAAGTAATTTGATTGGTTGATAGACAGAAATGGGTGTGGCTTAAATGAATCCGCCCATAGGGGCTTGAAGAAATATATGGGCTGCATGATGCTTCCACGCAGAGCTGAATCCGGCCCGCACACTAGTACTGGTAAATAGCTTAGAGGATCTAAGCCTGCCCAGGAACCGCGGTGCGAGGTGGACCGTCCATGCTAATAAACCCTATTGGTTTCTTTGGGCGACAGGGCTTGAGATGTCATTTCATCTCAATGTCGGGTAAAAGTCCCACAAAATTGGAAGCAACTTCTCCAAAATGACCTTTACAGTGTTGACAGGGACGTTAAACCTCAAATCAAACAAACAAACAAATCAGCAAGAGAAGGGTTAATATACTGTCTTCCATGATTTTATAAAGCAAAGTATTCCCACATAAATGATCTTGATCAAACCAGAATTCCTGAATAAATTACTTTGATCAAACCTATAAATTTTTTATGCATATAAGCCTTTTGGTTTCATTAGATGGCAGGGCTTGAGATGTCATTTCATCTCAATGTCGGGTAAAAATCCCACAAGATTGGAAGCAATGTCTCCAAAATGACCTAAATAGTGTTGATGGGACATTAAACATCAAATAAAAAAACTGTAACTTTTTATGCATCTAGCAACCACTAAACAAGAAATTTTGTTTCAGGTGTTTTTGTTTTCAAAACAATACATTTCAATTTTGCAGTTTTTTCCCCAAAAAGCTGTTTTCTTAACCCTTGTCCTGCTAATCCCGGATATGTCTGATCTTTCAAACAATGCAGATCCAGATCAGATGGCTTCTGAAGAAGCCATCTGATCAGGATCTACATTGTACGCTATTCAGATTGAGAATTTGTTGCAATAATTTGCATCAAGTAATCTGATTGGTTGATAATCGGTAGTGGGTGTTGCATATATAAATATTCAGCAGGACAAGGGTTAAATAAAAGCTAAATAGACTGCAGCATTTCAAGTGAAAGAGAACCAAAAAGTCTCCCTTAGAACAAATAACAAGAAATCATGTAATTTATCATGGTATTGAAATCATTAAGAACTAAAAGCGAATTGCTTCAGGTATGTGAAATCTGATAAACAGATCAAATCATCTTTAATTGCAATATGAAGTCTGAAATATTTAACCCTTGTCCTGCTGAATATTCATTTATGCCACACCCACTACCGATTTTCAACCAAACAGATTATTTGATGCAAATTATTGCAACAAATTCACAATCTGAATGGCAAACAATGTAGATCCTGATCAGATGGCTTCGTCAGAAGCCATCTGATCTGGATCTTCATTGTTTAGAAAATAAGGCATATCCGGGCTCAGCAGGACAAGGGTTAAAAAAAAAGAAGAAAAAAAAAAAAAAGAAAAAAAAGAGAACAGCTTCAAACTGCCTCATTAATATGAAACATTCTGTGAGGTTATACTAGTTCTTTGATCTTTTTAACAATCAAAATATCTGGTGTTTTATAATCATCAGAAATTACTTATATATTAATGAGATTGTAATGAACTGTTAGTTTTAAACTGTTTAAAATTTCATTTAAAACTTAAATAGACAATTTAATTAAGAAATTAAATTTCAAATTATATTGTAAGTTATTACTTAGATTGACATAAGAAAAATGTATAACAAAAATTATAGAAATTAAAAATACGTCAGTTTCAAAGTTCAAAACGTTAAAATTCACTATGATGTGACAAAATATTGCATTGTGGGTCTAAATCAATCCAAATTCAAGAGAGGTTACTCTTAGAGTAAAATAGGCAGGTGTGAGATATATAAATGAGCATAACATTGGGATGAATTGGAATTTTTTCACACACATCTTGACATGCCTATGTAGTTTTGATGCCCTTGAACCCCACTTTTATATAGTAAAACTGGGGTTTGCAATGGGTAAACCTTATTTTCTGCTTTAAAATATAAATAGTGGGTACTCATCCAGGCCGTTCTAACGTGTACCCACAGTCTATATTTTGAGCAGAAATAAGAAAAATATCACAATTTTCATCTTAAAATTTTCCTTTTTCCGGTGATAAAATTTACAATGTATTTTTATAGGTTTGTTTTCACAATGGGTTTTCAGTAAAATGGTCCTCTTTGCCTTCTTTCAGCACATTTAACCCTTCTCTTGCTGAATATTCTGTTTAGCCACCCCCATTTCTGACTTTGAACCAATCAGATTACTTGATGTAATTTATCTCTACAAATTCATAAATTGAATATCAAACAGTGTAGATCCTGATCAAAAGTCTTCTTCAGAAGCCATCTGATCTGGATCTACACTGTTTCCAAAGATAGGGGTTGTCATGAACAGCATGATAAGAGTTAATACTCAAAATTAGTAAATTTTCTTGATAAATGACCTTCAAGCCCATGCATTTTAAAAGATAACATTTTTATTTTCTAGTTTTTAACCAAAAAAGATCTAAGAAGTTGCAAGTCAGAACAACTGTATTTTTCATGAAGAAAAATAAATAGAAAAAAAAATTGAACTTAGATCTTTTGGTTGAGTGTCTAGTATTCACATTCCAATTTAAGCAAAAAAACAAAAAACAAAAAAACTTGTGAAATGTAGTGAGAGAGAATATGTAAAATATTGTCTTTATTCTGTTTTTAAGATATTGGAAAATAAATTTGTAAAATATTACAATTAAAGAGTTTTCAGGAAAATTTTTTTTAACCTACGTAATGTGGATGCCGGCGCCGACAACAAACACGGGGTATGGCAACAGCTCCCCACTACATTATGTTGGCCATACAAAAAAATAGAATCTTTCATCAAATAGCCTGGGCCATGTCCACTTCCATTTTCAGGTGTCAGATTTTTTCTGTTTGTTGTAAGTGTTACAAAAATTCCTCTACTTTGAGCAGTGTAGACTCTGATCAGATGCCACATTGTGTGGCATCTGATCAGTGCCTACACGGTTTGCCAATGTTCCACTTGTAGGATGCTAGGCTTATATGGATGTATATTATATATGTATCGTACCATAAAAATACAAAAGAAATTATCAGATTCGTAAGACATTAATTAAAAATGATGAAGCTTTTTATTTTCATAAAAGATGTGTTAATAAACAGACAGCTCAACATGTTAATGATAATCAGACTTATTCCATCAATCAGGCAATAGTTGAAACTTGTTTTTTAATCAGCCTTGTATGGAATTCAAATTTCTTACCCTACCACAGTCGCTGCAAATTAATGCATCCATTACGATAACACACCCGTGCGAATTGGTGCATTTTCATACATGGCCAAAATGGCCATTTTTTCTGATGAAAATCCGTGATACTTTTCTTATAAATACTGCAAACATAGGTTGTGGGTGCTCGTTAGAACCGCCTCATTGAGGCGGTTCTAACGAGTACCCACAACCTATGTCTTGGAGCAGAAATAAGAAAAATAATGTATACCCCCGACACCCCAGTTTTCTCTATATAAAGTGGGGTATAGGGGTGTCTTCATTTCACGGACTTGTTCACATGATGTCAGCAGTGTTTTATCCTCAACCCAAGTACAAGAATAGAATCTCCCACCAATTAGCTTGGGGCTAGTCCATTTCCAGCTATAGGGGTGTCGGGTTTGTTTTGTTTCTGGTAAGTCATATTGTTGTTCTGTTCAGGTTTTACATCCCCGTCAACACTGTTTAGGTCATTTTGGAGATGCTGCTTCTGATTTTGATGGACTTTTACCCAACACTCAGATGAAATGACATCTCAACCCCTACCATCAAAAGAAACAGATAGGGCTTATAAGCAGGGAAAGCCCAACTCACACCGTTTTGCCAGACAAGCTTAGACCTCAGCGGTTTACCAGGGCCCAGTTGTTCAAACCATCGTTAGCTTAACAAGCTCGTTAGTGGTCGTATTGTTAACTGTTCTAGCAAGTTTAATATGTAAAATTTTGGTATTTTTGCTGGAAAAATGTGAGCAGCTTTTGCATTCGCAAAAGCTGCTCACATTTTTTCAGCAAAAATATTAGCATATTTGCCATATTTATTGACCAAAGTTTTAACGATACGTTAACTAACAACGTCATTAGTTTTGAACAACTGGCCCCAGTACTCAAATGTTTGGCCAGTTTCAGCTCTGTACAGAAGCACTATACAGCCGAATCTATTATGGATGGGGGCCTTCTGATGTTACAAAATGTCTGTATTCAATGAAATTTAGATACACATATACATTATATAGTACATGAAAATTCAGCAACTTTTAATTCTAAAGTGTGGTGCAGTCGTAAAAGCATTGGACTCGAGATTGTGAGGTATCCGGTTTGATCCTCACTAACATCATGAGTTTTTTCCTTGAGCAAGAGACTTTATCCGCATCGCTTAGTACTGGTTTCTACCCAGCAAAAAAGGACAGCCGCATTGAAGGTAAGTACGAGTTTACTAAATAAGTTACCCTCTATAAATAAAGTTGATTATTAATATCATTAATTTTATTATTTCTGCTCACCTTATGCAGGCGTCACACTGTCCCGAAATTGACGCCAGATGGAAACACGATAAAGGAAATGTTCTAATTCGGCTCTGATCGTGAAAACATCGGGCCATTCGTGAGGACATCTTAAACCATCGTATGATCGCCGGTGGATTTTCTGAGGCTCCGGCAGCAACTTCGTGAGCGGCGGCAAAATCTTTGGCATGCCAAAAAATTGCCGGAAGACCTTACGAAGGTTCATTTTCGTGTTGAATTCGTTTGTCCATCTTGCCCTTCGTAAGGCCATCGTTAGGGCATCTTGTCAAATCGTGTCATCTTCGTCTTTTCTTCGTGTGATCATCGGTGCTCTCGGGCATTTTACGCCTCACGAAGATAATACGAGGGAAACAAGAAGTCGTCCGATTGTCTTAGGAAGGCAATACGACTACGTGAAACCCTCGCAATGACGTCGTGTAGCCATCGTATTTGAGTACGATGACATTGAGATTGGACCACGATGTCGACGAAGACAGCTGAATTTGAGTACCTCAAGCGATACCCATGTGTCATGGTAACGTAGATATAAATGGCCAACCTCAGAGCATCTTCCTCAGTCAGTCCTGATGAGCAACTCTGCAGAGCATAGGCTTGTGTAACTCCCAAAGCTTCAGTCATAATTATTCACAATTCCGTTCCTGCAGAATGGCATACTTTGATGATGAGACAACCAGGAAAAAGAAGGCAGCCGCATCGCTTCTTTTGATGCACCTTAGAGAACAAGATGAGCAGATCGTATTGTCCTATAAACCAAGTCTCTCTGAAAAAGTGGTCTTCTCTTTGGGTGGCATTTTAAATTGGTTTTAAGTTGAATCAAATTTAAGAGAGTTGAAATGTACTGTGTACTATCCGATCAAATGAATTTCAAACGGTCGGAAGAAGGTTTTATATCATCGGGAGGTCACGTGTCGTCTTCGGGACCTAGTTCGAACGCATCGTACTCTCAATACGACGTCGTGAAGCCGTCGTGTGGCCTTCGTTTGGCCTGCGGGTAAACTTCGTAATAAAAAACCACATCTTCGTGTTGCCTTCGTGTGTGGTTCGGACGCCATCGTGTGACCTTCTGCATGCATCGTACTTGCTTCGGCTAGAGATTGGCTGATGACCATGTTCGGAGTGATCTTCGCGCGAAATTCAAAATTCCATATTCGTATGGCCACCTGGTGTCATTTTCGGGACAGTGTGACGCCTGCATTAGTAAATGTACATCATACTTTAAAATTAGGAGATCATTTATATTTCATACTAATTTATTTTAGTTCGATTGCAATGGAAGCTTCAAGCTTATTTAATCGCTCTGGAACACTCATTCCGGATGTTTTCACGCGTGCGAGAGAGAGGCAGTGACTATTGCACCACTGCTACCCATTTACACTTGGGGGGAGTGAGGAGATCAGTTGAATAATAACTGAAAACAGACTCTTTAATTATGTTTAAAATGTAGTCAATATTTGTATTAAATATGGTATAATCTTAATATCAATATAGTTATCTAAATGGGCGACCCCTATCTTTGAGAAATTATTTTCATTAAATTTCGACTGAAAGAAACCAAACAAAACGTAGATATGATTGACAAAGCGAAATTATGTAACCGAGATCCCAAATATTTGTTCTTGCTTAGTGTCATACTAACGAGTACTTCAGTTATGCTTGTGTATTCACTTTTCGTATGTTAGATGTTTGCTGTTTTATGTTAATTATATCGCAACCTAAAAAAAAAAATTCTGGGATTATGCAAATTTCATAAAACTGACCTTATTAGATTGGGTGAAGGAGGTGTCTTGCCAAAACATATCTTATAATTATGTACTGTTCGTCAGTTAGTATGATAATGATTCTAAGTACAGGTGTTATCATTGTATTGGGACAGACAGGCTTGAGCAAACAGTGCAGACCCAGATCAGACTGCTCCTGAAGGAGCAGTCTGATCAGGGTCTACACAGTTTGCAATTCTGTCTCCATTTTTTGGACTCCTTGCTGGATTGTGAAACAAACTTATTAAACCCGAGGCTGCATATGACAGCTACCAAGGTCGGTGAAATGGACCAAACCAAAGCTTTTACATGGGAGATTCCATTTATTATTGGTGGGATAAAGAATGAGGATTAATTAGAGATAATGAGGCAAAGAAAAAGCAAAAAAAGCACCTGTATAGGTCATTAATCAGTCATCGTGACAAATAGTCGCTATCTCATACATTATTCTAGGTCCACTTGTTTCAAGTTAATATAGTTGCTACTGTGACGTTAGTTGTTACGTTAAATGTAGTATTTTGTTTGGCAGGTAAACATGTAACTTTTGCACTGACTCTTAAGTCTTGACCTTGACTCAAACAATGATCTTTGCTGTGAGAACATGACAAGGCAAGTGTTCTGAGTCCACCATGTTTCCTACACACAATCATATAGAAACAGTGGACCTAAAATACATACAGCAAAATTCTGCTGTTAAGATCATCTAAATAAAGGATATCTCTGCTTTTAAAAGCTTATTGAGAAGGTTTCAGTTATTCTTTGTTTTTTCTACAATAGTGTCTCCTAATAAGAGACCTTTGTTGGGACTGTTCAAAAGTGGTCTTAAAGACCACTTTTGAACAGACTCAAAGGTGGTCTTAAAATAGGAATTTTACATGTACTTCCACAGAAGGAGGAGTAACAAGACTAATTATGGGAAAAATTTTCCTAATTCTCTTCTGGGTATTTTTCAAAGATCTCTACTGTAAATAGACCTGAATCCGGCCCACACACTAGTACTGGTAAACCGCTTAGAGGATCTAAGCCTGTCCAGGAACCGTGGTGCGAGGCGGACCTTCCATGCTATTAAACCCTATTGGTTTCATTGGGCGACAGGGCTTGAGATGTCATGTCATCTCAATGTCTGGTAAAAGTCCCACAAAATTGGAAGCAATGTATCCAAAATGACCTTTACAGTGTTGACGGGGACGTTAAATCTCAAAACAAACAAACAAACAAACTACTGTAAATACATCATCAGCATCTTTTTTTTTTTCGCTTTCATTCTATTTTTCATGGAAAATCCTGTTAGCAAACAGTGTAAACCCTGATCAGATGCCACATACTCTGGCATCTGATCTGGGTATGCACTGTTTGCAGCATCTGATCTGGGCCTGAACTGTTTGCCAGGCTACCCGTTTTGGGGTTTCTGGTATTAAATGGGTTAATTATTCTTGCATCTCTTCCTTTTCCCGAACTACGAAGATCTTAGGTTTGCAAAGATACTCTCAATAACTTTGCAGTCAAAACAGGAGGCAATTACTCTTTTATGTAGATTTGTACAAAAAACAACAAAACAATCGCATATAATGCATGTAAACTTTCTCAGTCAATATCATGTGAAAGTTTATTGTCACAGTCAGGGATATTTTTAGGATGCACCTCCTGCCCCCACCCCACCATCAAAATATTTTGGGCCAGAAATATCCCTGCACAGTTCAGGGTCAAGGTTATAAAAAAACTCAGCTAATTATGAAGTTTGGTAATGCTCCGATATACTGAAGGGAAAACAAAATGAGTAAACCTGTTCAGATAGAGGAGAATGTAATTTTTCCTGCTTATAAATTTTAAAAGGCCATTTTTTATTATTGGCATTTTGCAATTTATGAGCAGGAGAAATTCATGCTCAATTTGAGGTGAGTAAACTGAGCACAAAAAAAGCTTGTAACGTCGGGGCCAGATCTGTTCCTGAGGCTAAAGCTGTTTTCATGCTCAACTCACTTGATTAATTATTATTAATTATTATTAAAATACAAACAAATGAGGTATTTTTTTCTCCTCAGATCTGCAAAGAATGTTGTTTGTCCTGCTCATAAATTTTAAAATGCCAACAATCGTTGGCATTTTAAAATTTATGAGCAGGACAAATTTCATGCTCAAGTATGAACCAAGTTTTATAACCGAAGCCGTGACCTCGCTAATGCTCCTCTCTCTGTGACCATGACATGTGACATCCTCACCTACGTCAAAGTCGCCAACATTCATGTGAGACAGAAAACTCCATTGGTGAATTATACAGGTCATGTCATGAACACTACGTTAAGGCCCTATTATCACAGGTACTCTAAATTTGAGTCTGATCGGCTGCCGATTTTGAGTAATCGTAAATGTTCTCTCTCATGTTCATCGAGATTGTGTTTATCATCTCGTAGATGCTGGCGATGTTTCTGAAGCTTAACGTAACTCTCTTCTCTCTGGGCGTGAACCTGAAAAGAAACGAGAGGAAAATTTTGGTAAAGTTTCATGAAGATTGGAGCACAATTATGACTTCTAGAGGGTGAACAAAGTTTGAAAGAAATTTGACCTAGTGACCTAGTTTTTAACCTGACATGACCCATATTCGAACTTGACCTAGATATCATCAAGACAAACATTCTGGTAACTGAAGTAAAACTGTGACCTCCAGAGGGTGAACAAGGTAAATGTTGACGACACACAACATACGATGGACGGCGCACGTACGACGGACACAGGGTGATCACAATTGCTCACCTTGAGCATTTCTTGCTCAGGTGAGCTAAAAATGAAATGATATTGATGCAATATCAGAGCAGTTTAACCCTTAAAGTACCAAGAGAAATTTTAGAACAGATAACAATATTTATATATTTTTTTTATTTTTCAGAAAACTTAGGCTAAACTTCCTGTTTGTGTTCCCCTAAACTGAGTCCCTCTGAAAAAGGGGTCTACTCTTCAAGGAAAGAATTTGCTCCTAAGGAGCAAATTCTTTCCTTTAAGACTGGACCCCTGGAGAAAAACATTTTTTTAAACAAGCTTCCTCTGAAGGGGTTTCCGTTCCTCTTAACCCATTGTATGCTAGAGGACTCTTCCATTGCTATATGTTGGACAAGTCCATTTGTCATATAAGGGGTGTCAGGCCTGTTTTTTTTTATTTTTATTCTATTTTTGATAGAAAATTCTGTTAGCAAATAGTGCCCTGCATCGTTTGCCAAGGTACCCCTTTAGGGGTTTCCCGCATACAATAGGTTAAACAGCAGCTACTGAAAATCATATTGTTTTTCATAGGCATGTTAATACAATGCTGTTTTTTGGGGTCACTATTTCTACCTTTTAAGCATAGCGAGCTGTCTCGTTTTTATCAAGTTTTATCTCGCAGGATTAGCAGGTCAGATATCAATGGTTTCAGCAAATATTAGTTTGTTTATAATGAACTTTACTGTCATTTATTATCATATTTTGACAAGATTTTACAACAGTTCATCAAATTAACTGTTTACTAAAATAATCAAGATTCTTATCACTAAAATTAATATCATACTTTCGGTGATCTTCAGTGGACAGGCCACGGACATCAAGGAAAAGTGAGGAGCAATAAAATTTATAACTTCAGGACTCTGTAAAATAGGTCAAGAACTATAGGTAAACAGTAACAATGCCGCAAACCAGGTCAGACTCAGATCAGACTGATTCTTATATGTTCAGAAATAGCTGATTTACCCTTGACCTGCTGAATATTTAAACATGCCACACCCACCACTGCTCATCAACCAATCAGATTTCCTGATGCAAATCATCGCAACGAATTCATAAACTGAATGACAAACAATGAAGATCCTGATCAGATGGCTTCTTCAGAAGCCATCTGATCTGGATCTACATTGTTTCAAAGATAAGACACGTCCGGGCTCAGCAGGACAAGTGTTAATAGTTCCATGGTCTATGATTCAAAGAAGTTTCAGAACCCGAAAACTGTGCAAAACTAAGCTCTACACCGAAGCCTACTCTAATCTGACCATAAGAATAATTGCAGTGGCACCCATCAAACTACCTGCATATCTATGCAAAACTAAGCTCTACACCGAAGCCTACTCTAATCTGACCATAAGAATATTTGCAGTGGCACCCATCAAACTACCTGCATATCTATGCAAAACTAAGCTCTACACCGAAGCCTACTCTTATCTGACCATAAGAATATTTGCAGTGGCACCCATCAAACTACCTGCATATCTATGCAAAACTAAGCTCTACACCGAAGCCTACTCTTATCTGACCATAAGAATATTTGCAGTGGCACCCATCAAACTACCTGCATATCTATGCAAAACTAAGCTCTACACCGAAGCCTACTCTTATCTGACCATAACAATATTTGCAGTGGCACCCATCAAACTACCTGCATATCTATGCAAAACTAAGCTCTACACCGAAGCCTACTCTTATCTGACCATAAGAATATTTGCAGTGGCACCCATCAAACTACCTGCATATCTATGCAAAACTAAGCTCTACACCGAAGCCTACTCTTATCTGACCATAAGAATATTTGCAGTGGCACCCATCAAACTACCTGCATATCAGTAAAAACTCTCAGATAAGCCTTGTCCAGTGTGTGTGTGTGTGTGTGTGTGTGTGTGTGTGTGTGTGTGTGTGTGTGTGTGTGTGTGTGTGTGTGTGTGTGTGTGTGTGTGTGTGTGTGTGTGTGTGTGTGAATTCGGGTTTAACGTTGCTTTCAACAATTTTTCAGTCATATCACTACGGTGTCTGGTTGCGACCGGGAGCTCAATGCTCACGTTTATAGTGCTGCCTCACTGAAGTATCATGTCCCAGACATATTACATGATACCACACCCAGTCACATTATCCTGACACTGGGTCGACCAGTCCTAGCTCTACCCCGTAAATCTGAGTGCCAAGCGAGGAGCAGCTAGTACCATTCTTAACTACTTTGGTATGCCCCGGCCCAGGATCGAACCCGTGACCTCCCGTTCCCCGGAGCGGACACTCTACCAACTAGCCTTGTCCAGATTTGAACAATTAAGTTCAGCCTTATCCATCAATGAATAAATAAAGTCTAGAAATCATTTAACTTATGAATAAAAACACTCATCCCGAAAACACGCCTGTATAATTTTGACCCCCTTGAACCCCATTTTTATATTGTAAAACTGGGGTTTACAGGGGTAAACCTTATTTTTCTTATTACTGCTCCTAAATATACCGGTAGATTGTGGGTACTCGTTATAACCGCCTCAATGAGACGAAATATTGTGATATTTTTCTTATTTCTGCTCAAAATACAGAACAATCTGTATTTTGAGCAGAAATAAGAAAAATATCACAATTTTTCATCTTAAAAATGATCGTTTTTTCAGCGGTAAAGTTTACAATGTATTTGTATAGGCCAGTTTTTGTAATGGCAAACACTGCATGATACCCCACCACTGTACCCCTATAACATGTATTTAGAGCAGATAACTTTTGAAATATCCAAAAACCTTTGACAATTACTTTCTGTTTCTCCTGGTATTCAAACTAGATAAACCCTCTGCATGCTGGGTAATTTTATAGCAGACAGCATTTTGAAATATTTTTCTTATTTTTCCAGGAAACAGGATATGACATTACATGCAAATTGTCTCTATGGAGACCATTTGCATGAAATGTCAAATCCTGTTTCCTGGGAAACAGAAGAAAACAATCAACATTTTGTCGTCTGCTGACTTAGCCCAGAGCGTGGTAGAGGTTAATCCATTTGGTGTAACAGGAAAAAAGTAACCTACTTTTATGATACATCCAAGGTTGATAACTCAATATATCTATGAAGTTTCTATCCTTCTATTCCATGGACACAGAATTAGAAGCTATGGGACAAAAACTATTTTTCACATATATCATGGGCAGGTAACTCAAGACCCGAAATAGTCAGAGCAGGATTCCTAGGCCACAATATGCCTACTTTAGTGTTCTATACATTCTGTAAAATTTCATCACAGTTTTCCAAGTAGTCAAGGAGCTATTGTCCAAGAAACATTTTTCACATACCCGGTATATAATGAGCAGATAATTCAGGAACCAGAATTGTCAGAGTGACTGTCCTTGGCCATAACATTTTTCCTTCAGTGTTTTATACATCTGTAAAAGTTTATCAAGACATTCCATATACGAGCGTACCAAAGGAGATACAGGGCTGTCCCTTTATAATGCAATGTTTGGGATGCAAAGAACAGGACTGTGTTATAAGTGAACCATGTTATAAATGGATATTTTTATATAGAATTTAAAGTAAAATGACAATTTGGGAGACAATAAAACCAAAACAATGTTTTAAGATAATGGGTAGAGTACTGAAGGGACTAAAGTGTACATGCCGAAAACCATTTTTCACATCAATCAAGGGCAGATAACTCAGTCCAGGGCAGTCAGAGTCGTACTACTTGGCCAGAATATTCATTCAATTTACAAAAAGCATGACAACAAGTGCAGATCCTGATCAGATGGCTGCCTCAGAAGCCATCTGATCTGGATCTTCACTGTTTGCAAAAGTAGGGGTTGTTGTGAACAGCAGGATAAGGCTTCTTCAGAAGCCATCTGATCTAGATCTACACTGTGTGCAAAGTAGGGGTTGTTGTGAACAGCTGGATAAGAATTAACCCTTGTCCTGCTGAGTCTGGATATGCCTTATTTTCCAAACAACGAAGATCCAGATCAGATGGCTTCTGATGAAGCCATCTGATCAGGATCTACATTGTTTGCCATTCAGATTGTGAATTTGTTGCAATGATTTACATCAAGTAATCTGATTGGCTGATAATCGGTAGTGGGTGTGGCAGATTAAAATATTCAGCAGGACAAGGGTAATGTGTTTTTTGTCACCAGATCTTGCTTGATCAGGTGGCATTAAAACAAATAAGTCAAAAAACTTTGAAAATGCCATTTTGCCAGTCCTGAGTAGGACTTGAAAGGTTAAACTGTATCATTCTGGCAGTAATTTTTCGGTGTCACATCTACATGTGAATTACTCTTTATAGACAAGTTAATATTTACCGTCTCTTCTATGACATAAATCAAGATTTAATCAGCCCTAAATTTCAGATATATTACAACACCCCTGCTTAAATCTCCTTCCAGTAATCCAAACTTGCTGATTTTATCAGGTTTACTAGCAATAAAATCTAGATTTTTTATACTTAAATATGATTAGCTGATTAGAAATTAGATACAGCATTATATAGGGATATATGAAAACATGAAAAGGAAAGGATTTCACGATTTTGTCCTTATCAGAACTTTTATGAAATTATCTTAAATTTTCGCTTTTAATCCCAATTGCTGTACAACATCAATGACAGATATCTAATTGTTTTCACTCTTTCTTGGGTCCCAAAGAAATTCTTCGAATAGATTCAGATAACAAATATGGGGGGATGTCATGAAAAGGTATATTGTGTGTACTTATTACAATTGCCTCAATGAGGTGATTCTAATGAGTATACACAACAAACCTTCATAGGGACAGATAAGGTTGGTTATTTTGTGATAACTGAAGGATTGTATTTGTCAGTTCTCCATAAAAACCTATGTTGTGGGTATTCATTAGAACCGCCTCGCCAATATATGGAGAAATAAGGCAAATAAACTTTCAATAATCACCAAATACCCAGCTTATCTGTTTCTATGAAACCTTTGTTCTATGTATTAAAGCTCAAAAAGACATCTCACAGTCACCCGACTATGTCTTCGATTTACTGCCAATGGCTCAAAAATACACCCCTATCTTGAACACATTTTCATGGTCCCTAATGTGTTCACCTGCCCCGGCAAAGTGGTGCAAGTCAGACCATCCATACATATAAACCCTATGGTTTCATTGGGCAGCAGGGCTAGTCATTTAATTTCAATGTCAGGTAAATTTAAGTGCCACAAAATTGGAAGCAACATGTCCAAAATGACCTATACAGTGTTGACGGGGATGATAAACCTCAAATCAAACAAACAAACAAACAGGTAAACGTACCACGAAATTCATTACGGTAAGTCTAGATATAAAACATCCTTGTGATCCAGTGCACTCGTTCATTTCTCCAAAATGGCAATTTTGCTGATTAAAATTTGTGATCATGATTTTTCTTATTTATACTCCAAACCTTGCTTGCGGGTGCTCGTTAGAACCGCCTCATTAAGATGGTTCTAACGAGTGCCCACAACGTATCTCATGTAGCAGAAATAAGAAAAATAATGTTTACCCCTGTAAACCCCAGTTTTCTCTTTACAAAGTGAGGCTTAAAGGGGTGCTCATTACCATCACGAAAACACGCCTATATAAATTTGACCTGCATAAACCCCAGTTTTCTCTTTACAAAGTGAGGCTTAAAGGGGTGCTCATTACCATCACGAAAACACCCCTATATAAATTTGACCTGCATAAACCCCAGTTTTCTCTTTACAAAGTGAGGCTTAAAGGGGTGCTCATTACCATCACGAAAACACGCCTATATAAATTTGACCTGCATAAACCCCAGTTTTCTCTTTACAAAGTGAGGCTTAAAGGGGTGCTCATTACCATCACGAAAACACCCCTATATAAATTTGACCTCCTTAAACCCCACTTTTATATAGTAAAACTGGGGTTTGCAGGGGCATACATTATTTTTCTTATTTCTACTCAAAAACATAGATTGTGGGTACTTGTTAGTACCGCCTCGTAAGAAATGAGAAGAAATAAGAAATGAGCAGAAATAAGAAAAATATCGAAATTTTTCATCTGAAAATTTTCATTTTTCGATGGTAAAATTTACAATGTATTTGTATAGTTGTGTTTTCATAATGAGACAGAAGCCATCTGATCTGGATCTACACTTTTTGCAAAGATAAGGGTGGTCGGGAACAGCAGGATAAGATTAACACAAATGGACCCTGTCCATCCGGGCTTGAATAAAAAGATGGGCTGCATGATGCTTCAATGAAGAGCTGAAAATGACACGAGTACTTATAAACTACTAAGAGCAGTGTGAGTCGGACCGTCCATGCTTATAAAATAATACAAAATATTGCACACAAGAAAGTGTCATGCCGGTGCATATGCATATGCCGATGGGATCCACACCAAAAACAATATGTCCCACTCCACAATATGTCCCCTCCCCTTCGGTGAAGGGACATAAATAGCTTGTTTTGTTTGTTTTATTTGAGGTTTAACGTCCCTGTCAACACTGTAAAGGTCATTTTGGAGACGTTGCTTCCAATTTTGTGGGACTTTCACCCGACATTGAGATGAAATGACATCTCAAGCCCTGCCGCCCAATGAAACCAATAGGGTTTATAAGCATGGACGGGCCAACTCACACTGCTTTGCCTGGGCAGGCTTAAAACCTCTAAGCGGTTTACCAGTTGGTTACAGCTCTGCGTGGTCCAGCATCATGCAGCCCATTATATTTCTTCAAGCCCCAATAGGCGGGGGCCGTCATAAATAGCTTGTATCCCAATAAGGGTAACCTAGAATCTGAGAAACTTCTTGGCCATTCACACAGATAAGTCTTTAAATCTGGCTGCATGTGACATAAGACAGGTTTTTGTAACACTGTCCCTCTTACTCATCACGAAAACACGCCTATATAATTCTGACACACCCCCCCCCCCCTTTCGAACCTCACTTTTATATAGTAAAACTGGGATTTACAGGGGTAAACCTTATTTTTCTTATTTCTGCTCCAAAATATAGATTGTGGGTACTCGTTAGAACCGCGGGTTCTAACGTGTACCCACAATCTATATTTTGAGCAGAAATAAGTAAACTATCACAATTTTTCGTCTGAAAGTTTTCATTTTCGGAGGTAAAATTTACAATGTATTTGTATAGGTATGTTTTCGTAATCGAACTTGAAACTTTTACCCTTATCCTGTTGAACACAATGACCCTATCTTTGCAAACAGTGTAGATCCAGATCAGATGGCTTCTAATTTGTCAATGGCCATAACTTAGATTTTCGACATTAACAATCCCAAACCACACATCCCCAATACCGATGTATATGCAAAATTTGAAGAAAATTCATGAAAAAGTATTCAAGTTATTGATTGAAAATGCCCTAAAACAACTTAATAGGAACTAACAAGAGCTATAACTCTGTCAAAAGTCATTAACAATTCCAAACAACACCATTCCCTGACTAAGCCTGTATGCAAAATTTGAAGAAAAAAAAAAATCTGTGAAAAAATAACTAAAGTTATCAATCGAAAATGTTGCAAACATAATTATGCACAGACAAACGAAGCAACGGACCGACACCGGAGGGGTTATCATAATACCTTACCACTATCGTGTGGTGGGGTATAAGAAAAATTGAAAATACCATCTGTTAACTTGGATTAAAAATTAAAGCACTTGGTGTCACCAGATCTTGATCAGGTGGCATTATGGGATGTCTCGCTGATTTTTCTAATTTTTTCACAGATATATATCTTATATTCTGCCATTATGGTGTCAACATGTATCATTTTATCAATGTCAACTTAAATTATTATATAAGTATTTTGTTGAAGGCTTTTTTAAATTGCTAACACCTGCGTAATGTCTTCATTAAATAACCCTGATGATTTTTTGATTTTTTCTGTGAATGAATTCCCTACAAATTATCTTTTTAATCCTTTTTTGTATATTTAACCCTTATCTTGCTGTTCAGACAACCCCTAACTTTTCAAACAGTGTAGATCCAGATCAGATGGCTTCTGAAGAAGCCATCTGATCAGGATCTACACTGTTTGGCATTCAGTTTATGCATTTGTAGCAATAAATTACATCAAGTAATTTGATTGGTTGATAGACAGAAATGGGCGTGGCTTAAATGAATATTCAGCAAGATAAGGGTTAATGACATCATGTCAACCAAAAGAAAGGGAGAAAGAGACAGAAGGGAGATAACTGTTTGATTGTGTTTGGGTTCAACAACATCTCAACCCTTGTGGCTCATTTTGGGTCGTCTCCCAGGAAAAGGGAGAAAAGAAATATAAGTCACTAAAGGAGACGAAATTGATGGACATTTGAGAAAAATGAAAATGAGTGGAAATGCAGAAACAGAAGTAATTGTAACATTCCCCACACTAGTACTCTTACTTGGTGCAAGGACAGCAGGCAAGCAAAAATCAGTTGGACATCCCAGTGATGCAAGATACCTTCTCCTCACCTGACCAACCCACAGTTGGTGGATGAAAGAAAGAGGTAGGCCAGAATATGGGGACAAATGATTCTTGAAACAGAAGAAATCCTTCTAACCTTACATGCTCAAAGGACAGCATGGGCCAGTTGTTCAAAACTAACGACGTCATTAGTTAACATATTGTTAAATCTGTGATCATGTATTATGGCAAATATGCTAATATTTTTGCTGAAAAAAATGTGAGCAGATTTTGCGTATGCAAAAGCTGCTCACATTTTAACAGCAAAAATACCAAAATTTTAAATATTAAACTTGGTAGAACAGTTAACAACATGACCACTAACGAGCTTGTTAAGCTAACAATGCTTTGAACAACTGGCCCCAGGTCTTGCAAAACTGCAAGCCAATATAAGTTGGATGTCTCAATGCTGAAAGCTACAGGGCTCTAACCACCTCACCAAGCCACCCATTCCCCTCTACAAACCACCAATTGCCTTGGTGATCACACCTTTCCCTTATCAAATCATCCATTTCCTTGCTGATTTTGTGACTGTAAGATATGATCTTACCAAACTGGTGAAAATGAGAGTGTCAATAAAGAACTAACAAGCTGTTGAGATTATAATTGGCCTGATATTGTTGACAGTTTCTTGTTTTGTATATTAGAAAAAGAGTTTTTCACAAATTATATGCATCAAAACGTTATGCCATATTAAGACATGCAACAGACCAGTACTAGTACATTTCCAATTTAAGGGGTGTCTGGGCTATTCCATTTCTTGTAAGCTTAACACAAAGTCAGGTTCTTCAGAAAAACAAGAGGGCCAAATGGCCCTATATCGCTCATCTAGGTACCAGAACATCATTAGTGATGTTTAGAATGCCCATCGGGGCTTCAAGAAATAGACTGGGCTACCTGGTGCTTCCATGCAGAGCTGGAACCGACCACACATGAGTACTGGTAAACAGCTTAGAGGTTCTAAGCCTGCCCAGGAAATATGGTGCCAGTTGGACCGTCCATGCATATAAACATTATTGGTTTCATTGAGCGGCAGTGCTTAAAATGTCATTACATCTCAATGTCGGGTAAAAGTCCCACAAAACTGGAATCAACAGCTGTCTCCAAAATGATCTACACTGTGTTGACGGGGATGTAGACTAGCTACTTGTCTGATAATAAAAGTCTGTTCATTTTTTTTTTTGGTATTTTTTTATTGGTTTAAAAATTTATCACCTTCTTAGTAATGGCAAATCTATTTGGTAGAGTCTCAAATCTTAGGATTAAAATTGAGCCAGAGAGGCTAGACTAGCTAAACTTTTATACATTGTTCATTTTAGTGCAAAAGATGATTTTAATTCCAAATTATTCATTTTAACGCCAAGTGGTTAGGCTAACTGGGATGTTAAACCTCAAATCAACAAGAGGCTCAATGAGCCTAAACCGCTCACCTGAGGAACTTAAGTTTTAACAATTCACAGACTTGACTACTAAATCTGCTAATAGAATCCAGCCCATTGACCCTTACAGGATATAAGTCATGATCATTGCATTGCATTCCAAGTTTGAGACTTCTAGCTTCTATAGTTCCTGAGAAATCTTTGACGAAAATTTAACATTGGTCAAAATGGAGAGAAAGAAGAATGAAAGAACAGATGAACAAATAAGCTGAGAAAGCCCAATGTCTCTTACACAAAATAAGTCATCATTATTCTATTGAATACCAAATTTGATGCTTCTAGCTTTTATAGTTCCTGAGAAATCTTTGATTAAAAATTTAACATTGGTCTATCATCTCTATATGGAGAGAAAGAAGAATGAAGGAACAAATGAACCAGACTAGCTCCAAAACCTAATGCAGCCTTTCCCCTTGCCCAATGGTGCTACACATAAAATTTAAACAAGATTGGTCGACTGCCTTCTGAGATATGCTTCATTGAAAGTGTGGACGACAGATGGACGGACGACAGACGATGGACTCCGGAGCCTTGGTATACTATCGGCTCACTGGAGCCTTTGGCTCAGGTGAGCTAAAAATTCAAGTCGCTATTTCTGTCACAACATTTTCCCTACGTTAAGTCTATGGGCAAATTTTTTTGTCTCTCAAGGTCGCGTAACTCCGAGGTCAATATTCCGATTTGGCCCAAAATCGAACTTAACCGAGATTTTATGCCTGTCCTCTTTACCTGCAAGTTTGAAGCTGATATGAATAAAAATAAAGTTGCTATCGTGGTCACAACGTATTTTTTTATGCTCAAGGGCAGGTAACTCCAAGGCAAATATTCCGATTCGGCCCAAAATCGAACTTAACCGAGATTTTATGTCTGTCCTCGTTACCTGCAAGTTTGAAGCTGATCTGAAAAAAATTCAAAGCGCTATCGTAGTCACAACATTTTCCCTAATTAAGTCTATGGGCAAATTTTTTGTCGCTCAAGGTCACGTAACTCCGAGGTCAATATTCCGATTCGGCCCAAAATTGAACTTAACCGAGATTTTATGCCTGTCCTCGTTACCTGCAAGTTTGAAGCTGATATGAATAAAAATAAAGTTGCTATCGTGGTCACAACGTATTTTTTTATGCTCAAGGACAGGTAACTCCAAGGCAAATAATCCGATTCGGCCCAAAATCGAACTTAACCGAGATTTTATGTCTGTCCTCGTTACCTGCAAGTTTGAAGCTGATCTGAAAAAAATTCAAGTCGCTATCGTAGTCACAACATTTTCCCTATGTAAAGTCTATGGGCAAATTTTTTGTCGCTCAAGGTCACGTAACTCCGAGGTCAATATTCCGATTCGAACTCAACTGAGATTTTATGCCTGTCCACGTTACCTGCAAGTTTGAAGCTGATCTGAATAAAAATAAAATTGCTATCGTGGTCACAACGTATTTTTTTATGCTCAAGGGCAGGTAACTCCAAGGCAAATAATCCGATTCGGCCCAAAATCTAACTTAACCGAGATTTTATGTCTGTCCTGGTTACCTGCAAGTTTGAAGCTGATCTGAAAAAAATTCAAGTCGCTATCGTAGTCACAACATTTTTCCTATGTTAAGTCTATGGGCAAATTTTTTGTCGCTCAAGGTCACGTAACTCCGAGGTCAATATTCCGATTCGGCCCAAAATCGAACTTAACCGGGATTTTATGCCTGTCCTCGTTACCTGCAAGTTTGAAGCTGATCTGAATAAAAATAAAGTTGCTATCGTGGTCACAACGTATTTTTTCATGCTCAAGGGCAGGTAACTCCAAGGCAAATAATCCGATTCGGCCCAAAATCGAACTTAACCGTGATTTTATGTCTGTCCTCATTACCTGCAAGTTTGAAGCTGATCTGAAAAAAATTCAAAGCGCTATCGTAGTCACAACATTTTCCCTATGTTAAGTCTATGGGCAAATTTTTTGTCGCTCAAGGTCACGTAACTCCGAGGTCAAAATTCCGATTCTGCCCAAAATCGAACTTAACCGAGATTTTATGCCTGTCCTCCTTACTAGCTACAGTGATGACAACATTTTCCCCATGTTAAGTCGATAGGCAATTTTTCGGGCGCTCAAGGGGATGTAACTCTTGAGTGAATTATCTGATTCGGCCCAAAATCGAACTTGACCGAGATTTAATGCCTGTACTGGTTATCTGCAAGAATGAAGTCGATCAGAAAAAAATTGACGGAGCTAGAGTGATGACAAGCTTTTTCCTATGTGAAGTCTATGGGAGCTAGATGTTGCCATGGCAACCAAAGTTCCACTCAGATCTGCCTGAAAACCTAATGAAGCCTTTACACTTGCCCAATAATGTGACACATGAAATTTGATCAAAGTTGGCCAAGTAGTCTTTAAGATATACATTTTTGAAATTCCCATTAACCCTAATGCAAAAACACACAAGGGCAGGTAACTCCTAAGTGAATGATCCGATTCTGCCAGTTATCGAACTTGACCGAGATTTCATGGCTGTGCTGGTTATCTGCAAGAATAAAGCCAATCTGATAATAATTGAAGCAGCTACGGTGATGACAACATTCTCCCCATGTTAAGTCAACAGGCAATTTTTTCAACACTCAAGGGCATGTAACTCCTGAGTGAATAATCCGATTCAGCCCAAAATCGAACTTGATCGAGATTTCATGCCTGTCCTCGTTATCTGCAAGAATGAAGTCGATCAGAAAAAAATTGACGGAGCTAGAGTGATGACAAGCTTTTTCCTAACGCTCAAGGGCACGTAACTCCTGAGTGAATAATCCAATTCAGCCCAAAATCGAACTTGATCGAGATTTCATGCCTGTCCTCGTTATCTGCAAGAATGAAGTCGATCAAAAAAAAATTGACGGAGCTAGAGTGATGACAAACTTTTTCCTATGATAAGTCAATGGGAGCTATTTGTTGCCATGGCAACTAGAGTTCCAATCCGATCTGCCCGAAAACAGTATGCAGCCTTTCCCCCTACCTGATAATGCTTCACATGAAATTTGATCAAGATTGGCCCACTGGTTCCGGAGATATACTTCTTTGAAAGTGTGGACGACAACGGACGACGACGACGGACGACGGACGCCGGCTCGTGGTATACTAATACCTCACATGAGCCTTCGGCTCAGGTGAGCTAATAAAAATCTGGGCCCTGTGGTTTCAGAGAAGAAGATTTTTGAAGTTAATCCATTATAAATCTATGGGAGCTAAGGAGCCCTGGGGCATGGCCAATCGGACTCCAGGGGTATGGTTGGCAGGATTATGTAGGAGAACACTTGACATTGCTAGATACTAAGCTTTGCGCCTTATGGTTTTGGAGAAGAAGATTTTTGAAGTTGTTTTTTTCCGGAGCTAATGAGCCCTGGGGTGTGGCCAGTTTTGACCCAAAGGGCATGGTTCGCAAGATTTATGTAGGCGATCATTTTTTGTTGCTATATACTAAATATCTAAAGTTTGCACTTGATAGTTTCAGAGAAGAAGATTTTTGAAGCTTTTATACCATTGCAAGTTTATTGGAAATAAGGGGCCACAGTATTTGGCCAATTTGGACCCCAGGGGCATGATTGGCAGGATTCATAAAGGCGACCACTCGACATTGCTACATGCTAAATACCTAAGCTCTGGGCCTTATGGTTTCAGAGAAGAAGATTTTTGAAGTTTTTTTTTTCCATTTTAAGTCTATGGTAGCTAATGGGCCCATGGGCATGACCAATTTTGACCCAAGGGGCATGGCTGGCAGGATTTATTAAGGTGACCACTTCATGTTGCTACATACAAAATATCTAAGCTCTAGGACTAGACGATTTTTGAAGGTTTTTTTTTCCATTGTAAGTCTATGGGAGCTAAAGGGCCCATGGGCCTGGCCAATTTTGATCCGAGGGGCATGGTTGGCAGGATTTATGTAGGTGACCATTTGATGTTGCTACAGGCTATATATTTAAGCTCTGGGCCCTGTGGTTTCAGAGATGAAGATTTTTGAAGTTTTTTTTCCAATTGTAAGTCTATGGGAGCTAAATTAAGAGCCCTGTGGTGTGGGCAATTTGGATCCCAGGGGCTGTTGCTGCTACATGCTATATATACTGAGCCAAACACATAATGCAACACAGATATGGTTAAACTTTCATGGTCATTTCTGGTGCAGGATAGTCTGGATGACATATGTTGCTGAACTTTTACCAATGAAAGATTTGGTTTCATTGATTTCGTTTTCCAAAGCGTGGTTTATGGAGGTCGAAACTGATTGGTCAAAACAATAATTTTGATTCCATGCGCTTCTGGAGACATCTGGACTGCCAATTTTTCAAGAATTCCTTTTTAAACGATCCCCAAATAAGGAAAGATTATGTGATTTAAAAATGTCTTTCACATTGTCTCAAAATTGAAGGAGAAAGTTCCAGCGACTGACATGTTGGCGTTTTTATTGAAAATTCCATAGACAACAATAGAAAATTAAAGTGGTGACAAATTCCAACAATGGGAATTTTAAATGAAAACCTTGTGAACCCCGTTTACTTTTATTGTTGCTGGGCGTTAGAAAACAAAATTCTGTGGAATTATTGTATCAGGACTCAGAACTGTCTTCAACAAATTCTGAAATTGCCAATTGGACCCTTTATGCAATTGTTCCATAATTTCTTGTCTGGAAGCGAAAACATGTTGTCGCTTGTGATCCAAATTAAAGAAAACCTATTGATTAACAATAAAATTAATCATTACACAAAAGAATTCTCAGCAATATATTCAGAAAACGATCTTCATTTCAGGTGTACGAAAGCATGTCACATGCAGCGTTCTTGAAAATCACAATGTGTTTCATTTTTAACAAACACCCTAGCCCCAGAATTTGGTTTGTTTCTTGCAGACTGTTAAAAGCAAAGTGCTACTGGATGCTTGGGACATTGGCCAGTGTTATTATATAGACGATTCGTAGAGTATAAATACATTCTGCTCATTATTATCAATACAAACCACTGTTGCATTATAACTTTGGCTCAGTATATTTAAGCTCTGGGCCCTGTGGTTTCAGAGAAGAAGATTTTTGAAGTTTTTTTCCAATTGTAAGTCTATGGGAGCTAAAGAGGCCTGTGGTGTGGCCAATTTGGATCCCAGGGGCATAATTGGCAGGATTTATGTAGGTGGCCACTTGACCTTGCTACATACTAAATATGGTTTCAGAGAAGAAGATTTGTAAAGTTTTTTTTTTCCATTATAAATCTATGGGAGCTAATAGGCCCATGGGTGTGGCCAATTTAGACCCCAGGGGCAGGGTTAGTAGGATTTATGTAAGTGACTATTTTATGCTGCTAGATACTAAATATCTAAACTCTGTGCTTCATAGTTTCAGAGAAGATTTTAAAGCTTTTTTCCATTATGAGTCTATGGGAGCTAAGGGGCCCTGGGGCATGGTCCATTTTGGCCCCAGGGGCATGACTGGCAGGATGTATGTAGGTGACCACTTGCCGTTGATACATGCTAAATATCTCGGCTCTGGGCCCTGTGGTTTCAGAGAAGAAGATTTTTTAAGTTTTTTCCTCTTATAAGTGTATGGGAGCTGATGAGCCCCGGGGTGTGGCCAATTTTGGTCCCAGGGGTATGGTTAGCAGGGTTTATGTAGGTGACTATTTCATGTTGCTACATACAAAATATCTAAGTACTATGCTTCATGATTTCAGAGAAGAAGATTTTTGTTTAACTGATTATGACCCCATCTCCAGATGACCTATCCATCCAAAATTTTCTATGCGAGTTAAATGTCCTGCCAGTTGAAAGATAGTTAATATTTTCTTGCTTTTGTCATTTATTATCCAGTATGATGCACATCTGTTGTATACCGTTTTACGTAATTTCCTTAACCCATTTCAGACTGGAAACCTCTGAACGGGTACCCTGGCAAACAGTGTAGGCCCAGATCAGACATTCTGCGGCGTCTGATCAGGGCCTCCACTGCTTGCTAAAATAGAAGTAAAACAAAGATCAAGAATCGATACAATTAACTTACTCCGACCATCAAAGACACCAAAGGGAAAGAAACACAAACATTTAGCGACCAGACCATAATGGAAACCTAAACAAAGGAAGGCCATATGGACAGTTACTTTCCGACAAAATGGCCATATGGCCATCCAAAATAAAAAGACACAAGAGGCTCAATGAGCCTAAACCGCTCACCTGAGGAAATTAAGTTTAACAATTCACAGACTTGACTACTAAATCTGCTAATAGAATCCAGCCCATTGACCCTTACAGGATATAATTCATCATTATTGCATTGCATTCCAAGTTTGAGACTTCTAGCTTCTATAGTTCCTGAGAAATCTTTGACGAAAATTTAACATTGGTCAAAATGGAGAGAAAGAAGAATGAAAGAACAGATGAACAAATAAGCTGAGAAAGCCCAATGTCTCTTACACAAAATAAGTCATCATTATTCTATTGAATACCAAATTTGATGCTTCTAGCTTTTATAGTTCCTGAGAAATCTTTGATTAAAAGTTTAACATTGGTCTATTATCTCTATATGGAGAGAAAGAAGAATGAAGGAACAAATGAACCAGACTAGCTCCAAAACCTAATGCAGCCTTTCCCCTTGCCCAATGGTGCTACACATAAAATTTAAACAAGATTGGTCGACTGCCTTCTGAGATATGCTTCATTGAAAGTGTGGACGACGGATGGACGGACGACAGACGACGGACTCCGGAGCCTTGGTATACTATCAGCTCACTGGAGCCTTTGGCTCAGGTGAGCTAAAAATTCAAGTCGCTATTTCTGTCACAACATTTTCCCTACGTTAAGTCTATGGGCAAATTTTTTTGTCTCTCAAGGTCACGTAACTCCGAGGTCAATATTCCGATTCGGCCCAAGATCGAACTTAACCGAGATTTTATGCCTGTCCTCGTTACCTGCAAGTTTGAAGCTGATATGAATAAAAATTAAGTTGCTATCGTGGTCACAATGTATTTTTTTATGCTCAAGGGCAGGTAACTCCAAGGCAAATATTCCGATTCGGCCCAAAATCGAACTTAACCGAGATTTTATGTCTGTCCTCGTTACCTGCAAGTTTGAAGCTGATCTGAAAAAAATTCAAGTCGCTATCCTAGTCGCAACATTTTCCCTAATTAAGTCTATGGGCAAATTTTTTGTCGCTCAAGGTCACGTAACTCCGAGGTCAATATTCCGATTCGGCCCAAAATTGAACTTAACCGAGATTTTATGCCTGTCCTCGTTACCTGCAAGTTTGAAGCTGATCTGAATGAAAATAAAGTTGCTATCGTGGTCACAACATATTTTTTTATGCTCAAGGGCAGGTAACTCCAAGGCAAATAATCCGATTCGGCCCAAAATCGAACTTAACCGAGATTTTATGTCTGTCCTCGTTACCTGCAAGTTTGAAGCTGATCTGAAAAAATTCAAGTCGCTATCGTAGTCACAACATTTTCCCTATGTAAAGTCTATGGGCAAATTTTTTGTCGCTCAAGATCATGTAACTCCGAGGTCAATATTCCGATTCGAACTTAACTGAGATTTTATGCCTGTCCACGTTACCTGCAAGTTTGAAGCTGATCTGAATAAAAATAAAGTTGCTATCGTGGTCACAACGTATTTTTTTATGCTAAAGGGCAGGTAACTCCAAGGCAAATAATCCTATTCGGCCCAAAATCGAACTTGACCGAGATTTTATGCCTGTATTGGTTATCTGCAAGAATGAAGTCGATCAGAAAAAAATTGACGGAGCTAGAGTGATGACAAGCTTTTTCCTATGTGAAGTCTATGGGAGCTAGATGTTGCCATGGCAACCAGAGTTCCACTCAGATCTGCCTGAAAACCTAATGAAGCCTTTCCACTTGCCCAATAATGCGACACATGAAATTTGATCAAAGTTGGCCAAGTAGTCTTTAAGATATACATTTTTGAAATTCCCATTAACCCTAATGCAAAAACACACAAGGGCAGGTAACTCCTAAGTGAATGATCCGATTCTGCCAGTTATCGAACTTGACCCAGATTTCATGGCTCTGCTGGTTATCTGCAAGAATAAAGCCAATCTGAAAATAATTGAAGCAGCTACGGTGATGACAACATTCTCTCCATGTTAAGTCAATAGGCAATTTTTTCAACGCTCAAGGGCACGTAACTCCTGAGTGAATAATCCGATTCAGCCCAAAATCGAACTTGATCGAGATTTCATGCCTGTCCTCGTTATCTGCAAGAATGAAGTCGATCAGAAAAAAATTGACGGAGCTAGAGTGATGACAAGCTTTTTCCTATGTTAAGAACGCTCAAGGGCATGTAACTCCTGAGTGAATAATCCGATTCAGCCCAAAATCGAACTTGATCGAGATTTCATGCCTGTCCTCGTTATCTGCAAGAATGAAGTCGATCAGAAAAAAATTGACGGAGCTAGAGTGATGACAAACTTTTTCCTATGTTAAGTCTATAGGAGCTATTTGTTGCCATGGCAACCAGAGTTCCAATCCAATCTGCCCGAAAACAGTATGCAGCCTTTCCCCCTACCTGATAATGCTTCACATGAAATTTGATCAAGATTGGCCCACTGGTTCCGGAGATATACTTCTTTGAAAGTGTGGACGACGACGACGACGGACGCCGGCTCGTGGTATACTAATACCTCACATGAGCCTTCGGCTCAGGTGAGCTAACAAGTGATACACACAGTAAGTAACAAACAACAACATAAATAAATCGCCACAGAAGAACCGCCTTGGAACGGTCAGTGGAAAGATTTCCACTGGGGGGCTTAAATCGATTTTACCTGGCCACAATCCTCACCCTTACTTCCGAGTTTTGCCATTTTCCAATGCAATTTTGCTGAAAACACAACCTGACACCCCTAAATTTTGAAATGGACTCATGCTACATGTAAGGAGGAAGATTCTATTTGGTACAAAAAGGGTTAAATGCCAGATTTAAAAAAAAAATAACTTTATGTACTTGACATTTTGTGGACCACACTCATGTCAAGTTTTCTTACATAAAAACTTATTACTGTCTGCAGGAACAGCTGCTTGTCATATTAGGTGAGAAGTAAACAACATTTTTGTCTTCGTTTTCAAATAACTGTTAAACACCTGAAACAACGCGGAAGAAATTATTTACTGTAGGTAAAATATGCAGTTAAAATAAATCACTAGTTTAAATAAACTGTGTGGTCATGAAAAGCATGCAAAGGCCATCATTGCTTTTTAACCTGTTTTGTACCAAATGAAATCTTCCTCCTTATATATGGCTGGAGTCCAGTTTGAAATTTAGGTGAAAATTTATTTAGAAAATAGCTGAACTTTTTACAAACAGTGCAGGCCCTGATCAGATGATGCATTTTGTGGCATCTGATCTGGGCCTGCACTGTTTGCTGGATACCCGTTTTGGGATTTCCGGTACAAAATGGGTTAAAATGTCAATGACATTTCTAGACCAGGTGACAATCTTTTCTTTTTCATTATCTTTTTTCAGCGAAAAGTAGGGCTAGACATTTCATAAGAGTCACCTGCCCTGTAGACAATTTATATGCGATGTCAAGGCTTACTTTCTCTCAAAAAAACATACTTTGAATTAACCCTTATCTTGCTGTTCACTACAACCCCTATCTTTGCAAACAGTGTAGATCCAGATCAGATGGCTTCTGAAGAAGCCATCTGATCAGGATCTACACTGTTTGACATTCAATTTATGAATTTGTAGGAATAAATTACATCAAGTAATCTGATTGGTTCAAAGTCAGAAATGGGTGTGGCTTAACTGAATATTCAGCAAGAGAAGGGTTAAGTGTCTGTTCCATTTTTCAGTGCAGACAGATGGAGTGGCCTCAGAGATTTGACAGCTCTGGGATAAAGAAGGATGGCAAGATAGTCATGAGCTCAACATCACCAATCTGACCCTGCCTTGAAAAATACTAAATAGAAGTGAAGGCAATGATTAGGAATCGATACAATTAACCCACAGCTCCCATCAGAGACAACAAAGAGAAAGAAACACAAACATGAAATAACTAGACCCTAATGGAAATGTCAATAGTGGAAAGCCAAAAGGACAGTTACTTTCATTGGCCAATTGGCTATCCAAAACAAACCAGAAATTCAACTTCGGTGAAGTTGATGTCGCACCTGCTCCCCACCTGCCCCACACAAAAAAATAAAAGTTTATTTAAGGCAGAAGAAATGAATATAGGGCTTTAAGAAGAATCCATATCCTATATATGTGAGGTAAAAAACTGACTAAGTTCACAATGTGGAAAAAGTGATAAAAATTGATCCCAAGATAAAGTCAAAACCACATGCACATCCTCATACCATAGGTAAAAACACACACAAAATTTTAAAATGATCAATATAAAACTGTAAGAGAAGTTGCGATGACAAGAGGTACCTATTGTATATCAACTAAAGCTTAAAATTGGCTAAGTTCACAATGTGCAAAAGTGAAAAAAAAATATTCTGAGAATTATGTCGAAATCACATGCACAACCTCATACCATGGCGAAAGCACACGCAAAGTTTCAAAATGATCGGTATAAAACTGCAAGAGGAGTTGCGATGACAAGAGGTACCTATCATATATCAATTGAAGGTTAAAAATGACTAAGTTCACAATGTGGAAAAAGTGAAAAAAAATGATCCGACGATAAAGTCCAAACCACATGCGCATCCTCATACCATAGCGAAAGCACACGCAAAGTTTCAAAATGATCGGTATAAAACTGCAAGAGGAGTTGCGATGACAAGAGGTACCTATCATATATCAATTGAAAAAAAAATGATCCGACGATAAAGTCCAAACCACATGCACATCCTCATACCATGGTGAAAGCACATGCAAAGTTTCAAAATGATCGGTATAAAATTGCAAGAGGAGTTGCGATGACAAGAGGTACGTATCGCATACCTAAAAATGACTAAGTTCACAATATGGAAAAAGTGACAAAAATTGATTCGAAGATTAAGTCCAAACCACATGCGCATCCTCATACCATGGCGAAAGCACATGCAAAGTTTCCAAATGATCGGTCTAAAAGTGTAGGAGGAGTTGCGATGACAAGACATCCAGTGTAAAATGTTGACGGACGGACGGACGGACGGACGGAAACTTGCACGCCTATGTCTTCCTGCTAAAGCAGGTGCGACAAAAATATATAGGCGATACACACACTCAAAGACAATCAATAACTAGAGCTGCCGCCTAACGGGCGCCAATTATACCCCCGCATGCGTTGTCAGATAGCAACTCCAAGTAAGAGTCACAGAACAAATTTTTACAAGTATTTGACCTTGAGGAAGGTCAACGTAAAGGTCAAGGTCAGGTTTGTGTATATCAATCGTAAGTACTAGTGGCAAGGTGTGTGGTGTGTGAATATTAAAGAAATCGGTCAAAGAATAAGGAAGTTATGAGCAATGTTAAAGTTTTTTGTAACGGACCGACGACGACAGACGACAAGCTGACTCCTATATACCCCCTTCAAACTTCGTTTGCGGGGGTATAACAAAAATAAACCATGAAAGAAGAACCACCTTGGAACGGTCAGTGAAACAAATTCCACTTAAATCAATTTTACGCAGCCACAATCCTTGCCCTTACTTCTGCTGTCGCGATTTAGACAAATAATTTGTTCAGTCTGCATGAAGGCCTCCTAACTCATATCAGAGCAACACAAAAATCAAATTACCATAGAGATTAAACAATGGTGAGGACCCAACAGCAAGAAACGACTGAAATGCTGGAGCAAAAGAAAACCAACAGTTAAGACTCTGATGGGCCCGACCAGAGACAGAAAAGAATAAAAAAAAATGATCATGGGCAGTGGTGGTGGCAAAGCTTGCAAACTTTTAACTGGCAGTCATTTCAGTCCTTGTACCTGTTTATTAAATAGAGGATCTTACACGAGTGGTCATTTCATATGAAATTTATGAAACGAGCCTTCGGCGAGTTTCATAAATTTCATATGAAATGACCACGAGTGTAAGATTCTGTTTATCATATGACCACTTGAAATTGGATTTAATCGCCTTTAGATATGACAATTTTTGAAACAAAAATGCATGGTTGACATGGACGTCGTCATGACGTTACTTAATCCCGCCAAAGTGTTATTACATGTGTGGTCATACGATTTTTATTACACGACGTTATCCACTGCTTTTCAACAATGTCATATGATAATACATTTTAGATCCAGGTTACCAAAACTCAAATTTCTACCTGATCAGCATTTCTAATGCTTGTGATAGCTTAATTGCCACTATAAGTTTGTCCATGTTTAAGTCAGTTATTTCTTCATCAATTTGAAATTCATTTCTTATTTCATTTAGACCTGCACAACCTAGTACCTTATCCTGTAACCAATTTGTCTCCTTTGTCTAGTTTTCTTACGGCCTCAGCCCATCGGGGCTTGAAGAAATATATGGGCTGCATGATGCTTCCACGCAGAGCTGAAACTGACCGGCATACAAGTACTGGTAAACCACTTAGAGGATCTAAGCCTGCCCAGGCAAAGTGGTGCGAGTCGGCCTGTCCATGCTTATAAACCCTATTGGTTTCATTGGGCGGCAGGGCTTGAGATGTCATTTCATCTCCAATGTCGGGTAAAAGTCAAAAAAAATTGGAAGCAACGTCTCCAAAATGACCTTTACATTGTTGACGGGGACGTTAAACCTCAAATCAAACAAAACAAATTATCTAGTTTTCTCAAGAGTCCTAGCTACAGAATCCAACTTATCTAACATGGCCTTCTCTCTGAGCTGATGCTCCAATTCTTGTAGCTGTCTACTTACAACTGGGAAACTCACATGCACAATAACTCTTTCTACCTCATTATCTCTTTCCAAAGTATTCTGTCTGTGTTTACAGTCACTACGTTAACAAGTCCGTGAAATGAACAACCTGTAAACCTTACTAATTATAGAGAAAACTGGGGTTTACATGGGTATACATATGTTCTTATTTCTGCTCCAAGACATAGATTGTGGGTACTCATTAGAACTGCCTCAGTGAGGCAGTTCTAACAAGCACCCACAATCTATATTTGCAGTATACTGTAATTGTCCTAATCACTGGAACAGATATGCCTTAGCAAAGAGTGCAGACCCAGATCAGACTGCTCCTTCAGGAGCAGTCTGATCTGGGTCTACACGGTTTGCAATTTGGTTTGCACCTTTTGGTCTCCTTGCTGGATCATGAAACAAATTTGTTAAAATTTTAGAGTATCAGGGCAAGTCCTCAAGGTGTCCGAATTTTTAGGATTTTTACTGAAAATAAAAAATATCACAGATTTTCATCAGAAAGTAGCCATTCTAGAGATGTGAAAAAATGTACTTTGTCGGGCAGGTGTGTTATCGCAATGATCTGCCAAAATAAAAGCACAGCGCACTCAGACATTTCATTTTAAGTCTCTGTTCATTTTAATCATGAAAACAAATCCTAGAACTTCCTCCCACTATGGGCACAGTCAGGTGAAACCAAATGCTTTTTATGCCGACTTTGGATATGTTTGGTTGAACCAAACATGTTCAAAACTGGCATAAACAGCACACATAAATATATCAAAAAAATAAATTCCTTAATAAACACAAGTCAGCAACTTGCCCGATTGATCATAAAAGTAAAAGAATAATAATTTAGCACCCTTTCAACTGCAATAAACTGTAAAATCTTGTATTCTTAATTGATGTCATAATACCTCATGAAAAGATATTGATATGTGCTTATTCAATCATATAAAATAATCATGCAAATACCAGTGCAAATGTGAAAAGTAGAAGTAAAACAAAGATCAGGAATCGATACAATTAACTTACTCCACCCATCAAAGACACCAAAGGGAAAGAAATACAAACATTAAGCGACCAGACCATAATGGAAACCTAAACAAAGGAAGGCCATAAGGACAGTTACTTTCGCACAAAATGGCCATATGGCCATCCAAAATTATAAGACACAAGTGATACACACAGTAAGTAACAAACAACAACATAAATAAATCGCCATAGAAGAACAGCCTTGGAACGGTCAGTGGAAAGATTTCCACTGGGGGGGCTTAAATCAATTTTACGTGGACACAATCCTCGCCCTTACTTCCTACCTTTTCTATCTCTACCCACTACCTGATCAGTTTCTGTTCCAATTCTTGTTCCTGTTTGTTCACAACTGAGAAAGTTTCTTTTTAACTCAGCTTTCTATCTAATCACTGACTTTCTAATTCTTCTGTCTGTGTTTTTTTGTACCTTGGTTCACAACTGACAGACCTACCTTATCTAACACCGCTTTCTCCCTGATCAGTTGTTGTTCCAGTTCTTGTTTCTGTTTCTTTACAACTGACAGACCTACCTTATCAAACTCAGCTTTCTCCCTGATCAATTGTTCCAGTTCTTGTTCCTGTTTGTTTACAACTGAAAGACCTACCTTATCTAACTCAGCTTTCTCCCTGATCAATTGTTCCAGTTCTTGTTTCTGTTTGTTTACAACTGACAGACCTACCTTATCTAACTCAGCTTTCTCCCTGATCAATTGTTCCAGTTCTTGTTTCTGTTTGTTTACAACTGACAGACCTACCTTATCTAACTCAGCTTTCTCCCTGATCAATTGTTTCAGTTCTTGTTCCTGTTTGTTTACAATTGACAGACCTACCTTATCTAACTCAGCTTTCTCCCTGATCAATTGTTCCAGTTCTTGTTTCTGTTTGTTTACAACTGACAGACCTACCTTATCTAACTCAGCTTTCTCCCTGATCAATTGTTCCAGTTCTTGTTTCTGTTTGTTTACAACTGACAGACCTACCTTATTTCACTCAGCTTTCTCCCTGATCCATTGTCCCAGTTCTTGTTCCTGTTTGTTTACAACTGACAGAAGCCTCCGTGGTCGAGTGGTTACGCTACTCGCCTTGTAAACCAGGGGTCGCAGGTTTGATCCCGGGCTTCTCCAGACTTTCGGATGAGTCTTTAAACCGAGGTTCCGTCTCCGTATGACCTTAGCTGTTGGTGGGACGTAAAACTGAAACACTCACTCACCCTCACTTTACAACTGACAGACCTACCTTATCTAACTCAGCTTTCTCCCTGATCAATTGTTCCAGTTCTTGTTTCGGTTTGTTTACGATTGACAGACCTACCTTATCAAACTCAGCTTTCTCCCTGATCAATTGTTCCAGTTCTTGTTCCTGTTTGTTTACAACTGACAGACCTACCTTATCTAACTCAGCTTTCTCCCTGATCAATTGTTCCAGTTCTTGTTCCTGTTTGTTTACAACTGACAGACCTACCTTATCTAACTCAGCTTTCTCCCTGATCAATTGTTCCAGTTCTTGTTCCTGTTTGTTTACAACTGACAGACCTACCTTATCTAACTCAGCTTTCTCCCTGATCAATTGTTCCAGTTCTTGTTCCTGTTTGTTTACAACTGACAGACCTACCTTATCTAACTCAGCTTTCTCCCTGATCAATTGTTCCAGTTCTTGTTTCTGTTTGTTTACAACTGACAGACCTACCTTATCTAACTCAGCTTTCTCCCTGATCAATTGTTCCAGTTCTTGTTTCTGTTTGTTTACAACTGACAGACCTACCTTATTTCACTCAGCTTTCTCCCTGATCCATTGTTCCAGTTCTTGTTCCTGTTTGTTTACAACTGACAGAAGCCTCCGTGGTCGAGTGGTTACGCTACTCGCCTTGTAAACCAGGGGTCGGAGGTTCGATCCCGGGCTTCTCCAGACTTTTGGATGAGTCTTTAAACCGAGGTTCCGTCTCCGTATGACCTTAGCTGTTGGTGGGACGTAAAACTGAAACACTCACTCACCCTCACTTTACAACTGACAGACCTACCTTATCTAACACCGCTTTCTCCCTGATCAGTTGTTGTTCCAGTTCTTGTTTCGGTTTGTTTACGATTGACAGACCTACCTTATCAAACTCAGCTTTCTCCCTGATCAATTGTTCCAGTTCTTGTTCCTGTTTGTTTACAACTGACAGACCTACCTTATCTAACTCAGCTTTCTCCCTGATCAATTGTTCCAGTTCTTGTTCCTGTTTGTTTACAACTGACAGACCTACCTTATCTAACTCAGCTTTCTCCCTGATCAATTGTTCCAGTTCTTGTTTCTGTTTGTTTACAACTGACAGACCTACCTTATCTAACTCAGCTTTCTCCCTGATCAATTGTTCCAGTTCTTGTTTCTGTTTGTTTACAACTGACAGACCTACCTTATCTAACTCAGCTTTCTCCCTGATCAATTGTTCCAGTTCTTGTTTCTGTTTGTTTACAACTGACAGACCTACCTTATCAAACTCAGTTTTCTCCCTGATCAATTGTTCCAGTTCTTGTTTCTGTTTGTTTACAACTGACAGACCTATCTTATCTCACTCAGCTTTCTCCTTGATCAACTGTTCCAGTTCTTGTTTCTGTTTGTTTACAACTGACAGACCTACCTTATCAAACTCAGTTTTCTCCCTGATCAATTGTTCCAGTTCTTGTTTCTGTTTGTTTACAACCGACAGACCTACCTTATCTCACTCAGCTTTCTCCCTGATCAACTGTTCCAGTTCTTGTTTCTGTTTGTTTACAACTGACAGACCTACCTTATCTAACTCAACTTTCTCCCTGATCAATTGTTGTTCTAGTTCTTGTTTGTTTACAACTGACAGACCTACCTTATCTAACTAACTCAGCTTTCTCCCTGATCAGTTGTTCCAGTTCTTGTTTCTGTTTGTTTACAACTGACCAACCTACCTTATCAAACTCAGCTTTCTCCCTGATCAATTGTTGTTCCAGTTCTTGTTTCTGTTTGTTTTCAACTGACAGACCTACCTTATCTAACTCAGCTTTCTCCCTGATCAATTGTTCCAGTTCTTGTTCCTGTTTGTTTACAACTGACAGACCTACCTTATCTAACTCAGCTTTCTCCCTGATCAATTGTTCCAGTTCTTGTTCCTGTTTGTTTACAACTGACAGACCTACCTTATCTAACTCAGCTTTCTCCCTGATCAATTGTTCCAGTTCTTGTTTCTGTTTGTTTATAACTGACAATCCTACCATATCTAACTCAGCTTTCTCCCTGATCAATTGTTCCAGTTCTTGTTCTTGTTTGTTTACAACTGACAGACCTACCTTATCTAACTCAGCTTTCTCCCTGATCAATTGTTGTTCCAGTTATTGTTCCTGTTTGCTTACAACTGACAGACCTACCTTTCTCCTTGATCAATTGTTGGTCCTTGGTTAACAACTGACAGACCTACCTTATCTAACTCAGCTTTCTCCCTGATCAATTGTTGTTCCAGTTCTTGTTCCTGTTTGTTTACAGTGGCCAATTCTTTCTTGATAAGAACAGCATTTCTCCTCTTTAATTCCTGTAGCTGTTGTTGTACCCTTCGGACATTCTGTTCCTGTTTCTGGCGAGAATATTCTGAATTTCGAACTCTGGCATACAGATTCTGCTCATGGTCTTCCCCTTTTGTTACCATTTTCTGAAGAAGAAAAAAGAATATATGATATGAGTCTGGATCAGAAATTATGTGGGAATGGGCTGGCATTTTAACAGTAAACTGAACAAAAAAGTTCCCTCTCCAGTATAAAAGGATCACATTTCAAGGATATGAATACTTCAATCAACAGCAAATGTAATATTTTGAATAAAGAACCATTTTGCCATATAATCTTTCAACACTGTAGACAAATACAGATACCTATGCAAACTGTGAGATCAAGATGAGATGTCTCATAATCATTGGTCTAATCTGGATCTACACTATCTGTCATTCAATAAAAAGTTTTGATTAAAACCACAACTGACACAAGAAAGCCAAAGAAGGTTATACTGTGCCTGTTGGGGCCAAATCTGTATTCAGACATGCATCACTAGATGCCTTTAGGGAACCATGGAATGTATGTACATCAAGGTCATGTATGAAAGTTTTAATTAAAGTTGCCATCCATAGAGGCCGGCGTGTACCATGTTTAATTAATGTAGCTCATATAGTTCTCGTCTCATTCAGAATCTGAAACGAATATGAGGGTCAATGCTAGGGTGAAGACAATATTTAACAAATCAGTGAACATTGAAATGTAGGTCAAGGTCAAGTATGGATGTTTGCATTAAAGTTGCCATCCCTAGATGCAATTCTGTACCAAGTATCATAAATGAAGCTCTAACAGTTCTTGAGAAATAGACTTCAAAGGATAACTCTTTTATAGAAGATATTTAACGTCACTACAGCTGATGTGTGGGAATGTGTGGCATCCGTAAAAAGTCTCCCTGCCCTACATCATAGTGTAGTTTATATTTTCTTGTCCTTTGGGATCATTGATTCCATTGCAGAATTTTGAAAATATTTTGAGGGTCACTGATGAGGCCTAATTGGCCAAAACTAGCTAGTCTGGCCCAAAAAACATGTACACTTCGTATTTTCCTGTTTTGTGGTGTATTCCTTGCTTCCAAAAGATAACCCTTTTATAGAACATATTCGACATTATAGTGTTGATCAGTTTGGGTGAATTCAATATTTCACAAAGACAGTGAACAATGAAATGAAGATCAAGGTCAACTCTGGATGCTTGTATTAAAGCTGCCATCCTTAGATGCTAGTCTGTAACAAGTATCATTAATGCAGCGCTTATGGGTAGTTCTTGAGAAGTCCACTCTTACAGTTCTTGAGAAATCATGATTTGAACATTATGGTAACCACTGGGGTGAACGCTAATGTTGACAGCTGGACAAACGAACAAATAGACAAACAAAGGGATGAAAGACTGGATTTCTATATCATGTTATGCTAAAAGGAGGCTCCCAAAATGGAATGGTCCACTTTGAAAAATCAGGGGTGAAAGCTGTTACATGGCCATCACAGAATATATTGGAGGATCAAAACAAAATTCACAATAGTTCTCTCAATTGCCTTATTTTCATATTTGATTTAGCAAGCAGTGTGGATGCCGCATGATGCTGTGTCTAATCTGGGTCTACACTGTTTGCCTATGTCCCTTTTACAGGTGGGAAAACCCTTAAAGTGCCACAGAAATATTAAAAGCAGATGACAGTTTTCATTTTAACCCTTGTCCTGCTGAATATTCATATATGCCACACCCACTACCGATTATCAACCAATCAGATTACTTGATGCAAATTATTGCAACAAATTTACAATCTGAATGGCAAACAATATAGATCCTGATCAGATGGCTTTGTCAGAAGCCATCTGATCTGGACCTACATTGTTTCAAAGATAAGGCATATCCGGGATAAGCAGGACAAGGGTTTTTGTTTGTTTGTTTGATTTTAGGTTTAACGTCCCCATCAACACTGTAAAGGTCATAGCAGGACAAGGGTTAAGATTATCATTCAGAGAAAGAAAGAGAATTTTTGAAAATGGAATTTGCAAAATTTAATGTCGTGATTGGCTGTTTAACCCTTATCCCTCTGAACACGACAACCCCTACCTTCATAAACAGTCTAGATCAAGATCAGGATCTACACTGTTCATGATTCAGCTTGAAATCGAACAAATACTTCATTGTAGATATACATGTAATTTGATTGATCGATAGTCAGAAATGGGTGTGACTAAATTAATTTATTCAGACGGATGAGGGTTTAACACATGTTAAACACAGATTTTTTTTTTCTTTGCACAATTTTAAAAGTGATAATGTCACTGAGGACTCCAATTCAGGTCAAAGTATTTAAAATTTGGGAGGAGATCCGAAAAACCACAAAATCCATCAGCATTACAGATCAAATGTACAGTCTTTATTTACGAACTTTACCCCTGGCTGTAATTAATGCAAGAGGTTTTCAACTTACTGAATTTACAGCCACATAAAGGTTTTTGTAAATTGATAGCAAAATGATAAAATCTTAACTGTTAACTGATAATTCCCAATGGTGACAAATTGTCAAATGCTTTATTGATTTAATGGTAACATTAGTCTTCAAAGCTACTGAATTCAACTTTCCATAAAAACTTCAAACTCAATAGCGTTAAGTGAAATTTGATGTCTTAATTTTCTTTTCTTTGATACACAAGACAAGCTCTCTGTATTAAACATTCTACTGATGTCCACGGTGAAATCACTGCAACCTTAACCCTTTATGTCTTGAATAAACTCTTCCTCCCTTATATATTGGTCAAGTCTATTTTGAAATTCAGGGATGTCAGGTAAGTTAATTTTAGAAATTTCTATAAAAATCCTAAAAATTTGGACATTTTAAGGACTTGCTGTAATTCTCCTAAAAGTTTGATAAATTAGTTTTACAACCAAGAAAGGAGTCCAAAAGGTGCAGCTGGAATGGCGAACAGTGTAGACCCTGATCAGACTGCTCCTTCAGGAGCAGTCTGATCTGGGTCTTCACTGTTTGATTAGGGCAGTCTGTCCATTACAGTTATATAGAAAATGGATGAAAAATTAACAAACAGTAAAGCTGTGGTACCATGTTTTGTGGAATCTGATATGAGCCCACACTATTTGGCAGTGTCGAGTTTTAGGGTTTCTCGTCCAAACTTGGTTAACAATTTTGTTGTACAGAAACAAAAATATTTGAATACACCACACCCACCCACCCACCCACCCCACCCCCACCACCACCCCTGCTAAAAATAAAAGCACTGGTCAAGAGGAGAGCAATGATATTTATTGTTTTGTGGTTGATTGTTTAACAATCAACTCAGATACATTTACGAAGCACAGTTGCTTCACATTGCTAATGTCCACATGACTATCACAAAATTCAGGAAACTGTTTTTTCTAGACACTATTTTTTATCATTGTGCGGTCAGAAAGCAGTGCAAAAATGGTATTTACTGGATTCATGTGCTGGGCTTGGCAAACTGTGTAGACCCAGGTCAGACACCCAAAATGCAGTGTCTGAGCAGGGTCTACACTGTTTGTATCAAATACAGGAATTTTAGGGTAAAATGAAACAGTCTGTAAATCCCCATTCATAACCATTTTCCCAGCCTGCTTTTTGAGACAATCAACCTACCAGAGTTGTTGGTCATTATGGTAACTCATCTGCATAGTGCAGGTCTCCATGGCCTGACGTATAAGTGCAATAGGTCTCTCACTATTGTGGTTTGCCACATGTGAGAACCAAGTTCTGCAACCGGAGGTCAGGTGGTTTTTCTCCAGGCACTCAAGTTTTGGCCCACCTCTTATTAACTATCGGCTCAAAATAAGTGAAATAATCTTGAAAGGGACGTCCAGCAAAACAAAACAAAAAATCAAGGCTGTCTGACATAGTATATCCCTTCATATTTGAACTTTTCCGATGAAACTTTGTGATATTTTTCTTATTTATACTACAAACATAGGTTGTGGGTGCTTGTTAACTGCCTCATTACCCACAACCAATGTCTTGGAGCATGAGCAATACTATATCTAGTATCTTCCGTGAATGTAATACTATAAGGAGACAGATTTTCCTATCAATTCAGTTTTGGAAGTTTTCAGAAAATTTCACTATAAAGTGGTTCTAAACTCGGCATTGGATTACTAAGTGATTATTATTTATTTCAGACTTAGAGCTCAGCCTGTGTAGATCTGACAAGCGAACTTCGTTTATAGATATTTGAGAACAGAGCTGAAGTTAAATATGTTTATTTCTTAATTCATCAGTCTAACTGTGGGTCTTCTTTTACTCCAGCATTTCAGTGGTTTCTTGCTGTCGAGTCCTCACCATTGTTTCATCTCTGTGGTTGTTTGTGTTCAGGAAGATGTTGTTGCACTGATGAGTTAGGAGGCCTTCATGCGGACTGGACAGGTTTTTTGTCTAGGTCGTGATGTAAGTAAGGGCGAGGATTGTGGCCATGTAAAACAATTTAAGGTCCCCAGTGGAATTTGTTTCACTGACGGTTCCAAGGCGTTTCTTCTGTCGTGATTTATTTTTGTCATGGTTTGTCTTTGAGTGTGTGTATCACTTATATTATTTTGTTTTGGATAGCCAATTGGCCATTTTGTGGGAAAGTAATTGTCCTTTTGGCTTTCCGCTATTGATGTTTCCAATAGGGTCTAGTTGTTTCATGTTTGTGTTTCTTTTCCTTTGGTGTCTCTGATGGGAGCTTTGGGTTAATTGAATCGATTCCTGATCAATAAATTTTGCCTTCACTTCTATTTTTTAATATCAGAACGTTTTTTAAATAAATTTTGTTACATGTTTTAAACCTTATATTGCTGAATAAATTATTTCAGCCACATCAATTTCTGACTATCAATCAATCTAATTACTTAGCGTTGTGGTGCAGTGGTAAAGCATTTGATTTCAGATCACAATCCCCGTGAGCGTCAAGTGTTGTTTCCTTGAGCCAGAGACTTTATCCACATTGCTTAGTACTTGTTTCTACCCAGAGGGCCATATAGAAGATTAGTACATGTACAAGTTGACTAAGTGTGTTACCCTCTATAAATGAAGTCAATTATTATTATTATCATTATTATTATGGTTATTTTTTTTACTTACTTAAATGTATTCATTCAATTCACAAACTGCATGACAGTGTAGATCCTGATCAGATGGCTTCTTCAGAAGCCATCTGATCTGGATCTTCACTGTTTGCAAAGGTAGGGGTTATTGTGTTCAGCAGGGTAAGGATAAAAACTTGTTGCTTATTCTATTTCTAGCGAAAATATCCCATAATACTTGTCTATCGTTTATATCTGGAGATCATGAAGAACCAAGGAGCCACAGATATGCTTAGACCCTCAGATGTGCTTTTACCAAATAAGGAAAACATGTCTGAGTATTCCAAAGTAGGGGACAACTGTCTTTAAAATTAACATATTGGGATAGTAAACTGTCAGTTTTTAGTAACAGTCACAAATTTTGTTTAATACTGACGCCTCTTTTGAGATTGATGATGATCACTGACACGCGAATGGAGCCATAAGACGTATTATTTGCAAATGCATGCCGACAATTTAACTCTCCAAATGGCAAATTTCAATGCAGCTCTCTCAATTCTAATGCACATATTCATTTATGTATTTTGTTAAAAAAATCGCATTGTCTGCACGACTAGACACGCGTTGTGAGCAGCATAAACTCAAATGTCAGCCAATGAGAAGCAACGTTACACGATGACATCGGGTTTCCGACAGCGTCTATTGCATAATATAAAGTTGCAAATTTTTGACATTATCCAATCAGACATTAGTGCATTAGAATGTAAAATGTATGGTGGCATATTCTGAATTTTTTTCATATATTCGTATAATTACATCAAGTGCATATTATAATTTGGAGGGCAATATACCTACTATGCATTTCATGGAATTAAGTAAAATAAAAAACAATCAAAATTAAACATTCAAACCATCTATCAGACATCACTTAATCAAATTCTTAGGAATAAACAAATAATTATTAATGATATCGTAACTGACAGCTTTGACAAGTACAATAAGATCCCAATCCCACACACACGGAAAAAACTATTTTATAACATTAACAGACAGCAAAGACTCTGATCAGACTGTGCATATGCACAGTCTGATCAGAGACATTGCTGTCTATGGAAGCTTGGCATTCCCTAGCCAACATATTTATATCTCCTTTCAAACCCACCAGAAACAGCTACAGTGATGGATCGTAAGGTACACTGGTAAAAACTGACAAGAAACGATGACACGTTTTCTCGTCAAGTAGCTCATGAGGTGGCATCTTGTCATTTTGTCAATCTTATACAAATTACTTGGCAGACGGAAATGCTAAAGGAATGATAGGTCGAAGTTCAAATAGACGGGTCTCAATCAAACTCTATCGATTCAATTAGCTGACTGATAATTAAATATTCACCTTAATCGGAGACAATACAGTCTATTGTTCTTCTCTCCAATCAGAAATGGTATGGTATGTGGTATGAAATCAAGGTATGAACCGTACTTGTAAAAATATTCGATTTGGAATGAACACCCCCATAAGATGCTAATGACTGTGACAGGTCTGTCAGTCTCTTGTGCAGGAATGCAGTTGCTTTCTTTGATTGTTTTGCAGTTTAATTGCCTAATCAACACTTTAAAGGTCATGTCAAGCAAGTCAAATAACTTACCCTAATAATCCTAAGTATTGGGACAGACAGGTCTAAGCAAACAGTGCAGACCCTGATCAGACTGCTTTTTTAAGCAAACAGTGCAGACCCAGATCAGACTGCTCCTGAAGGAGCAGTCTGATCAGGGTCAACACTGTTTGCCATTCCGTCTGCACCTGCTCGATCATGAAACAAATTTGTTAAAATTTTTGGAGAATTACAGCAAGTCTTCAAGATGTCTTAATTTTCAGGATTTTTAGAGTATCTGTACCTGTATGGTTTGAGCAGTAGAATCAATCCTGGTACATTAAACCCTGTACCTGATTCTGCACATAATTGGAGGACTTTCTGGGGCTTGTTGTTTGAAATGGAAATTCAAAGTGCACTGTACTCTTGTTATGCAGAATATGGTACATCCTGCCTCGTTAAATAGTTTGATCCACTTTAAAAAAATCAACCAAATCATTCTTCTGCTGTTTTATTTTATTCTTCTCCATGGCCTAGTGGATAAGAGCGCTGACTCTTAATCATTAGGTCTCTCACCGCTGTGAGTTCGAGCCTCACTCGGCCCACATGCAAGACGCATAGTTCTGCAACGGAAGGTCAGGTGGTTTTTCTCCGGGTACTCCGGTTTTCGTCCACCTCTAATTAACAATCGGCTTGATATGAGTGAAATAATATTGAAAGGGCCATAAAACCAAAACCAAAAAAAGAAAAAGAAAAAATATTCTATTCATCCAAAATTTTCTTTATGGAGAAGAAGGGTTCACTTTCAAGGGAAATAATCCTTCCATAACACAATTTGTATCCATCTCTGAAGGGAATTCTTTGAAAGGAAAGATTTTGGTTCCTCTTTTCCTCCCTCTTTACTTTAAAAGTAGCCCCCATTTAGAAAAGGGCTCAGGTAATAAAAAGTATACTTCCTGTTTCCAAAGTCATCTTCCTTTTGAAAAAAATTACCTTTTTTGACTCCTTGGTGGATTGTAAAACAAATTTGTTAAATCTTTAGGAAAATTATAGCAAGTCCTAAAGGTGTTCAAATTTATAGGAATTTAATGGTATCCCTAATTCAGTCAACTAAGGTTTACATGCGTGCATACTACCCTATTTATCAAAAGTATTCAGACACCCTAAACTCCTTACCACACTTGCTGTAAAATTTGAACAAGTACAATTAAATACTCGATGTTTAGCCAAAAAGTAGCTGGACGAGTGGCAAACAGTGTAGACCCTGATGAGACGCCGCATTTTGCGGCGTCTCATCAGGGTCTACACTGTTTGCTCATCCCTATCTGTCCGAATACATAAGATAAATACAGTATTTCTTAAGGATTTGCATAAGAAAGATTTTAAGAAGCCAATTCACAGCTGAACAGCTTAAAAATGAAGTCAGTTTTAATCTGCAAGCATTTTAATTTATGAGCAATCACAGAATTACTAAATATGAAATAATTCAGTGAAATGGTAGTCAAATTGAGAAATAAGTATCTTTTCTATAAATATTAGAACTCTATTATTAAGATAAAGATGTCTAATATGTGGACCACCCAGAACCCATACATCAAAATTATCTCCCGCCATTTCAAATTTCACGGACGTGACAGATAGTCAATGGACAAGCTAAAATTATTGAAATTTTGAAGACTATCAATTCATAGTGATTTTTAGTGATGTATTGTTTAAGGGCAAAGGTGTGTTGGCAAGTGATTGTAACTTTTGTGTTCAAATTTCTATTGATTACAGAAACACACAGATAAAATGTCATCTTCCATATTTCCAGAACAGGCATTTTTTCCAAAATGAAAGTTTGTGATATTTTTCTTATTTTAATTTAAAAGAATTTGTTGTGGCTCCTCGTTAGAACCGCCTCATTGAGGCGGTTCTAGCGTGTACCCACAATCTATTTAACATTCTTGAGCAAAAATAAGGAAAATAATGCAAACCCCTATAAACCCCACTTAGGGATTTATAGGGACTTGATCATGTGATTTTTTTTGGTTTTGGTTTTACAGCCTTTCAAGATTATTTCACTCACATCACACAGATCGTTAATCAGAGGTGGACAAAAACCAGAGTACCCAGAGAAAAACCACCTGAACTTGGCGTCTCACATGTGACCCTAGCACATCTCAGCGGTGAGAGACCTAAAGATTAAGGGTCAGCGCTCTTATCCACTAGGCCACAGAGGTCCATCTTGATAATGTGATATGAAAAGAAACAATAAAAAAATGAAGCCATGAGGGCCAGAACTGCTCACCTAAGAGACTGTGTGCATTAGCACATTTTGACCTGAATAGAATTCATGAAATTTACTCTATTTCATGTTGTCAGGCTGAACTATTTTTAGAAAATTTGTTATAGAAAATGGCTGAACTATTCTCAAACATGAAGGCCTTGACCAGACTGACGCCATTCTGTGGTGACTGACTTGAGGTTGCAGTGTTTGCCAGAGCCTTGTTTTGGTGTTTTCCAATATACTTTATACCGCAACCTACACTGGTCAGAAGAATGAGTCATCACAGGTAGCTCTCTAGCACTGAAAATGCCATTGAGCTATTTTTAGTAACCTATATTTTAGGGAGTTTGCTGAGGTTGTGGTATATAGTAACTATAAAACAGACTAACAGCAAAGGACTGGTATGTTGACAAGTGACTGTCACTGTTCACACTTTCTATGCTGCAGCCAGGACTGTGCGTTACCTAAAGGATTAATGGATGCAGGTTTAATTTAATTCTTATCCTGCTGAATATATTCATTGCTGACAATCAACCAATTAAATTACTTGTTATACTGTATTCATTCCATTCATAAAACTGCATGACAAACAGTGGAGATATTGATCAGATGGCTTCTTCAGAAGCCATCTGATGAAGCCATCTGATCAGGATCTACACTGTTTGCAAAGGTAGGAGTTGTCGTGAACAGCAAGATATGGGTTATGCCTGGTTTCCACTGTACATTTTGCACATGAGGAAAACACTTCACCGTAACAGCAAAACATATAAGGAATCTGCTTCAAATGTGCAAAGCATCAGCAATAGAACATGTTCAATTTCGTATGTCTTTTTTTTTCCATAATGTTTATCAAATCAGAAATAAGAATCTGGTTCACATGCGCAAAGCATAGAACAGATTCAAACCCCTTTTTTTTTTTTCCATTCTGTTTATCCAATCAAAAAGGAGAATCTGATAGCATAGAACATGTTCAAACCCCTTATGTTTTTTCCCCTATTTTTTATCCAATCAGAAGTGAGAATATGATGCAAATGTGCAAAGCATAAGAAATAGAACATGTTCAATTCCTTATGTGTTTTTCCCCTAATAGTTATCCAATCAGAAGTGAGAATCTGATGCACATGTGCAAAGCATAAGAAATAGAACATGTTAAATTCCTTATGATTTTTTCCCCTAAGGTTTATCCAATCAGAAATGAGAATATGATGCACATGTGCAAAGCCTAAGAAATAGAACATGTTCAATTCCTTATGTTTCTTTCCATAATGTTTATCCATTCAGAAATGAGAATATGATGCACATGTGCAGAGCATAAGAAATAGAACATGTTCAATTCCTTATGTGTTTTTTCCCCCTAATGTTTATCCAATCAGAAGTGAGAATCTGATGCACATGTGCAAAGCATAGAACATATTCATAATGTTTTATCTAATCAGAAATGAGAATCTGCATAGCATAAGAAATAGAACATGTTTTATTCCTTATGTCCTTTATTTTTTCCATAATGTTTATCCAATCAGAAATGAGAAGCAAAGCATAAGAAATAGAACATGTTCAATTCCTTATTTTTTTTTTTCATAATGTTTATCCAATCAGAAATGAGAATATAATGCATACAGTGATTTTTTTACCCCTGCGTCCTGCGTCCAGGACGCACAAATAGGACTGAGGACGCACGATCATAAAATATGTGCGTCCGTCGGACGCAAATATTTCATGGGCGAAAAATCCAACTTTCGTTTTCACTGCCGTAAATATCGGCGGAAGTGATAAAATACCGCACTTTTACCGAATCTTCAACTGCCCAACGAGTCACCGAAAAATCGATACAGGTACAATTTAATGATCCAACCAAAAGACGAGAATCTCCTACATCCAAAATGAGCCCAAACTTTCACACAAGCACGTTCAATGCGAACATCAAAGTTTTCCGCTATCCAAATCGCCGCCCACAAACCAACTCTACCAGTTGTCTGCGTGTGATCGGTAAATGTGTCAATGACGTCATCCGATACCAGCAACCCCGCACGTGTTTAATGCCCTTGTTTTATTTCAATGAGCTGTATCCCGTTCTTAAAAAAATGTTTGGAACCGGTAAAAAATATTTTCTCGATAGCTAAACGGTTGTGAATGGAGGTGGATAGAAAACGGCGCTTTGCACAGCCCCCGAATTATCCCCAGCAGCTCCAACAACAGCTTTCGACTTTTCCCGCCAAGCCGAGCGTCTGCTATTTGGCGCAAAAACATAACCATTCACGATCCGTTTTTATAATGCATACATGTACCGTTAGATGTAGCTAATTGTCTGAGGTGCGAGAAAATCATTTTCACATTGATTGTGGATTAAATTTTAGACCATATTTTCACACCTCGTTCAAGTTGGGTTATCGCCAGAAATGAAAGACACGCACCGCAGGGCAATCAAGCTTACTTGGCAATTATATGACAGGGATTAACATTAGTGTCATAATTGAACTTTTATAAATACACAGACAGTTTGACTCTGAATTGTCGACAAAGCCGGACAGTGCAGCACAATTATTGTGATTTACTTACTCTAGTTTTACTGTATTTAAGGACTCAAAAGACCGGGCGTCCTTAGGTCAAAGTGCACCTGCCCAGCGCGATTTGGGACTTGTACCTGGCGGCCGGTCAATGGGTTTGTCAGCCCCTGAACCTAGATAGCTGGTTTCCCAATCAGGGGAGGAAACGTTTGTCGACAATGGTTCGGAATATTATCTCCATTGTGCATGAAGTAAATTTCACGCACATGTAGCGGTGCGCATTTATCGAAAACGAAAGTAGAAAACATTACGGAAAATAGACTAAAAAACGTACACTTTAGGCGGATTTCTTTGGGCTAGTAAACAACACAAGTTGTTGATTGATTCTGTTCATTGCAAATAATGGATACTAGACCGCATTATTTTTAACTAAGAATAATGGCATTTTATACTGAACCGATCTTTTTTGTACTTTCTTTTTTTTCCCTCCAAATATTGGGACTCATACTTTCGGATTTGGGACGCACAGTTTTTTGGTTGAGCGAGTCCCAGGACGCATAGTTGAAAATTTGTAAAAAAATCACTGTGCATATGTGACGTTATATAATAAATATTCAGTAAAATTCTGCTATTAAGACCACCTAAAATTGAGACTAAATCTACGTTTAAAAGCTTATTGAGAAGGTTTCAGTGATCCTTTCTCTGTGTTTTCTACACCTAGTGACTCCTAATAAAAGACTACCTCTGGAACTGTTCAAAAGTGGTCTAAAAGACAACTTTTGAACAGCCCTGAAGGTGGTCTTAATATAGGAATTTTACAGTATTTTTGGGACAATAACCATACCTGGAAGAATCTAAGATGGTCCTCATGCTCTCGGCGTGACTGATCAGCGGAGCGTTTCTGGAATCTCGCTTCCCAGACTTGCTGTTTTTTCTCCAAGTCCTCTTTCTTATTCTTCATAAAAGATTGTTGCTGGGTTACCCTTCTGATATTGTGGCCCTGAAATTCACATAAATTACAGTAAAATTTGGCTATTTACCCTTTTTGTACCAAATGGAATCTTCCTCCTTATATACTACTCAAAGTTTGATAGGGATCACTTTTTATATTGCAAATTTTGCACTGAAAATTTAAAATTTCTCGACAGAATTTGTACTCGGTATATTGGTAAATATCTGAAACAGAAACTCATGTGCAGTTCAGTACTCATAAAAGTGCACACTTCTCACACTTTGCAAATGAATTCATGCACCCCCAAAATCTTGCGTAGCACTGCTTTCCAACAGACCAATCAAACTTGTCAGTGTTCCTTTACCAAACGTAAAATGGACTTCATTTGAGTTTGTGAAACACTAAAATGCCTAGAGGACAATTCAGAATCCGTCTCAGCCCCGAAGAAATGAATCGTGGCGTCGGAATGTTGGAATCTGGCGTCTCTCAACGTCGTATTGCTGGGATTCTGAATGTGTCTCAGAGCGTGGTTTCCTGAATGTGGAGTCGGTATCTTACCCATGGAAATCCCTCACACAGACACGGCAGGGTCAAGAAAGGGCTTCAACTCAACGTCGGGGCCGTTTCTTGTTGATTCAGTCTCGACGTCAACGGTTCCTGAACGCTACGCGTTTGCACAATGAGCTTAGGAACGGAACTGGAGTACGAATTTCTGCACAAACTGTCAGAAACGGGCTCCACGAGTTCAGACTTCATGCCATGAGGCCTGCTGTACGTGTTCCGTTGACAAGACAGCACGTGGTAGACCGGTTGGACTTTGCCAGAACTAACGTCAGGTGAACGGTTCATGGCTTGACGCCAGTACTGTTTACTGAGGAGTCAAGATTCTGTCTAAACTTCACTTATAAACGTCAATGGTTTACACCAGACTAGCAGAACTCCAACAGGTGGCGCTGCTGCTTTATCAGTTGTTAACACATCACAGTAGAATGCACATTATTGCAGAGTCAGGTACACTTTCAGTAGAAGTTAATATATAACTCAAGAGAAAAGATGCCTAAGTATTGATGATTGATGTGTCCCTGGTTGAAAAAAAAAATAGGAGGCCATATTTTCCCACAAGATCCTGAAATGAGACTGAAGTTGAGAGTAGCGATAAAAAGACTGGATGAGACAACCAAGAAGCTCTGGGCTGCAGGAGTTTTCTGCTGAATGTTACAACACCCCCATCTTGGGAAAGTTACATGTATAAATAGTGTTATTATTGGAACTGAACTGTTAACAATTTCAATTTTCAAAAGCAAATTTTAGTCAGAAATAATATTTTTGCACTTTTTTTTTTCAAATTTCAAAATTCTCGTCCGATCTGCCATCCTCAGAAATTGACCTGATCACTGACTGACAGTTGTTTTTAAGGTAACCGGGCACCATAGGCACATAGGGGCTACCCCTGACCTGATCAGAGTGTTCAGTCCCCTTATATTCATCATTTGTGATTAATATGTGTGATGTAGATTACACGTATAATACATATACATTTTGTTAGACAAACATGACTAAAGTTTGATCATTAAGCAGTCTGATCAAAGTCTAGAGTTCCCCTCAGCATACATAACCATGAATCCTTAGTTTATGTAAATGTATATGCATCTTTGTATTTTGAGTTGATTGTATGTCAGTTGACCCAGTTACTAAGCACAGAAGCTCTTCAGTGCTGATGTCCACTTGACTATCACAGATTTCTTATGAATTCCAGGTCACAGCAATAGCTGTGTTATTCTTATCAGTGTGAGGTGAGAGTGTTGAATAAGAGGGTTATTAATAGACTCTAGCCCGAAGTCACGTGTTGGGCTTCACAAACAGGGTAGACCTAGATCAGACACCACAAAATGAAGCATCTAATCGGGATCTACACTGTTTGCTTACTATACAGGAATCTAAAGGTAAACTAAATAGTCGGGGTCATTTTTCCAGCCTACACTTAGAGAAAGAAATCTTTGACTTCAGGTGTCCGGAAAGCAGCTTGTATTATTTCACTGAGGTGAGAAAAAAATGCAGTGCCTGCAGTATTTGACTTTTCCCCACAAATTACTGAATCTGCTATAGCCCCCGCCCATATGGGCTTCAAGAAATATATGGGCTGCATGATGCTTCCCCGCAGAGCTGAATCCGGCCCGCACTCTAGTACTGGTAAACCGCTTAGAGGATCTAAGCCTGTCCAGGAACCGCGTTGTGAGGAGGACCGTCCATGCTTATAAACCCTATTGGTTTCATTGGGCGACAGGGCTTGAGATGTCATTTCATCTCAATGTCGGGTAAAAGTCCCTCAAAATTGGAAGCAACGTCTCTAAAATGACCTTAACAGTGTTGACGGGGACGTTAAACCTCAAATCAAACAAACAAACAAATACTGACTCTGCTTTGAAACGCTGAAGGCGATACGATTAAAAGAGGCTTGAAGAGGTAGAAGTTCCACAAGTAGAAAATGAAATAAAAATTTCTACCACCAGTACATCGAAAAGACAAGACAAGAAAAGATAATAATGACAAGGCTATCCAGTACTATATACTGGTTTTGAAGACTGATCAGTTCATGATCTTTTGGACCAGCAGCCTTTAACCTGAAGTACAGATGTAACTTTACCCTTCTAGTACCAGAAACTTCAAAACGGGTAGCCTGGCAAACAGTGCAGGCCCAGATCAGACGCCGCAGAATGCAGCGTCTGATCAGGGCCTACACTGTTTGCAAAAACTTCAGCTTTTTTCCAAATCAATTTTGAAGAAAACATAAACTGACACCCTGTATATAAGAAGGAAGATTCCATTTGGTACAAAAAGGGTTAATTGACCCAAAAGATCAGTTGTTGCTAACACTTATGAAACTAAGGCAAGCTAAAGAAAATCTAGAATTTAAGTTTTTTGATTTAAAGTGTGTCCACTATACACTTTGGGTATGCCATTGTTTTTGTATGCTGTGTACACAGGAAATTGGGAAGCTCCTTCTACCTATAACTGATAGAACTGAAGCGCCACCTAGTGATGACTCAGCTGGTGTAAACCATTGGTGTGGCGAATGTCTAAAGAGCGATTCGATGGCGTGGATGTGACAGAGCATGATCGCTATGGAAAGGGGTCAGTCATGGTTTGGGCTGGGATAAACGTGAACGGTAACACTGACTTGTATGTCGTTGAAAACGGAACGTTAATGGCAGTGAGGTACTGTAATGATATTATTGATCTGTTTGTGAGACCATATGCAGATGCTTTCGGCCCGGACTTTATTCTGATGGACGATAATGCCCGTCCCAACCGTGCCGACGTCACTGATTCCTATCTGGAACGTGAGACAATCGTTCGTATGGACTGGCCTACTCGGTCACCGCAATTAAATCCGATTGAGCATGCGCAGGACATGCTTCAGCGTGCTGTGTCAGCCCGACCTGTGCATCCGAGGACTTTACAGGAGCTCAAAGATGTATGGTTGCTGAATGAAAGCTGATTCAACAAAACCGGATACAGACTCGGATTACCAGCATGCGCAGGCGATGTCGTACTGTAATTGATGCCCGTGGACACCATACACGTTATTAGGCACGTTTGTCTAAACAAATTTGAAATTTGTGAAAAATCCCTTCGTGTTACGGCAAATTTTGGGGGTGCCAAGACGGTTGCTGTTGTCACGCTTGAATGCAGTACCAGCTGACAAAATTAATCACTAGGTTTTGTGAAGGATACGTGTTCTATCATTATGTATCAAATTTGGATTCAGCTGATTAATTCATCCAAAAATTATTTTGCATTAAAAAAGTGATCCCTATCAAACTTTGAGTAGTATATATAGCAGGAGTCTGTTTCAAAATTTAGGGGTGACAGGATGTGTTTTCTTCAAAAAAAGCCATCTGATCAGGATCTACACTGTTTGAAAAGGCAGGGATTGTCATGTTTAACAGGACCGGTCTTGTTTATCTATGCTGACCAGATTCTGAATCATTAACCAGCACTGGTTCTGTTTACTATCATAAGACAGATGGTCACTTCAGAAAATGCCACAAAGCTATTATATTAACCCATTTTGTATCAAATGGAATCTTCCTCCTTCTAAATAGCAGCAGTCCATTTCAAAATTTAGGGGAGTCAGGTTGTGTTTTCGTCAAAATCTATTTGGATATTGGCTGAACATTTTGCTAACAGTGTAGGTCCTGATCAGATGCCGCATTCTGCCGCATCTGATCTGGACCTGCACTGTTTGCCAACTACCCGTTTTGGGGTTTCCGGTACAAAATGGGTTAACCCATTTTGTACGAAATGGAATCTTCCTGCTTATATACAGCAGGAGCCCATTTTGCACTTTAGGGTTGTTTTTAGAAATCTCTCTAGAAAGTGGCTGAAATTTCTGCAAACAGTGGAGGTCCTGATCAGACGCCGCATAATGCGGCGTCTGATCTGGGCCTGCACTGTTTGCAAATGACCAGTTCTGCGGTTTTCTGTATAAAACTGGTTAAGTACCAGAATCTTAATATCTGATTTTACAAATTGCTAACTAGGATTGATATTAATTACTCTTTGTTTATAAATGGTCATTTGGTGCCATTAAACTGCCATGGTATGGCTGAGGGTATCTAGACTGGATAATTGCTCTCAGCCCAATAAAGAGATAAGAGTTCTGAATTCTATGACAAATATAACATTTCTCCATTTGAGTCATGTCATGCACAAGGAGGCCTTCAGCCATAACTCACTCAGCCAGTCTCTCACCCCTTGTCTCAACCCCATCTGGGCGATTCAAGGTCACAACAATCAATGAACTGAGAAGGGATGTGTAAAGGCGCCATGATGACTGTCATTGGACATTTGTGAAAATATCTTTCTGGACTGACTGCAATTGAACTGTTCTGTTCTGTTTAACATACAGAGGTGGATTTATTTATTTGAATTGAGGTTTAAAATCCCAGTCAACACTATTTAGGTCATTTTGCAGATATTGCTTCCAATTTTGTGGGACTTTTACCCGACATTGGGATGAAATGATATCTCCTTGCTGTCCAATGAAATCAATAGGGATTGTATATATGTATGGACGGTCCGACTTGCATCACTTTGCCTGGGCAGGCTTAGACCTTCTAAGCAGTTTACTAGTACTCATGTGTTGTTGGTGGAAGAACATTGCAGCCCAATCTATTTCTCCAAGCCCCTATAAAAGTGGAACTTCAATTTAACATACTAATATACCGGTAGTTTCTACTCTTCCATTTCTCTCCTGTCCTTCATTTTTGTCTCCTCTACTGTCTCTTTTATCTCTTTGGAAGACAACAGAAAATGATGCACAAGACTTGATGTGTCGTTAAACCCCAACATAATCAATCAAAAACAACAAATTATCTCCCTTGAGTGCTACAAAACTGCCCGTTGCAGAAGATAGCAAAAACTGAAACATTGGCAAATCATGATGTGCAAATACTAAGAAAACTTCCTTGACCACAATAATATAATGTTATTAATCAAGTAATTTCGTATTGGCCCAGTTACAAGTCCGAGGTCTGCTGTATTGGCCCGAGGCTGAAAGCCGAGGCCAATACAGCTGACCGAGGGCCTGTAACTTGGCTAATACAAAATTACTTGATTAATGACAATTTTATCAATAGACACAATTAAAAAACATGATTTATGAATTTTGACCTCCGGTTAATATTGGTTGACCTGGTGTAATACAGGATAGTCAATTAATAATTAACGCAAAGTATTCTATATATAAACTTTAATAATATAAAATTATGCTCATTATTCGCCATTTAAATGAATCGTAGATTACTTAAGGCCTTTGAATATACATGAATTGCAGATCACTTTAGGCCTACATCATCGTAACACATAGGAATCACAGATCGCTTTAGGCCTGCATACGTATGAATTGCAGTTCACTTTAAGCCTAGATACACATGAATTGCAGATAAATCAGAGGAATCCTAGTTTACTTAAGGCCTACATACATATTAATCACAGATCACTTTAGGCATACACACACATGAATAGCATTGCAGATTACACTGTAGAGTCGTTATAACGCTGATGCTTATAACGCGGAAATCGTTATAACGCTGTTGGTCTGTGGCTCCCGTTTTTTTTTACGTTTTTTTTCCCAGTTTTGAAAGTTTGGTTGAAAATTTTGCCCTTTTTTTGCGGAACTCGGCAGTCAAAACATCGTCGGCCATGATAAGACGTGTATACTCGCCGATTTACTCAAGCTGTCAACACTTATCAAACAGTGAATATTCGCCTAAGGCATTAAAAATAAGCTGGACAAGGTGTGAAATTAATTTGACACCTGTATATGCTTACATTTTTCCCGCCAAAACAGAGCAATGCAGACGCTGTTTTCACCTGTGCATCTGCATGCGGTAAATCCGTAGGGCCGTTTGTTGGGGGGGAAATCGTTATAACGCTGTTGGTCTGTCGCTCCATTTTTTTGCTTTTGTCCGCCAGTTTTGAAAATGGTTAATTTTTTTCCCATTTTTCCGCCGAACTCGGCAGTCAAAATACCATCAGCCAAGGCAATACCTGTATTCTCGCTTATTTACTCAAGTTGTCAACACTATTAAAGTGTGAATACTCGCCTATGGCTTATTGATAAGACGGCAATTAACTGTGTGGTAAGGTGTGAAAACTAGGTAATCAAGGTATTTGTAACTGTTTGTCTCAATTAATCCCTATGTAATTGTCACTTGCACACCCTAAATATTTTTCCCGCCAAAACAGAGCATAGCAGACGGGGTTTTTTTTTATATTTATTTATTATTCACTAGATAAAAACAAAGAAACGGAAATCAAGCAAGGTACAACAATAAACATTCATAATCCCCATGTTAAACTTGGTTCGCTTACATTAATAGCCCCTCTTTCAAGCTAACCTTTTGGAATTGTCAAGTTGCATTTTACTTCACTATTTAGTGATACCTTCTTGAGACCGGAGGAGGTAAATAAAAATGGCGGCCAGAGATACAGAAACGAAAGTACAGTAATAAATAAATTCAGCAATGGTTTGAATGAAAAGCTAAATGACCACTAGAAGTATAGAATCAGATTATTATTTAATCTAGTAACTATATAATTTATAAAATACATGCAGTATGTAATATTCATAATAAACTGGCAGAAACAGTAGCCATGCATGCAGAAAAAGTGGGTGGGGTAACAATATAACGCTATATTTTCGGGATCAATATAGCGCTGGATCACATATAACGCGGTTGACGTCGATGGATCCCGATGACAGCGTTATAACGACGCTACAGTGTACTTTAGGCCTGCATACACATGAATCACAGATCATTTTAGGCATACATACACATGAATCCCAGATCAATTTTAGGCCTAATTAAATATACATGAATCGCAGATCACTTCAGGCATACATACACATGAATCACAGTCCACTTTAGGCATTCATACACATGAATTACAGATCACTTTAGGCCTACATATGCATGAATTGCAGATCACTTTAGGCATTCATATACATGAATTGCAGGTAACTTTAGGCCTACATATACATGAATCACAGATCATTTAAGGCATTCATACACATGAATCAGAGATCACTTTTGGCCTACATACACAAGAACTGCAGATCACTTTAGGCCTACATATACATGAATCACAAATCATTTAAGGCTATGACTTCAGCACCCAATTTCGTAAAATCATTCTTCAATATAAAAAGATTGGGTACAACATGGATGTTATACGACAGATTGCATGCATGGTAGTTAACCCAATCATGGTTGGCAGCTTTGCTTCCCTCTTTAATTACACGCCGGTGGGTCAGGCCTCAGATTGTGAAGAAATTTTGTAAGCAAAAATTTGAAGCCTTTTTCTGGAAAAGGCTTGCGTACAATTTATTTTCTCCTTGCTATGTCACTGTATTTTTGGGGGGTGGGGGAGGTGGGTGGGGTTTTTGGGGGTGGGGTTTTAAAGCCCTTTCAAGATTATGCCAATCATTAATCATAGGTGGGCAAAAACTGGAGTTCCTAGAGAGAAACCACCTGTCCTTTTGTTGCAGAACTTGGTATCCCACATGTAACCAAAACATCACTAAATAACACACATGTGAAGAAAAATGTGGATCACACTGCATATTCAAAGTAATGTCATTCACCTTTCACCACTTAAGGCATGCCAAGTCATCCCAAGAAATTAAAAGCAATAATAATACCAAAACTTCACAAAATGGCTACATTAAACAAACTTCAATTGAAATTATTCAAGGTGTTTGGATACACCTTCAGGGGAGGCAACTCTTGGCAATAGAGCTCTTACTCTTAAAGAAAAGAATTTGCTCCTTTTGAAAGAATGTCCCTTTCATCACGAAAACACACCTATATAATTTTGACCTCCTCGAACCCCACTTTTATATAGTAAAACTAGGGTTTGCAGGGGTAAAACTTATTTTTCTTACTTCTGCTCTGAAATATAGATTGTGGGTACTCGTTAGAACCGCCTCAATGAGGCGGTTCTAACGAGTACCCACAGTCTATATTTTGAGCAGAAATAAGAACAAGAACACCGCAAGCGGGTGCTAACGCTCGTCTGCAGTTTCTTTTAGAAAACAAAAGTTCTAAGTCAAATCAAATTGCAAGATGGAGTTATAAAACTTGTAGGGAATGTAGCTCTTGTGATGGTGAGTATGTGTATGAAGTTTCATGAAGGTAGGCCAAATACTTTTGGAAATATGGTCAAGGTTAAGTTTTTTGGTTAATTTTTCGAAAAATAGGTCAAAGTTCAAAGGTCAAGGTCACAGGTAAAAAAGCGGGGTATGACTGAAAAGGTCTTGTCCCAAGGAACATTCATGTGAAGTTGGAAGGCTCTGTTGTGAATAGTATTGAAATAAGAGACAAAAACAATTTAAAAAAAACGGAGAGAGAAGGGGAGATAATTCAATCAAATTGCAAGATGGAGTTATAAAACTTGTAGGGAATGTAGCTCTTGTGATGGTGAGTATGTGTATGAAGTTTCATGAAGGTAGGCCAAATACTTTTGGAAATATGGTCAAGGTTAAGGTTTTCGGTTAAATTTTCGAAAAATAGGTCAAAGTTCAAAGGTCAAGGTCACAGATCAAAAAGTGTGGTATCACTGAAAAGGTCTTGTCCCAAGGAACATTCGTGTGAAGTTTGAAGGCTCTGTTGTGAATAGTATTAAAATGAGAGCAAAAAATGTGTTTAAGAAAAAAATTGGAAAAGGGGAGATAATTCAGCCAAAATCAACAATGTTGTTATGGTCCTTGGTCAAAATGTAGCTCTTGTGATGATGAGTGTGTGTATGAAGTTTCATGAGGCTAGGTCTAATACTTTTTAAGTTATAGCCAAGGTTAAGTTTTTTTGGAACGATGCAGGACGACGCAGGACGACACAGGACGACGCAGGACGACTACGCAGACGCCGGAGTGATGACAATAGCTCGAAAGTTTTTTTTCAAAAACAGACGAGCTAAAAATATCACAATTTTTCATCATAAAATTTTCATTTTTTCGGCGATAAAGGTGGCAATGTATTTGTATAGGCGTGTTTTCGTAATGATAGGAAACATACAGAAACCTGGGGGTCCCATCAAGGATGAGCAAATTCATGCCTTTAAAACTTCATACAGCCCCTTTTTGAAAGATTTCAGTCTACAGGAAAGCAAATAGGAAATGCTATACAATTAATTTCTACACCTTGTAGAAATGGCCCCTGCCCATCGGGGCTTAAAGAAATAGATGGGCTGCATGATGCATCCATACAGAGCTGAATCCTGCCGCACACGAGTACTGGTAAACCGCTTAGAGGATCTAAGCCTGCCCGGGCAAAGCGGTGCGAGTCGGACCGTCCATGCTTATATTCCCCTATTGGTTTCACTGGGGGACAGGTCTTGAGATGTCATTTCATCTCAATGTCGGGTAAAAGTCCCATAAAATTGGACGTCTCCAAAATGACCTATACAGTGCTGACGGGGATGTTAAACCTCAAATCAAACAAACAAAACCTTGTAGAAAATTACAAAAAACATGTTAAGTGTATCAAGTCCCCTTAAACATTCTTTCAAGTATTTGAAAAATATTTTGACTTGTACCGCTGTGGGGATGATAATTTGAAGTATTGAAATCTATGCAAATAGCAGAAGTAAGGTCTGGGATTTTAAACTTCTTTAAGTTTGGTTTGATTGCCTGTTATTGATGATATATACTTATAATTATGTTCATAACTGTCTCTTATAAATCTTGACATTTTCTAAGTACCGAGAATTAGTTGTGACGTGTCAAGAAGAAAATTTGGTTTTGGACATATGCAAATAGCATAGACACAGATTAGCCTCCACAGCTGCACAATCTGATCTCAATCTCATCTACCGTATTTAACATATGAGCCCTGCCAAGCGAATTTGTGTCTTCAAGCATTCAGTCATGACAAATTTTAACTGCGCATGCCCAGGCATTCAGACAGGCCAGGGATATGGCTTTCTGTCTGAAGGTTCCACTTGATTCACTGCTTGTATGAGCGAGCAGCGAAAATTCTGGCGAGACTGCGCGGATGCCCAGGCTCGCCTGAACCTTCGCTGTTCGCATAGGCGATAAGTACCAAAATCGCTTGACGGGGCCCATATGTATTCAGACATACAGACCTTAGCAAATAGAGTAAACCTAGATGAGACACCACAAAATGTGACATATCTTCGTCATCACTGGCTGCCACTCATCCAGCTATTTCTAGACACTACATTGGTCTGCAAGTTGACAACTTGTTCAAATATCAGAACATGTAGGAGTTGAGATGTCCGAATATTTAGGGTACAGAAATCAAATAATCGATTACTAGCAAATCAGAAACGACAATTATTTTTGTGGAACTTATTAACCCTTGTACTGCTGAGCCCAGATATGCCTTATCTTTCAAACAATGAAGATCCAGATCAGATGGCCATCATCATCAACAGATTTTTGATTAACATGCAGGTACAGGGCAACGTCCACATAAGTGGGCCCCTTCCAGGTAGCTGGATTGCTGCATGCATGGCAGATCTTACACCAGATCTCCAGGCTTGTCTATCATGAGGATCTATAGCAGAGAGCTTCCATTCTCTGCAATCTCTTTCTGTCAGCTGCTTCCAGGTCATCTTGGGCCTTCCATGCCCCCGCTTTCCATCTACCTGTATGTCACAGGCAGCCTTGACTGCACCGTTGGAGCGTTACACATGTCCATACCAGCGGAGCCTTATCTCTTAATAATAATAACCGACCTTATTTATAGAGGGTAACACATTTAGTAAACTAGTACTAATTTTCCATGTGGCCCTCTTTTCCTGGGAAGAAACCAGTACCACGCAATGTGGATAGAGTCTCTTGCTCAAGGAAACAACACTTGCCGCTCGTGGGGATCGAACCAGGTACCTCTCGATCCCGAGTCCGATACTTTACCACTGCACCACAGCGCTCCTTTCAGGATGAGATCCAGGTTCCCAATGCCAAGAAGCTCAAGTAACTCACTGGACCTGATGGTGACAGCGTCCTGTGGCTTGACATTGCAGATCTCTCTGATCATTGCCCTGTCATTTCGCTGTAGACGTTGGAGGTTTGGCTTTGTCAATGGCCATGTCTCACTGGCATGGAGCATTGGGCTCCGCACACAAGAGCTGTACACATGGCCACGTGTCTTGAACGAGAGGTGGCAGGAAGAGATAACTGGTAGCAACTCTTTGAATTTCTTCCAGGCTGTTTTCACACGTGATGTGGTTGAAAGGTGGCAACCACCCGCTGCTGAGAGCTTATCACCTAGGTAGCAAAAGGAAGCTACAACCTCCAGCTTGTCTGATCCGACTTGGACTTCCCTCTGTGGTCTGCCATCTAATAGGCGTGCAGTTCCCTGGCACCATGTTCACCTGTAATCAGGGTCCTCCATCAAGTGCTTGAGCCCACTGCATTTCCTGTGCACCTAGAACTTGCAGATGGCCCCCGCCCATTGGGGCTTGAAGAAATATATGGGCTGCATGATGCTTCCACGCAGAGTGAAACCAACCCGCACACGAGTACTGGTAATGCTAGGTTCCCACTGTCGTGCGATCCGTTACGAACGCCACGATTGGCCATTCGTAGCTGGTCGTGGAACATTCTCTGAAAGTTCAGGTTTGGATACGAGGTGATGAGAGTCGATACGTTCTGGTACGATTCGTTGCGCTCGGATGCAATCCAATCACGATTTGTCAATTTCAGGTATCACGATCAGCCACGGTCTGCTCTCACGTTCAGATACGACCAAATGCGTTCCGATAGGATTGTTGCGATCGAGTCTACGACTTGGTCTCGATTTGGAACGATCTTCACGATCGAGCACCCCGAATTGGGACGAACTGATACGTGCAGATACGTTCTTATACGCTCATCACGAGCCGATGAGCTCCATTGCGATAGCATGCGACTGTCGTCTCGATGTTTTTCACGATCATTATCGATGGCGATCACGATTTGAGCTACGATTTGACCCCGACTGGTATATATACAACCGGACTGACCATGGACTTAATTGTTTCTTGAATTTTTACAGCATAAACACTGACCCTCAACCATTGATGACGGTAGGAGTTGCGGATGATGACAATGTGGCAATATCTCTGGCTGGAATGGTTCAGGCTTGCCTTTTCCATTCTAAGCTTCCATTACTCTTGGGTGGCATCTTTCAAAGGCTTTAAAAATACTAGCAAAGGCCTGTATAAACCAGGGATTGCAGGATCGATCCCCGGGCTTCTCCAGAATTTCGGGTGAGTCTAGAAACCGAGGTTCGGTCTCCGTATGACCTTAGTTATTGGTGGGACGTAAAACTGAAATACACTCACTCACTCATGAGCAGATCGCTGAATGAGTCACATTAAATCTTGAGAACTCGTAATAGATCGTGAACGTTCGTATAAAAACGTAGCCTTCTCGTATCTAATCGCATTTACTCGTATCATCTCGTATCTGATCACGAGTCATTCGTGACAGGTCTTGAGCAATGGGACCCGACAGAGCGTAACAAATCGTTTGAGATCTTGTGAGATCGCAACACATCTCAACAGAACGCCGTGCTTGTTTTGTCCAAGATTGGCCCCGATCACCGCGATTCGGAAGCACGATTAGATGCGATCCGTCGCGCTTTCTTACGATGCAACACGATGTGATACGATGATCCCGATTTTAAATCGATCGTGTTGATCGTGGAAAAATTTTGAACCGTTCAAAAATTTTCTACGATTAACACGATTGCCACGACTGACCTCAAGATCTGATAGGATCACCACGATTAGTCCACGATTAAGAGCACGACTGCAATCGTGGCGCGAATCGTGATAGTGGGAACATAGCATAAACCACGAAGAGGATCTAATCCTGCCCAGGCAAAGCGATGAGAGTCGGCCCGTCCATGCTTATAAGCCCTATTGGTTTCATTGGGCGACAGGGCTTGAGTTGTCATTTCATCTCAATGTGGGGTAAAAGTCCCACAGAATTGGAAGCAATGTCTCCAAAATGACCTTTACAGTGTTGACGGGGGTTTTAAACCTCAAATCAAACAAACAGAATATATATACCAAATATAAGTGAAGGCAATGATCAGGAATTGATACAACTAGAGCTGTCAGTGAAACTGACTAGGGCCCCGGCAGCGCTATCAGAGGTCCACAAAATTTGTGGACGGACAGACGGACAGACAGACAGACAGACGGACGGACAGAGTGATTACTATAGGGCACCCACACTTTCAGTGCGGGGCCCTAATTAACCCACAGCTCCCATCAGAGACACCAAAGGGAAAGAAACACAAATATGAAATAACTAGACCATAATGGAAACATCCAGCCCCCGCCCATAGGGGCTTGAAGACATATATGGGCTGCATGATGCTTCCACGCAGAGCTGAATCCGGCCTGAAAAAGTCCCACAAAATTGGAAGCAACGTCTCCAAAATGACCTTTACAGTGTTGACGGGGATGTTAAACCTCAAATCAAACAAAACAAACAAATAATGGAAACATCAAAAGGATGGTTACTTTCCCACAAAATGGCCAATTGGCTATCCAAAACAAAATAATACAAGCAATACACACACTCAAAGACAAGCCATAACAAAAATAAACCATGACAGAAGAACTGCCTTGGAACGGTCAGTGAAATAAATTCCACTGGGGGGGGGGCGGGGGGCGGGGGTTTAAATCGATTTTATGTGGCCACAATCCTCGCACTTACTTCCATCACGCATGATGCTTCCACGCAGAGCTGAATCCGGCCCGCACACTAGTACTGGTAAACCGCTTAGAGGATCTAAGCCTGTCCAGGAAACGCGGTGCGAGGCGGACCGTCCATGCTAATTGGTTTCATTGGGCGACAGGGCTTGAGATGTCATTTCATCTCAGTGTCGGGTAAAAGTCCCACAAAATTGGAAGCAACGTCTCCAAAATGACCTTTACAGTGTTGACGGGGACGTTAAACCTCAAATCAATACTTCCATCGCGATTTATACAAATAAATTGTTCTGTCTGCATGAAGCCCACAATGCAACATTTTACCTTCAAATGTCCTGATAACCTGAATATGCTCTTCTACCATTGCAAACAGAGTAGGCACAGCTCAAATACTTCTGAAGAAATCAACAGATCAGTATCTACACTGTTTGACATTCATTTTGTGAATTTGTAGGAATAAATTACATCAAGTAATCCCATTGGCTGAAAGTCAGAAATTGATGTGGCTAAATTACCCCTTGTCCTGCTGAGCCCGGATATGTCATAATGTCTTATCTTTCAAACAATGCAGATCCAGATCAGATGGCTTCTGAAGAAGCCATCTGATCAGGATCTTCATTGTTTGTCATTCAGTTTATGAATTTGTTGCAATGATTTGCATCAAGAAATCCCATTGGTTGATAATCAGTGGTGGGTGTGGCATATTTGAATATTCAACAGGTCAAGAGTTAATTAATTCAGAAGATCAAGGGTCAATGCTATGCTAATTAATGCCTTCATTACCTTTGGAAACGAACTCAAACAAGTTTTGCAAAAAACGGAAACCACAGTGCAACGACCTTCTGATTATGTCATTCTTGAACCAGAGGTACAACATGTGACAAACAATGCCAAGAATGCTGGCGCCACCCCTAACAACCTTTAGTGCTGTCACTCCCCCTAGTTACATGTTTTTATAAATCAGCCATGACATGGCAAAACCTATGCGGAGCGTGTGTGACAAGCAAAACTACCTCTCAGCCCGCCCACCCACCCACTCTGGTCTAGTTTTTCCGTTTTTGCTTTACAATCAGACAGCACAATGGCTATAAGTACCCTCAAGTGAACAGCAAAAACTCAGATCAGCCTGCACAGATGTGCAGGCTGATCTGAGTCTTAGCTGGTCAGACAGGTTCTGTTGCAGGTTTGATTGTGTATTGGCTCAAATCATAGATTATAATTAAAGAATGATTAAACATTAATAAAATTTCAATCAAAATAATAATTGAATATCTAATTGACACCATGGTGTAACTGATATTAAGTTGAAGTGCACATGCTTCTGTAAACATGACAGGGTGTCTTTAGTGATTGAGGAACTAATCAGAAATGAAGTGCTTTAGACTGCATCAATGACATGCCAATGCAGGTATGCGGGGGCTGGAATTTATCACAGAATAATAAATAAGATTTCTTTAAACTCACTACAACCCCTACCTTTGCAAACATTGTAGATCCAGATCAGATGGCTTCTTCATCTGAAGAAGCCATCTGATAAGGATCTACACTGTTTGTCATGCAGTTTGTGAATTTAACAAATATATTATATCAAGTAATTTGATAGATTGACAAGAGGACCATGAGGGTCCTATATCACTCACCTACATGTGGGTCCCGGGGCAGGGCAATTTTTGGCTCTAGGTCCATAATTTGGACAAATTTGGAAGAGGTCCACTAAATGAAGCTTAATATCAACTAGACTATGAAGTGAGCATATGCTCACTAATACCCCCGGCCAAAGCCATCGGTAGCTTAGTTCCTGAAAAATCTTCACAAAATTTAAGGTAACTCACAAAATACACATCTCAGTAGCAAATATAACAAAGGGGAATAAGTCTAAAGAACCTGGACTCATAGCCCCAATTTTCTTTCCCACAATACAACTAGTTATGCATGTTGTTTGTACCAAATTTCAAGTTTCTAGGTACAGTAGTTCCTGAGAAATCTTTGACACAAAATTTAAGGTAACTCATAAAATACACATCTCAGTAGCAAATATAACAAAGAGGAATAACTCTAAAGCACCTGGCCCCACAGCCCAAATTTTCTTTTCCACAGTACAAATAGTTATGGATGTTGTTTGTACCAAATTTCAAGTCTCTAGGTACAGTAGTTCCTGAGAAATCTTTGACACAAAATTTAAGGTAACTCACAAAATACACATCTCAGTAGCAAATATAACAAAGGGGAATTACTCTACAGAACCTGGCCCCACAGCCCCAATTTTCTTTCCCAGAATACAACTAGTTATGCATGTTGTTAGTACCAAATTTCGAGTGTCTAGGTACAGTAGTTCCTGAGAAATCTTTGACACAAAATTTAAGGTAACTCACAAAATACACATCTCAGTAGCAAATATAACAAAGGGGAATTACTCTAAAGAACCTGGCCTCATAGCCCCAATTTTCTTTCCCACAATACAACTAGTTATGCATGTTGTTTGTACCAAATTTCAAGTTTCTAGGTACAGTAGTTCCTGAGAAATCTTTGACACAAAATTTAAGGTAACTCATAAAATACACATCTCAGAAGCAAATATAACAAAGGGTAATAACTCTAAAGAACCTGGCCCAACAGCCCCAATTTTCTTTCCAACAATACAACTAGTTATGCATGTCGTTTGTACCAAATTTTAATTTTCTAGGTAGAGTAGTTCCTGAGAAATCTTTGACACAAAATTTAAGGTTACTCACAAAATACACATCTCAGTAGCAAATATAACAAACGGAAATAACTCTAAAGAACCTGGACCCACAGCCCCAATTTTCTTTCCCACAATACAACTAGTTATGCATGTTGTTTGTACCAAATTTCGAGTGTCTAGGTACAGTAGTTCCTGAGAAATCTTTGACACAAAATTTAAGGTAACTCACAAAATACACATCTCAGTAGCAAATATAACAAAGGGGAATAACTCAAAAGAACCTGGCCCCACAGCCCCAATTTTCTTTCCCACAATACATCTAGTTATGCATGTTGTTTGTACCAAATTTCAAGTTTCTAGGTATAGTAGTTCCTGAGAAATCTTTGACACAAAAAAAAGTTTACACACACACACACAGAAAAGTTTACACACACACAGAAAAGACAAAAACTATATACCCCTTCGGCATACATAGTATGCCGGGGGTATAAATAACCAAGTCCTGGGCCTTCTGGTTTCAGACAAGAAGATTTCTAACTGTTTTCCCTATATTAGTCTATATAAGATCAGTGGGCCCTGTGGTGGGGTGAATTTGGCCCCAAGGCTATGAATTGAACTATCGTGGTAGAGGTCCACTAGTCTGAAGCTTCATACCAACTATCTAAGACCTGGGCCTTTTGGTTTCAGACAAGAAGATTTTCAAATGTTTTCTCTATGTAACTCTGTGTAAAGCAAGTGAGACACGGGGCAGGGCAGTTTTTGCGCCCGGGCTATAATTTGAATAATCATAGTAAAGGTCCACTAGATGAAACTTCATACCGAATATCACAGACCTGGGCCTTCTGATTTCAGACAACAAGATTTTTAAAGGTTTTCCCTATATAAGCTTATGTAAAACCAGTAGGCCCTGGTGCAGGGGGCATTTTTGGCCCCATTGGTTGATTTGAGGTTTAACATCTCTGTCAACACTGTATAGGTCATTTTGGAGACGTTGCTTCCAATTTTGTTGGACTTTTACCAGACATTGAGATGAAATGACTTCTCAAGCCCTGTTGTCCAATAAAACCAATAGGGTTTATAAGCATGGACTGTCGGACTCGCACCACTTTGCTAGCGCAGGCTTAAGCACATGTGCTATCGGTTTCTGCTCTGCTTGGAAGCATCATACAGCCCATCTATTGCTTCAAGCCCCTATGGGCGGGGGTTGTTTTGGCCCCAGGGCTATAATTTGAACAGTCTTGGTAGAGGTCAACTAGATAAAGCTTCATACCAAATATCAAAGACCTGGGCCTTCTGGTTTCAGACAAGAAGATTTTTAAAGGATTTCCCTATATAAGCCAATGTAAAACCAGTAGGCCCTGATGCAGGGGGCATTTTTGGCTTCAGGGTTATAATTTGAACAATCTTGGTAGAGGTCCACTAGATGAAGCTTCATACCAAATATCAAAGACCTGGGCCTTCTGGTTTCATACAACAAGATCTTTAAAGGTTTTCCCTATGTAAGCCTATGTAAAACCAGTAGATCCTTGAGGGGAGGGGGAGGGCATTTTTGGCCATTATTTGAACAATCTTGGTAGAGGTCTACAAGATGAAGCTTCATACCAAATATCAAAGACCTGGGCCTTCTGGTTTCATACAACAAGATCTTTAAAGGTTTTCCCTATGTAAGCCTATGTAAAACCAGTAGATCCTTGTGGGGAGCGGGAGGGCATTTTTGGCCATTATTTGAACAATCTTGGTAGAGGTCTACTAGATGAAGCTTCATACCAAATATCAAAGACCTGGGCCTTCTGGTTTCATACAACAAGATCTTTAAAGGTTTTCCCTACGTAAGCCTATGTAAAACCAGTAGATCCTTGTGGGGAGGGGGAGGGCATTTTTGGCCATTATTTGAACAATCTTGGTAGAGGTCTACTAGATGAAGCTTCATACCAAATATCAAAGACCTTAGCCTTCTGGTTTCAGACTGGAATTTTTTTATAGGTTTTCCCAAAATAAGCCTATGTAAAACCAGTAGGCCCTGGTGTGGGGGCATTTTTGGCTCCGGGGCTTTGATTTGAACAATCTTCGTAGAGGTCCACTAGATGAAGCTTCATACCAAATATCAAAGACCTGGGCCTTCTGGTTTAAGACAAGATTTTTAAAGGTTTTCCCTAATCATGTCTATGTAAAACTAGTAGGCCCTGGTGTGGGGGCATTTTTGGCCCCAGGGCTTAAACTTGAACAATCGTGGTAAAGGTCCACTAGATGAAGCTTCATAACAAATATCAGAGACCTGGGCCTTCTGGTTTCAGACATAATTTTTAAAGGTTTTCCCTATATAAGCCTATGTAAAACCAGTAGGCCCTGGGGCAGGGGCATATTTGGCCCCAGGGCTTTAATTTGAACAATCTTGGAAGAGGTCCACTAAATGAAGCTTCATACCAAATATCAAAGACCTTGGCCTTCTGGTTTCAGACAAGAAGATTTTCAAAAGATTTCCCTATATAAGCCTATGTAAAACCAGTAGGCCCTGATGTGGCGACATTTTTGACCACAGGGCTATAATTTGAACAATCTTGGTAGAGGTCCACCAGATGTAGCTTCATACCAAATATCAAAGACCTGGGCCTTGCGGTTTCAAATAAGAAGATTTTTAAAGATTTTTGCTATATAAGCCTATGGTAAACCAGTAGGCCCTGGTGCGGGTGCATTTTGGGCCCCAGGGCTATAATTTAAACAATCTTGGAAGAGGTTCACTAGATGAAGCTACATACCAAATATCAAAGAGCTGGGCCTTGCAGTTTCAGAGAAGATTTTTTAACTTTTCAGTTAGAAAATCTATTTTTAGCTCCTGTGACCTAGATGTGCAACGGACCATAACTGTTTGAACAACTTTGAAAGAGGACAGACTAAGGATAGTTTCTGTGAAATTTGGTAAAAATCTAATCAGTAATTTAGGAGGAGATGTCATTTGAAGAAATTGTGGATGGATGGATGTTGAAGCCGCCGCCAGACAATGAGAGATCACAATAGCTCCCCTGGAGACTTCGCCTCAGGGGAGCTAATAATCAGCAATGGGGTGGCTTAATTAATTTATGCAGTGGGATAACCGTTCCAAGGCAGTTCTTCTGTTGCGGTTTATTTTTGTTATGGTTTGTCTTCGGGTGTTTGTGTCGCTTATATTATTTTATTTTGGATAGCCTATTGGCCATTTTGTGGGAAAGTAACTGTCGTTTTGGCTTTCCGCTATTGATGTTTCCAATAGGGTCTGTTGTTTCATGTTTGTGGTTCTTTCCCTTTGGTGTCTCTGATAGGAGCTGTGGGTTAATTGTATTGATTCCTGATCATTGCCTCCACCTCTATTTTTAATATTATTTGAAAAAAATACACTCTTCATTTGTATTTTTTTCAAATATAGCATTGGGGACCCCAATTATCTTCCAATGCTATATTCATAATTTCAAGGCAACTGGCCCACTGATTCCAAAAGAATTTTTCACCATAATTATATGGCCATGGTGGCCATCTTGGTCATGTGATCTGGGCCCATTGAACAAATTTCATTTATTCCATCCCATAAAATCTTATATGAAATTTGACTTCAATTGCCAAGCCGTTTTTAATGAATATTCAGTTATAATTTTGATATCTGAGTGACCTTGGTCCAAGGTCAAAGAGTAACCTTGACCTTTGATACACATTCATTTACATATTCAGTTGACTGCATCTACAAATTTAAAGTTCATATACAACAATACTTTCCTAAAATTTAACATTATTCACTTTTCCCCCAGATTAACTCTTATCATGCTGTTCACGACAACCCCTTTCTTTGGAAATAGTGTAGATCCAGATCAGATGTCTAAAGAAGCCATCTGATCAGGATCTACACTGTTTGACATTCAGTTTATGAATTTGTAGGAATAAATTACATCAAGTAATCTGACTGGTTCACTGTCAGAAATGGGTGTGGCTAAACTAAATAATCAGCAAGAGAAGGGTTAAAGCATATGCAACCAAATTAAGCCTTGGTGAAAATTGGGTCAAGGCCAAGACAAGGTCATCAGTTGAATAAACTGCGATGGGCCCAAAATTCAAATGCTACATAACCCAAACCCCAATGCTACATAATGTATTTTAAGGCTATTGCCCGACTGGTTCCAGAGAAGAAGGTTTTCGAAGCGTTTTCAGTATATATGGGCATGGCAGTCATATTGGTCATGCGACCAAACTCATATCTATTTATTGTCCTGTCTCTGTTCCTAAAAGCTTTCATATGAAATTTGGCTGCAAACAGTCCAGTGGTTTCTGAGAAAAAAAATCATATCTGAATGACCTGAAGGTCAAGGAATGATGCTGGCCTTGAATACTTACATATGAAATTTGGTTACAACTGACCCTGTGGTTTCTGAGAAAAATAAGTTTCAATTTTCATATCTTGGGGGCCAAGGTTTAGGATTTACCTTGACCTTCAATACTTCCTTAGTTTCAGTTACTCATTGCCACAAGGTCATCTAAGGGGCCCTCATTTTAACAAACTGATTGACCAAAATTCATAAAATCATTCTTTGATATAAAAAGATTGGGTACAACATAAATGTTATATGACAGACTGCATGCATGGTAGTGAACTCAATCATGGTTGATAACTTTGCTTCCCTCTTTAATTGCATGCTGGTGGGTCAGGCCTCAGATTCTATGATGGCTCCAGCGTAAAGGCTTACTTAAATTTTTAGGTAATGTCGGTTGGTACCTGATGCTCCGTCTCTGGTCAGGCCCACCGGAGTAAAACTGTTTTTTTTTGTTGTTGTTGTTGTTTTTTTTCTCCAGCATTTCAGTTATTTCATGCTGTTGAGTCCTCGTTGTTGCATCTCTGTAGAGAGAGAGAGAGAGTAAGAGACTGGAAGGTATATCTTAATACCCCACCACTATCCTGTGTTAGGGTATAACAAGAAATATCTTTAAAAAAGATATGCGGCGTAGATTTAATTGGAAGGTTGTTTAGGAACCAGTGCTTCAGCTGAAGTGCACGACCTGCCGGGTGCTTTTAGCTTTATGAGTGTTACCATATATGGGTATGACGGCCATTTTGGTCATGTGACCTGCACCTAAAATGGTTCCCCCAATAAATGCGCCTTATCGTAAGGAGCAAAAATATATCTTATACTTTAGTACTGTTTTCTGAATCGTTTGCAGGATAAAATGAATTCTCACTTTTCCAATACAAAAGCATATGTGTCAAAGTTTGACCTAGGCACAAAGAAAGTCAAGGTCAACCCAGGGTCACCATTTTAGCAATTTATGATGGGCCTACGTCCCAGATGCTATTTATCAAGTTTCGTGGAAATCTGCCCAGTGGTTCTGAAGAAGACTATTTTTGAAGGGTTTTTACCATATATGGCTTGGCGGCCATTTTGGTCATGTGACCTGGACCCCATGAGCAAATTTTGGTTTCCCCCATCCCATAGAGGCTCCATATGAAATTTGACCTTAATCAGCCTAACGGTTTCCAAGGAGAAGCAGTCCGCAAATTTTCACATTTTTCGCCTCAGCGAGGCTATACTAAATGGAATGTAATATTTCACAAGTTCATTGCTTAGATCTCATTGATATCTATCAGTATGCAAAAAATTGTTTAAATATTCCAAGCGGTTAAGTCACTATCACCAATTTTCACAAACGGGTTACGGACGGACAGACAGACAGACCATATATGGCTTGGCGGCCATTTTGGTCATGTCACTTGGACCCCATGAGCAAATTTTGGTTTCCCCCATCCCATAGAGGCTCCATATGAAATTTGACTTCAATCGGCTCAACGGTTTCCGAGAAGAAGCAGTTCGAAAATTTTCACATTTTTCGCCTCGGCGAGGCTATACTAAATGGAATGTAATATTTCGCAAATTCACTGGTTAGATCTCATTGATATCTATCAGTATGCCAAAAATTGTTTAAATATTCCAAGCGGTTAAGTCACTATCACCAATTTTCACAAACGGGTTACGGATGGACAGACACACTGACAGAATGACACGGTGATTTTAGGGCACTCTTAGAAAATCAACCGACTTCAGTCGGTCGCTTTTCTGCGGCCTTGCAATATGAGCTGCAATAGTGACAGCAACAATTGTCTAGCTATGAACTGGTTTACTGTATTCAAACAATTCAGATGTCACGCGAGGAAAAATAGCTTTGCTGAGGGCGGTGTCCCGCCTGTTTGAGCTAAGGTCAATGTAAAAGGTCAAGGTTAAAAACATGACCTCATTTCAAGTGCATATGATCTCAAGTATATGCACAACAAATAGGAAAACGTTATCATTTACTGTTTTTGAACACAAATTCTAGGGTTAACATTTAGGGCTGTCGCTATGGTGAACGTAAATGCATAGACGGACGAGCAAACAGACGAGCAGACAAACGGACGGAAACTTGATCTTATGTGCATCTAACTAAAACTCAAATTACACTTATTCCTTTTCAGATTTTATATAATATTAATGATATTCGAAAAATGTCCATTTTGTGTTAAAATGGAGGATATAAAGTATGCTGAAGACAAATGATACACTGCAACTTTTATTTAGCATATATTGTAAATTAAGCATCCGTCAATTTGTAATGCGATTATTACATGTTTTTGTCATGCTATATCTCTTTATTGGTTTCATTGGGCAACAGGGCTTGAGGTGCCATTTCATCTCAATGTCGGGTAAAAGTCCCACAAACTTGGAAGCAAAGTCTCTCAAATGACCTACACAGTGTTGATGGGGACGTTAAACCTCAAATCAAACAAACAATTCCTTTCGCGGAAAATTCTTCCTTTCGCGAAAGGAACCTTCCTCTCGCGAAATGATTCCTTTCGCTATATAGACCAACCACGTGAAATTAGGTCAAAATAGCTATTCACCTTAGCAGTTATAGAATTCACTAGAAACACAATTATACATATGACGTATGGTCATCAAAGGACAAGACGGTGAGCAAGCCGAAACTGTATATATTTTTCATTCATGTCTCACATAAAAAATGAAACATTTCCTAGGTTTAAACTTCGGTAAACTGTCGTATTTTTTGAGTAGATTTATTTATGCAAATCATTGACCAATGAAATGGTCATCTCCTTGGACATGTGGTTTTATTGACCAATGGAATAACGAAAAATGTAGGACAAAAGCAAAACCATAACGGCTATGCCGTAAAAAAATAGAAATTTGTCTGCTAAGCAACTTTCCATGGAGCTTGAAGGATTAAGTGCATATCCAAAAAACCAAATGCATCACGTGTACACGTCCGTGAAATGAAACCCCCTATGCCCTACTTTATTAAAAGAAAACTGGGGTTTATGGGGGTATACATGATTTATCTTATTTCTGCTCCAAGACAAAGCTTGTGAGAGCTGGTTTGAACTGCCTCAAGGCAGTTCTAACGAGCAGCCATCACTTGAACAAGTCCGTGAAATAAACACCCCCTAAACCCCACTTTATATAGAGAAAACTGGGGTTTAAGGGTGTATACGCTATTTTTCTTATTTTTGCTCCAAGACATAGGTTGTGTGTACTCGTTAGAACCGCCTCAATGAGGCGGTTCTAACGAGCACCCACAACCTATGTTTGGAGTAAAAAGGAAACAAATATTACAAATTTTCATCGGAAAAGTAGCCATTTTGGAGGATTTGTAAAAATACACTATTTCACACGGATGTGTTATCGTAATGCACAACCTATGTTTGCAGTACAAATAAGGAAAATATCACAGATTTCCATAGGAAAAGAAGCCATTTTGGAGGTGTGAAAAAATGCACTATGTTGCACATGCAGGGTGTTATCATAATAGCATTTACATTAAGACTGAGACAGTGTTCTGTTTGGGTTGTAAACCCTTACAGCACCAAAGAAATTCTTACACATTTTAAAATTTTATTTTCCAAGTTATTTTTCAGCAAAAATAAGGCTTGATTTTTTCAGCAGACAATTCACACATAATATTAAGCCTTATTGTCTCTGAAAAATAAGAAAAAGTATCTGTCATGATAATCAGATAAAGGGTCACTGATGAGGCCTAAATGGCCGAAACTAGCTAGTCTGGCCCTGAAAACATGTACACTCCATATTTCCCAGTTCTGTAATGTAAGGATAACCCTTTCTAGAACATATTTACAAGCTGCACATCATGTGAAAAAGTCTGTGAAATAAAGACCCCCCTAAACCCCACTTTATATAGAGAAAACTGGGGTTTACGGGGGTATACATTATTTTTCTTATTTTTGCTCCAAGACATAGGTTGTGGGTACTCATTAGAACCGCCTCAATGAGGCGGTTCTAACCAGTAGCCACATCCTATGTTTTAAGCATTTATGAGACAAAAATGAAGGATTTTCGTCAGAAAAGTAGCCATTTTGGAGATGAGAAATATGCACTATGTCGCACAGGTGTATTAGCGTAATGAACACAAACCTTCATAAAATTTTAAAAGTCACCCAAAAATGTAACCAATTCAAAATACCCCCCACAAAGCTATGTCCACATATTAAGTTTAAGTCAGTAATTTATGAGTGAAACATGAAATTAAGATGTCAAGATCCGCTTACAGCAATCAAATTTTCTTCTGAAATGCAATAAATAAAATTCACAAAACATCACAATTTCACACTATATGACCATGTTCAATGTTAGATTATAAAGCGTAAAGAAACCTTAAAGTTACTCTGTGGCCAAGCTTGCACTAGCAGTAGATGACATATTTTCAATCTTTTTTCATATACATGTATTTTTAAAATGTCTACCTACAAAAAAACTATAATAACCCTTATCTTGCTGTTCACGACAACCCCTATCTTTGCAAACAGTTTAGATCCAGATCAGATGGCTTCTGAAGAAGCCATCTGATCAGGATCTACACTGTTTGACATTGAGTTTATGAATTTGTAGGAATAAATTACATCAAGTAATCTGATTGGTTCATAGTCAGAGATGGGTGTGGCTAAACTGAATATTCAACAAGAGAAGGGTTAAGTACCAATGCTGATGGGTCATCTCAAACTTGTAACAAAACAATAATATTTGGAATAATTTATCCATTTTTATCTTGCAGCCTAGATCAGAGGCCACAAAACATGGGCTTCACTGTTTGTGAAAAAAGTTCAGCCATTTTCTAAATAAATTTTTACATCGATGTGATGGTCCTTAGAAAAAACCATCACGTCATGTCTAGAGCTAAAATGTATTGGCATTGTTTCTTTGACATAAACTTTTGTTATCACTGTCCCACCCTCCCCTGTTATGCACACCCTAGCCCTTCCAGACCACTCCCTGACCGTCCCGTCATACCCTAGACTAACCTGTCCTTTAGTCAGAGAGCATAACAACTAGAGCTGTCAGTGAAACTGACTAGGGCCCCGGCAGCGCTATCAGAGGAGTAAAAATTTGTGGACGGACAGACGGACAGACAGACAGACAGACGGACGGACCGACGGACAGACAGACAGAGTGATTACTATAGGGCACCCACACTTTCAGTGCGGGGCCCTAACTAGGGGACAAAAACATCCAGGGAAATTCATAACCTGAGTGCTTAAACATCTCTGGAGCAAAAATGTCTAAGGCCAAGTCTGGATGCCAAATGACATAAATTGACACATCCATCGACACCAGCTTACCCCAATACACAATAGCCCTATATACACAGTGCTCTCCACTATCCAACCCTTCAATACTGAACCCTCCTCAACTGTCCCGAACATATCCAAATCTGTTTTGTTCTATGTCTGCATCTACTTGTCAAATCTTGACGAAACATGCAGTGAGAAACGTCCTGGATTGCTATGACTGAGGTGCTAAACATTCGGTTTTTCGTTGTTCTGTTTTGCGCTGTGGTAATTTGCTAATCAAGTACAACCTCCAGACGCTTGCATTTCTGTTTACAATGTGAAAGCATGCTTTGGGATAACAACCATCTATAACTAAATGGTGATTTTCGGAAAGTAAACAACAATACTCGGGTGATAAAGGTTAATTGGGTATCCTGAAAAACTTATGGGTACATGGTACGGATTGATATCAATATACTTGTGTATCTGCCTTACAAATTTGCGTAAAATACGAAAATACGCCCCTTATTTGGGGCGCTGATTAACAGATAGAATGGGTGTGGCTAAATTAACTTATTCAGCAGGATAAGTATAAAGTCTTCAGAAGCCAAGACAACAGCTTGGAAAATGTTGTCTGTTTATGCAGTCTGCTCCAGGTTCTTGCCAACATTTTAAAGAATATTTTAGCATACAAGCAAACAGTGTGGACCCTGATTAGACTGCTCCCCGACTGCTCCTGGAGGAGCAACCTGATCTGAGACCACATTGTTTGCAATGATGACTTTTCATTACGATAACATACCCGTGCGTCATAGTGCATTTTTACATCTCCAAAACGGTAAATTATTGGAAGTTTTGTTTTGGAGTTTTACGGCCCAGTCAACACTATTTAGGTCATTTTTGAGCCGGTCAGTTTACCTATCAACACTTTCCTGGGCAGGCTTATACGTAAGCGGTTAACCAGTACAGTGCACATTCTTTCGCCAGAAACTGACAACTGCCCTTCTTGAATCAGCGGAAGGGAGAGAATGACCGTAGAAAAGATTTCATGATCAATCTCCACGAAAGAATGTTGCCGACCCCGGGAGTCGAACCCGCGTCCTCCTGATCACCAGTCAGACGCGCATCCGACTGAGCCACTGAGGCCGGCTCAAAAAAATTATGATATTATTCTTATTGATAGTCAAAACATAGGTTGTGGGTACTCGTTAGAACCTATGTCTAGGAGCAGAAATAAAAAAAAATAATGTATACCCCCGTAAACCCCAGTTTTCTCTATATAAAGTTGGGTGTAAGGGGGTGTTTATTTCATGGACTTGTTAGCGTGATGTAAAGATCAACTGAAACACTTTTTTTGATTATATGAACTAAGATTACTTGAAACAATAAGTGAAAGGCTGAACTTTTTGTATACAGTGTAGGCCCTGATCAGATGCACCAGTAACCTGTTTTGGGGCTTCCCATACATAATGATTCAAACCCTATGGATCATGGATTTCAACTTTGCCACATGCTGGAACCAGGACTCAAACACAGGCTGGAGCAGAGACAAGCAAGGGACATTACCCATGCTCTATCCAGGTCCCTAAGTCTCTCTTGGGCTATGAAAATGACAAAAATATAATAAATATACAGTAGAACTTCGATGGCTCGAACATCGATGGCTCGTTTACCATGTCTGAGTCGAACTCGTTCTTGAGCCCCTATGGAAATCCTCTACATAAGAAAAAGCGGGGGATAATTTAGCAGATTTAAGTCTTTTATCTTGCAAATGTATGCTTTGTGTACTAATTAGAATCGCCTCGATGAGGCGATTCTAATGAGTACACACAGCATACATTTTCATTATAGAACACCGAAAAGATGTCCAAAGTATCTTGTTATGCCTCCTGACAGTAACCCTTGGTGGCTCGAACTACCCCTGTCTCGAACGGAATTTCGAGGGCCCAAAGGTGTTCGAGCCATTGACGTTCCACTGTAATACTATTAGAAGGACCAACATCAGTTTCTTTATATTACTGTAATGATCGTAAGTATTGGGACTGATATACCTAAGCAAACAGTGCAGTCCCAGATCAGAATGCTCCTGAAGGAGCAGATCAGTGCAGAGACCCAGATCAGACTGCTCCTGAAGGAGAAGATCAGTGCAGACCCAGATCAGACTGCTCCTGAAGAAGATCAGTGCAGACCCAGATCAGACTGCTCCTGATCAGGGACTACACTGTTTGCCATTCCATCTGCACTTCTTTGACTCCTTGCTGAATCGTGAAACAAAATTTGTAAAAATTTTAGGAGAATTACAGCAAGTCCTCAAGGTGTGCGAATTTTTAGGATTTTTACAGTATACAAATATTTGACCCTTAAAGCATCAATGAGGACTGGCAGATGGCATTTTCAAATTTTTTTTTTCATCTTACTTTTCAGAGGAAATAAGGTTTGATCATCTGCTACTCTGACAAATAAGAAACATAAAGTGTCTTTATAAAAAGAAAGGGTGCTAGATTTTAAATTGCTTTTTTAGTATTCAGGAGCATTAAATGACAAAAAATGAAGTTAAAGTAAAATAGGTCAAGTTGAGTAAATGGTGATCATTCAATGGGCCAACACACAAGAAAAGGGCCTTTGCATTTTCAAAATTTCATTAGTCAAACGTATGTTCTCAGACAACTCTTGCATGAAGTTTCTCTTCTATATGCCTAAGAGAGCAGCAAAGACTTTAGCGAGACTGCCCAGCAGTCATATTGTTAACTGTTCCAGCTTTTTCAACAAAAATATTAGCATATTTGCCATATTAACCCTTGTCCTGCTAAATATTTATATATGCCAAACCCACTACTTATTATCAGCCAATCAGATTACTTGATGCAAATTATTGCAACAAAATTCATAAACTGAATGACAAACAATGTAGATTTTGTTTGATTTGAGGTTTAACGTTCACGTCAACACTGTAAAGGTCATTTTGGAGACATTGCTTCCAATTTTGGGGGACCTTTACCCGACATTGAGATGAAATGACATCGCAAGCCCTGTCGTCCAATGAAACCAATAGGTTTTATTAGCATGGACCGTCCGCCTCGCACCGCATTTCCTGGACAGGCTTAGATCCTCTAAGCGGTTTACCAGTACTAGTGTGCGGGCCGGATTCAGCTCTGCATGGAAGCATCATGCAGCCCATATATTTCTTCAAGCCCCTATGGGTGGGGGCCACAAACAATGTAGATCCTGATCAGATGGCTTCTTCAGAAGATGTAGATCCTGATCAGATGGCTTCTTCAGAAGATCTGGATCTTCATTGTTTCAAAGTTAAGATAGATCCGGGCTCAGCAGCACAAGGGTTAGGAATGAAAATCACTACCTTAACCTCCCTACTGTCGGTACGGTGTCAAATGGCCAATTTATTGGGGGAACCATTTGGCTAAGGACATCTTTTCTACACAAGAGTTAAATGATCAAAGTTCGAAATTAAGGATATGTTACCTAATGACATTGTCAATTTTTGAACAGCTGGCCCCTGCTGTTTTAGAAAGTAATAATTTTTTTAATTCTGCAGCTTTGATACTTTTTTAGGCTTTCATCTTTTTTGATATATTATGACAAGTGACAATAATTTAACATAAATCTTTCTCATAATATGGTCACAAGTACCAAATTAGGTAAGAACAAACTAACAGGTGTCTCTCCTAAATCTGTTAACAAATGCAAGTGGTATTAAATCATTAATCAGAACAACATACATGACTTTTTTTTTATTATGCAAATATAAATAGTTTATACCAACCACTTGTTTTACTTCCAACACTTTATATTTCTTCAAGCCCCGATGGGCGGGGGCTGTGGGGAGTGTAATGTGGTAGGTACCTCTGGTGTCTTTGAAAGACATTGCCAATGTTTGTGACGTCGTACCAAAGGTTGCATTTAATGCGTAACTATACCGAATTTAGTGACACAGAGGCCTTTCTGATAGTTAATCTTCATCAGTGTGTCTCAACCCCAATGTTATGCATGGCGTTTTGATGCTGTGATGTCATGACATCATGGAATTGATGTCTCAAACATTGGAAGGCCATATTGGAAAGTCATGTAAAATGTAGAGTGCAATGTCCATATAACCCTGATGAAGAGGGGAGACCCACGAACATTTGGTAAACAGTTGAAGTGAAACAAGTGGTTGGTTATTATTATTCCCTTATGGAAAAAATCTACAATTGTAAATAGTTTATATTAAATCTTACAGAAAACAGTAGAGTAACAAGTGTGTGGGTATTTAATCTATGTTTGGTGAGGAAAGTTTCTGAACATGACATTAATATTGCACTGTTGTCACATGAAAGCCCTGTTGTGATGTGACAGCATTAATATTGCACTGTTGTGATAGGAGAATATTAATATTGTACTGTTGTTATTGTATGGGTGTCAGATGTCAACATTACCCCTTAGCCTGCTGAATATTTGAATTAGCCACACCCCACTACTGATAATCAATCAGTCAGATTACTTGATGCAAATTATTGCAACCATTTCATAAACTGAATGACAAACAATGAAGATCCTGATCAGATGGCTTCTTCAGAAGCCATCTGATCTGGATCTTCATTGTTTGAAAGATAAGACATATCCAGGTTCAGAAGGACAAGGGTTAATTAATATTGCCATGCTGCCACATGACAGCATTAATACTGCACTGTTGTCACACAAGATTAATATTGGATTGTTGCCATGTGACAGCATTAAAATTGAACTGTTGTCATGTGACAGCATTAATACTGCACTGTTGTCACACAAGATTAATATTGGATTGTTGCCATGTGACAGCATTAAAATTGAACTGTTGTCATGTGACAGCATTAATACTGCACTGTTGTCACACAAGATTAATATTGGATTGTTGCCATGTGACAGCATTAATATTAAACTGTTGTCATGTGACAGCATTAATACTGCACAGCTGTAACATGACAAGATCAATATTGCTGTGTCGTCTCATGACAACAATGATACTGCACAGTTATTATGTGACAACATTTATATGGCACTATAATAATGTGGCAACATGAATATGACACTAGTCATGTGACAACATTTATATGGCACTATAATCATGTGATAACATTAATATGGCACTGTTGTCATGTGATAACACTTATATGGCACTATTGTCATGTGACAATATAAATATGGCACTATTGTCATATGACAACATTTATATGGCACTATAATCATGTGACAACATAAATATGGCACTGTTGTCACTTGACAATATTATATTACACTTTGTCACATGACAACATTAATATTGCACTGTTGTCATGTAACAACATTAATATGACACTGCTGACATGTAACAACATTAATATTGCACTGCTGTCACATGGCAACATCAATATGGCATAACTAACATGTGACAGTATTGCACTGTCCTCATGTGTCAACATATTTTGGCACTGTTCTCATGTGACAACATAGATATTGCACTATTGTCATGTGACAATATTTATACTGCACTGTTGTCATGTAAAAACATTAATATTGCTGTTGAAATGTGACAACATTAATATTGAACTGAAGGCATGTGACATATTAAAATTGCACAGGTCTCAAATAACAACATCAATTTTGCACTGTTGACATGTGAGAACATGAATATTGTACTGCTGTCACTATTGTCATTATTAGTATTAAACTGCTGTGGTGTCATAACATAACACTTAACAGCAATATTAATATTGGACCAATGTCACATGAAAACATTAATATTGCATTGTTGACATGTAACAAAATTAAAATTGCACTGTTCTTATGTGACAACATAAATAGTGCACTGTTGTCACCTGACAACATTTATTTTCACTGATGTGACATGGCAGCATAAAATTTAGACTGTCGGCATGTGACACCAATAATATTGCACTGTTTTCATGTTACAATATTAATATTGCACTGTTGCCATGTATATGACAACATTAATATTGCTCTATTGTCATGTGACAGAATTAACATTGCACTGTTGTCAGATGACAACATAAATACTGCACTGTTTTCAGATGACAACATAAATATTACACTGTTGCCAAGTGACAGCATTAATATTGCACTGTTGTCAGATAACAGCATTAATATTACACTTTTTTTAGATGACAAGGTGGTTCTTCTGTCGCGGATTATTTTTGTTATGGTTTGTCTTTGGGTGTTTGTGTCGCTTTTATTATTTTATTTTGGATAGCCTATTGGCCATTTTGTGGGAAAGTACAGTAGTCACAGATAAGATTGACTAGGCGGAGCTATCATTTGCACCTGCCTTTGGAATGTTCTATTCACAAAAAGGTAATCCAAGTCACCAAATTGTGTGAAATCAACTGTTACATTGGCGTATATGGCTATTTGCCGCTTGCAGAAAGCATGCGAAAGGCACTCTACCGAATCTTTGACATATATTGACAACACATGAATAGCTCTGCCTAGTCAATCTTATCTGCGTCTACTATAACTGTCCTTTTGGCTTTCCGCTATTGATGTTTCCATTAGGGTCTGTTGTTTCATGTTTGTGTTTCTTTCCCTTTGGTGTCTCTGATTGGAGCTGTGGGTTGATTGTATAGATTTCTGATCATTGCCTCCACTTCTATTTTTATATTAACTAATATTACACTGTTGCCATATGACAACCTTAATATTACACTGTTGTCAGGTGACAAAATTAATATTGTACTGTCGTCCTGTGACAGCACTTATACTGCCTTTTGACATGTGACAACATTATAGACACTGACCCATGTGACAACATAAATATAACACTGTTATATTGTTCTGTTGTATTCTAAAATCACTAGAGAACTGCTTGTTTCTCAGGACAAATGCTGTTCCTTGGGTGCAATTTGTGCCTTCCTCTGAGCAAGAGGTCAGTATATTCCCATTGGTCAGCTGACACCTGTCAAATTGACAAATGCCAGCACACTGGAGGCCTTGGGAAGAGCAGTTCATAAACTAATCCCATTTAGCAAGATGGGGGTAGCCCCTATGTGCTTTTAGCACCCGGTTACCTTACAAAATCTATCAAGTCAAGCTCTGTTGTAATGTTGTAGTTGACATGTGAAAAATTAATACTGTCATGTGACAACGTAAGTATTGCACTGTTGCAATGTAACATTAACCTTTAGCATGCTGATATTTTTTCAATACTCGCCCTTTGGAGTGGGTACCCTTATTTGGCAGCCATAATTTCCTTATACCTGAACCAATTCTGCTCATACTTTGATACATTATAGGCAAGACATCTGCCGCCATTTCTACCGGAAATATTATGGGTCACGTGACTTCCAAATATGGCGGTCACGTGATCTGACCGTTTAAGATACTTAAAAAAAGAACTACAAGACAATAGCGCTCAGTGCGTGCTTTGAAGGATAAAATTGATAGCTCCTGTAGCTACCTATATTATGGCCGGTAGTTGTTTAGATTGATTGGGTCTAGTATACACAAAATTGTGATAGAACAGGTAAGGGCGATCTGTTGAAAGCTGGTACTTGAGCAATCATCGATTTTAACGTCATTTCCGGATGTAAAATCTAACAGCGGGTAATGTTGGTACAATCTGTGACCTACTAAGAGAGAAGGATCCCTCCTGCATTGGACAACCTCATCGGATGGGGTGTAATTGCTTCCTTATAAGCGTGATAAGCTGCTCAGTTTGGACCACCCCACTTGGGCGAATGAAGTCGCCTCCAGAGCGCTGCAGGTTAATATTGCACTGTTGTCATGTGACAGTATTTATATTGCACTGATTTCATGTGACAACATTAATATTCATATTGCTTTGTTGTCACATGATAACATGAATAATGCACTGTTGTCATGTGGCAACATTAATATTGCACTGTTGTCACATGACAATATTAACAATATTGCACTGTTGCAATGTGACAATAAGCCCCCGCCCATAGGGGCTTGAAGAAATATATGGGCTGCATGATGCTTCCACGCAGAGCTGATTCCGACCCGCACACTAGTACTGGTAAACCGCTTAGAGGATCTAAGCCTGTCCAGGAACCACGGTGCGAGGTGGACCGTCCATGCTAATAAACCCTATTGGTTTCATTTGGCGACAGGGCTTGAGATGTCATTTCATCTCAATGTCGGGTAAAAGTCCCACAAAATTGGAAGCAACGTCTCCAAAATGACCTTTACAGTGTTGACGGGGACGTTAAACCTCAAATCAAACAAATGCAATGTGACAATATTAATATTGCACTTTTGTCACAAGACAACATTAATATTGCTCTGTTGCAATGCGACAAAATTAATATAGCCCTTCTGTCACATGACATTATTAATATTGCACTGTTGTCATATGTCAATGGAATGTGCACCATATTAGTATAAAATAGAAGTGAAGGCAATGAACAGGAATCAATACAATTAACCAACAGCTCCCATCAGAGACATCAAAAGGAAAGAAACACAAACATTCCGCTGACTCAAGAAAGGCAGTTGTCAGTTTCTGGCGAAAGAATGTGCACTGTACTGGTTAACCGCTTACATACAAGCCTGCCTAGGAAAAGTCTGGATAAGTAAACTGACCAGCTCAAAAATTATGAGCCATTAAACTCTAAACAAACAAACATCAGTGCAATATCCCTATACCTTATTTACCCTTTGTTTTAGGACAGACAGGCCTAAGCAAACACTGTAGACCCAGAAGAGATGCCACAGTATGTGGCATCTCAGCAGGGTCTACACTGTTTGCCACTCATCCAGCTACTTTTAGACACATCAGGTAGTAAATTGTGGTATATATACATGTACCCCTGTATTTTCCTATATAAAATGGATGTTCTAATGTTTTCATAACATGGACTGGTTAGCATTCATCTTTGCAGGGAGTCAATTTTAACAAAATGACAGTGATTTTTTGCTAGTTGTTATTTTTTTACAACCATAAAATGACTAAGTAATTTACTTTAAGTGTCAAACCTGTCAGATCTAGTTATTTTATCAATTAGAGTTAAACCAACTTAAACCTGAAATTAAAAAAAAATCCTTATTCACTGAACATAATTTAAGGCCGGTTCAGCAAAAGAGTGCATTAATACACAGCCAAATAAATCTGAATTTTCATGCAATTCTGATCATGGTCTAAGCTGCTTTCACAAAAACAGTAAATCTTTGTGACACACTGTGCATATGGTAACAGAAAACTGATAAGGTTACAGGGATACACAGTATGCTGTTGTTCATTTCTAGATCATTTTAAAAACATTTTGCTTTCCTAAAGCCCATTTAAGGTCGTTACAAGAATTCTTCAGAATATAAAGTGTCAAAATCATATTTTGGAGAAAATTTTAAGAATGATAAGAGTGACAATAAAATTTAGTGCATTACACAGGTCAACAAACATGACTGCATTGAAGAAAGAATATCAAAATTTGAGCCAGGTCACTAGAAATCTACAAATCATCATGTTTACAAGTCTGTGCGATGGACACCTCTGTTAATCCCACTTTATATAGAGACAAGAATTCCGCCGAAGGCTATGTCGCGCCTGTGGGGGCGCAAAGTCATCAAAGCATGACATGTAGGTCAAGGTCAACCATAGATGCTTGCACAAAAGATTCCATTCTCAAATGCAAGCTTACACTAAGTATCATTAATGAAGCTCTAATAATTCTTGAGAAATGAACTTAACCAATAGGGGGAACGCTAGGGTGGTCGCAATATTTTACAAAGTCAGTGAACCATGAAATATAGGTCACAGTCAAATATGGATGCTTGCATTTAAGTTACCATCCCCGGATACAAGTTTGTACCAAGTATCATTAATAAAGCTCTTATAGATCTTGAGAATAAACTTGACCATTAGGGTGAACACTAGGATGGTCGCAATATTTTACAAAGTCAGTGAACCATGAAAAGTAGGTCAAGGTCAAATATCGACGCTTGCATTTAAGTTGTCATCCACAGATACAAGTTTGTACAAAGTATCATTAATGAAGCTCTTATAGCTCTTGAGAAATAAACTTGACCATTAGGGTGAACGCTAGGGTGGTCGCAATATTTTACAAAGTCAGTGAACCAAATGTAGGTCAAGGTCAAATATGGATGCTTGCATGTAAGTTGTCATCCCCAGATACAAGTTTGTACCAAGTATCATTAATGAAGCTCTTATAGTCCTTGAGAAATAAACTGGACCATTAGGGTGAACGCTAGGGTGGTCGCAAATGTTGACGCCTTGACGAACGTACTAACGAACGGACGGAAACTGTGGTTTATGGGGGTTTCATTATTTTTCTTATGTCTGCTCCAAGACATGGGTTTAGGGTTCTGACGAGCATTTATAAGAAAAATATCACAGATTTTCATCAGAAAAGTAGCCATTTTGGAGATGTGAAAAACGCACTATGTCGCATGGGTGTGTTATCGTATTGTTTCACTAGAAAAATAACCAATTTGGAGATATAAAAGAATGCACTATGTCACATGGATGTGTTGACATTACATGCCTCACAATAAAATATTGAGATTTCTCAGTGAAATAAAAATTATATTTTCAGTTTCAAACAGTGAAAATACAGTTTTTTTTATATTTTTTTCACTGTTTGTAAATTCCATTTATTGTGAAAAAATGAACTGTACCCTCTGTTTAATTATTTGAAGTCATTTTGCAAAAGCTACTCACATTTTTCTAGCAAAAAATACCAAAGTATAAGATATTGTATCTGCAAGAACAGTCAATATTTTGGCCACTTACAAGCTCGTTAAGCTAACAATGCTGTAAACTACTGGACCCTTATAATTCTTCATACACTATCAAATATTCTAATAAGGCAGGGTATGACGGACAGGCATATGAAATAATGTAGATTTCTCAGGATACATCTCAAATATTTTTATTCAAAGACTAAATGTTATTTTTGACAAGGCCTTGAATTTAATTATAATCAAGATACTGTATACTTTAATATTTCTGTTTTACACCTTGAAGCCCAAACTCCAAGGGGTATTTTTTCTATAGTGTCACAGCTAGGGTTAGAAATATCTCTAATTAGTGACTTTCTTAAAATTGATATTTCTTTAAACCCTTAAATTGTCAATCACAACATTTGCAGACATCATTTTCAAATATTTTTCTCTGGTCAGAGAAAATTAGGCTTGACATTACATAAAATTTCAAGCATTATTTTACCTGAAAAATAATGTAAAAGTCTGTGTAGCCACTTGAGCCACATCAAATTTTACTGTGTGACTGTGTCAGGATTCAGAAATGACTCATCCATTAATAATAATAACAATAATAATGATAATAATAATAATTCACTTTATTTATAGAAGGTAACACATTATCTTCCATGTGGCCCTCTTTTCTTCGTCTTCCTGGGTAGAAACCAGTATTAAGCAATGTGAATAAAGTCCCTTGCTGAAAGAAACAACATTTGGCGCTGGCGGTCATCAAACTGGCTACCTCTTTATCCCCAATCCGATGCTTTACCACTGCACCAGAGTGCTCCACAAATTGAGAGAATGACCATAGAAAAGATTTCATGGTCAATTGAGAATGCTGATGACCCAGGAGGTATCGAAACTTTACCGGTGTTTGCCCATTTGTTCAAAGCATCATTAGCTTAATGAGCCCATTAGTGGTCAAATTGTTAACTGTTCTACCAGCTACATTATCTTGTACTTTGGTATTTTTGCTCAAAAACTGTGAGCAGCTTTTGCATTTGCAAAAGTTGCTCACATTTTTTCACATCAAGGGCATCTCAGAAGATGTAAACATTGTTCAGAACTCTAAGGGAGCGTTCAAATAAAGATCACAAGGACATAACGAGTGAATTAGGCACAAGTTTGTTTACTGTTCACTTGCATTTGTAACTGTTTTATCACTATGATAATTTTATTTCTTCTACAATAGAAAGCGCTTCCAAGGTTTTTGTTTCATTCAGCTGATGTGTCACTGCGCTCACTACCATTTGCATAGACTGTATGTTAAGAGTGAACTGTATTAAGAATTAGACGCAAGCTCTATAAAAATGCATGTAACATACTGTTTATTGACTCAGCCTATTTTAACCACTTGTATACTAGTGAACTCTTCCATTGTTATATGTTGGACAAGTCCATTTCCCATATAAGGGTGTCAGGCCTATTTTTTCGTTTTTATTCTATTTTAGAAGGATAATTCTGTTAGCAAACAGTGCAGGCCCTACAAGCTCACTCGTTTCTTTAGCGGATATTCAACCTCCCTCGGTTTATAAATCCAATATTTAAAATGGGCTGAGTAAAAAACTATTTTTCCCATGCCATGGCTAATGTGTTTTATTTTTGACACTGTAAATAAAAAATATAAAAATATAAAAAAGTATAAAGAAAGATCAAAGGGTAAAATGATTTTCTAATATTGCTTTTATTGTTCAAGAATTCTTTAAACCCTGTTATTTCCCTGCTGCAAATCTTTTGAAATGCCCAAATCTGAAATGGCTGCGGGCTTTAAAATGACACATAAATCATATAATTATACCATACTTTATCATAAAAATTTCATAGAAATGACCCGAAAAACCATTAAAAATTGTTTACTAAATTTGAAACCAAATATTTGACACTTAATCAAAGGGAGACAGTGCTCAACAAAAACGGGCCATGTCTGAGGAAAGGAGAGCGTCAACTCAGACAAATCTTTGCCCTCTCTTATTCCCCATATTTACTGATTCTCTTTACAGTTTTTGGAAAATAGCCCATTCCAAACTGAGTTCAGCTTTGACCATACAGTGAAAATATGCAGACTGATCGCAGGTTTTTTATTCTTTTTTGCTCTGATGAACTGACTGTAATAAACAAATGACCCTTCAATGTTTAGGATAGTGAGTAAATTTGTTTTATAAACTTAAGTGTTTGAAATAAACAGGGTATTTGTGTTCAAACTCAACAATAAAACCAGCACTGGACACTCAGTTTGCACCCAATCACGAAAACACGCCTATATAACTCTGACCTCCTTGAACTTTTATATAGTAAAGCTGGGGTTTGCAGGGATAAACCTTATTTTTCTTATTTCTATATTTTGAGCAATTTTTCATCATAAATTTTACTTTTTTACAGGGGTAAAATTTACAGCATATTTTTATAGGCATAGCTTCAGGTAAGGGGTCCTTCTTCCCCACGGCAGTCCTCATTTGGAACCAACACCCTGACGGCCTTGTCGCAGCCCCCAGCTTGGAGACCTTCAAGTCTGGGATCGCCGCAGCCCACCACTTCTAAGCCAGCTGGTGGTTTTTAACCTGTTTTTAGTTTTTGACCCTCCCTCACACATGTACATAATCACCATGGTGCGAGTATGCTATTAGATTTGCAGCCCTGCACAACACAAGAAGAAGAAGAAGAAGGCATTTCTTTTTCATTTGAACAGTACTGTTTTTTTTTTCCTCACAAAAACATTTGTTGTGGATATTTTAATGGATACCCACAACATATGTTTTCATGCCGAAATAAGAAAAATAATATGCAGATACCCCTCTTATTTGGGGCTAAGATCAGACGTTAACCCTTATCCTGCTGTTCACAACAACCCCTACCTTTGCATACAGTGTAGATCCAGATCAGATGGCTTCTGAATCTGATCAAGATCTACATTGTCATTCGGTTTGTGAACATGAAAGAAAACATTATATCATCTAATCTGATTGGCTGATAGTCAGAAATAGGTGTGGCTAATTAAAATATTCAGCAGGATAAGGGTTAAGTTATGAAAAAAAAAATAAAAAAAAAATAGTGAGGTTCTGGTAAAAAAATTGTGAGATCACAAATTTTATATTAGATGTATAGGGAGATTTGGGAGACAACATGTAAAATAGCGTTTGTAAGGAGCCAAAAATTAGTGAGTCTCACTAAAAAGGAGGGAGACTTAACATGACTGTATGATGTTAGTTTATGGTTCCAAGACACAAACAGTCTGCAAAGTCATTTTTGATAAGCCCAATTCAAGCAAGAAACCAGAACTAGATTAAGAGGATAAGCTAGAAAAAATTAAGGAATAATTTTCCTTAACTCTCCTCTAAACCCACTGTATATAAAGACAAGAATTCCGCCGAAGGCCATATTGCGGCTGTATAGGTGCAAAGTCACCTAACCATAAAATCTGGGTCAAGGTCAAACACGGATGCTTGCATAAAAGCTGCCTTTCCTATATGGAAGCATGTACATGTGTACTGAGTATCATTAATGAAGCTCTTATAGTTCTGAGATATGAACTTAACCCTTCTTATCCAATCACAAACTTTTTTCTGTTTACATCACTTTTATGTTATACACTGCAAACTGAAAATATAACAGTTTGAATAAAAAAAGTAAAACAAACTGTACCGAAACTGTATGCTATATTTTCTAGATTCAAAATTTTCATTGTTGTAAAATAGGTGCTGCAAAAGTAGAAATATTTCTCAGCGGGAAATAGCCATCTCAGCACCCCTCCTTCCCATCCCCAACCTGGGGAATATCACTTTTATATTTTCAAAAAGATTTTGGAACCATGGTACCATAAAAATTCTAAAACATTGGACACCTTGCTGTAATTCTCCTAAAATTTTACCAAATGTTTCATGATCCGGCAAGGAGTCCAAAAGGTGCAGACGGATTGACAAACAGTGTAGACCCTGATCAGACTGCTCCTTCAGGATCTGAGTCTGCACTGTTTGCTTGGACTGGCCAACACTGTAGACCCTGATCAGACTGCTCCTTTAGGAGCAGTTTGATCTGGGTCTACACTGTTTGCCTAGGCCTATCTGTCCCAATACCTAGGATCATTAAGATAGATTTAGACATATGACCTCTTGCATAAACAAATCTCCTCCACATCTTGGTGAACGGTTAGACTGTGCTTATGTACAAGCTCGCCTGAGCCTCGGCTGGTTGCCACGGCAATAAAAACTCTTTTCTCAAGAGGTGGCTTGTGTGATTTCTTGCACCTTGGTAAGTGAATGAAGTCTCCTTCAGTCATTCATGCTTATATTATTGACTTAAAAAGTACAAAATAATTTAGGGGCTTTAACCCTTTCACCCCTGACTTTTTTAAGTGGACTCTTCCACCTTTGAATACAGACACCTCCATTGTTTAAAATAGGGGGTTTAGTCAATAAGCATGAACAGAATAGCAAATAGTGTAGATCCTCAGATGAGATGGCTCATTATTAGCTATCTGATCTGGATCTACACTGTTTGCCTAAGTATCTGTATCAGAATGCTGGGCTGAAAGAGTCAATTTTTAAGTATACTCAATCTGTTCGTGCCTACAAATCAGCCAGGTGTGTTTCTATTTATAACAATAAAATCATAATTTATGACTGAGCTGTTTTCTAATTTGAATAGGCACCATTTTCAAATATATATTTATCCCAAGAAACATTTTCTGGCCTATATAATGCTGACAGTATTGTGGGCCATACTCTATAGTTTCGAGTCAAATGGATACACCTACCCGAATTCCAATTTTTATAAGGGAAACAACTTTCAAAACTTCCTGTTTGCTTTCCTAATCAAAGCATCCTGAAGTCAAAAAGTGTAGACCCTGATCAGACACCCCATTCTGTGTCATCTGATCTGGGTCTACCTTGTTGGCAAAGCCCAACCCATGATTCCAGTCCAGATTCTATAGATAACCCTCTTAACATTACGATATCATACCCGTGCAACATAGTTAATTTTTTCACATCTCAAAAATGGCTACCTTTGTGATGAAAATTTGTGATATTTTATTTATTTATCTTGCAAACATAGGTTGTGGGTGCTCGTTAGAACCGCCTCAATGAGGCGGTTCTAACGAGTACCCATAACCTAAGTCTTGGAGTAGAAATAAGAAAAATAATGTTTACCCCCATAAACCCCTGTTTTCTCTATATAAAGTGTGGTTTAGGGGGGTGTTCATTTCACGCACCTGTTCACGTGATGAACATTGATAAGAATAGCATTTATAAATAACCATTACCTGTATTTTCTGACATGTCAGTGATAGTCACGTAGAGTTCAGCAATGAAAAGCTTAGACGCCTCCATGGTGTAGTGATTATGCTACTTGCCTTGTAAACCAGGGGTCGCAGGATCGATTCCAGACTTCTACAGACTTTTGAATGAGTCTTTAAACCGAGATCCCGTCTCCGTATGACCTTAGCTGTTGGTGAGACGTAAAACTCGAACACTCACTCACTCCTGTTTGCATTCCTAAACAACACACTGAAAGTACTGGTAGGTCGATTGTCTGAGAGCAGGCTGAGTCCTGGACTGAGACTTGACCCTTAAATTCCAGTTTTTAAGCAAAATGTGTAGACCCTGATCAGATGCCGTGTTCTACTTCATCTGATATGGGTTTACACTGTTTGCTAAGCCCAACCCATGATTCCAGTCCAGATTCTTTAGGTAACCCTCTTAAACATTGATAAGAATAGCATGGCTATTTTCTATAAATAACTGTTTTTGTTTGTTGGTTTGATTTGAGGTTTAACGTCCCCGTCAACACTGTAAAGGTCATTTTGGAGACGTTGCTTCCAATTTTGTGGGACTTTTACCCGACATTGAGAAGAAATGACATCTCAAGCCCTGTCACCCAATGAAACCCATAGGGTTTATCAGCATGGACGGTCCGTCTCGCACCGCGTTTCCTGGACAGGCTTAGATCCTCTAAGCGGTTTACCAGTACTAGTGTGCGGGCCGGATTCAGCTCTGCGTGGAAGCATTATGCAGCCCATATATTTCTTTAAGCCCCTATGGGCGGGGTCAAAATAAATAACTGTTACCTAGTCTGACAAGGCAGTGAGTCACATGGACTTTAGCACTGAAAAGCTTACTGCGCTTTATAACTTGTTTGACTGATATAAACACTGGACAAAAAAAACTGAGCTCTTTCTGAAAAGGGTCTAACAGAGGAAAAAAGTGCTACGATTCCAACTGACAATGATGTCAAAAATACCAAAAATACTTTTGAATGGGTTGCTTCCCCTGAATGCATGCTTTGGTTGCCATCAGTGATGATCACAAACTTTGCTTGGATCTTAAGGAGAATGGGAATACCTTCAGGGGAGGCAACTGCTGCAAAAGTATTTTTGTCTCCCATGTCAATAGAGGTCAACTCTTAAAGGAAAGAATTTGCTCCTGAGGAGCAAATTCTTTTCTTTAAGAGAAGACCCCTTTTTCAGTGGATTAGGGCTTATAGAAAAGCAAACAGGAAGTCCCGAAAGTTGTCTCCCTTTGAAAAATGATGGAAAAATGTGCCAGGAGTTCCCAGAAATGTATAGTATACAATTATTTGAAGACTATTTGAACAATAGTCAAACTATTGCTCCAAGGCCGAAGAATGCAATAGTGCATCAGGTTGTCCACAACAACTGGGGGCAATATTTTTGACTATTGTTTAAACAGCCATCAAATAACTGTTTTATTACCCAATCCAGTATACAGATTTATTATTTATATGGACACTTTCCCCATGTGAGTGAGTGTGTGTTTGAGTTTTACATCCCACCAACAGCTAAGGTCATATGGAGATGGCCCTGAAGGAACTTCAGTTGTTTGGTATAACAGAAAATATTGGCAATACTTATTATATTCAAATCATTGTTTTCTGGTAATAATTAAACTAATTTTCAGTTAAATATGGCACAGACTGATTCAGCCGGTTGGTAAACATGCAAACAAGAGCTGTCCCAGGACAGCATAGTTAGCTGCCTATCTATTGGTCAGTTACAGTCACATGTACATCAGCAGTATGAGTGTTGTCGTACATGTAATTTGGGGTTTATTGGCAACCAATCCACCAAAAAATGGCCAATTATTTATCTTTACATTCAATAGTGTTATTTAAACTGATACAGTCTGGTTTGAAACCAAGCGATAATGCTACAGAGAATACAGGGAAATTCCTTTGTTAAGGCCACCTTTGGGACTGTTCAAAAGTGGTCTTTAAGACCACTTTTGAAAAGTCACTAAGGTGGTCTCTTACTAGAGGACACTGGATGTAAAAAACAAAAAGAAAGAATAACTGGAGCCTTCACAATATGCTTTTAAAGGCAGAATTAGTCTTAATGTAAGCTGGTCTTAATAAGGGCTTTTCACTGTATGTTGTGAACTAATAGAGAAGAGAACTACAAATGTTTCTGAAGGACACAGAATGATGTTCTTACAATCCAACACTACCCAAAATCCCAATCAAAGGGACATAAGAACTGAAAAAAAAATGCAATCTAAGCAGTTTACATCACTGTTTGGTGAAGAACAGGTATTGTTTCAAGTGTTTTTAATTTGTGAAAATTTGTTTTAGAACCACCTGGGTGTTTTAAAACTTGGGTAAGTCAACACTTACGCTGCCATTTATGTGCCTTATAAAATATATGGCTTCTATGACAATTGAAGTGAGAACCTCAGAATGTCTCAAGTATTTATCAAGTCTGAAACATGGCCAAAATCCAAAACTGTGTTTGTACAGAACAAATCAAAGACGATTTTATGCGCTGATATGAACATCTTATATATTTGTAAGATAACATCTAAGACGTTTGTTTGTATTAGAGTTTAACGGCCCAATCAACACTATTTCAGGTCATATCTGAGTCGGTCAGTTTACCTATACACACTTTCCTTGGCAGGCTTATACGTATATGCGGTTAACCAGCACAGTGCACATTCTTTTGCCAGTGACTGACAACTGCCCCCATTGAATCAGTGGAAGGGAGAGAATGACCGTAGAAAAGATTTCGTGATCAATCTCCACGAAAGAATGTTGCTTACCCCGGCAGGTATCAAACCTACATCCTCCTGATTACCAGTCAGACGCGCATCCCACAAGCTACGGAGGCCGGCATAACATCTAAGATGTACATCTAAGATGTACCTTAAAGTAAAGCTGATAAAACAATGGTGAAGGAATGGACAGAGTTGTTGAAGGAACAGACATTACAGATACAGAGGAGCCTCGTTATAACGACACTCTGACTAAGTGTGTTCACAGGGTGATTAAAATTTTGGTTAGCCCTTATCCAACTGAACATGACAACTCCTACCTTTGCAAACAGTGTAGATCCAGATCAGATGGCTTCTTCAGAGATCAGGATCTACACTGTTTGTCATGCAGTTGGTAACCTGAATGAATACATTATATCAAGTAAATTGATTGGCGGGTAGTCAGAAATTGATTTATTCAGCAGGATAAGGGTTAAGCACACAATTTCCTGTCCAAAGATGCCATTTTGCATATCATGATTCACATATAATGTCAGGAATCATGGTACTGCTGAACTTCAATGGCACATATAATGCCATGAATCATGGTACTGCTGAACTCCAATGGCACATATAATGCAAGGAATCATGGTACAGTTGAATTTCGGTGGCACAAATAATGCAAGGAATCATGGTACAGATGAATTTCAATGGCACATATAATACCAGGAGTCATGGTACAGTTGAACTTCAATGGCACATATAATGCCATGAATCATGGTACAGTTGAATTACAATGGCACATATAAAGCAAAGAATCATGGTACAGTTGAATTTCGGTGGCACATATAATGCAAGGAATCATGGTACATTTAAATTTCAATGGCTCACATATAATTCCAAGAATCATGGTACAGCTGAACTTCAATGGCACATATAATACCAGGAATCATGGTACACTTGAACTTCAATGGCACATATAATGCTAGGAATCATGGTACAGTTGAATTTCAATCATGGTACAGATAAAATTCAAGGGCTCACATATAATGCCAGGAATCCTGGTACAGTTGAAATTCAAGGGCTTATATATAATGCCAGGAATCAGTTGAATTTCAATGGCTCAAACATATTTGGGCTCATGAAACTTTGCACAAGATAGGGGTAGGTCAAGCCAGTGAAGTTGCATTCAAAATTCAAAAGAACCACAAAAATCATGAAAATTCCGACACCATGAGGACTTGCTGTAATTCTCCTAAAATTTTAACAAATTTGTTTCACGATCCAGCAAGGAGTCCAAAAGGTGCAGATGGAATAGCAAACAGTGAAGACCCTGATCAGACTGCTCCTTCAGGAGCAGTCTGATCTGGGTCTGCATTGTTTGCATAGGCCTGTCTGTCCCAATTCTTAGGATCATCACGGTATATATTTTTATAAGACAAGGGAAAGAATGCTTGCTACTGTATAGAACAAAAGAAAAACACTGCATAATATTGTACAAGAAAATGTGATACATTTGATCTAAAATTTGCAAAAATATTTATTTTTATTTTTTTTGTAAATGAGGAAAACTATAATGCTATTTATGGAGAGATAGCTATGGTGGGGTATGTATTAGGTGTACTAGATAAGTTTATAAAAAAATCTCATAAAGTGAAGGTTCTGGCTATGTAATTATATCATGAAAAAAAAAATAGTTATAATAAAATGAACTGACAACAGAACATACAATTCAGTAGATATTTATGAATGAAGAATTCATAAATTTCCTAAAAATAAACATCTAAAATATACATTCTCTATTTATTGATACATCTAATATGAAATACATTCTCTATTATTTATACATCAATGGAACCTATAACATTAAGTATACACACAAAAAAAAGATTTGGAAATTTCTACTTATTTCATTCATACTTACAATACATCCACAATGCTATGACATTGAAAAATAGTATAGTTAGAGTAAATTAAAGTATTTTTATCATAAAAAAAATTATTTCGGACAAAAATTGTGTGACGGTTGGATGCTGGGTGGCAAGACAACCCATAAGGCAGTAAATGCAACAGGCATACATTTTGCTCATCGTAAGTGTTACAAAAATTCAAGCAAACAGTGCAGACCCTGATCAGATGCCGCCAAAATGCAGCCTCTGATTGGGGTCAATGCTTGAGGTACAAGAAGTTTTGTAAAACTTACAATAAATGAAATTATGGAGCCACCTCTTGAATTATAAATGGACCTTGGTTCACGTATGATTTGCCAGTATACACAGCCCAAGGGAACTAACTCTTACTCCAGCTGTTGATTTGATTTTGCAGGATAACCTTCCTGCGGGACTACTGAATTACAGGTAAGTCTAGGCAAACTTTTTGAACAGGAACTACACTGAGCTAATTCTACAAGGTCTGTACAGACGCATCAGTCTTTTGGGGCCATAACTGAGAGGGAGACACATTTGTCCCTAAAAATATTAATATATCTCCAATGCATTGCAATAAATGTTCCCAAAAGTCATCCTAGATGGCCATTAACTCTAGCAACAGCAAATTATGCGTCCCTTAATACTGTTCAAGGGATACCCTTGAAAAACTGTTTGAAAAATGTTATTTCTAGAGCAATAAATGTCTGTGCTAGCTTAATGGAAAAACAAAAGTACAAATTTTTATCCTTCAAGTGCAGTCTGATCCCTACATTTATGGTAATTTCCCATATAAACAATCACCACTGCGAACCCAGATATATCTTTTTTTTTTAAAACAATATTGATCCAGATCAGCTGGTAGGTTAGCTGATGATCAGGATCTATACAAGTTTTCATTCTGCTTCTGAATCCATAGATCAGGATCTATACAAGTTTTCGTACTGCTTTTGAATCCATGGTATCAGGATCTATACAAGTTTTCGTACTGCTTCTGAATCCATGGTATCAGGATCTATACAAGTTTTCATTCTGCTTCTGAATCCATAGATCAGGATCTATACAAGTTTTCGTACTGCTTTTGAATCCATGGTATCAGGATCTATACAAGTTTTCGTACTGCTTCTGAATCCATGGTATCAGGATCTATACAAGTTTTCATACTGTTTCTGAATCCATGGATCAGGATCTATACAAGTTTTCATACTGCTTCTGAATCCATGGTATCAGGATCTATACAAGTTTTCGTACTGTTTCTGAATCCGTGGATCAGGATCTATACAAGTTTTCGTACAGCTTCTGAATCCATGGATCAGGATCTTTACAAGTTTTCGTACTGTTTCTGAATCCATGGATCAGGATCTATACAAGTTTTCATTCTTATTCTGAATCCATGGCATCAGGATCTATACAAGTTTTCGTACTGTTTCTGAATCCATGGATCAGGATCTTTACAAGTTTTCGTACTGTTTTTGAATCCATGGTATCAGGATCTATACAAGTTTTCGTACTGCTTCTGAATCCATGGTATCAGGATCTAAACAAGTTTTCATACTGTTTCTGAATCCATGGATCAGGATCTTTACAAGTTTTTGTACTGCTTCTGAATCCATGGTGTCAGGATCTATACAAGTTTTCATACTGTTTCTGAATCCATGGATCAGGATCTATACAAGTTTTCATACTGTTTCTGAATCCATCGATCAGGATTTATACAAGATTTCGTACTGTTTCTGAATCCATGGTATCAGAATCTCTACAAGTTTTCATACTGATTCTGAATCCATGCATCAGGAGCTATACAAGTTTTCGTACTGCTTCTGAATCCATGGTATCAGGACCTATACAAGTTTTTGTACGTTTTCTGAATCCATGGATCAGGATCTATACAAGTTTTCGTACTGTTTCTGAATCCATGGTATCAGGATCTATACAAGTTTTCGTACTGTTTCTGAATCCATGGATCAGGATCTATACAAGTTTTTGTACTGCTTCTGAATCCACGGTGATAAGGATCTATACAAGTTTTCATTCTGCTGTGATCAGGATTAAAACATTTTTTTTTTGTTTTGTTTCTGAATCCATGGTAAAAATTGAAATCATGCAACACAACTAGCTGAAAATTGGGGAGGAGTGTAATATATTGAAATATTCAGCATGATGAGGGTTAGGGATCACTGATACATCACCAAAGAGAGCAACTCATTTCAAAATTTATTGGCTTCTGTTATCAATAGCAGTCTGCTCTTAAAGTAAAAAATTTGCTCCAAAGGAACAAAGTCCTTCCTTTTAGGGTAAACCTTAATGATCCTAAGTAGTGGGACAAACAGTGCCGACCCAAATCAGACTGCTCTTGTAGTAGCAGTCTGATCTGGGCCCACACTGTTTGCCTGTATGAAAAAATATTTTCAAAAAGTTTGCAAAACAAATCAGCAGACGACATAAGCAGACGACATTTTCAGATGTAGTTTTTCTCGGTGTCTTAAGGGTTAAAATAAAACTAGATTATGCTGTGACTTACCTCTATATTTTGTTGCATCTGTTTTGATTTCAAATCTTGCCCAGTATAGAATGCTTCCTCATTTAATTCCCTTTGTACATTTGAATTGTCTCCCAGTCGCATTCGAGTGTCTTCCAGATGTCTTTGTTCTAGTAAACAAGGAATACGCATATATGCATAATTCAAACAAATTTTCCTTAGTCACAGATCTGTCAAACAACAATAATTATTACTATAAAAAATCCATTTACACGACTGGTCATTTCATATGAAATTTAAGAAATGAGCATCTGGGAAGTTTCATAAAATTCACATGAAAAGACCATGAGCATAACATTCTGTTTATCATATGAGCCCTGCCAAGCGAATTTGTGTCTTGGGGCATTCTGTAATGACAAATTTTAACTGCGCATGCCCAGCCATTCAGAGGGGCCAGGGATATGGCTTTCTGTTTGAAGGTTCCTCTTGATTCACTGCTTGTATGAGCGAGCAGCGAAGGTTCTGGCGAGACTGCGCGGATGCGCAGGCTCGCCAGAACCTTCGCTGCTCGCATAGGCGATAAGTACCAAAATCGCTTGACGGGGCCCATATAATGTTTTTAATCAGATTTTATTGCCAAGAATTTTAAAAGAATTTCAAAAGAAAAACACAAGTACCGTAAAATCGTAAAAATTAGGATACCATCAGGACTTGCTGTAATTCTCCTAAAGTTTTAACAAATGTGTTTCACGATCCAGCTAGGAGTCCAAAAGGTGCAGACAGAATGGCAAACCGTGTAGACCCTGATCAGACTGCTCTTCAGGAGCAGTCTGATCTGGATCTGCACTGTTTGCTCAGGCCTGTCTGTCCCAATACTTAGGATCATTACTGTATGTCACAGACCATCATGACATTACATGCCAGAATAATCATACAAGTATTTTTTTTTTTTTTTTGGTTTGGGTTTTACGGCCCTTTCAAGATTATTTCACTCATATCGAGCCAATCGTTAATCAGAGGTGGGCGAAAACCGGAGTACCCAGAGAAAAACCACCTGACCTTCCGTTGCAGAACTTGGCGTCTCACATCTGACCCGAGCGAGGCTCGAACCACAGCGGTGAGAGACCTAATGATCAAGAGTCAGCGCTCTTTACCACTAGGCTACGGAGGCCCGTTAATCATACAAGTAAGCATTTGTTATTACATGTGTGGTCAAAGGATACAAATGACATGGCTAATGAGAATTACTAATGGCTGTGATGAGTGGACTAAAAAGTCCAGGTAGTATTGTTGTTCTTCTAAATTACAGAAAATACAAGCAACACTTTAACCATTTTCTTGTGGCCATGGCCAAGGATACTCTTTCAAAAGATTGCACTGTATTAAAACCATGCAAAATACCGTCCAGTAGGAAAATTTGTGAACGAAGCATAGCCAGAAAAAAAAAAACAATTATTATTATGCACAGCAAGGAAAATCAGAAAACAAAACATACTATTCCAAGAAGGGCTTTCTCTTAAAGGAAAGAATTTGCTCCCATCAGGAGCCAATAATATAAAATAAAAGTGTTTTATAGTTCAGCATTTTCTCTTCAACATGTTCAATGCACATTTTTCAAAGTTTTGTGTAATGAGAGCATCTATGAACAACCTATTTCTGAATTTAATTGTTAATTTGTGCATCTCTGCAGAAGTAGTGTTCATTCAGCTTCATTACAAACACAAGGCGCCTTTCTTGGAAACATTGGTTTTCCGTCAAAGAACCTGTAACCTATTTTTGTTCATGTTAAGGAGTCTCATGCTCAGAGATCAGATGATTCTGATAAGACTATGTGGCATCACAGGTAAATCTTAGACTTATCTGGCTGCACAAGTTACAAAATCATCCCCCTCACTCACACACAACAAAGACCAAAATATCCTGCTCTATCCTGCTGTTCACGACAACACCTATCTTTGCAAACAGTGTAGATCCAGATCAGATGACTTCTGAAGAAGCCATCTGATCAGGATCTACACTGTTTGATTTTGTTTGTTTGTTTGATTTGAGGTTTAACGTTCCAGTCAACACTGTAAAGGTCATTTTGGAGACGTTGCTTCCAATTTTGTGGGACATTTACCCGACATTGAGATGAAATGACATCTCAAGCCCTGTCACCCAATGAAACCAATACAGATTATTACCATGGACGGTCCGCCTCGCACCGCGGTTCCTGGACAGGCTTAGCGGTTTACCTGTACTAGTGTGCGGGCCAGATTCAGCTCTGCGTGGAAGCATCATGCAGCCCATATATTTCTTCAAGCCCCTATGGGCGGGGGCCACTACACTGTTTGACATTCAATTTATGAATTTGTAGGAATAAATTACATCAAGTAATCTGATTGGTTCAAAGTCAGAAATGGGTGTGGCTAAAATGAATATTCAGCAAGAGAAGGGATAAACTTCCTTACCATCTCTCTGTTTGATTGAAATATGTGACCTGGTCAGAACCAGATCAGCACTCAGTTTTCTCTTGTTCATTTCAGCAGCCTTTGTATCCCCATCACTCCTCCTGTATACAAAATAATGAGATGATACATGAGAAAAGGGTCATTAGAATTCTCTGAAGTTTCCTTAGCATTCTTCTCTGATTTCTTTAGCAGTTTATATGTATGTTCTTCAAATGTGTGTACATAGACAACTACAGTCGAACTTCAATGGCTTGAACACCTTTGGGACCTCGAAAATCTGTTCGAGACAGGGGTAGTTCGAGCCACTGAGGTTACTGTCAGGAGGCATAACGAGATACTTCTTGACATCTTTTCGGTGTTCTATAACGAATATCTATGCTGTGTGTACTCATTAGAATTGCCTCATCGAGTCGATTCTGATGAGTACACACAGCATACATTTGCAAGATAAAAGACTAAAATCTCCTTAATTATCCCCCACTATTTCTTATGTAGAGGACTTTGCTTGGGGCTCCAGAATGTGTTCGACTCATCCATGGTAAATGAGCCATCAAAGTTCTACTGTATGTTCTTCAAATGTGTGTACATAGACAACAAATTAGCAATAGAAGCAGGACTTCTTTTTATGAAGCTCACCTGAGTCTTTGCTCAAGTAGCTTTTTCTCATGAGCTGGCTCCAACGTGTTTTTATAAAAAAGCAAATTCTTCATCTATACTTTTATACTCAGTCAACATCATTAAGGCCATGCTGAGCCGGTCAAGAAACCTACTCATCTGCTGCTTTCACTGGCAGCAGAGATGTCCTCATAAAAGTTTGATGATGTCAATGATGACTAGATAATTCACAAAAAGTACATAACAAGAGGCTATTGGGCCACTATGCTCACCAGAGGTCATGTGGTTTATACCATATACAGGCATGGTGCCCATCTTGGTCACATGACAACAACAGGCTACCATGCAATCAGTAAAAATCACTGCTTTGCCTTTTTTTCCATACAATTGTCTAAGTGACCAAATTTGACCTTGACGTAAAACAGGTCACGGTCAACCTAAGGTCATCATTTGACCAAATATGGTATGGCCCAAGTCCCCGATGCTGCATACCAAGTTTCAAGGCCATCGGCGATTTGGTTCCTGAGGAGAAGGTTTTTGAATGTTTATACCATATATGGGCATGGCGGCCATACTGGTCATGTGACCCAGTCCTTAAGATAAAATTTCGTTCCCCATAACCACAGAAGCTCCACATGTAATTTGGTTTCAATCAACCTAGCAGTTTGAGTAGAGAAGATTAAAATACTGAATCTGAGCCATCCAGGACAAAGGTCAAGAAATGACCTTGACCTTTGGAATTGATAAACTTACATTCAGCTGATTGTAAATATCATTTCTAATGAGTGAGTGAGTCTTTGAGTTTTATGCCCCACCAACAGCTAAGGTCATACGGAGACGGGACCTCAGTTTAAAGACTCACCCGAAAGTTTAGAGAAGCCCGGGATCGATCCTGTGATCCCTGGTTTACAAGGCGAGTAGCGTAACCACTACACCACACAGGCTTCTATCATTTCTGATGCCACAGGCTACCATGCAATCAGAAAAATCCACTGTTTTGCCCTTTTACCATAAAAATGTCCAAGTGACCAAATTTTACCTTGACATAAAACAGGTCAAGGTCAACCAAAGGTCATCATTTTAACAAACTTGGTAGGCCCCTGAGTCCAGATGCTGCAAGGTCATCGGCCATTTGATTCCTAAGAAGAAGGTTTTCCAAGGTTTTTACCATATATGGGCATGGCAGCCATTTTGGTCATGTGACCCAGTCCTTACGAACAAACTTTCATTCCCCCTTTCCATAGAGGCACCACATGTAATTTGGTTTCAATCAACGAAGCAGTTTAAGTTGAGAAAACCCTGTTGCAAAACCCTGGAGCATATATTAGTAAGCAACATCAACAAGCACTTAGCCTTTGAGAGCATTCTTGCTGACTGTCAACATGGTTTCCGGAATCAAAGGTCTTGCGAAACGCAGCTTGTTCAGTTTTACCATGACATTGTGAGCAATCTGGATGGGGCCATAAACCGTGGCCACAAACAGACTGACTTGATCATCATGGACTTTGCTAAGGCCTTTGACAAGGTACCTCACAAAAGGCTATTACATAAACTGGAGTACTATGGGATAAGATGATCCACGCATAGGTGGATTAGCTCATGGCTCTCTGGGCGCTCACAACAAGTTGTACTTGATGGCCAAGCGTCTGATCCAGTCCCTGTTTTATCTGGAGTCCCCCAAGGTTCGGTCCTTGGACCGGTCCTTTTCTTGGTTTTCATTAATGATCTCCCCGATAATATCAGGTCATCGGTCCGTTTGTTTGCTGATGATTGTGTCCTGTATAGGGACATATATTCTCCTTCTGACTGTCTTATTTTACAAGATGACCTGGATCAACTTGCACAGTGGGAGGCCGATTGGCAAATGAAGTTCAATGTGGCCAAATGTCACTCAATGAGAGTGTCACGACACCCTCCGGACAAGCAAATTAAGTTTGACTATACTCTTCACCAGCAAGTTTTGGAGCATGTTCAATCCGCCAAATATCTTGGTATCACCATCACTGACGATCTTGATTGGGGTCAACATATCTCAGAGATTACATCTAAAGCAACTAGGACTTTGGGATTCCTTAGACGGAACTTGGCTTTTGCACCTAGGCAGACAAAGGATGTTGCATATAAAACATTGGTTCGCCCTCAACTCGAATATGCATCACCCATTTGGCATCCCTATGTTAAAACTCAGACTCAGCAGGTGGAGAAGGTGCAGAGGACAGCTGCTCGATGGACCTGTAGGCGATGGCGAAATAGAAGTAGCGTCGGTGACATGCTTAATGAGCTAGAGTGGCCGTCCCTGGAGGCCCGTCGTGAGCAGTCCTCTTTAACCTTCTTCTACAAGATACACTCTGATTCAGTGTCTATTGATAAAGATAGGTACTTGACCCCTGTAACACTGTCGACCCAAACAAAGGCATCAAAAGTAAACGACTCACAATATCGTAGATACCAGTCCTATAGTGATGCCCTGAAGAACTCGTTTTTTCCTAGAACTATTCCCCAATGGAATAGTCTTCCCTCCTCTGCGGTGAATGCCAAGTCCGCAGAAGAGTTCAAAGCCCGCACAGTGTAAGATTGGGACTCAGAGGTATGCGTTTTAGGATACCTCTGTTATGCAGATTGTAAATAGTTTTAAGGACGCATCCAGTGCCTCTCTTTTTTTTTTTTTCAGCTAAATTCTAAATTTAGCCACCCAATCAACTGAGGTAATGGCCAGATATGACCGACTCAGTATAAGAAGATAGATAGATAGAGAAGAAGATAAGAATACTGAATCTGAGCCTTCCAGGACAAAGGATACTGACCTTGACCTTTGGAATCGATAAACTTCCATTCAACTGTTTGCAAATATCATTTCTGATGCCAAAGGTTACCATGCAATCAGAAAAATCCACTGTTTCTCCCTTTTTTCCATACAAATGTCTAAAAGACCAAATTTGACCTTGATATAAAATAGGTCAAGGTCAACCAAAGGTCATCATTTGAACATACTTGGTAGGGCCCAAGTCACTGATGCTGCATAACAAGTTTCAAGGTCATTGGCTGTTTGGTTCCTGAGAAGAAGATTTTTTAAGGTTTTTACCACATATGGGCATGGCGGCCATCTTGGTCATGTTACCAAGATCCCATGAACAAACTTTCTTCCCCCCCAATGCATGGAGAACCCGCATGTAATTTGGTTTCAATTGGCCCAGCAGTTTCTGAGGAGAAGTCGTTTAAAATGTTGACGCAGACACGGACGACAGATGGTGGACCACTGCCTATACTATGAGCTCCCCAGGCACCTTCGGCTCTGGTGAGCTAAAAATTCTTCTGAGGTATGTTACGGTCCAAATGTGGAGCAAAAATGTATTTCCTACATTCTCTTTTTTATGTTTGTTAATTGTGAAATGTGTTGTGCCCCTGGAAAATTTTAAGTACTTTTTTTCATTATATGCCTATAAAGGACAGCAGACCATAGTCTGTCCTTTATGCTCTCCTGAAACCTATGGCTCCTGTGAGTAATAACAATATTTCCTAATAACTCCATTTTTGTATTTGGAATTTACAAGACTGGAATATCCTGTACTTGAACTAATAAATATGTAACTTGGTCTACAAGAGATCAATTGTTCAAAATATATGATGTTATTAGTTAACCCATATCTTGCTGAATATTCATTTAAGCCACACCCATTTCTGTCTATCAACCAATCAAATTACTTGATGTAATTTATTGCTACAGATTCATAAACTGAATACCAAACAGTGTAGATCCTGATCAGATGGCTTCTTCAGAAGCCATCTGATCTGGATCTACACTGTTTGCAAAGATAGGGGTTGTCATGAACAGCATGATAAGGGTTAAATTATCATTTAAATTTTACCATTTAATATGGCAAATGCTTAGAAAATGTGAGTAGCTTTTGTATTTGCAAAAGCTACTCATATTTTTCCAACAAAATTAATTAGATATTGTACTTACTGCAATAGATAATAATTAAGCTATCAATGTTTTGAACAACTTGCCCCAGAACTATTAGGGGTAGTCCCATCAATTTTAAGTTTTGTCCTTTTAAGATGATGTCTTTTTAAACCTATCTGCATTTTCTGTAATAAAGTTTTCCATAAAAACTGGGTGTTTGTTCTTGTAAACCTTTTTTAAACCAAATGGAATCTTTCTCCTAATATATGGCAGGAGTCCGTTTTGAAATTTGAGGATGACATATTGTGTTATCTTTAAGATTTATTTGGAAAATAGCTGAACTATTTGCAAATAGTGTAGGCCCTGATCAGATGCCACATTCTGTGGCATCTGATCTGGGCCTGCACTGTTTGCCAGAGTATCCATTTTGGGGTTTCTGGTTTTTGTTTGTTTGATTTGAGGTTTAACATCCCAGTCAACACTGTAAAGGTCATTTTGGAGACGTTGCTTCCAATTTTGTGGGACTTTTACCCGACACTGAGATGAAATGACATCTCAAGCCCTGTCGCCCAATGAAACCAATAGGGTTTATAAGCATGGATGGACCGACTCGCACCACTTTGCCTGGGCAGGCTTAGATCCTCTAAGCAGTTTACCAGTACTTGTGTGCGGTTGGTTTCAGCTCTGCGTGGAAGCATCATGCAGCCCAAATATTTCTTCAAGCCCGGATGGGTGGGGGCAAAAATGTTTTGTGTCATCTTCAAGAAAAAGGGAGAAAGGAGATAGCAGGGGAGATAAAAGAGAGGAAAACAGGAGACTAATAAAAAATTATGGAAGTGAATTAGAAATGTGTCAATATGCCACAGATGCCCCTACCCAGGGGCCATCCTCGCAAAAAAATAAATTTGAAAAAGTGCCATAGCTCCCACAACAATTGGCATATTTTACCCTAAATCGAACTTGACCTAGATTTTAAGATTGTATACCTATGTATAAAGTATCTTTTCAAAAGTAGCCCCTGCCCACCGAGGCTTCGAGAAATAGATTGGGCTGCATGGGGCTTCCACCCAGAGCTGAAACTGACCACACATGAGTACTGGTAAATCGCTTAGAACGACTAAGTCTGCCCAGGTAGAGTGGTGTGAGTCAAACCGCCCAGTGCATATAAGCCTTTTGGTTTCATTGGGGGGTAGGGCTTGTTGTGTCATTTCGTCTCAATAACAGGTAAAAGTCCCTCAAAATTGAAAGCAACATCTCCAAAATGACCTGAATAATGTTGACAGGCATGTTAAACCACAATTCAAACAAACAGACAAACAAACAAAATCTTTTCAAAAGATATCAAATGGTAACCTTTTTCATACATACTAATGAACGGGATGTATGGATGGGATTGGAAACTATATGCATCCCCACTGAAAATGGTGGGGGCATCATAAAAACATGCCCCCCCCCACCCCCTCAATCCCACCTGCTACAAGGCAACAAGTGTTGCCCAACTGAAAGCAAATATCAGCTGAACATTCTGATGCCAACAAATACACGACACCTTCATCTCTCCCAACCACATCAAAATGGATCTCATTCAGATAAGAATTCTTTTTCACCCTTTTCCTGCCGAACCATAATAACCCCTACCTTTGCAAACAGTGTAGATCCTGATCAGATGCCTTCTGAAGAAGCCATCTGATCAGGATCTATACTGTTTGTCATTCAGTCTGCAAATTTGATTTAATACATTCAATAGTAATTTAACCCTTGCCCTGCTGAACCCGGATATGTCTTATCTTTAAAACAATGTAGATCCAGATCAGATGGCTTCTAAAGAAGCCATCTGATCAGTGTCTTCATTGTTTGTCATTCAGTTTATGAATTTGTTGCAATGATTTGCATCAAGAAAATTGACTGGTTGATAATCAGTGGTGGGTGTAGCATATTTAAATATTCAGCAGGTCAAGGGTTAACTGATTGACAGTCAGAAATGGGTGTAGCAAAATTATTTAGTCAGCAGGACAAGGGTTAGTGGTTAGCTTTCTGTAAGACATAAACATATTTCTGTGTCAGCAATTCTACTTACGCAATTTTGTTATCCACTGCCGATTTTGCTGTGAGATCTTCATGTATTCTGTCAGTTGTTTCCTTCTTCCTTTCTCTACAAACAGAGGGAATTCCAATCATCATCATCATCATCGACGGATTTTTGATTAACATGGAGGTACAGGGGCAACGCCCATATAAGTGGGCCCCCTTCCAGGTAGCTGGCTTGCTGCACACATGGCAGATCTTACACCAGGGGCCAGTTGTTCAAAACTAATGACGTTGTCAGTTAACGTTTCTTTAAAACTTTGATCACTGAATATGGCAAATATGCTGAAATTTTTGCTGAAAAAAATTGTGGGCAGCTTTTGCAGATGCAAAAGCTGCTCACATTTTTTCAGCAAAAATACCAAAATTTACAATATTGTACTTGCTAGAAGAGTTAACAATATGACCACTAACGAGCTCGTTAAGCTAACGATGCTTTGAACAACTGGACCCAGATCTCCGGGCTTCCAATGCACTTGCAATTACATGTCAACCCTCCTTATACCGATGTTCGATGACATAACATCAAAATTAGTTATAATGACAATTTCAATGGGAGGGAAAAACTCCAGAAAAAAACTTAGCCCAAACTGAGATTGCTAAATGAAGATTTTCAAGAATATTGTTTAACCCTTTTTGTACCAAATGGAATCTCCCTCCTTATATATAGGAGGAGTCCATTTCAAAATTTATGGCTGACAGGTTGTGTTTTCTTCAAAATTTATTTGGAAAATGGCTGAAACCTTTTGCAAACAGTGAAGGCTCTGATCAGACGCCGCGTTCTGCGGCATCTGATCTGGGTCTGCAATGTTTGCCAACTACTCGTTTTAGGGTTTCCGGTACAAAATGGGTTAATACCACAAGAAATACGTGGCTTGTCACTTGTTACAATTGCCTAGCAAAAGCTCACAACATTTGTTTTGTGTAGTTATTATTCAAACCAAAGTCCCTTAGTGTATTACCTATTATACCACTCCATACTGAGAGGCTTTATAGTGAGAAATCCAATATAAGGGCTAAATATTGGAAGACCAATATTATCGTTATAACGAGGGTTCTCTGTTATACACAACATCTGATTGGACAATTTTTATTCTGCAATATACTATTGGAAATTGCACATCATCATAATACTGTTGCTTTTCATTGGCTTTGTATTGGAGTTTAACGGCCCAGGCAACACTATTTTAGGCCATTTTTGAGCCGATCAGTTTACTTATCCACACTTTTCCTGGGCAGGCTTATACGTAAGCGGTTAACCAGTTCAGTGCACATTTTTTGCCAGAAACTGACAACTGCCCTTCTTGGATCAATGACCGTAGAAAAGATTTCATGATCAATCTCCACGAAAGAATGTTGCCGACCCCGGCGCAGGTATTGAACCTACATCCTCCTGATCACCAATCAGATGCACATCCGAATGAGCTACAGAGGCCGGCATTTGGTATAATGCAGATTATAACATTTGTCACTTTGTGCAAATAGAACAATTTTGCTAACATATCAACAAGTAATATTATCCCAAAATTATCCTCAGAATGCTGTTATTTATCTTCAGAAATCAATGTTGTACATTATCAATTAAGTAGTACTGTAATGATCCAAAGTAGTGGGACAGACAGGCCTAAGCAAATAGTGCAAACCCAGATCAGACTGCTCCTGAAGGACAGGCAGGCCTAAGCAAACAGTGCAGACCCAGATCAGACTGCTCCTTAAAGAGCAGTCTGATCAGGGTCTACACTGTTTGTCAGTCCATATGCACTCTTTGGACTCCTTGCTCGATCATGAAACAAATTTGTTAAAGTTTTAGGAGAATTACAGCAAGTCCTCAAGGTGTCCAAATTTTTAGGATTTTTACCTATTTTTGCTGAAAGCTACTCACATTTTTAACAGCATTTTTTTTTTTCATGTGCGAAATTATGAGTTGTTAACATACTGACTATCCTTAAACCCTAGTGATTTCTTTTGACAGTAGGGCTTGAGATGTCATTTCACCTCAATGTCAGGTGAAAGTACCACAAAATCGGGAGCAACATCTCCAAGATTGCCTAAATGATGTTGATGGAGATGTAAAACCTTAACACAGACAAACATAACCATACAGAATGGAAGAAGTTAAGGGGAATGGGAACACCTGGCAGATTTTTCTGCCATTTTTCAATGGGAGACAACTTTTGGGACTTCCTGTTCTCTTTTCTGTAAGCCTTGTTCCACTGAAAAAGGGGTCTTCTATTAAAGGAAAGAATTTGCTCTTCAGGAGCAAATTCTTTCCATTAAGAGTTGGCCCCTATCGACATGGGAAACAAAAATACTTTTGGAAGAGTTGCCTCCCCAGGTGTTCCCATTCCCCTTAAAATGTCTTCTGGGTTTGCAATAATGTAAGACACTGACCGTCCTGCCCAGCCACACAAACTCGCAAGAGTCTAGAAATGTTATGTATCATTGCAACACATCAGTGTCCTAAAATGGCAACTTTCATGTCTCCAGAACCATCTTTTTTTTTTTTTTTTTTTGCATGAAAATGATGTTTATTTTTCTTATTTCTAGTCCAAACATAGATTGTTGGTACATTGTACTTGTTAATGAGGTGGTTCTATTGAGGTTCTAACCAGTTCCCACAATCCATGTATTTGAGCAAAAATAAAGAAAATAATGAAAACCCCGTTTATTAAACCCCACTTTTCTCTATATAAAGTGGGATTTAGATTGGTCATCATTTCACAGACTTGTTAACCTTGGGCCAGTTGTTCAAAACTAACGACATCGTTAGTTAACGTATCATTAAAACTAAGATCATTAAATATGGCAAATATGCTGAAATTTTTGCTGAAAAAATGTGAGCAGCTTTTGCGGACGCAAAAGCGGCTCACATTTTTTCAGCAAAATTACCAAAATTTACGATATTGTACTTGCTAGAAGAGTTAACAATATGACCACTAACGAGCTTGTTAAGCTAACGATGCTTTGAACAACTGGCCCCTGATGTAGATATTGTCCTATCCAAGCTGAACAAACAAAGGTGCGGATCAGACTGTGCAGCTCCTTTGTTGTTCGCAAATGATGAAAACAGGTTTTCTGATGGCGTAACTCATTTCAAATTCTACTTACTTTTGAGAATCAAAGGTATGCTGTCTTGCTTTCTGAGACTCCATATTCAAAGCTATCGCTAAGTCAGCAAGCTCCTGCTTCAACTTGAACTGTTCTTCCTGTGGGAATTAGATAAACATACAATGACAGAATATGCACATTTTCTAAGTTTTTACAAATGAGCAACATAAGCAAGCCAGCCTCAGTAGCTCAGTCGGATGTCCATTACGAAAACACATCTGTGGGACATAGTGCATTTTTCACATCTCAAAAATCGCTACATTCCTGATGAAAATTCCTGATATTTTTCTTATTTATATAGCAAACATAGGTTGTAGGTGCTCGTTAGAACCGCCTCATTGAGGTGGTTCTAACGAGTACCCACAACCTTTGTCTTAGGGCAAAAATAAGAAAAACTAGACAAAAGTGCCCAGTGGGGCACGTATACCCCCGGCCAGCACCATCACCTCAGCTGAAACAAGTAGTCATACTGGTTGTTGCTACCAAATTTTAAGTCTCTATGTACAGTAGTTATTGAGAAATCTTTGACACAAAATAATAAAAATATACACTATTAAACAGCAAGAACTACAAAGGGAAATAACTCTAAAAGGCCTGACCCCTTGGCCCTTATTTTCTTTCCCACAATACAAGTAGTCATACTGATCATGTGTGCAAAATTTCAAGTTTCTATGTGAAGCAGTTCCTGAGATATCTTTGACACAAAATAATTGTTTACGGACAGACAGACAGACAGATGGAAAAGACAAAAACTATATACCCCCATTGCATACTCCGATATTGTAGGTGACAAAGCAGTAAAGAATGATGCAGGGGAGATGTCAACTAGAGCTATCACTAAAGGTGATGAATACCCCCACAAAAACTGCCTTGATAGTACAACAACGGCATTTTGCAATTTTTTCACTTGAAAGGGGCCATAACTATGTCGAAAATTGACGAATTGTAGTGGAAATCGAACTTGACCTGTATTTTATGATGTTACATCAGTGTACCAAAAATTATAAAAATCGGTGAAGCGCTTTTTGAGTTATCGTCTGGAAACAAAGTTAACAGACCGACAGACCGACAAGCTCACTCCTATATACCCCCCAAATTTCATTTGTGGGGGTATAATGAGTGAAGACTCAAGCAGAGGGTCTGGTTAGAACACTACCAAAGGCTACTCAATGTTGAGTTCTACTGGGACCCAGACCACCTGTCTGATGAACCACCAGTGGAAGGGCCACCCATCCCAATCACTATTGATATGGTTAAGAAGGCTATCTCTCAGATGAAGACTGGCAAAGCACTGGGTCCCTCTGGCATAGTGGTGGAGATGATAAGAGCTGCAGGTGATGCCTGTGCCTCGATGATCCGCGACCTTGCAGCTGCAATCATCCGTGATGGGAAGGTACCCTCTGACTGGGAACAGAGTTTCATTGTCTGTCTCTACAAGGGCAAGGGCAATGCATTGGAACGGGGCAACTACCGTGGTCTCAAGCTGACAGAACAGGTCATGAAAGTCCTGGAGAGGATTGTGGATGGCCTCATTAGGCAGCAGCTGCAAGAGAAGTATCTCGCGGCCAACAGTAGACTCTACATGGCTTTTGTAGACCTGGAGAAGGCATTTGATCGAGTGCCTAGGAAAGTCATCTGGTGGGCACTAAGAAAACTTGGAGTGGACGAGTGGATTGTGAAACTGGTCCAAGGGATGTATGCTAATGCTCGGAGCCGTGTCCGCGTTGGTGATGGTTACAGTGAAGAATTCGAGGTGAAGGTGGGTGTTCATCAAGGCTCTGTTCTCAGCCCACTGCTTTTCATCATTGTGCTTGAAGTCTTGTCATGCGAGTTCCGCTCTGGAGTCCCCTGGGAGGACCTGTATGCTGATGACCTTGTCATCATAGCTGAATCCCTTGAGGAATGTGTCAGAAGGCTCTTAACTTGGAAAGAGGCAATGGAGGCGAAAGGGCTGAGAGTGAATGCAGGAAAGACAAAGATCATGATCTGTGGTACAGGTCTGAACCTCTTGCAGAGTACAGGCCAGTTCCCATGCGCTGTATGTCGCACTGGAGTGGGCAGCAACAGTATCTTTTGTAATGGCTGCAAGTTCTGGGTGCACAAGAAATGCAGTGGGCTCAAACGCTTGATAGAGGACCCTGATTACAGGTGTACACGGTGCCAAGGAACTGCACGCCCCTTAGATGGCAGACCACAGAGGGAAGTCCAAGTCGGATCCGACAAGCTGGAGGTTGTAGCTTCCTTCTGCTACCTAGGTGATATGCTCTCTGCAGCGGGTGGTTGCGACCTTTCAACTACATCACGTGTGAAAACAGCCTGGAAGAAATTCAAGGAGTTGCTACCAGTTCTCTCTTCCCGCCACCTCTCGTTCAAGACACGTGGCCGTGTGTATAGCTCTTGTGTGCGGAGCGCAATGCTCCATGCCAGTGAGACATGGCCATTGACAAAGCCAAACCTCCAACGTCTACAGCGAAATGACAGGGCAATGATCAGACAGATCTGCAATGTCAAGCCACAGGACACTGTCACCATCAGGTCCAGTGAGTTACTTGAGCGTCTTGGCATTGAGGACCTGAACCTCATCCTGAAAGAGAGAAGACTTCGCTGGTATGGACATGTGGAACACTCCAACGTTGCAGTCAAGACTGCCTGTGACATACAGGTGGGTGGAAAGTGGGGTCCAGGAAGGCCCAAGATGACCTGGAAGCAGAAAGAGATTGCAAAGAATGGAAGCTCTCTGCTATCGATCCTCATGATAGACAAGCCTGGAGATCTGGTTAAGATCTGCCATGCGTGCAGCAAGCCAGCTACCTGGAATGGGGCCTACTTATGTGGATGCTGCCCCTGAACCTGCATGTTAATCAAAAATCCGTTGATGATGATGATGACCCCGGAAACCCCAGTTTTCTCTATATAAAGTGGGGCTTGGTGGGGTGTTCATTTCAAGGACTTGTTCACGTGATGAAAAGAATATACAACTTCGCTGTTCTGATCAGGCAAGACACTGATAAAGCTTTGTATCTGTTCTGTACAACAGGTTACTTCAGTTTGATATGTAGCCCACAGTAGTCTCAGATCAACACCAAATGTTCCAGTTTGATTGTGTGAATTTGTAGGCTGACCTGAGCTTATTCTAGACACAGATTTTATGGAACAGGTCTCAGCTGCTCAAAGCTAATAAAGGCATAACCAGCATTAACCATTTTGTTTTCTAATGCTTTCTTGCAGCATTGCTCTTATTTATGGATTTTCTTATACTGCTGGATCCAAACTTTATTGCAGCTCAACTCTTGTTAATGTGTTTTCTAAAACTGCTGGACCATGGTTTTCTTACAGCATTGCTCTTGTTTATGGATTTTCTAATACTGCTGGACCCCAAGTTTATTGCAGCAATGCTCTTGTTAATAGTTTTTTCTTATACTGCTGGGCCCAGGTTTTCTTGCAACATTGTTCTTGTTCATGGTTTTCTTATACGGCTGCACCCAGGTTTTCTTCCAGCATTGCTCTTGTTTATGGATTTTCCAATACTACTGGATCCAGGTTTTCTTGGAGCATTGCTCTTGTTTATGGGTTTTCTATTATTGCTGGTCCCAGGTTCTCATGCATTATTGCTCTTGTGTATGGGTTTTCTAATACTGCTGGACCCAGGTCTTATTGCCGCACTGCTTATTTATGGGTTTTCCCAAACTGCTGGACTCAGGATTTATTGCGCAATGTTCTTGTTTATGGGTTTTCCAATACTGTAGGATCCAGGGTTTATTGCAGTTTGGCTTTTGTTTATGGGTTTTCAAACACTGTTGACCCAGAGTTTATTGCAGTTCCACTCTAGTTAATGTGTTTTCTAAAACCACTTGACCAAGGTTTTCTTGCAGCATTGCTCTTGTTTATGGCTTTTCTAATACTGCTGGACCCAGAGTTTATTGCAGCATTGCTCTTGTTAGTGGGTTTTCTGATACTATTGAACCCTATTGCTCTTGTTTATGTTTTTTTTTCTAATACTGCTGGACCCTGGTTTTCTTGCAGCATTGTTCTTGTTTATGGGTTTTATAATTATACTGCAGCACGATCATGTTTAGGTTTATGAAATCTGAATAAATGTGTAACACCTGAATCCCAAGATTAATCCTTTGACCCCTGAGTTTTCTGAATGCGATCTTCCATCTTTGAATTTGGGCACATCCATTCTATCAAACAGGTGGTTTGGTCATTTATCATTAACAGGATGACAAACAGTGTAGATCCGGATGAGATGGATCATTCTTGCACACCAGACAAGGAAATCCGTGATTTTACCCTGGAATAGAAATTTATGTTCTGACCCTGGTGTTCCGACCCCGAATCGAATATAGTTGCGTGTTTGATAAAAACACTGGTTGATTACAACCTCATGTGCGGCGGCGTCATGCGTGACGTCACTAAACATTCCTGTTGTGTCATCACAAAATGGCGGACGTCTGTAACCGAAGTGACAGCAGCATTAAAAATTCGAATAGAAATGGAAGGTATGCAAGAAAAAGATTCCAATATGGGTGTGAGAGGTGGATAGAAAAATCCGTCCCTCGGGATCACTGTCTGGCATCACTCGGCAAGCCTTGTGATGCCGGACAGTGTCCCTCGGGACGGATTTTTCAATCCACCCCTCACACCCATATAAGATTCTTATATTATGAGCCATCTCATCTGGATCTACACTGTTTGCATAGGTATCCAAAATAGTCTACAGGGGTTTTAGGTCTACAGGGTTGAAACTTGAGAAACATCATACCTCTTTTTTCTTCATCTTATTTTCAAAATCTTGGCTCAACCTCATAACTTCAGTCTGTTTGAGTTCCATCTCGCTCAACTTAGTTCTATAAGCTCTTGCTAGATCTGATCTACAACACACAAACAAATGAGGGAATAATTCACTGTCATTTTATATTGTCTGGTCCTTTGTAATTACTGAGATCAGTGCAGGACTTAAAAAGAAAAAACACAAAAAAAAACAAGAGGGCCAACTGGCCATGTAGCCCTCACCTGTGAACCAGAAAATCATGAGTGATGTTTACAATACCCATCGGGAGTTGAGAAATAGATTGGGCTACATGGTGCTTCCATGCGGAGCTGGAACTGAACGCAGATGAGTACTGGTAAACAGCTTAGAGGTTCTAAGCCTGCCCAGGAAAAGTGGTGCCAGTTGAACCGTCTATGCATTTAAACCCTATTGGTTTCATTGGGCAGCAGAGCTAAAACTGTCATTTCATCCTAATGTTGGATAAAAGTTCCTCAAAATTGGAAGCAATGTCTCCAAAATGACCTATATAGAATTGACGGCGAGGTTAAACATCAGATCAAACAAAAACTTTGTGATTACTGAGACCATTCCAAAAACAAGAGGACCAGGCTGGTCCTGTATCGCTCACCTGAGCTAACAGATTCAAAGTTTCAGGAAGTGCCAACCTTTACTGAAGGATTTATGGGAGGACATGGTGATGACCGGGTAAGCATTTTCTGCAAATCCAGTAGAATGTAACTCTACAATAAATAGTTTTCAAACTCATTCAAGCTTTTATTCCTGACTTGCTAAGAAGATCCGATATAAACTGAAGGGGCTATGGTGATGACAAGTTCAAAAATAAGCAATTAACTGCTGCAATCAAAGGGATGTTACTCTGTGATAAATAGGCAAAGCTTATGAGTTTTCAAACTCCTCAGAGCTTTTCTGCCTGACTTACTTAATTGTAACTTTCATGAAGATCCAATCAAAACTGAAGGGGCAGCAGTGATGACAAGGTCGAAAATAGGCATTTTCAGCAATCAAAGGCGCGTAACTCTATGATAAATGTGCCGACTTGGCTGGTATTCGGAATTATTCGAGGTTTTATCCCCAGGCACCTTACATATAAGTTTCAGAAAAATCCAATCAAACCTGAAGGGGCTACCATGATGACAAGGTCAAAATTTGGCATTTTCAGCAATCAATGGGATGTTACTCTATGATAAATGGGCCGACTTGGCCAGTTTTCATCCAAGGTTTTATCCCCAGCAACCTCACATATAAGTTTCAGATAAATCCGATCAAAACTGAAGGGGCTACAGTGATGACAAGGTCAAAAATCAACATTTTCAGCCATCAAAGGGACATAACTCTATGATAAATGGGCTGACTTGGCCGGTTTTCGAACTCATCTTCCCAGCCACCTTACATATAAGTTTCAGAAAGATCCAATCAAAACTGAAGGGGCTATGGTGATGACAAGGTCAAAAATCTACATTTTCAGCAATCAAAGGGACGTAAATCTATGATAAATGGGCCAACTTGGCTGGTAATAGAACTCATCCGAAGTTTTATCTCCAGCCACCTTACATATAAGTTTCAGAAAGATCCGATCAAAACTGATGGGCCTACGGTGATGACAATGTCAAAAATCGACATTTTCCGCCATAAAAGGGACACAACTCTATGATAAATTGGCCGACTTGGCCTGTTTTCAAACTCATTCGAGGTTTTATCCCCAGCCACCTTACATATAAGTTTCAGAAAGATCTGATCAAAACTTATGAGTTTTCAAACTCCTCAGAGCTTTTCTGCCTGACTTACTTAATTGTAAGTTTCATGAAGATCCAATCAAAACTGAAGGGGCAGCAGTGATGACAAGGTCGAAAATAGGCATTTTCAGCAATCAAAGGCGCGTAACTCTATGATAAATGTGCCGACTTGGCTGGTATTCGGAATCATTCGAGGTTTTATCCCCAGGCACCTTACATATAAGTTTCAGAAAAATCCAATCAAACCTGAAGGGGCTACCATGATGACTAGGTCAAAATTTGGCATTTTCAGCAATCAATGGGATGTTACTCTATGATAAATGGGCCGACTTGGCCAGTTTTCATCCAAGGTTTTATCCCCAGCAACCTTACATATAAGTTTCAGAAAGATCCGATCAAAACTGAAAGGGCTACGATAATGACAAGGTCAAAAATCGGCTTTTTCAGCAATCAAAGGGAAGTTACTCTATGATAAATAAGATGACTTGGCTGGTTTTCGAACTCTTTCGAGATTTTATCCCCAGCCACCTTACATATAAGTTTCAGAAAGATCCGATCAAAACTGAAGGGGCTATGGTGATGACAAGGTCAAAAATCGACATTTTCAGCAATCAAAGGGACGTAACTCTATGATAAATGGGCCAACTTGGCCGGTTTTCGCACTCATCCGAGATTTTATCCCCAGCCACCTCACATATAAGTTTAAGAAAGATCCGATCAAAACTGAAGGCGCTACGGTGATGACAAGCATTTTCCCATTGTAAGTCTATGGGACCTTGTGGTTGCCATTGAAACCAAAGTTTTTGTGCGATTTTGAAAAAAAGTTTATGTCATCAATGCCCCACCAGAGGCATGCTACAGATGAGAAATGATTGAGATCAGCCTGCAGAGATATAGCTGCTCAAAAGTGTGGACGGACGGACGGATGAATGATGGACGACGGACGACCCACTATACTAAAAGCTCCCCTGGAGCCTTCGGCCCAGGTGAGCTAAACAAGAGGGCCCAGAGGGCCCTGGGTTCGCTCACCTGATCCATAGTGTAACAAGTGGGCCTCAGGCAGGACCATTTTAGCCCCTGGGCTTTAATTTGAACAACCTTGGTAGAGGTCCACAAGATGAAGCTTCACACCAAATATCAAAGACCTGAGCCCTGTGATTTCTGAGAAGAATTTTAAAGGTATTTCTAACAGAAGTCTATGTAAAACATGTGGGCCCCAGGGCAGGACCAGTTTCTTCCCATTAGGGCTATAATCTGAACAATCTTAGTAGAGGTCCACCAGATGAAGCCTCATATCAAACACCTAGGCCTAGGTAGTCGGGGAAAAAGATTTTATAGGTTTCCCTATGTAAGTCTATGTAAATCATGTGGGCCTGGGGGCAGGGCAAATTATGACTCCAGGGCTAAAAATTTGAACACTCTTGGTAGAATTCTGCTGGATGTAGCTTCCTAGTAAATATTGAAGACCTGGGCCTTGGGGTTTCATAGAAGATTTTTAAAGATTTTCCCTACATAAGCCCATGTAAAACCAAAGGGCCCCGGAGCGGGGGCATTTTTGGCCCTAGGGCTATAATTTGAACAATCTAGACAGCAGTCCACTAGATGTTGCTTCACACCAAATATCAAAGACATGAGCCTTGTGGTTTCAGAGAAGAAGATTTTTAAAGATTTTCCCAACATAAGCCTAAGTAAAACCAAAGGCCCCCGGGGCGGGGGCATTTTTGGCCCCAGGGCTATAATTTGAACAATCTTGGTAGAGGTCCACTAGATGAAGCTTCATACCAAATATCAAAGACCTGGGCCTTGTGGTTTCAGAGAAGAAGATTTTTAAAAATTTTCCCTACATAAGCCTATGTAAAACCAAAGGCCCCCGAGCGGGGTCATTTTTCTTTCTGGGGCTATAATTTGAACAATCTTGGTAGAGGTCCACTAGATGAAGCTTCATACCAAATATCAAAGACCTGGGCCTTGTGGTTTCAGAGAAGAAGATTTTTAAAGATTTTCCCTATATAAGCCTATGTAAAACCAAAGGCCCTCGGGGCAGGGGCATTTTTGGCCCAAGGGCTATAATCTGAATAATCTTGATAGAGGTCCACTAGATGAAGCTTCACACCAAATATCAAAGACTTGGGCCTTGCAGTTTCAGAGAAGAAGATTTTTAAAGATTTTCCCTATTTAAGCCTATGTAAAACCAAAGGCCCCCGGGGCAGGGGCATTTTTGGCCCCAGGGCTATAATCTGAACAATCTTGGTAGAGGTCCACTAGATGAAGCTTCATACCAAATATTAAAGACCTGGGCCCTGTGTTTCAGAGAAGAAGATTTTTAAATATTTTCCCTATATAAGCCTATGTAAAACCAAAGGGCCCAGGGGCGGGGGCATTTTGGCCCTAGGGCTATAATTTGAACAATCTTGGTAGAGGTCTACTAGATGAAGCTTCATACCAAATATCAAAGACCTGGGCCTTGTGGTTTCAGAGAAGAAGATTTTTAAAGATTTTCCTTATATAAGCCTATGTAAAACCAAAGGCCCTCGGGGCAGGGGCATTTTTGGCCCCAGGGCTATAATTTGAACAATCTTGATAGAGGTCCACTAGAAGAAGCTTCACACCAAATATCAAAGACTTGGGCCTTGCAGTTTCAGAGAAGAAGATTTTTAAAGATTTTCCCTATATAAGCCTATGTAAAACCAAAGGCCCTCGGGGGCAGGGGCATTTTTGGCCCCAGGGCTATAATTTGAACAATCTTGATAGAGGTCCACTAGATGAAGCTTCACACCAAATATCAAAGACTTGGGCCTTGCGGTTTCAGAGGAGAAGATTTTTAAAGATTTTCCCTATATAAGCCTATGTAAAACCAAAGGCCCCAGGGGTGGGGGGCATTTTTGGCCCCAGGGCTATAATTTTAACAATCTTGGCAGAGGTCCATTAGATTAAGCTTCACACCAAATATCAATGACCTGGGCCTTGCGGTTTCAGAGAATAAAAGTTTTAAAGATTTCCCCTACATAAGCCTAAGTAAAACCAAAGGCCCCCTGGGCGGGGGCATTTTTGGCCCCAGGGCTATAATTTGAACAACCTTGGTAGAGGTCCACTAGGTGAAGCTTCATACCAAATATCAAGGACCTGGGCCTTGTGGTTTCAGAGAAGAAGATTTTTAAAGGTTTCACAATATAAGGCTATGAAAAACCAAAGGGTGCAAGGGTGGGGCCATTTTCGGCCCCAGAAAATGGCCCCAGGGCTATAATTTGCACAATCTTGAAAGAGGTCCACTAGATGTAGCTTCACACCAAATATCAAAGATCTGGGCCTTGTGGTTTCAGAGAAGAAGATTTTTAAAGATTTTCCCTGTATAAGCCTATGAACAACCATAGGTCCCCGGGGCGGGGACATTTTTGGTCCCAAGGCTATAATTTGAACAATCTTAGTTAAGGTCCACCAGGTGAAGCTTCACACCAAATATTTAAGACCTGGGCCTTGTTGTTTCAGAGAAGAAGATTTTTTAATGATTTTTCCTATATAAGCCTATGTAAAAACCATAGGCCCCCGGGAGGGGGGGGGGGCCCAGGGCTATAATTTGAACAATCTTGGTAAAGGTCCACTACATGAAGCTTCACACCAAATATCAAAGATTTGGGCCTTTCGGTTTCAGAGAAGAAGATTTTTAAAGCTTTTCCCTGTAAAAGCCTATGTAAAACCATAGGCCCCTGGGGCGGGGGCATTTTGGCCACCAGGGCTATAATTTGAACAATCTTGGTAAAGGTCCAATAGATGAAGATTCACACCAAATATCAAAGATCTGGGCCTTGCGGTTTCAGAGGAGAATATTTTTTAATGATTTTCCCTATATAAGCCTATGTAAAACCATAGGCCCCTGGGGCAGGGGCATTTTGGCCCCCAGGGCTATAATTTGAACAATCTTGGTAGAGGTCCACTAGATGAAGCTTCACACCAAATATCAAAGATCTGGGCCTTGCGGTTTCAGAGAAGAAGATTTTTAAAGCTTTTCCCTGTAAAAGCCTATGTAAAACCATAGGCCCCTGGGGCGGGGGCATTTTGGCCACCAGGGCTATAATTTGAACAATCTTGGTAAAGGTCCAATAGATGAAGATTCACACCAAATATCAAAGATCTGGGCCTTGCGGTTTCAGAGGAGAATATTTTTTAATGATTTTCCCTATATAAGCCTATGTAAAACCATAGGCCCCTGGGGCAGGGGCATTTTGGCCCCCAGGGCTATAATTTGAACAATCTTGGTAGAGGTCCACTAGATGAAGCTTCACACCAAATATCAAAGATCTGGGCCTTTCGGTTTCAGAGAAGAAGATTTTTAAAGCTTTTCCCTGTATAAGCCTATGTAATAACAAAGGCCCCCAGGGCGGGGGTATTTTTGGCCCCCAGGGCTATAATTTGAACAATCTTGGTAGAGGTCCACTAGATGAAGCTTCACACCAAATATCAAAGATCTGGGCCTTGCGGTTTCAGAGAAGAAGATTTTTAATGATTTTCCCTATATAAGCCTATGTAAAACCATAGGCCCCTGGGGCGGGGGCATTTTGGCCACCTGGGCTATAATTTGAACAATCTTGGTAAAGGTCCACTAGATGAAGCTTCACACCAAATATCAAAGATCTGGGCCTTGCGGTTTCAGAGAAGAAGATTTTTTAATGATTTTATAAGCCTATGTAAAACCATAGGCCCCCGGGCAGGCATTTTGGCCCCCAGGGCTATAATTTGAACAATCTTGGTAGAGGTCCACTAGATGAAGCTTCACATCAAATATCAAAGATCTGGGCCTTGTTGTTTCAGAGAAGAAGATTTTTTAATGATTTTCCCTATATAAGCCTATGTAAAAACCATAGGCCCCCGGGAGGTGGGGGAGGGGGGGGGGGCCCAGGGCTATAATTTGAACAATCTTGGTAAAGGTCCACTACATGAAGCTTCACACCAAATATCAAAGATCTGGGCCTTTCGGTTTCAGAGAAGAAGATTTTTAAAGCTTTTCCCTGTATAAGCCTATGTAATAACAAAGGCCACCGGGGCGGGGGCATTTTTGGCCCCCAGGGCTATAATTTGAACAATCTTGGTAGAGGTCCACTAGATGAAGCTTCACACCAAATATCAAAGATCTGGGCCTTGCAGTTTCAGTGAAGAAGATTTTTAAAGCTTTTCCCTGTAAAAGCCTATGTAAAACCATAGGCCCCTGGGGCGGGGGCATTTTGGCCACCAGGGCTATAATTTGAACAATCTTGGTAAAGGTCCAATAGATGAAGCTTCACACCAAATATCAAAGATCTGGGCCTTGCGGTTTCAGAGGAGAATATTTTTTAATGATTTTCCCTATATAAGCCTATGTAAAACCATAGGCCCCTGGGGTGGGGGCATTTTGGCCCCCAGGGCTATAATTTGAACAATCTTGGTAGAGGTCCACTAGATGAAGCTTCACACCAAATATCAAAGATCTGGGCCTTTCGGTTTCAGAGAAGAAGATTTTTAAAGCTTTTCCCTGTATAAGCCTATGTAATAACAAAGGCCCCCAGGGCGGGGGTATTTTTGGCCCCCAGGGCTATAATTTGAACAATCTTGGTAGAGGTCCACTAGATGAAGCTTCACACCAAATATCAAAGATCTGGGCCTTGCGGTTTCAGAGAAGAAGATTTTTAATGATTTTCCCTATATAAGCCTATGTAAAACCATAGGCCCCTGGGGCGGGGGCATTTTGGCCACCAGGGCTATAATTTGAACAATCTTGGTAAAGGTCCACTAGATGAAGCTTCACACCAAATATCAAAGATCTGGGCCTTGCGGTTTCAGAGAAGAAGATTTTTTAATGATTTTATAAGCCTATGTAAAACCATAGGCCCCTGGGGCGGGGGCATTTTGGCCCCCAGGGCTATAATTTGAACAATCTTGGTAGAGGTCCACTAGATGAAGCTTCACATAAAATATCAAAGATCTGGGCCTTGCGGTTTCAGAGAAGAAGATTTTTAAAGATTTTCCCTGTATAAGCCAATGTAAAACCAAAGGCCTTCTGGGGCGGGGGCATTTTTGGCCCCAAGGCTATAATTTGAACAATCTTAGTAGAGGTCCACCAGGTAAAGCTTCACACCAAATATTAAAGACCTGGGCCTTGTGGTTTCAGAGAAGAAGATTTTTTAATGATTTTCCCTATATAAGCCTATGTAAAACCAAAGGCCCCCGGGGCGGGGGCATTTTGGCCCCCAGGGCTATAATTTGAAGAATCTTGGTAGAGGTTCTCTAGATGAAGCTTCATACCAAATATCAAACACCTGGGCCTTGCAGTTTCAGAGAAGAAGATTTTTAAAGTTTTTGTTTTAAAAATCTATTTTTAGCTCCTGTGACCCAGATGTGCAATGGACCAGAACCATTTGAACAATTTTGAAAGGGGACCACCTAAGAATCATTGCTGTGAAGTTTGGTCAAAATCTGATCAGTGGTTTAGGAGGAGATGTCATTTGAAGAAAAAGTTTACGCACACACACACACACGCACACACGCACGCACTGACGACGGACGACGGACGAAAAGTGATCACAAAAGCTCACCTTGTCACTACGTGACAGGTGAGCTAAAAACAAAACAAAAAAAAAAAATCTGCAAAAAGGCTATATTGGGCTTGGGAGAGAGCAAAATCTTAAAAATTAAGTTTGGCATGGGCTGATTCTGATGATAATGATTTCATGTTTAGTTAAGTTTATGCTTATTTATTTTAGTTCATTTGCGACGAAGCTTCAAGCTTATTGAATCGCTCTCGAACACTCATTAAAGAGCCCTTGTAGCCCCCCTCCCCCCCCCCACGAGATAGGCAGTGGCTTTTACATCACTGCTACCCATTTATACCTGGGTGGAGTGGGGCAGTGTCATAACGTGTCTTGCCCAGGGAAACACCTCAATACCTATGGCCGGATTCGAACACACAACCTCTTGATCATAAGTCAAAGGCGGTTCTAATGAATACCCACAATCTATATTTTAGAGCAGAAATAAACAAAATAATGTTTACCCCCATAAACCCCAGTTTAATTGGGGTTTGAGGGGGGCAGAATTATACAGGCATGTTTTCTTGATGAATTCCCGGGGTGTTAGTAGGGATATCACAAACTTATGTGGACAAAGTGACTCTGCGCTGACGACAGGGCTGACACAACTATCACAAATTTACAGTCAGTGAACCAAGAAATATAGTTCAGGGTCAAATATGGGAACCTTAATCTATGTGGTCATGGGCTACTCTAGCTCTTGTAGTTCTTAAGAAATGGACTTGGACCTCTGATAAATTGACAAATGGGCAGAAAGGCAGAATCACATATCATAATTCAGGGCTTTAGATAAGACTGCGTACCGCGTAAATTATGAAAATAATTGGGAGGATACTCCTTTTTTTCAAATCTGCTGCATATCAGGTACGAAAAACAAATTAGCATTACGCATTTAATATTTTTTGAGAGCGTATTTGGAACGCACGTGAAATAAATGACGTGTGTAATAAAAGGCGGGAAATTCTCACACCGGAATTTAGAATTTAGATTTCAAGGGAATCAAGTTTTATTGGGTTTGGGGTTACGATCCTTTCAAGATTATATCACATATAGAGCCGATCCGATCGTTAATCAGGTGGGCGTAAACCAGAGTAATCTGAACTACAGTAGGACGAGCGAGCAGTGAAGTCTCGGATCAGACAGCGCATGCGTGCAAGCCTTCATTAGCCATATTGATTGGATGAGCAGGTCATTGCTCAACAGTATCGACGCGCATCAGTCTGCGCATTGCTGATTTTACAAGCTGGGTTATCCAAATGGACTTGCGTAGTTATTGCATATGTTGTTACGACTTGCATAGTGGTTGCGCATGCTGGTCTAAGTCTTCGAGTATCATGCGACCAGTGAGGACTCGGAGTAGCCTGCGCATCATTGCAAACTGCTCAGTCTTTGCTGACCCCAAGAGCCTTTAGCAGGGCTACTCAGAGATAGGTGCGAAAAAAGGTTACCCGGGTTGCGCATGTTGATCTGGGTCTTTGCAAGGTGTTGTGCGACGCAGCTCGGTATACACACTGTTTACTTGCAATACTGTCGCAGACTGATAAAGCCGCGGGGATATTGCAAACACTAGCTTCGCATTTTGATCAGAGTCTTTGCAGATCATTGGCAACCAGTTGAGCGTCAAATAACATGGATAACTATTGAGTAGTCTCCCTTGTAAGGAAACACGATGGGTCCCACGATCGAAGGGTGGAAGAAAATAAATATCCATGGACAATATATGAAATAGAGGATATGGTTTTGAAAAGGAATTATAAAAGTTTTAAAGAATATGAGTTTCACTCCATATCTTGGACGATAAAGTGAAGCTGATATTCTAATTTTTTAGAAACACTTTGGTCACAATAATTAGCCATCGAAGTCCTGCTATCCGCCAAGAGAACTGAACCCCAAAAGTTAGATTTCTTCGTCAACAAACTGCTCAGAAGAGATTTCAATATGGCATTGTTTTGTCTGATTTGCGGCCAGGCATACTGCTTGTTTTCTAATAGACACAGATATTGAATATGATTGTGTATCTATAAGAAAACAAACAGTACACCTGGCCACAAATCAGTCCATAAAACATTGTGTCTAGGCTGCAAAATAAAGTTTTTTGGTTTATTTTTCAGTACTCTTTAAAAATTTCTCGTTACTCCTTTTTTTAAAAAAGGATGAGTACTGTACACTTTTGAAAAAAAAAAAATATCTAAAGCCCTGTTATCATGCCATGCCGGTCTTGACCAGTAGGGTCAATGCTAAGGTTGATTTAACTGTTAACAGATGGACAAACAAACAACAAATAGACAGAAATTTGATCCCTATTTTTGGGTCCTGCCAAAAGCAGACACAACAAACACTGTGAACATTAATTGGGCCATATGAAGTGAATGTGTGCCACCCAACTGACTGTCATCAGGTCAATGATGAGGCCTGATCAGCCTAAATTGGCTCGACTGGCCGAAAATTTTACCACAGCTAATTTTAACCCATTCTTGAGTCCCCATGAAATTTCTTCCACAGCTAAGATGAGAAATTGTTAAGGATAATTTTGCAGAATTCTTATTTTAACTTGAACATGTATGTTGTGTGTACTCATTAGAATCACCTCAATTAGGTGATTCTAATGAGTAAACACAACATTCCTCTATTTTGAACGTGATCAAAACAGACAACTCTTAAAAACTGTAATATTACAGTAATATTCGGACAGACAGGCCGGAGCAAACAGTGTAGACCCAGATGAGATGCCACAGAATGTGGCATCTCATCAGGGTCTACATTGTTTGCCAGTCAACCAGCTATTTTTAGACACAACATCAGATAGTAAATTGGACTTGTTTCAAATTTTAGATCAAGTATGGTTAGGAGTTAAGGTGTTTGAATACTTTGGGTAAATATGATTGCTCTCAGTGGCCCAAACTACAAATGTCTATATATAGTGACATAGAGGATCTTACTTGAGTGTTCATGTATTATTGAATTTATTAAACGAGTTGAGGAAAAGGGATAAAATGCAAGGCTTGCCGAGCATTTTATTCCTTTTCTTCAACGAGTTTAATAAATTCAATAATACATGAGCACGAATGCAAGATTCTATTTATCATATGACATTTTTTTCACGATTGTTTACAAAAATGTCAATATTCCGCCATTAGTAAACGCGACGTCGTTAAGGACATCGTACATGTAACGTTACGGAACGTATCTAGCTCATTTGCATATTTAATCCAATAGTGGATTATCGAAAATATTACATCGCGTTATTACACTCTCAGACGCGACGTCATATGATAAAAGTATGTCTGAGTCATCTTAGTCTCACTGTATACACTAACGTTCTTAATTTATTAAGCATAGAAGCTTTATGTTGCTAATGTCCATGTGACTATCACCGATTTGTAAGACATCCAGTTAACATTTATTTATAGCCGCACTATTCTTACTGTTGTGTGGTCAGACTGTCAATAAACCCACCAGGCTTCTCAGTGCTTTGATTGGTCTAGCTAAAGAGCCCGTGTAGGTCCCCACCAATTGGGGCTTGGATAAATAGATGGGCTGCATGATGCTTCCTCGCAGAGCTGAAACCGACCGCACACGAGTACTGGTAAACCGCTTAGAGGATCTAAGCCTGCCCAGCCAAAGCGGTGCGAGTCGGACCGTCCATGCTTATAAACCCTACTGGTTTCATTGGGCGACAGGGCTTGAGATGTCATTTTCATCTCAATGTCGGGTAAAATTCCCACAAAAATGGAAGCTACGTCTCCAAAATGACCTATACAGTGTTGGCGGGGATGTTAAACCTCAAATCAAACAAACAAACAAAGAGCCCATGTATCCTTATAGTGGCCAGCAAACACATAGTCAACATGCACAAACTGATCTGAATCTTGGCTCTGCATGTTATAAACAACAGTTAGATTCCTTTATTAAGACCACCTTTGGGACTGTTCAAAAGTGGTCTTTAAGACCACTTTTGAACAGTCCTAAAGGTGGTCCCTGACCAGAGGACACTGGGCAGAAAACACAAAGAAAGATTAAGCGCAGCCTTCAAAATAAGCTTTTTAAAGAAGAATTAGTCTTAATTTTGGTCTTAAAGGCATTTATTTTTTGTAACAGTAGGACACACTGTGTGTTCATAATTGTTTTATTGCCCCCTGTGATGTGATGTACTGTCTATAACAGATCAAAGGCGGACCTTATTAGGGTGATTAGTAGCTCTTGTTGAATCCCCTGACTGAGGCACTTATGGGGAAAATCAATACTGTACACTTTGGTCAACAGTTGGTAAAATATTGATTTTCCCCCAAGGAGGCCCCTTACCTGTTGAAGACAGAGGACTTCTCTTCAGTCAGCACTGAGGGCTACATAATATTATGTAATGAAATGACAGTCCTCAAAAATCAAGAATAAATGGCTTTAATGGCAGAATTTCACTGTACACTTAAAGCAAAACACATGTTTAAGCACATTACAAAGAACATTGTATCTCAAAGACTGAGACATTACCATAACTTACTTTTTCACTGCACTTTTCCTGTCAGCATCTTTGTACGCCTGGTCAGATGCAATATTAGCAACTATTCTACTCTTTGTTAACTGAAAGTTAAGCAAAGAGTCTGTATTTCACAACTTAAACATGCAAAATATTTAGTGCAGGAAACTGGTAACATTAAAGTGCCAATTTCACATATTTATGATAAGGTGGATGGCGAACAGAAACTAGGTTGTTCCTGAATGAACAGTCTGACTAGATACTTTACTGTTTGCATATTCATAACATGGAGTGTGTGGGTCTAAAAATGTGTTCACTGAAATTTTGTAAACTGTGTATTATGTTGATCAGTGTCTGAACTGTTTGTTGTTGTAAACTTTTGTGTACAAATAAAAGTTTAGTTTGTGCTTTTGGGACATTTATCATACATACTAAATTGGCACTTTAAAAGTTCACCCTTATCCTGCTGAATAAATTAATTTGCCACACCCATTTCTGATAAGCAACCAATCAGAACCCTTGATATAGTTTATTTATTAAAATTCCCAAACTGAGACAGTGTAGATCCTGATCAGATGGCTTCTTCAGAATCTGATCAGGATCTACACTGTCAGAAGCCATCTGATCTGGATCTACACTGTTTGCAAAGATAGGGGTTGTTGTGTTCAGCGGGATAAAGGTTAAACATAATCCCTAAACCTCGGCAACTAGCCGTCTATTCCTTGTCAATATAGATGCTTGACTTACAATCTTAATTGCACTTTCCTATCAGCCGCTTTATTCATTTCATGCAGAAGCTTGTCCATATCAATTCGCTTTTTCATAGTCTGAAAAATAACAGAAGCTGTCTACTTAGTCTGGAATCCGTCTCAATTTCATTTCCAGTAACCAAATGATGTTCCTTTAAAGAACCCACTGACTAAATCAAGATCTGCAAAGCAGTTAATAAACTAGAGTTTTTGAAATCACAAGTGATTTCACCGACTAATTAACATACTGTATAACTACACCAAGGCCAAGATATGAGAAATGTATTGTCAACTGTTTTTTGTTTAATTCCTCCTGACAACGTGTCTTAATACTGACACAGTCTGCATGGAGAATATGATCAGGTTTACGATGTTTGCTCTGGAAACCCAAACACAAGGCTAATCTTATGTATGGAAAGTTTTCTTCATATTGCTTAATATTTTGATTTGAAAGGAATGACAAACACATATATCCGAGCCATGACATCTGAAATTTGCCATTTACTAATAACACATGTGCAGATCAGCCACACAGTCAGTGCTCGGAGCGTGTAATACCTCAAGTTTCTATACATTACGAAAACACGCCTACAAATTCATTGTAAACTTTACCACCGAAAAATTAAAATTTTAAGATAAACTAGAAATGCGTCCATAGGACACGGATGCCCCCGCCCGAAAATATGTCTATGTTCGTATTTTTCAATAGAAAGTTATTGACAGTGTTTAAGTTTTGGACCCTTTTTATGCCATTTGACCTCCAAGTATGACCTTGGAGGTACGGATCTGGGTTTGCATGTGACACATTGTCTCATGATGGTTAACATTTCTTCAAAATAATTTCAAAATCCATCCAAAAATAAGTAAGTTATTGGCTGCGTTTAAGATTCGGACCCTTTTTTGACCTTTGACCTCCAAGTATGACCTTGACCTTGGAGGTACGGCCCTGGATTTTGCATGTGACACATCGACTTATGATGGTTAACATTTCTACAAAGTAATTTCAAAATCCATCCAGAAATAAGAAAGTTATTGACTGCGTTTAAGTTTCGGACCCTTTTTTGACCTTTGACCTCCAAGTATGACCTTGATCTTGGAGGTACGGACCTGGGTTTTGCACGTGACACATCAACTCATGATGGTTAACATTTCTACAAAGTAATTTCAAAATCCATCCAGAAATAAGAAAGTTATTGACTGCGTTTAAGTTTCGGACCCTTTTTTTGACCTTTGACCTCTAAGTATGACCTTGACCTTGGAGGTACGGACCTGGGTTTTGCATGTGACACGTCGTCTGATGATGGTTAACATTTCTGCCGATTAATTTCAAAATCCATCAAGAAATAAGGAAGTTATAGACTGCGTTTAAGTTTCGGACGCGGGCACGGACGGAAGGACAGGGGCAACGCTTTATGCCCTTTCCACCATTCTTCGAATGGCGGGGGCATAAAAAAATGTAATATTTTCTCATTTATGCTCAAAATATAAATTGTGGGTACTCATTAGAACCGCCTCATTGAGGCGGTTCTAATGAGTACCCACAATCTATGTTTTAGAGCAGATATAAGAAAAATAAGGTATATCCCTGTAAACCCCAGTTATACTATATAAAAGTGGGTTTCAAGGGGTCAAAATTATATAGGCATGTTTACGTTCACAACAGACGCAATTTTTGTTGTACGGTAGCTGCAAGAGAAGTATCTGGCGGCCAACAGGAGACTCTACATGGCTTTTGTACACCTGGAGAAGGCATTTGACCAAGTGCCTCGGAAAGTCATCTGGTGGGAAAACTTGGAGTGGACGAGTGGATTGTGAAACTGGTCCAAGGAATGTATGCTAATGCTCGGAGCCGTGTCCGCATTGGTGATGGTTACAGTGAAGAATTTGAGGTGAAGGTGGGTGTTCATCAAGGCTCTGTTCTCAGCCCACTGCTTTTCACCATTGTGCTTGAAGCCTTGTCATGCGAGTTCCGCTCTGGAGTCCCCTGGGAGGACCTGTATGCTGATGACCTTGTCATCATAGCCGAATCCCTTGAGGAATGTGTCAGGAGGCTCTTAACTTGGAAAGACGCAATGGAGGCGAAAGGGCTGTGAGTGAATGCAGGAAAGACAAAGATCATGATCTGTGGTACAGGTCTGGACCTCTTGCAGAGTACAGGTCAGTTCCCATGCGCTGTATGTCGCACTGGAGTGGGCAGCAAAAGTATCTTTTGTAATGGCTGCAAGTTCTGGGTGCACAAGAAATGCAGTGGGCTCAAACGCTTGATAGAGGACCCTGATTACAGGTGTACACGGTGCCAAGGAACTGCACGCCCCTTAGATGGCAGACCACAGAGGGAAGTCCAAGTCGGATCCGACAAGCTGAAGGTTGTAGCTTCCTTTTGCTACCTAGGTGATATGCTCTCTGCAGCGGGTGGTTGCAACCTTTTAACTACATCACGTGTAAAAACAGAAATGAAGAAATTCAAGGAGTTGCTACCAGTTCTCTCTTCCCGCCACCTCTCTTTCAAGACACTTGGCCGTGTGTATAGCTCTTGTGTGCGGAGCGCAATGCTCCATGCCAGTGAGACATGGCCATTGACAAAGCCAAACCTCCAACGTCTACAGCAAAATGACAGGGCAATGATCAGACAGATCTGCAATGTCAAGCCACAGGACACTGTCACCATCAGGTCCAGTGAGTTACTTGAGCGTCTTGGCAATGACGACCTGGACCTCATCCTGAAAGAGAGAAGGCTTCGCTGGTATGGACATGTGGAACGCTCCAACGGTGCAGTCAAGTGTGCCTTTGACATACAGGTAGGTGGAAAGTGGGGGCCAGGAAGGCCCAAGATGACCTGGAAGCAGCTAACAGAAAGAGATTGCAGAGAATGGAAGCTCTCTGCTATCGATCCTCATGATAGACATGCCTAGAGATCTGGTGTAAGATCTGCCATGCGTGCAGCAAGCCAGCTACCTGGAAGGAGGCCCACTTATGTGGACGTTGCCCCTGTACCTGCACGTTAATCAAAAATCTGTTAATCATGATGATACGTGATGCCTGAACTTTCAAGACTCTTGCTAGTTTGTGTAGTTTAGAAGGCAGTTTAGGTCCTACCAGGTTGCAAATCTCAAAGATTTTCTAGTACAATGATCACATCAGCATACTTGTGAGAAAAGAATGACTGGATATTTTATAAAGCCTTCAAGCCAACTGGCAAACAGGAAAATTTCAAGCGTTATGTATAAGATTGTTTTTCCGGATTTTCATATTATACTCAGTGGATTTTGTTTACCAACTTATTGCAAAAAGGAAATTTCTAGATTATGAGTCACATATAAAATTTTAGTTGGAAAATATGTTGTTTATAATGAATAACCATGACACTTCAATATCACATTATTTTTATCATCTGACCTTTTTTTTTCCACATGTGTCTGGAATATTCCATAACTTTACATAAAGAGAGAGAATTTTTCTTTAAGGTTGTTTTGGGTGTTTTAAGAAAATTTCATTCTAAATTCTGTGTTGGATTAATTGAGGATTATTATTCATTAAGGACTAAGTGTTTATTGTGTGGGATCTGAAAACAGAATTAGAAGGACAGTAAAAATGAGAGCTTTGTTAAAAAATTTTCTTTCTTATTTCAGTAATAACTAATTGTTCAAACATTTTTTCAATAAATTTTGTTATTTTTTTTAAAAGGCTTGTTTTTTTTGTTATTTTTTTTATCTTTCTGCTTGGCTCGTAACACAAGCCTGTCCATACCCTCAGTCTTACAGGAATGTTTACCTTTTTCCCCACAATCATCTACTGTTGATTGAGACAATACAGTCAATCTTCGATATCTCAAATATCTCTGGTTGTTTTGTGTTATGGTTTTATGGCCCAGTCAACAGCAAAAGTCATGTTGGGCCAGTCAGTTAGCATCACTGTTCCTGGACAGGCTGGGTCACTGATGAGGCCTAACTGGCCAAAACTAGCTAGTCTGGCCCAGAAAACTGTACACTCCATACCTTTAAGTTCTGTGGTGTATTTTTTGCTTTCAAAGGATAACATTATTTAACATCACTACAACTGATGTTAAGGGAATGTGTGGTGGCCGAAAAAAGTTTCCCTGCCCTTCATCATAGTGTAGTTTATATTTTCTTGTCCTTTGAGATCAGATTCCATTGTAGAACCTTGAAAATATTTGAGAGATACTGATGAGGCCTTATTGGCCAAAACTAGCTGGACTGGCCCAGAAAAACTGTACACTCCATACCTTTAAGTTCTGTGGTGTATTCTTTGCTTCCAAAGGATAACCATATTATAGAACATATTTAGACCCTCTAGATAGTTTACCAGTGAGTTCACCACCCGACAGAAACTGACAATAGCCAGAGGTCAACAGCTGAGTCCTCAAGCAACCGACAATCTCAAGCTATCTCTCAAGAGACGGGGTAATTATAAGGAGATAGTAACACCTAGCACATTTCTCTGCCATTTTTTAAGGGAGACAACTTTTGGGACTTTCCTATAAGCCCTGTCCCACTGAAAAAGGGGTCTACTCTTAAAGGAAAGAAATTGTTCCTCAGGAGCAATTTTTTTCCTTTAAGAGTTGACCCCTATTGACATGTGAGACAAAAATACTTTTGCAGGAGTTGCCTTCCCCTGAAGGTGTTTCCATTCCCCTTAAAAACAACCCTCCAAGCCAAAGCAGTGGAATGCTACGGCACTGAAAGCTACGCAGCATGTTCGGGATTAGGAAATTTGTTGACAATGGGGGTAGGTCAAACTACTGAGGGAGAACCCTTTTTGTACCAAGTGGAATCTTCCTCCTTATAGCAGGAGTCCATTTCAAAATTCAAGGGTGTAAGGTTGTGTTTTCTTCAAAATTTATTAGGAAAATGGCTGAACGTTTTGCAAACAGTGGAGGCCCAGATCAGACGCCGCATTATGCGGCGTCTGATCTGGGCCTGCACTGTTTGCCAGGGTACCCATTTTGGGGTTTCCAGTACAAAATGGGTGAATCATAGCGCCAAGTCATAGGCATAATGGTGATAGCAAAAGGATAGCTTTTCAATCCTCTATAAAATAATGGAATGTTGTATGTACTCATTAGAATCACCTGTTTCATCCAGGTGGGCCAGTCGGAATCTAACTGTTGGTTTTCTTTTGCTCCAGCATTTCAGTGGTTTCTTGCTATCGAGTCCTCACCCTTGTTTCATCTCTGTGGTTGTTTGATTTATGTGTTCTCAGAGACGTTGCACTGATGAGTTAGGAGGCCTTCATGCGGACTGAACAAATTATGTCTAAATCGCGAAGAGAGTAAGGGCTAGGATTGCAGCTGGGTAAAATTGATTTAAGTCCCCCAGTGGAATTTGTTTCACTGGCCATTCCAAGGTGGTTCTTCTGTCCTGGTTTATTTTTGTTATGGTGTCTTTGAGTGTGTGTTTCGCTTATATTATTTTGTTTTGTAAAGCCAGTTGGCCATTTTATGGGAAAGTAACTGTCCTGTTGGCTTTCCGCTAGTCTAGCTCCTAGACCTTGATGTCATATTTATCAATCTTCCTGTATGTTTCATCAAATATGAGACTTAGTGGCTAGTCTTTAGTCTTGTCTCAGACATCAAGGATAACTTCCCCCAAGATAAAACAAGCTGCTATTAGAGAGGCAAAAAGAAATGAAAAAAAAAATATGCATATATATATAAGAATACTAACTTAATTATATGATATCCGACTAGTAGCTAGTCTAGCTTTCCGCTATTGATGTTTCCATTAGAGTCTAGTTATTTCATGTTTTTGTTTCTTTCCCTCTGGTGTCTCTGATGGGAGCTGTAGGTTAATTGTATCAATTCCTGATCATTGCCTTCACTTCTATTTTGGCTGTATTATAACAGTATTCTAGGATCAAACTGCATGAATATGCAGGCTGATCACGGTTCTTGTCATGTGCCAATGTTTGAAGAAACATTTTCACTTGTCATGGCTCATGTGACAAATTTTATGAAACGAGCCTCAGGCCAGTTTCATATGTAATGACCGCACATGTAAGATTCTGTTTACCATAATGGTTCTAAGTATTGGGACAGATAGGCCTAAGCAAACAGTGCAGAGCCAGATCAGACTGCTCCTGAAGGAGCAGTCTGATCAGGGTCTACAATGTTTGCCATTTTGTCTGCATCTTTTGGACTCCTTGCTTGATCATGAAACACATTTGTTAAAAATTTTAGGAGAATTATAGCAAGTCCCAAAGGTGACCAAATTTTTAGGATTTTACGGTATCATATAATGATTTTAAATGGGAGTTTAATGCCAATGAAATTGAATGGAAAACATAAGCATGTTATTGACAGTATCATGATCTTACTCACCAGTAACAATATGTTATTTCATGTGTGAACATTATAAGATATTTTGATTCTTAACGGGGAATGTGGGATCATATTCCCCGCCTGAGAGCGATATTTGCCTGAGCCATCAGGCGAGGACAAATATGGCTTTCAAGCGGGGAATATGATCCCGTGTTCCCCGTTAAGAATCAAAATAACGAATCTGTTATACTGCAAAGAATTTTCACGGTTTTCCAAACAATTCCTTTGTAGTGAATGTCTTGAGAAGTACATGCTTATGTGTGACATCATCAATCGGGCCATTATGCACACATTACGTTGACGATGTTGCAGAGGGGAAAAAACGTTTATGGCATGTTAGAATGAGAGTTTTAAAACAGAAAATAATGGAATAAGATACCAAAAGAAATAGTAACAGTCAAAAGTTTTCATTTATTTATTTATTGGCTGGAAATCAGTGTTTATTTCTTATCACATATGCAGTAGATCCAAGACGGCAGCCATCGCAAATCAGGGAAGGCAGGCGTGAGAGGGGTATATATTTTTGCTGACAGGGTATATGGAAAATAATTGCCCTTGCGCTATCCAATCAAAATCCTGCAAATTTCTGTGCAGTATAACATATGAATAAGTTTGTTCTTACATACACCAGTTCATCTAAGCATGGTTTGTGTTTACAGTGACAACTTACATCATGTTTCTGATGAACATAATCTCTCCTCAAAACTGTATATTTCTGTAGACCGACATTGAGCTTTTTTTCTTCTGCCATTCGTTTCTTTGTGATTGCTGCAAAAAAAAGAAAAAAAAGATCTCAGTCAAGAGCTTGAACAAGGTGCTAGGTGCTAACTTACAGCTTTCAGAAGTGAGATTTATCCTAGTGATCCTAAGTACTGGGGCAGATAGGCCTGAGCAAACAGTGCAGATCCAGATCAGACTGATCAGGGTCTACACTGTTTGCCAGGCTGTCTGCACTTTTTGAAGAAAGACATCTGATTGGTTGGTTCAGCATTTCATGGCACAGTTAATACTAACAGGTCATGTGAAGCTGCTCAGCTAATCTAAACCTTTCTTGCACAGATCTGGACCTTCTGATGCTGTTTAACCAGTATGAACAAGACTTCTGCCAAAGGCTATGTCACGCCTGTGAGGGCAAAAAGTCAATGAACCATGAAATGTAGGTCAAGGTCAAACATGGATGCCTGCATATAAAATGTCACTCCTAAATGCAAGCTTGTACCAAGTATCAATAATGAAGCTCTTACAGTTGGTGAGAAATGGAATCTTACATTAGGATGAAAGTTAGGGTGGTCACAAAAATTCACAAAGTCACTAAACCATGAAATGTAGGTCAAGGTCAGATATGGATGCTTGCATTAAAACTGCTATTCGTAGATGCTAGCTTGTACCAAGTATCATTAATGAAGATCTAAATGGACTCTTACATTAGGGTGAAAGTTAGGGTGGTCACAATAATTTTCAAAGTCACTGAACCATGAAATGTAGGCCAAGGTGAGATATGGATGCTTGCATTAAAATTGCCATTCCCAGATGTAAGTTTATACTAAGTATTATTAATGAAGCTCTTATAGTTCTCGAGAAATAGAATCTTACATTAGGGTGAAAGTTAGGGTGGTCAAAATAACTCACAAAGTTGGTGAACCATGAAATGTAGATCAAGGTGACATACAGATGCTTGCATTGAAGTCGCCATTCCTAGATAGAAGTCTGTACCAAGTATCGTCAATGAAGCTCTAATAGTTCTTGAGAAACAGACTCTTTCATTAGGATGAAAGTTAGGGTGGTCGAAATAACTCACACTGTCGGTGAACCATAAAATGTAGTTCAAGGTCAGATATGGATGCTTGCATTACAGCTGCCATTCGTAGATGCAAGTTTGCACCAAGTATCATGAATGCAGCTTACATCAGGGTGAAAGTTAGGGTGGTCACAATTGTTGATGGCTTGACGGACAGACAAATGGACAACAGACAAAAATCTGGATTTCTTTATCGCGTCATGCTTAATGGAGGCGTGACAAAAACTGATGATGTACAAATGATTTTGTCAGCCCTTGTCCCGCTGAATAAATAGAATTTGCCGCACCAATTCCTGACCCTTAACAAATCAAACTAGAATACTGTCGATGGCGCGCCATCGCAAATCCCCACGTTTTCTACAGAGGGGCCAAGTACCGAAAACCCCTCACCCTGGGCCCTAATTTGACTCCATGGTCAAAATATTACCTGTATTATATTCTACTAATCATGCCCTTCAATTTCATATGCCACATGACTATGTTCCAAAAAACTTAAATTTTGACCCTTTGACCCCTCTCCCAGGGCCCCAATCTGACCCCAGGGTCAAAATTTTACTTGTAGTTTATTCTACCCATTAACCCCTTCGCATAGATATGCAACATGACTATGTTCTGAAAAACTTTAATTTTGACCCCCGACCCCCCCCCAAACCCCCCCCCCCCCCAAGTCCGACCCCAGGGCGTGACCTAGGGGTCACAGCCAAAATCCCGTTCAATATGTTTTACTTTTTTCATAACTAAGTACATGTGCAAAGTTTGGCATCAAAATCTTCAAAATTGACTTTGTAATTGAATTTTATTGATATTTGACCTTTTGACCCCTCCCCAGGGCCCCTGGGGGTGGGGACAAAAAAAAAATGTGCTCTTGCGCAAGCCATTCATGTAAGCAACTCGCATACCAAATTTGGTTGAATTCCGGCTAACGGTTTAGGAGGAGATAGCCGGACAGACAGATGGACAGACAGACAGACGGACAGACGGACGGAGGCGACAACAATATCCCCACTTTTTTTAAAAAACGTGGGGATAATTACTTTGTATAATGTATGCATTTGATTCACAACTAAATGATAAACAGTATAGATCCTGATCAGACGGCTTCTTCAGCCAGCTATCTGGATCTACAGACTGAAACAGTAGGGGTTGTCGTCTTCAGCAGGATAAGGTTTAAGTCTTGTGCTCAGAATATACCAGTACTCGTGTGCAGCCGGTTTCAGCTCTGCGTGGAAGCATCATGCAGCCCATCTATTTCTTCAAGCCCCGATGGGTGGGGGATAACTTGCGAGCCATGTTTTTACAAGTGGACAAGCTGCAGTCTGGGTTACAGATGCAAGCTAAGCTAACAGTATAGACACGGATCTACTTACCATTCTCAAAGTCCCTAAGTGTTTGTCTGACAGCCCGTTGATTTTTAATAATGTCTCCCTCTGTCCGCTTCAGCTCTCTCTCTTCCTGTTTGTGTTGCCACATATGATCCTAAATTAAAATTACTTCGAGAGTGAATAAAATTCAGTTTATTTCAAGAAAATGCAGGGAAATGAACTTGGAGGGAGGCAACTGAATCAAATACACAGTAAAATTCCTACATTAAGACCACCTTTGAGACTGTTCTTTAAGACCACTTTTGAACAGTCCCAAAAGTGGTCTCCCACTAGAGTATACTGGATGTGGAAAACATAAAGCAAATGTACCTGGAACCTTCGAAATATGCTTTTAAAAGTATAATTTCCCATAATTTTAGGTGGTCTTAATAGCGGAATTCCACTGTATTTGACTCGTCTTCTGAAAGGGGACCCATTCATAGAGGGAAGCACAATAGAGAATACTGAAGCAGATGACTTTCTATCTTCTTTAATATTTGTCTGAGATAAAGGCTTGACATTTCATGTGAATTGTCTGCCTAGCAGATATTTCACATGTAATGTCAAGCCTTATTTTCTCAGAATAACAATAAATAAGACTTGTTGCCCGACAAGATAGCTCTCGGAAGTCATGCTTTAACTTAGTTGCGCAAATTTTCAGACCCATTTCAGAAACAAAGTCACAAAGAAAGAATCCAGTGCTATATCATTATCGGGGATCATGAATGATTCAAGTCTGTAGCATCAGTATCCCTTTTTATTCCATTTAACCCATATCCATTTAATGCTAGATGACAAAGTTTTTCTAAAAATAGTCACAGTGACCTTCAGGCCATGACCTTGAAAGTCGAACTTGCTCGAGATATTATCACTTCCAACATCTGTGTAAAGTTACAGCAATAAATGTAGCTGCTACAGCAATGACAAAGCTATTCTAAAAATAGCCACAGTGACCTTAATCTCACAACCCTGAAAGTCAAACTTGCTCAAGATACTATCATACCCAATATTTGTGTGAAGTTACATTAAAATTGGTCGATAAATGTAGGCTCTAAAGCGATGACAAAGTTTTTCTAAAAATAGCTAAAGTGACATTGAACTTAATGCCATGATATTGAAAGTCGAGCTCTCTTGAGATATTATCATTTCCAACATTTGTGTAAAACTATAGCAAAATTCATCAAGAAATGTAGGCGCTAGAGTGATGACAAAGTTTTTCTAAATATAGCCACAGTGATCTTGACCATGAGACCACAACCTTGAAAGTTGAACTCGCTCGAGATATTGTCATAAGGAACATTTGTGTGAAGTTATATTGAAATCGTTGAAGAAATGTAGGTGCTAGAGCAATGACTAAGTTTTTCTAAAAATAGCCAGTGACCTTGACCTTGAAGCTATCACTTTGAAAGTTGGACACGTTCGAGATATTGTCATAAGGAACATTTGTGTGAAGTTATATTGAAATCGTTGAGGAAATGTAGGCGCTAGAGCGATTAGAACATTTGTGCGAAGTTATATTCAAATTGGTGAAGAAATGTAGGCGCTTGAGTGATCACAAAGTTTTTATAAAAATAGCCACAGTGACCTTGACCTTGAGGCCATGACCTTGAAAGTCGAACTCGCTCAAGATATTGTCATAAGGGACATTTATGTGAAAATATATTTAAATCATTGAAGAAATGTAGGCGCTAGAGCGATTACAAAGTTTTTCTAAAAACCCCACAGTGACCTTGACCTTGAGGCCCAACCTTGAAAGTCAAACTCACTCGAGATATTGTCATAAGGAACATTTGTTTGAAGTTATACTAAAATTAGTCAAGAAATGTAGGCACTAGAGTGATGACAAAGTTTTTCTGAAAATAGCTACAGTGGCCTTGACCTTGAGATCAGGACGTTGAAAGTCGAACTCGCTCGAGATATTATCTAAGGAACATTTGTGCACCAAAGTGATGACAAAATAATGTACATATGGAAAAAAATGCTATATACCCCCCTCACAACTGTGTTGTGCGAGGGGATAAAAATTCAAAGTCTGTGACCTTGACCCCAAGGTCACCTTTAGTGGTGCTGATGTTGCTGATAAAGCAATATCAATCACCATTCCAAGTCTCAAATAAATTCATCTGAAGGCAGCCAAGTAATGATCTTCAGTGCAAAAACATAAAAGTTCTTAGTCTGTGACCCTGACCCCAAGATCACGGTCATGTATGATAATGCTGCTATTAAACAAGAGGCCCATGGGCCACTATGCTCACCAGAGCTCAGGTGGGCACTGCCCATCCTGCCCAATGGCAGCCATGTATTTTAATATGATATCATTTTAATCCACCAAATGAACCCCCATGTCCAAATGAGCACCCATGTGGACTCAGCATCTGAAAAGTTAGGCCTTTTATGAAGTAGAGGGGGTGGGGCATGGACCCAATGGAGCCCTGGTTGGTATCACTAAATGCGTCTTATCATAAGAAACAAAAATATATATGGTTTAGCAGTGGGGATCTGTAAGGCCTCTTTAACAGTTGAGGGGTTGGGGCATGCCCTGTTGATCCCAGGAAAGCCCAAACTGTTGTCCCTAAATGTGTCTTATCATAAGGACCAAGTATATATATGGTTCAGTGCTGGGAATCTGACCGGTTTCAGAGATTTGAGGCCCTTTTATGAAATAGGAATGGCCCCTGCGGACCCCGCTACAGTAGGTGTGCTAATAATAAGGAACAAGAACATAGATGATTATGGGGTGGGGATTTGAATGGTTTCTGAAATATAAAGCCTTTTATGAAATGGAAGGGCGGGGCACATTGCCTCAGCACAAAGAGACCTCCAGGTTGGTGTGATTGAACGAGTCTTATCATAAGGAACAAGTATATGGTTTAGGGGTGGGAATCTGAACTATTTCTGATATATATGGCTTTTAATGAAGTAAAGCGGTGTGGCATGGCCTGGGCGTGCCCCGGGGACTCCCAAGCTGGTGTCACTGAATGCGTCTTATCATAAGAAAGATGAATATATATGGTTTAGGGTGGGGCTAAGAACATTCTCTGAGATATAAGGCCTTATGTGAAGTGGAGGGGTGGGGCAAGGCCCAGGGAGACTCCCAGGTTGGTGTCAATGAATGTGTTTTATCATAAGGAACAAGACTATATATGGTTAAGGGGTGGCCATCTGTAGGGTTTCCGAGATATTGTGATATTATGAAATGGAGGGGGTGGGGCATGGCCCCAGCATATCCCTGGGAACCCCCAGGTTGGTGTTACTGAATGCGTCTTATCATAATGAACAAGAATATATATGGTTTAGGGGTGGGGATCTGAACAGTTTCTGAAATATATGGCCTTTTTTGAAGTGGAGGGGTGGGGCAAGGCCCCAGCGCGTCTCTGAGGACCCCCAGGTTGGTGTCAATGAATGTGTCTTATCATAAGAAGCAAGCATATATATGGTTTATGGGCGGGAATCTGTAAGGTTTCCGAGATATTGGGCCTTTTATCAAATGGAGGGGGTGGGGCATGGCCCCGGTGCATCCAGGGGACTCCCAGGTTGATGTCACTGAATGGGTCTTATCAAAAGGAACAAGAATATATATGGTTTAGGGGTGGGAATCTGAATGGTTTCCGAGATATTGAGCCTTTTATAAAGTTGAGGGGGTGGGGCCTGACCTGTGCGCATCCCTGACGACCCCCAGGTTGGTGTTACTGAATGCGTCTTATCAATAGGAACAAGAATATATATGGTTTAGGGGTGGGGATCTGAACAGTTTCTGAGATATATGGCCTTTTGTGAAGTGGAGGGGTGGGGCAAGGCCCCAGCGCATCTCTGAGGACCCCCAGGTTGGTGTCAATGAATGTGTCTTATCATAAGAAGCACGCATATATATGGTTTAGGGGCGGGGATCTGTAAGGTTTACGAGATATTGGGCCTTTTATGAAATGGAGGGGGTGGGGGCATGGCCCCGGCGCATCCAGGGGACTCCCAGGTTGATGTCACTGAATGGGTCTTATCATAAGGAACAAGAATATATATGGTTTAGGGGTGGGGATCTGAATGGTTTCCGAGATATTGGGCCTTTTATTAAGTGGAGGGGGTGGGGCATGACCTCGGCGCATCCCTGAGGACCCCAAGGTTGGTGTTACTAAATGCGTCTTATCAATAGGAACAAGAATATATATGGTTTAGGGGTCGGGATCTGAATGGTTTTTGAGATATATGGCCTTTTATGAAGTGGAGGGGGTGGGGCATGGCCCCGGCACAACCTGGGGGACCCTCAGGTTGGCATAAAAGCATATGGCTGAAAGAATTTTACTCAAGAAACATTTCTATAAAAGTTTTGTCCAAATATCTGCAATGACTTGGCAGTAAATGCCATTTTTCAATTTTCCCCATTATAAGTCTATGGAAACTCTAAGTTGCCATAGCAACCAAACTAATGGGCCGATTTTCATAAAAAACACAAACTTTCAATCCCCCAGCCCAAGGATGCTACAGATAAAATTTGGGCTGAATCGGTCCAGTGGCTTCAGAGAAGAAGATGTTTGAAAGTGTTGACGTCAGACAACGACGACGACGCCGGACAACTGCCTATCCTATAAGCTCCCCCGGAGCCTTCCGCTCTGGTGAGCTAAAAATCTTTTGACTAGTACGATTCAACATACCAAGTATGAACTAAATCTATCAAAAGATAAAGAAGTCCTAAAAAAGAGCTCCTAAAAACTTTAACATAAAAACTTTAACATAAGAATTCAAAGTCTGTGACCTTGACCCCAAGGTTATGGTCATGAGAGCTGATGCTGCTGCTGAAAATTTGAGACCAGTACCGGTATCTATAACCATACCAAGTATAAACTAAATCCATCCAAAGGTAAAGAAGTAATGTGCTCCTAAAAACTTTTAACACAAAAACTTTAAAATTTAAATTCTAAGTCGGTGAACTTGACCCCAAGGTCAGGGTATGGTTGCTGATACTGTAGATAGAATCTTTAGCCCAGTATCTATCACAATACCAAATATGAACTCAATCCATGTACAGATAAAAAGTAATGAGCAACTAAAAAACTATAATGCAAAAACTTTAACATTGGTGGACGTCGACGCCCAGGATAGTAGAATAGCTTACCGTAGAGCTAAAAATACTTAGAATGAAAATGCCATCTTCTAGTTGTGATTAACAAGAAATAAATCTTTTCTGCAAGAACTGGCCCTTTCCGGAGGGGCTGAGTTTAAGAGAAGTGAACAACACATTGTGTCGCTTGCAAACCTCAGATGTTACACACTTCTGTGAGAGTTTACAAGTTGAATTGGTTGTTTCTTTGTAATTTTCCTCATTGGATAGAATTAGGCGATAACTGTATTCAAAACTGTCATTCGGGGAAGTAAATAGGAGGTTTTACGGTCGGAAATTTCGTTTTAGACGCGGAGCCATAAAACATAATTTGCGACCGTAAAACTGACTTTTTACCTCCCCAAATGACAATTTTCATTACAGTTATCCCCATTCTAATGCACTTATTCACTTGTTTTGATAAAACTTGTACTAATTTGCACATAGCGGCAACCGTTGTGAGCTGCGTAAAACCAAATGCCAGCCAATTACAAGGGACGTTACGTGATGACGTCGGGTTTCCGACAGTATCTCGCAGAATATACTGTTGCAAATTTTTTATGTCATCCAATCAGACATTGCATTACATACGAAAGTGCATTAGAATGACCATTTATGGTCATTTTTCTAAATACATGTAATCAATATATCTTTGGGATCCATTTTTCAAGAATCTTCAAAATCATTTTATAGTGGAAATTGTTACAAATAAGTTTATGTGTATAAAAAGCCTTTTGTATGCTGAGAATAGAAAATTAAAAATAATGCAATAAAATATCTGGTTAAAGCGTACACATGAATCAAAAACAAACAAATATAAATCCAAAACTTCTAGGGCAAGTTGTTCAAAACTAATGATATTGCTAGTTAATGTGTCATTAAAATTTAGACCATTTAATATAGCAAATATGCTACTATTTTTGCTGCAAAAAATGTGAGTAGCTTTTGCAAATGCAAAAGCTACTCACATTTTTCCAGCAAAAAATACCACAGTATTAGATATTGTTTTTGCTAGAACAGTTAAAATCTGGTCCACTAGCTAGCTCATTAAGCTTTAATTTACGATGCTTTGAAAAACTTGGGCCTGGTTAAAGCATATATACATTAATCAAAGAGAAACAAATATGTGTAAATCCAAGCCCGGAAAAACAACAATGAAAATATAAGTTTGCATTCCGAATATACATTAAACTTGTACTATATCTTCCCTAAATATTCAGACCCCTCAACTCATTACCATACTTGTTCTAAATTTGAACAAGTATAATTGATAAACCTGATGTTATGTCTAAAACTAACTAGATGAAAGGCAAACAGTGAAGACTCTGATGAGATGATTCTGTGGCATCTCATCTGGGTCTACACTGGTTGCTTACGCCTGTCTGTCCGAATGCATATGGTTAATACATGTAGATTTACAAACATGAAGTATCCAAAGAAAGTAAAAAAAACAAAAAGTGATTAAAGCAAAAATGATACAGTTAGATGAAAAAATAATAGGTACACAGTATTACATTTATCACCAAGTTCAAATAATAATAAAACATAAAATTATTAATATTAAAAACATGCAAAAACATCACCCTTCATAAAATAAGCAGCAATTAAAATTAATCTGAAAGAGCATTAATTTTATTTATTTTATTGAGCACAGAAGGCTTAAACAAATTTACAAGCATGAATCGATGTTAGTCGTCCGTGGTGTACGATCCCCGGCAACACAGAGTACAAAAGCCAGGTGATGTCAATATGAGAGTCATATTTTCAAAAATTATAAAATCAATCTTCAAAACCAGAATGTCTAACAAGAGGCCCATGGGCCACAATGCTCACCAGAACTCAGGCGGACACTGCCCACTGGCAGCCATGTATGGTTTCAGGTTTTAATTTATTGATTATAAAGTCTCCCAAACAAACCCCCATTTCAAAATGAGCACCCATGTGGACTCTGTATCTGAAATATTAGGCCTTTTATGAGGAGGAAGGATGAGACATGGACCCAACAGAGCCCTAAATGGTATCACTGAATCCATCTTATCATAAGGCACATGAATATATATGGTTTAGGGGTTGGGATGTGTACTGTTCCTGAGATATAAGGCCTTTTAAGCTGCGAAGGGGTTGGAGCATAGCCCTGGCAGACCCCAGGAAAGCCAAGATTGTTGTCGCTGAATGTGTCTTATAATAAGGACCAAGAAAATATATTGTTTAGGGGTGGGGATATGAACAGTTTCCAAGATATGAGGCCCTCTTATGAAATGATGAGGAGAGGAATGGCCCCTGTGGACCACCAAGTTTGTGTGACTGAATGTGTCTAATCATAAGAAACAAGAATATATATGATTATGAGGTGGGGATCTTAATGGTGTCTGAGATATATGGCCTTTTATGAAGTAGAGGCGTGGGCCATGGCATCAGCATGTTGCCCTAGCACATAGACGCATTGATGTGAGTGAATGAGTCTTATTATAGGGAACACAAATATACATATTTTAGGGGTGGGGATCTGAACAGTTTCTGAGATATATTGCATTTTATGAAGTGGAAGGGTGGGGCATAGCCCCAGCACACCCCCAGAGACCCCTAGGTTGGTATCACTGAATGTGTCTCATCATAAGGAACAAGAATATATATGGTTTAGGGGTGGGGGTTCTGAATGGTTTCTGAGATATTGAGCCTTTTACGAAGTGGAGGGGGTTGGGCATGGCCCGGGCACATCCCAGAGGATCCCCAGGTTGGTTTTAATGAATGCGTCTTATCATATGAAACAACAATATATATGGTTTTGGGATGGGGATCTGAATGGTTTCCGAGACGTATCACCTTTTATGAAGTGGAGTTTTGGGGCACAGCCCCCGTGCGGCCCGGGAGACCCTTAGATTGGTATCACTGAATGCGTCTTATCATAAGTAACAAGAATTTATATGCTTTAGGGGTGGGGATCTGAACAGTTTCTGAGATATTGGGCTTTTACTAAGTGCAGGGGGTGGGGCATAGCCCTGGCACATCCTAGGGGACCCCCAGATTTGTGTCACTGAATGCGTCTTTTCATAAGAAACAAGAATATACATGGTTTTGGGGTGGGGATCTGAAGGGTTTCCGAGATATATCGCCTTTTATGAAGTGGAAGGTTGGGGCATAGCCCTGGTGCGGCCTGGGAGATCCTTAGGTTCATATCACTGAATGCATCTTAACATAAGGAACAAGAATTTATATGGTTTAGGGGTGGGGATCTGAACGGTTTCTGAGATATTGGGCCTTTTATGAAGTGGAGGGGTCGGGCATAGCCCCCGTGCGGCAAGGGATGACCTAAGGTTGGTATCACTGAATGCGTCTTATCATAAGGAACAAGAATTTAAATGGTTTAGGGGTGGGGATCTGAACGGTTTCTGAGATATTCAGCCTTTTACGAAGTGGAGGGGGTGGGGCATAAGCCCCGCCACATCCTAGGGGACCCTTGAATTGGTGTCACTGAATGCGTCTTATCATAAGAAACAAGAATATATATAGTTTAGGGGTGGGGATCTGAATGGTTTCTGAGATATATGGCATTTATGAAGTGGAAGGGTGGGGCATGGCCCCAGCGCACCCCAGAGAGACCCCAATGTTGGTATCACTGAATGTGTCTTATCATAAGGAACAAGAATATATATGGTTTAGGGGTGGGGATCTCAATGGTTTCTGAGATAAATGGCATTTTATGAAGTGGAGGGGGTGGGGCATGTCCCCGGCACATCCCGGGGGGGACCCCAGGGTTGGTGTCACTTAATGCATCTTAGCATAAGGAACAAGAATATATATAGTTTAGGGGTGGGGATCTGAATGGTTTCTGAGATAAATGGCATTTTATGAAATGGAGGGGGCAGGGCATGTCCCCGGCACATCCCGGGGGACCCCCAGGTTGGTGTCACTTAATGCATCTTATCATAAGGAACAAGAATATATATGGTTTAGGGGTTGGGATCTGTAAGGTTTCTGAGATATAAGGCATTTTATTAAGTGGAGGGGCGGGGCATGGCCCCGGCACAACCTAGGGGACCCCCAGGTTGACATAAAAGCACATGGCTGAGAGAAGTTTACTCAAGGAACATGTTTATGTACGTTTTGTCAAAATATCTGCAATGTTTTGGCAGTAAATGCCATTTTTCAGTTTTCCCCATTATAAGTCAATGGAAACTCTAAGTTGCCATAGCAACAAAACTAAAAGGCCAAATTTCATAAAAAACACAAAACCTGTAAAGGCAAATATGGTGAATATTTTCATAAAGTCTCAGCCTCCTAGAGCATATGGTTTCTGAGGAGATGATTTTTTAAGTATTTTTTGTCTATTTTTTGCATTTTGGTTTCCATGGCAACCAATAAAAATGAGCAGAAAGCTTAAAATCATACAGCAGATAGTAGATTGCCTATGGAACATTTCTATGAAAGTTTTCTCAAAATATCTGCAGAGGCTTGGTAGTAAATGCCATTTTTCAATTTTCCCCATTATAAGTCTATGGAAACTACAAGTTGCCATAGCAACCAAACTAATGAGCCGATTTTGATAAAAAACACAAACTTTCAATCCCCCAGCCCAAGGATGCTACAGATAAAATTTGGGCCCAATCGGCCCAGTGGCTTCAGAGGAGATGTCGTTTGAAAGTGTTGACGCCAGATGCCAGACGACGACGACGACGGACAACTGCCTATCCTATAAGCTCCCCCGGAGCCTTCGGCTCTGGTGAGCTAAAAACAAGTAACCCGGCACTGTGCCTTGTCTATAACTGGACAAGCAAAGATTACATATATTTTCGTCATGTTGAGTTAGTCAGTCTACCTAACTGGGTAATCACACCTTTCCTTGACTGGCTCAGACATGATTACTTACATAGCCTAACCTCTTTACAACACTATGTTGGGGGCCAAAAGCTGAAATTGTGTAAGTTAAACAAGTGTTATACAGTGTTTTACATGTATTTCTATAAGTCCTTATTAGGAAAGATCTTTTGGAATCTATAAATTGTATAATATCCAAAACCATGTTGTAAAGAATAGTGTTTTAATGAGGTTGCAGTGTACTCATGTGGCAGCAAGTTTCCAGATAAAGTAGAACAGTGACCTATAAATAGCCTATAGTAAAATCTAGTGATGTATTGTGTGATAAACCACTGGGTTGAAGGGTGCGACACGAAGAGCCACCTTTTTTTTCAGGTTTCATGACATCATTCATTGTTACTTTGATGTTAGAAGGTGTAACATTGTTTTCTTACATCAGGTATGTTATGAAAACAGGTAAATGCATGTGATACAGTCAGTTATATTAGTGGAATTCCTTTAAACAATGCCGTGATTTGTCGTCAGTTGTAAGTAGACAAATCACTCACACTACATGCTCGTGATTTGAGCAGCTACTTTACAACTGACCTCCAAACAGTGATAAATTACTCAATAAATCACTACAAGAGCTATAATATCTATTTCTTAAACAAAATACATGTACTGTGCTTTGGGCCTATATCTATCAACAAACCAAATATGACCTTGAGGTCATGGATGAGGTCATGGATATGGGTGGAGATGTTGTTAAAAAAAGCTTTGGGCCATTATCTATCAGCATACAAAATATGAACCAAATCCAATGATATGGTTTAGAAAATATGAGATCTTAAAAAACTTTAACATAAAATTTCTAAGTCTGTGACCTTGACATTGAGGATCATGGATATGGGTTGGGGTATTGCTGATTCAAAACTTTGGGCCTACATGTACGAGTAGATCTAGCATCATACCAAATATGAACAAAATCCATGGTATGGTTTGGAAAATATGCGCTCTTAAAAAGCTTGAACATAACTTTGTCTAAGTCTGTGACCTTGAGGCCATTGGGTATGGGCAAGAGTATTGCTAACATAAAACTTTGGACCTATATCTATCATCATATCAAATATGAACTCAAATATGAACTAAATCCACCATACGGAATTTATGTGCTCTTTAAAAACTTTAACGTGTATGTGGACGCCGTTGCCGATTCCAATGCAGATTCCAATGCCGATGCCAGATATAGTACAATAGCTCTTCCTGGACTCTGTCCAGGCGACCTAAAAAGTAACTCAACCATACAACACTTAAATTTGAAACGGATTCCTGTTAAACATATAAATATTATACGGCATTCAGTACAGAATGGGTTAAAGCTGCTGCTCAAAAATACACAAATCACACTATCACTGAGCAGGAAATTAAAACAGCCACAACATATAAAACACATTTTGTAAAAAAAAAAAAAAGACTTGGAAAACACAGAAAGCATACCTGAAAATGTGCCTGTTCCAGAAGGAAAAAATTATTATGCACAAGGAAAAATATAAAAATATAAAGAAAAGTCATTTCTTCAAGAGGGGGCTACTCTTAAAGGGGAGCAAATTCTTTCCTTTAAGAGCAGCCCCACTGACATGCAAACATATGCTGAAGGCAGTGGTTGGAGTAGCCCCATTGATATGCAAACACATCACGTGACCAAGTCCATGAAATGAACACCCCCCTAAACCCCACATTATATAGAGAAAATGGGGGTTTATGGGGATATACATTATTAATCTTATTTCTGCTCCAAGACATAGGCTGTGGGTACTCATTAGAAATGCCTCAATGTGGCAGTTCTAACGAGCACCTGTAACCTATGTTTACAGTATAAATAAGAATAAAATCAGGGATTTTCATCAGAACAATAGCCATTTTGGAGGTGTGAAAAAATGCATTATTTCGCACAGGTGTGTTAGCCTAATGCTATGCTTTATTTTCAGATTTTTTCTCTCTGCTAGACAATTTTGCATTATACACATGCTATGCTTATGTCTCTGACAGAAAAATACAAATATTTTATACATGCAGTATTATTTTTCTGTCCTTCTTTAAAAACATGTCTAAATTAATGTGGAAATACGTAGCTCCAGAAACGGAAGATAAACGAGTATAAGTAAGGCTAGTTTTCTTGATTTCTTGTTTAATTTCTTGAACTGTCTGCCAATTGGCCTTCTTGACTTGATTATGTTAATTTAAGTTTCTTTTTCATTATAAATATGTTTCTTTGTAATATGTGCTCCTGTGCGAGCACATATTTCTTGACTAATGACTATCATAGCAACAGATAAGGTGAGTATTTTGTGATAATTGAAGGATAGTTTTCCTTATTTCTCCATATAAACCTATGTTGTGGGTATTCATTAGAACCGCCTCATCGAGGCGGTTCTAATGAATACCCACAACATAGGATTTTATGGAGAATTGACAAAAACTATCTTTCAATTATCACAAAATACCAACCTTTTTGTTGCTATGATTACGTTAAGTTACTTCTTCATTATAAAAATGCTTCACTGTATGTGTGCCTATGTAGGCCAAAACTTTGAAATAATTTTTTTGTATTTATGTAGTGAGCAATTGTAAGAATCACCTCTACAAGTACCCAAAGCATTCATCAGCTCTGACAGACAATTCCTGCAAGTACCCACAACTTATGTTTTAATTTAGAAATAAAAAAAATCCCAAAATTATTCTCACTTCTCTTAATCTGGAGCTAAAAAAATTAACTAAAGGAATAACTGAATATATATGCGGTATATAATCTGTCTATATATGTTAAAAAACAACTTCTGATTCATACATGTACATTCCCATGTACATCATCCTAACCGTCTATGGATGCAATGATCTACCAACACCAAATCCATTCATGCTAACAAAATATAATTCTCCATTTCTTCAAAAGCGTCTTTAACCCACAACCTGTGTGCAAAAATTTTGCATACAATATATAGCCCAATACATTCATATTGTACATACATTCATATTGTACAAATGCACCTTTGCCCACTCAATTAACATAATGTGAAATAGGTATTACCTAGATGCTTCAAAAGCAGAATGTGTAAGAATTAGTGAAACGTAGATCTGAGAATCTGTTGAATTCAGAACCTGTGTCGATTTTGCACTAATGCGGTTTGCAAAGATTCCAAGATGAAGGTGCTTTTGGGTGTCTGTGAACTGTCTTGGTGCTGATAGAGAATACTGTGATAAGTACGACAACTAGAGCTGTCAGTGAAACTGACTAGGGCCCCGGCAGCGCTATCAGAGGAGTAGGAAAATTTGTGTACGGACAGACAGACAGACGGACGGACAGAGTGATTACTATAGGGCACCCACACTTTCAGTGCAGGGCCCTAAAAATTAATATTCTCATTTATTTTTTGCTGCTGAGAGGCTAATAAAGTTACTGTCTATTTAGTCTGAAAGATGGGCTCAATAAAATACAAGACAAAATAAATGTTGACCAAGGGTGTTAAAGTCAATCTTGCCCAAGCGTGATTTCTCTGTGGATGAAATTTCACCTCGGCTCAATTATACCATCCCATCCCAGAATGTATGAAAGCCGGGAGATATCTGATCTTGGAACGTGCAATTTTTTGACCAAACATTCTCAGACTAAAAGGTGAGATAAGTTTTCTCTTTGTGGAAGTATCTTTTTTATGTTGCATGTTATCTATAGGCGTGCAACAGCACACACACACTTATGTGCATGCGTGTTCTTGAGCATCGCTTGCTCACGATGCTTTTTCACATATAGGTTTTAATGGAGAATTGACAAAAACTATCCTTGAATTAACACAAAATACATGTACCAACCATATCTGTTGCTATGGTTACTTTGTTGTCAAAACTGTTATTTTTTTCCTCTGCTATTTAACCTTTAACCTGCTGAATATTCAATTAAGCCACACTCATTTCTGACTTTGAACCAATCAGATTACTTGATGCAGCTTATTTCTACATATTCATAAACTGAATGTCAAACTGTGTAGATCCTGATCAGATGGTTTCTTCAGAAGCCATCTGATCCCATCTGATCTGGATCTACACTGTTTGCAAAGATAGGGCTTGTCGCCTACAGCAGGGTAAAGGTTAAAAACCACTCTCCTATTCACATACATCTATCTCATACAGCATGCTGCATGCATAATATTTTCTAAAGATTAAACCTTAATGCATTAACATTCTTCACCTGTCCTCTCTTTTAAACTGCAAATGTAATTAAATAATTTTACACCAAAACTCAGTTTCTTCTACAAGTAACAACTTCCCCAATTTGATTTGTAAGTAAGGATGTCAAAATACATCCCTCCTCCCCTGTTGCATCAGGTTAACAAGTCTGTGTAATAAACCCATTCTATACATAGCAAACTGGCATTTACTGGTGGGGGGGGGGGGGGGGGGGGGAACCTTACATGTATTTTTCTTATTTTTGCTCAAAAACATAGATTTTTCGTACTCGTTAGAACTACCTTGTCGAGAACCAAAAATCTATACTGAACTAGAAACAAGATAAATATTGAATATTTTCATCTGAAAAATACTAGTTCTTGAACTAAGAAAGACACCATTTTAGTACATAGATGTGTTATCAAAATGGTGCTTTCAATCAAATATACTAGAAATGTGTCAATACAAGACAGATGCCCCCGCCAAGGGGCCCACCTAACCCACAAAAACTCATATTACAGTAGCACCTGTCATTGGATACCATAACTCACCTGGAAAAGTGTCCTTGAGGTCATTGTTATCGATTGGTTTCTTGCAAATTAAACCATTGAAAAATAACTATCATCAAACCAAATATGAACTCAATCCATCGAATGGTTTAGAAAATATGAGCTCTTAAAAATGTTAACATTAAAAATTTCTAAGTCTGCAACCTTGACCTTGAGGTCATTGGCAGGGGCGGGGTTATGACTGAATGAAACTTTAGAGCTGTATCGATCATCATTCCAAATATGAAGCAAATCTATTAAATGGTTCAGGAAATAATAGCTCTCAAAGGACATAACATAAACAATTTCTATGTCTGTGACCTTGACCTTGAGGTCAGGGGTGTGGGGTATGGCTGAATAAAACTTTGGACCTGTAACTTGTTTGTTTGATTTGAGGTTTAACGTCCCCATCAACACTGTAAAGGTCATTTTGGAGACGTTGTGGGACTTTTACCCGACGTTGAAATGAAATGACATCTCCAGCCCTGTCGCCCAATGAAACCAATAGCGTATATGAGCATGGAAGGTCCGACTCGCACTGCTTTGTCTGGACAGGCTTCGATCCTCTAAGCGGTTTACCAGTACTCGTGTGTAAGTCGGATTTAGCTCTGCATGTAAGCATCGTGCAGCCCATATGTTTCTTCAAGCCCAGATGGGTGGGGGCCTTGGACCTGTAACTAGCGTCATACCAAATATCAAGCAAAACCATTATATAGTTTTGAAAATATAAGCTATTAACATACTTAAATTTGAAAATTTCTATGTCTGTGAGCTTAACCTTGAGGTCATGTTCACTGGTGGGGGAACTGCTGAATATCTATTTGGACCTTTATCTGTCATAGCACCAAATGTAAACACAATCCATCATACGGTTTGGAAAATATGAACTTTTGAAAAATCAAAATAAAAAATTCTAAGTGTGTGACCTTGACCTTGAAGTCTTAGGCATGGGCTGGGGTTTTGCCAAATAAACCTTTGGACTTGTATCTATCATCATAGAAAATATAAACCAAATCCTAGTATGGTTTGGAAGATACTAACTCTTTGAAACTTTGACATTAAAAATTTCAAAGTCTGTGACCTTTACCTTGAGGTCATGGGCATGGACAGGGGTACTGTTGAATGAATGTTTGGATCTACATCTATCATCGTACCAAATATGAAACAAATCAATCGTAAAAATTCAGGTTCTAACTGGTACAAATTGCTTAACCTGAGTCTTTAACATTAACAATGTCTAAGCCTGTGATCTTGACCTTGAGGTCACAGGCATGAGTGGGGGTATTGCTGAATAAAATTTTGCACCTATATCTATCATCATACCAAATATGAACCAAATCCATCATTTGCTTTGGAAGATATAAGCTCTTAAATAATGTTCTACCTGGTACAAATAGCTTTACCCTACACTCAGTCTATGACCTTGACCTTCAGGACATAGGCATGAGTGGGGTATTGGTGAATAAAACTTTGCACCTATATATATCACCATACCAAATATGAACCAATTCCGTCTTATACTTTGAAAGATAATTATGAGCTCTTAAATAATAAGGTTCTACCTGGTCTGAGTCTTCAACATTAAAAATTTCTAAGTCCATAACCTTGAACTGTAGGTCATAGGCATGGGTGGGGGTACTGCTGAATAAAACTTTGGACCTATATCTATCATCATTCCAAATATGAACCAAATCCATCACATGGTTTAGAAAATATTATCTCTTAAAAGTTCAGTCTCTACCTGGTACAAAAACCTTAACCTGAGTCTAACAGGATTACGTATGTATGTATGTACCTATATGTACATACATACACACATTCATACAGACGGACATACATTTGGATGCAAGTACGCATGTACTACGGACGAACATACGGAAAAACAGAAAAACTATATTCCCCCGTCATTGGATGATGCAGGGGCATAAAAAGAAGCTTGCTTGCCCTATTTATATTGGCAACATGAAAACTGGTAACTGTCCTACAGAGCAAGCACATCCCCAAAATCGCAGATTTGAGCCTTCACTTTCTGAGAAATAGTCAGCCATTTTCAAAGTAAACTTTTCAAAAAACACTGTTAAATTTTGAAATGTGCTTCTGCCATAAATATGGAAATAAGATTCCATTCAGTACAAACTGCACTAAAATTCTTTTTTTCTGACAACTACCATTATATGTAACTTTGTTGATAATTACCAAAATATAACCAAGTACAAGTGAGTCTTTGTCAGTTTGGGAATAACTGTCTTAAAAATTGTCATTTGTGGAGATTTGTTTGTTTATTTGTAGTTTAACAGTCCAGTTAACACTATTTAGGTCAATATCAAACCAATCAGCTTGCCTAACCACACTTTTCCCGGGAATGCTTATACATAAGCGCCTAACCAGTACAGTGCACATTCTTTTGCCATAAACTGACAACTACCCTTCTTGAATCAGCAAAAGAGAGAGAATGACCACAGAAAAGATTCCAATTGCAAAAGAATTTTGCTGACAGACAGATATCCAACCCGGGACCTCCAAATATAACCTGCAACAAATACATGTTCAAGTTGAGATTCTATGAGATATTGAAGGGATAAACTATCTTCAAACTGTCATTTGGGAAAGTAAAGTGTCTGTTTTACAACCCCAAATTTTGTTCAACAGCAGATTTACAGAAGCCAATAATTCTTTGATTGAAAACTGACAATTCACTTCTGCAAATTACAATAATTAACCCTTTGAGAGCAAAAGGTATTTTCAAAGATTTTTCTTATTATTCAGCAAAAAAAGGCTTGAAACTTAAGTTCACATGAAATGTCAAGCCCTGTTTTTTGCTGAAAAATAATGAAACAAAGATCAAATTTTCTGCAGTGCTTGAAGGAGTGCAAATAAAATGTTTGTACAAACCCTTCAACTGCCAGTCACAACAATTATTGTCTGCTTTATTATCTGCTGGTTTCTTCAAGTCATTGTTGCAAACAGTCTGGATCCAGAGGAGCAGTCTCATCAGGATCCACACTGTTTTTTGTATGCAAAAATATGTTTGAAATGAAGCAGACAGCAAAAATACACACTACATTTTCAGATGCAGTTTTTCTTGGCATCTTGATTTGAACCCTTGTCCTGCTGAGCCTGGACATGCCTCATCTTTCAAACAATGTAGATACAGATCAGATGGCTTCTGAAGAAGCCATCTGATCAGGATCTACATTGTTTGTCATTCAGTTTATGAATTTGTTGCAATAATTGGCATCAAGAAATCTTATTGGTTGATAATCAGTGGTGGGTGTGGCATATTTAAATATTCAGCAGGTCAAGGGTTAAATATTTTTCTAGTTACCTCAATGATTTTCAGCCTCCTGTCGTGCTCCTTTTTGTCCATTTCAATCTGTGCTGATAATCTTACAACAGAAGGTCTTGTTCTGTCTTTGTCAACCCCTGACTTCATACGCTCACGCTCCTTCTTAACCTGGTATGTGTGACTGAATCTGTTTGAGTCCAGGAAGCCATCTGGTCCAACTTTTCTCTCTTGTTCTCTGAGAAATAAAAAGTAGCTGAGAAATTAAACTTCCCTCCCTTTGATCAATTTCTGACCGTTCCGCAAATTTAAATTTCTACTTTGATTTTATATTAATCCCTTATCCTGCTGTTCATGACAACCATTACCTTTGCAAACAGTGTAGATCCAGATCAGATGGCTTCTGAAGAAGCCATCTGATCAGGATCTACACTGTTTCACATTCAGTTTGTGAATTTGTAGGAATAAATTACATCAAGTAATTGGAATGGTTCAATGTTAAAAATGGGTGTGGCTAATTTAATTATGTAGCAGGATAAAGGTTAACAACCACTACCTTTCAAACAGTGTAGATCCAGATCAGATGGTTTCTGAAAAAGCAACCTGATCAGGATCTACAAAGTTTCACAATCAGTTTGTGAATTTGTAGGAATAAATTCAATCAAGTAATCTGATTGGTTCAATGTTAGAAATGGGTGTGGCTAATTTAATTATGTAGCTGAATAAGGGTAAACTGTCAAAGTGTCAAGGTTTATACTTAAAATGTTTTAATTTTACTACACCGAAAGCTCACACAAAATTATCTAGCTGTTGCCATTTGAACAGATGTTGATGGACTCCCACCCATCGGGGCCTGGAGAAATAGATTGGGCTGCACGGTACTTCTGCACAGAGCTGAAATCAACCGAACTTGAGTACTTGTAAACAGCTTAGGTCTTAGCCTGCCCAGGAAAAGTGATGCGAGTCAGACCGCTCCTTTAACCCTAGCGGTTTCTATGGGTGGTAGGGCTTGAGATGTCATTTCATCTCAATGTCAGGTAAGAGTCCCACAGAATCGGAAGCAACGTCTCCAAAATGACCTTAATAGTGTTGACAGGGATGTAAAACCTCAACTCAAACAAACAAAACAAAGGAACAGATGTTGCCATAATTTAGTCTTACAATTTAAACATATTATTGCTTTTTTTCAATTGCAACGAAATAAGCAAGTGGTTTGGGCTACAAGTTCTAACAACATTAATTACAGCCCTCCCCAGATACACAATACATTTACAAATTTTAACTAGAGTGAGCAGTGGCTGACAAGCCATCGCAAATCTCCACGCTTTCGCCGCATAGCAGACGTGACCTTTGGACCCCTTGAGATGGCCCCTTTGGGTGGAGCCAACTATAACATCCCTCTTGCACGCCCTCACCATGTAAGGAAGTCATGTAGCAAATATGGTTGCATTCCAGCCAGTGGCTAAGGAGGAGATAGCGTGACGGACGGATGGACAGATGGATGAGGGCATTCACAATATCCCCCAATGCTTTCTTTAAAAGCGTTGGGATAATAAAAATCCATCAATAAATGTAGTCACTAGAGGCATGACAAAGTTCTTTATAGAAATAGCCACAGTGACCTTGGCCATGAGGTCATGACCTTTAAAGTCAACTCACTTGAGAAATTGTCATAAGGAACATTTGTGTGAAGTTATATTGAAATCTATCAAGAAATGTAGGCGCTAGCGCAATGATAAAGTTTTTTCTAAAAATAGACACAGTGACCTTGACCTTGATAGTTGTACTCGCTCAAGATATTGCCATACGGAACATTTGTGTGAAGTTATATAGAAATCGGACAAGAAATGTAGGCGCTAGAGCGATGACAAAGCTTTTCTAAAAATAGCCACAGGACCTTGACCTTGAAAGTCAAACACACTCGAGATATTGTCAAAAGGAACATTAGTGTGAAATTATATTAAAATTGGTCAAGAAATGTAAGTGCTAGAGCGACTACAAAGTTTTCTAAAAATAGCCACAGTGACCTTGACCTTGAAAGTCAAACACGCTCGAGATATTTTTATAAGGAACATTTGTTTGAAGTTATATGGAAATCGGACAAGAAATGTAGGCGCTAGAGCGATAAAGTTTTTCTAAAAATAGCCACAGTAACCTTGACCTTGAGGCCATGACTTTGAAAGTCAAACTCGCTCGAGATATTGTCATAAGGAACATTTGTGGGAAGTTATATTGAAATCGGAAAAGAAATGTAGGCACCAGAGTGATGACAAAGCTTTTCTAAACATAGCCACAGTGACCTTGACCTTGAAAGTCAAACACACTAGAGATATAGTCAATGTGAAATAGGAACATTTGAGTGAAATTATATTGAAATTGGTCAAGAAATGTAGGCGCTAGGGCGATAGCGTGACGTTTACAGTGTAGAGTGACCTTTTGACCCCTTGAGATGGCCCCTTTGGGCGGAGCCATCCATAATGTCCCTCTCGTACGGCCTCACCATGTAAGGAAGTCATGTAGCAAATATGGTTGAATTCCGGCCAGTGGTTAAGGAGGAGATAGCGTGACAGATGGACGGACAGCCGGACGGAGGCTTTCACAATATCCCTGAATGTTTTCATTTAAAAGCGCGGGGATAACAATGGCTATGACAATGTGGTCTTGCATGGTGGAAGAAACTGGAGCACCAAGGAAAAATCACCAACCTTGGATGTGGGAATACAACCCCGCCATAAGCAAACTTTGAATCAAACGCTGGTCACAGCAGTGACAAGCGAGAAACATATAAGCCCTGCACTATCCAGTGATAAGTAAATAAAATCTGTGAAAGTAAAATTCCTTCCCTTTGAGCACATTCTGACAGTTCCAAAAAAAGAAATCTACTCAGATTTGAAAATGCCATGAAAAATTTTGCAGCAGAAAATGTTCTTTTTTTTTCTCTCCATTTTTCAGAAACAATAAGGCATGACATTTCATGTGAATCATCCGACGAGATGATTCATCTGAAATGTTGAGCCTTATTTTCTCTGAAAAATAAGAACAAGAATTCCGCCAAAGCTCATTCACATTTTTATGGACTTGAACATTTGTGTGAATGCTAGGATTGTCCTGAATGCTGACAGTGCTAAACCAATGAACAGACAGAAAAACAGAAGCCTGTACGTATTGTGTCATGCTTAAAGCAGGTAAAACAAAACAAGAGGGCCCAGAGGGCCCTGAATCGCTCACCTGATTATCAGTGTCTCTAGTGCATTCTTGGCCCAAGGGCTATAATTTGAATATACTTGGTAGCGGTCCACTAGATAAGGCTTCAGACCAAATATCAAAGACCTGGGTCTTCTGGTTTCAGAAAAGAAGATTTTTAGAGGAATTCCCTATATTAGCCTATGTAAAACCAGCGGGCCCTGGCACGTGGGCATTTTTGGCACCAGGGCTATAATTTGACCAATCTCAGCAGAGGTTCACTAGTTGAAGCTTCACACCAGATAAGACCTGGGCCTTCTGGTTTTGGACAAGAAGATTTGTAAAGGTTTTTTCCTATATATGCTTATGTAAAAGTAGTGGGTCCCAGCGCAGGGACATTTTTGGCCCAAAGGCTATAATTTGAACAATCTTGGTAGAGGTCCATTAGATGAAGCTTCATACCAAATATCAAAGACCTGGGCCTGGCGGTTTCAGAGAAGATTTTCTAAAGATTTTCCCCATACATATAAGCCTATGTAAAACCAAAGGGCCCCGGGGCGGGGGCATTTTTGGCCACAGCACTATAATTTTAACATTCTTGGTTAGGGTCCCCTAGATGTAGCTTCATACCAAATAGCAAAGACCTGGGCCTTGCAGTTTCAGAGAAGAAGATTTTTTAAAGATTTTCCATATATAAGCCCATGTTAAACCAAAGGGCTGGGGGGCGGGGAATTTTTGGCCCCACACTATAATTTGAACAAAACATTGGTAGAGGTCCACTAGATGAAGCTTCATACCAAATATCAAAGATCTGGGCCTTGCGGTTTTAGAGAAGAAGATTTTTAAAGATTTTCCCTATATAAGCCCATGTAAAACCAAAGAGCCCCGGGATGGGGGCATTTTTGACCCCAGCACTATAATTTGAACAATCTTGGTAGGGGTCCACTAGATGAAGTTTCATACAAAATAGCAAAGACCTGGGCCTTGCGGTTTCAGAGAAGAAGATTTTTAAAGATTTTCCCTATATAAGCCCATGTAAAACCAAAGGGCCCCGGAACGGGGGCATTTTTTGCCCCAGCACTATATTTTGAACAATCTTGGTAGGGGTCCACTACAGGCAGCTTCACATCAAATATCAAAGATCTGGGCCTTGCGGTTTCAGAGAAGAAGATTTTTAAAGATTTTCCCTATATAAGCCCATTTAAAACCAAAGGGCCCCGGGGCGGGGGCATTTATGACCCCAGCACTATAATTTGAACAATCTTGGTAGGGGTCCACTAGATGAAGCTTCATACCAAATAGCAAAGACCTGGGCCTGGCGGTTTCAGAGGAGATTTTTAAAGATTTTCCCTATATAAGCCGATGTAAAACCAAAGGACCCTGGAGCTGGGGCATTTTTGGACCCAGCACTATATTTTGAACAATCTTGGTAGGGGTCCACTAGATGCAGCTTCACACCAAATATCAAAGATCTGGGGCTTGCGGTTTCAGAGAAGAAGATTTTTAAAGATTTTCCATATATAAGCCCATTTAAAACCGAAGGGCCCCGGGGCGGTGGCATTTTTGGCCCCAGCACTATAATTTGAACAATCTTGGTAGGGGTCCACTAGATGAAGCTTCATACCAAATATCAAAGATCTGGGGCTTGCGGTTTCAGAGAAGAAGATTTTTAAAGATTTTCCCCATATAAGCCCATGTAAAACCAAAGGGCCCTGGAGCGGGGGCATTTTTCACCCCAGCACAATAATTTGAACAATCTTGGTAGAGGTCCACTAGATGAGCTTCATACCAAATATCAAAGATCTGGGGCTTGCGGTTTCAGAGAAGAAGATTTTTAAAGATTTTCCATATATAAGCCCATTTAAAACCGAAGGGCCCCGGGGCGGTGGCATTTTTGGCCCCAGCACTATAATTTGAACATTCTTGGTAGGGGTCCACTAGATGAAGCTTCATACCAAATATCAAAGATCTGGGCCTTGCGGTTTCAGAGAAGAAGACTTTTAAAGATTTTCCCTATATAAGCCCATGTAAAACCAAAGGGCCCCGGGGCGGGGGCATTTTTGACCCCAGCACTATAATTTGAACAATCTTGGTAGGGGTCCACTAGATGAAGCTTCATACCAAATAGCAAAGACCTGGGCCTGGCGGTTTCAGAGAAGGAGATTTTTAAAGATTTTCCCTATATAAGCCGATGTAAAACCAAAGGACCCTGGAGCTGGGGCATTTTTGGACCCAGCACTATATTTTGAACAATCTTGGTAGGGGTCCACTAGATGCAGCTTCACACCAAATATCAAAGATCTGGGGCTTGCGGTTTCAGAGAAGAAGATTTTTAAAGATTTTCCATATATAAGCCCATTTAAAACCGAAGGGCCCCGGGGCGGTGGCATTTTTGGCCCCAGCACTATAATTTGAACAATCTTGGTAGGGGTCCACTAGATGAAGCTTCATACCAAATATCAAAGATCTGGGGCTTGCGGTTTCAGAGAAGAAGATTTTTAAAGATTTTCCCCATATAAGCCCATGTAAAACCAAAGGGCCCTGGAGTGGGGGCATTTTTCACCCCAGCACAATAATTTGAACAATCTTGGTAGAGGTCCACTAGATGAGCTTCATACCAAATATCAAAGATCTGGGGCTTGCGGTTTCAGAGAAGAAGATTTTTAAAGATTTTCCATATATAAGCCCATTTAAAACCGAAGGGCCCCGGGGCGGTGGCATTTTTGGCCCCAGCACTATAATTTGAACATTCTTGGTAGGGGTCCACTAGATGAAGCTTCATACCAAATATCAAAGATCTGGGCCTTGCGGTTTCAGAGAAGAAGACATTTTTTAAGATTTTCCCTATATAAGCCCATGTAAAACCAAAGGGCCCCGGGGCGGGGGCATTTTTGACCCCAGCACTATAATTTGAACAATCTTGGTAGGGGTCCACTAGATGAAGCTTCATACCAAATAGCAAAGACCTGGGCCTGGCGGTTTCAGAGAAGGAGATTTTTAAAGATTTTCCCTATATAAGCCGACGTAAAACCAAAGGGCCCTGGAGCGGGGGCATTTTTGGACCCAGCACTATAATTTGAACAATCTTGGTAAGGGTCTACTAGATGAAGCTTCATACCAAATATCAAAGATCTGGGCCTTGCGGTTTCAGAGAAGAAGATTTTTAAAGATTTTCCCCATATAAGCCCATGTAAAACCAAAGGGCCCTGGAGCGGGGGCATTTTTCACCCCAGCACAATAATTTTTAACAATCTTGGTAGAGGTCCACTAGATGAAGCTTCATACCAAATATCAAAGACCTGGGCCTTGTGGTTTCAGAGAAGAAGCTTTTTTAAGTTTTCGGTGAAAAAAATCTATTTTTGGCTCCCGTGACCTAGATGTGCAATGGGCCGGAACCATTTGAACAACTTTGAAAGGGGACCACCTCAGGATCATTCCTGTGAAGTTTGGTCAAAATCCTATCAGTGGTTTAGGAGGAGATGTCGTTTGAAGAAAAAGTTTACGGATGCACGCACCCACGGACGCACGACAGACAAAAAGTGACCCCAAAAGCTCACCTCGTCACTACGTGACAGGTGAGCTAAAAATGCTGTATGCTACTGTAGCGATTGATGCTTTAACGTTAATATACTTTTATCAAAAGTTCTAATTTACAACAAAAAGTCTTTACATAGATTGTGAATACTTGTTGGTCCTGCCTCACAGAGGCGGTTCTAACGAGTACCCATAATCTATGTTTTGTACATAGAGTGTGGGTACTTGTTGGACCTGCCTCACCGAGTACCACAATCTATATTTTGTGCAAAAATATGAAACAATCAGAATTTTTCATCTGAAATATTTTGTTTTTCAGTGGATAAAAAGTTTTCTGTATATTTGAATAGGCATGTTTTCAGAATGTATAGACACACACAAAAATCTGCTTTGTAAAACTTTTCATTATTTCATCTTTTTTTCATATAACAAGATTTAAAGATGGCTCCAAAAATTGTACATATTATACATGTATATTGAAAAAAGACCATAAATGGTCATAAAGAGATTGTGGTACATATGAAAACTACACAAAATTGGAAAAGGACTAAATCATTTAAATCTTACTTCAGAAAAGCAGCATATTCCTTTGACTGTGAATTTTTCTTATCTTCATCAAGTGGTACTGGGGCACTGCCTGGTCGTCGAAGCACATTATACCTGCTATGGATGAGTGGCCCCCGCTCAAACCCCATGTCTGTTAACACCATACTGCTGGTTCAAAACAGTTCTATACCATGGCAACAATCTGAAGAATGAATAATATACATTATAAATTGACCATCCGGCATTGTTCTGAGGTCATCAGTATTAATTAACACTGAGATCAATAATCATGTTTTTAACATCAACAAACAAACATGGAAGATGGTCAACACTATGTAGGTCATTTTGGAGATGTTGCTTCCAATTTTGTGGGAATTTTACCCAACAATGAGATGGAATGACACCTCAAGCCCCGCTGCCAAATGAAACCAATAGGTCTATATGCATGGACGGTCTGACATGCACCATTTTGCCTGGGCAGGCCTAGGTCCCCTAGGCGGATTACCAGTACTCATGTGCGGTCGGTTTCAGCTATGCTTGGAAGCATCATGCAGCCCATCTATTTCTTCTTTTTTTCTTTCTTTCTACTGATACTGCGTCGGTCACATTTGGCCATTACCGCAGGTGTACATTACATACACTTCAAACCCTGATGGGAGGGGACAGATGGTCTACCATCTACAAGAAACATACTTACAATTTTCGCTGGAGAATACACAACTTTCTTTTTTTTCTTTCTTTCTCCCGATACTGTTTTCGGTCAATTCTGACCATGATAACAGGTTTGGGGTGGGGCACAAAAAGTTTTCAATCCCCATCCCCAAAAAAGAGCTTTGTGACACAGCCACCAGCAGATTAAAACTATTTACAAGAAGCCATCAGGGGAAGGATTCCATGCCTATCCACTGACCAACCTAGGATATTATATTTTGGCCTTAAACCCATCAACTGTCTCAGTAGAGACAGCTTCGATTGTAAGGCCATTCCAAGTTGCAATTGTCCTGGGAAAAAAGAACTCTTAAAACCATCCTTGTAAGCATTAGGACGGTGATACTGAAAGGGATGGGACCTGGTTCTCCTACTCCCTCCACCAGCTTCAGATAGGTACCTACTCTTATCTATAATGGCTAAATTATTATGGTTTTTATAGAATAGAGTCAGAGAAGCCTGCTCACACCTTTCCTGCAGAGTCGGCCACTGGAGTTCTTCAAGAATCTCTCCAACGTGACTTTGGTTTCGCCGCCGTCTGCAGGTCCAACGAGCAGCAGTCCTCTGAACTTTTTCTATTCTATCAATCTCATTTTGATGATAGGGCATCCAAACTGGTGCTGCATACTCAAGTTTGGGGCGGACTATAGTTTTGTATGCAGCATCCTTGGTTTCCCTTGGTGCGAAAGCCAATTTCTGAGCTTCGAGAAAAGTCCACTCAGTAAAAGGGATTTATTATCCCAAAAGACTGTAACATTTAAGACTGCCAACACTGGAGTATCGAAGTAAACGAGTGTAACAGATGAAAAAATTTTAAACACCTTTGACTCGGTCGGAGTGACAAGCAAACACTCTACCACATCGCTATAAAAGCCGGCTTGTACCGCATGGCAGTACAAGTGTGCTATATACCTATACCCTATGACATTCTTGCCCTCCACATTGAACTTCGTCCTCGAATTTCTGGGAGTCTGTGAATCACGTGAAATGATTATCAAGGAGTTCTAATGCACAAGTAGGTTATTTACAGTGGGCACCAAAAGTAACAGATGATAAATATCCTATCACCTTTTACCCATCCAGGGATCGAACCCGGGCCGCTGGAGTGACAAGCAAACACTCTAGCATGTCGCTATAAAAGCCGGCTTGTACCGCAATGCAGTCCAAGTGTGCTATATATATATCATATGACATGGTCTATCTATCTATCTATCTTCTTATACTGAGTCGGTCATATCTGGCCATTACCTCAGTTGATTGGGTGGCTAAATTTAGAATTTAGCTGGAAAAAAAAAAAGAGAGAGGTACTGGATGCGTCCTTAAAACTATTTACAATCTGCATAACAGAGGTATCCTAAAACGCATACCTCTGAGTCCCAATCTTACACTGTGCGGGCTTTGAACTCTTCTGCGGACTTGGCATTCACCGCAGAGGAGGGAAGACTATTCCATTGGGGAATAGTTCTAGGAAAGAACGAGTTCTTCAGGGCATCACTATAGGACTGGTATCTACGATATTGTGAGTCGTTTACTTTTGATGCCCTTGTTTGGGTCGACACTGTTACAGGGGTCAAGTACCTATCTTTATCAATAGACACTGAATCAGAGTGTATCTTGTAGAAGAAGTTAAAGAGGACTGCTCACGAAGCGCCTCCAGGGACGGCCACTCTAGCTCATTAAGCATGTCACCGACGCTACTTCTATTTCGCCATCGCCTACAGGTCCATCGAGCAGCTGCCTCTGCACCTTCTCCACCTGCTGAGTCAGAGTTTTAACATAGGGATGCCAAATGGGTGATGCATATTCAAGTTGAGGGCGAACCAATGTTTTATATGCAACATCCTTTGTCTGCCTAGGTGCAAAAGCCAAGTTCCGTCTAAGGAATCCTAAAGTCCTAGTTGCTTTAGATGTAATCTCTGAGATATGTTGACCCCAATCAAGAACGTCAGTGATGGTGATACCAAGATATTTGGCGGATTGAACATGCTCCAAAATTTGCTGGTGAAGAGTATAGTTAAACTTAATTTGCTTGTCCGGAGGGTGTCGTGACACCCTCATTGAGTGACATTTGGCCACATTGAACTTCATTTGCCAATCGGCCTCCCACTGTGCAAGTTGATCCAGGTCATCTTTTTTTTGAATACTCAAACTAGGTTAATCATCTGGAAAGCTTAAATATATTTTTGTAGACACCTTCTCCCCCTTTGTCTTGGTCACAACCTTTAGGACCCCATTGGAAATAAGCCTAATGGCTTTCATGGGTTATCCTAGGTTTTATCAACACATTTTTGCCAGTTTGACTTTTTTTTATCTCTAAGTTATTTTAAGTGTAAATATAGATATATCTTTCCTTGTCCAATGAGCAGCACACGATTTGCCGGGGGAGGGCCAGCTATCGTAGCCAGTCGGCTCGATGTGGGGTCCAATACTGGCAGGTGGTGTGCGGTGGCATTGGACCGGTCTCCCTATTTGGTGACAAGAAGTGACAAGAGGTGACAAGAAGTGACAAGAGGTGACAAGAAGTGACAAGGGCTATTTTATGGTGAGAAGAAGTGTTAAAACGCATCTGCGACCCTTTTTAAAAGTAAAATATGATATATTAAACATTTTTGCAAGTGTTTGAATTCCTTTAAGACTCCTATGATACGCTGCAGCTAAGTAATCAAGCCAGAGAATCGCAAACGCTCGCATGCGTATTAAAGCCTGTAAATGACTACATCCCTGTCATAAACCAAATTATTTATTGTAACATGACTAGGCAAATGATTTGTTCATGTCTGAAAATGAATTTCATACTACAATATAAGACACTAGAACCCCAACTGACCCACCAGAATCATATCAGGGCCGTCTTCAGATTTTCTTGTCGGGAATAAATTCAAGCTGGTGACAAGAGATTGCACACGATGTGTCTCACTGTCCCACAAAATTCCAATAAAATGTGTATAGACCTTAGCAGAGATTCATATATCAGGCTGCGCATATGCGCAGGCTGATCCAAGTCTTTTCTAGGCACACATGCTCGATGACGATTCAGTGCTCTTCAGATTTTCTTGTCTGGAATAAAGTCAAGCTGGTGACAAGAAAATTTTACATGTATGAAATGATCTACTATATTTCTCCGGCACATAAATTTATACCCTCAGCGGAAAAAACAAACCAGACTGCGCGTATGCACAGGCTGATCAAACTCTTTTCTAGGCACACTTGCTCGACGACGCTTCAGTGCCTCTTCAGATTTTTTTTGGTCGGGAATAAATTCAAGTTAATTTGGTAACAAGAAAATTTTACACGTATTAGATGCTAAACTATATTTGTCCGTTCCATAAAATTATTCCCTCGGCAGAGAAAGCATACCAGACTGCGCATATGCTCAGGCTGATCCTTTCTAGGCACCCTTACTTCAGTGCCTCTTCAGGTTTATTTGGTCGGGAATAAAGTCAAGTTAATTTGGTGACAAGAAAATTTTGCATGTATGAAACGATCTGCTATATTTCTCCGTCACATAAAATTATACCCTCAGTGGAGAAAACATACCAGACTGCGCATATGCGCAGGCTGATCCAAGTCTTTTCTAGGCACACTTGCTCGATGACGCTTCAGTGCCTCTTGTCGGGAATAGAGTCAAAATACATGTGATAATCTAATCTATATCTCTGTCACATAAAATTTCTAGGAAATGTATAAAGCCACCCCCTCACACACACACACACACACACACACACACACACACACACACACACACACACACACACACACACACACACACACACACACACACACACACACACACACACAGCAGAGATGCAGAGATAAGCGATTCGGATATAGCAGACAGCACAGGGTGATCTGAGTCTTCTCTGGGAACACATGCAGAGAGAGAGAGAGATTATTTATTCATTCTTATTCTCATGTCAAAGCTATGAATATTTTAAATAGAATATAATCCTGAGAATAAGATTTAACTTTAAAAAAATACTATTGTATTTATTTATTTATTTATGCTCTTGTCAAAGCTATGAATTTATGATTAGCAAGTGGGGTCAAAATAATATGTCGACCAAATGCTAATAACACAAGCTTGTGATTAATCAACCGAGATAACTCAATACTGAGTGACAGCAATTATCTTAATGAGTGGCACACGCACGATTAGAGGAAGGAAGGAAGACTTCTATCCCATCTGCTTGTTTGTATTGCGGTTTAACGGCCCAGTCTGCACTATTTAGGTCATTTTGAGCTGGTCAGTTCATTTATCCACACTTTTCGTGGGCAGGCTTAACCGCAAGCAGTTAACCAGTACAGTGCAATTCTTTCGCCAGAAACTACAACTGCCCTTCTTGAATGCACGAGTGACTTATCATAATGGGTTCGCCCCACCCGTCGGGGCTTGGAGAAATAGATTGGGCTGCATAATGCTTCCACGCAGAGGCTGAATCTGACCACACACGAGTGCTGGTAAAGCGCTTAGAGGATCTAAGCCTGCCAGGGATATGATATAAACTCTTTTAGAAGGACTACGCCTGCCCACGCATAGCGGTGAGAGTCAGATCGACCACACACGAGTGCTGGTAAAGCGCTTAGAGGATCTAAGCCTGCCAGGGATATGATATAAACTCTTTTAGAAGGACTACGCCTGCCCACGCATAGCGGTGAAAGTCAGATCGTCCGATGCATATACGCCTTCTGGTTTCATTGGGCGGCAGGGCTTGAGATGTCATTTCATATCAATGTCGGGTAAAATGCCCACAAAATTGGAAGCAACGTCTCTAAAATGACCTAAATAATGTTAAAAGTAACAAAAAATGTAATGGGTAAGCCCAGTTTTCTCTATATAAAATGGGCTTTCACATGTAGGAAAATCACATGAATCATGGTTAAACCCGTTTTTATATTTATAAAATGAGACAACATTGTTTTTGAGCCTGAGTTTATTTGAGAAATCTCTTGTCGGTAAATGGGGTTAACCCCCTTCTTCGGTTATAATGGGTACCCACAGTCTATGTTTATGAGCAGAGAAAAAAAAAACATGAAGGAAAGTCACAGATACCCACGTAAAACTCACTGCTTATAAAATGAAGTGACTTTGTATAAAAAGAACTTTCTTGTCGGTAAATGCAGTTAAATGTCTGAATAAAGCATATGTCGCTTTTCCTCCAAACGTCTTTAAAATTGGCCAAAATTAATTTCTAACTCAAGAATAACATCAAATTTATCATTTTAAGCAATAATATAGTATAATTTTGTGTTAGAAAGTTTCTTGTCACCATAAAATAGCTCTTGTCACTTCTTGTCACCTCTTGTCACTTCTTGTCACCTCTTGTCACTTCTTGTCACCAAATAGGGAGACCCCATTGGACAATTATTATTCGTTATATATGTTTAAGTCCCCAAGTAGGTAAACATAACACGCGTCTTTCTAGTGATTTAACTGTGATAGCATCTGCAAAAAAACTGTGATACGTTAAGTGCATTCCAATTTTATACAAAGACCTGTGATACATAAATTCAGTATTTCTTAAATGGATACAGTCATCTTATTTTTGTTCTAACAATTTTTAAAATTTACCACTTATATTTCTACTCAGATGATACGTGTCTTATTAATTTTACTTCAGTGAACTATGTTTTCTCACTACACTTTAGTCTTTAACTGAATCTTAATTAGTGTAATATTATTTAAATTATTCCATTCCTGTCAATTTTATGTGTAAATGTTGTGTTGATTTTACCAAATAAATATCAATCAATCTTGTAAAATAAGACAGTCAGAGGAAGTATATATGTTCCTATACAGCTAGGACACAATCATCAGCAAACAAACGGACCGATGACCTGATATTATCGGGGAGATCATTAATGAAAACCAAGAAAAGGACCGGTCCAAGGACTGAACCTTTGGGGACTCCAGATAAAACAGGGACTGGATGGGTTCGTAGAAATACCGGAACACACCAAAACACCGGAACACACTGGTAATTACCGGAACACACTTGAAATTTTTATATTTCTTTTATTAGAAATGTTGTTTTTTACTTATTTTCATTGTTTTATTGTGTATGGTGTTGTTGAAAACATTTCTGATATAAAAGACAAAAATAAATTTATCTTAGTTCAGTGTTTTATCAAATGTGTTCCGGTCCTGTGGGTCTCAATATATACAAGTAATTATACTGAGCAGTTTATGTTTAGATTTGCTGTCTCTGATATAACTCATTTGATGACCAAAAGAATACAGTTTGACAATTCTTCTAGCCACAAAAAAAGCTTGTCATTTCCAACATAATGTCGCCATTGGGAAGAACAACATGAAAAGTCATAAACCTTAGCTCGTAAAAATTTCATTTTTTAATATCAAAATTTTACCAAGTTTGCTAAGTGGCAACCCTGTCTGTGTCGTTTTATTGTTTTTTATTATTACTATTATTATTTTAATTTCTGGCCCTGTCAACAATTTAGATCATTCCGATCCATAGTGCATTATTTCAAAATTCATCAATTCATTGAAATTATGTTATATTACTCTCTCTCTCTCTCTCTCTCTCTCTCTCTCTCAAAACAACATAAGTATATAAAAACACAATATATATTCAAAGCACCCCGCCCTCTGGGCTTGGGGAGACCGATCGTGCTGCATGGTGCTCCCGCGCTGAGGTGAAACTGTTTGCATTCGAGTAATGATAAGCGACTTAGAATTACTAAGCCTTTCCAATCAGTGTTGCGAATGGGGTTGCCAAATTTCGTTTCAATGGGTGACGAGAAACATCTCCAATATAACCTGCGTGGTGTTGACGGGATTATTCCTTTTGCCGCCGTCGTCCGTTCTGGTTCTGCACTATTTGATTAGACTTGCCTGCCGAGACCGGCAACATTATTTCGTGGATATTGACCATGAAATATATTCTACTATCATTCTCTCCCTTCCGCTGATTCAAGGGGGAAGCTTTTTTCTTACTGTGCGGGTAACCAAAATAATATGGACTGAGCCGTTAAACTCCCGCACAAAGAACCAAACAGATTACAACAAAATATCGATGAAATTATTATCATTATAACAGATCTATATATTATTAATCCCCTTTAACCCCACTTTTTGTAGTAAAAACGGAGTTGACGGGGGTATTTTTTTCTGCTCAAAAACATAGATTGTGGGTACTCGTTAGAAACTCCTCAAGGGAGGCGGTTCTAACGAATACTCACAATCTATGTTTGTATCAGAAACATGAAAATTGTCACATATTTTAATCTGAAATTTTTCATTCTTTTTTTTTTTTTTTTTTTTTTTCGCTAAATTTAAAAAGGCATGTTTTTTTTTCTTTCTCAAAGATCTTGTTATAATTTTTTTTTTACTATTGTCTGATCTGATTATTGGTTTATCGATTAGTTTATACATCACATAATTCAATTTTAAGACCTAACATCTCAAGCGAATTAAGAAAGTAGGACCAACTAAAATCTCAAGCGAAGGAATAAAACAAGATTTGGACAGGCACGGACATATAACGAAAAGAGCGGACATCATGCAGTCTGATCATTATCTTGCTTCACGATTAACGGAAGCGTGTTTAATAGCGCATGCAGTTGCTATTGCATTATACACTAATCCCCAGGTAGCAAACGGGTATCTGGCGGAGCTTAAGGGGATTATATGGTTTGTTAATCTAACTATGTTGATTAGATCACTGATGTCATTTCTTGAGTACATCGACTCAATCAATGTCAGAGGCGCTAAAAAAATAATAATAAAAAGTTTTCTTCCACAGAATGAGATGGCATAATTTTTTTGCGCAAAATATAAATTACGGGGACTCTATAGAAACACCTCGATGTACTCTATCGATACCCACAATCTTTATTTTTGAGCAGAACTAAGAAAAACAATGTTTACCCTTATAAACACCCAGTTTTACATGTACTATATAAAAGTGGGGTTTCAGGGAGGGGGGGTGGGGCAAAATTATATAGGCGGGTTCTCGTGATGACATTGTTCATTCTGATCATTGATATTCCGCACTTGATATTCCCTTTCAGGGTTTAATGCAAACAAAAACTATATTTTGAGCCCCCGCCCATCGGGGCTTGGGGACGTAGGCAGAGGTGCGAGTCGGGCCGTCCTTGTATATAAAACTTCGGTTTCATTGGCCGGTAGGGCTTGAGAATACATCTCATGTGAATGTAGGTAAAACTCAACCAGAATTGAAAGAAACGTCTCCAAAATTACACATAAAGTGTTCTGAATCAGTGTCGATGGGGCGTAAATCCTACAATAAAAAAATGAAATACTATAACTTGTTACCACCGTAACAGTTATTCAAGGTTTAAATAACATTTTTTGACGTTTAATGTATTTCTTATAACTTTCTTATGCCTAACGCATCATGACAAAAATATACCGGATCACATTGCCATAAATTATTTGATGCGTAACTGGCCTAGGGTTTATAAAGCATGTTTTTGTGTCACATTTGGTCAATATAAGGCATATAAAATGTATATTATAGTATATTCCTCCAAAATACATTTATTAAGCCAGATAAAAAGCTTTTTTTAGTGTGTTCCGGTAATTACCAGTGTGTTCCGGTGTTTTGGTGTGTTCCGGTATTTCTACGAACCGGGACTGGATCAGACGCTTGGCCATCAAGTACAACTTGTTGTGAGCGCCCAGAGAGCCATGGTCGGCCTCAGTATTGTGGACTTTTGGCTTTGATGCAGAATATAAACACCCTTATCTGTCTATGTGTGTTTGGATTCTTAGACCAAAAGAATAAAGCTGAATGTCATTTAACAATCAATCACATGGAACTGGCCTGAATTATCAAAGCCAACAGGTGCCCGTTGTAAATTCCCCACCCACTTTACAGATCACAAAAAATAACGTTTATTATTTAATTTTCGCTGCTTTTTCTGCGCTAAATCTTAATGCATTTGCTTGGACAGTATATTGTTAACATTTTCAACTAAATTTCTGTTGGATTGATACCAATCTTACAAATATTTTTAGCGAAATCCTCACATAAACGTCTCCTATGGAAACACCAAATTTTACCGGAAGTTAGATTACCTCCCCTGAAATATACGTTGCCACAGTGACGATATTATTACTCATTTCCGGGAACTAATTACCAATTTCAAAAATTCAGTGCAACGATTTTTTTCTTGGTAAAATTTTGACAAAAGAAACACAGAAAGTAAAGAAGAGATGCGTAAATTTAATCCTCACAAGCTTGTCGATTATGAATACCAATGCGTTACATTCAGCACTACTTTTTGCAGCGCTGTAACATTGTTTACATTGGCAACTCTTAGGCTCAAAAAAGCAACATGGATGCAGAGGAAACACCAAGTGGTGCAGACAACGTTGTCAGTGATTTTAACACCTATGAAGACTTTCTCAACTCTCAAATTACACAGTTGGATTTGCTATATTTAGAAGTACGCATGAAAAGCTTTTTCACATTTGGTTCTGCCCTTGTTCCTGGGTGTTTCTATCATAAATTTTTGACCAGGACCATAGGTTTATACTACACTCATTTTCCCACACTTGTACAGGTAAATGTGGGTCGGTCTGAAAGCCCCAAGACACCACAAGACACCCCAAGACACCACAAGACACCCCAAGACACCTTTTTTATTACACATTTATTATTATTATACTCTAAAACACCTTTATTATTACTCATTTATTATTTTTATACAGATATTATGATATCATAGAAGCAATTTTCGCGAAAAGATTTGCATTCGGCCAAGTTTAGAATACCAGATATCTGTATATACAGATATAAGGTTTTGTCTAAGAATTAATAACACTTAAATACTAAAATACTATCCCCAATTTTTCAACATTGGAAATAGTATCCCCGGTTTTCAACATTGTTTTTAATTGCTCAATATCGCCCCGTCACGTTAGCCTAAGGATAAAATTTTATCCTTAGTTTCCAGCTGGCACTGCGCAAATGTAACGGATGATCTGTTCATGGTTGTCAAACAATTTGTGACTCGTGGAGGTGTGACTAGGACTTGCTTCCAAAGAAATGGTAAAACATTAAATTTTATCTCTTTTTTTTTCTCTCTATTTTTTTCTCTCTTTTTTCTCTTTTTCTTCTCTCTTTTTTTTTCTTCTTTTTTTTCTCTCTTTTTTCATCACAAAATCAAACCTATAGAATTTTGATCCCCTTAAACCCGACGTTCATATGGTAAAAATGGGTTTTCAGGGGTGTTTATTAAATTTCTAACTTCTGCTTATAACATAGATTGTGATTACTCGTTAGAACCGCCTCACTGAGGTGTTTCTAACGAGTACACACAATCTATGTGTTGAGCATAAATTTGAAAAAATATCAGCGTTTTTTTGTGTGGAACATACTAATTTGTTTGTATATTTGAATAGGCGTGTTTTCATTATACATTTTTTATTATCATTTTATAGTTCTAGTTATATATCGCACTAGCTGTTGATTTCCTTTTAAATGCTATAACGGAGTAATTGATTTTTTTTTCCGAATATGTATATGTAACTCAGTAGGAGATAATTTCGCATCAACATCAAAATACATCTTCAGTCATTGATAATAGTTTAATTCAAACATCGTGAAAACATAACTATATAATTTGGACCTCTTAATCCCACACTTTCATATAATGAAACTGGGGTTTACAATGTTGGATAATTGTACCGATTCCTGATCATAGCCTTTACTTCTATTTTACAGGGTTATGCATTGTTTTTTTATAGAAGTGAAGGCAATGATTTGTTCAGTCCACATGAAGGCCCCCTCTAACACATAAGTTGTGGTTACTCGTTAGAACCATCTTGGTGTCCTAATGAGTGCCCACAATCGATGTTTGGAGCAGAAATATACAAAAATATCGCATTTTTCTTCAGAAAATTGATATTTTATTTTTATTTACGAATTTATTTTTTAGGTAAAGTTTTCAATAATTGTGTAAAAATAAAGTAAAATTAAATAAAACTTTAGAAATAACATCAAAGATTAAATATTCTATCAGTCGCCGACACTTTGCCGTATCATCTTTGCAGAGACACACTTGAGACTATTCATTAGGTGCGAAAAGTATTATCAGACGAAAAGGACTAAGCGAACAATAACGTAATCAGTAAACAAGTGGCCGTTTGCATGCATAGATATCAGCTATTAGTAACTGACGTGCATTAATGAGATAATTAAACTATATACTTGTATTCGGTACCTTTCACCCTAAGATCGGAAAAATGGATGGATAGGTGACTTGACATTATTTTTTTTTACTAATTACGAACTAAAAAAAAAACAAAAAAAAAAACAATACAAAATGTACCCTAAGATACAAGGTTTTGGTTTTTAACTTTGAAGCAAAACAACTATTTGATAAATCACAAACTCAAAACTATAGAACAGATAATACCATTTTATCTCTATAACTTTTCATCTTTTCATGCTATAGATGTCGTAGATGGTATGACAATTAACAATAAAGACAATAGATAAGTAAGTGTCTTGGGGTGTTTATTGCATTGCCGAATTGCAATCGATGACAGCTACCAGAGTATATACATGTACAGTGCTTTATGTGACTGTTTTAGGACGTAAAAAGCGTCTCAATTTTGTTTATTAAATAATTTTAAATACTTTTAGGTATTGAAAAGCCTTCTAAAACTCTTTAGGAAATAACTAAACAATAAATTTTGGTGTCTTGGGGTGTCTTGTGGTGTCTTGGGGTGTCTTGTGGTGTCTTGGGGCTTTCAGACTGACCGGGTAAATGTGTATAGTATACTTGTTCAGCCTTTGTTGTGTTTCAGATTTCCCATGTCACTGTTGTCAGCTTGTGGGGTCCCAGGGAAAGAATCCATGCTGGCACTACACCGTAGCCATTCGAGGTTTACAGAGGTTTCGCGGCTAGACTTTAGAATCTGTCCGCCACTGTTTACTGACCTTAGTATGTTAAGAGTAGGTCACTGACGGTTAGGGTTAGGAATAGGTCACTGATGGTTAGGGTTAGGTTAGGGCTATGTTAGGGTTAGGTTAGTCAGGTCATTGGGGTTAGGGTTAGGTAATATGAACTGGCGGACAGATTCTAAAGTTGCTCCGGTTTCGCCATCCAACAAGTTCGCCATCGGAGGTTTCGCCACTCAGAGGTTTCGCCACCGAAAATGGATATTTGAGTCGAAATAACAAACTATGCCTTAACTTATTTATTATTATAACACAGCTACTTAATACAGTAGAGGATCTCTCTCGACGACTTGATAGAAGGAAAGCCACTGACTTGCTGATACTTGACTTCAGCAAGGCTTTCGACACTGTCCCCCATCGCAGACTCCTCCAGAAGTTGCAGCACTATGGAGTTACAGGAAGAACAAATGACTGGATCAAATCATGGCTATGTGACCGTCAACAGAGAGTAGTCCTCGATGGTTCAGCCTCATCAGACTCGCCAGTCCTCTCGGGTGTGCCTCAGGGCACAGTGCTCGGCCCCCTTATGTTCCTCCTGTATGTCAATGACATTGGGGCTAAGGTGTCACCCCATACCATTATCAAGCTCTTTGCAGATGACTGCCTGCTGTATCGAACTATTGAGTCTGCTGCCGATGAAGCTCAGCTGCAACAGGATCTAAACACCACGGTGGAATGGTCAGATACATGGCTCATGCGATTCAACGCCTCCAAATGCCATCTGCTCAAGATTACCAGACAGCGGAAATACCTACCAACTTCGTACAACATAAAGGGGACCCAACTACAAGAGGTCGATCATCGATCATCATCCTTACTTAGGGGTTGAACTAACATCAGACCTGTCATGGAAAACCCACATCAGCAACATTACCAGCAAGGCTAACAGAATTTTAAACCTTCTCCGTCGCCACATGTATGGATGCAATCAGGAAGTGAAATCAAGAGCTGTGACCTCCCTCGTCCGTCCACACCTTGAATGCTCCTCTTCAGTCTGGGACCCTCATTTCAAGCAAGATATCTCGGCCTTGGAGAAAGTACAACAGAAGGGTGCCCGCTTCGCTACAGGCAACTACTCTTACAGAGATAGTGTCACTACCATGCTTGACCATCTCAACTGGCCTCCTTTAGAACAGAGAAGAAAACAGAAGAGACTAGTACATTTCTACAAAGCCACCAACAGGCTTGGGGCCAATTACATTTGAAAGTAATTGATTAAATTACAATTACTTTGCCCTAAAAATGTAATTGATTGAATTACAATTACAACATCATATGAATGTAATTGATTAAATTACAATTACTTTTGCAATGTAATTGATTAAATTACAATTACTTTTGCAATATTTTATCTAGAAGTACAACAGGCATGACACTTTAACTAGAGTTAAACAAATACTGCTAATATTAATTAATAGATGTTCATTTAAACATGTTTAAAATGAAGCACAATCTCAAACAAACTTAATTCAAAACTAAATTTATGTAAGCTCATTTTTAGCCTTTGTAAAGTTCTACCAGTACTTTTGAGTTGATATACATGTAGTAAATGCATTCAATTTTTGTTTCAGGTTTAATGTCCCCGTCAACACTGTATAGGTAATTTTGGATACATTGCTTCCAATTTTGTGGGACTTTTACCTGACATTGAGATAAAACGACTTCTCAAGCCCTGCTGCCCAATGAAACAATAGGCAATAGGGTTTATATGCATGGACGGCCAAGCTCGCATCAATTTTCCTGGGCAGGCTTAGGTCCTCTAAGCAGTTTACCAGTACTTGTGTAGAGTCGGTTTCAGCTATGCATGGAAGCATCATGCAGCCCATCTACCATGCACTAGTTCTCATAACTGAAGCAAAAATCAACTATCTGAATTACACTTTATCATCATCAGTTTTTCAAATGCTGCATCTTTCAGTCTGAACAGACAGACAGGCTTAAAAAGTGTGGACCCAGATCAGGCTGCTCATGGAGGAGCAGTCTTCATGTAGGAGCGGTTTGATCAGTGTCTCGACTTTTTGCCCAACCTGTCTACATAATTTGGGCACAAATTGATAAAATGCAATCAATATTTTCAGATGAACTGTTTGAAGTGTTAGGATTTCACTACGTAAATTAATCTGAATGGTCAGTATGTGATTAAAACTAAATTTATCAAACACAAACCTATAGACAAAATTTTAGAGTTGATATTATTTTTCACAGTTACATGACAAACAAAGAGTGACTGGAAACAGTTATGCAGTTTTTCACACCTGAATGTAGATGGTTACCCAACAGAACAATAGAAAATTATAGATGCTCATACAATTTACCTGTGAAAAGAACTGTAAAATCTATTTAAAAAAATCAACAGCTGAAAAGTTTGTTATAATCACCTAGAAATTTTCAAAAAGATACTTTTTAAGGAGAAATGCATCCAAAAGATGCAAATTAAAAGGCAAACAGTGTGTACCCTGATCAGACTGCTCTTCTAGACAGTCTTATTTGAGTATTCATTGTTTGACCAGGCCTGTCTGTCCAATATCTTAGGATCATTATGGTAGTTGATGAAAATACTATGACTACACAGCTTTACCCCATTCTCTGTTCTAGACAGTCTTATCTGAGTATACACTGTTTGTCCAGGCCTGTCTGTCCAATATCTTAGGATCATTATGGTAGTTGATGAAAATACTATGACTGCATAACTTTACCCCATTCTCTGTTCTTTCAATACCTTACACAGTTTGAAGGCAGTATGATCAACTTTATTGCACTTGTGCAGTCTTTATAAACTACTTTGATAAACATTGAGCACATCCATTAACTTTTATGAAAGGTAACAGTTTGAACATGTTTAATGGCAGTTTATTAGGAATAACTAATATTATGATGAGTATACATGCTAGCAAAAGTATGTAAAGAATTGGTCTGATGTCCAGAATCCTGATATTTTTGCACATATTCATAATTTATACATGTATATTAACAGAAATGTAATCAAATTGTAATCAGAAAATAATCATGATTACAGGCCAAAATATGGAAGTAATTGATTAAATTAAATTACTTGTAATCAGAAAAATGTCTGATTACTGATTACATCAGATTACTTGAAAATATGTAATCGATTACAGCTGATTACGATTACAGATTATGATTACCCCAAGCCTGGCCACCAATAACCTCTCTCCAGTGATCATCCCGGACTATGTCAAACCTTCCTATGGCCGCACAAGAACCCACGAGCTTGCCTTTATACAACTCCAAACCAGCTACGAACAGTACAAGTACAGCTTCTTGCCTCGAACCATTCGAGAATGGAACTCTCTCCCTCCGGACCTTGTGCAAGCAGCATCTGTAGACGATTTCTCGGCTCGTCTGCAGACTTACACAGCCTAGACAACACAGACTCATCATGTTTTTAATTGTAAATACGGGATTTTAACCATTTTGCTGACGTCACTTGCCCGTGATGCTTACGCCCTGGGCAGTATTAAAGTAGAAGTGTAATGCAGCTTACACTGATATCTATAGAGGACATTTTCAACAAAAGACAACGAAAAAATGAAATCAAACTAAATAAAGGAAAACCACTTTCAAGTATTAGCTAAGCATGTTAATTAAAATAAAGCAAACTTTTTGAACAATATATCTATACAAATACAGAAAAAAAAACTCTCACAATGTTTAGCACTCTCAGAAAGGACATCGATTTTTGGCCAATAAAATGACTACTTTAGGTATTGGTATCAAGGGCAAAAATGATGACGAATAATAAGAAGTATTTTGAAATTTATGGACTATGTCATTATGATGAACATCAGCGATATCACAGTTCTTACGTTTGGCATGATTAAAACGCAAAAGACAGCCAAAAACTACAAACGAGCATCTATTCTGAGAATAGGTGTTTTGTCTATTTTCAAGTAGGAAATAATAAAAACAATAACAGCCGACGTTTAAAGCTATAAACAGCCTGTATTTATTTCTTTTTATTAAACCCTGCACAAAATCAAATAGTTATAAGAAAAATATATACTAAGTGGCGGACTCTCCAAAAGCAAAATCGGAAAAGTGGCGAACCCTCTCACGGAGGTGGCGAAACCTCTGGTGGCGAACATGCAAAGTGGCGAAACCTCTGACACCCGCCATTCGATGGTCCCCCTATTCCCCGGGGGATAGTGGTGCCAGGTGCTGGGATGATTTCCCATGAATCCAGGGGGCGATGCAGGGCAGATGCAGAGGAGTCAAAAGAAGCTGGTTTGTGCTGGTTGGGTGTGTTTGGGGGCCGCCTTTTTGTCGCCGCTGCTGGGGATCAGGTCCGGAGCCTCTTGTGTCAGAAGCCACTGAGTTATCACGCTCCTTTAATCATTGGTCGAAGCACTTAACTGGATTTTTCTTCATATATATATATAATTTTCTCCACCTGCTAAGGTGGTGCCTGGTGCCAGGATGATTATTGTTGGGCGGATTCAGCGGAGTCAAAGAAGCTGGAAAAGTGATGTTTTTAAATGAGTATCTCCTAAAAATTTTAAACAATGGTTTCTTTGTAGGATGGAGAAATGAAGTAGCACACCACAATAAATGGCTGTATTTATAGTGCATGACTGACCGGTCACGGTCTGGCGGCCCGGACCTTCTGGCCTGGTGTTTGACTTGCACGGTTTTTAACCCCAGGTTTGTGGGCTCAGTCCTCGGGGCACTCGATTAGGTTTTATTTACAAATTTTTTTTGCAGATTGCAGTGGTGCCTGGTGCCGGGATGATTACTGATGAAGCCCAGGAGAGGTGCAGATGCAGCGGAGTCAAAAGAAGCTGGAAATGTGATATTATTGCACGAGAAGCCCATAAACGTGTAAAAATGTGTCTTTGAAGGATGGAGTAATGTACAATTAAGGCTTAGAAGCCTCCGTGATGTAGTGGTTACGCTACTCGCCTTGTAAACCAGGGGTCGCAGGATCGATTCCGGGCTTCTCCAGACTTTCGGATTAGTCTTTAAACCGAGGTCCCGTCTCTGTATGACCTTAGCTGTTGGTGGGACGTAAAACTCAAACACTCACTCACTCACAATTAAGGCAACAATCATCATCATCGTCAACAGATGTTTGATTAACCTGCAGGTACAGGGGCAACATCCACATAAGTGGGCCCCCTCCCAGGTAGCTGGCTTGCTGCACGCATGGCAGATCTTACACCAGATCTCCAAGCTTGTCTATCATTAGGATCGATAACAGAGAACTTCCATTCTCTGCAATCTCTTTCTGCTTCCAGGTCATCTTGGGCCTTCCTGGCCCCCGCTTTCCACCTACCTGTATGTCACAGGCAGTCTTGACTGCACCGTTGGAGCATTCCACATGTCCATACCAGCGAAACCTTCTCTCTTTCAGGATGAGGTCCAGGTCCTCAATGCCAAGACGCTCAAGTAACTCACTGGACCTGATGGTGACAGTGTCCTTTGGCTTGACATTGCAGATCTGTCTGATCATTGCCCTGTCATTTTGCTGTAGACGTTGGGAGGTTTGGCTTTGTCAATGGCCATGTCTCACTGGCATGGAGCATTGCGCTCCGCACACAAGAGCTATACACACGGCCACATGTCTTGAACGAGAGGTGGCAGGAAGAGAGAAATGGTAGCAACTCCTTGAATTTCTTCCAGGCTGTTTTCACACGTGATGTAGTTGAAAGGTCGCAACCACCTGCTGCAGAGACCATATCACCTAGGTAGCAAAAAGAAGCTACAATCTCCAGCTTGTTGGATCTGACTTGGACTTCCCTCTGTGGTCTGCCATCTAAGGGGCGTGCAGTTCCTTGGCACCATGTACACCTGTAATCAGGGTCCTCTATCAAGCGTCTGAGCCCACTGCATTTCTTGTGCACCCAGAACTTGCAGCCATTACAAAAGATACTGTTGCTGCCCACTCCAGTGCGACATACAGCACATGGGAACTGGCCTGTACTCTGCAAGAGGTCCAGACATGTACCACAGATCATGATCTTTGTCTTTCCTGCATTCACTCTCAGCCCTTTCGCCTCCATTGCGTCTTTCCAAGTTAAGAGCCTCCTGACACTTCCCTCAAGGGACTCAGCTATGGTGACAAAGTCATCAGCATACAGGTCCTCCCAGGGGACTCCAGAGTGGAACTCGCATGACAAGGGTTCAAGCACAATGACATGAAAAGCAGTGGGCTGAGAACAGAGCCTTGATGATCACCCACCTTCACCTCGTATTCTTCACTGTAACCATCACCGACACGGACACGGCTCCGAGCATTAGCATACATCCCTTGGACCAGTTTCACAATCCACTCGTCCACTCCAAGTTTTCTTAGTGCCCAGCAGATGACTTTCTGAGGCAAATGCCTTCTCTAGGTCTACAAAAGCCATGTAGAGTCTCCTGTTGGCCACCAGATACTTCTCTTGCAGCTGCCGTACAACAAAAATTGCGTCTGTTGTGCCTCTTCCTGGGACGAAGCCAAACCTGGGAATCGTCGATGGACACCAACTGCCTAATGAGGCCATCCACAATCCTCTCCAGGACTCTCATGACCTGTTCTGTCAGCTTGAGACCACGGTTGTTGCCCCATTCCAATGCATCGCCCTTGCTCTTGTAGAGACAGACAATGAAACTCTGTTCCCAGTGAGAGGGTACCTTCCCATCACGGATGATTGCAGCTGCAAGGTCGCGGATCATCGAGGCACCCGCATCACCCACAGCTCTTATCATCTCCACCACTATGCAAGAGGGACTCGGTGCTTTGCCAGTTTTCATCTGAGAGATAGCCTTCTTAACCATATCAATAGTGATTGGGATGGGTGGCCCTTCCACTGGTGGTTCATCAGACAGGTGGTCTGGGTCCCAGTGGAACTCAACATTGAGTAGCCTTTGGTAGTGTTCTAACCAGGCCCTCTGCTTTGAGTCTTCACTCATTGACATCTCCCCTGCATCATTCTTTACTAGTTTGTCACCTACAACATCAGCATTCTCTCTTCTCATCTGGTTAGCAAGGCGGTATACTTCTGAGGACTTAGGGAGGGTCAATATTCTTGTAGATCTCCTTCTCAGCTTCTTGGCGAGCATGGTGCACTGCACGTCTGGCTGTGCGTTTGGCGAACAATAAATATGCATATAGAGTGCATGATTAATGAACTTATCTATATCTAAACTCTGTTGATTGCTATTTATGTCTGATATTCATCATGTTGGGTAAAAGAGGGTGGCAACAAAAAAAAATAAATAAATAAAAAAAAAAATATATATATATATATATATTTATCCACTATACTATGAGTCAGTACGTAGACATTACTTGTGAAAGATGATACTTGTGAGTTATCTCGGCCAGTAGAAGGCTTTAAAATGAAATGAAATGAGACCATCCCTCGGCTCCAGCCCCTGTACTGCCTTGCGTACAAGCCAACTTTTATAGCAACATGGTAGAGTGTTAACCTATTGATCCAGCGGCCTGGGCTCAGTCTCCGGCTGGGTCAACAGTATTTTGATTTTTTTTTTCACCTTTTACATCCTGCCCATCAGGGCTTAAAGAAATATTTGGGCTAAATGATGCTTCCACCCAGAGCTGAAAACGACTGCACACCAGTACTGGTAAACCGCTTAGAGGATCTAAGATTGCCCAGGCGAAGCGGTGCGAGTAGGACCGTCCATGCTTAAAACCCTATTGGTTCCATTGGGCAACAGGGCTTGAGATGTCATTTCATCTCAATGTCGGGTAAAAGTCCCACAAAATTGGAAGCAACATCTCCAAAATGACCTATACAGTGTTGAGGGGGATGTAAAACCTCAAATAAAAACAAACAAACAAACACTTGGAGCCCACATTAACCAGGTACTCCCTAGTCTTCTCTGGCTGTTCAAAGCTTTTTCTTTCTTTTTTTCGCCAAATCAGAAAAATACCAACTGAGGTGATGGCCAAATATGACAGACTCTGTATATGAAGATAGATACATGTCTAAGTGATAAAAAAGGCTCGGATTAAACCCACATTAGAACTTGTGTATTATTTCACATGATTCTCAGACTTCCAGGATTTCAAGGTGGAGGGGGAGACTGTCATAGGGTAATGGTGTCCGAACACGCTCCATTGGCATCATTTGCAGGGATGAATGTCATTCAGTGCACTGTCGTTCGGATTGGGATATTAACTGGAGGGCCCCTGTGCAGGTTAAAGACCCCTACCGTAATTACATGATAACTGTGTAGGCTTTCATCCTGTAAACCTGGAGTGTATATAATGTACACTGTTTGTATCCCCTCCTGGGGTTAAGGTGAAATGGATTTAAGAAAGATATAAGGTTTATAGCACACTTGTACTGCCTTGTGGTGCAAGCCAGATTTCAAAGCGACATGATAGAGTGTTTGCTTATCAATCTTGAGGCCCAGGTTCAATCCCGGGCCAAAGTGTAGGCTTTCATCCTTGAAATCTGGAGTGTATACTATCTGTATACCATCATTTACTAAGCACAAAAGCTCTTCAGTGCTTATGTTCATGTGACAGCTTGTAGGAAATCCAGGTAATGGTTATTTATAGAAAATAGCTGAGCTATTCTTACTGCTGTGAGGTCAGAGTGTTGAATAAGAGGGTTGGTTATCTATAGAATCTGAACTCAGGAATCATGTGTTAGATTTGGACAGCAGTGTAGACCTGGAATGGACACCACATAGTGTGGCGTCTGATCAGGGTCTACACTGTTATCTTACAATACAGCACTTTCAGGTTAAATGAAACAGATATAATTTGCTGCCCAGGACCATTTTTCAAGTCTACTCTCAGAGACAATCCACCCACCAGTGCTGTCAGTGCTTTGATTTAACCTATTGTATACTAGTGGACTCTTTCATTGCTATATGCTGGACAAGTCCATTAGCCATATAAGGGGTGTCAGACCTCCTTTTTTTATGCCCCGCCATTCGAAGAATGGTGGAAAGGGCATATAGCGTTGCCCCTGTCCGTCCGTCCGTGCGTCCGAAACTTAAACGCGGTCAATAACTTCCTTATTTCTTGATGGATTTTAAAATTACTCAGCAGAAATGTTAACCGTCATGAGACGACGTGTCACGTGCAAAACCCAGGTCAAGGTCATACTTAGAGGTCAAAGGTCAAAAAAAAGGTCAGAAACTTAAACGAAGTCAATAACTTTCTTATTTCTGTATGGATTTTGAAATTACTTTGTACAAATGTTAACCATCATGAGACGATGTGTCACATGCAAAACCCAGGTCTGTACCTCCAAGGTCAAGGTCATACTTAGAGGTCAACAGTCAAAAAAAGGGTCCGAAACTTAAACGCAGTCAATAACTTTCTTATTTCTGAATGGATTTTGAAATTACTTGTACAAATGTTAACCATCATGAGACGATGTGTCACATGCAAAACCCAGATCTATCCAAGGTCAAGGTCATACTTAGAGGTCAATGGTAAAAAAAAGGGTCCGAAACTTAAAAGCAGTCAATAACTTACTTATTTCTGGATGGATTATGAAATTACTTTGAAGAAATGTTTACCATCATGAGACGATGTGTCACTTGCAAACCCAGATCTGTACCTCCAAGGTCAAGGTCATACTTAGAGGTCAAAGGTAAAAAAATGGTCCGAAACTTAAACGCAGTCAATAACTTTCTTATTTCTGGATGGATTTTGAACGTGCAAACCCAGATCCGTACCTCCAAGGTCAAGGTCATACTTCGAGGTCAAAGGTAAAAAAAATGGTCCGAAACTTAAACACAGTCAATAACTTTCTTATATCTGGATGGATTTTGAAATTACTTGGCAGAAATGTTGGCCATTATGAGACAATCTGCCTTACACAAAACCAAGGTCCTTACCTCCAAGGTCAAGGTCATACTTAGAGGTCAAATGTGAAAACAACGTCAAAAACTTAAACACGGTCAATAACTTTCTATGGATGAATACGAACATAGACATATTTTCAGGCGGGGGCATCCATGTCCTATGGGCGCATTTCTAGTTTTAAACTATTTTAGAAGGAAAAGTCATTGAGCAAATAGTGCAGGCCCTGATCAGACGCCGCATTCTGCGTCTGATCTGGGCCTGCACTGTTTGCAAAGGTACCCCTTTAGGGGTCCCGCATGCAATGGGTTAATGTATGAAATCATGGCAGATAGAATGTCTCACTTTTAGAAACCTCTGAACCTGAAGGAGCAGCCTGATCAGGGTTTACACTGTATGCCATTCTGTCTGCACTTTTTGTACTGCTTGCTGCAAGTTGCTGAATCGTGAAATTACAGCAAGACCTAAAGGTGTCAAAATTTTTAGAATTTTTATGATATACTGTCTGTACTGGGGTTGTTACACTGAAAACATGTACATTTGTCATATGACGTCGCGTCTGAGAGTGTTATAATGCCATGTAATCAATTCCATAATCCACTAGTGGATTCAATATCAAATTAGTTAGAAACGCCTCTTAACGTTACATGTAGTGCGTCATTAACGACCGCACATTTACCTATGATGGAATATTGACATTTTTATCAACAGATCATGAATAGAATATGTTTTAAATATCATATGATAAATAGAATCTTGCATTCATGCTCATGTATTATTGAATATATTAAACTCGTTGCGGAAAATGGATAAAATGCTCAGCAAAGCCTCGCATTTTATCCCTTTACCTCAACTCGTTTAAAAAAATTCAATAGTACATGAACACTCTTGTAAGATCCTCTATGTGCAGTGTTTCTTCAGCTGGACCGCACTGTTGGTTAATAGACAAAACCTACAATAAGACATGTGCGCCCAGCGAAGACTTAGATCAGCCTGTGCATCCATATAGTCTGACCAGAGACTTCTCTTGTTGTATGAAGGAGCATTGGGTCCTTAGCTATCCTTAGTGCCCAATGAAGACTCTGATCAGACTGTGCGGATGCGCAGGCTGATCTGAGTCTTCGTTGGGTGCACATGTCCTTAGTGTAGGTTTTGTTGTGCACTGGCCCATTTCAAATAGGCTAGTCATTTTTTTTATAAATGAATAAATTATATCTGATTACAGGGCAAGAGGAATATAAAGCTGAAGGCTGATTCCTTAAATGAAAGTTGGCAGTGCTCAGTTTTCCTCTGCAGATTTATTTTGGTCATAAAAACTGAAACTAGAGCAAATCGATGGGCATGCCATTGCTTATCCCCACACTTTAAAAATCATGCCACAATAAAAGGACCCAAAATCCTTCTTTTTGGCTTCTGATTTGATATGCAACATGGCAATTAATTTTTGAACCTTGGGTAACATTAAAATTCCGAATACGTTTCTCCACTCTTCAGCCATGTGACAGTTCAAGATTCTAGCTCAGAAAGCCCAGGATGAATTGTGACAATCAAAAAAAGGGCCTGAAATCCTACTATTTGACCTCTGTTGACCCCCAGACATGTCTCCAAGGCAAAAGTTTTGCACCACAGTATTCTACTCTTTATTACCTTCGATTTGATATGCCGGCCCCCGCCCATCTGGTCTTGGAGAAAGAGATGGGCTGCATGATGCTTCCCCACAGAGCTGAAACCGACCACACATGAGTACTGGTAAACTGCTTAGAGGATCTAAGCCTGTCCGGGCAAAGTGGTGCGAGAGGGACCCTATTGGTTTCATTGGGTGACAGGGCTTGAGATGCCATTTCATCTCAATGTCAGGTAAAAGTCCCACAAAATTGGAAGCAACATCTCCAAAATGACCTATACAGTGTTGACAGGGATATTAAACCTCAAATCAATCAATCAAAATTGATTTGATATGCAACATGACTATGTCTGTACATAGATTTGGGGCAGTGGCAGGCCCCACCCCCTGCCTAGGGGTCACATGAAAATTCTCAGCCATATGGCTGTTTAGAAGGAAAAGTGTGACATTTCAGATGGAAGGACAGACGGAGAGAGGGTAAGACATATGCATCAGGAAAACACGCCTATATGATACTGACCCCCTTGAACCCCACTTTTATATAGTAAAACTGGGGTTTACAGGGGTAAACCTTATTTTTCTTATTTCTGCTCTAAAATATAGATTGTGGGTACTCAATGAGGCCGTTCTAATGAGTACCCACAATCTATAGTTTGAGCAGAAATAAGAAAAATATTACAATTTTTCATCTCAAAATTTTCATTTTTTCGGCAACAAAGGTTACAATGTATTTGTATAGGTGTGTTTTCGTAATGAGTTTTCAGCATGGGCACCCAGTGAAGACTGGGAGTGGGATCAGCCTGCTCACTCAAAGAGTCTAATAAGATTCTGCACTATGTTCTGTGTTCATGCCCTTTGACTCCAAGCCAGGAAGGCTGCATTCTATCTGAGTGGATACACAGGAATTGTGTCTTTGCTGAGTTCAAGATGCTAATCACAACCACTGTCATCTGCTGGGTACATTAACCCTTGACCTGCTGAATATTTATATATGCCACACCCACCACTGCTTATCAACCAATCAGATTTCTTGATGCAAATCATTGCAACAAATTCATAAACTGAATGACAAACAATGAAGATCCTGATCAGAAGCCATCTGATCTGGATCTACATTGTTTGAAAGATTTTTCAAGCAGTGTGGACCCAGATCAGACTGCTCAGTCTGATTAGGATCCACACTACTTGCACGTCTGCAAAATATGTTTGAAAATTTTGCAAGAAGATTCAGCACACAACATACAAGACAACATTTTAGCAGTTTTTCTTGTCATTTCATCATGTTAACAAGTACATGTAATGAACACCCCTCGAAACCTCACTTTATATAGAGAAAATTGGGGTTTATGGAGTATACATTATTTCTCTTATCTCTGCCCCAAGACATAGGTTGTGGGTAATCATTAGCACCACCTCAATAAGGCAGTTCTAATGAGCACACAAAATCTATATTTGGAGCAGAACTAAGGAAAATGAGCCAGCGCATGACAAAACCTACAATAAGACATGTGCACCCTAGGAAGTCTCAGATCAGCCTGGGCATCCGTGCAGTCTGATCAGAGTCTTCATTGTGCACTCTAAGGATAGCTAAGGGTCCAATGCTCCGTCATGCAGCAAAAGAAGTCTCTGGTTAGACTCTATGGATGCGCAGGCTGATCTGAGTCTTCGATGGGCGCACATTTCTTAGTGTAGGTTTTGTTGTGCGCTGTCTCAAATGTAAAAAAAAAATCATAAGAAATAAAAATACCTTTTTGGAGGTGTGTAAGAATGCACAAAGTATATTACACAGATGTATTAAGTTAGGGTACTTTTGTGTTATTTAGGATGAGGAGTTGGCCCGACAGCTGGTGGAACTTGGCTACAGAGGGAGTGGTGAAGTTCTGAAGCGGGAAGAGTTTGAGGCTAGGAAGGCTGCAGCTGAAGCGAGCAGACTCTCTAAAAGAAGTCAACAAAAGTAGGTTTTGCTTTGATAAAAATCTAATAAAATATTATGTGCCTTAACCCATTTGGAACCGGAAATCCCAAAACGGGTACCCTGGCAAACAGTGCAGGCCCAGATCAGACGCTGCATAACATGGCGTCTGATCAGGGCGTATCACTGTTTGCAAAAAGTTCAGCCATTTTCCAAATGAATTTTGAAGAAAACAGAACCTGACACCCCTAAATTTTGAAATGGAATCTTCCTCCTTATATATAGCAGGAGTTCATGTCAAAATTTAGGGGTGTCAGGTTGTGTTTTCTTCAAAATTTAATTGGAAAATGGCTGAACTTTCTGCAAACAGTGTAGGCCCAGATCAGAAGCTGCATTCTGTGGCATCTGATCTGGGCCTGCACTGTTTGCCCTGGTACTCATTTTGGGGTTTCCAGTACCAAATGGGTTAAAGAGGAATGCATACACTTTCAAGGGTGGCAACTACTGTATCAAAAATATTTTAACCATTTTATCAATTGCCTTCCTTCTTTGAACAAAAAAATATCACATACATATATCACATACAACTTATTAAGTATCTGAATGTAATCATGAAATTTTCTGTGAGCTTTGCTTTTGAAAGATATAAGGAAAAAAAGATCTTAAGATTTCTTTTCTGCGGTGAACCAAATCTAAAAAGCATCCATCTCCACGGAGCAATAAGCCTGTCTTGATTTGCAGCCTCATCCTCAGAAAAAGCCACAAAATCATTAAGCCTTCAAATGCTATAGAAAGTTGTAGCGCGGACAAAATTGGAATGTCTTGGCATTGAGGACCCCTCGTCCTGAAAGAGAGAACGCTCCGCTGGTATGGACATGTGGAACGCTACCAAGGGTGCAGTCAAGACTGCCTGTGACATACAGGTAGGTGGAAAGCAGGGGCCTGGAAAGAGATTGCAGAGAATGGAAGCTCTCTGCTATCGATTCTCATGAAAGACAAGCCTGGAGATCTGGTTAAGATCTGCCATGCGTGCAGCAAGCCAGCTACCTGGAAGGGGGCCCACTTATGTGGACGTTGCCCCTGTACCTGCACGTTAATCAAAAATCCGTTGCTGATGATGACAATTTTTTTTTTTTTTGAAACCCTTGTCCTGCTGACAAACAATGTAGATCCAGATCAGATCAGGATCTTCATTGTTTGTCATTCAGTTTATGAATTTCTTGCAATGATTTGCATCAAGAAATCTGTTTGGTTGATTATCAGTTGTGAGTGTGGCATATTTAAATATTCAACAGGTCAAGGGTTAATTTTCAGAGAACAAAAGGCTTGATATCTCATGTGAATCATCTGCCTAACAGATAGTTTGTATGTAATATCAGGTTTTATTTTCTATGAAAATTACAACAAAAATGCTTTGAAAATATCGTCTGCCACTTCTGATAAGAACTTGAAAAAGAGTTGAAAAGCTACTTTTACTGCAGCTTCATTTAACCCTTGACCTGCTGAATATTTTAATCTGCCACACCCACTACCGATTATCAACCATTCAGATTACTTGAGGCAAATTACTGCAACAAATTCATTATCTGAATGACAAACAATGTATATGCTGATCAGATGGCTTCTGGCCATCTGATCAGAATATACATTGTTTCAAAGATAAGGCATATCCCGGCTCAGCAGGACAAGGGTTAATAACTACATGTATAATAAAGGGTGTCAACTCTTACCTTAGTTTACTATACCATATACATGTACTGGTATTGTCTTGCAGGACGCTTGCCCACTCTGGTAAAGAGCTGAAAAATCCGTTCTTAAAAGCCCTGGCACAGAAAGAGGAAGCTAACAGAAGTGGAAAGATGACAGTAAGTTGTTTTGATGTCTGTTTTCATCTTTAATGTGTATTATTAGAGCTTGTTTAATGACACAACCTCTTTATAGTTCAAGCAGAAAGCATGTTAGTAAAACAGCAGTTTTATATGCAAACAAAACTGTGCATATATTTTTTAATGGTCATTTTTAGCTCGTCTGTTTTTTGAAAAAAAACTTTCGAGCTATTGTCATCACTCCGGCGTCTGCGTTGTCGTTGTCGTATGGCGTCTGGCATCGTCGTTCCAAAAAAACTTAACCTTGGCTATAACTTAAAAAGTATTAGACCTAGCCTCATGAAACTTCATACACACACTCATCATCACAAGAGCTACATTTTGACCAAGGACCATAACAACATTGTTGATTTTGGCTGAATTATCTCCCCTTTTCCAATTTTTTTCTGAAACACATTTTTTGCTCTCATTTTAATACTATTCACAACAGAGCCTTCAAACTTCACATGAATGTTCCTTGGGACAAGACCTTTTCAGTGATACCACACTTTTTGATCTGTGACCTTGACCTTTGAACTTTGACCTATTTTTCCAAAATTTAACCGAAAACCTTAACCTTGACCATATTTCCAAAAGTATTTGGCCTACCTTCATGAAACTTCATACACATACTCACCATCACAAGAGCTACATTCCCTACAAGTTTTATAACTCCATCTTGCAATTTGATTGCTCTTGTTTGACTTACAACTTTGGTTTTCTAAAAGAAACTGCAGACGAGCGTTGGCACCCGCATGCGGTGCTCTTGTTCTATATATCTGTACATTTTGATCTCCATCTTTTAACTCTGTTATAAATAATAATAATAATAATAATAATAATAACTATTTATAGATGGTAACACGTAGTAAACTAGTACTTCTTAATCTTTCATGTCTTTTTTTCCTGGGTGGAAACCAGTACTAAGCAATGTGGATTAAATCTCTTGCTCAAGGAAACAACACTTGGTATTTGTGGGATCAAACCCGGTACCTAACGATCTCAAGTCTGATGCTTTACCACTGCACCACAGTACTCCATGTATATCCGGAACCATGTTATAATAAACAGTGTTATAAAGAGGTTTAGGTGTAGTTTGATCTTGTCTAGATAGTACATGTATAGGGATCACTCATGGTTTTTCATGCATTAACATTTGCCGGGTCCCGAGGAAGCTGTTTGTACACCAGGCTGAGAGTTGCCGAGTGTTCAAATATCTTCTGGGGGACCTGGCAAATGTTAATGTAATAGTCGGGGATTTGAAATTCGTAGCACGCGTATTTAAGGAGTTTAATGCACCTCACTTTCTCACACTTAACTATGATACGAATTTATTTAGAGGTCTCTCAGCATCTTGAAAATTGAGTTAGAAAATCAAAACAGTGGGGAAAAAGACATAAAAAGGGGAGATAAATGTTCGTACCCTCTTTTCTCATTTAAGCATCCAAACAATTCCAAACGACATCTCCTCTGAAACTACAAGGCCAATTGGAACCAAATTATATTTGAAGCCGCCATGGGATGGAAGAACAAACATATATTTTGAATATCTGGGTCACATGACCAAAATGTCCGCCATGCCCATATATGGTAAAAACCTTTGAAAATCGCCTTCTCAGGAACCAATAGACCGATGACCTTGAAACTTGGTATACAATATATGGGACCCAGGCCCTATCGAATTTGTTCAAATGATGGCATTTCGTTGACCTTGACCTTTCTTACGTCAAGGTCACATTCGGTCACATAGGATTTTGTATGGAAAAGACAGGGTTTTCTGGTTCTATTGCAGCTTATGACATCGTAGTTGATATCTGCAATCAGCTTAATGATCCTAGGGCCATAAGATTAACTAGTTTTTAATTTTTCTAAAACTACTGGGCAAACTGATACCAAATTACATATACTGCATCAGTGTGGTCTAGAAATCCAAGTTTGTTAGAAGGATCTGTTTGATCGTCACACCAATAAACGGAAAAAGTGATTTTAAATTCTGCATCTCAAGAAATACAAGACCTTGGTATGCAACATTTTGAACTCTAGCCCTAAGATGGTTCAAAGCTGACTATAATGAATAATGGCAACAAAAGAAAACAATGGTTGATTTGAAAATAATGTGGCATCAATAGTTCTGGGATTAGCCTCTATTAAACCATTATGGTCTGTTAAAATAAATGGCCACCACGGGTGTGTGTGGGTGGGTGGGATTTATGCCCACTTGAGCTCTGGTGAGCGTAGTTTCCCATCAGCCGCTTGTTTACAATTTTGTGTTCAGGGAAAAGTCGCGTAAACTTGATGGCAAGCGTAAACTATATCTATTTGGCGTTGTCATGATACAGCAGCCACAGTTTTCTGCTTTACTGATTGCGCTTGTTTGGGTATCTTTTGTTGCTTAGCTCCATAAAAAATTAATTGGTGACCAGTGGCAGTTTGGTATGAAGTTACCATGACAGAAATACCTCTGAAAGACTGAAAGACGACAATGTTCAGTGAAGGTAACAGCGCGGCCCTATTTATAGCCCCACTTTGAAAAAGTGGGGGCTATATTGGATTTGGCTTGTCCGGAATTCCGTCTGTCTGTCTGTCTGTCTGTCTGTCTGTAATTTGTCCGGAATTCCTTCTGTCTGTAATATTTGATAGTGGGTACCTTGTTACCGCAACTCCTCTTACAGTTCTAGGTCAATCCTTTTGAAACTTTACAGGTGTTTTCATATAGGTCTGAAGATGTGCATATTCTTTATTCATTATCCTTAAATATTTTTTTCACTTATTTCACCTTTTTTAACTTAGACTATTTTTGAGATCTACTAATGTTAAAATGTATAGGGAGTAGCTAGCTTGTTACCGCAACTCCTCTTACAGTTCTAGGTCAATCCTTTTGAAACTTTACAGGTGTTTTCATATAGGTCTGAAGATATGCATATTCTTTTTTCATTATCCTTAAATAATTATTTTTACTTATTTCACCCTTTTTAACTTAGACAATTTTTGAGATCTACTAATGTTAAAATGTATAGGGAGTAGCTACCTTGTTACCGCAACTCCTCTTACAGTTCTAGGTCAATCCTTTTGAAACTTTACAGGTGTTTTCATATAGGTCTGAAGATGTGCATATTCTTTTTTCATAATCCTTAAATATTTTTTTTTACTTATTTCACCTTTTTTAACTTAGACAATTTTTGAGATCTACTAATGTTAAAATGTATAGGGAGTAGCTACCTTGTGACCACAACTCCTCTTACAGTTCTAGGTCAATCCTTTTGAAACTTTACAGGTGTTTTCATATAGGTCTGAAGATGTGCATTTTTTTTTTTTTTTTCATCATCCTTAAATAATTTTTTTCACTTATTTCACCTTTTTTAACTTAGACAATTTTTGAGATCTACTAATGTTAAAATGTATAGGGAGTAGCTACTTTGTGACCACAACTCCCCTTGCAGTTCTAGGTCAATCCTTTTGAAACTTTACAGGTGTTTTCATATAGGTCTGAAGATGTGCATATTCTTTTTTCATTATCCTTAAATAATATTTTTCACTTATTTCACCTTTTTTAACTTAGACAATTTTTGAGATCTACTAATGTTAAAATGTATAGGGAGTTGCTACCTTGTGATCGCAACTCCTCTTACAGTTCTAGTCAATCCTTTTGAAATTTAACAGGTGTTTTCATATAGGTCTGAAGATGTGCATGTGCTTTTTTCATTATCCAAAACCTATTTTTTAACTTAGACTGTTTTTCAGATCTAATAACGCGAAAAGTCTATAAGGCGTAGGTACCTTGTTAGGGATTTAACCCTCTCAGAAGTCTTTACCTTTAATTCATGAGTCTTTCTCCTCTGACAGGGCTATAGCGGGGCTATAGTCAGATCCTCTGACAGTTCTAGTTTAGTTTTGTTTTTTCAAAGGGTTGGCAGATTTTTGTTCAGTATTTCATAATTGAAGGAAAGTCGTGTTTTAATGAGTTTACGCCTCTGAACAATCAAGCCTCCTTTTGACTGAAGTGTGCGAAATTTTACTGCGAACAAAATAGAAATTTTATACAGTATTTGGTGGAACGATTTTACTTAAATGTATTAGAGGTTTATTGTTTTGGGTTTTAACATTAATTTGTTGAAAAAAAAGATACTCTACTGAATTTAAATATCGGCATCTAATTCTCCAGCTGCGGATTTGATATACTCCAGCTTATTTGCTGATTGAATGGCTCTGGTTTGGTCGATCTTTTGGCAAACATGCGCAAATTGAGGTCACCAAGTTGCATGAAGATGTAGAAAAGTTCATTCGAGGGTCGGTGTTGAACCCGATGTTCCCACCCTTCTTGATAAAGGTGAAGAGAAGAAGCTTGATTTACGTAGGAATCGTAACATTCATTATGCCAAACATCGTCCCTGTTCACTGTTCAATATATCTGACATATTAGGTTTCAACCTCAAGTAAATTAATCCGCCCGCCTAGTTCCTTTCATATGTACGAGTTAACCGGAGCCTAACTGTTTGGTTTCCTTTGCTGCAGAATTCTAGCTATTTCATGCTGTCAAGTCCTCATCGTTGTTTCATCTCTTTAGCCGTTTGATTTTCTGTTCTCGGAGATGTTGCACTGATGAGCTAGAACTCCATCATGTAGAGGGAACAATTTATCCGTTTTAACCACGACAATCAAGGGCGAGTAGTATGACCACCTAAAATCTATTAAAAAGTCCCACCCCAACTCGGCCCCCGTAAAACTACTTACTGACCCCGTAGTCGATCGTTTTTTTTTTGTGTTTTTTTAGCTCACCGTCACGTAGTGACGAGGTGAGCTTTTGGGATCACTTTTTGTCCGTCGTCCGTCGTGCGTGCGTGCGTGCGTGCGTCCGTGCGTAAACAATTTCTTTAAACGACATCTCCTCCTAAACCACTGATCGGATTTTGACCAAACTTCACAGGAATGATCCTTAGGTGGTCCCCTTTCAAAGTTGTTCAAATGGTTCCGGTCCGTTGCACATCTAGGTCATAGGAGCCAAAAACAGATTTTTTTCCCCAAAAACCTAAAAAATCTTCTTCTCTTAAACCACAAGGCCCAGGTCTTTGATATTTGGTATGAAGCTTCATCTAGTGGACCCCTACCAAGATTGTTCAAATTATAGTGCTGGGGCCAAAAATGCCCCCGCCCTGGGGCCCTTTGGTTTTACATAGGCTTATATAGGGAAAATCTTTAAAAATCTTCTTCTCTGAAACCACAAGGCCCAGGTCTTTGATATTTGGTTTGAAGCTTCATCTAGTGGACCCCTACCAAGATTGTTCAAATTATAGTGCTGGGGCCAAAAATGCCCCCGCCCCGGGGCCCTTTGGTTTTACATAGGCTTATATAGGGAAAATCTTTAAAAATCTTCTTCTCTGAAACCACAAGGCCCAGGACTTTGATATTTGGTATGAAGCTTCATCTAGTGGACCCCTACCAAGATTGTTGAAATTTTAGTGCTGGGACAAAAAATGCCCCCGCCACGGGGCCCTTTGGTTTTTACATTGGCTTATATAGGGAAAATCTTTAAAAATCTTCTTCTCTGAAACCACAAGGCCCAGGTCTTTGATATTTGGTATGAAGCTTCATCTAGTGGACCCCTACCAAGATTGTTCAAATTATAGTGCTGGGGCCAAAAATGCCCCCGCCCCGGGGCCCTTTTGTTTTACATAGACTTATATAGGGAAAATCTTTAAAAATCTTCTTCTCTGAAACCACAAGGCCCAGGACTTTGATATTTGGTATGAAGCTTCATCTAGTGGACCCCTACCAAGATTGTTCAAATTTTAGTGCTGGGACAAAAAATGCCCCCGCCACGGGGCCCTTTGGTTTTACATTGGCTTATGTAAGGGAAAATCTTTAAAAATCTTCTTCTCTGAAACCACAAGGCCCATGTCTTTGATATTTGGTATGAAGCTTCATCTAGCTGACCCCTACCAAGATTGTTCAAATTTTAGTGCTGGGACAAAAAATGCCCCCGCCACGGGGCCCTTTGGTTTTACATTGGCTTATATAGGGAAAATCTTTAAAAATCTTCTTCTCTGAAACCAAAAGGCCCAGGTCTTTGATATTTGGTATGAAGCTTCATCTAGTGGACTCCTACCAAGATTGTTCAAATTATAGTGCTGGGGCCAAAAATGCCCCCGCCCCGGGGCCCTTTGGTTTTACATGGGCTTATATAGGGAAATTCTTTAAAAATCTTCTTCTCTGAAACCACAAGGCCCATGCAGGACTTTGATATTTGGTATGAAGCTTCATCATGTGGACCCCTTCAAATTTTAGTGCTGGGACAAAAAATGCCCCCACCACGGGGCCCTTTGGTTTTACATTGGCTTATATAGGGAAAATCTTTAAAAATCTTCTTCTCTGAAACCACAAGGCCCAGGTCTTTGATATTTGGTATGAAGCTTCATCTAGTGGACCCCTACCAAGATTGTTCAAATTATAGTGCTGGGGCCAAAAATGCCCCCGCCCCGGGGCCCTTTGATTTTACATTGGCTTATATAGGGAAAATCTTTAAAAATCTTCTTCTCTGAAACCACAAGGCCCAGGACTTTGATATTTGGTATGAAGCTTCATCTAGTGGACCCCTACCAAGATTGTTCAAATTATAGTGCTGGGGCAAAAAATGCCCCCGTCCCGGGGCCCTTTGGTTTTACATAGGTTTATATAGGCAAAATCTTTAAAAATCTTCTTCTCTGAAACCGCCAAGCCCAGGTCTTTGAAATTTGATGTGTAGCTTCATCTAGTGGACCTTTGCCAAGATTGTTCAAATTATAGCCTTTGTTGATATTTGGTATGAAGCTTCACCTTTAAGACCTCCCTCAACATTATGCACATTAAAGCCCTGGGGCCAATAATGGCCCTCTCTGGGGCACACTTGTTACACTATGGATCAGGTGAGCGATCCAGGGCCATCATGGCCCTCTTGTTTTGTTATTTTCATAGTTAGTCCTTAAGATGTTTGTATTGCTAATGCCTTTTTTATTTTGGATAGCCGTTCGGTCATGTGGGGAGATAACTGTCATTCTGGCTTTCCATCCATGACGTTTTCATTTTGGTGTCTTGAATGGGAGGTGCGAATATTTTATATAGATTCCTGATCATTGCATACATTCTGTTTTTCAAACGTGTAACTCCTGATGGCTTGTCATAGAATGCCTTTTTGGCCAATCTATATAGGACAATTGGGGTGGTTGGGTAAGGCAAAGGTGACGTGTTTCTTGCGTCAATAGGGCGTCCAGCTGATAGTTGCTGATAGTTGCTTACAGGTGGACAGGACCTGCTGTTCTTCCAGCAGTTAAGGGTAGAGGGTGTGGGGGGGGGGGGGGGGGGGGTGACTGTTATTTCTTCTGTTTCTGTTTTTCCATTTTCCCATTTCTCCTCTGCCCCTTACTTTTATCTGCTCAACTATCTCTTCTGTCGCTTTTCTCCCTTTCTCTGGAGAGAGGACAAAAATGGCTAACCCGGGGTGACGTGCCTTTAAACCCAAAACAATCAATATATGGGACAAATGTCAGAAAAAGGAAGTAGTAATAGAGGAGATGAAGAACAGATTAATCAGTGTGTGACAAGAGACACAGGATGATTAAGAGCTAATGGTGAATAGAGGGACACGGCTATCCTAGGGAGGTTGTCCCAAAAATGGTAGAAAGTAAGTGGAGGTGACATCTTAAGATGCACGTTCACAGGTTATACCACAACTCTGGGAAAGGGGAAGATAGAAGAATGTTTAAGGGATGGCTTTACGTTACATTAAACCTCGGGTACAATTTATTTTTAGTCGTGCGACTTAACAGAAAATAAGGTACCCAGTAAGATTTCAAGTGGCCAGTAACATTTAATGTTGATTGTTTCAAGTCACCAGTTTAGAGAATCACTTGACATTCACCCGACAAATATGGTTGGTGATGTATATTCTCCTCACTAAATATAAACTGGAAGGAAATGGCCATCAGTAACTTTTGAAAAATATATCTATTGGTCCCTGTTATGATACATCTATGATCAGCCAGTAAAATAATATAGTTTATGTTGGTTTTAATATAAATTTTTATCACGATCTGTGACACACCAGGAAAAAGTGGTAAAATGGTCCATAGGTATCGGAGTCCCTTGTTAATGCCCGGATTGAAACAGAGTCATCAAGTTTCACATGCACGTGCAAAAATAACCGTCCTTCATACTGAAGAAAAAGAAATTGTTTCAAAAAGTACTAAAAATTTATTTAGCGCGAAAATAGTGTAAAATTTACCAAATTTTTGGGGTCAAATTTCAATGGTCAAAATTTATGGTAACACCGAATGTAATTACGTCATATCATGAATTTCGGTGTCTTCGAGTATTAAAAAATATTATGGCTGATGCAATAAATCAACATTCATATGTAAGCGCAAGCTACACATAACTAAACTCAATCCAACTATACCATCCGCATGGGGGTGGGTGTAAACTCATAGAGTTTTCAACCCCTTTTCCCCACCAAATTTGCTAAATAATCTCATGTCATATAGGTTAGGCTCCTATCTCAATGAAACGACACAAATAAAGCGTGAGAATTTTGGGTGCATTAAATTTTTTAAAATCTTGTCTCAAATCCCTGACTATAATGAAATAACCATGGATGATCGTTATTGTTGCATAACTTAGTCAACACTGTAAAGGTCATTTTGGAGACGTTGCTTCCAATTTTGTGGGACTTTTACCCGACATTGAGATGAAATGACATCTCAAGCCCTGTCGCCTAATGAAACCAATAGGGTTTATTAGCATGGACGGTCCGCCTCGCACCGCGGTTCCTGGACAGGCTTAGATCCTCTAAGCGGTTTACCAGTACTAGTGTGCGGGCCGGATTCAGCTGTGCGTGGAAGCATCATAATGGTGCTCTAACGTCATCATAAAATTTCAAAATGCTATGTTCAGGGCGGCACCATTAAACTCCGTTCAGAAAATCTGAATCATCGATTTTTTCGTTTCTTCCTTTTAATACTGATTTTAGCCCATACATCACTATGGGAAAGTTTCAGACCTCACCCTCCGCCGATTTCTCCAGCAAGTCGTATGCCTCTGCGACAGCCAGGAAAGGCTGTGATTATTTGGAGAAAATTGCAAAACAAAGAAATGAGAGCACAGACTAAGTCCATTTGACGATAATTGTCAGGTAAAATAATAAATATTCAAATCCATGTGACGCTCTTTATAAATAGATATGCAATTGCGACACACCTTATATTCGAATGGTTACATAGAGGCTCACTATGAACGGGGAGTCACCAGCGCGATGTGCTGTCAACAGTCGTCAAAAAGAATTATACCGATATCAGATGTGGTGTCACAGCTAATGATTTTCCATGGAGTGATCATGCAAATAAAACATAGACGCCCTTGTAATTTACAAGAGCAGTAACCACTTCTATATATGGTTTACAAGGGTATGTCGAACCTGTCAGAATGTCTTAGTCTGTGAAAGAAAATATAGATTTTGCAATTTCCTCCAAATAATCACAGCTTTTCCCAGCTGTCGCAGAGGCATACGGCTTGCTGGAGAAATCGGCGGAGGGTGAGGTCTAACACTTTCCCATAGTGATGTACGGGCAAAAATGAGTATTAAAAGAGAGAAATGAAAAAATCTATGATTCAGATTTTCTGAACGGAGTTTACATTGCTCAAGATAACATAAACAAAGCAATACCTATCTTATGATATCAAAAACTAAAACCAATGTTCTTACCGCACATGAATTTCATGATTTGAACTTGAGTGTTGTTGTTTGAACATCGCTTCTGGCCCATTTAACCCATTGTAAGCAGGAAACCCCTAAAGGGATACCTTGGCAAACAGTGCAGGCCCAGATCAGACTCCGCAGAATACGGCGTCTGATCAGGGCCTGCCCTTTTTGCTAACAGAATTTTCTGTCAAAAATAGAATAAAAGCGAAAAAAAAGGCCTGTCACCCCTTATATGACACATGGACTTGTCCGACATATAGCTATGGAGTCCACTAGGATACAATGGGCTAAGAATAGCTTCAAACAGCTATGTTTATAGGATTTTATGCAAGAATCAGTAACTGAGCAAGGGAATGATAATTTGTTTGTTTGATTTGAGGTTTTATGTCCCCGTCAACACTGTACAGGTCATTTTGGAGACGTCCCTCCCAAGTTTGTGGGACTTTTACCCGACATTGACCTTCAAGAAGTTGTGTTGAACTTGTAAAACTCTGATCAGACTACACATCTGTGCAATCCAATCAAAATCTTTGCCATTTGCTTGTGCCTTACACATAATCACTAGACTATCTGATAGAGGTTAGAAAAACTGGGCAGACTGGCTTCATGCACATGTTGAACAGAATCTGCACTGATGGCATTAGCAGGCCTCCTAGCAAAACCTATAAAACCTATAATAACCTATAATTTTGTGCCAAACCTATAAAACCTTTTTTTGTTCATAAAACCTATAAAAAGCCTGTATTTTCATGAAAAAACCTATATTTTCCACTTTTTGAACCTTCTTGCGACTCAACCCTAACTTTTCTTCAAAATGCAATACTAATTTTTATTTTTCAGTCCCATAAAAAGTGATGAAAACTGTCAAGAAATTGTGATTTTCTTCGCTCGCTCGGACTTTGTGGCACAAAAATTCATCAAATAATTTTTCCACAGTTTTAACTCTTTATGTAAGTTTGGAAGACTCTTTTTTAACCTGTATTTTTATTGAAAAACCTGTAAATAACCTATACATGTATTTTGAGAAAGAAGCACCTATATAAAAACCTATATTTTCAAAGTGGGCCACTAGGAGGCCTGCATTAGCCTTCCATGGCCTCTGGACTACGAGACTGATTATAGACTGGCTTGATGCACATGCTCATCAAAATCTTTACTGTTAGCCTTCAGTAGCCAAGTAGTAAGTAAAAATGCTGGCTACCATATTTACTGTTTGTATTCGGACAGCTAAACCTCAGCAAACAGTGTAAACCCAGATGAGATGCCCCATGCGGCATCTCATCGGAGTTGAGGTGTTCCAATACTTAGGATTACAGTAATCTGGCTTGATAGAGTCTTTTCTGGTGGCACAGGTCTGATTGCCATACAATCCTAAAAATTCGGACACCTTGAGGACTTACTGTATTTCTCCTAAAATTTTAACAATTTGTTTCATGATCCAGCAAAGTGTCCAAAAAGTGCAGATGCAATGGCAAACATTGTAGATCCTGATCAGACTGCTCCTTCAGGAGCAGTCTGATCTGGGTCTGCACTGTTTGCTTAGGCCTGTCTGTCCCAATACTTAGGATCATTATGGTAGTTTTGCTGTGCTTTTGGCTCTGACAAGGCTGCATTTATGCACAGACTCAACAGTGCCTTTGCTGGTTACCCATGGAACCTTTTCTTTGTAATATCAGCTGACTCATGTATATTTCAGACCATTATTTTTATTCGAGATAAGAATGCACGAGGCCAGGAAATATCAGGCTATATAGATTTTGCCCACAGAATGAAGACAGAAGATTTTGAACCATATTTTGCAGGAAGGAAACGCTTGCTTCCAAGACCTTCAGATTTAAGGTAAAACAACATAACTTCAGATAAGGGGGTGTAACCAGGATAATTAAGGAATAAATTTTCTTATTTCTTGTCAAAAACACGCTGTTTGCATCTGTTAGAAACCCCTTCTAACAAGTAATAACAACATACGGTTTAATGGAGAAAAAAGGAAAATGCGTTGCAATATCATACCAGTGCGAGATGTTGCATTTTTTCACTTCTCCAAAATGGCTACTTTTCTTATGAAATTCTATGATATTTTTCTTATTTATACTGCAAACATGGGTTGTGGGTGCTCGTTAGAACCACCTCATTCAGGTGGTTCTAAAAGTACCCACAACCTATGGCATAATAAAAATTAAAATAATGTATACCCCCATAGACCACTGTTTTCTCTGTATATAATGGGGTGTTCATTTTACAGGCTTGTTCATGTGATGGATTCCATATTATTCTTATCTCCTTATTCTTATCTTATCTATTCCTATGAAACAATTATTATAGCCCCGCTTTGAAAAAGTGGGGGCTATATTGGATTTGGCTTGTGCAGAATTCTGTCTGTCTGTCTGTCTGTCTTTCTGTCTGTCTGTAATATTTGATAGTGGGTACCTTGTGACCGCAACTCCTCTTACAGTTCTAGGTCAATCCTTTTGAAACTTTACAGGTGTTTTCATATAGGTCTGAAGATGTGCATATTCTTTTTTCATTATCCTTAAATATTTTTTTTCACTTATATTACCTTTTTTAACTTAGACAATTTTTGAGATCTACTAATGTTAAAATGTATAGGGAGTAGCTACCTTGTGACCACAACTCCTCTTACAGTTCTAGGTCAATCCTTTTGAAACTTTACAGGTGTTTTCATATAGGTCTGAAGATGTGCATATTCTTTTTTCATTATCCTTAAGTAATTTTTTTCACTTATTTCACCTTTTTTAACTTAGACAATTTTTGAGATCTACTAATGTTAAAATGTATAGGGAGTAGCTACCTTGTGACCGCAACTCCTCTTACAGTTCTAGGTCAATCCTTTTGAAACTTTACAGGTGTTTTCATATAGGTCTGAAGATGTGCATACTTTTTTTTCATTATCCTTAAATAATTTTTTTCCACTTATTTCACCTTTTTTAACTTAGACAATTTTTGAGATCTACTAATGTTAAAATGTATAGGGAGTAGCTACCTTGTGACCGCAACTCCTCTTACAGTTCTAGGTCAATCCTTTTGAAACTTTACAGGTGTTTTCATATAGGTCTGAAGATGTGCATATTCTTTTTTCATTATCCTTAAATAATTTTTTTCACTTATTTCACCTTTTTTAACTTAGACAATTTTTGAGATCTACTAATGTTAAAATGTATAGGGAGTAGCTACCTTGTGACCGCAACTCCTCTTACAGTTCTAAGTCAATCCTTTTGAAACTTTACAGGTGTTTTCATATAGGTCTGAAGATGTGCATATTCTTTTTTCATTATCCTTAAATAGTTTTTTTTCACTTATTTCACCTTTTTTAATTTAGACAATTTTTGAGATCTACTAATGTCAAAATGTATAGGGAGTAGCTACCTTGTGATCGCAACTCCTCTTACAGTTCTAGGTCAATCCTTTTGAAACTTTACATGTGTTTTCATATAGGTCTGAAGATGTGCATGTGCTTTTTTCATTATCCTAAAATTATTTTTTTTCCTCTTATTTCGCTTTTTTAACTAAGACAATTTTTGAGATCTTCTAATGTTAAAATGTATAGGGAGTAGCTACCTTGTGAACGCAACTCCTGTTACAGTTCTAGGCCGATCCTTTGAAACTTTTCAGGTGTTTTCAAAGAGGTCTTAAGATGTGCATGTGGTTTTTTCATTATCCAAAACTTATTTTTTAACTTAGACTGTTTTTCAGATCTAATAACGCGAAAAGTCTATAAGGCGTAGGTACCTTGTTAGGGATTTAACCCTCTCACAAGTCTTTACCTTTAATTCATGAGTCTTTCTCCTCTGACAGGGCTATAGCGGGGTTATAGTCAGATCCTCTGACAGTTCTAGTTTTTTTCTGGCATCTGTAGCAGGATTAGAAACTGACACATCTTTGACTAGAGCCCATACTACCATAAATAAAAATTTGGTATACCTAAATAGGACTTTCCATAAAAAACCTAGATGCTCAGCCCAAACTTTAGGCACCTTTGGTAAGCTTCTTGAAATGAATGTAATACCTCAACGATCCTAAGTATTGGGACAAATAGACCTAAGCAAACAGTGCAGGTCCAGATCAGACTGCTCCTGAAGGAGCAGTCTGATCAGGCTCTACTTTGCCATTCTGTCTGCACCTTTTGGACTCCTTGCAGGATTGTGAAACAAATTTGATAAAATTTAAGGAGAAATACGGCAAGTCCTGGATGTGTCCGAATTTTTAGCATTTTTACGGTATGAAACATCAAGATTGTGAGATTATTTGTATCTTACAACATTTTTTTTTTGGTATTACAGAAAAGTAGTATTAATAGTTTCTACAGAAAACATTACTTTGACAAAGAAAACATGATAATCTTTTGTGGCATATTTATATTACATGGACAAAATCTATGCCGTTCAATTATAGGTTTTTTAAAAAAATATAATCAAACAGGAAGTTTTGATTGATTATTGAGTATGTTTAATATGTATAATTGAAAGCTATTGAACTAAAGGAATATCCAGCTTTTACCCCAGAAAGTTTGGCTGTCTTTTAGCCCATAATAGCTGACAAAAACAAACATACTTTTATCATTTACATCTTGTACATGCAAGCTTTGAGTTCCAATACCCTTATCACAGCAGGTTCAGAAATTCATTTCGAAAACACACCTATACAAATACATTGTAAGTTTTACTGCCAGAAAAACAAACATTTCAAGCTGAAAAATTGTGATATTTTTCTTATTTCTGCTCTAAAATACAGATTGTGGCCTCTGTGATATTTTTCTTATTTCTGCTCTAAAATACAGATTGTGGCCTCTGTGATATTTTTAGCTCACCTGACCGAAGGTCATGGTGAGCTTTTGTGACAGTAAGATGTCCGGCGTCGTCGTGCGTCGTGCGTCGTCCGTCGTCCGTCGTGCGTCGTCCGTCGTCCGTGCGTAAACTTTTTCTTGTGAACACACTAGAGGCCACAGTTTTGGTCCAATTATCATCAAACTTGCTCAGAATGATAATCATGACAATATCTCGGTCAAGTTCGAATTTGGGTCATGTCGGGTAAAAAAGTAGGTCAGTAGGTCAAATCATAGAAAAACCTTGTGAACACTCGAGAGGCCACAATTTTGGTCCAATCATCATCAAACTTGCTCAGAATGATCATTGTGACAATATTTTAGTGAAGTTTGAATATGGATCATGTCGGCTTAAAAAGTAGGTCAGCGGGTCAAATCATAGAAAAACCTTGTGAACACCCTAGAGGCCACAATTTTGGTCCAATCATAATCAAACTTGCTCAGAATGATCATCATGACAATATCTTGGTCAAGTTCGAATATGGGTCATGTCCGGTCAAAAAGTAGGTCAGTAGGTCAAATCATAGAAAAACCTTGTGAACACTCTGAAGGCCACTGTTTTGGTCCAATTATCATGAAACTTGCTCAGAATGACCATTGTGACAATATTTCAGTCCAGTTCGAATATGGGTCATATCGGGTTAAAAAGTAGGTCAGCGGGTCAAATCATATAAAAACCTTGTGAACACCCTAGGGGCCACAATTTTGGTCCAATCATAATCAAACTTGCTCAGAATGATCATCATGACAATATCTCGGTCAAGTTTGAATATGGGTCATGTCCGGTTGAAAAGTAGGTCAGTAGGTCAAATCATAGAAAAACCTTGTGAATACTCAGGAGGCCACAAGTTTGGTTAAATCATTAATCTTGCTCAGAATGGTCATTGTGACAATATCTTGGCTAAGTTTGAATAAAGGTCTTTTCGGGTCAAAAAGTAGGTCAGTAGGTCAAATTAAAGAAAAAACTTGTGAACACTCTAGTTTTACATAGACTTATATAGGGAAAATCTTTAAAAATCCTTTTCTCTGAAACCACAAGGCCTAGGTCTTTTATATTTGGTATGAAGCTTCATCTAAAAGACCCCTAACAAGATTATTCAAATGATAGTGCTGAGGCCAAAAATGTCCCCGCCCCCGGGCCCTTTGGTTTTACATAGGCTTATATAGGGAAAATCTTTAAAAATCTTCTGCTCTGAAGCTGCAAGGCCCAGGACTTTGATATTTGGTATTAAGCTTTATCTAGTGGACCCCTACCAAGATTGTTCAAATTATAGTGCTGGGGCAAAAAATGCCCCCGTTCCGGGGCCCTTTGGTTTTACATGGCCTTATATAGGGAAAATCTTTAAAAATCTTCTTCTCTGAAACCGCAAGGTCCAGGACTTTGATATTTAGAATGAAGCTTCATCCATTGGACCTCTACCAAGATTGTTCAAATTATCGCCCTTGGGCCAAAAATGCCCCCGCTCAGGGGCCCTTTGTTTTTACATAGACTTATATAGGGAAAATCTTTAAAAATCCTTTTCTCTGAAACCACAAGGCCTAGGTCTTTTATATTTGGTATGAAGCTTCATCTAAAAGACCCCTAACAAGATTATTCAAATGATAGTGCTGAGGCCAAAAATGTCCCCACCCCCGGGCCCTTTGGTTTTACATAGGCTTATATAGGGAAAATCTTTAAAAATCTTCTGCTCTGAAACTGCAAGGCCCAGGACTTTGATATTTGGTATTAAGCTTTATCTAGTGGACCCCTACCAAGATTGTTCAAATTATAGTGCTGGGGCAAAAAAAGCCTCCACCTGGGGCCCTTTGGTTTTACATAGGCTTATATAGGGAAAATCTTTAAAAATCTTCTTCTCTGAAACCGCAAGGCCCAGGACTTTGATATTTTGTATGAAGCTTCATCTAGTGGACCCCTACCAAGATTGTTCAAATTATAGCCCTTGGGCCAAAAATCCCCCTGCTCAGGGGCCCTTTGGTTTTACATAGACTTATATAGGGAAAATCTTTAAAAATCTTCTTCTCTGAAACCGCAAGGTCCAGGACTTTGATATTTAGAATGAAGCTTCATCCAATGGACCTCTACCAAGATTGTTCAAACTATCGCCCTTGGGCCAAAAATGCCCCCGCTCAGGGGCCCTTTGTTTTTACATAGACTTATATAGGGAAAATCTTTAAAAATCCTTTTCTCTGAAACCACAAGGCCTAGGTCTTTTATATTTGGTATGAAGCTTCATCTAAAAGACCCCTAACAAGATTATTCAAATGATAGTGCTGAGGCCAAAAATGTCCCCGCCGCCGGGCCCTTTGGTTTTACATAGGCTTATATAGGGAAAATCTTTAAAAATCTTCTGCTCTGAAACTGCAAGGCCCAGGACTTTGATATTTGGAATTAAGCTTTATCTAGTGGACCCCTACCAAGATTGTTCAAATTATAGTGCTGGGGCAAAAAAAGCCTCCGACTGGGACCCTTTGGTTTTACATGGCCTTATATAGGGAAAATCTTTAAAAATCTTCTTCTCTGAAACCGCAAGGCCCAGGACTTTGATATTTTGTATGAAGCTTCATCTAGTGGACCCCTACCAAGATTGTTCAAATTATAGCCCTTGGGCCAAAAATGCCCCCGCTCAGGGGCCCTTTGGTTTTACATAGACTTATATAGGGAAAATCTTTAAAAATCTTCTTCTCTGAAACCACAAGGCCTAGGTCTTTTATATTTGGTATGAAGCTTCTTCTAAAGGACCCCTACCAAGATGATTCAAATTATAGTGCTGGGGCCAAAAGTGGCCCCGTCCCGGGGCCCTTTGGTTTTACATAGACTTATATAGGGATAATCTTTAAAAATCTTCTCTGAAACCACAAGGCCCAGGACTTTGAAATTTGGTATGAAGTTGCATCTAATGGACCTCTACCAAGATTGTTAAAATTATAGCCCTGGGGCCAAAAATGCCCCCACTCTGGGGCCCTATGGTTTTACATAGACTTACATGGGGAAAATCTTCAAAAATCTTCTTCTCTGAAACCACAAGGCCTGGGTCTTTGATATTTGGTATGAAGCTGCATCTAGTGGACCTCTATCAAAATTATTCAAATTATAGCCCTGGTACCAAAAATGTCCCCGCTCCGGGGCCCTTTGGTTTTGCATAGACTTATATAGGGAAATCTTTAAAAATCTTCTCTGAAACTGCAAGGCCAAGGCCTTTGATATTTAGTATGGAGCTTTATCTAGTGGACCTCTACCAAGATTGTTCAAATTATAGCCCTGGGGCCACAAATGCCCCCACCCCGGGCCGGGGCCCTTTGTTTTTACATAGATTTATATAGCCCTGGGGCCATTTGGTTTTGCATAGGCTTATGTAGAGAATATCTTTAAAAAAAATCTTCTTCTCTGAAACTGCAAGGCCCAGGTCTTTGAAATTTGATGTGTAGCTTTATCTAGTGGACCTTTGCCAAGATTGTTCTAATTATAGCCTTTGTTGATGTTTGGTATGAAGCTTCACCTTTAAGACCTCCCTCAACATTATGCACATTAAAACCCTGGGGCCAATAATGGCCCTCTCTGGGGCCCACTTGTTACACTATGGATCAGGTGAGCGATCCAGGGCCATCATAGCCCTCTTGTTCTTATTTCTGCTCAAAATATAGATTGGGTGTACACGTTGCGAGTACCCACAATCTATATTTTAGAGCAGGAATAAGAAAAATAAGGTTTACCCCTGTAAACCCCAGTTTTACTATATAAAAGTGGGGTTCAAGGGGGTCAGAATTTTATAGGTGGGTTTTAATGATGATATTCATTTTTGCAGTCATTGAGTTTCTAAGTTGTGTTGTATGTTTTCCAGTGTTTGAAGAAACACTACTCACTTGTATTTCTAACATATTTAAGTTCAATAGTTTATAGTTATATAGCATATTGCTTGCCTCAAAGTTGCAAAATGTGAATTTAACTTAAAAAAATGGTAAGGTGTGCATATATTGGATTATGCACGGGCCTCCGTGGCCTAGTGGTTAAGAGCGCTGACTCTTGATCATTAGGTCTCTCACCGCTGTGGTTCGAGCCTCGCTCGGGTCACATGTGAGACGCCAAGTTCTGCAACGGAAGGTCAGGTGGTTTTTCTCCGGGTACTCCGGTTTTCGCCCACCTCTGATTAACGATCGGCTCGATATGAGTGAAATAATCTTGAAAGGGCCGTAAAACCAAAACCAAAAAAAAAAAAAAAAAAATATATTGGATTATAATCGGTTATTATAGAAAACATGCAAATAGTAGAAGCTAAACTAATTTTCAAGCTAAACCAATTTTCAATTGCTCATTGATTATAAGCATCAGCGCAACACTAGCGTTATGACACTGATTATAATGTTAGTCATATGATAAATTCTAGTTGATGCATACATTTTTGGATCCAGATTTGAGTTGATCATATTAACGATGATGTATACATTTTTATGCCCCCGGAATCTAAGAGATTCGGGGGCATATAGTTTTTGGTCTGTCTGTCTGTTTGTCCGTTTGTCTGTCTACAAACACCTTAACATTGGGCATAACTTTTGAATGGTAATAGATAGAGCTTTCATATTTCACATGTGTATAACTTATCACAAGACCTTTCCAGTGGTACCATAATTTTTGATCTCGTGACCTTGAACTTGACCTTTGACCTACTTTTTTCAAAATTTTTAAAAAGATTAACATTGGCCATTACTTTCGATTGGTAAGTGATAGGGCTTTCATATTTCACATGTGCATTCCTTGTCACAAGACCTTTCTAGTGGTACCATAATTTTTGACCTCGTGACCTTGACCTTGACATTTGACCTACTTTTTAAAAATTTTAACATTGGCCATAACTTTCGGTTGGTAAGTGGTAGGGCTTTCATATTTCACACATGCACTCCTCGTCACAAGACCTTTCTAGTGGTACTATAATTTTTGACTTGTGACCTTGACCTTGACGTTTGACCTACTTTTTAAAAACTTTAACATAGTCCATAACTTTTGATTGGTAAGTGATTGGGCTTTCATATTTCACATCTGCATTCTTCTCCACAAGACCTTTCCAGTGGTACCATATTTTTTTACCTCGTGATCTTCATGTTTGACCTTTTTTTTTTAATTTAACATTGGCCATAACTTTCAATTGGTAAGTGATAGGGCTTTCATATTTCACATGTGCATACTATGTCACAAGACCTTTTCAACAATCCCATAATTTTTTACCTTGTGACCTTGACCTACTTTTTTAAGACTTGAACATTGGCCATACCTTTTGATTGCTTAGGGATACTGCTTTCATATTTAACATGTTCTGTCCGGGGGCATCAGTGTTTCACAAACACATCTTGTTGGATCTAATTTTCAGCTGCCTTATATCCCATACCATGCAACAGGTCTCATTGCCTAGTGGGTAAGAGCACTGTCTCTTTATCATAAGGTCCATCACCAGTGTGGTTCAAGCCTCACGTAAGATGCCAAGTTCTGCAATTGAAGGCCTGCTGGTATTTCTCTGGGTACATCAGATAGTTTTTATCCAGGTACTCTGGTTTTTGCCCACCTCTGATTGTCAATTGTCTCGAAATAAATGAGATAATCTTGAAAGGGGCATAAAACCAAGACCAAAGGAAAAAAAAGCAAGATAAACATGCAATATTGAATTGTTTTATAAAAAAGATCAACATATATTTCAATTGTATTTCAGCTTTTACAACTGGGAAACACAAACATCAACGTCTAACCCCACCCCCAACTATCAGGTCATAGCAGAAAATGCTTCCGGTCTACTCTTCAAGAATAAAAGAGACAGAAAAATTATAAATGTAGATCCAAAGGTAACTATCTATTAACCCTTATCTTGCTGAATATTCATTTAAGCCTCAACCATTTCTGTCTATCAACCAATCAAATTACTTGATGTAATTTATTGCTACAAATTCCCAAACTGAATGTCAAACAGTGTAGATCCTGATCAGCTGGCTTCTTCAGAAGCCATCTGATCTGGATCTACACTGTTTGCAAAGATAGGGGTTGTCGTGAACAGCAAGATAAGGGTTAACCCTTTTTGTACCAAATGGAATCTTCCTCCTTATATATAGCAGGAGTTCATTTCAAAATGTAGGCGTGTCAGGCTGTGTTTTCTTCAAAATCCATTTGGAAAATGGCTGAAAAATTTGCAAACAGTGTAGGCCCTGATCAGACGCCACTTTCTGCGGCACCTGATCTGGGCCTGCACTGTTTACCACGGTACCCGTTTATAATAATAATCGACCTTATTTATAGAGGGTAATACATTTAGTACTAGTACTGATCTTCCATGTGGCCCTCTTTTCCTGGGAAGGAACCAGTACTAAGCAATGTGTATTAAGTTTCTTGCTCAAGGAAACAACACATGCTGCTTGCGGGGATCGAACCTGCTACCTCTCGATCTCAAATCCGATGCTTTACCACTGCACCATAGTGCTCCACAGGGGTTTCCAGTCTGAAATGGGTTAATGGTAATTTTAGCCTCCAGTGCTCAGTTGTTCAAAGCATTGTTAGCTTATATACAAGCTTGTTAGTGGTCATCTTTTTCATTTTGTACCAAGTACAATATCAATTACAGTGGTACATGTATTTTGGCCTAATAAAATGTGAGTTGCTCACTTTTTTGACAAAAATATTTGTCATATTGAATGTTTTGTGTTTCTTGTCCTCGTCAACACTACTTAGGTCATTTTGGAGATGCTGCTTCCAATTTTGCGGGGCTTTTACCCGACATTGAGATGAAATGACACCTTAAACCCTACTGGCCAAAGAAACCAATAGCATTTAAAAAGCGGTCTGAATCCCACCACCTTTTCTAAGCAGGTGGCCAAGTGGTTTACCAGTACACAAATTTGGTTGATTTCAGCTCTGCGCAGAACCACCGTCTATTTCTCCAAGCACAATGGGCAGGGGCGTGCCATATTAAATGATCCATCACTAAAACACGCGTATATCAATTTGACTCCCTTAAACCCCACTTTTATATAGGGTCTGCAGTGGTATACATTATTTTTCTTATTTCTGCTCAAAAACATAGATTGTGGGTACTCGTTAGAACCACCTCGTCGAGGCGGCTCTTACGAGTGTCCACAATCTATCTTTTTGAGCAGAAATAAGAAAAATATCAAAATTTTTCATCTGAACATTTTCATTTTTCGGTGGTAAAATTTACAATGTATTTGTATAGGCGTGTTTTCGTAATGAAAGCTTTATACATTATGTTTACTAATGAAATCTTCATGCAAGGAGTCTTCTGTTGAGCCCTATAAATGGAGAATACCAGATTCGTATCATTTGATATCAAGTTTATCAGGCAAGGCTTCAAGACAGCTTGTAGAATCGCGAGGCTTGCCGAGCAAATGATACGAATCTGGTATTCTATTTATCAGTTTATCCCCTTGTACACCCTTACGATCAGTTATTGATGGTCCTCATTGCGTCCCCGCATTCTGGCGCTCGATATATTTAGCATCAGCTGACCATATTTTTCCTAAGATATTTTTTCAAGCAATTTTTACAATTTTCCCAGCAACAATAACATTTTTTGTCACTTTTTTCAGTAGTCCAGTTCATTTATAAAAGTGCAATGTCATGTTGACGTGATAGAGCTCACTTGTCCTGAGACAGCATATCTTTATCAGGTCAATGGGTTTCAATGCAGTATATGAAGGGGGTAACTGATAAATTGTCTGTGCAGGCGTATATGTAGAACATAAATCAGAGAATGCTTAGGGCCTATTCTCATAACTGCCAGTATGTCTTTAGCCCCATTTGTACCAAATGGAATATTCCTCCATATATATAGCAGGAGTCCATTCCAAAATTTAGGGGTGTCAGGTTGTGTTTTCTTCAAAATTTATTTGGAAAATGGCTGGACTTTTTGCAAACAGTGTAGGCCCTGATCAGACACAGCGTTCTGCTGTGTCTGATCTGGGCCTGCACTGTTTGTCTGGGTACCCGTTTGGGGGTTTCTGGTACTAAACGGGTTAAAATTGCTAAATTTGCAACCACAATTGTTAAGATTTTAATTAAAATTTTAACAGAATTTTTAGCTCGCCTGTACGAAGTACATGGAGAGCTATTGTTGTCACCCCGGATGGCGTGCGCGTGTGCGTGTGCATTCCCGTCACACTGCGTTAAAGTTTTTCAAATGCTTATATCTCAACAGTCACTCATCACAGACCACTCATATTTGGAACTTAAGTACCTGGGAGGGTCCTCTGATGTTCAAAGAGAAGAGACCCCTGGGTTCATGCCCCGGGGTGGGGCTAGGGGTCAAAATGTAGAACACCTTTGTAATTCTGTGTTAAAGTTTTTGAAATGCTTATATCTCAACAGTCACTTATCATAAAGCATTCATATTTACAACTTGGATACCTGGGAGTGTCTTCTGAGATTCCAAGACATCGCACCCCTGGGTTCATGCCTGGGAGTGGGGATGGGGTGGGGCTAAGGGTCAAAATCCAGGACACCTTTGTAATTTGTTGTATACCTTTCCATTATGCTAACAAGTTATAGACACAATTGGTTATACATCAGCCAATCAAGTGACATTGGTTCAAGTGTAAAAGGGTGAAGGTCATGGTGACCTACATTTCACGGTCCAGTGATTTTGCCTTATATCTTGAAGTCTATTTGTTGGAGAAATGTCATACCTGGGATGTTAGTTCCATGTGACTCCACGATTGACCTCAAAATATATCTAGGTCACTGTGACCTATATTTCATGGTTCAGCGATTTTGCCTATTATCTCGAATACTATTTGATGGAGAAGTGTCATATGTGGATTATTAGTTCCATGTGACCCAATAATTGACCGCAAAATATATCTAGCTCATGGTGACCTACATTTCACGGTCCAGTGATTTTGTCTATTATCCTGAATACTATTTGATGGAGAAATGTTATACCTGGGTTATTAGTTGCATGGTACCCCATTATTGACCTCAAAATATATCTAGGTCACCGTGACCTATATTTCATGGTTCAGCGATTTTGCCTATTATCTCGAATACTATTTGATGGAGAAATGTCATACGTGGATTATTAGTTCCATGTCACCCAATAATTGACCGCAAAATATATCTAGATCATGGTGACCTACATTTCACAGTCCAGTGATTTTGTCTATTATCTTGAATACTATTTGATGGAGAAATCTTTTACCTGGGTTATTAGTTGCATGTGACCCCATTATTGACCTCAAAATATGTCTAGGTCAGTATGACCTATATTTCATGGTTCAGTGATTTTGCCTATTATCTTGAATACTATTTGATAAGAGAAACGTCATACCTGGATTATTAGTTCCATGTGACCCGATAGTTGACCGCAAAATGTATCCAGGTCAGTGTGACCTATATTTCATGGTTCAGTGATTTTGCCTATTATCTTGAACACTATTTGATGGAGAAATGTCATACCTGGATTATTTATTCGATGTGACCCCATGATTAAGCTTGGATTGTATCTAGGCAGTGTGTCCTATATTTCATGGTTCAGTGATTTTTCCTATTATCTTGAATACTATTTGATGGAGAAATGTCTCACCTGGATTATTAGTTCCATTTGACCCGATGTTTGACATAGAAATATATCTAGGTCCTTGTGACCTATTTTCATGGTTCAATGATTTTGCCTTATAATTCAGACACAATTTGATTCTGAAATGTAATATCTGGAATATATGTTCCATGTGACCTGATTATTGATCTCAAATATATCAAGGTGAGTGTGACCTATATTTCATGGTTCATAAATTTTACCTTATATCTTGAAGTCGCGAAACAGGCGAGCTATGCTGTCATGCGACAGCTCTTGTTATTTAATGACAGCTTTCAGTTTTTCGTAAGTGCAGCATTGATTGGAATACAACAACTATTTGGAAACTATAAGGTCTGGCACTTCAAGGTACCATAACTTCTCTGGCATAGTTTGAAAGTTTAGCCTTAAACCACCACAGTAAATTTGAAAGCAGATGTCAATTTTTTATTTTTGCAGAGAAAAAAGGCTAGACATTTCATGTGAATTTGTTGCCAAGCAGAAGATTTACATTAAGTTAAGTCTTGTTTGCTTGAAAAAATGAAGAAAAAAAATATTTTGAAATGCTGTCTGTCAGTTGTGTTTATGTGTCCCGATACATGTATGTTACTTGTGGACTTTAATATGTTGTGGACTATAATTTGAATAACTTTTTCACTTTCAGATCTCAAGTCCGGGAGATAATTCGTACAGAATTAATATACCATTTGATGGTGTGGAGCACCAACCAATATACACTCAGGTTGTCTTTTATGATCATATCACACGACGGAAAACTTAAGACATAAACTGGATTGTGATGTGAAGAAGACTGGCTTATCTGATGTTAATTTTAGAATATCTGTCCATATTACACCATAAAAATGTACATTATTGGTACATATGTTGTTGGTACACCACAGCCACTTTTTAACACTACTAATGGGGTCCAAAGCAGAAACTGCATTCATTAAACAACCTTGTTATATCCAAACAAAAATGTATAGATTATACAGAAAAATGACCATTTATGGTCATTTTTCTATATAATCTATATATTTTTGGGACCCATCTTGAAACCGTTTTATAGCCCAAACTGTGTTATAATGTACATCTTTGATGCACAAACAGTTTTATTACATTTATTTTTCGGAGATAGTGAAGAATTATTGCGAAAAATAGGAGATAGTGAAGAATTATTGCGAAAAATAGGAGGTAGTGAAGAATTATTGCGAAAAATAGGAGATAGTGAAGAATTATTGCGAAAAATAGGAGATAGTGAAGAATTATTGCGAAAAATAGGAGGTAGTGAAGAATTATTACGAAAAATAGATGTGTTATAATGAACAGTGTTATAATGAGGTTGTGGTGTACCTGTCTATATGTTGTGGGAACTTGTTATTAGAATTACCACAGTGAGGCAATTGTAACAAGTACCCATAACATCATAGCTCCAGATAATTTTGGGATAGAAATTGGATACAATTTCTTTTTTTTTCTTGTTACAAAAATATGTTACGGTACTTGTAAGAATCGCTTCATTGGGGCAATTCTAACAAACTTTCATGGAGAAATAAGAAAAAATATCCCATAATTTACAATTTACAGATTGTTACATGATACTATTGTTGAATTTTGTATGTGAGAATTCTTTCAAGATTCTGAATACATGTAATTTTTTTTTAAGTTCACAAGCTGTGCAGAGAGAAAGACAGAGAGAGAGCTTTTATTTTGATGAGGCTCATTCTATATTGCATGTTTTTTAGCTCTCCTGAGCACGAACTGCTCATGGTGAGCTATTGTGATCGGTCAATGTCCGTTGTGTGTCATGCGGCGTCAATAATTTGCTTTAAATGCTAACTCCTCCTTAACCCTTGAGCCAATTTCAATAAACCCTCTACAAAAATAGCTAAAATTGTTCGCTCCGCCATAAAGATGGCTGCCAGAGCTAAAAATAGAAAAATCTTTAAACGACAACTTCTCCTGTACCTTAAGGCCAATTTCTTTCAAACTTTATAGAAATGTTGCTTAGGTGACCCTCTACCAAAATAGCTAAAACGTTTCCGCTCCAGTGAACAAAATGACCACCAGAGCTAAAAATAGAAAATTCTTTTAAGGACAACTCCTCCTGTACCCTTGGGCCAAATTAATTCAAACTGCATAGGAATGTTGCTTAGGTGACCCTCTACTAAATTAGCTAAAACGGTATTGCTCTGATGAGCAAAATGGCTGCCATAGCTTAAAATAGAAAAACATCGTAAATTTGCTTCAAACACAAACTCCTCCTCATTCCTTGGGCCAGTGAGTGAGTGAGTGAGTTTAAGTTTTATGTCCCACCAACAGCTATGGTCATACGGAGACGGGACCTCGGTTTAAAGACTCATCCGAAAGTGTGGAGAAGCCCGGGATCGATCCTGCGATCCCTGGTTTACATGGCGAGTAGCGTAACCACTGCACCACGGGCCAATTTGATTCAAACTTCACAGGAATGTCAATCTGATTGAAACCCGATCTAAGCTGAACTATGTACGCCTAGATCTGACAACGACCCATGAAAGGTCACCTTCCATGACCTCGGAATTTCCGTTTTATTCTATTTTAAACGAACCAATCGGTGCACCTTTTACGAAACATTCTCGGTGAGCAGGACAAAATGGCGGTGGAAGCTTTATATCGAAGAATATCGAAAATCCATCAGAAAACGATTTTGATTGTCTTGCCATTCTTTCAACAGTTACAGGAAATCATTATCTTATCAACTATATATTGCTTTGAACGGAGAATTAGACCCAGATGATTGCCACAAAATGTACCGTAAGGCGTTCATCGGATCGGGACGTTACTGGGGGGGGGGGGGGGGGGGGGGGGGCTACATCCCCCCATCACCTGTGCAGGGAGAACCATCTGTTGTACAGGTTAAAGAGCCCTATCTTACATGATTGCTGTGTAGGCTTTCATCCTGCAAACCTGGAATGTATACAATGTACAATAGTTACAGGCTAGTTGCTGCAGTATAAATAGATAGATACACATGGGAGCAATGGTCACATTTGACCGATTACAGTATCAGAAGCCCAGAAATGGTGACTGACCTGTTTCGGTGACTGTAAGTTCCCTCGCATTATTTTTTAAAGAAAGAGTTACATGACGTCATCACAGCAGGTCATTTCGAGAATAATTAAAGTCCTGTCACTTCTGTCAACAATATTGAAAAATTCAATGACACCAGAACTGAATCCATTTAAATTTCCTTGAATCATTTTATTGTTTTTCCTAATGCCTCAGTTTAACGCTCAACCAGAAGTCTGGAGAAGCCCGGGCTGTATAGCAGAATGGCATATGCAAACAAAAAATAGAGTAGAACCCTCTTCATAGGTCCTCATTTGGAAAAAAAAAAGTAAAAAGATAAACAAAAGGTCATGAAAGTTGTCTCCTTGTTAAATGATGACATTCATTATTGGTTTCCAGTGGGATTTTTAATTTGTAAATTTGATCAGCCTTAACCCAATTTTGTACCAAATGGAATCTTCCTCTTAATATAAAGCAGGAGTCCATTTCAAAATTTAGGGGAGTCAGGTTGTGCTTTCTTAAAAATCTATTTGGAAACTGGCTGAACGTTTTGCAAACAGTGTAGGCCCCGGCATCTGATCAGGGCCTGCACTGTTTGCCAATTACCCGTTTTGGGGTACCTAGTACTAAATTGGTTAAGGCCGTCAAGTATCTTTTGTTCACAGTAGTGACTGCTCAAAATACATAGATCAAAAGTGACTTCATTTAAAATACATACAGGTACATGTAGTAAAATATCTTGCTCAGTCTTCCACCTTCCCATCATGAGCAGGGGACAATGGAAGGTATATATTCGGCTAATGTAAGTTGTGGAAAATCATTCAGTTTTGCATTGCTGCATTTTATTGGAAAAGGCATTGTATGATATTTTGTATGTATTCATTTACAATTTCATACTGGTGGATTATCCCCATGAACAGGTAGAGTATTTTTTCCAGTTTTGCAAGAGTAATAATACTTGGGAGTTATTATTCTATCAATAGCAAATCTGTTTTCATTATTGCAATCCATGGAGGCCAGTTGTTGATCTTATCTTGCTTATTTGATTTGATGGCAAGTTTTTTTTTTCCATATTACAAACCCTTATGTGAGATAATGCTATCCACTGTGTCTACAAGAATGACAATTTTCTGTAATTGGGATAATCGTATATATGCTTTAAACATTGTGCTATCAGAATTTAGCCTTATACATAGTGTAGGATAATGCTAATTATTCAGCAGTCCTTTAGATTTAGTCTTTCCATTTTAATTCCATCACTGGAACATTAAGTACTGTTAATCCTGAATGCACCAAAATGAAGCGTCTATATCATAAAAGGGGAGAAAAAATAACTGACCACCCCAAATTGTGGTATGAAATTGGAAAATGGCAATATTTGCCTATATACTGCATAATAATTCGAAAAGCCTAAAGGCATCCTAGATGGATTTATACTAGCAGGTTTTTAATTGCTTGATTCATCAGTCTGTTTATGAAGGAGACCTTAAAAGTCAAAGAAACAGTATTTTCATTTCATGGCAAGATCTATCAGAATTTTGAGTGAAGGCAAACAACACAGATTTTATGAAAATATCTAATATTCACCCTATGCTGTAGCATAGTTCTAATTTCTTGCTTAGCCGTTAAAATCAAAAACATTCTTCTATATTATAGAGTGACACAACAAATATTGACAACCCCTTAAAGTCATGCCTTTACCACATATTCAAATAACCTTGGCATTCAAAACGGTTTGCTTCCGGCAGGTTCTTTTTTATTTGATAAATCAGCTTATTGCCAAAGATGCCTTAAGAAACTGGGTGTACTAGCATTTCTGCCCATGGGACAGTTTCTCAGATTTTTAAGTAAGCCAAAGCAATGGTTTTATGAAAATGTAAGAATTTAGCCATATTCATGGTGTAGCTTAATGCTGGTTTCTTGCTACACTTTTAGATTTGGACTTTCAATTGCAGTTCAATTATGGAACAACTGCCTTCTGTTAATGCTGAAGACAACAAAGCCATGCTTTTACATTACAGAAGGGCAGAATAATTTTTTGATCAACCCTTGAAATGGTGCATAAGTTGAAAAAATGGTTACTCAAATAATCTTCACATAAAAAAATGATTGATACTAGCAGGTTCTTATTCATTTGATTGATCACATCATAGCCAAAGATGCCTAAAAATATGTATGTACAAGCAAATTCTTCCCATGAGGTGATTTGACAGAAATTTCAGTAATGCCAAAGCAATGATTTTATGGAAATGTCAGAATATATACATGGTGTAGCATAATTCTTGTTTCTGGCTAGCCTTTCAGATTTGGTCTTTCAATTGCAGTTCAATCATTGGACAACTGCCTTCTGTTAATTGTGAATACAACAAAGTCATGCTATTACATTACAAAAGGGTTGAATAAATTTTTGACCAACCCTTGAAATGGTGCATAAGTTGAAAAAAATAGTTATTTGCCTATACTGCATACTCGAATAATCTTCACATTCAAAAAGTTTTTCTACTAGCAGGTTCTAATTTATTTGATTAATCAGCTTATCGCCAAAGGTGCCTAAAAAAACAGATGAACTAGCATTTTCTGCCCATGGACGATTTAACAATTTTGAGTAAGGTAAAAGCAATGGTTTTATGAAAAAGTCAGAATTTTAATAGCCATATGCATGGTGTAGCATAATTCTGATTTCTTGCTACCCTTTTAGATTTGGTCTTTAAATTGCAGTTCAGTTGTGTACAACTGCCTTCTGTTAATGCTGAAGGCAACAAAATCATGTTATTACATTACAGAAGGGCAGAATAATTTTTTGACCAACCCTTGAAATGGTGCATAAGTTGAAAAAAATGGCTATTTGCCATTACCTCGTAATCAAATAATCTTCACATTAAAAATGTTTGACACTAGCAGGTTCTTATTTATTTGATTAAATCACCTCATAGTCAAAATTGTCTGAAAATATGTATGTACAAGCAAATTCTGCCCATGAGGTGATTTGACAGAAATTTCAGTAAGGCCAAAAGCAATGATTTCATGAAAATGTCAGAATTTAGCCCTATACATGGTGTAGCATAATTCTTGTTTCTCGCTAGCCTATTAGATTGTATCTTTCAATTGCAGTTCAATCATTGAACAACTGCCTTCTGTTGATGTTGAACACAGCAAAGTCATGCTATTACATTACAAAAAGGTGGAATAAGATTTTGACCAAACCTTGAAATTGTGCATAAATTGAAAAAAATGGTTATTTGCCTGTACCTCATACTCAAATAGAAGGTTTGATACAAGCAGGTTCTTATTTATGTGATGAAAACACCTTATAGCAAAGGTGTCTGAAAAATGTATGTACCAGCATTTTCTGCTCATGGGACATTTGACAGAATTTTGAGTAAGGCCAAAACAATGATTTTTTGATAATGTCAAAATTTAGCCCTATAAACTGTGCATCATTATTTTGATTTCTTGCTTGCCTTTTATATTTGGTCATTAACTTTAGTTCAGTCATTGGACAATTGCATACTGTTAATGCTGATAACACAACAAAGTTGACATGCTATAAACATGTATTATAGAAGAGCAGAAAATATTTTTGACCTACCCTTGTTATGGTGCAAAGTTGAAAAATTAGCTATTTGCCTATACCTCATCATACTCAAATAACCTTAACATTCAAATAGGATTGCTACTAGCTGGTTCTTATTTTGATAAATAAGCTTATAATATAGCCAAAGGTGCCTGAAAACAGGCTGCACTGCTATCTTCTATTCGTGGGAAGATATGAATTTTGACACAAAGTGGAAATGTTGCTTTCACTGTAAAATCACAACCAATTCTGAATGACAGGGGCATTGAAATCCCAAATTTGATTTAGAAAGTTATATAGTGGTGTTAGTGGTTTACTTTGAGGTTTAACATCCCCGTCAACACTTTAAAGGTCATTTTGGAGATGTTGCTTCCAATTTTGTGGGAATTTCACCCGACATTGAGATGAAATGACATCTAAAGCCCTGCTGTCCAATGAAACCAATAGGGTTTATAAGCATGTATGGGCTGACTTGCACCACACTGACTGAGCAGGCTTAGATCCTCTAAGTGGTTTACCAGTACCCCTGTGCGGATTGGTTTCAGCATTGTGTGGAAGCATCATGCAGCCCATCTATTTCTTCAAGCCCAAATGTTCAGGGGCTAAGGTGTTGTTAGTGACAGTCATGTTTGATAAAATCTACTATTTCAGTAATCCAACATGAAACTTCATTAGGGCTCTATTTTGAAATTTTACTGCATGTCTTAATGGCATTATTAAATGGGCAAAATTTCCATCGTTAATTTGCAACCATCACAAAAACCTATATAAATTTGACCTATTTGTCCAGACATCATTACTTTAACCTAGTGTGTTCAACGGCCAAGTCCAAGTTGCTTAAACTGCACGTAATACTCCCAAAAGGTTGCTGCAGTATATGAAGATAGCTTACAATATGCCATTCTTGATAATTGCATCATGAAAACATGCCTATATATTTTTTTAGTTTTTACCCCCTGGAACCCCAATTTTATATAGTAAATCTGGGTTACAGGGGTAACCTTAGTTTTCTTATTTCTGCTCTAAATTAAAGATTGTGGGTACTCACTGAAACTGCCTCAATGAGGCGGTTCTAACGGTTACCCACAGTCTCCGCCTCAATGAGGCGGTTCTATCGAGTACCCATAGTCTCTATTTTGGGCAGAAATCAGTGCCATAATTAATCTAACGCTTCCTTTGGTTTGCTGTCATTGTAAAGACCTGTTGGCAAGCCTACTTGTTTAGGTGTTGCCTCTGATGCTACAGGGCCCCAGTTCGATCCCCGGAGGCGGTAATTATTTTGGTGTCCAAACATGCTCCATTTGCAGGGATGAATGCCAAAAAGTGCTACGTCCTTCGGATCGGGACGTTAACTGGATGCCCCCTGTGCAGGAAGAGTCATGTCATGTACAGGTTAAAGACCCCTACCGTAATACCATGATTACTGTGTAGGCTTTCAACCCTGCAACCTGGAGTGTATGTAATGTACACCTGCGAGTAATGGTCAAATGTGACCGATCGCAGAAAGGAAAGAAAGATTGTTGTTGTTGTGATAGTGGTCTTCCACAGGGGTGGAGTCTGACAGCAGGTGCTTCAGTGACAATGTTGTCAGGTTTTGGATAGGAAATAAACCATCTGGAGCTCAAATCGATTCGCCTAATCTCTTCAATGACATTTTAAGTCATTCTTCAACCTTAAACCTAAAATTTCGAAGCTTTTACAAGTCATTCAGATTCTTCAACGTTGAAATAGCTTCGGAATGTGCCGAGTTATCAACTATTAGCGATAGCCGTGTTGACCAGTGCTGACCCACGGCCGAATTTTAACTTCGATTCCAGATGCTTTTGCAATAAGCTGGCGTATCTCAGATGTTAATCGTAATTTATTATTATTATTCAGTTGTTGTTTTTAATTTGTGGCCAAGAAAAATCTGAGTGACAGACAAAACCGCTTATAATAAAAGCATCATGCAAAATATAGATTTTGACACGCCGCCATATTTATTATTGTTTACCGTTGCTTAGACCGATATATGGAAAACGGCCGAGTAGATCCGAATTTACTTCCAGAATTTTGGAAGCTGATCACCGATTGGTTAAAGTCAAAGGTCACTGAAGGTGACCTCCTACGGGTCGATGTCAGATCTAGCCGCAGCGAGATCGGATTTTAATCAGATTGCAGGAATGTTGCCCAAATGACTCCCTACCAAAATAGCTAAAATTGTTGTGCTCTGACAAACAAGATGGCCGCCAGAGCTAAAAAAAAGAAAAAATCTTTAAACGACAATTGTTCCTGTTCCCTTGGGCCAATTTTATTCAAACTTCATAGGAATGTTGCTTAGGTGACCATCTACCAAAATAGCTGAAAAGGTTCTGCTCTGATGAGCAAAATGGCCACCATAGCTAAAAATAGAAAAAAACATAGTAAATTTGCTTCAAACACGAACACCTCCTTAACCCTTGGGCCAATGTGATTCAAACTTCACAGGAATGTTATGTAGGTGACTCCCTAAAGAAATAGCTAAAATCATTCGGCTCTGACTAACAAGATGGCCACCAGAGCTAAAAATAGAAAAATTCTTCAAACAACTACTCCTCCTTTACCCTTGGGCCAATTTCATTCAAACTTCATAGGAATGTTGCTTAGATGACCCACTACCAAAATAGCTAAAACGTTTTGCTCTGATGAGCAAAATGGCCGCCATAGCTAAAAACAGAAAAACTTTATAAATTTACATCAAAACGCGAACTTCTCCTCAACCCTTGTGCCAATTTGATTCAAACTTCACAGGAATGTTAGTTAGGTGACTCCCTACCAAAATAGCGAAAATTGTTTAACGCGGCGAACAAGATGGCCACCGGAGCTTAAAATAGAAAAATTCTTCAAACGACAATTCCTCCATACCCCTTGTGCCAATTTGATTCAAACTTCACAGGAATATTATGTCGTTGACCCTCTACCATATTAGCTAAAATGATCCCACTCCAATGAACAAAATGGCCACCAGAGCTAAAAATAGAAAAACATTGTATACTTCACAGGAATGTTGCCCAGGTGACTCCCTACCAAAATAGTTAAAATCATTCCACTCTGATAAACAAGATGGCCACCAGGCTGAAAATAGAAAAAATCTTTAGACGACAACTCCACCTGTACCCTTGGGCCAATTACATTCAATCTTCATAGGAATGTTGCTTAGATGACTCTCTACCAAAATAGCTAAAATGGTCTCGCTCTGATGAACAATATGGCCACCAGAGCTGAAAATAGAAAAACATTGTAAATTTGCTTCAGATGCGAACTCTTCCTAAACCCTTGGGTCAATTTGATTCAAACTTCAAAGGAATGTTGCCTAGGTGACACCCTACCAAAATAGCTAAGATAGTTCCACTCTGATCAACAAGATGGCCACCAGAGCAAAAAATAGAATGTACTAGAGACAGTGACATTCAGGTGAGCGAATCAGGGGCCCTCTGGGCCCTCTTGTCTTATTATTAAATTAAATACATCTGAAAATGTTGACTGGACATGTTGTCTGTTGCATCTTGCAAACTTTTCAAACACACTTCTGCATACAGTTAAACAGTGTGGACCCTCAGCAGACGTCCCCTCTGACTTTTAAAGGTACCAGCAGATGACAAAGCAGACAACAGTTGTTTTGATTGGCATTTTAAGGGTTAAACATTAAAATTGTTGATGTCATACTTCTTTCATTTGAATTGTGACAAGAAAGTAATCTTTAGTCATCAGTCAGCGAAGGCTCAAATTACGAAAACTCCCCTATTCAAATACATGTATATTGAAAATTTTACCACCAAAAAAAAAAATGAAAATTCTCAGATAAAAATTTCTGATATTTTTCCTAATTCTGCCCAAAACATAGATTCTGAGAACTCGTTAGAACCGCCTCATGGAGGTGGTTCTTAAGAGTACCCACATCCTATGTTTTTGAGCTATATAATTACTATATAAAAGCTGGGTTTAAGGGGTCAAAATTATATCCCTATAGGCGTATTTTTGTGATGAATCAGTCTGCTTAACTACCCAGAATGTGACTGAAGAAGCTTTGTCAGTGATCACACAGCACAGGCTCTAATCAGTCTGTGTGGCTGTGCAGGCTGAACTGAGTCTTTGCCTTGGCACAAATGCTCAGACATATGTCATGGACCTTTTGAGTTAGTTTATGTGAGAGAAAGATGAAAATAAAGAAATTTAAATTGTGCCAATATTTCTTTACTTTGCCCAACCAACCCACACTTAAACAGTAAATTTAGTCCATATTAGTCCAACTCTTCTTATCCAAATTTCCGGGGTTGATACCCCCTTGTTCAGGGAATAAATGAAAATTTACAGACTAATAGTTTCTTTGTGCTGATACTCACTACAACAGATTGTATAGATTCAAAACACATTTCTGGGATATTAACAGTGTGATACAAAGGGCTGGTGGTAAATCAGTAAACAAGTAAGCCAGGATTTGTCTACCAAATTCTGCCATCCGTAATTGAACATTTGTTTTTTATGTCCCCGGTAGCGATAGCGGGGACATATTGTTTTTGCCCTGTCTGTTTGTTTGTTTGTTGGTTTGTACGTGGACAACTTTAACGTTGGCCATAACTTTTGAACCGTTTGAGATAGAGCTTTCATATTTGACCTGAAGGTCCTTGTGACAAGACCTTCACATTCATGCAAAAAATTTGACCTTTGACCCACTTAAAAGAAAAAAATAACATTGGTCATAACTTTTGAACCACTTGAGATACAGCCTTCATATTTAGCATGTATGTGCCTTGTGACAAAAGCTTTACATTCATGCAAAAAATTTTGACCTGTGACCTTGACCTTTGACCTACTTAAAATATAAAATAACAATTTGGCCATAACTTTTGAACTGTTTGAGATAGAGCCTTCATATTATGCATGTAGGTTCCTTGTGACAAGAGCTTTACATTCACACAAAAAATTTTGACCTGTGACCTTGACCTTTGACCCACAAAAAAGAAAAAGTAAACATTGGTCATAACTTTTGAACTGTTTGAGATACAGCCTTCATATTTAGCATGTATGTTCCTTGTGACAAAAGCTTTACATTCATGCAAAAAAAAAAAATTGACCTTGACCTTTGACCTACTTAAAATAAAAAAATAACATTTTGGTCATAACTTTTGAACGGTTTGAGATAGAGCCTTCATATTTTGCATGTAGGTTCTTTGTGACAAGAGCTTTACATTCACATAAAAAATTTTGACCTGTGACCTTGACCTTTGACCTACATAAAAGAAAAAGTTAATATTGGTCATGACTTTTGAACCATTTGAGATACAGCCTTCATATTTAGCATGTAGGTTCCTTGTGACAAACACTTTACATTCATGCAAAAATTTTGACCTGTGACCTTGACCTACTTAAATCAAAGTACTGAAAGTACTGAGGAAAGTTGATTTATGCGGAATAATTATTATGATAACAATGCCAGTCGTAGATCAAGTAGTTATCTAGACATTTTGTGAAGGTTAAAACATTCGACGAAGAAAATAAAAATGATTCATCGATTGTTTTGAGTTTAACGACAGGTCAACCCTTGTGGATCATTTTGTCTTCTCCAAGAGGAAGGGGGGGGGGGGAGAGAGAGAGAGAAGAGATAGCAGAGGAGATGAAAGTGAGGGACAGAGTGAATATCAACCCTCACCATCTACCGTTACCTGCTGCAAGGCCAGCAGGCGTTGCCCAACTGTAAGTCAGTATCAGCTGGACTCCCCAGTGACACAAGATACATATCACCTGTGCCTCCCCCAACTAACCCCGCGAAGAAAAAAAAGGCGAAGAAAAAAGGAAGAAAGAAAGAAAAAAAGATTAACGTGTCTGCTAATTTCATCATGGTAAAACCATAAATTTATAAATTAGCTCTGTACATTCTGTGCTTGTCCCATCTGCTAATAATCTTATAGGCAATTTCTCCTAGCGGGCACATGACGTCTTAGCAACGTCACATCAACGTTGCGTTGATACGACGATGCACGTACGTTGTGCAGCCGCTTCGAGCTCTGTTCCTTCGGGCGTCGGAAAACAATCATTTTTGGCTAAACCATTTGATTTAGACATTATAACCCTGATCAGACGCCGCGTTTAGCGAACTTCGACTACCCAAGGCGAAATAAAATACGTTTATTCCCAATCAAAACAATAACCCATAAATGCCAATTGTTTCAATACTGGGACATTTGGAAACAGTTAAGACAGATTAGAGGCCACAGAATGTAGCGTCTGACCGGTGTCTTCACTATTTGCTAAATGTACGGAACTTGATGTAAAACTCACAGCTTACAACACATGTTTTGTAATTAGAGCTCTCGAAAGCAGGTGAATAACTGCTGTGTTTGATGTCGGTCAGTTATGGGTTGTTTAGTCGGTCACTGATAATCACAGAGAAGCGAGCTATCCCTTTCAACCCTGTAGACCGGTGCAGACGCCGAGGTAGAAATACACTGTATCTCTGCAAACCTTGTAGATTCTGATAAGACGGTACGTAGCTAGCACGTCTCGCCAGAATCTACATGTACACTGTTTAATGCCATCATGTCAGTGAACTAATCAGAAATCCCTTTCTATAAGAATATACTTAAAGCGAGAAGAGTCCTGTCAGAAACTCAGGGATGAAAGAGTAAAACATAAATATCATCGGAAAGCGCGTAGGAAAATAGTCCTAGAGTATTGTTTTCTGTTCAGAATATGTCGTTTTGTTCCAATTTATATTCAATCCGTATAAAATCTCGAAAAATAAAATATTTTGAAAAACGTTCATTGCCTGCAAAATTAGTTTTCAAGAGTTCCTTTGGACTATTTTATGCAGCGAACGAATAGCGGAAGTGGAGTAACGCGGTCCAGTACCGGAAGTAGAAATGTAATTACATAGAACCTTGATTTTATAAATCAACTTTCAAAAATAAACATTTTTGGTCATAACTTTCAAACCATTTGGGATAGAGCTTTCATATTTGGCATGTAGGTTCCCTGTGATTAGAGCTTTTCATTCATGCAAAATGTTTGGACCATGACCTTGACCTTTGACCTACTTAAAAGAAAAAATAAAATTGTTCATAACTTTTGAACCGTTTAAGATAGAGCCTTAATATTTGGCATGTAGGTTCCTTGTGACAAGAGCTTAACATTCATGTAAATTTTTTTCACCCGGGACCTTGACCTACTTTAAGAAAAAATATTATTGTTCATAACTTTTGAACCGTTTAAGATTAAGCTTTCATATTTGGCATGTAAGTTTCTTGTGTCAAGGGCTTCCCACACAAACAAAAATCTTGAACTGTGAGCAACTTTGAATGAAAAATGACCCTGCCTGGGGACATGTTCGTGTTTCACAAACACATCTTGTTCTACTTTTTTTTTCAGAAAGCAAAGTTTGTTTGTTTCTTTGAGTTGAGGTTTTATGTCCCCATCAACACTATTTTGGTCATTTTGGAGATGTTGCTTCCGATGTTGTCGGACTTTTACCCTACATCGAGAGAAATGACATCTCAAGCACTACCACCCGGGTTTAAGGAGTGGTACAACTCGCATCACTTTTCCTGGGCAGGCTTAGACCTGAAAGTTTTACCAGTAGTCAAGTTTGGTTAGTTCAGCTCTGCACAAAAGCATCATGCAGCCCGATGGGCAGGGACACAGAGGGTAAAGTTTGTTTATATTTTAAGTAGCATAGAAATAAATGAAAAATCTAGGTCTCATGATCCAAGCGAGGCTAACTTAGTTTTCCTTTGCGGCAGTAGTTCAGTTATTTCATGCTGTTGAGTCCTCATTATTGTTTCATCTTTGTATTCATTGAGAATCTTACATGAGTGGTCATGTATTATTGAATTTATTAAACGAGTTGAGGAAAATGGATAAAATGCGAGGCTTTGTCGAGCATTTTATCCCTTTTCCTCGAGTTTAATAAATTCAATAATGCATGAGCACGAATGCAAGATTCTATTTATCATATGACATTTAAAACGCCTTTTATTCACGTTTGTTTACACAAATGTCAATATTCCGCCATTAGTAAACGCGACGTCGTTAAGGACGTCGTACATGTAACGTTACCACACGTATCTAGCTAATTTGCATATTTAATCCACTAGTGGATTATCAAAAATAATACATGGCGTTATCACACTCTCAGACGCGACGTCATATGATAAATTTTTCTTACATGCTTTTCAATGAATGATAGAGATTTATCAGTGAAATATAAATCGATATTTTCACTGTTTCAAACAGTGAAAATACGATTTTTTATTTTTCACTGTTTGGGACTACTTTTTTCTTCAAATCTAAATCTAATTTCAATTTTATCTTTGTCAGATAACTGAACAATACTGAAATGTGTTCTTATTGACGCATAGCCCGTTCATGTGTGACGGGGACGTTACTGACGTCATTTATGACGCTGACGTCACATCTTTTGTCGCGCGACGTTAGACTTGCCAGCAACTTCTTTGGAAAACTACTCTCTCAATTATTTCATTAATAATTCATAATAATACCATCCCAGGCCATTTCTCAGGTGCAAACTTTCAGTTTACACCCGATAGTATACCCACTAAACACGATGGACACCACTAAATTGACGCGAAATGAACAGGAACAAAGATAATTTTCTCCGAATGTGAGCGACACCATTAAAGATGTTAAATATTGCCTTTTGAAGCATGTAAGAAATAGAAAATTTGATTTTTTCAGTGCAAGATCAAATTTTATTTCACTCATGAACACCAAAACTGCTATTTTCACTCGTGGCTACGCCACTCGTGAAAATAACAGTTTTGGTGTTCATTGAATTTCGATGAAATAAAATTCGATCTTACACTGAAAAAATCAAATATCCTCCATAAGTTTTATGTTCTCAGAGACTGGCACTGATGAGTTAGAAACCCTTCATGTGGACTGAACAAATCACGACAGAACCAATGGCGAGGATTCTGGCCAAATAAAATCGAATTAAGCACCCCCCACCCCCTCACCCCCAAGTAAAATTATCACTGACACCATTTCTAGGTGGTTCTTCTGTTGTGGTTTAATAGTGTTATAGTTCATCTTTGCTTGTACGTGTTGCTTATATCATATTTTGGCTGCCCCTGCCCATCAGGGCTTGAAGAAATATATGGGCTGCATGATGCTTCCACTCAGAGCTGAAACCGAATCGCACACAAGTACTGGTAAACTGCTTAGAGGATCTAAGCCTGCCAGGCAAAGCGGTGCGAGTCGGCCCATCCATGCTTATAAACCCTATTGGTTTCATTGGGCAGCAGGGCTTGAGATGTCATTTCATCTCAATGTCGGGTAAAAGTCCCACAAAATTGGAAGCAACGTCTCCAAAATTACCTTTACAGTGTTGACGGGGACGTTAAACCTCATATCAAACAAATATCTTATTTTGGACAGCCATTTGGCCAATTTGTGGGAAAATGACTGTTTGTTTGACTTTTTCATTATAGTGAAGTTATTGAAGTTTATTTCCCTTTGGATGGGAGGTGCGGGGTAATTGTATCAATTCTTGATCACTGCCTTCACTTCTGTTTTGAACCCTCAACAGTGTGAGGCCTAATGTTTAATTGTCACTAGGTCATGGAGGCCTGTTAACTTTTTGCTGTAGACTCAGGTGGCTCACAGTTGCAATTTTAGTGGGGCTCCAACCTACAGTGGTGAAAGACATTACCCATTTTAACCCATTATGACAATGGAATCTCCCACCTAATAAGTCTGGAGTGGTCCATTTCAAATTATTTGGGTTTCAGGTTTGTTTTGTTGGTGATAAGTTTTGCAAAAATGAATATACTTTCAGCAAACAGTGTAAACTCAGATCAGATGCCACATTTTGCAGGTGTGTGTCCCAAAAAAGGGCCGCTAAGCATATATGGGTTAAGCGGAACAGAATCTTTCAGGAGTTCATTTATGTAGAAAATTACTGAAGTTTACTCATAATATGGGTTTATTAATTAGAGTTAGCGTTGTTTCCAGTTAGGCCTCAGGTGTTTGACAGGAAAATTATCCATTATCCATTATTACATTTTTCCAAATCTATATCTCTTACACAAGACAGACAGGCCTGATCAGTGTAGACCCAGTTAAGATGCCACAGAATGTTATGTCTCATCAGGGTCAACATTGCCACTCATCCAGCAATTTATAGACACAACATCGGGTAGTAAATTGTACTTGTTCAAATTTTAGAAACAGGTACGGTAAGGTTTCAAAATATTAGGTAAATATAGTAATGGTAAAATCAAGAATGAAAAGAGACAACCTGAGAAAATCCTGTACTTGATGTAATGATGACTTCCCTTTTGCAGCTGTTGCTTGAGTGTTTGAGTTTTACGTCCCATCGACAGCTAAGGTCATAAGGAGACGGGACCTCAGTTTAAAGACTCATCTGAAAGTCTGGAGAAGCCAGGGATCGATCCTGCGACCCCTGGTTTACAAGGCGAGTAGCGTAACCACTGCACCACGGAGGCTTCTAGCTGTCGCTTGAAGGATGTAAATGAAATACAACAAACAGAAATACATGATTTCACCTTTTTATTTTCTATCCCACATCTTTAAGATTAGGATGACTATAACAATAAACACTAGATTCAGCAAATATTTTAAGATTTAGCAGCTCTTTTTTCAAGACTTAACCCACTGAATACCAGTGAACTCTTCCATTGCTGTATGTTGGACAGGTTCATTTGTCATATAAGGGGTGTCAGGCCTATTTTTGTTTTTATTCCATTTTTGACGGAAAATTCTGTTAGTATATAGTGCAGGCCCTGATCAGACACCGCTGTGTCTGATCTGGGCCTGCACTGTTTGCCAAGGTACCCCTTTAGGGGTTTCCCGCATGCAAAGGGTTAACAGTTCCTTTCATACCTTAGTGGTACTTTCGACAACGTTAGCTTGACCCTTAAAGCACCATGACAGAGTCTAAAGTAGCAACAATTTGATTTTTTTTTTAACCCTTAAGACGCCAAGAAAATCTACATCTGAAAAAGTCAGCTACTTATGTCATCTGCTGAATTATTTTTGCAAACTTTTTAAAAATATTTTTGCATAGTGGCAAATTGTGTGGGCCCAGGGAGTCTGGGCTGGGTTCACAGTTTGCAAAAAAAATTGCTTTTTAGGTAACTGGCAGATGGCAAAGCAGATGACAACCGTCGTGATTGGCATATTATGGGTTAATTATTTTAAAACTCAAACTTACTTTGTTACCAACAAATCTTTTATGTTGTACATTGTATAAGTAAAAAATTATGCTCAACATCAGAAAAGCAAGTACCCACCAAAGAAAGAAGACCTGACCTTCTGACCTTTCGAAATGGAACATCAATTTTTGTTTGTGACCAAAGTGAGATTCAAACCCCAAGCTATGAGAGACATAGAGACAAAGTGTCAACATTGTTAACTACTGTCTGTAAAATCTTGCTGAAACTAATGTTAACCTTAATCCTGCTGAACATGACAACCCCAACCATTCCAAACAGTGTAGAACCAGATCAGATGGCTTCTAGAGAGGTCATCTGTTCAGGCCCAACACTATTAGTAATTCTGTTTGAGAATTAAACAAATACTGTAAAATACATATATTAAATCCACCTTTGGGACCATTCAAAAGTGGTCTTAAAGACCACTTTTGAATGGTCCCAAAGGTGGTCCCCCACTACAAAGCACTGGTATTGCGAACACAACGAAAAAAAATAACTGAAACTTTGAAATGTGTTTTTAAGAGCAGATGTAGCCATAATTTTATCTGGTCTTAGTAGCAGTAGTTTACTGTACGTTATAAAAAGTAATATGATTGGTTGATAGACAGAAATGGGTGTTGCCAAATCAATTTATTCAGCAGGGTAAGGGGTAATATTATGACAAATGACAAACAGAAACATAAATATATGAGCAGACTTGTGAGAAAAAAAGAGACATTCACATTCTCTTTAACGCTTAGCACTCTGGGTAAAAATTTGGGCAGACAACATTTTAAAATATAGATATTTCTTTTCTTTTTCCCTGAAAACGGATTTTGACGTCATGCAAATTGTCTCCAATGAAAACAGATTTTGCCATTCCAAGCAAACCGTCTCCATTGAAGACAGTTTGCATGAAATGTCAAAACCTGTTTTCAGTGAAAATGTAGAAAAATATCATCAATTTGCTGTCTGCTGAATAATCTTAGAGAGTGCTTCAAATGCATGTGTTTGTGCCCGCCTAATAGGGCTAGAGCCATGACTTCTTGAATGAAGCCATCTCCATTTCTCCTCTCTTCCTCAATTTCTCCTCTCTTGGTGCTCTCCAAAGCAATAAGTAATGTTATCACGTGAGTTGGCTAATACATGTGTGTCGATAATGAAATATCCATGATGGCTTGTTCTCAAAACCCTCCTATACCAACAACTCTATCACACACACACTTCTGTGTACACTCATATGAATAATTTACAAATTTAGTAACAATTTATTCTATTCACAGTATCCCATAAATTGTAAATTCACACAAGCACAGCTTTATATATACAATATTTTGCATATGGATTTTCATACATGTAAGTTTATCACAGTAAATAAATTAAAAGCAATTACAATGAAACTTTGAGAACTCCAACATGTAGTTCTTTTACCATGGCTAATTTTAACTCATTCTGGGGTCTGTTGGGAATATTTCCCAAAGCTCCAGATATTCATGTATGGATTTTTTTTTCTGATTTTATCAGAGTAACAAGTACAAGGCAAAATTTCCTTACATCTTTGAAAAAAGTCCCTGCCTCTGGAGGGATTTCGAACGAGGGTCTCTTCAGCGGAAATCAAATGCTCTAACCACTAAGCTAGGAGTTGAGTCCATCTGCAGTTGTCAGTGACTGCTTATAAACCTATAAGCTATGCGTAATCTACCAAGGTAGATAACTGAGGCAGTTGCAGGTTGTAAATGCATGTAGATATCCCCAATTTTCAGAATCACTGGCTGAAAATCCAAGTTTCATTTGTTACATTTTAATTTTTTCAGAGATCACACACCTTATGACATGAAAAGTCCTAACAAAGGAAAGGAGCATAGATGAAAAAAAAATCCCAGCCTCCGGTGGGATTCAAACCTGGGACAGTCATGGGGGAGAGGCTGAAGCTCGAACCACTGAGCCAAAGAGTCTACTTCCCTATAACAGTTGACAGAGACTGGTTATAAACCTATAAGCTATGCATAATCTACTAAAGTAGATAAATTAAAGTAGGAGTTGCTGGCAGTAACACTCCTCCCTCTTCAACTAAGTCATCATTTATGACTGAGGGAAGACACTTTCGGCAAAGTAAAGTCTTATCTTACCTAGCCACACTTTTATATACATCACATGGGCTAAGCAGTACAACATACATTCTTTCGCCAGTAAATGACGGCTGCCCTTCTTGAATCAACAGTAAGAAGAGAATGACAACAGAAAATATTTAATAATGATCAATCTCCATGAAAGAATCTCATCACAAAAACACGCCTATATAATTTTGACCCCCTATAACCCCACTTTTATATAGTAAAACTGGGGTTTACATGGGTATACATTATTTTCCTTATTCCTGCTCTAAGGCATAGGTTGTGGGTACTCGTTAGAACCGCCTCAGCGAGGCGGTTCTAACGAGTACCCACAACCTATGTTTCAAGCAGAAATAAGAAAAAAAAATCACAATTTTTCATCAGACAATTTTCATTTTTTGGAGGTAAAATTTTCAATATATTTGGATAGGCGTGTTTTCGTAATGTTGCCCACCCAACAGAGATCGAACTCCTTACTTCCTGATCACCAGTGGGGCGTGCATCTGACTGAGCCGCCAAGGCTTCACATGATGTAACAAAATTGAGGGTAGCTAAACACCTCTGGGACCATGAAAATTTAATTGAAATAGGGTTAGTTCCAGACACTGAGGGTTAATCATAGTGCTGGTCAGTTGGCATAAAGTGGAAATTATTTAGGGAAATCTTTTAGATTTGCTATTAACCCTTTTCTTGCTGAATATTCATTTAAGCCACACCCATTTCTGTCTATCAACCAACCAAATTACTTTAGGTAATTTATTGCTACAAATTCATAAATTGAATGTCAAACAGTGCAGATCCTGATCAGATGGCTTCTTCAGAAGCCATCTGATCTGGATCTACACTGTTTGCAAAGATAGGGGTTGTCGTGAACAGCAAGATAAGGGTTAACCCATTGTATCGTAGAGGACTCTTCCACTGCTATATGTTGGATGAGTCCATTTGTCATATAAGGGGTGTCAGGCCTATGTTTTCATTTTTATTCTGGCCTATGTTTTCATTTTTATTCTATTTTTGACGGAAAATTTTCTTAGCAAATAGTGCAGGCCCTGATCAGATGCTGCGTTCTGCGGCGTCTGATCTGGGCCAGCACTGTTTGCCAGGGTACCCCTTTAGTTGTTTCCTGCATGCAATGGGTTAAAGTAATGTTGTATGTACTCATTAGAATTGCCTCTGTGAGACAATTCTAACGAGTACCCACAACATACATTGTCAAGATAAATTCTTCCTAAATTATCATGGACAAATTAACCCTTATCTTGCTGTTCACGACAACCCCTATCTTTGCAAACAGTGTAGATCCAGATCAGATGGCTTCTGAAGAAGCCATCTGATCAGGATCTACACTGTTTGGCATTTAGTTTTTGAATTGGTAGCAATAAATTACATCAAGTAATTTGGTTGGTTGATAGACAGAAATGGGTGTGGCTTAAATGAATATTCAGCAAGAGAAGGGTTAATATCTGGAGTAATGGACAAAATTTCTTTCGTGACTCAAGAATTTTTGCTCTTTTTTTTTTTTCAGAGGAAAAAGGCCTGAAATGGCATCTGAATTGTCTGCCTAGCAGATGATTCACATGAAATGCCAAGCCTTTTTTTCTCTGAATAATAAGAAAAACCATGTCTGCTCTAGAAATTTCCATAGTCCTTAAAGTGTTAATTCACTGATGTGTGTGTGTGTGTGTGTGTGAATTCGGGTTTAACCTCGCTTTCAACAATTTTTCAGTCATATCACGATGGTGTCTGGTTGCGACAGGGAGCTCAATGCTCACTTTTATAGTGCTGCCTCACTGAAGTATCATGTCCCAGACACATTACATGATACCACACCCAGTCACATTATCCTGACACTGGGTCGACCAGTCCTAGCTCTACCCCATAAATCTGAGTGCCAAGCGGGAAGCAGCTAGTACCATTTTTAACGACTTTGGTATGTCGCGGCCCGGGATCGAACCCGTGACCTCCCGTTCCCCAACCAACTGAGCTATCGGGGCCGGTGCTATTCACTGATGTAAAATCCTTGATGATATAATGACTGGAATGTTTTTGTAATTTTCACGACACAGCAATTTTTATAAAATATGTCAATTGATGAACATAAGCAGGCTGCACAGCAACAACAAAGATGTAAAAAGAACAGACAGATAAACACTGATCTGCCAAGAACCCATTTTATATCTGAAACCCTAAAATGGGACATTGGCAAACAGTGTAGGCCTAGATCAGATGCCGCAGAGCACGGCATCAAAACATGGCATCTGTTCAGGGCCTTCACTGTTTGCAAAGACTTCGGCCATTTTCTAAATGAATTTCTAAATTTCTAAAATTAACTTTCCAGCTGAAATTGGATTAACTATTGTCCTGCTGAACACCACAACCCCTACCTTTACAAACAGTGTAGATTCAGATTAGATGGCTTCTGCAGAAGCCATCTGATCAGGATCTACACTATTTGTCAATCAGTTTGTGAACTGAACAATACATGAAGTAATTTGATTGGTTGATAGTCAGCAATGGGTGTGAAAAAATTTATTCAGCAGGACATGGGTTAAAACTGCCAATGTTTTAACATTTAATAAACGGAATCTTTCACTTGCTGATTATGCATTTGATAAATTCATGGCATAATATAGGCATTTTGCATGCCAAAGGTGGCCAATTCCATAAGTTTTCCAAGTCACTTAACAAATATCATATGAAATGACCACTCCTGTAAGATTCTCTATCTGACATAGCTCCAGATAAGGAGGTGAAAGGATGATAATTAACCCTTATCCTACTGATTAATTAATTTAGCCACACCCATTTCTGACTTTGAACCAATCAGATTACTAGATTTAATTTATTCCTACAAATTCATGACCTGAACATCAAACAGAGTAGATCCTGATCAGTTGGCTTCTTCTGGATCTACACTGTTGGTAAAGGTAGGGGTAGGGGTAGTCGTGTTCAGCTGGTTATGGATTAATTTTCCACATTTCTTGTTAGAATCTCCTTGTTAAGGCTGTTTGGATTGAGGTTTTACATCCCCATCAACACTATTTAGGTCATTTTGGAGATGTTGTTTCCAATTTTGTGAGACTTTTACCCGACATTGAGATGAAATGATATCGCAAGCCCTGCCACCCAAACAAACCAGAAGGGTTTATATGTAGGGACAGTCCAACTCACACACTTTTCCTGGACAAGCTTAGACCCTGTAAGCAGTTTATTAGTACTCATGTGTGGTCAGTTTCAGCTCTGCATGGAAGCATCCTGCAGCCCAATCTATTTCTCCAAGCCCCCCGGTGGATGGGGGCCTCCTTGTTGAGTACCCACAATATGTTTTAATAGAAAAGAAAAATTATCCCAGAATAAACCTCATTACTCACCCAATCTGTATCATATGATCCTAATAGCATAAATATATGTAAAAATACACTCAAAAAATTTAGTTACGATGTATAGTATCACGCCATTATGTGTATTATGCCATTGTGTATGTACATGTAGCAATGTATAATTTAACCCTTCCAGCTGGGGTGGTAGGGTGAGGTAAAGGTGACATGTATCTTGTGTCACTTGGGCGTCCAACTGATATTCCTTACAGTTGGACAAGGTTAGAAGGGGAATGTTGTTGTTTCTTCTGTTTCTACACTTCCATTCATTTTCCCTTTCTCCTCAGTCCTCACTTTCCTCTCTTCTACTATCTCTTCTATCTCTTTTCTACCTTTCTCTGTGAGACAACACAATATGACCCACAAGGGTTTGTTAAGGGTTTGTGTTGTTAAACCCAAAAGAATATACACCCAAACCTCTTTATAACACTATTAATGGGGTCCAAAGCAGAAACCGTGTTAGTTAGACAACCATGTTATATCCAAACAAAAATGTATAGATTATATAGAAAAATGACCATTTATGGTCATTTTTCTATATAATCTATACATTTTTGGGATCCATCTTGAAACCGTTTTATATCCAATACCGTGTTATAACGAACCGTGTTATAATGAGGTTGTGGTGTATATAATAATATAAAACCCTTCTAGCACTAATCACAACTAGCAGATGACATTTTCGACAATTTTCTTTTTCTTCTTTTTTCATAGAAAATCAGGCTTGACTTTTCATGTGAATTGTCTGCTGGGCAGACAATTCACATGAAATGTCAAGCCTTTCAATCTTTGAAAAATAACAAAATGAAATAGATCATCCGCTTCAGAATTTTTCTTTGTGCTTTAAGAGTATAAAGGCAAGAATGGGATTTTTATATAAAACTCAATTCAAATGATAAACAGACCCTTACATATACATTTCTGGTTCTTTTACATGGTATTCAATAACAATGTTTAATAAATTCCATCATTTGCATATCCTGGCTAATTATCGAAACAGTATAATAAATATATAATCTATTTTAAAATAAAGAGAATGTCCCCTTGTAAGAATGAGCCTGTATATAAAAAACATTCTCCTTATTTTAAAATGTATTCAGCGGATATTGGTGAAATATACTCTTTTAAACTATGATCTATATCAGTCAAAAACTAAAGCTATCATTAAAGGTGATGAATACCCCCACAAAAACTGCCTTGATAGTACAACAGCGGCATTTTGCAATTTTTTCACTTGAAAGGGGCCATAACTATGTCGAAAATTGACGAATTGTAGTGGAAATCGAACTTGGCCTGTATTTTATGATGTTACATCAGTGTACCAAAAGTTATAAAAATCGGTGAAGCGCTTTTTGAGTTATCGTCTGGAAACCAAGTCAACAGACCGACCGACCGACCGACCAACAAGCTCACTCCTATATACCCCCCCCCCCCCCAAATTTCATTTGTGGGGGTATAATAAGCTTGTGTATTGGCTGAGCGCAAATCCTGATCAAACTTCTCCTAAACCAGACATTTCTGTACTACTAGAAATCCTAAGAATTAGGACACCTTGAGGACATGCTGTAATTCTCCTAAAATTTTACCAAATTTGTATCACGATCCAGCAAGGAGTCCAAAAGGTGTAGACAGAATGGCAAACAGTGTAGACCCTGATCAGACTGCTCCTGAAGGAGCAGTCTGATCTGGGTCTGCACTGTTTGCTTAAGCCTGTCAGTCCCAATACTTTAGATCGTTACAGTATTTCACTGACATTACCGTAGTTTAAGAGGAAAGTGAGGAATAATAAGGTTGTAGGAATGCAAAACAATGCTGTTGACGTAAATATTCTGAATGCCCTTTTCTGTCAATCACATCCTAGATGAGGATAGGCGAGGAAAATTAAGGGATAATCTTCCCTATTTCTTCCTAGGAATGTATGTTGTTGGTACTTATAACAATCTAACAAGTACCAACAATGTATGTTTGAATGCCTACACCAAATCCTAGTGACATATAATGTGTACTTTGTACATAATTTCTGGTACTTGAAATAAATAAATTTTTTGGAGAAATAAGAAAAATTATCACAAAATTATCCTTGTTCCTTCTCCATATCTGACGGCCCCCGCCCATCGGGGCTTGAAGAAATAGATGGGCTGCATGATGCTTCCACGCAGAGCTGAAACCAACTCACACACGACTACTGGTAAACCGCTTAGAGGATCTAAGCCTGTCCAGGAACCGCGGTGCGAGGCGGACCGTCCATGCTAATAAACCCTATTGGTTTCATTGGGCCACAGGGCTTGAGATGTCATTTTATCTCAATGTTGGGTAAAAGTCCCACTAAATTGGAAGCAACGTCAAATCAAACAAATTCTCCATATCTGGTGCTATGGTCTGTGCCTAGGTCTCGTCAGATATGTTCATTTCGGGTATCTCTTGTGGTCCAGTCTCTAGACGTTGTGTATATCGCTAGCTTTGGTTCGGGCCTAGGTCTTGTCAGATATGTTCATTTCGGGTATCTCTTGTGGCCCAGTCTAGACGTTGTGTATATTGCACACTCCTCTCAGCCTAGCTTCATCAGTACTGTCAGTGATTGCCTAAGAGATGGTTGATCTGGAAAATAAAATGCAGTAAAATTCCTCTATTAAGACCACCAAAAATTTAGACCTATTCAGCTTTAAGAAACTTATTTCAGTTATTCTTTCTTTGTGTTTTCTGCATACAGTGCCCTCTGGTCAGAGACTGCCTTTGGGACTATTCAAAAGTGGTAAGACCACTTTTGAACAGTTCCAAAGGTGGTCATAGTATAGGAATTTTACTGTATCAGAATCAAAATCAAGACAAGGGTCATTTTTTTTTTGGTTTTGCGGCCCTTTCAAGATTATTTAACTCATATCAAGCCGATCGTTAATCAGGTGGGCAAAAACCGGAGTACCCCGAGAAAAACCACCTGACCTTCCCTTGCAGAACTTGGCGTCTCACATATGACCCGAGCGAGGCTCGAACCACAGCGGTGAGAGACCTATTGATCAAGAGTCAGCGCTCTTAACAACTAGGCCACGGAGGCCCGAAAGACAAGCGACATAACTACTGATATGTTATTAGATGTAAATATGCAACCTTCAAGTTGATAGTTATAGCATGTAGTGTCAAGTGATTTTTAAAGCAGTGCATTTTATTCTGTAGGAGTTGGAGAAACATAGCCCCCCCCCCCCCCCCTCCCAAAAAAAAAGGGGTATCCACAAATTATTTTTCTTATTTCAATGTATGTTGTGCAGAAATATGAAAAATATCAGTACTTTTCGGATGAAAAATGGACCTTAGCTGGAGCTATGAGAAACACTCACAATTGGGTCGCTTCAAACAAACACACAGTTCAGCCTGTGCATACGCAGAGTCTGATCAGAGACTTCACTATGCGCTAGAAGGAAGATCATTGACCTGAAATGTTGGGAAGGTTAAGTATTTGTTACAGGCTGATCTGAAACTTTACTGAGCACACATCCTTAAAGACCCCTTTTTTCTTGTCATAGCCCCAATGAAGGCTTTTAAGGGCATAGCTTGTAACCCTGGTCCCAGTTATTTCAAGCATTGTTAGCTTAACAAGCTCATTAGTAGTAAAAAATTTAACTGTTTTAGCAAGTATAATATCTAATATGTGATTTTTGCTGAAAAAAATGTGAGCAGCTTGCAAATGCAGAAGCTGCTCACAATTTTTCTGCAAAATATTAGCATATTTGCTGAGTTAAATTATCATAGTTCTGGTGTTAGATCAGCTACCATAAAAATCCTAAGAATATGGACCAAGAATAAATGCCTTTAAGGACTTGCTGAAATTCTTCTAAAAGTTTAGCAATTTGTTTCATGATCCGGCAAGGAGTCCAAAATGTGTAGATGGAATGGCAAACAGTATAGACCCTGATCAGACTGCTAGCAGTCTGATCAGGGTCTGCACTGTTTGCTTAGGCCTATCTGTCTCAACACTTGCTGCATCCCAATCATGTAAATATGACAGATAAATAAAGTATTGGAGAAAGAACAAGGGCCAAACTTAATTTCATGAGGAGGATTGGGAGATACAATGTCTAAATTGCTTTTGTTGCCTACCTGGGCTTTATACATTTCTTTGACATCTTGTAGATCTAGTCTTAACTCATTAGTCTCCTCTACCTTCTCACCATACATTTGTAACAGAGCGTTGTATCTCTGGTCTGTATCCTGTAATAACACAGTCTCATGAATCACTGACCCACCTAGGCTATGATGTATCAAGAACAAAGTACCTAATGCAAAAACTTAATAAAGTCAATAAACCATGAAATATAGGTCAAAGTTGCATTAGCTGTAAAATGAACAAGATGTCTTTGTGAAACACTGGTGCCCCCTGACAGCACATGTGAAATATTATGGCCAATGTAAAGTTTTTAAAAAGTAGGTCAAACGTCAAGGTCAAGGTCACAAAGTCAAAAATTATGGTACCACTGGAAAGGTCTTGTGAAATATGAAAGCCTTATCACTTACCATTCAAATGTTAAGCCCAATGTTGTTTTTCGGACGGACAAACAGACGGATGGACGTTCTAACATTTCTGTTTTAAGGGCTACTTCTTTTGTTATTTTCTTTTGTTTGGTTTTTGTTTGGTTCAGGGGCTAACCTCCTAAACCTTTTGTTTACAGAATAAATCTGTTATTTTCCAATCATTTTCTATTGTTATCTACTCCTAACACTAGCCCTTAATGTTCGCTCAGACAGACAGACAGACCAAAAACTGAGTGTAGGACAATATCCCCTCCGGACAAAATCCCCTCTGCTCATTTTTGCATAGGAGGACGAAATCCCCTTCATGTTTTTTACAAGGTGGACATAATCCCCTTTGCAACTTTTTACAGGGTGGACATAATCCCCCTCATGATTTTTACAAGGTGGACAAAATCCCCTCCATAAGATGGACAATATCCCCTTCGGACAAAAAGCCCCTACTGCCATAGGAATGGTACTCGAATGGTAGATGAGACTGTGTCCATCGGTCATACTCTGTTCCCTGAAGACTAGAATAAATTTAAAATGTTCATTTTTGTATATAATCTACACATTTTTTCTTTGAATTGTGTTTTATCCAAAACCATTTTTAAACAGACAACTGCCCATTATCTTCTACAGGAATGATATGATGCTGAGAAATAAAACAACAAATATTTTCTATGATTTATTAAGTAAAACTGGGGTTTCAGGGGTAAACCTTATTTTTCTTATTTCTGCTCTAAAATATAGATTTTGGGTACACGTTAGAACAGTGTTTCTAACATGTACCTACAATCTGTATTTTGAGCAAAAATAAGAAATATAACACAATTTTTCATCTTAATATTTTCGATTATCGGCGGTAAAATTTACAATGCATTTGTATAGGCGTGTTTTCGTAATGAACAGTACAGACCCTGATCAGATCTGATCAGGATCTCTAGTATTTGCTATTTCATCTACATTGAATTACTGCAATGTGAAATTTATTTGTCAGTGAATATGAAGTTTGTATAATGGTACAGGTAATCAAAAAATTTTTGATAATTAGCATATTGAATCTTTTAATAATTATAAAAGAATAATTATATATTTTTATCACTTGAGGTGAAATTAATCAGTTTATTTTCAAACATAATTATCAAGCGCAGTCCTTAATTTTCTTTGATTTTCTATAATCACCATCTTCATTACGAAAACACGCCTATACAAACACATAGTAAATTTTGAAAAATTATGATATTTTTCTTATTTCTGCTCAAAATTTCTGACCTGAAACCCTAGTTTTACCATATAAAAGTGGGGTTCAAGGGGGTAAAAATTATTTAGGCGTGTTTTCGTGATGAAGAATCGCATACATAAAGGTATGGAGTATACTGCAAATATTTGATTTTTTCAAAAACCAGGAAACTTGAAGCCCATTCGAGTAACATTTCTATGGCAGTAATCAGCAAGGGGCATTTTGTCTGAAGGGGATTTTGTCCATTTTATGGAGGGGATTTTGTCCACCTTGTAAAAATCATGAGGGGGATTTTGTCCACCCTGTAAAAAGTTGCAAAGGGGATTATGTCCACCTTGTAAAAACATGAAGGGGATTTCGTCCACCTATGCAAAAATGAGCAGAGGGGATTTTGTCCAGAGGGGATATTGTCCGGATACCCCAAAAACTATATGCCCCCGAATCTTTGATTCCGGGGGCAGAAAAATGGTGTTTAAAGGTTTTTTTTCTATTTTTAGCTCTGGTGGCCATTTTTTCAGCCAAGTGGAACAATTATAGCAATTCTGGTAAAGGGTCTGCCAAGCAACATTTCTGTGAAATTATTTTGAAATCCGGCCATTTGCGTAGGAGATGTTGTTTTAAGTTTTTTTTTTATTTTGTGAAATTATTTTGAAATCTAGCCATTAACAAAGTTGAAGGTTTTACTATTTTTAATTCTGGTGGCCCTTTTGTTCAGCAAGGTTATTTTAGCAATTTTGGTTCAGGGCTATAACAGTAACATATGTGTGAAATTATTCTGAAATTGACTCAGGGGTTTAGGAGATGACATTTGAAGAAATTGTTGATGGAGGGATGGACAGACAACGGACACATAGCACCTTGAGCACTTTGTGCTCAGGAGAGCAAACAAGAGGACCAAGCTTGGTCCTGTATCGCTCACCTGAGCTAACAGATTCAAAGTTTAAGGAAGTCAGAACCTTTACTGAAGGCTTTATGGGAGGACATGGTGATGACAGGGTAAGCATTTTCTGAAAATCAAGTAGAATTTAACTCTATGATAAACAGGCTGACCTCACCGGTTTTCAAACTCATTCAAGCTTTTATTCCTGACTTGCTTAGAAGATCCGATCTAAACTGAAGTGGCTATGGTGATGACAAGTTCAAAAACAAGAGTTTTCAAACTCCTCCAAGCTTTCTGCCTGACTTCCTTGTTTGTAAGTTTCATGAAGATCCGTTCAAAACTAAAGGGACAGCAGTGATAACAATGTCAAAAATAGGCATTTTCAGCAATCAAAGGCACGTCACTCTATGATAAATGTGCCGACTTGGCCGGTATTCGAACTCACCTGAGGTTTTATTCCCAGCCACCTTACATGTAAGTTTCAGAAAGATCCGATCAGACTTGGCCAGAATTCAAACTCATCCAAGATTTTATTCCCAGCCACCTCACATATAAGTTTCAGAAAGATCCGATCAAAACTGAAGGGGCTACGGTGATGACAAGGTCAAAATTTGGCATTTTTAGCAATCAAAGGGATGTTACTCTAAAATAAATGAGCCGACTTGGCCAGTTTTCCAACTCATACGAGGTTTCATCCCCAGCCACCTTACATATAAGTTTCCGAAAAATCCGATCAAAACTGAAGGGGCTACGGTAATGACAAGGTCAAAAATCAACATTTTCAGCCATCAAAGGGACAGAACTCTATGATAAATGGGCTGACTTGGCCTGTTTTTGAACTCATCCAAGATTTTATCCCCAGCCACCTTACATATAAGTTTCAGAAGGATCCGATCAAAACTGAATGGGCTATGGTGATGACAAGGTAAAAAATCGGCATTTTCAGCAATCAAAGGGACGTAAATCATTGATAAATGGGCCAACTTGGCCGGTATTCAAACTCATCCTAGGTTTTATCTCCAGTCACCTTACATATAGGTTTCAGAAAGATTCGATCAAAACTGAAGGGGCTACTGTGATGACAAGGTAAAAAATCGACATTTTCAGCCATCAAAGGGATATAACTATATAGTTAATGGGGCAACTTGGCCGGTTTTCGAACTCATCCGAGGTTTTTTCCCCAGCCACATTACATATAAGTTTCAGAAAGATCCGATCAAAACTGAAGGGGCTACGGTGATGATAAGGTCGAAAATGGGCATTTTCAGCAATCAAAGGGATGTAACTCTATGATAAATGGGCCGACTTGGCCGGTTTTCGAACTCATCCGAGTTTTTATCCCCAGTCACCTTACATATAAGTTTCAGAAAGATCCGATCAAAACTGAAGGCGCTACGGTGATGACAAGCATTTTCCCATAGTAAGTCTATGGGACCTTGTGGTTGCCATAGGAACCAAAGTTTTAGAGCGATTTCAAAAAAAAGTTTATGTCATCAATGCCCCACCAGAGGCATGCTACAGGTGAGAAATGATTGAGATCAGCCTGCAGGATACAGAGATATAGCTGCTCAAAAGTGTGGACGGACGGACGACGGACGACCCACTATACTATAAGCTCCCCTTGAGCCTTCGGCCCAGGTGAGCTAAAAATGTGCTCTTGCGCAAGCCATTCATGTAAGCAACTCGCATACCAAATTTGGTTGAATTCCGGCTAACGGTTTAGGAGGAGATAGCCGGACAGACAGACGGAGAGACGGACGGAGGCGATAACAATATCAGGGCGTCAAGTGATATTAGGAGTCAAAAATATAGGTTAGGTCCAGAAATATAGGTATCTAGCGGCCAGAAATATAGGATATTATAGGTTGCCTACACTGAAGAAAACAAGCCAGATTTGTATTTTTCCACCACCACCACCACCTACCAGCTCTCTCTCTTATTAATAATACAACATATAGAAAAAGATAAGGTGGTCAGCTGGTTATAATTAAGGAAATTTTTTTTTAATTAATCTCCATAAAAATCAGTCCTAGGTAGGTGATTCTAATGAATGCCCTCAATGTATGTTTTATACAGAACTGAGTGATCTACTTAAATATCATCAGATAACCACCTTATCTATTTCTTGGAACAAGAGATGTGTCTATCTGATAATTTAGGCAGAATCAAAATATGGGACATTCTTCCCTTTAAACAAGAGGGCCTTGATGGCCCCAGATTGCTCATGTGATCCAAAGTGTAACAAGTAGGCCGCGTAGAGCCTCCATTTTTGGTCCCAGGGCTATAATTTGCACAATCTTGGTCAAGGTTCACTATATAAAGCACCATACCAAATATCAAAGCCTGAGCTGAGCCTTCTGGTTTCAGACAAGATTTTTTAAGGTTATCCCTATATAAGCCTATATAGATGTAAAACCAGTGGGCCCTGGGGCAGAGCCAGTTTTGGCCCTAGGGCTATAATTTGAACAATCTTGGTAGAGACCCACTAGATGAAGCTTCATACCAAATATCAAAGACCTGGGCCTTCTGGTTTCAGACAAGAAGATTTTTAAAGGCTTTTTTCTTATTTTCCCCTATTTTTGTGGGCTGTGGCAACCACCCGAAAAAATTCAGACATGATTCCACATGGAGTCTTTGTGGACAGTTACAGAAATCATGGTGGACCTCTTTTTTCCTGTCTGACTCTAGCAGTACATGGAATTTGGTTACAGATTCCACAAGAAAATGGCCAGATCATAACAGAAATGCTGCATGAAAATGTTAACCAAATCTCTGTTTAAAAGTCTGGCATGAAAACAGAGCATAATCACTTTCTGGGGAGCACTCCCTATAACACATTTAAAGGCATCAGGGATGATGGCAAACTTTGAGTGTTGCTTTACAACTTTACAAGTATAAAGCTGTTTTAAGAATTTCCAACTATATTTTGGATGACACTGCGAGTTACTTTTAGTATTTTAGATTAACAGTGTTTTAAATTGATTAAATGCTTAACTAGTGGGGTGTCAAAAGTTTTATGTTTGCAAACTGCAAAGATTGCACCCCACCCACATATTTATGTATGTGTTTGCAGACTGAAGTTATTAGATCACAATGAATCTTTAGAAAGCCAAGGATTCAAATTCAAGAGTAACATGAAAGTTTACATATAAGTAGAATGCAAGGTTTTTGTATGTTCTTTTCCAGCACAAGAATATTCCTTCCTTATTGTGTATAGATAAAAATTCCAAATGTTTACAGTGTATGTTAAGATGATTGTGTTATGTTAATGAAACTGGACCAAATATTTAAATTAGCAGGAATCGTGCAGGAATATACAGACAGTAATACTGTCACAAGCTCAGGCAGAAATCCTGTCAATAATTCATTTAGGAATCCTGCCAATAATTCACACAGGAACCATGAAGGAATCTTGTCAGTAATTTATACAGGAATCCTGTCTGTTTTTTTTCTACAGGCTTCCTGGATCAATTTTCCTGCTAATTTAAATATCTCACACGCTTTTTCACACTGATTCCCACCTGAATCCTGACTCAAATACAAAATTTAAGTAAAAATTCTATGTGGATATTATATTTGAAAATTTTTCATACAGGTTTCATGTCAGAATCCTGTCACAATATTTCTGCAGAAATACTGCAACTTAATTTCATACAAATATGTGCTAGAAAGGGTTTTCCTTTGGAAGCAAGGAATACATGAAAGAACTGGAAAATATGGAGTGCACATGGTTCCTGGGCCAGACTAGCTAGTTTCGGCCATTTAGGCTTCATCAGTGACCCTCAAATATTTTTAGAATTCCACAATAGAATCAAGGAGCCCAAATGACAAGAAAATATAAACTACATTATGATGTAGAGCAGGGAGACTTTTTACGGCCGCCACTCATTCCCAGACAACAGCTGTAGTGACGTCAAATATGTTCTAGAAAGGGTTTTCCTTTGGAAGCAAGGAATACACAACAGAACTAGAAAATATGGAGTGTACATGTTTTCTGTGCCAGACTAGCTAGTTTCGGCCATTTAGGCCTCATCAGTGACCCTCAAATATTTTCAAAATTCCACAACGGAATCAATGATCCCAAAGGACAAGAAAATATAAACTACACTAGCCTGTGAGAATTCAGCTTGGACTGAAATTCGTTGAACAACTTTGAGAGAGGACCACCCAAAGATGGTTTCTGTCAAGTTTGGTCAAAATCTATTCAGGGGCTTAGGAGATGTCATTTGAAGGAATTGTGGAGGGACTGATGGATGCACGGATGGGGGAAGACGGTGGATGGTGACCGATCACACTAGCTCGCCTGCTAAAAAAAACAGCAAAAACTTGTTTAATATTCATAAAGAAACAATAGTAAAAACAAAATGAAACATTTCAAATTTGAAAAATAGCAGAACTTCCACTAGCTAAAGCTTTCCAAAAGCTGGGCTGGACTGGGTTGCTGCACCAAAAAAGAATACAAATACTAAAAGGAAACAGCTTACTAAGCCCAAATATTATAGAAAACATCTACTGTCAAAGATTCTTTAGAAACTTTGTATTCCTTGCTTACACAAAATTCCAAATTATAGGTATTTATAGGTATTTTGGTAAAATATAGGATTTTATAGGTTATTATAGGTAATGGCCTAAAATATAGGAAAATATAGGTAAATATAGGTAACTTGACGCCCTGCAATATCCCCACTTTTTTTTAAAAACGTGGGGATAAAAATCAGCATTTTCAGCAATCAAAGGGACGTTACTCTACGATAAAAGGGCCAACTTGGTCGGTTTTCGAACTCATCCGAGATTTTATCCACAGCCACCTTACATATAAGTTTCAGAAAGATCCCATCAAAACTGAAGGGGCTACGGTGATGACAAGGTCAAAAATAGGAATTTTCAGCAATCAAAGGGACGTAACTCTATGATAAATGGGCCGACTTGGCCGGTTTTCGAACTCATCCCAGTTTTTATCCCCAGTCACCTTACATATAAGTTTCAGAAAGATCCCATCAAAACTGAAGGGGCTACGGTGATGACAAGGTCAAAAATAGGCATTTTCAGCAATCAAAGGGACGTAACTCTATGATAAATGGGCCGACTTGGCCGGTTTTCGAACTCATCCGAGTTTTTATCCCCAGTCACCTTACATATAAGTTTCAGAAAGATCCGATCAAAACTGAAGGCGCTACGGTGATGACAAGCATTTTCCCATAGTAAGTCTATGGGACCTTGTGGTTGCTATAGGAACCAAAGTTTTAGAGCGATTTAAAAAAAAAGTTTATGTCATCAATGCCCCACCAGAGGCATGCTACAGGTGAGAAATGATTGAGATCAGCCTGCAGGATACAGAGATATAGCTGCTAAAAAGTGTGGACGGAAGAAGGACGGACGACGGAGGACCCACTATACTATAAGCTCCCCTGGAGCCTTCGGCCCAGGTGAGCTAAAAATCGACATTTTCAGCCATCAAAGGGACATAACTATATAGTTAATGGGGCAACTTCGCCGGTTTTCGAACTCATCCGAGGTTTTATCCCCAGCCACCTTACATATAAGTTTCGGAAAGATCCGATCAAAACTGAAGGGGCTACAGTGTTGACAAGGTCAAAAATCAACATTTTCAGCAATCAAAGGGACCTAACTCTATGATAAATAGGCCACCTTTGCCGGTATGCGAACTCATCCGAGGCTTTATCCCCAGCCACCTTTCATATAAGTTTCAGAAAGATCGGATCAAAACTCAAAGGGCTACGGTGATGACAAGATCAAAAATCGGCATTTTCAGCAATCAAAGGGACGTTACTCTGTGATAAATGGACCAACTTGGCTGGTTTTCGAACTCATCCGAGATTTTATCCCCAGCCACTTTACATATAAGTTTCAGAAAGATTCGATCAAAACTGAAAGGGCTACAGTGATGACAAGGTCAAAAATCAGCATTTTCAGCAATCAAAGGGACGTTACTCTACAATAAAAGGGCCGACTTGGTCGGTTTTCAAACTCATCCGAGATTCTATCCACAGCCACCTTACATATAAGTTTCAGAAAGATCCGATCAAAACTGAAGGGGCTACAGTGATGACAAGGTAAAAAATCGGCATTTTCAGCAATCAAAGGGACGTAACTCTATGATAAACCAGCGGACTAGGCCGGTTTTCGAACTCATCCGAGGTTTTATCCCCAGCCACATAACATATGAGTTTCAGAAAGATCCGATCAAAACTGAAGGGGCTACGGTGATGACAAGGTCGAAAATGGGCATTTTCAGCAATCAAAGGGGCGTAACTCTATGATAAATGGGCCGACTTGGCTGGTTTTCGAACTCATCCGAGTTTTTATCCCCAGTCACCTTACATATAAGTTTCAGAAAGATCCGGTCAAAACTGAAGGCGCTACAGTGATGACAAGCATTTTCCCATAGTAAGTCTATGGGACCTTGTGGTTGCCATAGGAACCAAAGTTTTAGAGCGATTTAAAAAAAAAGTTTATGTCATCAATGCCCCACCAGAGGCATACTACAGGTGAGAAATGATTGAGATCAGCCTGCAGGATACAGAGATATAGCTGCTCAAAAGTGTGGATGGACGGACGGACGACGGACGACGGAGGACCCACTATACTATAAGCTCCCCTGGAGCCTTCGGCCCAGGTGAGCTAAAAACAGCAGAACACCTCAGGCAATTATAAATTCAAAAAGATTTGGTAGACAACAACTATATCTTCAATGAAATGCTACATACTTTATATTGTTCCCGAAGAACTGGTAATTCTTTCACCTGCTCCAGCAGGTCATCATTCTGGTTACTCAAGTTCACCAACTCTTTAGCCATAGACTCTCTTGTCCTCTCTAACTGGTGAATCTCACTCTGACAAAAGAAAACAACTTTGTAAGAACCAGATGGGCCCCGCCAAGCGATTTTGGTACTTATCGCCTATGCAAGCAGTGAAGGTTCAGGCGAGCCTGCGCATTCGCGCAGTCTCACCAGAACCTTCGCTGCTCGTTCATACAAGCAGTGAATCAAGAGGAACCTTCAGACAGAAAGCCATATCTCTGGCCCCTCTGAATGGCTGGGCATACGCAGTTAAAATTTGTCATCACGGAATGCTCGAAGACACAAATTCGCTTGGCGGGGCTCAGATTATGAGAAAAGGGTATTTAAGCCATAAGATGCCAATCACAACAATTGTCGTCAGCTTTGTCATCTGCTGGTAAATTTTTTTTTGTCATTTTTGCAAAAAGTGTGCAGTCCTAGAGGAGCAATCTGATCAGGGTCCACACTGTTTGCCTGTACGCAAAAATATGTTTGAAATGTTTTCAAGAAGATGCAGCAAACATAAACAGACGACATTTCCAGATGTTGTTTTTAATGGCATCTTAACCCTTGTCCTGCTGAATATTCATATATGCCACACCCACAACCGATTACCAACCAATCAGATTACTTGATGCAAATTAATTCAACAAATTCACAATCTGAATGGCAAACAATGTAGATCCTGATCAGATGGCTTCGTCAGAAGCCATCTGATCTGGATCTTCATTGTTTGAAAGATAAGACATATCCGGGCTCAGCAGGACAAGGGTAAAGAGTTAACATAGAGGCAGCCTGCAAAGGCTCAGGTGAGCCTAGGCAGTATTGTCCAAGCCTTTGCTGCTTACAAACATGTAGACAAGACTTTGAGGTAGCTTAATGAGAGAAGTCCTGTGTCTAGCATTTTTAGCTGGCTGTTTGTTTGTTTGTTTGTTTGTATTGGAGTTTTACGGCCCAGTCAACACTATTTAGGTCATTTTTGAGCCGGTCAGTTTACCTATTAACACTTTCCTGGGCAGGCTTATACGTAAGCGGTTAACCAGTACAGTGCACATTCTTTCGCCAGAAACTGACAACTGCCCTTCTTGAATCAGCGGAAGAGAGAGAATGACCGTAGAAAAGATTTCATGATCAATCTCCACGAAAGAATGTTGCCGACCCCGGCGGGAGTCGTTTAGCTGGATGTACCTGCACATTTTATGAAAGGGGGAAAACAATCTATGCTATGTATCCTTTTCTTCAGCGACGAGGTTTACAATGTTTATGATGTAGAACTGGGTCTGATGTTTACAGAAAATTTTTTTTCACTTATGACTTTACAGCTGTTTTTCTTTTTTTTTTATATCTCATGAAAACAAACTGTAGAAACCATAAAAAAGAGGATCATGATGGCCCTGGATCGCTTATATAAGCTCAAGATATGTCATAGCTTGTGCAAGTGATGGGGTCACTGGTTCAAGAGGAGATGTATGTTCAGTGGAACGGAACCATTTAAGGGTCATGAAAGCAACATTTCTGCAGAATTATTCTGAAATTGGGTCACTGGCTTGAGAAGAGGGTATTTGAAGATTTACTGTTTTTAGCTCTTGTGGCCACCTTCAATGGAGCAGAACAATTTTAGCTTCTTTTGGTGCAGGACTATAACAAGAAGATTTCTGGAAAAATGATCCATTTAGAGTAAATTTTATTTAAAGATCATTCTGGAGGGCATCTTGTTCAGTGGAGTGAAGTTTGAATGATATTTGCCCCATTTTCATCATCATCATCATCATCATCAATGGATTTTTGATTAACGTGCAGGTACAGGGGCAATGTCCACACAAGTGGGCCCCCTTCCAGGTAGCTGGCTTGCTGCACGCGTGGCAGATCTTACACCAGATCTCCAGGCTTGTCTATCATGAGGATCGATAGCAGAGAGCTTCCATTCTCTGCAATCTCTTTCTGTTAGCTGCTTCCAGGTCATCTTGGGCCTTCCATTTTGTGTTAGGATTTCTCATCTAAAGCAAACTGTTGATGCCACATGTTGGGCACTAATCTTCACAATAGCTCACAATGAACAACTTGGACTCCGATGAGACAAAAATACCTGTCCACAAAAAGAAGTAACTTGGCTTTCTTACACAACTTGCATATGATCTGATCTCACACCCCCACAGTGTAGATGAACAATCAGATGTCAGCACTCTTAAGCACAAGGCTACAAGCCCGATTACTCATCATTTATATTAACACAATAATTACCTGTAAATGTGTGATTTCACCCTCTCTGAGTTTTAACTGGGACTGTAAATTCTCTAGTAAGTTAGCAGCACCACTCTGTCTGAGGGCCTCATACAATGACTGTTTACTGCCACCAGCAGACTGCAGGTAGAAACTTCTGTCAAGCTCATCCTGTGACGGTAAAAAACAATAACCATGCAGTTAATGGGAAACTTATTTACAGAAGGCAACACACTAAATCATATAATAATAATTGACATTATTATACAGGGTAACACATTTAGTACCTAGTACTAATCTTCCATGTGGCCCTCTTTTCCTGGGTAGGAACCAGTACTAAGCAATGTGGATAAAGTCTCTTGCTCAAGGAAACAATGCTTGGCGCTTGAGGGGATCGAACCGGCTACCTCTCGATCTCAAATCCGTTGCTTTACCACTGCACCACAGTGCTACGTATGTATGAGAATAATTTAAGGCAAATTTTTGGGTGGTAGAGTGAGGTGCAGGTGATGTGTATCTTGCATCCCTGGGGCGTCCAACTGATATTGGCTTACAGTTGGGCAAGACTTGCTGTCTCTGCAGCAGGTTAAGGGTAGAGGGGGAATGTTATTATTTCTTTATTTTATTTTATCTACACTTCCATTTATTTTCATCCTTCTCCCCTGGCCCTCACTTTCATACTATCTCTTCTATGTCTTTTCTCCCTTTCTCTGGGACATGACAAAATAACCCACAAGTGTTAATGTGTTGTAAAACCCCAAAACAATCAATCAAGCAATCAAACAATCATTGACAAAATCGAGTTACCCATAGAAGCAGAAAAGGTAGGTATCTGGTGATTATCAATATTTAATTGTTTTGTTAACCCTTAAGCTGCTGAGAAAAACTACATTTGAAAATGGCGTCTGCTTATGGAGTCTGCTGAATCTTTATGCAAACTTTTTAAAAATATTTTTGCATGCAGGCAAACAGTGTGGACCCAGATCAGACTGCTCCAGATCAGACTGGAGCAGTCTGATCTGGTCCACACTGTTTGGAAAACTGACTTTTAAAGTAACCGGCAGACGATAAAACATAGTAAGGAGGGAGAAAAACTTTCTGTACCACAGGGAGCCTTGTTACTATGACAATATTTGTTCCCCAATATTTAAGCCATTATAACAATTTTGTTTCTACAAAGAATCTCAATAAGAAGTAATATATTAGGCAATTACAGATTTTTTTTTTTTTAATTTACTCCAGGTAAGAAATGTTAAGGAAATCTGAATAACTTCTATAAGAAATGTTGTAGACATTTGTTAGAATCACCTCATGGAGGCGATTCTAACAAATGTCTACAACATTTGTTTGTTGGAGAATTAAAAGTCAACGTTCTTAAATATCTTCATTTATCTGTGTCACATTGAGCTAGGAATCTGTTACATTGTAGTTCTCATTATAATGAGTTTTGTCATTATATAGATTGACTGACTGTGTTAGGGGGCTAGCAACATATCAACCCTTGTGGGCTATTTTGTGTCGTCTCCTAGAGAAAGGGAGAGAGAGTGAGTAGAGGAGATTATAATAAAGGAGAGGAGAGAAAGAGGAAACATCATTATATCGAATGTCGTTATAAAGAGGGTTGACTGTAGTACAATCTGTTACATACCTGAGATATGGCTGTGAAACTCTGTTCATGGAAACTTGAAGCAAAACTCTCTTGTCGTGATATAGAGACGGGGGACGGAGTTTCTCTTGCTGGTGTTCCTCGTGACCTTGACCTGGCAGCTTCCCTTTCCTGATAAAATAACATGTAAATACCATTACACACAGGCAGTTTCCGTATATTTTTTTATTTAAAAACATATATATTATTGGTACTTGTTAGAATTGACTCAGTAAGATAATGCACTAGCATTTGTAACCCCCCCCCCCCACCCACCACCACCACCACCACCTATGGGGATGGGTGGGGGATAGCAGGGCTAATGTGTGGGGTAGTTACCCTCTGTGTTCCCCTGCAGTGCCGGGTTAATGCAGGGGTTTGATATTATGCAAATACACCCCAGTGGAATCAACTATTGTTTAACAGCTGGGCAATGACATTCAGGAGGTCCCCACAGTGCAGAGCTTCTAGCAGGGCTGTGAAAAGTGAAAAGTCATTGTCCCCGCTATTGCCCGTAGGGGGTGGGGGTGGGGGGGGAGGGGGGGGGGGGGTTGGGCAGTGGTTACAAATGACTGGTGAATAATTCTATCAAGTACCTAAAATATATGTTCAAATGGAGAAGTACTGTAAAAATCCTAAAAATATGGACACCTTAAGGACTGGCCATAATTCTCCTAAAATTTTGACAAATTTGTTTCACGATCCAGGAAGGAGTCCAAAAGGTGTAAACCGAACGGCAAATAGTGTAGACTCTGATCAGACTGCTCCTTCAGGAGCAGTCTGATCTGGGTCTTCACTGTTTGCTTATCAATACTTATGATCATTATTATCCTCAATATTCCTCTAATACACAAACAGAGGACCCTTGTTATAATGACAGTATTTCTTCCCTTACACTTTACCCTTCCAAAAAAATTTCCCCTATAAAGAATCTCAGTAAGGAGTTGTATAATAGGTTTTGTTTTTTTGATTTGAGGTTTAACGTCCCCGTCAACACTATTGAGGTCATTCTGGAGATGTTGCTTCCAATTTTGTGGGTTCTTTTACCCGACATTGAGATGAAATGACATCTCAAGCCCTGTCACCCAATGAAACCAATAGGGTTTATAAGCATGGACAGACCGACTCACATCGCTTTGCCTGGGCAGGTTTAGATCCTCTAGGCAGTTTACCTGTAGTCGTGTGCCACCGGTTTCAGCTCTGCGTGGAAGCATCATGCAGCCCAAATATTTCTTCAAGCCCCGATGGGTGGGGGCACCGCTCTTGAATTAGTAAATAAATATACTTAAATATCCCCATTTGCCATCTTGGCCAAAGGATTCATTCCACTGAAACTGTCATTATAACGAGTTTTGTCATTGTATACTTAATCCTTTCACTCCTGAGTTACAGAGGCCTTGGCAGCTCAGTCGGATGCACGTCTGACAGGTGATCAGAGGACGCGGGTACGATACCTGCTGGGGTAACATTTTTTCGTGGAGATTGATCATGAAATCTTTTCTGCTGTCATTCTCTCCTTCCGCTGATTCAAGAAGGGCAGTTGTCAGCTTCTGGCAAAAGAATGTGCACTATAATGGTTAACCGCTTAAGTATAAGCCTGCCCAGGGAAAGTATGGATAGGTAAACTGACTGGCTCAAAAACGACCTAAATAGTGTTGACTGGGCCATTAAACTCCATTATAAACAAGTCCTGAGTTACTGAACTGACGATTTTTTTCTCTGAATTTGGACATGGCTTCTCCTGACTTTCAGATGAGTCTTTTAAACTGAGGTCCCCTCTCCATATGATCTTAGCTGTTGATGGGACATAAAAATTAAAACTACTCACTCACTCCATTCTTGGGTTTATTCCAAATCATTAACAGCATGGCAAACAGAGATGATATTGGGACAGTTCTTTATAAGCCACCTCATCTGGCTTTAACTGTATCTGTCTACAGGGATGAAAGGGTTGTCTATGTGCATGTTGTGGTTTTACTGCCCAGTAAACAGCTACGGTCCTGCTTGGCCATACTTAAGGGGAATGTGAACACCTGGCAGGTTTTTCCGCCATTTTTCAAAGGGAGATAACTTTCGGGGCTTCCTGTTCACTTTTCTATAAAATCTTGTCTCACTGAAAAGGGGTCAACTCCTCAGGAGCCAATTCTTTCCTTTGAGAGTTGACCCCTGTCAACATGGGAGACAAAAATACTTTTGCAGGAGTTGTCTCCCCTGAAGATGTTCCCATTCCCCTTAAGGCATGACAAAAAATATCCCCAAATTATCCTCAGAACTCCTCCTTATCTGTAACTATGGCTCAACCTGGTTACAACCCACATAGCCCCAGATAACAGTGGGTATCCCCATATTTCTGCACGAAAACATACTTTGTGGGTACTCATAAGAAGCGCCACGCAGAATACCCACAACATATGTTTTCATGCAGAAATAAGAAAAATACTAGAATTTGTTTTTCTACAAAAACACAGATGTCTCCCCCGTTTTTGACCTCTAAGTATAACCTTGACATTGGAGGTATTGAGCCGGGTCTTGTGTGCAACACATCATCTAATGAAGATAAACATGTCTGCAAAGTAACTTTAAAAATGTTCAAAAAATTTCAAAGGGCAATAACTCTTGAAAGGGGCATAATCCGGATGAGAAAAAAAATACGCGTCAGCTTATTTTCCATTAGGAATGCATATATGAAATTTCAAAACCATTGCATACACAGTTCTAAAGTTATGCTATGCATCCTTTTAGCATTCATTGCAATGGGCACAAATTACCAAAATGACAAAGGGCCATAACTCATAAAGTATTTATGGAATTTTGTCAAAAGTTAATCAGTTCATATACTCATCACCACCAATATATTCACCAATTTTCAAGGCTCTAGCTCCAATAGTTTTTGAGATATCTTGCTGACGGTTCTAAAGTTATGCTATGCATCACTTTTAGCATACATTACAATGGGCACAAATTACCAAAATGACAAAGGGCCATAACTCACAAAGTATTTTTCAGAATTTTGTCAAAAGTTAAACAGTTCATCTACTCATCACCACCAATATATTCACCAATTTTCAAGGCTCTAGCTCCAATAGTTTTTGAGATATCTTGCTGACAAGATTTTATTAAAAAAATTTCAAAGGGCAATAACTCTTGAAGGGGGCATAATCCGGACGAGAAAAAAATACGCGTCAGCTAATTTTCCATGTGAAATCCATATATGAAATTTCAAAACCCTAGCATACACGGTTCTTTAGTTATGCTATGCATCAAAAGCGTAACGGACAGACGAACGGACAAACGAACCAGAACCAATATGCCCCTCCAACTTTTTCAAAGTTGGAGGCATGAAAAGGCCCCTTTTTGTTCTTTGACCTCTTAGTACGACCTTGACATTTGAGGTACCAACTTGGGTCATACACACAACACATCGTCTTATGGTGGTTAACATTTCTGCCAAGTAATTTCAAAATCCATCAAAAAATAAGAAAGTTATTGACAGAACACAAAAAAGGCCCCTTTTTTTACCTTTAACCTCTATGTATGACCTTGACCTTTCAGGTACCAAACTGGGTCATGCGTGCAACACATCAGCTCATGGTGTTTAACATTTCTGCCAAGCAATTTCAAAATCCATCTAAAAATAAGAAAGTTATTGACCAAACACAAAAAAGGCCCCTTTTTTGACTTTTGACCTCTATGTATGACCTTGACACTTGAGGTATCAAACTGAATCATGCATGCAACACATCGTCTCATGATAGTTAACATTTTTGCCAAGTTACTTCAAATTCTATCTAAAAATAAGCAAGTTATTGACAAAACCGGAAAAAAGGCCCCTTTTTTACCTTTGACCTCTAAGTATGACCTTGACCTTTGATGTACCAACCTTGGTCATGCACGTAACACATCGTCTTATATTGGTTAACATTTCTGCCAAGTGATTTCACAATCCATCTCAAAATAAGAAAGTTATTGACAAAACACGAAAAAAAGGCCCCTTTTTTTACCTTTGACCTCTAAGTATGACCTTGACCTTTGAGGTACTGACCTGCCTGATGCACACCACACATCGTCTCATGGTTGTTAATATTTCTGCCAAGTAATTTTAAAATCCATCTCAAAATAAGAAAGTTATTGACAAAACACTAAAAAAGGCCCCTTTTTTGACCTTTGACCTCTAAGTATGACCTTGACCTTCGAGGTACTGACCTGCCTGATGCACACCACACATCGTCTCATGGTGGTTAATATTTCTGCCAAGTAATTTTAAAATTCATCTCAAAATAAGAAAGTTATTGACCAAAAACGAAAAAAAGGCCCCTTTTTTTACCTTTGACCTCTAAGTATGACCTTGACCTTTGAGGTACCGACCTGATTCATGCACACCACACATCGTCTTATGGTTGTTAATATTTCTGCCAAGTAATTTTAAAATCCATCTGAAAATAAGAAAGTTATTGACCGGACACGATTTGCCCATACATATATACATACCAACAAACTTCTAAGGGAGATAATTCAAAAAGTATAAATGGGAGAGTTATAGTTCTTGCGCACTGCACGTGGTCTAATGCTGATTTATATTTAAACTAAGTTTCGTGACGATAGCTCCAACGGTTTTCAAGTTATAGAGCGGACACGAATGTGTGACAGACAGACGGACAGACAGACACCCGGGGGAAAAAACAATATGTCTCTCCGAAAAAAATTTTTTCGGGGGAGACATAATAAGTACTTTTCAGATGAAAAAAGCACCTTATCTGGAGCTATGAACACCCCACCCCGCCATGCAAAACAGAAAAATCTTACCAGATCTCTTATCTGTTCCTGATACAGACCAGTTTTCTTCTTCTCTTGTTCAAGTTTAGATTTCTCAACATCCAGCTGTGTCTCTAGTAACACCTGTGGATACAGAATGTTATTTTACAATTTTATCAAAGTAAAATGATTTCTCAACATCCAGCTGTGTCTCTAGTAACACCTGTGGATACAGAATGTTATTTTACAATTTTATCAAAGTAAAATGATTTCTCAACATCCAGCTGTGTCTCTAGTAACACCTGTGGATACAGAATGTTATTTTACAATTTTATCAAAGTAAAATGATTTCTCAACATCCAGCTGTGTCTCTAGTAACACCTGTGGATACAGAATGTTATTTTACAATTTTATCAAAGTAAAATGATTTCTCAACATCCAGCTGTGTCTCTAGTAACACCTGTGGATACAGAATGTTATTTTACAATTTTATCAAAGTAAAATGATTTCTCAACATCCAGCTGTGTCTCTAGTAACACCTGTGGATACAGAATTTTATTTTACAATTTTATCAAAGTAAAATGATTTCTCAACACCCAACTGTGTCTCTAGTAACACCTGTGGATAGAGAATGTTATTTTACAATTTTATCAAAGTAAAATGATTTCTCAACATCCAACTGTGTCTCTACTAACACCTGAGAATACAGAATGTTATTTTACAATTTTATCAAAGTAAAATGATTTCTCAACATCCAGTTGTGTCTCTACTAACACCTGAGAATACAGAATGTTATTTTACAATTTTATCAAAGTAAAATGATTTCTCAACATCCAACTGTGTCTCTAGTAACACCTGTGGATACAGAATTTTATTTTACAATTTTATTAAAGTAAAGTGCTTCTTAATTTGGTTTATGGCCCTTTTCAGAAGTATTGTGAATTCTTATGTATTTATCTGACCACTGTTTTAGCAAATATTTCTGAATTTGGTCCTCCCGAATTCTAAGCCCTTGCCAAATTTGAGCATTCAGTCACAGTTCAATAGCTTGAATAGTTTTGGGGCCATAAGAATTTGTTTGTTATAGGGGTAGTTTGAACAAACAGTACAAGGTCACGAGTCATAATGGATGACTCGAAGTTACCTGTTTGATCTTCTATGAAATAATGGTACACCACATCTTAATTACACTATTAATGGGGTCCAAAGCAGAAACTGTGTTAGTTAAACAACTGTGTTATATCCAAACAAAATTATAGATTGTATAGAACAAGAGGGCCCAATGGCCCTATATCGCTCACCTGTGTACGAGAAAATCATTAGTGTAGGAGACCACTTGACATTGCTACATACTAAATATCTAAGCTCAGGCAAAGCGGTGTCCATGCTTACAAACCCTAATGGTTTCATTGGGCGACAGGGCTTGAGATGTAATTTCATCTCAATGTCTGGTAAAAGTCCCACAAAATTGGAAGAGACATCTCCAAAATGACCTATACAGTGTTGTCAGGGATGTAAAACCTCAAATCAAACAAAATCTGTGCCTTATGGTTTTGGAGAAAAAGATTTTTTTAAGTTTTTTCCAGTATGAGTCTATAGAAGCTAATGAGCCAAAGGGCACGGTTGGCAGGTGTATGTAGGCGACCATTTTGTGTTGCTATATACTAAATATCTAAGGTCTGTACTTCATGGTTTCAAAGAAGATGTTTGAAGCTTTTTCCATTATAAGTTTGTTGGAGTTAAGGGGCCACAGGATTTGGACCCCAGGGGCATGATTGGCAGGATTCATGTAGGCGACCACTCGACATTGCTACATGCTAAATACCTAAGCTCTGGGACTTATGGTTTCAGAGAAGAAGATTTTTGAAGATTTTTTTCCCCATTTTAAGTTGTTTTTTTCTTTCTTTTTTTTTTTCATTATAAGGGCCCTGTGGTTTCAGAGAAGAAGATTTTTGAAGTTTCTCCAATTGTAAGTCTTTGGAAGCTAAAGAACCCTGGGGTGGGGCCAATTTGGATCCCAGGGGCATAACTGGCAGGATTTATATGGGTGGCCACTTGACATTGCTACATACTAAAAATCTAAGCTCTGGGCCTTATGGTTTCATAGAAGAAGATTTTTTAAGTTTTTTTCCATTATAAGTCTATTGGAGGTGATGAGCTCGGGCATGGCCAATTTTGACCCCAGGGGCAGGGTTAACAGGATTTATGTAGTTGGCTATTTTATGTTGCTAGATACTAAATATCTAAGTTCTGTGCTTCACAGTTTCTGAGAAGAAGATTTTTTAAGCTTTTTTCCATTATGAGTCTATGGGAGCTAAGGGGCCCCGGGGCATGGCCCATTTGGACCCCAGGGGCATGATTAGCAGGAAATATGTAGGTGACCACTTGCCGTTGCTACATGCTAAATATCTAAGCTCTGGGCCCTGTGGTTTCAGAGAAGAAGATTTTTGAAGTTTTTTTTCCATTATGAGTCTATGGGAGCTAAGGGGGTCCCAGGGTGTGGCCCATTTGGACCCCAGGGGCATGATTGGCAGGATTTATGTAGGTGGCCACTTGTCATTGCTACATGGTAAATATCTAAGCTCTGGGCCCTGTGGTTTCAGAGAAGAAGAAATTTGAAGCTTTTTTCCATTATGAGCCTATGGGAGCTAAGGGGCCCCGGGGCGTGGCCCATTTGGACCCCACGGGCATGATTGGCAGGATTTATGTAGGTGACCACTTGCCGTTGCTACATGCCAAATATCTCAGCTCTGGGCCCTGTGGTTTCAGAGAAGAAGATTTTTGCCTTTTTTTTTTTTTCCATTATGAGCCTATAGGAGCTAAGGGGCCCCGGGGCGTGGCCCTTTTGGACCCCAGGGGCATGACTGGCAGGAATTATGTAGGTGACCACTTGCCGTTGCTACATGCTAAATATCTAAGCTCTGGGCGCTGTGGTTTCAGAGAAGAAGATTTTTTAAGCTTTTTTTAAATATGAGTCTATGGGAGCAAAGGGGCCCCTGCGCGTGGCCCATTTGGACCCCAGGGGCATGATTGGCAGGAATTATGTAGGTGACCACTTGCCGTTGGTACATGCCAAATATCTAAACTCTGGGCCCTGTGGTTTCAGAGAAGAAGATTTATGAAGCTTTTTTTTTTCAATTATTAGTCTATGTGAACAAAGGGGCCCCGAGGCGTGGCCCATTTTGACCCTAGGGGCATGATTGGCAGGATTTATGTAGGTGACCACTTGCCGTTGCTACATGCCAAATACCTCAGCTCTGGGCCGTGTGGTTTCAGAGAAGAAGATTTTTGAAGCTTTTTTGCATTATGAGTCTATATGAGCTAAATGGCCAGGGGGGGGGGGGGGATGGCCTGTTTGGAGTCCAGGTGCATGATTGGCAGGAATTATGTAGGTGACCACTTGCCATTGCTACATGCTAAATATCTAAGCCCTGTGATTTCCGAGGAGAAGATTTTTGAAGCTTTTTGTTCCATTATGAGTCTATGGGAGCGAAGGGGCCCCGGGGCGTCGTCAATTTGGAACCCAGGGGCATGATTGGCAGGAATTATGTAGGTGACCACTGGCCATTGCTACATGCTAAATATCTTAGCTCTGGGCCCTGTGGTTTCAGAGAAGAAGATTTTTGAAGCTTTTTTTCCATTATGCGTCTTTGGGAGCTAAGGGGCCCCGGGGCGTGGCCAATTTGGACCCCAGGGGCATGATTGGCAGAAATAATGTAGGTGACCACTTGCTGTTGCTACATGCCAAATATCTCAGCTCTGGGCCCTGTGGTTTCAGAGAAGAAGATTTTTGAAGCTTTTTTCCATTATGAGTCTATAGGAGCTAAAGGGCCCTGGGGCGTGGCCCGTTTGGACCCCAGGGGCATGATTGGCAGGAATTATGTAGGTGACCACTTGCCGTTGCTACATGCTACATATCTAAGCTCTGGGCCCTGTGGTTTCTGAATAGAAGATTTTTGAAGCTTTTTTTTTTCCATTACGAGTCTATGTGAGCTAAGGGGCCCCGGGAGTGGCCCATTTGGACCTTAAAGGCATGATTGGCAGGATTTATGTAGGTGACCACTAGCCGTTGCTACATGCCAAATACCTCAGCTCTGGGCCCTGTGGTTTCAGAGAAGAAGATTTTTGAAGCTTTTTTCCATTATGAGTCTATAGGAGCTAAAGGGCCCCGGGGCGTGGCCCATTTCGACCCCATGGGCAAGATGGGCAGGAATTATATAGGTGACCACTTGGCGTTGCTACCTGCTAAATATCTAAGCTCTGGGCCCTGTGGTTTCCGAGAAGAAGATTTTTGAAGCTTTTTGTTCCATTATGAGTCTATGGGAGCGTAGGGGCCCCGGGGCGTCGCCAATTTGGAACCCAGGGGCATGATTGGCAGGAATTATGTAGGTGACCACTGGCTGTTGCTACATGCTAAATATCTAAGCTCTGGGCCCTGTGGTTTCCGAGAAGAAGATTTTTGAAGCTTTTTTTCCATTATGCGTCTTTGGGAGCTAAGGGGCCCCGGGGGTGGCCAATTTGGACCCCAGGGGCATGATTGGCAGGAATAATGTAGGTGACCACTTGCCATTGCTACATGCTAAATATCTAAGCTCTGGGCCCTGTGATTTCCGAGGAGAAGATTTTTGAAGCTTTTTGTTCCATTATGAGTCTATGGGAGCGAAGGGGCCCCGGGGCGTCGCCAATTTGGAACCCAGGGGCATGATTGGCAGGAATTATGTAGGTGACCACTGGCCGTTGCTACATGCTAAATATCTGAGCTCTGGGCCCTGTGATTTCCGAGGAGAAGATTTTTGAAGCTTTTTGTTCCATTATGAGTCTATGGGAGCGAAGGGGCCCCGGGGCTTCGCCAATTTGGAACCCAGGGGCATGATTGGCAGGAATTATGTAGGTGACCACTGGCCGTTGCTACATGCTAAATATCTGAGCTCTGGGCCCTGTGGTTTCAGAGAAGAAGATTTTTGAAGCTTTTTTTCCATTATGCGTCTTTGGGAGCTAAGGGGCCCCGGGGCGTGGCCAATTTGGACCCCAGGGGCATGATTGGTAGGAATAATGTAGGTGACCACTTGCTGTTGCTACATGCCAAAAATCTCAGCTCTGGGCCCCGTGGTTTCAGAGAAGAAGATTTTTGAAGCTTTTTTCCATTATGAGTCTATAGGAGCTAAAGGGCCCTGGGGCGTGGCCCGTTTGGACCCCAGGGGCATGATTGGCAGGAATTACGTAGGTGACCACTGGCCGTTGCTACATGCTAAATATCTAAGCTCTGGGCCCTGTGGTTTCAGAGAAGAAGATTTTTGAAACTTTTTTTTCATTATGAGTCTTTGGGAGCTAAGGGGCCCCGGGGCTAGCCCATTTGGACCCCAGGGGCATGATTGGCAGGAATTATGTAGGTGACCACTTGCCTTTGCTACATGCCAAATATCTCAGTTCTGGGCCCTGTGGTTTCAGAGAAGAAGATTTTTGAAGCTTTTTTTCCATTATGAGTCTATAGGAGCTAAAGGGCATGGGGCGTGGCCCGTTTGGACCCCAGGGGCATGATTGGCAGGAATTATGTAGGTGACCACTTGCCATTGCTACATGCTAAATATCTAAGCTCTGGGCCCTGTGGTTTCCGAGAAGAAGATTTTTGAAGCTTTTTGTTCCATTATGAGTCTATGGGAGCGAAGGGGCCCCGGGGCGTGGCCAATTTGGACCCTAGGGGCATGAATGGCAGGAATTATATAGGTGACCACTGGCCGTTAATACATGCTAAATATCTAAGCTCTGGGCCCTTTAGTTTCAGAGAAGAAGATATTTTAATTTTTTCCCATTGTAAGTCTATGGGAGCTATATGTTGCCATGGCAACCAGAATTCCAATCTGATCAGCCCAAAAACCTTATGCAGCCTTTCCCCCTACCTGATGATGCTTCACATGAAATTTGATCAAGATTGACCATGGGGTATTAGAGATATACTTATTTGAAATTGTTTACGGACGCACGGATGGACGCACGCACGCACGGACGCACGCACGACGGACAAAAAGTGATCACAAAAGCTCACCTTGTCACTACGTGACAGGTGAGCTAAAAATATAATCTATACATTTTTGGGATCCATCTTGAAAATGTGTTATATTCAAAATTGTGTTCTAATGAACCGTGATATAATAAGGTTGTGGTGTAAGTTGTATGTACTCCTTAAAATCGCCTCTTTAAGGCAATTTTTAATGAGTATACACAACATTGCTTTCTATGGAGATTCGCTTTTCACTTATGACCCAACCAATAACCACAGCAGTAAGAGATGCAGAGCCCTCAGCACCTTGCCAACATCATCATTTCAATGAAAAGTTGTCGGCCTTGGTAGCTCAGTCAGATGCATGTCTGACTGGTGATCAGGAGGATGTGGATTGGATACCTGCCGGGGTCAGCAACTTTCTTTCGTGGAGATTGATCATAAAATCTTTTCTATGGTCATTCTCTCCCTTCCCCCGATTCAAGTAGGGCAGTTGTCAGTTTCTGGCAAAAGAATGAGCACTTTACTGGTTAACCACTCATATATAAGCCTGCCCAGGAAAAGTGGGGATAGGTATACTAACCGGCTCAAAAATGACCTAAAATAGTGTTGATTAGGCCGTTAAATCCAATACAAACAAAATCAAAAGTTCACAACCACAGTATACCGACCTTTTCCTTCTTTAAGTCTGTAATTTCCTGGTTAAGCTGATTCTTGAGCACTTCTATCTGAGCAGCCTCACTGGAAGAGAAAATATTTACACAACTGTTTTGTTGATTTCCACTTTCATTTTATTTTTCCTAGTTCTTCCCTGTCCCACACTTTAGCTCTTGTCCTGTTGAACATGATAGCTCTGACCTTTGCAAACAGTGTAGATCCTGATCAGATGGCTTCTATAGAAGCCATCTGATCAGGATCTTCACTGTTTGTCACTTAGTCTGCGAAATTTCAATGACTATATATTATAGCCATCTGATCAGCATCTACATTGTCTGTCACTCAGACTTGGACTCAGTCTACGAAATTTGAATGAATATATTATGTCAAGTAATTTGATAGTCAGAAATAGGTGTGGCAAAATTAATTTATTCAGCAGGTCAAGGGTTAATCTCCTCTACAACTCTTCTATTGTTTTTCTCCCAGTCTCCAACAGTCAAAACAAAATAACCTCCAAGGACTAAAACACAACAAAATGTGTCCCAACCTTAACACAACGTGTCCCAAGGGTGGTTAAAATGTAGGAATTTTATTGTACTTTTTCCAATGTGTTGTCTTTTTGTTTGAATTGAGGTTTAAAGTCCCTGTCAACACAATTTAGGTCATTTTGGAGATGCGGTTTTCCGTTTTGTGGGATTTTTACCCCACAATGAGATGAAATGACAACTCAAGCCCTGCCACCCAATGAAACCAAAAGGATTTATATGCACACATCACTTTGCCTCGGTAGGTAAACATGTACACTCCATACTGTTCAGATCTGTGGTGTATTGTGTGCTTCCAAAGGATAACCCTTTTATAGAACATATTAGATCTTCTAGGTGTTTTTTTTCCAATCTACATGTATCTGTCAAGGGTTCAATGCATTTAAAAATCCATTTTGATTTTGATTTTGCCTCTGAATGTAGTTTGTAAGTAATGAAAGCCTTTACTGATAGCTCATTCATATCTCATGTGGTGTCTCATGTGGTGTGGTTACTAATTAGTAATAGAATGTTGAAGGCTGTATCAAACGAGATCTCAGTTCCACTGGAAATACTGTTTAATAGGTCGTTTAGGGAGGGGGTGTTTGGAGATATATGGAAGGGTTCTCACGTTTTGCCTTTACCTAAAAAGGGGGACTTAACTAAGGTTACAAACTTCAGACCGGTATCACTACTTAGCGGAATAGGTAAATTACAAGAACGAATAGTTCATAAAAACATATACAACTTTTTACACGCCAACAATCTTTTATATAAATACCAATCTGGTTTTCTTCCCAATCATTCTACTACCTACCAACTTGTTGACATTTATCAACATATCTGTCAAACGTTTGATAATAATCAATATTCATGCATGATATTCTGTGATGTCTCTAAGGCATTTGATAGGGTTTGGCATGAAGGCCTAATTTTCAAATTGAAACAGCACGGCATAAACGGACATTTACTTAACTGGATTAGAGATTACCTTTCTAACAGATCTCAGAAAGTAATAATTAAATCTTCTACTTCCACTGCTAGGAATACTAATGCCGGGGTACCCCAGGGTTCTGTTCTGGGACCCCTATTGTTCTTAGTTTATGTAAACGATATTGCAGATTCTTTATTAAGCTTAACCAGACTTTTTGCCGATGATAGTTCATTATTTTATTCAGCTTCATCACTGAACGACATTCAGGGAATAATAAATCACGATCTTTGTGTTTTATCGGCATGGGCGAAACAATGGCTGGTTACTTTTAATTCACTGAAGACAGAAGCAGTTCTTTTTACATTAAAACCTTTCGAGCAGTTTCCGGATATAATTTTCGACGGAACCCCAATAAAATTTGTCCCGGAGCACAAACATTTAGGTCTAACATTAAGCTGTAATGGTCAATGGAAAACTCATATTGAAAACATTATCTCAAGCGCAGCAAAAGTAGTTGGTATAATGCGTAAACTTAAATATACATTTCACAGGGTTGCCTTGAACCAAATTTATTTATCATATGTACTGCCCATCCTTGAATATTCTTGCATTGTTTGGGATGGTTGTACAGCCCAAGACTGCCAGTCTCTTGAAAAATTACAACATGAAGCAGCTCGTATTGTTACGGGTCTTACTAGGTCTGTGTCCCTAGATAAGCTTTATAAAGAATGTGGCTGGATTCCTCTTAAGCAAAGGAGGCACAAACATAAGCTATCATTTATGTATAACGTCGTACATGAAAACGTACCATCATATATATTAGACATAATTCCTCCTCTGGTAAGAGACGCAACCCCGTATCCTTTAAGAAATAATAATAACATAACGGTTCCCCACACTCGAACTGAAATTTCTCGGCGATCGTGCATTCCATCTTCTAATTCGATTTGGAACTCCCTTGACATTAACCTTCGAGGAGCACCTAGTCTTAATTCTTTTAAATACCAAGTTAAGAATTTTTACTTTTCTAATACTTACGTTCCTACCTATTACATGGAAGGTGATAGGTACAATTCAGTATTACATGCCAGAATAAGAAATAACTGTAGTAACCTAAAAAAAGATCTGTATATAAATCACCTGGCTCTAAGTCCGAACTGCAATTGCTCGGAAGTAAACGAGGATGCTGAGCATTTCTTCTTTGCTTGTTCCAACTTTACAAGAGAAAGAATTATATTCTTTCAATCGACACGGACATTTCATCCTCTCAATTTAAAAAAGGTTCTTTTTGGGGATGATGCATTATCACCTCAAGAAAATGGAATACTATTTCAAGCAGTGCAGACGTATATCAAAAGCACTGATAGATTTAACCAAAATGCTTAATTTAATTGAATTTATATTGAAACACTATTATATGCCTCAACGGCTGGGTTTCTTGACGACGAACAATTAGTGACTTATTCATTTATTTTAGTTGCTGATTTATTTATCTGATATATATATGTATGTGTATGTGTGTATGTGTATATATATGTGTATATGTGTGTATGTGTGTGTATATGTATGTATACATATATATATGTATATATGTATATATATATATATATTATGATTTAAGCAGTAAGCCTGTATGTGCCTTTTTGTTATAAAATAGCCATGTTCATATGTTGTAAATGTATTAGTGTCAACCATATACGGGGAGGGTCGTAACTAATGTTGTGAGAACTTGTGGCCCGACCCATTTGTTTATTTGCAATAAAATACGATTAAACTAAAATCATGTGGTGTCACTGACTGGGATAGAAAACCTATGTGTGTCAAAATTATATATGTTTTGAACAATACTTGAGTCCGGGATGAAGATTTTGGCCCTGTAAAATTGATTTAAGGGGAATAGGAACACCTTCAGGGGAGGCAACTCCTGCAAATGTTTTTTTGTCTCCCATGTCAATAGGGGACCTGAGGTGCAAATTTTTTCCTTCAAGAGTAGACCCCTTTTTCAGTGGGACAGGGCTTATAGAAAAGTGAACAGGAAGACCCGATAGTTGTCTCCCTTTGAAAAATGGCGGAAAAATCTGCTAGGTGTTCCCATTCCCCTTAAATGTCCCCAGTGGTTACAGTTGCTGAAAGTTCCAAGACAGTGGTTCCTGCATTGTTGATTCTATGTCATGCATAGGAAAAGACAAGGTTGGAATTTTGTGATAACTGAAGGATAGTTTTTGTCAATTCTCCATAAAAACCTATGCTGTGGGTATTCATTAGAACCACTTCATGGAGGCTGTTCTAATGAGTACCCACAACATATGTTTATATGGAGAAATAAAGAAAACTAGAGCTGCCGCCTAACGGGCGCCAATTATACCCCTGCATGCGTTGTCAGACAAATTTTTACAAGTATTTGACCTTGAGGAAGGTCAAAGTAAAGGTCAAGGTCAGGTTTGTGTATATCAATCTTAAGTACTAGTGGCAAGGTGTGTGGTGTGTGAATATTAAAGAAATCGGTCAAAGAATAAGGAAGTTATGAGCAATGTTAAAGTTTTTTGTAACGGACCGACGACGACAAGCTGACTCCTATATACCCCCTTCAAACTTCGTTTGCGGGGGTATAACTATCCTTCAATTATCACAAAATACCTATCTTTTCTGTTCCTATGTATGTTCCTAGGCACATACCATAATGATCATAAGTATTGTGACAGACAGGCCTAACTATGTAAACAGTGCAAACCCAGATCAGACTGCTCCTTTATGCTCCTAAAGGAGCAGTCTGATCAGGGTCTACATTGTTTGCAATTCTGCTGACACTATTTGGACTCCTTGCTGGATCGTGTAACAAATTTGCTAAAATTTTAGGAGAATTACAGCAAGTCTTCAAGGTGTCCGAATTTTTAGGATTTTTACAGTATGCAATCTGGGGCCAGTTGTTCAAAGCATCGTTAGCTTAACGAGCTCGTTAGTGGTCATATTGTTAATTCTTCTAGCAAGTACAATATCGTAAATTTTCGTATTTTTGCTGAAAAAATGTGAGCAGCTTTTGCGGACGCAAAAGCTGCTCACATTTTTTCAGCAAAAATTTCAGCATATTTGCCATATTTAATGATCAAAGTTTTAACGATACGTTAACTAACGACGTCCTTAGTTTTGAACAACTGGCCCCTGAATTTCTTCTGATCATGTCACTGTAAACTGAAGTTGAAACCTACGTCTGTTTTGTCTCTTCCGTCAACTCCACCTTTGTCTTCAACATTTCGAGCTGAGCTGTAAGTTGTGACTTTTCCTGCCTGAGTCTCGTAGTCTGGGCCTCCAGGCTGGTGACCTTTGACCCTAGATCTAGTACCTGGTCATTGGCTGTTCTCTCTTTCTCTGCTGATATGGCTAGCTGATTCTGGGTCTCAGCTGGAACAAACATTTAAACATATCCATTAACCATGATTTCAATGATCTCACATCTCAAAAGCTACTGATATTTTTACCAGCAAAAATAACACAGCATTACAAGAAAGCAGTCTGACGGACAGCCAAATCCCTGTCGCACTTTGTATTAAGGCTCAACCTTGTGACCTTCATCTGTGACCTTGACCTTGAGTTGGCATGGTTTATGGTTCCGCACATTAGCTCACTGTGGTGTATATTTCACAAAAGTTTAATGAAAATCCTTCCAGGGGTAAAAGAGATATGGAACAGGCACAAAATTCAAAGTTTCAAACTCATGACCTTCAACTGTGACCTTGACCTTGAGTCGGCATGGTTTATTTATGTGTTATGCACATCAGCTCACTGATGGGGACATTTGACCAATGTTTAATGAAAATCCTTTGAAGGGTAAAAGATATATGGAACAGACACAAAATTCTAAGTTTAAAAAATGTGACCTTGACCTGGTGTTGACATGATTCATTTATATACTCTGCACATGAGCTCACTGAGGGGGATAATTGACCAAAGTGTAATGAAGGGGGTAAAGGAGATATGGAACGGACAAAAAATTCAAAGTTTTAAAATCGTGACCTTCAAATGTGACCTTAACCTTGAGTCGGCATGGTTCATTTATGGGTTCTGCACATCAGCTCACTGAGGGGGATATTTGACCAAAGTTTAATGAAACTCCTTTGAAGGGTGTAGGAGATATGGAATGGACCCAAAAATCACACTTTTAAATTCTTGACCTTCAAATGTGACCTTGATCTTGTGTTGGCATGGTTCATTTATGGGTTCTGCACATCAGCTCACTGAGAAGAATATTTAACCAAAGTTTAATGAAAATCCTTCCAAGGGTAAAGGAGATATGGAACGCACACAAAATTCCAAAAACCCGTGACCTTCAACTGTGACCTCGACCTTGAGTCAGCATGGTTCATTTATGGGTTCTGCACACCAGCTCACTGAGACGAATAATTGACCAAAGTTTAATGAAAATCTATCATAGGGTTCAGGAGATATGGAGGGGACAAGAAAGTGTTATGGACAGACAGAAGGACGGACGTTCTCATGGATGTATACTTATGTGGCTATTTTTGGCAGGATTGATACTTATGTGGCTAATTAAAAAAGAATCTTTTATGTGTATAACGGAATAAATCCCATTCAACTAGAGCTGTCAGTGAAACTGACTAGGGCCCCGGCAGCGCTATCAGAGGAGTAGGAAAATGTTGATGTTAAAAAAGACGTTTTTTTTTCCTTTCACCTCTCAGTATGACCTTGACCTTTGAGGTACGGACCTGGGTCTTGCGCGTGACACACTGTCACATTATGGTTAATATTTCTGCTAAGTAATATTTAAATCCATCCAGGTATAAGAAAGTTATAGATTGGACACAATAAAAAAGACGCTTTTTTGACCTTTTATCTCTAAGTATGACCTTGACCTTTGAGGTACGGCTGTGGGTCTTGCGTGTGACACTTCGTCACATTATGGTTAACATTTCTGCCAAGTAATATTTAAATCCATCCAGGAATAATAACAAAGTTATTAATTGGACACAGGAAAGACCCTTTTTTGACCTTTAACCTCTAAGTATGACCTTGACCTTTGAGGTACGGACCTGAGTCTTGCGCGCAACACTCCATCACATTATGGTTAACATTTCTGCCAAGTAATATTTAAATCCATCCAGGAATAAGAAAGTTATGGAGGATAAAAAGAATTTGTGGACGGACAGACGGACAGACAGACAGACAGACAGACGGACGGACAGAATGATGCCAAGTAATATTTAAATCCATCCAGGAATAATAAAAAGTTATGGAGGATAAAAAAATTTGTGGACGGACAGACGGACGGACAGACAGACAGACGGACGGACAGAGTGATTACTATAGGGCACCCACACTTTCAGTGCAGGGCCCTAATTACATTGATTCTGTCCATTGTCATAGCCACCTAACTATACATTTGTTAGTGCGTACAGACGGATGGACGGACGCTCCGCTTTGTGGCGGGGAATTAATAATGAGATATTGTACTTGCAAGAGCAGTTAACATTTTTCCCCACTAACAAGCTCATTAACCTAACGATGCTTTTTGTGTATTTAAGTTTAATGGCCCAGTCAACACTATTTAGGTCATATCGAGCTTGGCAGTTTACCTATCCACACTTTTCGTCGACAGGCTTATACATAAGCGGTTAACCTGTACAGTGCACATCCTTTCCACAGAAACTGACAACTGCCCTACTTGAATCAGCAGAAGGGAGAGAATGACACTAGAAAAGATTTCATGATCAATCTCTACAAAAGAATAATGCCCACTCGGCAGGTATCGAACTCGCTTCCTCCTGATCACCAGTCAGACATGCATCTGACTGAGCTACCGAGGCTGGCAATGATGCTTTGAATAACTGGGTGTAGATCACAAAATTATCCAGTTTAACCCTTATCTTGCTGTTCACGACAACCCCTATCTTTGCAAACAGTGTAGATCCAGATCAGATGGCTTCTGAAGAAGCCATCTGATCAGGATCTACACTGTTTGACATTCAATTTATGAATTTGTAGGAATAAATTACATCAAGTAATCTGATTGGTTCAAAGTCAGAAATGGGTGTGGCTAAACTGAATATTCAGCAAGAAAAGGGTTAAAATTTCCTGTAAATTGTTAAAGTGTCCAGTTTTTGTGTACTTCTGGTACACAGTAAAGTATCCCTACCTAGTCTGTCAGCAAGGTTCTTCTCCACTTTCTCCCAGGTTGAGGACTGAGCGTTGAAAGTTGACTGAAGATTCTCAATCTGTCTCAACAATGGTCGTGTAGCTGCAAAATAAATTTGATATCACTCAACTGAGCGGATTTGCTTTCCTAATCTCAAAATGTTCAATTCCAAAAGGCTTTCTCAAATGCTGTCAATGTTTCTTATTTGCATCAAGTAAGTTTTTCTTATTTTGTATCATATAAGTTAAATGAATGAAACACTGACTCACTTTATCATGTATGTCTGAAAGTGCTTTGAACCAAACAAGATACAGACTTTACTTATGATGATGATGATTTGCATAAACAGGCTCTTGGAAAATTAAAAATACTTTGCTTTTATAATTGTACTTTCATTTATAGGGGATACTCAAAGCTTTCTTAAACTGCTTTCATCTTGAAAATTGGTTCAGGTCTTGCCAAGATATTTTGGATTACACAGTAAATAATTTGTATAAATTATGCATATTAGATACATTTTATACTGAATTATCTGACCCGGAATTAAATGGATTTTCAAAAACAAAAATCTATGAAATCTATGGACAATATTCAATCTAGAAGAACTATGTTAACGAACTATTTGCATTTCTGTAAATTCCTGTTATGCAAACCAGATAGCTGGATTTCTTACCAACTCAAAATTTCAGTCTGGAGTCTTACATTCTCTACAGAATGATATCTGAACAATGCCTGTACCTTGTTGGGTTCAAAAGTTAGCGCTGCCAGAGACACCCATAAGGTCCCTGTTTTCCTGACAGGTCACAGATACCATGTTTGGTTGGTTGGTTGGCATTGAATTACAGGCACAGTCAACACTATTAACCCTTAAAATGCTGAGAAAAACTATATCTGAAGATGCCGTATGCTTAGGTCGTCTGCTCAATCTTCTTGCAAACTTTTTAAAAATATTTTTGCATACAGGCTAACAGTGTGGACCCAGATCAGACTGCTCCTAAAGGAGCAGTCTGATCTGGGTCCACACTGTTTGCGAAAATGATTTTTAAAGTAACTGGCAGACGACAAAGCAGACGACAATTGTCGTGATTGGCATTTTATGGCTTAAAGTCATGTCAAGCTGATCAGTGTTTTTTTTTTTATATCATGTTCATTGGATGTACTTCAACTTCCAAAGAAATGCGCCTTTGTCCCTTTAAGCTTGTGAGTTATCTCCCTTACTGGATACTTACCAGAAGACACACTCTGCGTGAGTTCCTGATTTCTGGCTTCATCTTCCTGAAGTTGCTATAGCAATAACAGAAACAAAACTCCTGTCATTAAGAACTAGGTATAATTTAAGGGGAATGGGAACACCTTCAGGGGAGGCAACTCCTGCAAAAGTTTTTTTTTCTTCCATGTCAACTGGGGTCAACTCTTAAAGGAAAGAATTTGCTCCTGATGAGCAAATTCTTTCCTTTAAGAGTAGATCCCTTTTTCAGTTGGACAGGGCTTATAGAAAAGCGAACAGGAAGTCACGAAAGTTGTCTCCCTTTGAAAAATGGAGGAAAAATCTGCCAGGTGTTCCCATTCCCCTTAAACCTTGTCCTATAGAACATGAAAAACCCTACCTTTGCAAACAGTGAAGATCTAGATCAGATGGCTTCTGAAGAAGCCATCTGATCTAGATCTACACTGTTTGAAATACAGTTTGCAAATCTGAATGCATAATTTCAAGCAATTTGATTGGTCGAAAGTCATAAATGGGTGCAGCTAAATTAATTTATTCAGCAGGACAAGGGTGCAAACAAAATTATTTGAACCTACAATAGGTGACTGTAACAAGTACAGAAAAAATATGCTTTTACAGGGAACTATTCTGATAATGAATTTACTAGCATTATACTCCCCAATCTATAACACTATCATTAGGGTCAAATGCAGAAGCTGTGTTAGTTGAACAACAAAATGGTCATTTTTCTGTCAATCAGTATATTATGAGGTCCGAAAGCATCTTACATCGGTTGTGGGTTAATTATAAATGATGCTTTACAGCTAAGTTCTGCTACAGAATGTCATATACTACAGTTTTTGTCCAGCTTGATTAAGCTCTCATATCAGCAAAATATTACTGAAAGAGGTATAATGCAAAAAAAAAAAAAATAATTCTAACACAGCGCGCCTATATAGGCAATGGAAAATAACTGTGTTTTATTCTACAACAAATCATGGCAAGAAGCATGACAAGTGACGTTATTAAAACTGCCAATTTATGACGTCACTAGTCGATTTCCTTGACGTTAGACGGTGTAATGTCATATTCTCGCATCGAAAACGTTAGAATAGGATATAAATGCATGTGTTTCAGTTGATAATTTCAGCGGGATTTCTTCTTATAATGGTGAAAAGTTGTGAAAATTTGGAAGGAAACAGCAGGATTATTGCCGATTTTCAGCCTGTTAGAATCTAAATAGATCAGCTATAGTTTGTGATTTGTTGAGTAATAAATCACAGTTTGTCGGTCAGTTGTAAGAAGACAAATCACGCGTGCGCGTAGCACTGATTTGATCTACTTTACAACTGACCTCCAACCTGCGATTTATTACTCAACAAATCACAGTTAGAGCTGTCAGATCTATTTCTTAAATAAATAACAAGATAATGCTTATGCAGCATTATTCATTATTGTATAATTTATACAAAATATAGCTACACTGTAGAGTCGTTATAACGCTGATGCTTAAAACGTGGAAATCGTTATAATGCTGTTGGTCTGTGGCTCCCGATTTTTTTCTTACGTTTTTTCCCCAGTTTTGAAAGTTTGGCTGAAAATTTTGCCCTTGTTTCGCAGAACTCGCCAGTCAAAACATCGTCGGCCATGATAAGACATGTATACTCGCCGATTTACTCAAGCTGTCAACATTATGAAACTGTGAATATTCGCCTAAGGCATTAAAAATAAGCTGGACAAGGTGTGAAATTAAATTGACACCTGTATATGCTAAACATTTTTCGCGCCAAAACACAGCAATGCAGACGGTGTTTTCATCTGTGCATCTGCATGCGGTAAATCCAATGGGCCGTTTGTTGGGGGAAATCGTTATAACGCTGTTGATCTGTCACTCCATTTTTTTCTGCATTTGGCCGCCAGTTTTGAAAATGGTTAATTTTTTTTCCCACTTTTCCGCCGAACTCGGCAGTCAAAATACCATCAGCCAAGACAATACCTGTGTTCCCGCTTATTTACTCAAGTTGTCAACACTATTAAACTGTGAATACTCGCCTATGGCTTATTGATAAGAGGGCAATTAACTGTGTGGTAAGGTGTGAAAACTAGGTAATCAAGGTATTTGTACCAGTTTGTCTCAATTTATCCCTTTGTAATTGTATCTGAGGACACTAAATATTTTTCCCGCCAAAACAGAGCATAGCAGACAGGTGTTTTTTTTTATATATTTATTTATTATTCACTAGATAAAAACAAAGAAACGGAAATCAAGCAAGGTACAACAATAAACATTCATAATCACCATGTTAAACATTATTAGCCCCTCTTTCAAGCTAACCTTTTGGAATTGTCAAGTTGCATTTTACTTCACTATTTAGTGATACCTTCTTGAGACCGGAAGAGGTAAATAAATATGACAGCCAGAGATACAGAAACGAAAGTACAGTAATAAATAAATTCAGCAATGGTTTGAATGAAAAGCTAAATGACCACTAGAAGTATAGAATCAGATTAACCCTTGTCCTGCTGATCCCGGATATGCCTTATCTTTGAAACAATGTAGATCCAGATCAGATGGCTTCTGACGAAGCCATCTGATCAGGATCTACATTGTTTGCCATTCAGATTGTGAATGTGTTGCAATAATTTGCATCAAGTAATCTGATTGGTTGATAATCGGTAGTGCGTGTGACATATATGAATATTCTGCAGAACAAGGGTTAACATTTAATCTAGTAACTATATAATTTATAAAATACATGCAGTATGTAATATTCATAATAAACCGGCAGAAACAGTAGCCATGCATGCAGAAAAAGTGGGTGGGGTAACAATATAACGCTATATTTTCGGGATCAATATAGCGCTGGACCACATATAACGCGGTTGACGTCAATGGATCCCGATGACAGCGTTATAACGACGCTACAGTGTATTGTAAAACTAGGAATTTGATGTTCTGATGATCATTAGTTAACATATTGTTAAAACTTTGGTAATTTAATATACTAACATTTTTGCTGAAAAAAATGTGAGTAGCTTTTGCATTTAAGCTGCTCCCATATTTTCAGCAAAAATGCCAGAGTATTAGATATTGCACTTGCTAGAACAGCTAGCAGTTTCCCCACTGATGAGCTCATTAAGCTAACGATGTTTTTGACAAGTTTGTCATTGAAACTTGTTTTTATAAAAGTTCTTTTTAACCCTTATCCTGCTGAACACAAAAACCCTACCTTTGCAGTGTAGATCCAGATCAGATGGCCTCTGAGCCGGTCTCAGTAGCTCAGTCAGATGCGTGTCTGACTGGTGATCATGAGGACACGGGTTTGATACCTGCCGGGGTCGGCAGCATTCTTTCATGGAGATTGATCTTGAAATCTTTTCTACGGTCATTCACTCCCTTCCGCTGATTCAAGAAGGGCAGTTGTCAGTTTCTGGCAAAAGAATGTGCACTGTACTGGTTAACTGTTTATGTATAAGCCTGCTCAGGAAAAGTGTGGATAGGTAAACTGACCAGCTCAAAAAATGACTTAAAATAGTGTTAACTGGGCCGTTAAATGCCAATCAATACAAACAAACAAACAGATGGCCTCTGAAGAAGCCATCTGATCAGGATCTACAAGATTTATCATTCAGTTTGCAAATTTGAATGAAATACTGTATCAAGTAATCTGATTGGCTGATAGTCTTTTGTTTGTTTGATTTGAGGTTTAACCTCCCTGTCAACACTGTAAAGGTCATTATGGAGACGTTGCTTCCAATTTTGTGGGACTTTTACCCGACCCTGAGATGAAATGACATCTCAAGCCCTGCCGCCCTATGGAACTAATAGGGTTTATAAACATGGACGGTCCGACATTCGCACCGCTTTGCCTGGGCAGACTTAGATCCTCTAAGTGGTTTGCCAGTACTTGTGTGCGGGTCGGTTTCAGCTCTGCGTGGAAGCATCATGCAGCCCATCTATTTCTTCAAGCCCCGATGGGCGGGGGCGGTTTCTTTGTTTTTTTTGATTGGCTGATAGTCAGAAATAGGTGTGACATGGTTAATTTATTCAGCATGATAAGGGCTAATGTGTACAAACATTCTATAAACCCAATAAGTATTCATAATAACATGCTTATACTAATAAAGAAAAAGAATTCTGCTTAAAAGAGCTTACAGCTGATGCAACTGTTGCTATCTTTCACACACGAATCATTAAAGCCAGACAACCTACCTTCTGGAGGTCAGCTATTTCCTGTTTCCTCATGTCCTCTCTTCTGTTACACTCTTTCTCCATTCTAGACATACCCATCCTGTAGTCCTCTATCTGTAGAAAATAAACATGTACAGTGAAATTACGCTATTAAGAATACCTACATTTAAGACTAATTTTGCTTTGTAAAGCTTATTTAGTAGATATGACTCATACTTTATTTGTGTTTTCTACAGTGTCCTCAGATCAGACACCACCTTTGGGACTGTTCAAAAGTGGTCTTAAAGACCACTTTTGAACAGTCCCAAAGGGCGTTTTAATATAGGGATTTTACTGTAATTGTTTATAGTACAGAAACAGACTGTAACATTGGTCTCTGGTGCAGTAAGACAAAATCCAAACTCTCGGGTCAACAAATATTGTTGGAAATGAGGTTCTCCGCAGTGTCAGACTATATCTGTTGACTCAAGGGTTTGAATTTTTCAGTCTGTATACTTGACTTGATGTTTGAATATTTGTCTTACGCACATCACAAAAATATTTTTTTCTTTTTGTCATGCTGTTCAGAAAGAACAAATAGAGGAGATCTGATTTTTTCAGTGTAAGATCAATTTCTATTCCACTAAATGAATGCCAAACAAGATGTGTTTGTGAAACACTGATGCTCCCGGACAGCGCATGTTAAATATGAAAGCAGTATCACTAAGCAATCAAAAGGTATGGCCAATGTTCAAGTCTTAAAAAAGTAGGTCAAGGTCACAAGGTCAAAAATTAGGGATTGTTGGAAAGGACTTGTGACATAGAATGCATATGTGAAATATGAAAGCCCTATCACTTACCAATCGAAAGTTATGAACTATGTTAAGGTTTTTAAAAAGTAGGTCACAAGGTCAAAAATTATGGTAGCACTAGAAAGGTCTTGTGACAAGGAATGCACGTGAAATATGAAAGCCCTACCACTTATGCGGCTCTTACACTGTCAGGACTTTGACCACGATTGTTCACGACTGTCCACAACCAATGGGGAGCATGAAAGTCGTGGCAAATCAGGGCATACACGGTTCCGATTTCACTACCCTACGAATACTCACGACACTTCTACGAACAATCACGATTGCTGTACGATAATGGAGCCGATTTACAACGATACTCCACGATCGACCACGATGTCTTACGATCCTCTAGGATTCTTCTATGACTGCACCACGATTGCTTAAAGATATCAGATGATCATACACGATTTCTCACGATCCCTGCAAGACTGCTCTACGACCAAGGCCGAATTGGCACGATGATCAAAGACTCAGTACGATCATGGAGGATTCGATACGATTTACTCACGATTAACCAAGACTTCTCCCGATTCGTCAGGATTTATAACGATCTGGGTATATAAAAGTGTTCGTCGGGATAAATCGTGCTAGCGTTGCCATCAATAGTAGTGCATTCCTGGTGAATCTTGCATTGTCGTGAGCAGTCGTCGTGATATCGTAGTAGATCGTACGGCAGTCGCAACGGAATCGTAGAGGCGTCGTAGACGATCTTGTCTCATCTTAGCTCAATCGTGGTAGAATTCAGTCACGATTATTCACGATTGGCCACGATTACCACGACGACCGCTCTACGATTTGAAAAATGATGCCGACTCGTCACGAATGTTTTGAACATGTCCAAAACAGTCGTGGTCACTCCCGAACTATCACGATCAACCACGATTCCTCAAGATCTCTGCCGACTTCTCTACAACGTTGTTCACGATTTACAACGATTTAAAAAATCGTGGTGAGTCGTGGCCAAAATCGTGACAGTGTAAGAGCCCCTTTACCAATTGAAAGTTATGGCCAATGTTAAAGTTATTATAAAGGAGGTCAAAAGTAGGTCAAATGTCAAGGTCACGAGGTCAAAATTTATGGTACCTCTTGAAAGGTCTTGTGATAAGGAATGCACATGTGAAATATGAAAGCCCTATCAGTTATCATTCAAAAGTTATGCCCAATGTTAAGATTTTTGTGGACAGACAAACAGACGGACAGACAGACCAAAAACTATATGCCCCTGAATCTTTGATTCCGGGGGCATAAAAATCCAAACTCTTGGGTCAACAAATTATGTTGGAAATGAGGTTCTCCCCAGTGCTGGGCTTTATCCCATTGACCCTGAGGGTTTTAATTTTTCAGTCTGTATAAGAGACAAATGTTTGAATATTTGTGTTACCCACAGCAGAAAAATATTTTTTTCTTCTTTTTGTCACGATGTTCTTAATATTTATGAAAACACATGCTGTCATTTTGAAACAAGAATTCGGCCGAAGGCTATGTCGCGCCTGTGGGGGCGCAAAGTCACCCAACCATGATATGTAGGTCAAGGTCAAACATAGATGCTTGCACAAAAGTTTCCATTCTTAAATGCAAGCTTGTACCAAGTATCATTAATGTAGCTCCTATAGTTCTTGAGAAATAAACTTGACCATTAGGGTGAATGCTAGGGAGGTCGCAATATTTTACAAAGTCAGTGAACCATGAAATATAGGTCAAGGTCGAATATGGATGCTTGCATTTAAGTTACAATACCCTGATACAAGTTTGTACCAAGTATCATTAATGAAGCTCTTATAGTTCTTGAGAAATAAACTTGAACCTCAGGGTGAACGCTAGGGTGGTCGCAATAATTTACAAAGTCAGTGAACCATGAAATGTAGGTCAAGGTCAAATATGGATGCTTGCATGTAAGTTGTCATCCCCAGATACAAGTTTGTACCAAGTATCATTAATGAAGCTCTTATAGTTCTTGAGAAATAAACTTGAACCTCAGGGTGAACCCTAGGGTGGTTGCAATATTTTACAAAGTCAGTGAACCATGAAATGTAGGTCAAGGTCAAATATGGATGCTTGCATGTAAGTTGTCATCCCCATATACAAGTTTGTACCAAGTATAATTAATGAAGCTCTTATAGTTCTTGAGAAATAAACTTGAACCTCAGGGTGAACGCTAGGGTGGTCGCAAATGTTGACGCCTTGACAAACGGACGGACGAACGGACAAACGGACGGAAAGCCTATATAGCAGGCGCGACAAAAAAAGACCAAATAGAGGATATCTGAATTTTTCAGTGTAAGATCACTTTTTATTTCACTAAATGAACGTCAAAAGAAGTATTTTCACATGTGGCAAATACAACTTACATGAGAGAAATAAAAATCGATTTTACACTGACAAAACTAATTTTATGTATCTTTTATGTTCAAACAGTAATCATAGATGCAATTCTAAAGCATTAGCTTCACCCGCAGAGAATGGGATCTTTCCATGGTGATTTTGCGTCAATTTAGAGGGGTTCAGCTTGGAATGGTACTTTAATAAATAGTTCACTTGAAACTCGCAAACAAACAATGTCTGCAGTTGCTAAGCTGATCTGGTGCATTATTTATGTTGCCTGGGTGTTAAAAGTGACGTCATCAACATCTGAATGATGTGCAAATGTGCATGACTTAATTTCTGACACACATTGGTAATGTTTAGCTGATTGACATCTAACAAACAGGACTGTATGTTATTTTTTTTATATATTGAATTCACAAATTCCTTTCAGACTACAAAATTGTTTGAGGTTGGGGTAGTAATTCCTTTCAGACCACAAAAATTGTTTGAGGTCGGGGTAGTTTGAAATTCTGAGGGGTAATCAAGGCCCCGAGGCACAATGGGGATGATTAAAGAATATCTTTTTGATATTCTATAAAATAAAGGAATGTTGTCTGAACTCATCAGAACCACCTCACTGAGGCGATTCTAATGAGTACAACACACAATATAATGTTTTCAAGCTAAAATCAAACAACCACCATAAATTATCCTAAATATATGGGTATCTCAAGCTATGGGATATTCCCTGGGGACTCAAGATTGATTGATTGATTCATTGATTTGGGGCTTAACATCCCCGTCAACACAATTTAGGTCATTTTTGAGACTTTGCTTCCAATTTTGTGGGACTTTTACCCAACATTGAGATGAAATGACATCCCAAGCCCTGCTGCCAAATCAAACAATAGGGTTATATGCATGAACTGTCCGACTCACACTGCTTTGCCTGGACAGGCTTAGATCCTCTAAGCAGTTTACCAGTACTCATGCATGGTCGGTTTCAGCTCTGCTTGTAAGTATCATGCAGCCCAATCTGTTTCTTCAAGCTCCTGGGTACTCAGGAATGATTTTGAAATATCTATCCCTGTCTTGAGTTATCAAATTTTCACTGTAACACCTACCTGCATGAGCAGTGAGTCCTTCTCCCATTTATGTTGTTGTAACTGTTTCTCTATCGTCAACTTCAGTTCTTCTCTAACTGACATTTCAGCACTCAACGCTGCTTCCTGAGCTTTGGTATCTAGCACAGCACTGCTACGGTGTAGTTCAGCTAACTCTCTGAATGGGCAGAAAAATACAAAGTATACCACAACCTCGTTATAACATGGTTCATTATAACAGGGTTTGGATATAATATGGTTTCAAGATGGATTCCAAAAATGTGTTGATTATATAGAAAAATGACCATAAATGAGTTTTGAAAGACACAAATCTGGAATTAGTGTCTCTACACAGTAGCCGGCCTCGGTAGCTCAGTCGGATGCACGTCTGACTGGTGATAAGGAGGACGAGGGTTCGATACCTGCGGAGGCGGGCAACATTGTTTCGTGGAGATTGATCATAAAATCTTTTCTATGGTCATTCTCTCCCTTCAGCTGATTCAAGAAGGGCAGTTGTCAGTTTCTGGCAAAAGAATGTGCACTGTACTGGTTAACTGCGAAAGAATGTGCACTGTATTGGTTAACTGCAAAAGAATGTGCACTGTACTGGTTAACTGCAAAAGAATGTGCACTGTACTGGTTAACTGCAAAAGAATGTGCACTGTACTGGCTAACTGCAAAAGAATGTGCACTGTACTGGTTAACCGGAAAAGAATGTGCACTGTACTGGTTAACCGGAAAAGAATGTGCACTGTACTGGTTAACTGCAAAAGAATGTGCACTGTACTGGCTAACTGCAAAAGAATGTGCACTGTACTGGTTAACTGCAAAAGAATGTGCACTGTACTGGTTAACTGCAAAAGAATGTGCACTGTACTGGCTAACTGCAAAAGAATGTGCACTGTACTGGTTAACTGCAAAAGAATGTGCACTGTACTGGTTAACTGCAAAAGAATGTGCACTGTACTGGCTAACTGCAAAAGAATGTGCACTGTACTGGCTAACTGCAAAAGAATGTGCACTGTACTGGCTAACTGCAAAAGAATGTGCACTGTACTGGTTAACTGCAAAAGAATGTGCACTGTACTGGTTAACTGCGAAAGAATGTGCACTGTATTGGTTAACTGCGAAAGAATGTGCACTGTACTGGTTAACTGCAAAAGAATGTGCACTGTACTGGTTAACTGCAAAAGAATGTGCACTGAACTGGCTAACTGCAAAAGAATGTGCACTGTACTGGCTAACTGCAAAAGAATGTGCACTGTACTGGTTAACTGCAAAAGAATGTGCACTGTACTGGCTAACTGCAAAAGAATGTGCACTGTACTGGTTAACTGCAAAAGAATGTGCACTGTACTGGTTAACTGCAAAAGAATGTGCACTGTACTGGCTAACTGCAAAAGAATGTGCACTGTACTGGCTAACTGCAAAAGAATGTGCACTGTACTGGCTAACTGCAAAAGAATGTGCACTGTACTGGTTAACTGCAAAAGAATGTGCACTGTACTGGCTAACTGCAAAAGAATGTGCACTGTACTGGTTAACCGGAAAAGAATGTGCACTGTACTGGTTAACTGCAAAAGAATGTGCACTGTACTGGATAACTGCAAAAGAATGTGCACTGTACTGGCTAACTGCAAAAGAATGTGCACTGTACTGGTTAACTGCAAAAGAATGTGCACTGTACTGGCTAACTGCAAAAGAATGTGCACTGTACTGGTTAACTGCAAAAGAATGTGCACTGTACTGGCTAACTGCAAAAGAATGTGCACTGTACTGGCTAACTGCAAAAGAATGTGCACTGTACTGGCTAACTGCAAAAGAATGTGCACTGTACTGGTTAACTGCAAAAGTATGCGCACTGTACTGGCTAACTGCAAAAGAATGTGCACTGTACTGGTTAACCGGAAAAGAATGTGCACTGTACTGGTTAACTGCAAAAGAATGTGCACTGTACTGGCTAACTGCAAAAGAATGTGCACTGTACTGGTTAACTGCAAAAGAATGTGCACTGTACTGGTTAACTGCAAAAGAATGTGCACTGTACTGGTTAACCGGAAAAGAATGTGCACTGTACTGTTTAACTGCAAAAGAATGTGCACTGTACTGGCTAACTGCAAAAGAATGTGCACTGTACTGGTTAACTGCAAAAGAATGTGCACTGTACTGGTTAACTGCAAAAGAATGTGCACTGTACTGGCTAACTGCAAAAGAATGTGCACTGTACTGGCTAACTGCAAAAGAATGTGCACTGTACTGGTTAACTGCAAAAGAATGTGCACTGTACTGGCTAACTGCAAAAGAATGTGCACTGTACTGGCTAACTGCAAAAGAATGTGCACTGTACTGGCTAACTGCAAAAGAATGTGCACTGTACTGGCTAACTGCAAAAGAATGTGCACTGTACTGGTTAACTGCAAAAGAATGTGCACTGTACTGGTTAACTGCAAAAGAATGTGCACTGTACTGGTTAACTGCGAAAGAATGTGCACTGTATTGGTTAACTGCGAAAGAATGTGCACTGTACTGGTTAACTGCAAAAGAATGTGCACTGTACTGGTTAACTGCAAAAGAATGTGCACTGAACTGGCTAACTGCAAAAGAATGTGCACTGTACTGGCTAACTGCAAAAGAATGTGCACTGTACTGGTTAACTGCAAAAGAATGTGCACTGTACTGGCTAACTGCAAAAGAATGTGCACTGTACTGGTTAACTGCAAAAGAATGTGCACTGTACTGGTTAACTGCAAAAGAATGTGCACTGTACTGGCTAACTGCAAAAGAATGTGCACTGTACTGGCTAACTGCAAAAGAATGTGCACTGTACTGGCTAACTGCAAAAGAATGTGCACTGTACTGGCTAACTGCAAAAGAATGTGCACTGTACTGGTTAACTGCAAAAGAATGTGCACTGTACTGGCTAACTGCAAAAGAATGTGCACTGTACTGGTTAACTGCAAAAGAATGTGCACTGTACTGGCTAACTGCAAAAGAATGTGCACTGTACTGGCTAACTGCAAAAGAATGTGCACTGTACTGGTTAAACTGACCGGCTCAAAAATGACCTAAAATTGTGTTGACTGGGCCATTCCAATACAAACAAACAAACAAAAGTGTCTCTACACAATCAAGGATGTATGTAACTTGTGCTGCCTTTGGTTCCCTGTCCGAAAATTACAGCCTAGTAAGAGCAATATTCTTATATACTGTTAATTAAAAATCAAAAATGAGTTCCTTTAAGAGCAATGAAAACATTCATAAGAAAGAAGATGGGTCATACTGTGTAGTTTCGGCTAATAAAGCCTCGTCAGTGACCCTGTAATTATCCGACAAAGAAAGCCAGAGGAAACATACTGCAATTTTGCGAATTTCGAAAAGGCAGTCGATTCAAAGACTGATATAAATCAAAATGGGGTCCAAATTATTAAAAACCTGTCTAGAATATGAGTCTAAACCAATAATTTATTTCTGATTTCTCAGAATATTCAAGCTGATCTCAAAGGACCAAAAGTAAAATATAAACTGCACTATGGTTAACCCAAATCCCACTGAACCTGTCAACCACTATATTTGCAAACACTGTAGAGCCAGATCAGATGGCTTCTGAAGAAGTCATCTGATCTGGCTCTACAGTGTTTGTCATTCAGTTTGTGAATTGAACAGACACATTTGTCAAGTAATTTGATTTGCCGATGGTCAGAATGGGTGTATCTAAATTAATCTATTCAGCAGGATAAGGGTAAAGTCTGCTTAATTTACTTGTAGGAGTTATCTAGAGCTGCCTGCAGTCCTCTTGTCTTCTCCTGGCTGTCGTCACAGTCACTCTACAACAGAAAATGTATGGGTCAGTTCATGGCAAATCTTCAATTAGATTTGTGTGACCAGATCAGCCTGCGAATTCAGAGCCATCACTGATAGCATGTACAGAGGACCATTACATACAAACCATCAGCCAATTTGTGACTTTTCAAACAGTAACTTCAGCTAAAATCCAACAACAACTCCCACAATAAATCTTCATACAAAAATTCCGCCAAAGGCTAAGTCGCGCCTGTGGGGGCGCAAAGTCACCGAAACATGTAATCTAGGACAAGGTCAAATATTAATGCTTCCATAAAAGTTGCAATTCCGAGATGCAAGATTGTACCAAGTATCAATAATGAAGCTCTAATAGCTGTTGAGAAATGAACTTAAACATTAGGTTGAACACTAGGGTTGATGTAATAGTTCACTATTAAAGTCAGTGAACCATGAAATTTAGGTCAAATATGGATGCTTGCATTAAAATTGCCATCCCTAGATACAAGTTTGTACCAAGTATCATTAATAAAGCTCTTACAGTTCTTTTGAAATGAACTTTACCATTAGGGTGAACGCTAGGGTGGTCACAATGTTTCACAAAGTCAGTGAACCATAAAATGTAGGTCAAGGTCAAATATGGATGCTTGCATTAAAATTGCAATCTCTAGATACAAGTTTGTACAAAATATCATTAATGAAGCTCTTATAGTTCTTGAGAAATTAACTTGACAATTAGGGTGAACCCTAGGGTGTTCGCAATATTTTACAAAGTCAGTGAATCATGACATGGAGGTCAAGGTCAAATATGGATGCTTGCATTTAATTGACCATCCCCAGATACAAGTTTGAATAAAGTATCATTAATGAAGCTCTTATAGTTCTTGAGAAATGAACTTGACCATAAGGGTGAACGCTAGGGTGGTCACAATATTTTACAAAGTCAGCGAACCATGAAATGTAGGTCAAGGTCAAATATGGATACTTGCATTTAAGTTGCCATCCACAGATACAAGTGTGTACCAAGTATCATTAATGAAGCTCTTATAGTCTTGAGAAATAAACTTGACCTTTTGGGTGAATGCTAGGGTGGTCGCAAATGTTGACGCCTTGTCAAACGGACTAACGAATGGACAAACAGACGAATGGATGATAGACAAACGGACGAACAGATGGAAAACCTGGCGCCTATATCACGCCATGCTAATAGCAGGTGCGACAATAAATGAAACTTTTGTGCAGGGGAACTATGATGGAAGGTTACTTTGACATTGCTCAGTTCCACTGCACAATCAGTGGGACCACTGACTGCAAATCCAGATAACTCGTCAGGTCCAAACCCAGCCACTTACTAAGAGTTTCATATATTTTCTGCAGTCGTTCTTACCTTCTGCTGATCGAAGAAGGGTTATTGTTATAGCTAGAATCTGAAGACTAAGTGAATTTAGTATGGCAAACCATCAGGGTCCAGTTGCTCAAATTTAACGATGTTATTATTTAAAAATATCACCTAAATGTTTATCATTATATATGGCAAATATACAAATATTTTTGCTGAAAGAATATGAGTAGCATTTGCACTTGCGAACGCTATTAACATTTTTTAGCAAAAATAATAGTATCAGATGCTATACTAGCCAGAGATTTGCTATTAGTTAAGCTAACAATGCTTTGAACAACAGGACATAGGGGCCAGTTGTTGAAAACTAACATAGTCGTTAGCTAATATATCATTACAACTTTGATCATTAAATGTTGCAAATATAACTAGAGAAAGTGACCAGTGGGTCACGTATACCCCCGGTCAGCGCCATACTCTGATATAGCTTTCAAGCTTGTATGTAATATGAATGAAGATATCAAGAAGCTATAAGAATCAATAAATGTGCTTGTAAAAGCTAAACTAAACATAAAATTTCTAAATGGACCAAGGGAGTGGGGGTATCAATGTTACTGAAGCAGCAGGGTGGGTTATGCATCAATGAAATCATTGGACTGGTATGCAACATCGATGCAAGTATGAATTGAATTTGTCTTAGATAGAGTTTAGAACATACAGGCATCTATAAACTTTGTCATAAAACTTTAACCAAATGTAAAATTTCTAAGTCCATGACCTTGAGGTCCAGGTCGCTGTGGGTGGGAGAAGGGACATGCAACACAAAATGTTGGGACTGGTACATTGATTCAAGTATCAACTGAATTAGTCTTAGAGTTTAGAACATAATAGGCATCTATAAACTTTGTCATAAAACTTTAACCAAATGTAAAATTTCAAAGTCTGTGTCCTTGGCCTCAAGGTCACTGTGGGGGGTGGGACATGCATCAATGAAATCATAAGACCAGTATGTAACTTCAGTGAAAGTATCAACTAAATCTATCAAAGGGTTCAGAAGATACAATCTCCTAGAAACTTTGACGCAAAACTTTAACCAAATGTAAAATTTCTAAGTCTGTGACCTTGACATCAAGGTCACTTTGGGCTTTGGGGGGGGGGGGGGGGGGGGGGGGTTGGGACATGCATCAATGAAATCTTTAGACCAGTATGTAACTTCAGTGTAAGTATCAACTAAATCTATCAAAGGGTTCAGAAGATACAATCTCCTAGAAACTTTGACGCAAAACTTTAACCAAAATGTTAACGGAAGGACGAAGGATGGACGGATGGACGGACATCTTTACGGATGTATACTTGTGTGTCTTCATCCCTACAAAGTACCCTTGTGTGTCAAATTTCCAGGAAATTTCTTGGAATTTCTTGGAAAAAAAAGACACACAAGCTACTATTTTATACACACAAAACACTGACGGAATAAATCGCATTGAGTTTAATGGAAGTGTCCATACTTTTAAACACACAAGTATACATTCGTTCCTGCGGAAGGATGGACGGACGGACAGACAGACGGACGTTCTCACGAACGGATACTTAAGTGGCTAGGCGTCGGCATATTGACTACTTAAGCGGCAAATTCTCTTAAGCGGCAAGCCACCTAAGAGCAAATTTTTGCCACTTAAGTACCCAAATAACGGAATAAACCGCATTTGGACTCACGAATATATACTTAAGTGTCAAACTGTCCAAATTTTTTGCCCCCTAAATGTCGTTTCGTTGGTGCGGACAGACGGAAAACCGGACACACAGACAGACGGATGGACGAACGGACGAACGGTAAGACGAAAACTATATACCCCCGTAGTATACTTCGTATACCGGGGGTATACCGTATTGTGCTTAAAGATTGGGACACCCAAAGTTTTGGGACACGGTTGAAAATCTTGAAAATAATTATTTTTGACAGACCAAAGATTTGGGACATACTAAAAAACACAAGAAAATTATGTAATTTTTCTTTCCAAAGAATTGGGACAGGTTTATTTTTACGAAAACGTAAGAAGAAAAATGCCGCCAGGACGATTTTTATTTTTCAGCTTGTCCTTTGCTTGCCAAATCTTACCGTGATGAAATGAAGATATTCAGAGCCGATTTTATCCAGTAAAAGAATTATTCATCAATATACACCGAATTGAAATTAAAGAATTACAAGCATTAGCATTTCTGATCACCTAATCAATTTATTTGTGTCTGAACATAAATCTGGCAACGATTTTACCGATCCGTGGCCGCCATTTTTTAAATCCATATCATGTGACCGCCACATGACCAGACATGTGGCAGTCACTTGCAAATTTGCATATTTTTATTATATTTTTTGTTCTGTGTGTCTTTTTTTCGCCATAAATAATATTTTTTAAAAGAAAAGAGGATAATAATAATAATAAAAAAAAAAACGCAGAACAATTAATATATAAAACTACGTCCTCGGCCGATAACTTAGGGCTAATGCAAGGTGCACTTCTCAATCCTATTTTCTTCTGACGAACCGGAAAAATCATGAAACTTTTTTATCTTCGTTTCAAAATTTTCCATTTTGCATGCTTGCTTATTTGTTTGTTTGATAGATCGTTTGTTGTTTTCTGCAAGGTTATGGACTGCAGGCTTTTTTCCGGCAATGTCCCGCGAAGACCATACATACGGAAAAAGCCGATCGGTGATTTTTGAATTGATATAAATCGCCGCCTACAAACTACCGCTACCATTTTTCTGCACGTGATTGGTAAATGACGTCATCCGACGCCAGCACTCCCACACTTGTTTAATGTCATTGTGTGTATCTCTTTCATAAAATAAAATGTTTGGAAGCGGTAAAAAATCTTTTCTCGATAGCTAAACGGTTGTGAATAGAGGTGGATAGAAAACCAGCGCTTTGCACAGCCCCCCGAATTATCCCCAGAAGCTCCGTGTCAATAACCAACAACAGCGTTCGACTTTTCCCGCCCATCGTCTGCTATTTGGCGCCAAAACATAACCATTCATGAGATCGCAGAAAAGTCCGTTTTTATTATGAAAATATCTTCCTTTAGATGTAGCTAATTGTCTGAGGAGCAATTAAATCATTTTCACATTGATTGTGAATTAAATTTCATGATTGGAGGATAAACACCAATTAGAGACATAACTTGACCATATTTTCACACCTTATCGACATGCACCGCAGGGTGGCAATTATATGACAGGGATTAACAATAGTGTCATACTTGAACCATAATAAATACACAGCTGGTTTGTTTCTGAATTGACAGTGCAGTAATAATTGTGATTTACTTACTGGTCTAGTTTTACTCAAAAAGACTAACAGTTATAGACGATTTTTTTTTGCGTCATAACTTGATAAGGTCCAAAGCTCAGATCAGTTAGATGTTTTCTCTTGTCGATATGCGCCAATACTTTTTGGCTTTTGCGGCGCATTGCGACTACCCCTTCGACCCCAAACCAAAGTTTTGGGACACCTAAAAATATAATTATTTTTCATCGACCTAAATATTGGGACAGCTGAAAAAGTAGTTATTTTTTTCTGTCACAATTTTTAAGCACAATACGGTAATAATATTTTTGCTGAAAAAATGTGAGTAGCCTTTGCAAATGCAAAAGCTACTTACATTTTTTTTCAGCAAAAATACCAGAGTATTTGATACTGTTCTTGCTAGAACAGTTAATAATTTGATCACTAACAAGCTTGTTAAGCTAAAAATGCTTTGAACAACAGGACACAGGTCTAAGCCTGCAGGTCTAAGCCTGCACAGGACTTGTGTCAGTTGATTAAATGATCAGCTTGACATGACCTCAACAGTGGAGTAAAGTGGCATCAAAGTCCAAGGAAGCCAAATCAACTCAACTCCAGCTTTACTACCGTATTTACCCTAAATATTCAGACACCTCAACTCCTTAACATACTTGTTCTAAAATCTGAACTGGTACAATTAACTACCTGATTTTTGTGTCTAAGAAAAGTGGGATGAGTTGCAAACAGTGTAGACCCTGATGAGACGCCACGTTCTGAGTCTACACTGTTTGCTGAGGCCTGTCTGTCTGAATACATATGGTAAATACGATAATTTTTCTACTCACCTTCAATTTTGCCATCTCTATTTCTTGTCTACTCACAGCTGCCTGGAGTTGTGATAAAGCCTCTGAAGAAAAAAATATATAGAAAATAAATTGCGAAGATGATTAGTTGATGTCAGTTAGTTTTGTGACATTCTTACCTCCGGCCCCCGCCCATAGGGGCTTGAAGAAATATATGGTCTGCACGATGCTTCCACGCAGAGCTGAATCCGGCCCGCACACTAGTAGTGGTAAACCGCTTAGAGGATCTAACCTGCCCAGGAACCGCAATGCGAGGCGGACCGTCCATGCTAATAAACCCTATTGGTTTCATTGGGCGACAGGGCTTGAGATGTCATTTCATCTCAATGTTGGGTAAAAGTCCCACAAAATTGGAAGCAACATCTCCAAAATGACCTTTACAGTGTTGACGGGGATGTTAAACCTCAAATCAAACAAACAAACAAAACATTCTTACCTCTGTATTTCATTGAAAAATATGCTAATGGTGTTCATTAACCCCCAACCCTTGTCCTGATTAATTTTGTCACGACCATCTCTGATAACAAACCAATCATATTACTTGACATCCTATACTCATTCAATTCGCAAACTGAACAACTAAACTTGACCCTTAACTCTTCTCCTCTGTTCACGACAACCCTTTTCTTTGCAAACAGTGTAGATCCAGATCAGATGCCTTCTGAAGAAGCCATCTGATCAGGATCCACACTGTTTGACATTCAATTTATGAATTTGTAGGAATAAATTATACCAAGTAATCTGATTGGTTCAAAGTCAGAAATGGGTGTGGCTAAACTGAATATTCAGCAAGAGAAGGTTTAACTTCAATATACACCTCAGCCTCGTTATAACACGGAACTCCGGGTCCAACCAACAGACCGTGTTAGTTAAACCGAATCGTGTTATAAACGCCGACCGTATTTGTCACAGATCAACATTGACACAATAGTGACCAATGGTTTCCCAAACATGATGATGTGCGGTCCGGTTAATGACCGTATTTCCCGATTAAAATGTGTTTAGAACTAATCAATGGCAGTAAATACCATGGCCCATCAAGTCAAACAAGTCACTTTAATCGAAACCAGCTGATAAACCATGTTTTATATCCAGAAATTGTCCGATCTGACAGCGAGTATGACGCCATTTTGATACCTGGTTCCCGGCTATCTTTGTTGTAACTGAGCGTCCGGAACCGTACCGAACTACAGTACCGTTAATACATTTCAATGTTGAAATTACCGGGTAGGGTTCGGAACCGGACAATGATCAACGCTTACAAGAAATTTGAATTACTTCCCTTGAAATGTCTAACCCTTAATATTTTAGCCATAATGACGATTTTTAATGGCCCACATCGTCTTCGAATGAATTTTTTACTGCGAAAATCGATCTTGAATATGTTTTATCATTTGCTTTTAAGCGGGAAAAAATTTGACTTTCTTTTACATGCAGCTCTAGAAAATGAGTTTTATTGCAGTTTACCGATCACATTGTCTGCATCGATGTATAAAATTTCTGCTGAGCAGTGATCCTTATCAGAGCGTGATAAATATTTTTCCCGTTGCGTAACTGAATTCTTTAATCTCTTTATCTCACTAAGCCAACACTTCTGATTGTGCCGATGGCAGTTCATGTTTATCATGCGTGTCAAACTAAACAAGTTTATATACTGTGTATCCAACTCTGCGGGAGGCCTGCAATAAATATCAAAAAGTACCGTTATAAACCGTGTTAGCTACCGTGTTAGCTACCATATTACCGCAGTCAAAAGTGAGAGGAAAATAAAGTTGTTGTGCTTAAAACCTGATACAATCCATGGATAAAATTTATAAATGTTGGTTGGGGAAAATTTGGGGTCCAAACCAAAACCGTGTTATATCCGAATTCGTGCTGTAACGAATCGTGCTATAACGAGGTCCGGGTGTATACTCAATTAACACTTTTTCTCTAACATATCCCACCTGATTGTTTCTTCTCTGTTTCTTCTTTAGATGCTAAAACTTTCTTAAGATGATCCAGTTCTTCTTTCTGGCTCTCTATCTTCTTCCTGAAAAAAACATGTACGTCATAATGTGTTACCATGGTGATATGGTCTTACTATGCTATCAAACAAGATGTTGTTTTAGTCCATTTTCAGACTTAACCAATTTTTCTTTGATATCAAATCTCCAATTTTGTTGTATCTGCTTCAACCCTTGTCCTGCTGAATATTTTAATTTGCCACACCCACTACTGATTATCAACCAATCAGATTACTTGATGCAAATCATTGCAGCAAATTAACAATCTGAATGGCAAACAATGTAGATCCTGATCAGATGGCTTCAACAGAAGCCATCTGATCTGGATCTTCATTGTTTGGAAAATAAGGGATATCCGGGCTCAGCAGGACAAGGGTTAAGCATGGCACGATATAGTAGTCTGAATTTCATAATGTAGTTTTCAGTCTCTTTTGTCTGTCTGTCTGTCTGTCTTTCTGTCAACCCGTAACCCAAATGTTCAAGACCATTTCTCAAGAACTACAATCACATGCACCCCATAGCCTAAAGCAGACTTTAGTGTAGTTTATATTTTTTTTTGTCTTTTGGGATCATCGATCCCATTGTGGAATTATGAAAATATTTGAGGGTCACTGATGAAGCCAAATTGGCCGAAACTAGCTAGTCTGACCCAGAAAACATGTACACTCCATATTTTCCAGTTCTGTGGTGTATTCCTTGCTTCCAAAGGATAACCCTTTCTAGAACATATTTATTGAATTTTATGGGTGACATTTATACAGTCTTTCAAAATTAGCTTGATAAAAAACATAACACCTCTGCCTTACCCAATCATTACGGCCCCCGCCCATAGGGGCTTGAAGAAATATATGGGCTGCATGATGCTTCCACGCAGAGCTGAATCCGGCCCGCACACTAGTACTGGTAAACCGCTAAGAGGATCTAAGCCTGTCCAGGAACCACGGTGCGTGGCGGACCGTCCATGCTAATAAACCCTATTGGTTTCATTGGGCGACAGGGCTTGAGGTGTCATTTCATCTCAATGTCGGGTAAAAGTCCCACAAAATTGGAAGCAACGTCTCCAAAATGACCTTTACAGTGTTGACGGGGACGTTAAACCTCAATTCAAACAAACAAAACAATTACCCAACCATTCCAAATAAGAGAGCAATACTTCTTTACCAGACCAGTTTTATCATTATGCATTCATCCTGCAAAACTGGAGTGTATGTAATGTACACCTGCGAGTAATGGTCAGATGTGACCGATCGCAGTATCAGTAGAAAGAAAGAAAGACATCCATAAATTTTGACATGGACTCCTGCTATATACAAGGCGGGAGATTCCATTCAGTATAAAATGGGTTAAAAAACTTACTTCTGAGAAGCAGTGGTACTCTCGCTATCTTTCTCTTTAGCTCTCAACTTCTTAATAATTGTGTTACTCTGGAGTTGAGACTTGGACAACTTTTCACCTACAAACAGAAGCAAAGCACTGACAGAACTGGTGAGTCAATTGTCTCTGAGCTAGGAAAATACAGTCGAACTTCAATGGCTCGAACACCTGTGGGACCATGAAAATCTGTTCGAGACAGGGGTAGTTCGAGCCACTGAGGGTTACTGCCAGGAGGCATATTGGGGCTAATTTTGGGACATCTTTTCGGTGTTCTATAATAAAAATGTATGCTGTGTGTACTCATTAGAATCGCCTCATAGAGGCGATTCTAAGGAGTGCACACAGCATACATTTACAAGAGAATAGAACATTTCCTCAATTACCCTCACTTTTTCTTATGTGGAGAAATTCCCTCGGGACACAAGAACGGGTTCGACTCAGCCATGGTAAACGAGCCATCGGTGTTAGAGCCATGGAAGTTCTACTGTAGTCCTAAACAGAGAACTAGATGGATTTAACCCTTAAACTCTTGCATTTTATGCACACAGTGTAGAACCTGATTTTATTCTGCAGAATACTGCATCTGATCTGGGTCTACACTTTTTGCCTAACCTATATTTTATGCAAACAGTGTAGACCCTTAACAGATGCTACAGAATACAGTAGCTGATCTGGATGTACAGTTTGCCTAACCAAACATGTGTCAAGTTTAGATTTTACAAATACAGTCGAACTTTGATGGCTCATTTGCCATGGCTGAGACGAACCCATTTTTGAGCCCCTAGGGAAGTTCTCTACATAAGAAATGGTGCGAGATAATTAAGGAGATTTTTGTCTTTTATCTTGCAAATGTATGCTGTGTGTACTCATTAGAATCGCCTCGATGAGGCGATTCTAATGAGTACACACAGCATACATTTTCATTACAGAACACCGAAAATATGTCCAAAAGTATCTCGTTATGCCTCCTGGAAGTAATCTCAGTGGCTCGAACACCCCGTCTCGAACAAATTTTCATGGTCTCGAAGGGGTTCGAGCCATCGAAGTTAGACTGTAAAACTCTTTACAGAACACTCTTGATGTCACAAGGACAATAATAGTGTGCCTATAAAAAACCGTTACCTGAATTTCTTGCAAATCAGTGATAGTCACATGGACGCTGGTATTGTAAAGCCACTGTGCTTAGTAACTTCAGATTGTGTGACAAATGATCATCTCCAAAATCACACAGCTACAGTTATAGGCAATGTTTTCTACTCTAAGGTACAGACCCCATTAGCCACATTGCAGGTGTATGTAATGAAGGATGAAGTACTTCCTCAAATATCACATGACAGCCCAGGACTATAACCTAAAGGTCAAAACAAGGATTAAGTCATCTAATGTTTGTGCATTTTCTTCATTATTATCTTAACAGCGGGACTGCAGGTTTTGCAAACTATTAAAATATATCATATCTTTCAACCCTAGACTTGTTTTCCAGTTTTTATTGTGCATTTTCTTCATTATTATCTTAACAGCGGGACTGCAGGTTTTGCAAACTATTAAAATATATCATATCTTTCAACCCTAGACTTGTTTTCCATTTTTTATTGTACATTTATTTCATTATAATCTGCAGGTTTTGCAAACTTGAAATACAGTAAAATTCCGCTATTAAGAGCACCAAAAATTGAGACTAATTCTGTTTTAAAAAGCTTATTTAGAAAGTTTCAGTTATTCTTTCTTTGTTGTTTCTGCAAACAGTGTTGTGTGGTCAGAGACTACCTTTGGAACTGTTCAAAAGTGGTCTTTTAGACCACTTTTGAACAGTCCCAAAGGTGGTCTGAATATAAGAATTTTACTTGATATCTATCTTTATAACCCCAGACCTGTTTTTTTATCTATATTTTGGGGGCATTGATTGTACAAAAGCAATGTTTACAGCACAGCCACTAGTATATTACATAGAGAAAAGTGGGGTTTACGGAGATGTACATTATCTGCCTTATTTTCGCTCAAAAACATAGATTGTGGGTACTCGTTAGAACCGCCTCATTGAGGCAATTCTAACGAGAACCCACAATCAATGTTGAAAGCAGAAATAAGAAAGATATTATCAGTTTTATCCAAAAATTGTCACTTCTGACACCATGTTGCATGCCATTATTTCACACGGACATGTTTTCCTAATGCATTGTACAAAAGCAATGTCTACACCACAGCCATTAGGATAACAAATATCTCTACCTTCCTGTAGGCCCGACTTTCAGATGAGTCTTTAAACCGAGGTCCCATCTCCGTATGACCTTAGCTGTTGGTGGGACATAAAATTCAAACACTCACTCACTCACCTTCCTGTAAGAGACCCTGTATTTGTTCTTCCTTTTCTTCTAGTAGCTGGTGTAGACTCGTATCAGCTGCCTTCTTAGCCAGCTCAGTCTGTGCTCCCTGAAGTTGTTTCTTATACTGGTCTTTCTCCTGAAGTTATATAATAATATAATGTTATTAATCAAGTAATTTCATACTGGCCCAGTTACAGGTCCGAGGTTTGCTGTATTGGCCCAAGGCCAAAGAAAATACAAGATAATAACTGGTGAATGTTTATACACATCAGCTTCTTTTTAACGCTGTTCATTGCAACATGGTTTTAGACATAACACGATTTGAACACGAGTCTCAAAAATATGATCAATTAATGGAAAATGGTGATCAACTACGTGATCATCTCCCTTAACCCTTTTTGTACCAATTGGAATCTCCCTTCTTATATTATATTTTCCATCAATTGATCGTATTTTTGAGACTCATGTTCAAATCAAATATATATAGCAGGAGTCCATTTCGAAATTTAGGCGTGAAAGGTTGTGTTATCTTTGAAATTTATTTGGAAAATAGATGAACTTGTTGCAAATAGTGTAGGCCTGATCAGATGCCGCATTCTGAAAAACCCAGCAAAACTGTGCATTATTTTGTCAAAAAAGCTACAAGATGCAAAATAAATGAGTTTTAGGACATTTGCACATGGTTAACACTCAAATCAGTCCTCTCAGGACATGACTTCTTTTTTTTTATAAATTTATGTATGTCCATACTTATTCTGTAAAACCGCTTTTCTGAAATCAAGTGACTGTGAGTGAAAAACACAATAACAAACAAGCAGACAATGTCCCAAAATACAGAGTCCTTTTTATGTATAGAAGTAATGAAGCCTTAACCCATAAAATGCCAATCACAACAATTGTTGTCTGCTTTGTCGTCTGCTGGTACTTTAAAAAGTCATTTTTGCAAACAGTGTGGATCCAAATCAGACTGCTCCTCTTGGAGCAGTCTGATTTAGGTCCACACTGTTTGCCTGTATGCAAAAATATTTTTTTAAAACATTTGCAAAAAATTCAGCAGACGATATAAGCAGACGACATTTTCAGATATAGTTTTTCTCGTCGAGTGAAGGGTTAAATTTTCTCTGTACTTCCAAAGGATGCCTGGGATTATTCCTGCCTTCAGATTATCATTTCAAATAGTTGTGAAATGAGTTTACCATACCTTCACCGCAGCGGAAACTCTTTTCTCAGCATCAGTGAGTCTCTGTGTGAACTCTGCTGTAAGTTCATTCAGATCTGTCATCTCTGATTCTCTGGCTTCTTCACACTGCTTCAACTGACTGGAATGAAGAAATTAGCATCATTCAACAGCCCCCGCCCATCGGGGCTTGAAGAAATAGATGGGCTGCATGATGCTTCCACGCAGAGCTGAAACCGACCTGCACAGAGTACTGGTAAACCGCTTAGAGGACCTAAACCTCCCCAGGCGATGCGGTTCGAGTCGGCCCGTCAATGCTTATTAACCCTATTGGTTTCATTGGGCGACAGGGCTTGAGGTGTCATTTCATCTCACTGACGGGTAAAAGTCCCACAAAATTGGAAGCAACTTCTCCAAAATGACCTTTACAGTGTTGACCGGGAAGTTAAACCTCAAATCAAACAAGATGTGTTTGTGAAACACGAACATGTCCCCAGGCATGGTCATTTTTTATTCAAAGTTGCTCACAGTTCAAGATTTTTGTTTGTGTGGGAACCCCTTGACACAAGAAACTTACATGCCAAATATGAAAGCTCTATCTTAAACGATTCAAAAGTTATGAACAATAATATTTTTTCTTTAAAGTAGGTCAAGGTCACAGGTAAAAAAAATCTGCATGAATGTAAAGCTCTTGTCACAAGGAACCTACATGCCAAATATTATGGCTCTATCTTAAACGGTTCAAAAGTTATGAACAATTTTATTTTTTCTTTTAACTAGGTCAAAGGTCAAGGTCATGGTCCAAACATTTTCCATGAATGAAAAGCTCTAATCAGAGGGAACCTACATGCCAAATATGAAAGCTCTATCCCAAATGGTTCGAAAGTTATGACCAAAAATGTTTATTTTTTAAGTAGGTCAAAGGTCAAGGTCACAGGTCAAATTTTTGCATGAATGTAAAGAGTTTGTCACAAGGAACCTATATGCTAAATATGAAGGCTGTATCTCAAACGGTTCAAAAAATATGACCAATGTTAATTTTCTTTTATGTAGGTCAAAGATCAAGGTCACAGGTCAATTTTTTTTTTTTTTTTTGCATGAATGTTAAGCTTTTGTCACAAGAAACATACATGCTGAATATGAAGGCTGTATCTCAAACGGTTCAAAACTTATGACCAATGTTAACTTTTTCTTTTATGTAGGTCAAAGGTCAAGGTCACAGGTCAAAATTTTTTGTGTGAATGTAAAGCTCTTGTCACAAGGAACCTACATGCAAAATATGAAGGCTCTATCTCAAACCGTTCAAAAGTTATGACCAAAATGTTATTTTTTTAATTTTAAGTAGGTCAAAGGTCAAGGTCACAGGTCAAATTTTTTGCATGACTGTAAAGCTTTTGTCACAAGGAACATACATGCTAAATATGAAGGCTGTATCTCAAGTGGTTCAAAAGTTATGATCAATTTTATTTTTTTCTTTTAAGTAGGTCAAAGGTCAAGGTCACAGGTCAAATTTTTTTGCATGAATGTGAAGGTCTTGTCACAAGAAACCTTCAGGCCAAATATGAAAGCTCTATCTCAAACGGTTCAAAAGTTATGACCAACGTTAAGTTGTCCACGTACAAACCAACAAACAAACAGACAGGGCAAAAACAATATGTCCCCGCTATCGCTACCGGGACATAAAAAAAAAGCATCATTCAAAGGGAATGAGATACACGTGAAAGATTTTTCTGCCATTTTTCAAATGGAGACAACTTCTGGAACTTCATGATAGCTTTTCTACAGACTCTATCCCAAAGTAAAATGGGTCTACTCTTAAAGGAAAGAATTTGCTCCTTAGGAGCAAATTCTTTCCTTTAAGAGTTGACCCCATTGATATGGGAGACAAAAATACTTTAGCAAGAGTTGCCTCCCCTGAAGGAGTACCCATTCCTCTTAAGCCACAAGTATTTCACAAGGAATTAAATTCTTGCACTCAGATAAGGAAATCTAAGGTTTATCCTCAAATATATGGATCAACCATGGTTTTTCATACATTCACCAGGTCCCAAGGAAGCTGTTTGAACATGAGGCCGCCGAGGGATCCTGCAAATGTTAATGCAATGAATAACCATGGATGATCGTTGTTCTTGCATAACTTACGATTCCAACAGCAAATTTTGACGAAAACGCCCAAAAGCTCCATATGAACTCCATATAAACTCTTCAAATGCAACCGGCGAACCAACATGGCGGCCAGTTCAGAATGTTGTTTACAATGACGTTGTTACGCAGTAAGCATCTGATGTCATCATAGAACCCTAAAAGGCTATGTTCAGGGCGATAACATTACGTCGCTCAACGAAACATAAACAGAGCAAGGCCAGTCTTGTGAAATCAAAAGTTCAAAATCCATGTTCAAACAGCACGCGAATTTCATGATTTGAACATGGTTTTTGCTGTTTGAGCACGGCTTTCAGTCCATTTGACAATGGCTTCAAACAACCATACGCATAGGTATTTATGCAAGAGTGAGAGAGTGAGTTTTAGTTTTACGTCCCACCAACAGCTAAGGTCATACGGAGACGGGACCTCGGTTTAAAGACTCATCCGAAAGTCTGGAGAAGCACGGGATCGATCCTGCGATCCCTGTTTTACAAGGCGAGTAGCGTAACCACTGCACCATGGAGGCTTCTGTATTTATGCAAGAACAGAAGTTCTTATCTTATCCATCTTATCTGATCCCAAAAAGAAAACTACCACACGCGTAGACGTGTTGGTCAATGCATATGTTGTATAGTAATTTGTCCGGGACACAGTGATTCATCAGATTGGCATGCGTGCCTGCTATGACTGTGAATGAAAAAATACGAGTCGTCAGTCTGATCTGCATCTTCACTGCCCAGCAGGCACTCAACTTTGAACTAACGTTGAAACAACGTTGAAAACGTTGTTTCAACGTTAGTCCAACGTTGAGTCAACGTCTTGTGCCTGCAGGGTGTGCACTCAGTCTCTAGGGATGGATGGGAACCTAGTTATCTTTTATGTGGCCGGTGGGGACTTTTATCACTGTATAGATAAGCAGGCTGATTGTGGTCTTTGCTTGCCACATACATGTGAGTTGTGGGAATTACTGTGCTCTGGATTACTTATTTTATATTGCAGCTATTTATTGTGTAACGTAGCTGGCATCATGTTATGTTTTCGTGTGCAATGTCATCTATGTCTACTGTTTATAATATCATGAAGAAGCCGTGATGGCGAAAAATATCATGAAGAAGCGGTGATGGCGAAAAGTTGATGTTAATTAATGATAAAGATTATTTTGTGTTGATTTACTATAGCTACAAAATTATGAATAGGGGAAAAAATCCTTTCATTTAAGAGTAGCCCCAAAAACTTGCAATTGAAATGCTAATATTAACGCAGTTTCTCTTTATTACAAATATTTTACAATGTCATGAGTGATGAGCACTACACTACACCTATGTTCCGCCTGCTCACACATTACTGGATAGCACTAACGGACGATGAACGGATAATAAAAATAAGAATTAAATTATATCCCTTGCTGTCCGGTTGTAAAAATTGAAACTCGAGCTCTCTGAAGCATCCACAATCTTGGTATTAAATGCATAAAACGCACAATGACAGTACGACAACCCAACATGTACAGGACAAGGAACAAACGAGTAACGTTTGAACCATACAAGTAACGGATGTACACTGGATTAAAGTACACGCACGAATAAAGGATAAAACGGACTGAGAAAGTATGCTCATTCAGTGTATGGTATAGGTTAAGTAGAGGGCTGGTTGAGAATTGGGTCTACCGGATACCAACGGACACCAATGACGGGCAAACAAGTACAGTACACGAAAGGAACGATAAGCGGACGAAACAGAAAGCTAACGTACATCCACCGGATGCCCTTGTCCGTTCGTGTCCGTTCCAAGTTTTGAACATGCTCAAAACTTTTCACCAGACGTAACGGACATGAACAGAAGTCGATGTACATAGAAGGGACTCACCGGATGAGAAACGAACTTGAAACGGATGCAAACGGAATTTAATTTTTTATCATCCTTTTAACATCCATTAGTGCTATCCGGTGATGTGTTAAGATTACTGCTATAATGTAGCTAGATTTGTTTGGGGAATTACCAGTTTGGCAAGTATGTTACATGGTGCTAGCAAGGACCTGACCTGTTTTATACAACAAGACTTCAATCAGGCTGTTCACATTTCTGGATAACTCACTTTCATGCTTATAAACCCTATTGGTTTCATTGGGCGGCAGGGCTTGAGAAGTCATTTCATCTCACTGTCGGGTAAAAGTCCCACAAAATTGGAAGCAACGTCTCCAAAATGACCTTTACAGTGTTGACGGGGACATTAAACCTCAAATCAAACAAACAAACTCACTTTCTAAGAATACTGTTGGCCTCAACATGATCACAATTTTCTTTACTCAGTTGCAGCAACTTGTCTTCTCTTGCTTGTAGAACCTCGGCCATTTCGGCCAACTTCTGCAATAATAAAAAATATAAAATATATTGCAATGGTATAGACAAGTAACCACATTCATGCTTCTTGAAAAAACAAACTGCATCAGTTTAACCCTTAAGACACCGAGAAAAACTACATCTGAAAATGTTGTCTGCTTATGTCGTCTGCTGATTTATTTTGCAAACTTTTTAAATATATTAGAAGTGATAAAATTATCATTTAACCCTTAAGACGCCGAGAAAAACTACACCTGAAAATGTCATCTGCTTATGTCGTCTGCTGATTTTTTTTTAGAAAACTTTTCAAAAATATTTTTGCATACAAGCCAACAGTGTGGGCCCAGATCAGACTGCTCCTACAGGAGCAGTCTGATCTGGGTCCACACTGTTTGCAAAAATTACTTTGAAGGTACCCGGCAGACGGCAAAGCAGATGACATTTGTCATGATTGGCATTTTATGGGTTAAAATATTCCATAATGATCCTAAGTATAGGGACAGACAGGCCTAAGCAAACTGTGCAGACCCAGATCAGCAGTCTGATCAGGATCTACACTGCTTACCATTCCATCTACACCATTAAGACTCCTTGCTGGATTGTGAAACAAATTTGTTAAAATTTTAGGAGAATTACAGCATGTCCTCAAGGTGTCCTAAGTTTTAGGATTTTTACCGTATGCTGTGTATAATCAGGCTTCTTGACAAAACTGCTTAATGTGTGTGTGAATTCGGGTTTAAGGTCGCTTTCAACAATTTTTCAGTCATATCACGAGGGTGTCTGGTTGCGACAGGGAACTCAATGCTCACTTTTATAGTGCTGCCTCACTGAAGTATCATGTCCCAGACACATTACATGATACCACACCCAGTCACATTATCCTGACACTGGGTCGACCAGTCCTAGCTCTACCCTGTAAATCTGAGTGCCAAGCGAGCAGCAGCTAGTACCATTTTTAACGACTTTGGTATGTCGCGGCCCGGGATTGAACCCGTGACCTCCCATTCCCCGGAGGGGACACTCTACCAACTGAGCTATCGGGGCCAGTCAAAACTGCTTAAGTTTAACCCTTTTTGTACCAAATGGAATCTTCCTCCTCATTTATGGCAGGTGTCCATTTCGAAACTTAGGGCTAACAGGTTGTGTTATCTTTAACATTTATTTGGAAAATAGCTAAACTTATTGCAAATAGTGTAGGCCCTGATCAGACGCTGCACTGTTTCCCAGGGTACCTGTTTTGGGGTTTCCAGTACAAAATGGTAAACTGTTTGCAAAAAGTTCAGCCATTTTCCAAATAAATTTTGAAGATAGCACAACCTGACACCTCTAAACTTTGAAATGCACTCCAGCTATATATAAGGAGGAAGATTCCATTGGGTACAAAAAGGGAAGATTCCATTTGGTACAAAAAGGGTTAAAGTACTGTCGAACTTCAACAGCTCAAATGCTCTTGGGAGAATGAGAATTGGTTGTAGCTGAAGAAACTGTTTTGTTTGTTTGTTTTGGAGTTTTACGGCCCAGTCAACACTATTTAGGTCATTTTTGAGCCGGTCAGTTTACCTATCCACACTTTTCCTGGGCAGGCTTATAGGTAAGCGGTTAACCAGTACAGTGCACATTCTTTCGCCAGAAACTGACAACTGCCCTTCTTGAATCATCGGAAGGGAGAGAATGACTGTAGAAAAGATTTCATGATCAATCTCCACGAAAGAATGTTGCCGACCCCGGCGGGAGTCGAACCCGCGTCCTCCTGATCACCAGTCAGACGCGCATCCGACTGATCCACTGAGGCCTTCCTACATCATAGTGTAGATTATATTTTCTTGAGGCCGGCACTGAAGATACTGTAAAAACCCTAAAAATTCGGACACAGTGAGGACTTGCTATAATTCTCATAAAATTTTAAAAAAGTTTCAAGATCCAGCAAGGAGTCCAGAAGGTGCTGACTGAATAGCAAACAGTGTAGACCCTGATCAGACTGCTCCTTAGGTCTGCACAGTTTGATTAGCACTATTTGTCTCAATACTTAGGATCATTATGGTATATTTATTCCTCCACAGAATGTGCTGTCAATGTATGAAGACTACAGTCCCTCAAAATATCTAACAATTTATTTAACTCTTATCATGCTTTTCACGACAACCCCTATCTTTGGAAACAGTGTAGATCCAGATCAGATGGCTTCTAAAGAAGCCATCTGATCAGGATCTACACTGTTCGGCATTCAGTTTATGAATTTGTAGCAATAAATTGCATCAAGTAATTTGATTGGTTGATAGACAGAAATGGGTGTGGCTTAAATGAATATTCAGGAAGAGAAGGGTTAAACATTTTTTTATTTTGTCTTGCAGGTTATATACACTACCATTTACCCTCACATTTCCTATTATAGCTATTATAACAATTTTCCAGTCCCATAATATAGAATGATCCTATTAAAGTATTGGGACAGATAGGCCAAAGAAAATGGTACAAACCCAGATCAGACTGCTCCTGAAGGACATTTTAACCCTTGTCCTGCTGATCCCGGATATGTCTTATCTTTCAAACAATGAAGATCCAGATCAGATGGCTTCTGAAGAAGCCATCTGATCAGGATCTACATTGTTTGTCATTCAGTTTATGAATTTGTTGCAATAATTTGCATCAAGTAATCTGATTGGTTGATAATCGGTAGTGGGTGTGGCATATATGAATATTCAGCAGGACAAGGGTTAACACCCAATATACATAAACCTCTTTATAACAATTTTTGGAGATAAAGGGGAGAAGATGAATTCGAAAAATATAGTAGTAAAACAAAGCTCTCATTAAATCAAAGAACAAAATTTTTCGATGTAACACTTACAGTAGTGTTACATCAAACAATTCCATTCTTTGTATTTTAGCAAAAAGAAATTTTGTCTTAGATATAACCATAAACAGATTGTGGTGTATCTACCATAATGAAACTAAATATTGGGACAGATAGGCCTCAAGTTCAAACAACAGATGCTTGCATAAAAGTTGCCATTTGTAGATGCAAGCTTGTACTAAGTATCTTTAATAAAACTGTTATAGTTCTTGAGACATGAGTAAACACTAAGGTTGACCCAATAGATCAAAAGTCTCTGAAGCAAGAAATGTAGGTCAAGGTCAAATATGGATGCTTGCATCATCCTGGTCATTCCTAGATGCAAGTTTGTATCAATTATCATTAATGAAGCTCTTATGGTTCTTGCAAAATGAACTTGACTATTTATGTGAATGCTAGTTTTGACACAATTATGTCAATAAATAACGAAGTCAGTGAATCACAAACTGCAGGCAAGGTCAAAAATGGATGCTTGTTTGAAACTTGCCATCCTTCAATACAAGTTTGTATCAAGTACCATTACTGAAGCTCTTATAGTTCTTGAAAAATGAACTTGACCATTTGGGTGAATGCAAAGGTGGTCCCAAATTTCACAAAGTCTGTGAACCATGAAATGTAGGTCAAGGTCAAATATGGATGCTTCCATTAAACTTGCCATCCCTAGATACAGGTTTGTATCCGGTAGCATTAATCAAGTTCTAATGTTTCTTGAGAAATAGACTTGACCATTTGGGTTAACCCTAGAGTGGTTGCAAATTTTCACAAAGTCAGTGAACCATGAAATGTAGGTCAAGGTCAAATATGGAAGCTTCCATTAAACTTGCCATCCCTAGATACAGGTTTGTACCAGGTAACATTAATCAAGCTTTAATAGTTTTTGAGAAATAAACTTGATCATTTGAAAATTTTCAGAAACTGAAGTCAGTTAACCATGAAATGTAGGTCAAGGTCAAACATGGATGCTTGCATTAAAGTTGGCATCCCTAGATATAAGTTTGAACCAAGTATCGCTAATGAAGCTCTAATAGTTCTTGAGAAATAAACTTGACCATTTGGGTGAATGCTAGGGTGGTCGCAGATGTTGATGGTTTGACGAATGGATGGATGAACAGATGGAAATTCAGACTCCGACAAATTTCTCTGATTGAGACAAAATTTTGATCCATCACAGAAAACTTATTTTTGTGAATGGGTAATAAGTAAACTGATTAACCCATTGTATACTGGTGGACTCTTCTATTGTTTTATGGTGGACAAGTCCATTTGTCTACATTTTTTTTTTTTATTATTTTGATGGAAAATCCAGTCTACAAACATCTATGACCCTGATCACATGCCATATTATATGTATGTGCCATCTGATCTGGGTTTGCACTATTTGCCCATATCCCTTTTATGGCTTCCCAGATAAAAAAGGGATTATCAGCACTAGGGTAACAGCAGACAAAAAATACGGAGAAATTCCACTAAAAAGACCACCTAATATTAAGACCAAGTCTGCTTTAAAAGGTTGCAGTACTTCTTTCTTTGTGTTTTCTGCATACAGTGTCCTCTGGTCAGAGACCACCTTTGGGACTGTTCAAAAGTGGTCTTGAAGACCACTTTTGAACAGTCCAAAAGGTGGTCTTAACACAGGAATTTTACTGTATACTGACAAAAAAGAATAGAAATTATACTATCTCTTGATGCTGTAGTATTCAGACAAAATTCACTCTACTGAGGTGAATGGCCTGGAAAATTAGTGATTATCATGTGCAATACCGGAGTGAGTAAACTGACATTACTAAAGTGATACAGTTCTGGTGTAAAAGACATCTATCTCTTAGGCCATTGGCAGCAAAAGAGTGTAAATAAAAATGCCTCACCTGGATCTACTCGCAATAATTTCCCACTTATTTCTGTCTAAATGTTGACTCATTTTCTACTGAAGGACTTTTACGCCTTATACATGGCATGGCATGAGTCCATTTCCAAATTTAGGGGTGTCCAGATAGGTTTGTTTTTGGAAAAAGGTTAACTTTCTGCAAACAGTTCACGGCCATTATCAGACGCCGAAGAACATTACAAATCTGCTGGAGGTGTGTGGCTGACGACTCGAATTGGTTGCGCTGTGGTCTTGCTCATTGTGACTCATAGAGAATAATTCCTTTGTTGTTCCCCAAGAGAAGAGTTCCAAGAAGAGGACCAGGGAGAACGCTTCGGAAGAGAAGCCATCTAAGAAGAGGAAGACGCTCGAGTTACCTGCACAGATCCAACCGACCTATAAGGAAGCCAGAAGAATCCTATCGAGGCTTAGGGAAATGAAGGTTCGAACACCAGCGCGACACCCGAAAAAATGGGATACGCCGGTGGCAAACCACTTCAACCTAACAGACCATGCCCTCAGACACATGAGATTTCAAATTATTGAAATTTTATCATCAGACCCTGATGACCATAGGAGTACAAACCCCCGAACAATCAAGGAATTGTACTGGATCTATCAGCTACACACTCTCTGACCGGTCGGGATTAATGTTCAGGGATAGAGACAGGAAATTTTCAGCCATGCACCTTTAACATTACAAATCTGAATCAACCCCCATGACTCCCATCATGTTTCAGCTTGGTTCGGGAGGAGATGTCAAATGAAGCCACCATAGCGGCCACCTTGAAAATCCAAATGGAACGATTTTATCAAATCTAAATCTCTATGTCGCCCTTATGTCTGCATCAACATGCTGCTCGATCTGACCTTAGATTAAACTAGAAATGCGTCCATAGGACACGGATGCCCCCGCCTGAAATATGTCTTTGTTCGTATTCATCTATAGAAAGTTATTGACCGTGTTTAAGTTTTGGACCCTTTTTATGCCATTTGACCTCTAAGTATGACCTTGACCTTGGAGGTACGGATCTGGGTTTGCACGTGACATATTGTCTCATGATGGTTAACATTTCTTCAAAATAATTTCAAAATCCATCCAGAAATAAGTAAGTTATTGGCTGCGTTTAAGTTTCGGACCCTTTTTTTTACCTTTGACCTCTAAGTATGACCTTGACCTTGGAAGTACGGACCTGGGTTTTGCATGTAACAAATCGTCTCATGATGGTTAACATTTCTTCAAAGTAATTTAAAAATCCATCCAGAAATAAGAAAGTTATTGGCTGCGTTTAAGTTTTGGACCCTTTTTTTGACTTTTGACCTCTAAGTATGACCTTGACCTTGGAGGTACGGACCTGGATTTTGCATGTGACACATCGTCTCATGATGGTTAACATTTCTACAAAGTAATTTCAAAATCCATCCAGAAATAAGAAAGTTATTGGCTGCATTTAAGTTTCGGACACTTTATTTGACCTTTGACCTCTAAGTATGACCTTGACCTTGGAGGTATGGACCTGGGTTTTGCACGTGACACGTGGTCTCTTGATGGTTAACATTTCTGCCCAGTAATTTTAAAATCCATCAAGAAATAAAGAAGTTATTGGCTGCGTTTAAGTTTTGGACGCACGGATGGACGAACAGACGGACGGACAGGGGCAACGCTATATGCCCTTTCCACCATTCTTCGAATGGCGGGGGCATAAAAAGAGATGTTGTTTGAAGAATTTCAAGATGGCTGCTATATAGGAACGGAACAATTTTAGCAAATCTGAATCTCCATGTTGCACCATTGCCTCCCATCAAGTTTCAGCTCGATCGGAGCTTTGCTTCGGGAGATGTCGTTTGAAGAATTTCAAGACGGCCTAAATGGCAGCCATCTTGGATATTGGAATGTAACAAATTTAGCAAATCAGAATCTTCATGACAACCCGATGCCTCCCATTAAGTTTCAGCTTGATCCGACCTTTAGTTTGAAAGGAGATTCCTTTCAAGAATTTAAAGATGGCCACCATGGGAAATCAGAATATAAGAATCTTATATGGGTGTGAGGGTTGGATGGAAAAATCCGTCCCGAGGGACACTGTCCGGCATCACGAGGCTTGCCGAGTGATGCCGGACAGTGATCCCGAGGGACGGATTTTTCTATTCACCCCTCACACCCATATAGGATTCTTTTTCTTGCATACCATCCATTTCTATTGCGAATTTTTAATGCTGCTGTCACTTCGGTTACCGACCTCCGCCATTTTGTGATGACACAACAGTAATGTTTAGTGATGTCAAGCATGAAGACGCCGCACTTGAGGTTGTAATCAACCAGTGCATTTATCAAACACGCGATTATAATTGATTTGGGGTCGGAACACCAGGGTCAGAACATAAATTTCTATCCCAGGGTAAAATCACAGATTTCCTTGTCTGGTGTGCAAAAATGTATTGTCTTTAGCAAATGTTGCCCAGATGCCTCCCATCAAATTCCAGCTCAATCCAACATTTGATGATGTTTGAAAAACTTCAAGATGGCCGCCATGGTGGCCATCCTGGATATCTGAACAAAAGATTATAGCGATATCTGAATTTCCATGTCACCCCGAAGCCTCCAGTGAAGTTTTGGCTCAATTATACTTTTGTTCGGAAGATGTTAAAAGAATTTCAAGATGGCTGCCATCTTGGATATCAGAATGATATGATTTTAGCATTTCTGAAATCTCTGTGTTGCCCCAATGCCTCCGATTAACTATCAATCCAACCTGCAATTCTTGAGGAGAATTTGAAAATGTGAAACACTAAAGACAGAAGACAACTAGAGAAAGTGTCCATAGGACACGGATGCCCCCGCCAAATGCCATTCATAAAAAATATTACAAATGTACTTCAAATCAATCATAAAAGATATGCAAGGGCAGATAATCAAAAAACCAAAAATGCAAGAGTTGTCTTCCTTGTTCATGACACACTGTCTCAAGTGTGATGAATGCACCTGTGAAGTTTCATGCATATATTCCATACGGTTTAGGAGGTATGGCCCGGACACGGTTTACTATATGGTACTAAGTCAAGGGCAGATAATTCAAAAACCAAAAATGCAAGAGTTGTCTTCCTTGTTCATGACACATTGTCTCAGTGTGATGAATGCACCTGTGAAGTTTCATGAATATATTCCATACGGTTTAGGAGTTATGGCCCGGACACAATGTCGGGACGGACGGATGGACAAACGAACGGACGGACAGGGGTAAAACTTAAAGCCCTTCCGCTATTCTCCGAATAGGCGGGGGCATAACAACACTGAACAGGCCTCGGAAAATGCTGACCTGGAGCTAACCAGGCGAGCTAATAAGGGAAACAAAAACATTTTTGAAAGAGTTGCCTTCCCTGAAGGGGTATTCATTTCCCTTTAACCCATTTATGCTGTAAACCCCAAAACAGGTCATTTCCAAACAGTGCAGGCCAAGATCAGACTATTCTGGGGCATCTGATCAAAGCCTTCAGTGTTTGCACAAGTTCAGACATTTTTAAATCACTGTTTGCACAAGTTCAGACATTTTTAAATCACTGTTTGCACAAGTTCAGACATTTTTAAATCAATTTCTAAAATCATCGCAACCTGATACCCTTAAATTTCAAAATAGACTCCTGGGGCCAGTTGTTCAAAACATTGTTAGCTTAACAAGCTCGTTAGTGGTCATATTGTTACCTGTTCTAGCAAGTACAATATCGAAAATTTTGGTATTTTTGCTGAAAATATGTGAGCAGCTTTTGCATTCTGCAAAAGCTGCTCACATTTTTTCAGCAAAAAATTTAGCATATTTGCCATATTTAAAGATGAAAGTTTAAGCGATACGTTTGCTAACAACATTGTTAGTTTTGAACAATAAGAAAGAAGATTCCACTCAGTACAAAATGGGTAAAAAAAGATGAAGAGGTGTAAAGAATCTGATACACGCCACAACGCTAGAGGAGGCAAGTGGTCCTTATCATAATGATGCTAAGTATTGCTACAGATAGGCCTAAGCAAACAGTGCAGACCCAAATAGGAGCAGTCTGATCAGGGTCTACACTGTTTACCAATTCTGTTTGCACCTTTCGGACTCCTTGCTGGATCATGAAACAAAATTGTTAAAATTTTAGGATAATGATAGCAAATCCCTAAGATGTCCAAAGTTTTAGGATTTTTACAGTATAAGGACAGCAATATGGTTGCATTTGTAGCTTCATAGATACAAGTATGGGTTTTCAGAAAAGTTTTAACCAAAACACCAATTAACCCTTATCTTGCTGTTCACGACAACCCCTATCTTTGGAAACAGTGCAGATCCAGATCAGATGGAAGCCATCTGATCAGGATCTACACTGTTAAGCATTCAGTGTATGAATTTGTAGCAATAAATTACATCAAGTAATTTGATTGGCTGATAGACAGAAATGGTTGGGGCTAAACTGAATATTCAGCAAGAGAAGGGCTAACCAAAACACCAATTAAAATTATGTAAAGCCTGATGCAGACTAACTGCAACAACTATTCCTTTAACCCTTATCTTGCTGAATATTCATTTAAGCCACACCCATTTCTGTCTATCAACCAATCAAATTACTTGATGCAATTTATTGCTACAAATTCATAAACTGTATGCCAAACAGTGTAGATCCTGATCAGATGGCTTCTTCATCCATCTGATCTGGACCTACACTGTTTGAAAAGATAAGGGTTGTCGTGAACAGCTAGATAAGGGTTAACTAATACAAGTCAGCTAAAAAGTAGAAGAAATATGTGATCCAGTGGGCTGGGGTATTAGATATAAAAGATATTAACACTTCAACTGCTAATCAAGACATTTGCAGATGTCATTTTCTAATATATTTCTTCTTATCTAACAGATAAAATAAGAATTGATGTGATATGTGAATCTTCTGCTGGGCAGATGTTTCATATCTTTATTTAATTATTCATTTATCTTTTTTTGGGCCCCCGCCTTGAAGAAATAGATGGGCTGCATGATGCTTCCACGCAGAGCTGAATCCGACCACACACAAGTACTGGTAAACCGCTTAGATGATCTAAGCCTGCCCAGGCAAAATGGTGCAAGTCGAACCCTCCATTCTTATAAACCCTATTGGTTTCATCAGGCGACAGGGCTTGAGATGTCATTTCATCACAATACCAGGTAAAAGTCCCACAAAATTGGAAGCAATGTCTCCAAAATGACCTATACAATGTTGATGGAGATGTTAAACCTCAAACAAACAAACAAATCATTTGTCATTTTTGTAAATTAATCTAAAATATAGACATGACAAAAACACGCCTATATATTTTGGACCATGTCAAACCCCACTGTTATATAGTAAAACTGGGATTACCGAGGTAAACCAGTGCTTCAGCTGAAGTGCACGACCCGCCGGATGCTTTTAGCTTCATGAGTGTTACTATATATGGGTATGGCGGCCATTTTGGTCATGTAACCTGGACCTAAAACGGTGCCCCCAATAAATGCGCCATATCGTTAGGAACAAAAATATATCTTATACTTTAGTACTGTATTCTGAATCGTTAGCAGGATAAAATGCATTCTCACTTTTCAAATACAAAAGCATATGTGTCAAAGTTTGACCTAGGCACAAAGAAGGTCAAGGTCAACCCAGGATCAACATTTTAGCAATTTATGATGGACCTACGTCCCAGATGCTATTTATCAAGTTTCTTGGAAATCTGCCCAGTGGTTCTGGAGAAGACTATTTTTGAAGGGTTTTTACCATATATGGCTTGGTGGCCATTTTGGTCATGTGACCTGGACCCCATGAGCAAATTTTGGTTTCCCCCATCCCATAGAGGCTCCATATGAAATTTGACTTCAATCAGCCCAACGGTTTCCGAGGAGAAGCGGTCCGAAAATTTTCACATTTTTCCCCTCTGCGAGGCTATACTAAATGGAATGTAATATTTCGCAAGTTCATTGGTTAGATCTCATTGATATCTATCAGTATGCCAAAAATTGTTTAAATATTCCAAGCGGTTAAGTCACTATCACCAATTTTCACAAACAGGTTACGGACGGACAGACAGACAGACGGACCATATATGGCTTGGCGGCCATTTTGGTCATGTGACCTGGACCCCATGAGCAAATTTTGGTTTCCCCCATCCCATACAGGCTCCATATGAAATTTGACTTCAATCGGCCCAACAGTTTCCGAGGAGAAGCAGTTCGAAAATTTTCACATTTTTCGCCTCGGCGAGGCTATACTAAACGGAATGTAATATTTCGCAAGTTCATTGGTTAGATCTCATTGATATCTATCAGTATGCCAAAAATTGTTTAAATATTCCAAGCGGTTAAGTCACTATCACCAATTTTCACAAACAGGTTACGGATGGACAGACAGACTGACAGAATGACAGTGATTTTAGGGCACTCTTAGAAAATCAACCGACTTCAGTCGGTTGCTTTTTCTGCGGGTCGTGCAATGTTATCTCCACATTAGAAGCCTCTGTGGTGTAGTGGTTATGCTACTTGCCTTGTAAACCAGGGTCGCAGGATCAATCCCGGGCTTCTCCAGACTTTCAGATGGGTCTTTAAACCGAGGTCCCGTCTCCTTATGACCTTAGCTGTTTGTGGGACATAAAACTCAAACACTCACTCATATCTCCACATCATAATCTTACTTTCAGCTTGATAGGAGGAGTTATCCGGAAATGAAAATGTATACCAAATTTTCAAAGGGGCATAACACAGTTGATATTTGGAGGATGGTTAACCTCGAAACTTTACGCACATTTCCACATCATAGTCTTACCATCTACCAAGTTTCAGCTTGATTGTATGAAAACTGTAGGAGGAGTTATACGGAAACGAAAATGTTTACCAAAATTTTCAAAGGGGCATAACTCTGTTAATATTTGGTGGACGATTAACCTTGAAACTTTACACATATCTCTTGACCATGGTCTTACTATCTACCAAGTTTCAGCTTGATCGAATGAAAACTGTAATAGGATTATCCGGAAACGAAAAAGTTTACCGACGGAAGAACAGACGGACAGATTGATGCTGACCCCATAACATAATACAACCGTTTTTTTCAAAACCGGTATATAAAAAGGGCTTGACATTTTATGGCTTGACATTTCATGTGTGTGTGTGTGTGTGTGTGTGTGAATTCGGGTTTAACGTCGCTTTCAACAATTTTTCAGTCATATCACGACGGTGTCTGGTTGCGACAGGGAGCTCAATGCTCACGTTTATAGTGCTGCCTCACTGAAGTATCATGTCCCAGACACATTACATGATACCACACCCAGTCACATTATCCTGACACTGGATCGACCAGTCCTAGCTCTACCCCCTAAATCTGAGTGCCAAGCGAGGAGGAGCTAGTACCATTTTTAACGACTTTGGTATGTCGCGGCCCGGGATTGAACCCCAGACCTCCTGTTCCCCAGAGCAGACACTCTACCAACTGAGCTATCAGGGCCGGTGACATTTCATGTAAGGACAAATCTAATTTTCTCTGAAAATATGAAACAAGTGGGCAAAGATGACCCTGATCGCTCACCTGTGGACAAGAAAATCATAAGCGATGTTTAGAAAAAAAAGAAACCATGAACGAAAGCAAGACATGTTTGTTAACTTGATCACACACGAGTGCTGGTAAACCGCTTAGAGGATCTAAGCCTGCCTAGGCAAAGCGGTGCCAGTCGGACCATCCATGCTTTTATGCTCTATTCGTTTCATTGGGCGACATAGCTTGAGATGTCATCTAAATGTTGGGTAAAGTCCCACAAAATTGGAAGCAATGTCTCCAAAATGACCTATACAATGTTGATGGGGACATTAAACCTCAAATCAAATAAACAACACTTGACGGATATAAACATGATCACAGAACCAGGATTACCAACATAGTTGTACATCAGTTGAACCAGTTGAACCCATGGACAGGGTCATATTTAGCCCCAAGGCTATAATTTGAAAATCTTGGTAGAGGTCCACTAGATGAAGCTTCATACCAAATATCAAAGACCTGGGCCTTGTGGTTCTATAATTTGAACAATCTTGGTAGAGGTCCAAAAGATGAAAATTCATATCAAATATCAAAGATCTGAGCCTTCTGGTTTCACACAAGAAGATTTTTAAAGGTTTTACCTATATAAGCAGTAGACTAGATAAGGTGCGTATTTGCTGATAATTGAGGGATAGTTTTCCTTATCTCTCAACAAAAACATATGTTGTGGGTATTCATTTGAACCGCCTCACTGAGGCGGTTCAAATGAATACCCACAACATATGTTTTTGTTGAACAATAAGGAAAATTATCCCTCAATTATCAGCAAATACGCACCTTATCTAGTCTACTGATAAGTCTACGTGAAGCATGTGGGTCCCGGAGTGGGGCCATTTATGGCCCCAAAACTAAAATCAAAACAATCTTGGTAGGGGTCCACATGATGAATCCTGTGACCTAGATGCGAAATGGACCAGAACCATTTGAACAACTCTGAAAGAGGACCAACTAAGAATCATTCCTGTGAGGTTTGGTCAAAATCCGGTAAGTGGTTCAGGAGGAGATGTCATTTGAAGGAATTCTTTACGGATGGACGGAAGCACACACTGATGACGGACGATGGACAAAATGTGATCACAAAAGCTCACCTTGTCACTATGTGACAGGTGAGCTAAAAACAAGATGTGTTTGTGAAACACTGATGCCAGCGCATGTGAAATATGAAAGCCCTGTCACTAACCATTCAAAGGTATGGCTGATGTTCAAGTTTTAAAAAGTAGGTCAAGGTAACAAGGTAAAAAATTATGGGACCACTGGAAAGGTCTTGACACAAGAAATGCACATGCGAAATATTAAAGCCCTATCACTTAACCAATCGAAAGTTATGGCCAATCAAAAGTTATGGCCAATGTTAAGGTTTTTAAAAAGTAGGTCAAACGTCAAGGTCATGAGATAAAAAAATTATGGTTTTGTTTGTTTGTTTGATTTGAGGTTTAACGTCCCCGTCAACACTGTAAAGGTCATTTTGGAGATGTTGCTTCCAATTTTGTGGGACTTTTACCCGACATTGAGATGAAATGACATCTCAAGCCCTGTCGCCCAATGAAACCAATAGGGTTTATTAGCATGGACGGTCCGCCTCGCACCGCGGTTCCTGGACAGGCTTAGATCCTCTAAGCAGTTTACCAGTACTATTGTGTGTGCCGGATTCAGCTCTGCATGGAAGCATCATGCAGCCCATATATTTCTTCAAGCCCCTATGGGCGGGGGCAATTAAAAAATTATGGTACTTATTATAATATTACTAATTATATGAAAAGGACTTGTGACAAGGAATGCACATGTAAAATATGGAAGTCCTGTCACTAGCCAATCAAAGATTAGTCCTGTCACTTACCAATCAAAGGTTATGACCAATGTTAAAGTTTTTTAAAAAATAGGTCAAATGTCAAGGTCAAGGTCACAAGGTCAAAAATTTTGGTAATGCTGGAAATATCTTATGACACAGAATGCACATGTGAAATATGTAAGCCCTAATCGAAAGTTATGGCCAATGTTAAAATTTTTAAAAAGTAGGTCAAATGTCAAGGTCATGGGGTCAAAAATTATGGTTCCACTGGAAAGGTCTTCTGACAAGGAATGCACAAGAAATATAACAGCCATATCAATTACTATTCAAAAGTTATGCCCAATGTTAAGGTTTTTGAAGACAGACAGACAGATGGAAAGGCCAAAAACTATATGGCCCCAAATCTTTGATTCCGGGGGCATAAAAAACAAACTTGAAAATGTCTGCTAGTTGAAAGGTTAATGTTAAGAAAAAAGAACAACAGTTGACAAATGGTTAGCATAAACAAAAGAAAGCATAAGCAAAGCAGACGACACCCAGCCAACCAGCAGTAAGAGTTTCCCACAATGCGAACCTGTTCAAAAGCAGCTGTTAAGTCATGTGACACAGAGTCAGTATCATGTGACACACCATGTGACTCCTCCATTGTGTTGCCTTCCTGAAAAGAACAGTGCATCATGCAGGACACACTTGACCTTATGCAAGATTTATGCTTATTTTAACAGGATGGTAGCATATTCCCTATAGGATAGAGTATCATGCAAATTTCTAAAGCCACATAGAGGATCTTACATGAGTGCTCATATATTATTGAATTTATTAAATGAGTTGAGGAAAAGGGATAAAATGCGAGGCTTTGCCAAGCATTTTATGCCTTTTCCTCAACGAGTTTAATATATTCAATAATACATGAGCACGAATGCAAGATTCTATTTATCATATGACATTTAAAACGAATTTTATTCATAATTGTTTTCTATAAATGTCAATATTCTGCCATTAGTAAACATTAACGACGTCACAGATGTAACGTTATGGGGCGTATCTAAGTAATTTGCATATTTAATCCACTAGTGGATTATCAAATTTATTACATGGTGATATTGCACTCTCAGACGCGACGTCATATGATAAAAGTTGTTAATGCACTAAGTGTATAGATGTGCATGTGATGACGTCTTGTCAATGTCAATGAGAGCCCTTCTGAAAGTCTAGTGATAATAATGTATTTCATATCTCAAGATATTAACCCTTTTTGTACCAAATAGAATCTTCCTCCTTATATATAGCAGGAGTGCAATTAAAAATTTAGGGGTGACAGGTTGTGTTATCTTTAAAATTTATATGGAAAAATGCTGAACTTTTTGCAAATAGTGTAGGCCCTGATCAGACACCGCATGGTGTCTGATCTGGGCCTGCACTTTTTGCCCGAGTACCTGTTTCGGGGTTTCCGGTACTTGTTTGTTTTTTGTTTGATTTTAGGTTTAACGTTCCCGTCAACACTGTAAAGGTCATTTTGGAGACGTTGCTTCCAATTTTGTGGGACTTTTACCCGACATTGAGATGAAATGACATCTCGAGCCCTGTCGCCCAATGAAACCAGTAGGTATTATTAGCATCGACAGTCTGCCTCGCACCGCGGTTCCTGGACAGGCTTAGATCCTCTAGGCGGTTTACCAGTACTAGTGTGCGGGCCGGATTCAGCTCCCCGTGGAAGCATCATGCAACCCATATATTTCTTCAAGCCCCTATGGGCGGGGGCTATTCCGGTACTAAATGGGTTAAATGAAGTATCAATGCTAATTCTGGTATAATTTTTCTTATTTTTCCTTTAACCTTTAACCTGCTGAATATTCAATTAAGCCACACCCATTTCTGACTTTGAACCAATCAGATTACTTATTGCAGTTTATTTCTACATATTCATAAACTGAATGTCCAACAGTGTAGATCCTGATCAGATGGCTTCTTCAGAAGCCATCTGATCTGGATCTACACTGTTTGCAAAAATAGGGCTTGTCGCCTACAGCAGGGTAAAGGTTAAAGGATGTGTTGTAGGTACTTGTTAGAATCACCTCTAACAAGAAATAAGGAAGCCTATCCGTTATTATCCCTCCTCCATTTTGGTGCACTGTGGTACAGTGGTAAAGCATCCGATTTGAGATCGAGAGGTAGCCGGTTCGATCCCCGCAAGTGCCAAGTGCTGTTTCCTTGGGAAAGAGACTTAATCCAAATTGCTTAGTACAGGTTTCTATCCAGGAAAAAGAGTGCTACATAGAAGATTAGTACTAGTTTACTAAATGTGTTACCCTCTATAAATAAGGTTGATTATTATTATTAATATTATTACTATTATTATTATGATTATTATCTTATCTTTAGCTATGCTTTTCTTCTTTGTATATGTATTTTGTTAGACTTCAAACTTTTCCTTCTCACCTTGTATTATCGTGTTTAACCCTTTTTGTATCAAATGGAATCTGTGTGTGTGTATGTGAATTCGGGTTTAACGTCGCTTTCAACAATTTTTCAGTCATATCACGACGGTGTCTGGTTGCGACAGGGAGCTCAATGCTCACTTTTATAGTGCTGTCTCACTGAAGTATCATGTCCCAGACACATTCCATGATACCACACCCAGTCACATTATCCTGACACTGAGTCGACCAGTCCTAGCTCTACCCCGTAAATCTGACGGCCAACCGAGGAGCAGCTAGTACCATTCTTAATGACTTTGGTATGTCGCGGCCCGGGATCGAACCCGTAACCTCCCATTCCGCGGAGCGGACACTCTACCAACTATCGGGGCCGGTAACCAAATGGAACCTTCCTCCTTATATGTAGCAGGAGTCCATTTCAATAAATTAAGGGGTGTCAGGTTGTGTTTTCTTCAAATTTATCAAACGGATCTGGACCTGCACTGTTTGCCAGGGTACCTGTTTTGGGTTTCTGGTACAAAATGGGTTAACATATGATAATCCCGAAAAAATATGTTAAGCAGATGTTTTTTATTACATGTATAGTAGTCGCAGATAAGATTGACTAGGCGGAATTATTCAGGTGGTGTCAATATACAGTAAAACCTGTCTGAGTGGCCACCTCTAATAAGCAAGCAACCTGTCTTAAGCAAGCATGTCTTTTGTTCCCGAAAAAGGAAAATGCATTAAAACCCACCTGTATTAAGCAAGCACCTGTCTTAAGCAAGCAAATTTTGATTGTCCTTCAGGTGCTTGTTTAATACAGGTTGGACTTATGTCAAATTCGCTGCGTCCACCAGAAGATTCGGTAGAGTGCCTTTCGCACGCTTTCTACAAGCGGACGAAATGGTCATATATGCCACAGCTATGCTTGTTTTACAGTTGAATTCACACTATCGGGTGACTTGGTTTACCTTTTTGTTAATGGGATATTCCTAAGTTAGGTACAACAATAGCTCCGCCTAGTCAATCCTATCTACGACTACTATATCATGTATTACAAAAGGGACAGTCTTTAAATAAAAAATCCCCCCCCCCCACACACACACACAAACACATGCCCACACACACACACACAGGGCTTGTAGAAGAAACAGATTGAGCTATAGGGTGCTTCTGCACAGAGTTGAAACAGACTGAATATTCCAGTACTGGTGAACTGCTTAGAAGGTATAAGCCTGCCCAGGCAAAGTGGTGCGAGTTGGCTGGTCCCTTAAACACTAGTAGTTTCTTTTGGCGGTAGGGCTTAAAATGTTATTTTCATCTGAATGTCAGCTTGAAGTCCCACAAAATGAGATGACCTACATTAAATAGTGTTGACGGGGATGAACCTCAACACAAACATACAAACAAATAAATCAAAGTACTGAAAGTACTGAGAGGCGGGCGAGTAATGTCATCTATTTACAACGCTCTTTAGTTAAAACTTGAAAAAAATAATGACTCAAGTCTTTTTACGCTCTAGTCTCACGTAATTGCTCTTGAATTTATCATTGAGTGTTTTTATCTTCAAAAGGGCTATTTCAATAAAAGACCACAGACACGATGCAGGTCTCCAAGAAGTTGACTCTTTTTTCTAGCTGGAAGAAACTGTTGTTTATTTTTTTATTTATTTACTTATTTATTTATTTATTTATTTATTTACATGCACCTTCCTGTATCTGAATTAATTTCCACCAACTTTGCTGACGATCACATTGTTTGTTTGTTTGATTTGAGGTTTAAGGTCCCCGTCAACACTGTATAGGTCTTTTTTGAGAGGCTGCTTACAATTGTGTGGGACGTCTACCCGACATTAGATGAAATGACATCTCGCACTCGTGATAATACTGATGTTTTCAACACACTCGTATTCAGCTGCATTTGATCACTGAGTCGGAGCAAACTTTATTCCAAATAAAATCAAAATACTGAGGGAGGTTGATTTATTATGCCAAATTATTCTGTAGTGGCTAGATCCCAAATGGTTTAAATGGCTTAGTCGAAAAGGGAGACATACCAAATCCGACGGAGGAAATGCAAACATAAATAAATAAACGAGCCTGTTCATTTTTGTTTTTCATGTTCCGAGATAACCTGTGCAGTTAATTTAATAAAGTTCTGTTCTGTTCCCCCTCTGTAAAAATGTCTAAGCCTAACGGTGGCACTACAGTAAAAAAAATCCCCTTACTCACAATGTAAATTGGGGCATATTCCATGTTCTACCACATTTCAGCAAGTCTAATGCTTCCATTATGAGGCATATAATTTGACAGGCTGACCATTTACCTTCCAGAAGAAGCTAAAAAATATGTATGCTGTGCGGCATATTTTGGCCTTTTTGGCAGCCAGTGTCAACAAACCCATACCGCAGCGAATAATTCCAGGCATTTCCAGTGGCCAGTCAGCACAATTTTATGGTTCAATTTAAATCAGCTGCATTTTACAATAGCAAATACCTACTAATATTTCTTCTAATAAACAATAATACTTCTCAGAAAAATAATGGCTTACCACCAAATCCAATCAGAAGCAGCAGAATATTCAATTCTGTACTGAAAGCTCTCCCCAAAGCAAGTGCAGCTTTCATAAAGACCAATTATTTACTGTAGTGCAACCTATACCAAACCCTAATTTCTTTATGATCCACCAAAAGAATTGCCAAACACAAGTTTAGACCATATCTAATAATATAGTCATGCATAATTAATGTTCAGTGACAAAGAATCTTTAAACTTTGCGAAAAAGTTATCGCTTCCAGATTCTACGATGAAAGCCGGACAAACCATGTTTTGTTAAAAAGCGCAAAGTTTACCTCTTTCCAAAATGGAACCCAGAAACCGGCTTGCATCAGTGCTTCTTCTCAGATGTCTTTGGAATACTTTAATCCTAAAACGCACTAAATCATGTCCTATTAGCAGCCATGCTAGAAATTTTGGCTGTTCTCACACCTATACCCCCTAATTTCAGTAAAAATTGGCATTTTGAGGATATTTTGGGGACAAAACCTTCATGAAAATGATTATAAATGCCTTAATGCCATGAGAAATGTCTGAATGTATCTATTCAAATCTTGTAACATGAACCCAACCAGTAAGAACTTACAACGGCTGAGAAAACTCATTGTAATATTGCAGCGGGCTGTTCGGAGAGACAATTTTGAAATTTTGCATTGGCTTGAGACCCTTGTCTAATGCCAAGTAACCTCAGTGTTATATTCAATATTGAGTATTTTCTTTTTCTTGTGTTCCTGTTTAGACATTTACTGCAGGTCTGCTTTCCAAACAGACCAATGACAACTGATTTACATGGCTTTTAAGTACCCCCCCCCCTCCAATTACATGGAACAGAAGCAAAAACTTATAAAATACACCCAGTTAGTCCTAAATTAGCACTAAACTTACAATTTGTACAGTTTCTGTGACAAAATACATGCCAGGAAGATCCACTTTAAGATACAGAATTGGAGGGAACCTATTATGTGTGAAAATATTATGTAATGAATGAAAACATTAGAGGGGAGCTGATTTTTCTACTTTCGGTTTAGGTGGCACTACAGTAAAAAAAATCCCCTTACTCACAATGTAAATTGGGGCATATTCCATGTTCTACCACATTTCAGCAAGTCTAATGCTTCCATTATGAAGCATATAATTTGACAGGCTGACCATTTACCTTCCAGAAGAAGCTAAAAAATATGTATGCTGTGCGGCATATTTTGGCCTTTTTGGCAGCCAGTGTCAACAAACCCATACCGCAGCGAATAATTCCAGGCATTTCCAGTGGCCAGTCAGCACAATTTTATGGTTCAATTTAAATCAGCTGCATTTTACAATAGCAAATACCTACTAATATTTCTTCTAATAAACAATAATACTTCTCAGAAAAATAATGGCTTACCACCAAATCCAATCAGAAGCAGCAGAATATTCAATTCTGTACTGAAAGCTCTCCCCAAAGCAAGTGCAGCTTTCATAAAGACCAATTATTTACTGTAGTGCAACCTATACCAAACCCTAATTTCTTTATGATCCACCAAAAGAATTGCCAAACACAAGTTTAGACCATATCTAATAATACAGTCATGCATAATTAATGTTCAGTGACAAAGAATCTTTAAACTTTGCGAAAAAGTTATCGCTTCCAGATTCTACGATGAAAGCCGGACAAACCATGTTTTGTTAAAAAGCGCAAAGTTTACCTCTTTCCAAAATGGAACCCAGAAACCGGCTTGCATCAGTGCTTCTTCTCAGATGTCTTTGGAATACTTTAATCCTAAAATGCACTAAATCATGTCCTATTAGCAGCCATGCTAGAAATTTTGGCTGTTCTCACACCTATACCCCCTAATTTCAGTAAAAATTGGCATTTTGAGGATATTTTGGGGACAAAACCTTCATGAAAATGATTATAAATGCCTTAATGCCATGAGAAATGTCTGAATGTATCTATTCAAATCTTGTAACATGAACCCAACCAGTAAGAACTTACAACGGCTGAGAAAACTCATTGTAATATTGCAGCGGGCTGTTCGGAGAGACAATTTTGAAATTTTGCATTGGCTTGAGACCCTTGTCTAATGCCAAGTAACCTCAGTGTTATATTCAATATTGAGTATTTTCTTTTTCTTGTGTTCCTGTTTAGACATTTACTGCAGGTCTGCTTTCCAAACAGACCAATGACAACTGATTTACATGGCTTTTAAGTACCCCCCCCCCCTCCAATTACATGGAACAGAAGCAAAAACTTATAAAATACACCCAGTTAGTCCTAAATTAGCACTAAACTTACAATTTGTACAGTTTCTGTGACAAAATACATGCCAGGAAGATCCACTTTAAGATACAGAATTGGAGGGAACCTATTATGTGTGAAAATATTATGTAATGAATGAAAACATTAGAGGGGAGCTGATTTTTCTACTTTCGGTTTAGGTGGCACTACAGTAAAAAAAATCCCCTTACTCACAATGTAAATTGGGGCATATTCCATGTTCTACCACATTTCAGCAAGTCTAATGCTTCCATTATGAGGCATATAATTTGACAGGCTGACCATTTACCTTCCAGAAGAAGCTAAAAAATATGTATGCTGTGCGGCATATTTTGGCCTTTTTGGCAGCCAGTGTCAACAAACCCATACCGCAGCGAATAATTCCAGGCATTTCCAGTGGCCAGTCAGCACAATTTTATGGTTCAATTTAAATCAGCTGCATTTTACAATAGCAAATACCTACTAATATTTCTTCTAATAAACAATAATACTTCTCAGAAAAATAATGGCTTACCACCAAATCCAATCAGAAGCAGCAGAATATTCAATTCTGTACTGAAAGCTCTCCCCAAAGCAAGTGCAGCTTTCATAAAGACCAATTATTTACTGTAGTGCAACCTAACGGACACGCCTCCCATTACCTTTGGAAGTGGGAACATAAAAAGACGCAAAAGAAGTAAAAAAAGTTTTGCTTAAACCATGTCAGTCGTTTGACCCTTTAATTTCTGCATTTTAAATTAATAGTGTATGCCTCGATCAGATGCTGCGTTTTATGAACTTCAACTTGGTTTGCCCATCAATGCCAAGCGTCCCTTTACTGGGACATTCGAAAACACTGATGACCCTGATTACAGGCCACAGAATGTGGCATCTGATCAGGACCTTCATTATTTGCTTAAAGCACGGAACTTTATGTAAACTCACACCAAATAAAATTTCTATTTTGAAATTATACATGTAATTAGACCTCTTCAAAGCGGTCGGAATACTATGTTTGATGTCGATCAGTACAGAGAAGCGTGTCAACCCTTTCAACCCTGTACATCGCTGCAGATACCGATTCAGCTCGCGATTCAGATACAGATACCGATCGATACAAACCTTATAGATCCAGATCAGACGGCATGTGACAAGCAGTATCTTCAGACTCTACATCGTTTGCCAACTGTCAGTGACTTGAACAAAACACCTTTCTATAAGAATTGGTACCCTGAATATCAAAACTAGAAGGGTTCTGTTCAGAAACTGAGGGATGAAAGGGAATGATTTCAAGCATAAACAGCAACGGTTTTAAAAAAGGTGCCAGATTTTTTTACTCAGCTTTCAGCGCAATTTGTTTCGTGAAATCTAACAAACAGGTCTATTTTTACAAACATTATTCATTTCTCAAACAGTCTGGTCGAACTTGATAGGATTCATTGCGTGTACTGCTTTTTCATATTTTGATATGTATTTTAGTTTGTTTGTTTTTTTGAGCGGCGGACTACAAGAAGGAATGTCTAAAGAGGTGCACAAAATCTGATGTACGAAGTGTACGATGACTATAGTCGGGCTAACGCCCGCCTAAAAATTGCAGAACACTCTCCCTGGGAGGGGTAAAATAACATAAAACAATGTTCCAACTGAATATTTCACAAACACATGCAGCAGCTGCTGTCTACATCTGACATGCAAACGACTGCTTATGTACATTTCATGCTGCCTTTTCTATACAGGAATGTAAAAGCTTTATTTACAGCGGGGCCAGATGTTCAAAACTAACAATGCCCTTAGTTAACATATCATTAAAACTTTAATTTCCAAGGCAATTATGCTAACCCTTGTCCTGCTAATCCCGGATATGCCTTATCTTTGAAACAATCTAGATCCAGATCAGAAGCCATCTGATCAGGATCTACATTGTTTGCTATTCAGATTGTGAATTTGTTGCAATAATTTGCATCAAGTAATCTGATTGGTTGATAATCGGTAGTGGGTGTGGCATATATAAATAATCAGCAGGACAAGGGTTAATCTTTTCGCTGAAAAAATTGTGAGTACCTTCTGCAAATGCACAAAAGGTATTCAAATTTTTCTAGCAAAAATACCCCGAGTATTAGCCCATAAAATGCCAATCACGACGACTGTCGTCTGCTTTGCCATCTGCTGGTTACCTTAAAAGTAATTTTTTGCAAATAGTGTGGACCGATCAGGGCCCACACTGTTTGCCTGTATGCAAAGATATTTTGAAAAAGTTTGAAAAAAAAAAATCAGCAGACGAAATAAGCAGACAACATTTTCAGATGTAATTTTTCTCGGCGTCGGGTTAGATACTGTACTTGCTAGACGAGCTAATACTTTTGCCATTTACCCTTAAGACACCAAGAAAAACTGCACCTGAAAATGTCATCTGTCAATGTCATCTGCTGATTTTTTTTGTCGTCTGCTAAAATGTTTACCCAGAGTGATAAGTGTTACTTGAATGACACAAACAACTGTCTAACACTAGCTGCTCTACCTTAAGTTAGTGTGTTAGTAGCCTTGACCTCTACTACTTTAACAAGGCAGACAACTTATGACAATGTACTGAGACCTTCTGAATACATTCTTTGTTGGATGCAAAAAATTTGCTCCTCTGGTTCAAATTCTGTCCTTTAACCCTTATCCTGCTGAATAACTAAATGATCCTGAATACCCATATTCATTTAGCTAACAACATCTAACAATTTTCAGATCACAGGCTGCAATAGTTTCCAAAAAAAACCTTTTTGACTTTTTCCCTTACAAAAGCTTTTGTGACAAAATTTGATTGAACAAATTACGATTGGCTTGAGTCCCCAATGCTACATATGAAGTTTCATTTCATGACAATCTGCCCAATGCCAATGGTTCCGAAGATTTTTTTATCGTTTTTACCTTGGGCATGGCAGCCATCTTGGTCATGTGACTCAAACCCTGCAAACAAACTTCCATTCCACAATCCCATGGATGCTCCATATAAAATTTGACCTGAATCTGCCCGGTGGTTTCAGAGATGTTGACAAACATACAACAATCTTACCATACATGTACTATTAGCTCACTGTGAGCTAATAAAGATGAAGTTATCATACCAACCATTTGCCAATTCCATGCAGGGAAACCCCTAAAGGGGTACCTTGGCAACCAGTGCATGCCCAGATCAGACACCACAGAACACGGCATCTGATCAGGGCCTGCACTATTTGCTACCAGAATTTTCCCTCAAAAATAGAATAAAAACGAAAAAAATAAAACAGGTCTACACCCCTTATATGACAAATGCACTTGTCCCACATACAGCAATGGAAGAGTCCACTACTATACAATGGGTTAAGGTGCATATTTGGTGATAACTGAAGGATTATCTTCCTTATTTCTCCATATCAACCTATGTTGTAGGTATTCATTAGAACTGCCTCGCTGAGACAGTTCTAATGAATACCCATAACATAGGTTTTTATGGAAAATTGACAAAAATTATCAGTTAATTATCACCTAATACCCACTTGGAAATCAAACTGAAACTAAGCACAAACCTTAAGTAATCTTTGAGGGTGGTAGGGATTATCATCTTCCTCATCAAGGGCAGGTAACTCTGGCTGTCGAGATCCTGAGACAAGAAATAGCTTTGATAATGAAGAATGAATAATATACTGGGTGTGGCCAGAGCAAGGTATTAAATATATAATACATGAGCAGGTTACAATTTGGCATAGAATGTTATTTTGCAAATACATGTATTTTTTTTTTTTTTTTAATTTTTCTTCAAGCCGTTCTTGGTAGCTCAGATGGATGCTTGTCTGACTGGTGATCAGAGGTTGCCGGTTTGATACCTGCCGGGGTCTGCAACTTTCTTTCGTGGAGATTGATCATGAAATCTTTTCTACTGTCATTCTCTCCCTTCCGCTAATTCAAGAAGGGCAGTTGTCAGTTTCTGGCGAAAGAATGTGCACTGTATTGGTTAACTCATTACATATAAGCCTGCCTGGGAAGGAAAAGTGTGGATAGGTAAACTGACAGGCTTAAAAATGACCTAAAATAGTGCTGACTGTGCTAAAAACTCCAACACAAACGAACAAACATAACCTTTTCTTCAAAACTCATTTCCATTTCAATTCTGGGAATACAATCCGAGAAACTCATAAAGAGCTCAGCACTGTGGCCATTTTTGAAAAGTGATTTCTCAAAAGGAACAACTTCTGAGATGATAGGAAGTTTTCATATGTCAAAAAACATACAGTGATGATTTGAAGACTTAACCCATTTTGTACCGGAAACCTCAAAACTGGTACGCTGGCAAACAGTGCAGGCCCAGATCAGACGCCGCAGAATGGGGCATCTGTTCAGGGCCTACACTGTTTGCAGAACTTTAGATCAGCCATTTTCCAAATAAATTTTTAAGAAAAACACAAAATGGCACCCCTAAATTTTGAAATGGACTCATGCTATATATAGGGTAGAAGATTCCATTCGTTACAAAAAGGGTTAACAGTGATGCATCAGTGCTTCTACTAAATGAGCTGAAAAGCCTCTTATAACTGGGCAATGAGCAAAAAGCTGGTAGTTTATCTGAAAATGCATTTAACCCTTATCTTGCTGTTCACGAAAACCCCTATCTTTGGAAACAGTGTAGATCCAGATCAGATGGCTTCTGAAGAAGCCATCTGATCAGGATCTACACTGTTTAGCATTCAGTTTATGAATTTGTAGCAATAAATTACATCAAGTAATTTGATTGGTTGATAGACAGAAATGGGTGTGGCTTAAATGAATATTCAGCAAGATAAGGGTTAAGATGCCTTAATCAATCATATCTACCTTAGCACATTTTTCTTGGGCAGACTGATATAGAAGTGGTTAACCAATGCAGTGCACATTCTTTCAACAAAAACTGAAAACTGCCCTTCTTGAATCGTCAGAATGGAGAGAGCGACCACAGACATGAAGGTCATGATGACCATGGATTGCTCACATCTGATCCTTATTGCACACATGAAATGGTAGGTAATGTGTGTATGTGTGTGTGTGTGTGGGGGGGTGTGTGTGTGTGTGTGTGGGGGGGGGGTAGATCAAATGTTTATGTCACTATCTGGGTGAACATTGAGGGTCAGGTCCTAACACACCAGACAGACAATACAGAGCTGACAGGTCCGAATGCACCAGACGGATATGAACAGGCTACGTCTAAGTATCAATGACTCATGGTGACAAGGGGTTGTGGGTGTGAGGAGGAGGGGGGGGGGGGGGGGAGGGGGCTGGGTTGGCTAATCCTTTTGACAATACAGAGCTGACTTGTATGTCACAATCTGGGCACCTTGTGGACATGTAGGATCAGGTCCTAGTGCACCAGATGGAGATGCACAGACATTGTAACATTTCGGGTTTAAGGGCTATTTCTTTTGTTATTTTCTATTGTTTGGTTTAAGGGCTAACCTCCTCCTCCTAAATCTTTTGTTTACGGAATAAATCTATTATTTTCCAATCATTTTCTCTTGTACTAGCCCCCAAACCCTAAATGTTCACCCGGACTCAGACAGATGGCTGCCAGGCTGATCACCTTCAGGGGAGGCAACTCCTGCAAAGTATTTTTGTCTCTTATTTCTCCCATGTCAATAGGGGTCAACTCTTAAAGGAGAAGCAAATTCTTTCCTTAAACCCTTTCCCACTCAGATACGTGCTTTTACGTGTCTACACCCCCCCTCCCCCCATTTTAAGCCCCAGAAGCACCTAAAATCTGCATTTCCTACCCCTGGATAGTTATGTCTGCTTCATGATTTGTTGGCCTAAAAAGTAACCTGTTTTTTTTTTTTGCGCGCCTCCCCACTAAAAATATTCTACGGGGGATTGAAGTGGGGGCATTGCCCCCGCCCACCACCCCCCCCCCCCTACCCCCCACCCCTCACATACGAAAAATTTTGGGTGTATGGCCCAACCGGCCGCTAAAATTTATATCTGAAGGTGTCTGGGGTAAAAAATGCCTCAAAATTGATGCTGATAAAACATGATGCAAACAGTGAAAATGGCCAGTGCCAAACCCCTTAACTGTTGCCTTGACAGCTGTGTGAGGATTAAGATTTGGTCAAAAATTCATGTGAAATCACACTTTTTGCCAACTTTGAGATGCCCCCTCCTTACCATGACAACAATGATCAAGTCATAGAAGGCTGCATTTGAAAGGCTACTGCCCAATACACATTCATACCAAGTTTGGTGTAAAACAGACCATCCATTATGAAACAATGGCTACATGTAGTTAAAGTTGCTGTCAGATGCAACACTGTGAAAATCAGCGAAATTCACAAAATCCCTGAGTGGCAAAGGGTTAAGAGTATACCTCTTTTTCAGTGGGATATGGCTTATAGAAAAGTGAACAGGAAGTCCCGAAAGTTGTCCCCCTTTGAAAAATGGCGGGAAAAAATTGCCAGGTGTTCCTATTTCCAGTAACAGTTCTGATTTGGACCCCAATGGTAGTGTTCTAAAGGGGTAAGGGCTGGAAAATTCTTCAAACTTTCACTCGCCCTGCATGACAGAGGCCATGTAGATTTTGGTAAATTTCATAGGGACTAGACATAAAATTTTACGTGTCCTCCAAAATTTTTACTTGTCATGGCGAGTGGACGAGTGGAATACTCTAGCCCTGAAAGGGGTTGTGGGCTATTATGAGTTACAGGAGTTTTAATTCTAGAAATTATATAGTATATCACATACTACTGGTATCCTCGTAATGTTCCTGGGACCTGGGTTCACTGTAGTTGCTCCTACTGTACTCTTGATACTCCAGATTATCTCTCCCCGGGCTCAGTTCTGTGTGACCATCTCTGCTGTTAGCACTGGACCCAGAACTGTCGGACCTCCGGTGGGTGGGGCTCCCACGCCAGCTTGTCTTCTGCAAGGCTATCCTTAATGGAATGGGATCTAGTGGACTAACCTGAAGATAGGAATTACTGCATGTACATGTGATTTTGGTCACTAAAGTCATAGCAACTGATAAGGATTATTTTGTGATAATTGGAGTATAGATTTTGTCAATTCTCCATAAAAACCTTTGTTGTGGGTACTCATTAGAACCACCTCACTGAGGCGGTTCTAATGAGTACCCACAACACAGGTTTTTATGGAGCAATAAGGAAAACTATCCTTCAATTATCACAAAATAATAACCTTATAAGTAAAATGTCTTAGAAAATGTGTGACTTGTAAAACTCTGATTAGTGAACATGACCTTGCAATATGGCTTTCAATATTATAAATGCAGAATTTGAGGATAAATAACTGCACAGATGCACAAAATGCTGGTCACACAACAAAATGAGGAGTTTCTAAAAAATGTAAACTTTTCATCCTAGTGTTCTTATTACCTCCAAACATGTTATGTGTGTGTGTGTGAATTCGGGTTTAACGTCGCTTTCAACAATTTTTTAGTCATATCACGACGGTGTCTGGTTGCGACAGGGAGCTCAATGCTCACGTTTATAGTCCAAACATGTTAAAGCATCAATTAGTATGATGATGTTATTAATCAAGTAATTTCGTATTGGCCGATTAACAGGTTCGAGGTCTGCTGTATTGGCCAGAGGCCAAAGGCCGAGGCCAATACAGCTGACCGAGGACCTGTAACTGGGACAATACGAAATTGCTTGATTACTGACAATTTTATTAATTGACACAATTTAAAAACATTATTATTGATTTTTGACCTGGTGTTAATACGGATGACCTCTGATCAATACAGGAGAGTCAATTAATAATGAAGTATATAAAATGTGGCAAAGTGATCGGATATGAAAATATTCAAGAAGATGGGACAATAAAGCCTTAAGATGCCATGAAAAACTGCATCTTAAAATGTTACTGGTTTTTTTTTCATCTGATGCATATTCTTGCACATAACTTTGCATACAGTCTAGGAGCAGACTGATCAGGGTCCACACTGTTTGCAAAAATGACTATTCAAGTTACCAGCAGCTGACAAAGCAGACAGCAATTGTTGTGATTGGTAATGTATTGGTTAGACCTTCTGTACCGGAAACCACAAAAGGGGTAATTGGCAAAAAGTGCAGGCCCAAATCAGACACTGCAGAATGCGGCATTCGATCAGGGCCTACACTGTTTGCAAAAAGTTCAGCCATTTTCCTGATAGATTTTGAAGAAACCACAACCTGACACCCCTAAATTTTGAAATGGACTCCTGCTATATATAAGGAGGAAGATTCCATTTGGTACAAAAAGGGTTAATCAGATTTTGATCTTCTTTCACTGAGAAAATTTATTCACCATATTTGCATTATTTGCTGACTCCCAGCTTGCACATTGTAAATATTGGAAAAACAGATAACCAACCCCACCCCCCTGACCTTGAAAGGTCAGTGGGGTCTGGTTACCTGTTTTTCCAACACTGATAACCTTCAGACTAGGAACCAGCAGATAATGTAAATAAGGTGAATGTGGCAGAGCACTGGTGTACACCTTCAACACAGTATGTTGGCCTTCAATTCAAGCCTTGCTGCCCAACAATATTGATTAACAGGAACATGTATGTGTGCACAGCTTGAAAATTTCTTACAAAATGAAGTAAACAAGAAAGTGCACTGGCGCATTTAGAGTTAACCTTAAATGTAAAATCTTTTCAAATGTTTTGTCAGTATCTCAAATATGCTTTTCTGAAACATGTTTTCACTTTGCTATATAAAGTTGTTTGATATCATTATTTTATTATTAATTTATTATTATTTTCTTTTCTTGGTAGAGTGTCCGCTCCGGGGAACGGTAGGTCTCAGGTTCGATCCCGGGCCGAGACATACCAAAGTCGTTAAAAATGGTACTAGCTGCTTCTCGCTTGGCACTCAGATTTACGGGGTAGAGCTAGGACTGGTCGATCCAGTGTCAGGATAATGTGACTGGGTGTGGTATCATGTAATGTGTCTGGGACATGATACTTCAGTGAGGCAGCACTATAAACTTGAGCATTGAGCTTCCAGTCGCAACCAGACACCGTCGTGATATGACTGAAAAATTGTTGAAAGCGACGTTTAACCCGAATTCACACACACACACATTATTTTCTTTTCCTTTACAGTGTGTCTAAAAGTCAGATTATGAAAAGGCCTATTAAACTAAATACTGTAAGCATAAAATTCTATTTTCAGCAGTCTATATCTGAACTTATATTATTGTGTTAACTCTTATCATTCATGCTGTTCACGACAACCCCAATCTTTGGAAACAGTGTAGATCCAGATCAGATGGCTTCTGAAGAAGCCATCTGATCAGGATCTACACTGTTTGACATATAAGTTTGTGAATTTGTAGGAATAAATTACATCAAGTAATCTGATTGGTTCAAAGTCAGAAATGGGTGTGGCTAAACTGAATATTCAGCAAGAGAAGGGTTAAACCGTAACTATTCAGTACTGTAAAAGCTTATAATTTTTGCTCAAAAATTGCAAAATCTACCTGTATTTTTTTCCCCAGCAAAAATATTACTGAATCAGACGCTGGATTTTCTAGAAAAAATAACATTTTGACCACTTATGACCTTTCATTTACCCTTATCCTGCTGCATAAATTAATTTAGCAACACCCATTTACATTTCACCAATCAAATTTCTTGATGTAATTTATTCATTCAAATTCGCAAACTGAATGTCAAACAGTGTAGATCCTGATCAGATGGATTCTTTTTTTTTTTTTGGTTTTACTGCCCTTTCAAGATTATTTCACTCATATCGAGCCGATGGTTAATCAGAGGTGGAAGAAAATCACAGTACCAGGAGAAAAACCACCTGACCTTCCGTTGCAGTGCTCGTCATCTCACATGTGACCCAAGCGAGGCTCGAACTCACAGCGGTGAGAGACATAATGTTTAAGAGTCTGCGCTCATATCCACTAGGCCACAGGGGCCGTGATGGCTTCTTCTGAAGCCATCTGATCTGGATCTACAGTTTGCAAAGACAGGGGTTGTCATGAACAGTGGGAGAAGGATTAAGCTATGAAGCTCTGAGCTACTGTAAACAAGCTGAAATATTACCTGTCTGTTTTCTCCATTAGGTGTTGGCAATGAGATGATTTCAATGTCTGATGATGTTGTTGTATCAATTTCATCTGCTGATTCATGTCCACTATATATACTCCTAGAACCGTCAGACTTCTCAGTCCCAGAGTGATTGTCACTGTTATCATCAACTTTATTCTCTTCCATTGCATCTTCCAAGCTACATTTCACAAATGAGGTAGCTGGAGACAAGTCTAGTTTTTCTCCCGAATCACTGCCATCACTGATCTCTTCCACAGTTATATTTGCAGATAGCTCATTGTCAACGTTTTGTATATCCTGTGAGTTAGTTTCTTCATTTGAATTTTGCACTGAAATACTGTTCAAAGTCAATTTTTCTGTCTCAGTATCTGCATCACATTTCTCACTCTCTACCTCCGCAACATCAACAGAAATTCTTTCAGTTTCTCTTTCAACTGATTGAACAGTGATTTCAGTCTGTGACTCTGAAAGCTCTTGTGGTAATTTATCTTTGATGCTTTCTGAAGTTTCCGAAGAACTAAGTCCTTCCTCAATCACAGTTTCTTCAGAAGTACATGTGTCTTGACTTACATCTAAAGTATTTATACTTGATTCAGATTCTGATCTGACTGCAATTTCACTCTGGCTGAAGTCAGCAAATGACGAACCAGATTCCTGCAACTCACTTTCTTGTGTATTAGTTTCTTCTACAGATACATCTATATTATGTGTTTCAATCTGTTCATTGTTCAATTGAACTTCCAAAGTTTCCAATTTTTCTTGGTCTATCACAGAGATTGTATCACTTTGACTAGCATTACTGACTTCATTGTTATCAAGAATTTCATGTGAATCATTCACTGGTATATTAGTTAAGGCGTCATTTTGTTCTGTTTGTTCATCTTCTACAATAGGAATGTCACTTTCTTTAATGATTTCTACTGAGCTTGAAACATCACAACCTAATTCTTTGTTGTCCTGTCTGTTAATCATTTCATCCCCCAGCTTAACTTCAGACAGATTATCTGTATTTGATTCATGTTCTTCTGAAACATTACTGTGTATTTCAGAAGTATCCACTAAAATGTCATCCTTAGTTTCACCAATTTGTAATAGATCACTACCACTTGAAGATCTATCCAAGTTCTGATATTCCCCAGGAAAAGTTTCAAATTGGCCACCAGTATCTATAGACAGTTCTTGGAATGAACTCTCTTTCATTACATCACAAGAGGCAGTAGCCTCAGGGTTGTTTACCAGTATATCATCTGTACTTGACAGAAAACTTCCAGATAATGAAGTAGTAATTGTCTGCGAGTCAGATACATCCAGCTTAGCAACGGACTCTTGTAATGAACTAATTTTTAATTCCACATCATCTGGCTTATATAGTTCTTTGCAAGTCAATGAATCACTAGAAACTTGTTTCATTTCAACCTCTTTTTCATTATTTGTGACATCAATAATACTTTTTGAATTATCTGATAATTCTTGGATGTTAACAGATGAATCTGTTTCTGATAACAAATTTTCTGAGACTTCTGAAAGCAACTGCTCTGTATCATCAGAATCTGCAAGATCTGGCTTCAATTGCTCATGTTTTACATCCTCAACATGTTTTACATCAGTCTTAACATCAAGGACATTATGATCACCAGTTGTCACTGACTCTTTATCTTTCTTTGATGGGAACAATTTTGACTTAGCTTTTGTTCTTTCTTTAGCAGCCTTCAATACTTCACTTTTGATCTCCTCTGGCGTCTTCTCTCTGACTTGCTCATTCTCCTCAGTTTGTTCTGCACCAGCACCCCAGGGAAAAGCCCAAGAGCTCTTTGGACTTGTTGGACTTTTATCATCAGCATCTCCTAAGCTCCAACCAGACCAAAATTCTGCTTTCTCTTTCTTTTCATCCTTCACTGTTCCAGAACTTGATGCTGAAATCAATCATTAACTTAGCATATTTAGGAAGTCAAATAGCCTTTTGAATAGAATATGCACCTTCTTACATATAGACGGCTTCTTGTCTGAAAAGGTCTCAAACCCACGGGAAAATATTTTCAGCATGATGGCTCTCCCTTCGAAACAAGAGCCATGATCACTGGACAAGCTCATCTTGTGCCTTGTCTATCAAAGCATGTCAAATATGGGCAGACTTTTACGTAAGCTGTTAACCAGAAAAGTGCACATAGTTTTGCCAGGAACTGTCAACTGCCCTTTTTTAATCAGTGGAAGGGAGAGAATGACCATAGAAAAAGATTTCATGATCAATCTCCACGAAAGAATGTTGCCGACCCTGGCAGGTGTCAAGACCGCATCCTGATTACTGGTCAGATGCGCATCTGACCGAGCTATGGACGCAGGCTGACGACACGTTTTGACTTGTTACACTTAGCTGGAAGAATTTGCTACCTTGGAGACTTTGTTTCTTCTAAAAGAAGAACCTTAATCTTTTTGTTGTTTTTCATTCACTTGGGTTTTACAAACCTTTGGAATTATTGCACTTATACCAAGTCAAATGTTAAGTAGAGCTGATGAAAATCACAGTCCCCGGAGCAAAACCACCTTTTGTTGCAAAATTTAGAACCTTACAATTTAAGTCAAGTGCTCTGAGAATGACTCATCAGTGAGAGACATAATGTTTAAGAACTTGATATACGGGTGCCAGGTATGACACATTTTGTGTGGTCAAACAAGCGTGAAGGTACCCTGTATAATATTGTGTGCTTTGTATCAAGATCCCATTCTACAATAAATGCCTCAAACTAAAATACATATAAATTACCATAAAGCATTGATAAGTTTCTCAACCCTTTACCTGCTAAATATTTAAATATGCCACACCCACCACTGATTATCAACCAATCAGATTTCTTGATGCAAATCATTGCAACAAATTCATAAACTGAATGACAAACAATGAAGATCCTGATCAGATGGCTTCTCCGGGTCCGGCAGGACAAGGGTTAATTTTGATCTGGTTTATGAAATTTTCATTAAAATGTAGGGTTTTATGTCTGGAGCTGTAAAAGTAGCTTAAGAACGGTAGAGCGGCAGCAGGAGAAGGCCAGGGGGGTGGCCTGATCTTTTATTTTGGGCCAGCTTGAGCAACATCCCTAACCTTTAACCCTTGTCCTGCTGAGCCTGGATATGCCTTATTTTCCAAACAATGAAGATCCAGATCAGATGGCTTCTGATGAAACTATCTGATCAGGATCTACATTGTCATTCAGATTGTTAATCTGCTGCAATAATTTGCATCAAGTAATCTGATTGGTTGATAATCAGTAATGGGGTGTGGCAAATTAAAATATTCAGCAGGACAAGGGTTAAATAACTCTGGTAATTACAGTACCTTCTGTTTCCCGAGTTTTCTGTTCATGTTCTGAGATATCCAGAGCTTCATCAATCTTCTTCTGGGCATTTTTCAAGGCTTTAGAAGCCAGGCTAGTTATGTTACTCGTGTTCCACCAACTCATTGTGCATCTAACACACCCCTTTACTTCTCATCTACAAACATAAATGAGGAACATTTAGCAATCTGGGCCCAGTTGTTCAAAACTAACGACGGCCCCCACCCCTCAGGGCTTGAAGAAATAGATGGGCTGCATGATGCCTCCACGCAGAGCTGAAACCGACCTGCACACTAGTACTGGTAAACCACTTAGAGGATCTAAGCCTGCCCAATCAAAACAGTGCGAATGTTGGACCGTGCATGCTCATAAACCCTATTGGTTTCATTGGGCGGCAGGGCTTGAGATGTCATTTCATCACAATGTCAGGTAAAAGTCCCACAAAAATTGGAAGCAAAATGACCTTTACAGTGTTGGCGGGGACGTTAAACCTCAAATCAAACAAACAAACAAAACTAACGATATTGTTAGCTAATAAATTGAAATTTTATAATTCAATATGGCAAATATACTAATATTTTTGCTGAAAAAATGTGAGCAGCTTTTGAAAGGCAAAAGCTGTTCCATGTTTTCTGTAAAATCACCACTGTACTACATATAGCACTTACTAGATCAGAAGCCACTGTGGTGTAGTGGTTATGCTTAACGCTGCCACAATTAATCGTATAATCGATCGATAAATTCCACAAAAATGATTATCATTTCTGATTTGCTCTTAATCGATTAGTTGATACATGTATATACAATTTACTGCCCAAAGTTATACCTAAAATAGCTGGATGAGTGGCAAACAGTGCAGACCCTGATGAGACGCCGCATAATGCGGTGTCTCATCTGGGTCTACACTGTTTGCTCAGGCATGTCTGTTCAAATATACATATGGTAAAGTGCAACATATGGTAAGAGTCATGCTCAGACAGAAAGCCAGACAGGTAAAATAATGACAAAAATCTAAGTAATTATTAATCGATTATAGATGGCAATGACATGACTGATAATCTATTATTTTATCAGCTCCGATTAGCCAGCCCTAGTTATGCTACTCGCCTTACAAACCAGAGGTCGTGGGTTCGATCACGGGCTTTTCCAGACTTTCGGATGAGTCTATAAACCGAGGTCTCGTCCCCATGTGACCTTAGCTGTTGGTGGGATGTAAAACTCTAACACACACAAACTTACTAGATCAGCTAACGTTTTGAGCAGTAACCAGCTCGTTAAACTAATGATGCTTTAAACAACTGGACCCGGAGCAACAGATTTAATTTTTGAACTTGCAAAGAAAAGGTGACGGCTATTGACAACCGGTTGTCACCAGCTTGTGAATTTAATAGGTTTTTTCTTGTGCTCTTAATTGATATGATATCCTGAATGACTTTATCTTTCCTTTAAACCATTTTGGGTGTGTTTCTTGGAGTCTTTATGGTTTATTATTTAGTATTACTATACGTGTATATTGTAGGTATACTGATATTCTTAGAACAAATATAAATCTGCAGCAGTATCTGCTTTATGTGATCATAATTTAACCACATGGATGTGAATAAAAAGGGAGGTCCAGAAATTATCATTAGATATTTTTAATTTGGTTAAAAATTTAACGTGCGGTCTGGGTGGGTGGGGTAATTCCATATCCGCCAAGACCTGGAAGAACTAGAAATGGTGTTTGTAAAACAGTCACTATGCCCCCAACCATATGCTTGTCCATAAATGCCCAAATTTTCAAAAGGCCATTATCGCAAAAAAAAAATTCAGATTTTTTTTTCAAATGTTAATCAGGCGATATACTAGTCATTCCAAATCAGCCTGTCAAGGTTTTAGGCAACCATTTAAATAGTTTTTTTAAATATCTTGCAACAAGAAAGAGACACAATTAAATGACCTGAAAATGCAAAGGGCTATCACTCCAACAAAATTTCATTAAACTGGTTGAAAATTTAATCAGGTAATCTCCTCCTCAGCCCAATTCAGTATACCAAATTTCAAGGCTCTAGCTCAAATACTTTTTGAGATATCTTGCTAACGAGATTTCTATGTTATTTAATTAATAAAAGCACGCTAACACTGCATGATACCCCACCACTGCAAGATAATATGGTTATAGCCTTGCCCATAATAGTGGTATAGTTATCTGTAAAACTTCACTAAGGCATTCAATATAGTAAAGGAACTACATACATGTATATCAAAAGGGCAGATAATACAATAACCAGAAAAGCAGAGTGACTGTCCTTGGCAATAATATGTGTCCTTTAGTGTTTTAAAATTTGAAGAAAATCCATGAAAAGATTCTTAAGTTATTGATCGCAAACTCCAAAAAAAATTGTGAGAAATTAATCAAGTTATCGGTCGGAAATGGTGTGGATGGACAGACAAACGGACAGACACCGGAGGGTATATTATAATACCCCAGCACTATCGTGTGATGGGGTATAACAAAAAGAAGAAAAGAAAAAAAAGTCATTCCCGATATAAACATGTAGGCACAATTTGAAAAAAAAAATGTGAAAAATTAATCAAGTTATCGGTCGGAAATGGTGGGGATGGACGGACGGACAGATGGACCGACGGACGGACAGACACCGGAGGGACCCAGGGTATATTATAATATCCCAGCACTATCGTGTAATGGGGTATAACAAAAAGAAGAAAAGGAAAAAAAAAAAAAGGTAAAAAAAAGGAATGAAAAACAAACAAGAGGGCCATGATGGCCCTGGATCGCTCACCTGATCCATAGTGTAACAAGTGGGCCCCAGGGAGGGCCATTATTGGCCCAAGGGCTTTAATGTGCATAATGTTGAGGGAGGTCTTAAAGGTGAAGCTTCATACCAAACAAAAACAAAGGCTTTAATTTGTACAATCTTGGCAAAGGTCCACTAGATGAAGCTACACACCAAATATCAAAGACCTGGGCCTTGCGGTTTCAGAGAAGAAGATTTTTATAAAGATATTCCCTACATAAGCCTATGCACCAGGGCTATATAAGTCTATGTAAAACCAAAGGGCCCCGGGGTGGGGGGGTGCATTTGTGGCCCCAGAGCTATAATTTGAACAATCTTGGTAGAGGTCTACTAGATGAAGCTCCATACCAAATATCAAAGACCTGGGACTTGCAGTTTCAGAGAAGAAGATTTTTAAAAATTTCCCTTTATAAGTCTATGTCAAACCATAGGGTCTATTTTTAGCTCTGGCGGCCATTTTGTTCACCCGAGCGGAACGGTTTGAGCAATTTTGGTAGAGGGTCACCCAAGGAACATTCCAGTGAAATAATTTCAAAATCCATCCACTGGTTAAGGAGAAAAAGTCGTTTAAAGGTTTTCTATTTTAGCTCCGGCGGCCATCTTGTTCACCCGAGCGGAACGGTTTGAGCAATTTTGGTAGAGGGTCACCCAAGAAACATTCCTGTGACGTAATATCAAAATCCATCCACTAGTTAAGGAGAATAAGTCGTTTAAACGTTTTTCTATTTTTAGCTCTGGCGGCCATCTTGTTCACCCGAGCTAAACGGTTTGAGCAATTTTGGTAGAGGGTCACCCAAGGAACATTCCTGTGAAGTTATTTCGAAATCCATCCACTGGTTAAGGAGAATAAGTCCTTTAAAGGTTTTTCTATTTTTAGTTCTGGCGGCCATTTTGTTCACCCAAGCGGAACGGTTTGAGCAATTTCAGTAGAGGGGCACCAAAGGAACATTCCTGTAAAATAATTTCAAAATCCAGCCACTGGTTAAGGAAAAGAAGTCGTTTAAAGGTTTTTCTATTTTTAGCTCCAACGGCCATTTTGTTCATCCGAGCGGAACGGTTTGAGCAATTTTGGTAGAAGATCATCCAAGGAATATTCCTGTGAAATAATTTCAAAATCCATTCACTGGTTAAGCAGGAGAAGTCGTTCAAAGGTTTTTCTATTTTTAGCTCTGGCGGCCATCTTGTTCACCTGAGCGGAACGGTTTGAGCAATTTTGGTAGAGGGTCACCCAAGGAACATTCCTGTGCAATAATTTCAAAATCCATCCACTGGTTAAGGAGAAGAAGTCGTTTAAAGGTTTTTCTGTTTTTAGCTCTGGCGGCCATTTTGTTCACCCGAGCGGAACGGTTTGAGCAATTTTGGTAGAAGGTCATCCAAGGAACATTCCTGTGAAATAATTTCAAAATCCATCCACTGGTTAAGCAGAAGAAGTCGTTTAAAGGTTTTTCTATTTTTAGCTCTGGCGGCCATCTTGTTCACCCGAGCGGAACAGTTTGAGCAATTTTGGTAAAGGATCACCCAAGGAGCATTCCTGTGAAATTAGATCAAAATCTGTCCAGCAGTTTTGGAGAAGAAGTTGTTTAAAGCAAAAGTTGACGACGGACGCACGGACAACGGACGACGGACAAAGACCGATCCCAAAAGCTCACCTTGAGCACTTCGTGCTCAGGTGAGCTAAAAATGAGAAAAAAAAAAAATTCATTGCAAAAAGAAAGAAAAGAAAAATAAACGGAAAAAAAAGAAAAGAAAAAACGAGAAAAAAAGGAAACAAGAGGGCCATGATGGCCCTGGATCGCTCACCTGATCCATAGTGTAACAAGTGGGCCCCAGAGAGGGCCATTATTGGCCCCAGGGCTTTAATGTACATAATGTTGAGGGAGGTCTTAAAGGTGAAGCTTCATACCAAACATCAACAAAGGCTAAAATTTGAACAATCTTGTCAAAGGTCCACTAGATGAAGCTACACATCAAATATCAAAGACCTGGGCCTAGCGGTTTCAGAGAAGAAGATTTTTAAAGATTTTGCCTATATAAGCCTATGTAAAATCAAAGGGCCCCGGGACAGGGGCATTTTTTGCCCCAGCACTATAGTTTGAACAATCTTGGTAGGGGTCCACTAGATGAAGCTTCATACCAAATATCAAAGTTCTGGGCCTTGTGGTTTCAGAGAAGAAGATTTTTAAAGATTTTCCCTATATAAGCCTATGTAAAACCAAAGGGCCCCGTGGCAGGGGGGGATTTTTTGTCCCAGCACTATAATTTGAACAATCTTGGTAGGGGTCCACTAGACGAAGCTTCATACCAAATATCAAAGTCCTGGGCCTTGTGGTTTCAGAGAAGAAGATTTTTAAAGATTTTCCCTATATAAGCCTATGTAAAACCAAAGGGCCCCGGGGCAGGGGCATTTTTGGCCCCAGCACTAAAATTGGAACAATCTTGGTAGGGGTCCACTAGATGAAGCTTCATACCAAATATCAAAGTCCTGGGCCTTGTGGTTTTAGAGAAGAAAATTTTTAAAGATTTTCCCTATATAAGCCTATGTAAAACCAAAGGGCCCCGTGGCGGGGGCATTTTTGGCCCCAGCACTATAATTTGAACAATCTTGGTAGGGGTCCACTAGATGAAGCTTCATACCAAATATATAAGACCTGGGCCTTGTGGTTTCAGAGAAGAAGATTTTTAAAAATTTTCCCTATATAAGCCAATGTAAAAGCAAAGGGCCCCGTGGCGGGGGCATTTTTGTCCCAGCACTAAAATTTGAACAATCTTGGTAGGGGTCCACTAGATGAAGCTTCATACCAAATATCAAAGTCCTGGGCCTTGTGGTTTCAGAAAAGAAAATTTTTAAAGATTTTCCCTATATAAGCCCATGTAAAACCAAAGGGCCCCGTGGCGGGGGCATTTTTTGTCCCAGCACTAAAATTTGAACAATCTTGGTAGGGGTCCACTAGATGAAGCTTCATACCAAATATCAAAGACCTGGGCCTTGTGGTTTCAGAGAAGAAGATTTTTTAAGATTTTCCCTATATAAGCCTATGTAAAACCAAAGGGCCCCGGGGCGGGGGCATTTTTGGCCCCAGCACTGTAATTTGAACAATCTTGGTAGGGGTCAACTAGATGAAGCTTCATACCAAATATCAAAGACCTGGGCCTTGTGGTTTCAGAGAAGAAGATTTTTAAAGATTTTCCCTATATAAGCCAATGTAAAACCAAAGGGCCCCGTGGCGGGGGCATTTTTTGTCCCAGCACTATAATTTGAACAATCTTGGTAGGGGTCCACTAGATGAAGCTTCATACCAAATATCAAAGTCCTGGGCCTTGTGGTTTCAGAGTAGAAGATTTTTGAAGATTTTCCCTATATAAGCCTATGTAAAACCAAAGGGCCCTGGGGCGGGGGCATTTTTGGCCCCAGCACTATAATTTGAACAATCTTGGTAGGGGTCCACTAGATGAAGCTTCATACCAAATATCAAAGACCTGGGCCTTGTGGTTTCAGAGAAGAAGATTTTTAAAGATTTTCCCTATATAAGCCAATGTAAAACCAAAGGGCCCCGTGGCGGGGGCATTTTTCGTCCCAGCACTCAAATTTGAACAATCTTGGTAGGGGTCCACTAGATGAAGCTTCATACCAAATATCAAAGTCCTGGGCCTTGTGGTTTCAGAGAAGAAGATTTTTAAAGATTTTCCCTATATAAGCCTATGTAAAACCAAAGGGCCCCCGTGCGGGGGCATTTTTGGCCCCAGCACTATAATTTGAACAATCTTGGTAGGGGTCCACTAGATGAAGCTTCATACCAAATAACAAAGACCTGGGCCTTGTGGTTTCAGAGAAGAAGATTTTTTAAGTTTTTGGTGAAAAAAATCTGTTTTTGGCTCCTGTGACCTAGATGTGCAACGGACCGGAACCATTTGACCCATATTCAAACTTGACCGAGATATTGTCATGATGATCATTCTGAGCAAGTTTGATTAAGATTGGACCAAAATTGTGGCCCCTAGGGTGTTCACAAGGTTTTTATATGATTTGACCCGCTGACCTACTTTTTAACCCGATATGACCCATATTCGAACTGGACTGAAATATTGTCACAATGGTCATTCTGAGCAAGTTTCATGATAATTGGACCAAAACAGTGGCCTTCAGAGTGTTCACAAGGTTTTTCTATGATTTGACCTACTGACCTACTTTTTGACCGGACATGACCCATATTCGAACTTGACCAAGATATTGTCATGATGATCATTCTGAGCAAGTTTGATTATGATTGGACCAAAATTGTGGCCTCTAGGGTGTTCACAAGGTTTTTCTATGATTTGACCCGCTGACCTACTTTTTAAGCCGACATGATCCATATTCAAACTTCACTAAAATATTGTCACAATGATCATTCTGAGCAAGTTTGATGATGATTGGACCAAAATTGTGGCCTCTCGAGTGTTCACAAGGTTTTTCTATGATTTGACCTACTGACCTACTTTTTTACCCGACATGACCCAAATTCGAACTTGACCGAGATATTGTCATGATTATCATTCTGAGCAAGTTTGATGATAATTGGACCAAAACTGTGGCCTCTAGTGTGTTCACAAGAAAAAGTTTACGCACGACGGACGACGGACGACGGACGACGCACGACGACGCCGGACATCTTACTGTCACAAAAGCTCACCATGACCTTCGGTCAGGTGAGCTAAAAAAAAAGAAAATTCCATTCCTCCACGGGGGTTTGAACTCACGCCCCTCAGATTCATAGCACAAATTAATCCAGTTATTGGTCGGAAATGGTGGGGACTGACGGACGGACAGACACCGGAGGGTATATTGTAATATCCCAGCACTATCGTGTGATGGGGTATAACAAAAAGAAGAAAAGGGTGAAAAAAAAAAAAAAGGGAAAAAAAAGGAATGAAAAACCAAAAATGAGGAAAATTAAAAAAAATAAAAAAAAATAAATAAATTCATTGCCAAAATGAAAAAGAAAAAAGAAAAAAGAACACACACACAAAAAAAAAGAAAAAACGAAAAAAAAAAAAAAAATCCATTCCTCGACGGAGATTTGAACTCACGCCCCTCAGATTCATAGTCAACAATAGGATTTGTAGTCCAGCACTCTAACCGATAATCAATATATTTCATAAATTAAAGGAATAAATGCGCAGAAACTATTTAATGGGAATTGTTAACGACCAATTTTTCGTTAAATGTTAACGCATTTTGTGTATTCACAACACAAAACCTGCTTATTATGGTCCTTTATACATCAGTGCAGTTTCATCCAATTATTCCATATAGTAAAGGAATAAGTCCCCAAAAACCATTTAATCAGAATTTTTAACGACCATAATTCCGTTAAATGTTAATGTATTTTGCCCATTTACAATCCCAAACCACTCATACCCAATGCCAATGTGTATACAAAATTTGAAGAAAATCCGTGAAAAAATATTCAAGTTATTGATCGGAAACGCCCCAAAACCCCTTATTTTGAACTAAAAAGGGCCATAACTCTGTCAAATGTTAACGGATTTTGCCCATTAACAATCCCATACCACTCATTCCCGATATATACATGTATGCAAAATTTGAAAAAAATTCGTTAAAAATTACTCAAGTTATCGATCGGAAATGGTGCGGATGGAGGGACGGACGGACATACGGACGGACGGACAGACACCGGAGGGTATAACATAATACCCCGCCACTATCGTGTGGTGGGGTATAAAAAGGAAACAAGGCGAAAAGGGGAGATAAGTCAGATAAGAAAAAAATACAGGTCAACTATTTTTTCATGAGGAAACCATAAATGAAATGTCAAAACACTAGCATACATAGTTCTTAAGTAATACTATGCACAGGAAATCAAAACAATTAAATGGCCTTTGTAAAGGGCCATAACTCTAACAAAATTCCATTGAATTGGTTGAAAATTTAATCAGGTAATCTCTTCCTTAGTCCAAATCAGTATACCAAATATCAAGGCTCTGGCTCAACTACTTTTTGAGATATCTTGCTAACGAGATTTCTATGTTATTTAAATAAAGGGGAAATAACTCAAAAAGGGGAGATAATTTGGAAAAGAAAAAAATACGGGTCAACTATATTTTCATGAGAAATCCATATATGAAATTTCAAAACACTAGCGTACATGATTATAAAGTTATGCTATGCACCAGAAAGCAACACAATTAAATGGCCTGAAATTGCAAAGGGCCATAACTCTAACAAAATTTCATTAGATTTGTTGAAAATTTAATCAGGTGATCTCCTCTTCGGTCCCAATCAGTATACTAAATATCAAGGCTCTAGCTCAAATACTTTTTGAGATATCTCGCTAACAAGATTTCTATGTAATTTAATTAAAGGGAAATAACTCAAAAGGGGGAGATAATTTGGAAAAGAAAAAAAATACTGGTCAACTATTTTTTCATGAGAAATCCTCACATGAAATTCCAAAACCCTGGGATACATGGTTCTAAAGCCGGCCTCAGTGGCTCAGTCGGATGCGCGTCTGACTGGTGATCAGGAGGACGCGGGTTCGACTCCCGCCGGGGTCGGCAACATTCTTTCGTGGAGATTGATCATGAAATCTTTTCTACGGTCATTCTCTCCCTTCCGCTGATTCAAGAAGGGCAGTTGTCAGTTTCTGGCGAAAGAATGTGCACTGTACTGGTTAACCGCTTACGTATAAGCCTGCCCAGGAAAGTGTTGATAGGTAAACTGACCGGCTCAAAAATGACCTAAATAGTGTTGACTGGGCCGTAAAACTCCAATACAAACAAACAAACAAACATGGTTCTAAAGTTATGCAATGCACCAGAAAGCAACACAATTAAATGGCCAGAAATTGCAAAGGGCCATAACTTTACGAAATTTCATGAAATTTGTTGAAAATTTAACCAGGTGAACTCCTCCTCAGTCCAAATCAGTATACCAAATATCAAGGCTCTAGCTAGAATACTTTTTGAGATATCTTGCTAACGAGCTTTCTATGTTATTTAATTAAAAGGGAAATAACGTGAAAAGGGGAGATAATTCGGATAAGAAAAAAAATGTGGGTCAAACATTTTTTCATGACGAATCCATATACGAAATTTCAAAACACAAGGATACATGGTTCTAAAGTTATGCTATGCACAAGAAAGCAACACAATTGAATGACAAGACATTTCAAAGGGCCATAACTCCATCAAAATTCCATCAAATTGCTTGAAAATTAAACCAGGTAATCTCCTCCTGCGTCCCAATCAGTGTACCAAATATCAAGGCTCTGGCTCAACGACTTTTTGAGATATCTTGCTAACGAGATCTATGTTATTAAATTAAAGGGGAAATAACTCAAAAAGGGGTGATAATTCGGAAAAGAAAAAAAATACGGGTCAACTATTTTTTCATGAGAAATCCATATATGAAATTTCAAAACACTAGCATACATGGTTATAAAGTTATGCTATGCACCAGAAAGCAACACAATTAAATGGCCAGAAATTCCAAAGGGCCATAACTCTAACAAAATTTCATTAGATTTGTTGAAAATTTAATCAGGTGATCTCCTCCCCTGTCCCAATCAGTGTGCCAAATATCAAGGCTCTGGCTCAAATACTTTTTTCAGATATCTTGCTAACAAAATGTCTATGTTATTTAATTAAAAGGGAAATAACTCGAAAAGGGGAGATAATTCGGATAAGAAAAAAAATATGTGTCACTTATTTTTTCATGAGGAATCCATATATGAAATTTTAAAACCCTGGGATACATGGTTATAAAGTTATGCTATGCACAAGAAAGTGTGACGAACCAACGAACGAACAAATGAACGAACGGACAAGCCAGAAGCAATATGCCCCCCAACTTTTTCAAAGTTGGGGGCATAACTATCTGGAGATTTATAATCTTTAAATCATGGTTTAACTTTAGGTTGAGGCATAAAATTGTTAAGCTGCTGAAACATATTGATAAGATATTAGGATCTTTTGCATGCTGCCAAATTATGTTAAAAATATATCACTTTATTTCCAATTTGTGAATTTTGCTAAATATTTGCACTCCCCAACTTTGTGAAAACCCACAACATTTCACTATCAAGAACAGAATTGTAAAATGTCCCCCTTTTGGCTGACGAGTTTGTCAGTAATTGGAGACTGCTAAATAATGGATGATATTCCGTCAAAACTCTGATATATAAGACTATGAGATATGTGCCCTTGAATACAGAAAATGCTATATAAATTCCTAAGTCACAAGTTTTTGTTTAGTTGAAACTTAATTCTGTTGTATGAGAGTCAAAAAAGTAAATATAAAGTATCGTGGATATGGGATACCTTCCCAAATGAATCATTAACCCATTCAGTACAAGTACCTTGGCAAACAGTGCAGGCCCAGATTAGATGCCGCAGAACACAGCGTCTGAACAGGGCCACCACTGTTTGCTAAAAGTTCAGTCATTTTCCAAACAAATTTTGATAAAAAAAAACCCTGACAACCCTAAATTTTGAAATGGACTCCTGCTGCATATAAGGTGGAAGATTCCATTTGGTACAAAAAGGGTTAATAATAGAGTTTTTTTTAGTTGTTTGGCCCTTTCAAGATTTTTTCACTTATTTCAAGCAGCCCAGAAAACTGAGGCCACAACCTTCACAGCTGATGGAACAGTCTTTGCCTTCTTTGGCGGGGGTGAGCCAGGGTGCTTTCATTGTTTCGATTGTTGTTTGGCCTCTGGAGTAAACTGATGGACACATGTTTCATCCAGAGGGGCAAGATCTCTGAAGAAAGCTCAAAAAGGTTAAGATTAGCATGCAATAATGTGTGCCTGGTATGGTTCTGATCAACTGTCAGAAGTCTTGCCACCCACCGGGCAGGAAGCTTTCTCATTGCAAGATCTGCTGTCAGAATGGAACATACTCTTTCCTGTGAAATGAAATGCCAACTCTACTGGCTGTATATCTTTCTGTGACTTGTCTGACAGTCATAAGAATAGGATGCACTTTATTGACCATTTCTAGGGTTGCAACATTGATGGGCCTTCCAGGATGGGAGTCATCCTCAAGGCTCTGCCTGTCGCGCTTAAATTCCGCCACCCACCTTTTCACTGTAGCTTATGAAGGGACAGCTTTCCATAGTGTTGCTACCATATCTTTATGGATATGGTGTTAAAACCTTTTTTATGCAAATATTGGATCACTTTACTGTAGAGAGCTACCTTGTTGATATAAACTGACCAAATGAGACCAGTCCTTGGGTACAGGGCCCTGTATAGTCGGAGAATACGAGGCTCACAACATATCAATCAGCCCTCCTATATGCCAATACAACAAGATCCATGATGACATCACATGGAAAAACACAACACCAAACCATCATCGCACCACCCATAGACATATGACCACCTCATGAATATTCATTATCCCCACGTTTTTCAACGAAAAGTGGGGATATTGTTATCGCCTCCGTCCGTCTGTCTGTCCGGCTATCTCCTCCTGAACCGTTAGCCGGAATTCAACCAAATTCCGTATGCGAGTTGCTTACATGAATGGCTTGCGCAAGAGCACATTTTTTTGTCCCCGCCCCCCTGGGGTGGGGTCAAACGGTCAAATTTTGACCTACTGTGGAGAAAACGTGGGGATTTGCGATGGCTTGCCATCGACTGCGCGCTCTAGTTACACTTGCAATGGCTAGCTTGTCACCCCACCAACTCTTCACTTACTCTCAAGCCTAAAAGACATCTCAACCTACCAGGTGGACCTTGCCGGCCAAGGGCAATATATAAGTAAGTCATTTTACAACATGGTGTTGACTGGGCCGTTAAACTTTGAAAAACAATTTGACCAATTTGGCAAAGCAATACTGCTGCAAATATCCAATATTCTAGGCAAAAACAACTTAGGCTGGAGCATGATAGCTCAGTGCTTTGTACATTTGCCTCTGATGATAGAGGTCTCCGGTTCAATCCCAGAGGCGGTGATAATTTCGGTGTCTGAACATGCTCCACTGACATCATCTGCAGGGATGATTGTCAAAAAGTGTGCCGTCCTTTGGATCGGGACGTTAACTGGAGGCCCCCTGTGCAGGGAGTCATCCCCTATGCAGTTTAAAGACCCCTACCATAATTACATGATGACTGTGTAGGCTTTTATCCTGCAAACCTATCCATCTATCTTCCTATACTGAGTAGGTCAAATCTGGCTATTACCTCAGATGGCCAGGCAAACCTAATGCGTATGTAATGTACACCTGCGAGTAGGGCTGGCTAATCGGAGGTGAAAAGATAATCGATTATCAGTCCTGTCAATGCGATCGATAATCGATTAGTAATCGCTAAGGTTTTTGTCATTATTTTACCTGTTTGACTTACTGTCTGAGCATGACTCTTACCATATGTTGCACTTTACCATATGTATATATTTGAACAGACAGGCCTGAGCAAACAGTGTAGACCCAGATGAGACGCCGCATAATGCGGCGTCTCATCAGGGTCTGCACTGTTTGCCACTCATCCAGCTATTTAAGGCATAACTTTGGGTAGTAAATTGTACCTATCAAGTTATCGATTAAAAGCAAATCCGAAATGATAATCATTTTTTGTGGAATTTAACGATCGATTAATCAATTACCAGTATACTATTAATCGTGGCAGCCTTACCTGCGAGTCAAATGTGACCTATCACAGTATATATTGTATGTATTAAGAAAGAAAATGAGTGTGGTCCAAACCTAATTGGGAAACAACCAGAGACAATGTCACACTTACAACTTTTACCTTCTTTCGCTATAAATTTACTGGATATTTACAATATGAGCCCCGCCAAGCGAATTTGTGTCTTCGAGCATTCCGTCATGACAAATTTTAACTGCCCATGCCCAGCCATTCAGAGGGGCCAGGGATATGGCTTTCTGTCTGAAGGTTCCTCTTGATTCACTGCTTGTGTGAGCGAGCAGCGAAGGTTCTGGCGAGACTGCGCGGATGTGCAGGCTCGCCTGAACCTTCGCTGCTCGCATAGGCGATAAGTACCAAAATCGCTTGACGGGTCCCATATGGTCCATTTGCGCATGTGCTCTTGGGTATTAAACAAGGTACTGTTTGATGGGTGCATGCGCTGTTGGTAAAACTAAGTGTGATCAGCCAGCTGATATCTAATATGGGTGGCAGTTCTCCGATCATGGTATTTTGCTACGAAATAACAATGGCTGGGGATGAGTAAAGGTGTGTTAATACTTTTTCTGTCACTTTTATAAACTGTTTGAATAAGACGGTTCGATCGAAATAAAAGTAGATCATCAGAGGGTTAAAAATGTTATTTTCTCGCTTTGACTTGCGATATTCCAATATGACTCAAGACGAATTGTACTCTATGTTCAAAATAAACATGTTTGATTTGTTTGTTTGAATTGATGTTTAAAGTCCCAGTCAACACTACATATGTCATTTTGGAGACGCTGCTTCAAATTTTGTGGGACTTTACTCGACATTGAGTGATTCGGCCCCCGCCCATCAGGGCTGGAAGAAATAGATTGGCTGCATGATGCTTCCACGCAGAGCTGAAATCTGACCGCACATGAGTACTGGTAAACAGCTTAGAGGATCTAAACCTGCCCAGGCAAAGCTGTGCGACTCGGACCGTCCATGCTTATAAACCCTATTGGTTTCATTCGGCAACAGGGCTTGATAAGTCATTTCATCTCAACGCGGGATAAAAGTCCCATGAAATTAGAAGCAACATCTACAAAATGACCTATACAGTGTTGACGGGGATGTTGGATCTTAAATCAAATAAAAGCACGCTAACACTGCATGATACCCCACCACTGCAAGATAATATGGTTATAGCCTTGCCCATAATAGTGGTACTTTTAAGTGTTATAGTTATCTGTAAAACTTCACTAAGGCATTCAATATAGTAAAGGAACTACATACATGTATATCAAAAGGGCAGATAATACAATAACCAGAAAAGCAGAGTGACTGTCCTTGGCAATAATATGTGTACTTTAGTGTTTTAAAATTTGAAGCAAATCCATGAAAAGATTCTTAAGTTATTGATCGCAAACTCCAAAAAAAATTGTGAGAAATTAATCAAGTTATCGGTCGGAAATGGTGTGGATGGACGGACGAACGGACAGACACCGGAGGGTATATTATAATACCCCAGCACTATCGTGTGATGGGGTATAACAAAAAGAAGAAAAGAAAAAAGTCATTCCCGATATAAACATGAAGGCACAATTTGAAAAAAAAAATGTGAAAAATTAATCAAGTTATCGGTCGGAAATGGTGGGGATGGACAGACGGACGGACAGACACCGGAGGGTATATTATAATATCCCAGCACTATCGTGTAATGGGGTATAACAAAAAGAGGAAAAGGAAAAAAAAAAAAAAGGTAAAAAAAAGGAATGAAAAACAAAAAATGAGAAAAAAAAAACGAAAAAAAAAAAAATAAAATTCATTGCAAAAAGAAAGAAAAGAAAAATAAAGGGAAAAAAAAAGAAAAGAAAAAAACGAGGAAAAAAGGAAAAAAAAAAAGAAAATTCCATTCCTCCACGGGGGTTTGAACTCACGCCCCTCAGATTCATAGCACAAATTAATCCAGTTATTGGTCGGAAATGGTGGGGACGGACGGACGGACAGACACCGGAGGGTATATTGTAATATCCCAGCACTATCGTGTGATGGGGTATAACAAAAAGAAGAAAAGGGTGAAAAAAATCAAAGTACTGAAAGTACTGAGGAAAGTTGATTTATGAGGTATATTCACCATGATAAAATGGCAGTGGTATAATAAACAGTTCTCTAAGTATCTGTTTGACAAGGTTGAAAAAGGAGTTTAACAAGGTTCGACTAAGAAAAAAATTCCTGTTGCTTGTTATTGTCCTCGTGGCAATCACTGACCATCTGACTGGCGCCGACCCTGAACAAAATCCAGGTATTGGTTATTGATAGCACCCCTAAGATGTCAGAGCGGAACGTCAGAAGAAAATTCTGGACTGTGCTCGTTTGTTTGTTTGTATGTTTGTTTTTGTTTGTTTTGAGGTTTAACATCCCCGTCAACACTGACTAGGTCATTTAGAGACGTTGCTTTCAATTTTGTGAGACTTTTACCCAACACTAAAATGAAATGACATAATTATTAAGCCTGTCGCGCAATGAAACCAAATAGGCTTGTGGCATGGACGCACCACTTTGCCTGGGCAGGCTTAGATCCTCTAAGCGGTTTACCAGTACTCATGTGCGGTCGATTACAGCTCGGCGTGGAAGTTTCTTGCAGTCCGTCTATTTCTTCAAGCCCTGATGGGCGGGGGCGGTAGGACTGTGCTCGTGCATTTGGCCATTGGCAAACAGAACCTTCATAATCAGACGCCACATAATGCGGTGTCCGATTAGATCTAATGTACCTGCTTAAACGAACAGTCCAATTCTCAGTTCATGACTATTCTCCAAACTTACATTCAGAGACGATCGATCCTCCAGTTCTCTCAGCACTTTGATTAATTGAGTATTTACGCAATACGCTGTTTATCTGGAGCACTGGACGCGAGTGAACTTTAAAACCTATTGCCTTCTTTCGGCGAGTCATGGGTCTCAAAAAATGAAGTGACCATTGCTTTCGAAAACGTTACAACAGAGCCCTTTAATTTCTACATTTTAAACAGTGGAGACGCTTCGACTTAGATTCTTCTTCCCAAGTGTCTATAAAACGAGTGCATATGCACCTAAAAAATGCAAAGCTTCCTTTTATAACACTGAAGGGTCTGATTCGAGGTCACAGAATGAGGTGTCTGATCAGTGGCTTCTGAATTTGCTTAACCAATATATGACAATGGAATCTTCAATGCAATCAATGCAGACTCAGATCAGACGCCAAGTTGTGCTGCATCTGATCTGGGCCTACAATACTTACATGCCATAAAAAAGACGCTAGTTATATATGGACTAATGTCCAGTTCGGAAACCGAGGGGTGAAAGGGAAGGAACACCTGTGGAATCAAGTCTGCCTTGATATAAAAAGAATACACCGAGTATCAAAGCTGGAAAAGTCCATTTCGACAACTGAGGGGTGAAAGGGAAGGAACACCTGTGGAATCAAGTCCGTCTTCAGCGCAAATGTTAAGAAATCAATTCGCTGGAAAAGGAAATGAGGCAAGTGCTTAATTTGGACTATTTTATGCAGCGAACGAACAGCGGAAGTGTAGTAACGCGGTCCAGTACCGGAAGTAGAAATGCAATGACATATAAACTTGATACAAGTATCAACTTTCAAAAAGGGGAAAAAAAGGAATGAAAAACCAAAAATGAGGAAAATTAAAAAAAAAAAATAATAAAAAATAAATTCATTGCCAAAATGAAAAAGAAAGAAAAAGAAAAAAGAACACACACAAAAAAAAAAGAAAAAACGAAAAAAAAAAAAAAAAAATTCCATTGCTCGACGGAGAGTTGAACTCACGCCCCTCAGATTCATAGTCAACAATAGGATTTGTAGTCCAGCACTCTAACCACTACACTGGCAGTGATAATCAATATATTTCATAAATTAAAGGAATAAATGCGCAGAAACTATTTAATGGGAATTGTTAACGACAAATTTTTCGTTAAATGTTAACGCATTTTGTGTATTCACAACACAAAACCTGCTTATTATGGTCGTTTATACATCAGAGCAGTTTCATCCAAATATTCCACATAGTAAAGGAATAAGTCCCCAAAAACCATTTAATCGGAATTTTTAACGACCATAATTCCGTTAAATGTTAATGTATTTTGCCCATTTACAATCCCAAACCACTCATACCCAATGCCAATGTGTATACAAAATTTGAAGAAAATCCGTGAAAAAATATTCAAGTTATTGATCGGAAACGCCCCAAAACCCCTTATTTTGAACTAAAAAGGGCCATAACTCTGTCAAATGTTAACGGATTTTGCCCATTAACAATCCCATACCACTCATTCCCGATATATACATGTATGCAAAATTTGAAAAAAATTCGTTAAAAATTACTCAAGTTATCGATCGGAAATGGTGCGGACGGACGGACAGACACCGGAGGGTATAACATAATACCCCGCCACTATCGTGTGGTGGGGTATAAAAACCCGAAATTGAGATGAACTGACATCTCAAGTCCTGTCGCCCAATGAAACCAACAGGGTTTATATGCATGGGCGGTCTGACTCGCACCACTTTGCCTAGGCTCTTAATTCGCTAACAGCATGTCTTTTGTGTATGCTCAAAGTGAGTGCCATGGCTCAGCATTATATGTGACCCCAACTTGTCAAATGGAGATGCCACTGCTTTGCTATGACGATCATACTGCATGCACCTATCTATCTATCTTCTGATACTGTCTCAGTCACATTTGACCATTACCGCAGGTTTATATTACATACACTCCAGGTTTTGCAGGATGAAAGCCAACACAGTAATCATGTAATTACGGTAGGGATGTTTAACCTGCACAGGGGGGCTCCAGTAAACGTCCCGATCCGAATGACGGTGCACTTATGACATTCATCCCTGCAAATGATGCCAATGGAGCATGTTCGGACACAGAAATTTTATCGCTGCTGCCGGGGATCGAACCCAGGACCTCTAGCATCAGAGGCAAGTGCACTAACCACTGAGCTAACCTTCTGCGTTCTGCATTTTTCTTGGGCGCCATGAGAACACAGCCCTGGCATGACAGTGGTTTTGGCTATTTCTTTGTGCTATGCATCAGCCCTGGTACTGCCAGGGAAGCTAGACAGATTGAAGTGTTTAAATTCATTGGCCAGACGGTAACTGGTCAACTCGTACCTAAGTCAACTCGTACCTGAGTCAACTTGTACCTGTTTTTGGTCAACTCGTACCCGTTCTTTGGTCAACTCGTACCTATTTTGGTCAACTCGTACCCCAGGGGTAGGTGGGGTACTCTATTTTTTGCCGAACAATAGTTGAAATGGGTTATAACTTGCCCCGAGACATGTCTTGAGTTCACCAGAGGCCAGAAAGAAGTACTTTGGGTCCTTTTATTGTAACATGGTTTTCACAGCGCGGGGATTTGCGATCGCGCGCCATCAACCTGCTCTAGATATTATTATTTTTATTCTAATTATTATTATTATTTTATTAGTATTAAACCCATTCCGTCCCTGAAACCCACAAAGGGGTACCTTGTCAAACACTGCAGGCCAAGATCCGACGCCGCAGAACGCGGGGATATGCGATGGCGCGCCATCAACCTGCTGTAGTTATTATTATTTTTATTATTGTTATTATTATTATTATCATTATTATTATTATTTTATTATTATTCACTTTTAACCCATTCAGTATCAGAAACCCACAAAGGGATGCCTTCCCAAACACTGCAGGCCCAGATTAGACGCTGCAGAACGCGGCGTCGTACGGTCAGGGCCTGCGCTGTTTGAAAAAGTTTAGCCACTTCCCGAATAAATTTTGAAGAAAACACAACCTGACACCCCTAAATTTCGAAATATATAAGATGGCAAATTCCATTTGGGTAGTCAAACACTGAATGCCCAGATCAGACGCCACAGAACGCCGCGTCGTCTGATAAGGGTGGACGCTGTTAGAAAAAGTATAGCCACTTCCCGAATAAATTTTGAAGAAACCTGACACCCCTAAATTTCGAAATATATAAGATGGAAGATTCAATTTGGGTTAATTTAATTAACACTTTAGTTAATCGTGTACCGATTAATTTGGGTGTAAAAAAAAACGATTATCGGTACTAGTTTAATCTATTCGTCCTTCATTAAAGACTGTTTTTAATTGTTTTAATTTTGCCGGCGAGCGCGCGGCTGTTTTTGTTCTGACAAAACTTAAAAGTAAATCCCAGTTTTACTATTTATATATAAAAGTGGGTTTTAAGAGGGACAAATTCATATAGGCTTGCATTCGTGATGATTGTTTTTATAGTTTGTTAGTTAAACGGTATAACAAATGTTTATAATTTAAGAAATAAAATTATATAAATAACTGAATTTATTTTTATTGTGCTATCTGTACATCCCGCTGTGTTTATACTCGCCGACATGTAACCGGTTTTGTCCGTGCAATGGGCACACCCCTAAACCTCACTTTATATAGGGAAACTCGGGTTTACGGGGGTATACATTATCTTTCTTTATTTATGCTCCAATACATAGGTTGAGGATACTCGTTAGAGTCGTTCCAACTAAAGATCATAGCCTATATTTGAAGTATAAATAAGAAAAAATGAAAAAAAAAAAAACACGGATTTTTGTAAGAAAAATTGCCATTTTGGAGATGTGAAAAACGCACCATATTGCACGGGTGTGTTATCGTAAAGTAACAGTAATAAGGAATATGCAACATTTATGTTAGCCAACATTTATGTTTTGAGCATATATGAGAACAAATTATAATTGTATAACTACATTTTATTTGCAACTGAGCATGAAATGTAAGTTCTACAATTGTATTTTTCTCGTTATTTTCATTTACATATTTACATATGAAGTTCGTCTTATGTTGAGCATGATGTTATGTACCAATCACATCCCTCTGGAGCATAGATTGTTGGCACTCGTTAGAGCTGCCCAACAGGGATAGTTCTAACGAGCACCCATAAATTATGTCTGGCTAAATGGATATGGGGGTCATACACATGAAAGGCGCCATTTTGGCACATGTGCGTAATGGCGTCATGCACACACTATGTATTGTCTTCATCGTCGGGAAAAGGATCAGGAGTCTGCATAGACCATAAAGTTGACCTGTATATATGTGTACTTAAGCCAAACTTACCCCAAAACAAATTTTATTTTTACTAAGGTACGAGTTGACTTAGGTACGAGTTGACCCAATTCGGGTGCGAGTTGACTAAGGTACGAGTTGACCAGAAACCGGCCAGACTATGTTTTTCTTTTTATTTCTATCTTTCCTGTCAAATCTTATTTTTGTTTTGTCTGACTTTTTCTTATCATTACTCTTTTTCTTATTCTTAATTGTCGCCAAAAACCTGTGCTATAGCTGTCAAGTGTGATGGCAGCGTGTACCATGTAGATGTAGAGGACTAACTGAGATTTTGGCCAAGTTTGACCGATAGGCAGACAAAGGATGTTGCATATAAAACATTGGTTCGCCCTGAGTTAGAATATGCATCACCCATTTGGCATCCCTATGTTAAAACTCAGATTCAGCAGGTGGAGAAGGTGCAGAGGACAGCTGCTTAATGGACCTGCCGACGATGGCGCAATAGAAGCAGCGTCGGTGACATGCTTAACGAGCTAGAATGGCCGTCCCTAGAGGCCCGTCGTGAACAGTCCTCTTTAACCTTCTTCTATAAGATACATTCAGGTACAGTGGCCATTAATAAAGATAAATACTTGACCCCTGTGACAGTTTCAACTCGAACAAGGGCATCAAAAGTAAACAACTCACAGTATCACAGGTACCAGTCCTACAGTGATGCCCTGAAAAATTCATTCTTCCCTTGGACTATTCCCCAGTGGAATAGTCTTCCCTCTTCTGTGGTGAATGCTAAGACTGCAGAGGAGTTCAAAGCCCATACAGTGTAAGATTGAGACTCAGAGGTATGCGTTTTAGTATACCTCTGTTATTCAGATTGTAAATAGTTTTAAGGACTATGAAAATGTCTCCCTGGCACGTGGGCTAAAATTCATGGGTGTTTAGCATGTTGACATATTTCTAGAAAAACAACCAATGATGTTCCAAATTAAAAGAATAAATATAAAACATGCATATTAAAAAATGTATTTTTGTTGTTGGAAGAAAAAAATAAATATTCACTTTGTAAGAAAATTATATTTAAAAATGGTCCATTTTTGAACGTATGTTTCTCCATTGTCCTTCATTAGAAACATACCATTTTTACACCAAAATATACTTTAGTGTGTGTACTAGCAATGACGAGACGTGATTTTTCCAAAAACTGGCATTATAACATTATATCCATGCCGATAGAACCCCTATCAACATGTAGAGTTCACTTTACATTGTCATCCATGTACACAGTATGACGCACGGATTAAATTTAGCACTGGGGTAAATAAGCGTAGCGATAATAAAAATTCGGTCAAATCGTTATTATGGCTTTTGGACAAATCAAACAATTTTCCCCTCATGTATTTATTTAGGTGGGCGGACGATTTGGCCAGCGGACGATTTGGCCCGGACGATTTGGCCTAGGACAATTCGGCCTAGGACAATTTGGCCAGCAAAAAATACCGGGTAGGACAATTTGGCCAAACTGAGTTCTTCTAGCGGCTTTACAAATTTTTATTCTATTAATCATTTCATTAGCATTTTGTTTTATTCGGCTACATATTTTCATAAAATATTTCCTTTTTTTTTTTTTTTTATTTTCTTCAGTGATTGCATCTGTTATTTCTTGGCTTTGAGTGAAAATCAAATGTTGTCATAAGAGGAAATTGCATAGTTTGAGCAGTTTCTTCATTTGACAACATATTTTTATCACACATCATTACATATTTTCTGCTCATTTATAGTATCTGAGCCCAGCCAACACTATTTAGGTCATGTTGAGCAGATCGGTTTCTCTAAGTCTAAGTGCACCAGGGCAGTGCATATTCTTGAACCAGGCAGGTATCCGCCTCGCACCGCGGTTCCTGGACAGGCTTAGATCCTCTAAGCGGTTTACCAGTACTAGTGTGCGGGTCGGATTCAGCTCTGCGTTGAAGCATCATGCAGCCCATATATTTCTTCAAGCCTCTATGGGCGGGGGCCGCAGATTAGGGTTTATGAGGGTTTACATTACCGGCATTTTTCGTATTTCTGCTCCAAGACATAGGTAATTGGCATTCGTTAGAATCTATGTTTGGAGTATAAATAAGAAAACATATCACAGATTTTCAACAGAAAATTAGTCATTTTGGACATGACATATTTTTCTAGCCAATTTAACAAAACCATTAAATTTATTTATTTTTTTTTTTTTATTGTATTTTTGTGTTTGGGGGATTATACTTAACCATTTTTATTAATTTGCACATAAATAATATCTCAAGCCAAAAGTTATAAAAGTTTAATAACAACAGCAAAAAAAAAAGTCTAATTGTTTAAAATCTTCTTTAAAATGTTCCTTCCACATATTCAAACACTACTGTTTATTAAAACCAAACCTAAAACATTAAATTTTCAGTTTAAACTAGTCATAATATTAATCTGGCCAAATTATCCTACCCAATATTTTTGGCTGGCCAAATTGTCCTAGGCCGAATTGTCCTAGGCCAAATCGTCCGGGCCAAATCGTCCGCTGACCAAATCGTCCTACATTCATTTATTTAATGCATAATAATATTTACCAACTTAACGGAAGAATAAAGGAAATCATGATCTAGGCATAAAAATAGTTAGAACTAGAAATGCGTCCATAGGACACGGATGCCCCCGCCTGAAAATATGTCTATGTTCGTATTCATCCATAGAAAGTTATTGACCGTGTTTCATTTTTGGACCCTTTTTTCACATTTGACCTCTAAGTATGACCTTGACCTTGGAGGTAAGGACCTTGGTTTTGTGTGAGGCAGATTGTCTATTGATGGCCACCATTTCTGCAAAGTAATTTCAAAATCCATCCAGAGATAAGAAAGTTATTGACTGTGTTTACGTTTCGGACCATTTTTTTTACCTTTGACCTCTAAGTATGACCTTGACGGTACGGATCTGGGTTTGCACGTGACACATCGTCTCATGATGGTTAACATTTCTTCAAAGTAGTTTCTAAATCCATACAGAAATCAGTAAGTTATTGACTGCGTTTAAGTTTCGGACCATTTTTTGACCTTTGACCTCTAAGTATGACCTTGACCTTGGAGGTACGGACCTGGGTTTTACATGTGACACATCGTCTCTTGATGGTTAACATTTCTACAAAGTAATTACAAAATCCATCCAGAAATAAGAAAGTTATTGACTGCGTTTAAGTTTCGGACCCTTTTTTTGACCTTTGACCTCTAAGTATGACCTTGACCTTGGAGGTACGGACCTGGGTTTTGCATGTGACACGTCGTCTCATGATGGTTAACATTTCTGCCAAGTAATTTTAAAATCTATCAATAAATAAGGAAGTTATTGACTGCGTTTAAGTTTCGGACCCTTTTTTTGACCTTTGACCTCTAAGTATGACCTTGCCCTTGGAGGTACGGACCTGGGTTTTACATGTGACACATCGTCTCTTGATGGTTAACATTTCTACAAAGTAATTACAAAATCCATCCAGAAATAAGAAAGTTATTGACTGCGTTTAAGTTTCGGACCCTTTTTTTGACCTTTGACCTCTAAGTATGACCTTGACCTTGGAGGTACGGACCTGGGTTTTGCATGTGACACGTCGTCTCATGATGGTTAACATTTCTGCCAAGTAATTTTAAAATCTATCAATAAATAAGGAAGTTATTGACTGCGTTTAAGTTTCGGACCCTTTTTTTGACCTTTGACCTCTAAGTATGACCTTGCCCTTGGAGGTACGGACCTGGGTTTTGCATGTGACACGTCGTCTCATGATGGTTAACATTTCTTCCAAGTAATTTTAAAATCCATCAATAACTAAGAAAGTTATTGACTGCGTTTAAGTTTCGGACGGACGGACGAACGGACGCACGGACGGACGCACGGACGGACAGGGGCAACGCTATATGCCCTTTCCACCATTCTTTGAATGGCGGGGGCATAATAAAATCCGTTGTGCAGGATATTTTTACCCACGATTAGCATGTTTATACCCCTGTTTTACCTGGAGAATTTACCAAACATGTATACAGTAATGGCTATCAAAATGACCGTTCGATGGGTGTTTAAAAGAATGGATATATTGTTATCGTGGAAGTTTTTGGAAAAACTACTTCTCGTCCTTGCTAGGACATGGAATATTATTTAGGTTAATGTAAAAACTGAATGTTTCCGAGGAAGGACAATGGAGAAACCGATGTTCAAAAATTGACCATTTTGAAAGGTAATTTTCTAATAAAGTAATTTATTATTTTTTCTTCTAAAAACAGAAATACACTTTTTAATAAGCATATTTTATGATTATTCATATAATTTGGAACATTATGAGTTGCTTTTCTAGAAACTTGTCGAAATTATAAACAACCGTAAATTTTAGCTCACGTGTCTGGTTGACATTTGCATATACCTTAAGGACTCATCCAGTGACTTCTCTTTTTTTTTTTTTTTTTTTTTTTTTCAGCTAAATTCTAAATTTAGCTACGCACCCAGCTGAGGTAATGGCCAAATATGACCGACTCAGTATAAGAAGATAGATAGATAGATAGACAGTAGATGAAGACCAGAACAAAATGCAAACTGGGATCAACATGAAATTACGAAAGAACACACGTTCAGGAGAGCTGTAGAAAATTAGAGACAAAAAGAACAGGTTAAGAAGATTAAGGGTTTTCGATATCGTTTGATAAATCACACCTGTTATCGATATTTTGACATAATATTAAAGTAAACAAACAATTTTGGAAACAAGATTCCCCATCTTGAAAGTGCACGTACTTCCGGTCTGTGATGACTATTTGTTTTTTGATCGTGTAATTTTTCTAAAACATCATCTTAATCTGAATATGATTGCTACACACTAATTATCTGATTGATCAGGTGATGACTGGAAGTTAATTCAGAAAAGCTGTGAACATGAGGTTTGGGACTCATTGCCACCCATGCATCACAAAAACACGCCTATATAAATGTGACCCCAGCACCCCCCCCCCCTTGAACCCCACTTTTATATATTTTCAATATTTAAAACTATGTTCAAAGGGTCGTAACTCGAAAAGATCAACCAAGGTTACGGTTTCCTGCTATGCAGATTATCTTATGGTGTTTTACATTTGCGAGAAATTTCATGAAAATATCTCGAACGGTTTTCAACTGACAGAGCTGACACGAGTTCATGGTAGAAGCAGTTATTTTAACTCATTGTATACTAGTCTGACTGACTGAACGGGTTTTAAGGTAACCGGGCGCTATAAGCACATAGGGGCTATCCCTAGACCGTGTCCAGGATTAGTTTTCCCACTTTCTGAAAGGCTTTCGCATTCTATGCAAGCTATTAGAACATATCATAACTTCAAACTTGGTGAAACATTTGGACAAAAATCAGATTCTCTATGACCTCCAGCACGGTTTCCGTGCCAGGAGGTCCTGTGAGACACAGCTCACCATGCTAATAGAGGAACTCCATAGAAACCTCCAAGATGGTAAGCAAACGGACATAATACTGCTGGACTTCAGCAAGGCGTTTGACAAGGTCAGCCATGAGAAACTCATTTACAAACTCCATAGTTACGGTATCAGAGGCAAAACCCTGAGATGGATCAAGTCTTTCCTTAATGGCAGGTCACAGACTGTTGTCTTGGAGGGGGATTGCTCCGAGGAAGTACCAGTTACATCAGGTGTCCCTCAAGGGTCAGTCCTCGGACCAATTCTCTTCCTGGCCTACATAAACGACCTGCCTGAAAAGGTAAAATGCCAGGTCAGACTATTTGCCGATGACACAGCTGCATACCTAGCTATAAATAGCCTTGCTGAGTCTCAGCAGTTACAAGCTGACCTTGATATCCTACACTCATTGGCTTACAGACAACTGTACACCCGGACTGACTACTACAAATTCTCATTTTATCCATTAGCAGTTGTTCAGTGGAATAATCTCCCTCCAACCATCGCTACCCTGACCAGCCTTGACAGTTTTAAACAGGCTGTCAGTCAGGTGTGCCACTCCAAACCCTAAATGTACCACCACTGTTTTTATCCTCACTTTTCTTTCTTCTGTATAATACACTAACACTGTGCACTTTTATTCATTCCTTACTATCCCGCTTGTTTTTTATCCTCTACTTTATCGCATGTTGCGGGGTACCCGGCACATAATACTCAGTTGAGGGTGTATGCCGTATGAAGAGATAGATAGATAGAGTTGTACACTAATTCCGGTGTACTCCTCTCGCCTCAGTCACGGTGCAATAAAGGTGAAAGTGGTCTGTAAGTTACCGTGGTTTTTGACAGAGTCTCCAAATAGTTGTGGGCTGTCAATCGCGGCTATGGAACCTGGTCAATTCCGACCTGCAAATCGTGTTCCATAGCCATTGCCCGTCTGGCCGTGGTAGAGGAGGAAGGCAAGGAGGCTAAGTTTTAGTGCTTCTGGGCTGCGAATCGCGGCAGTGGTCAGCGGAATACGAATCGTGCTGATCTGCCAGTGCCCTCCCCTTAGTGAAATAGAAGCACTGTAATTTTGAATTTTGAACACCAGGTCGAAAGTGGGCATGAAGCAACGGAGAAATCAATGCCAATTTCGGCTGCAAATCACGATTTCTCTGTTTCGCCCGAGCAAACTAGGTCATGTTGCTCTCTCTTAGGGCCGCGTTATGGCGTCGGTCTTGCTACACATGAAGTAGCCTTGCAATAACCCTGGTAAACAGGGTTTTCGGACATGCAGCCCTAAGTTCACGATCTCGGTCCGGTGCTGGGTTAGCAGGGATACGCCCTCCTAACTATCACTCTATCCGTCATCGCCGTATCTAGGAAAAGTTTGTGGACCTTCCGGGTTCTCTTCTTGTTTAGTGGGGTCTCTTCAGTGCATTTTTCGATGGAGTTGTAGAGGTGCTCGTCGAAATACTTTGAGGTAGGTCCTTTGTAGACTATGAAGGCTGGAGTATCGGCTGTCTTGAATGCGCAAACGGCAAGGTCCACGTCGATAGTTTCAGTTGGTCGATGTAGTTCTAAGATGGTGGAGGGGGAGTCTCTGGTATTTGCCACCCAGGCTCTGCCCAGGTGGTATTTCTCGTGCAAAGGTTGGAGTGGGTTGGGTGGCAGCTTCTCGAAGTCCTTTTCTTCGGAGGTGTAGATTCTTCCTCTTCTGGTTGCTGGGGCAGGTGACGAGCATCGTTGGGCTTTTTGCGGGGGTGGTCTCTCTGTGGGTGATAAGGCGGTGGTAGCTGGCTCTGACGATGACGGCATTGGTCTCTGGATGATGGGAGCGGCGGGCGCGGGTTCAGCGTTAATTGTTGGCTGGCGCTGGAGGACGATCGTTGCTGTAGTTGTAGTCACGGTCTCCTCGGCTGGCGGCGCTGCTTGTCGGATCTGTGGTGCTGTCTTCTTGGTTCTCGGTGGAGCTGTAAACTAGTGGATTGTTCCATTGCTATATGTTGAACAAGCCCATTTGTCATATAAGGGGTGTCAGGCCTATTTTTCGTTCTTTATTCTATTTCTGGCGGAAATTCTGTGAGCAAATATATAGTGCAGGGCCTGATCAGACGACGTGTCTGATATGGGCCTACACTGTTTGCCAAGGTACCCCTTTAGGGGTTTTCCGCATACAGTGGGTTAATATATGTTCAATAGGCCGTAAGACCAAAAGTAGGTTAACCCGAGTTACGGTTATTGTGTAATGCAGGTTGTCTCATGGTTTATTTGTGAGAAATTTCTTGAAAATATTTCAAGCGGTTTTCAAGTTAAAGAGCGGACATGAGATCATAGTAGACATGGTTATGCAAACCAGAGTAACGGACTATGTGTTCTGCACGTCGTCTGATGGTGTTTTACATTTGTGTGATTTTTTGTCAAAATATTTTGAACTGTATCAGAGATATGGAACGGACACGAGTACATGGTAGATATGGCTATTTTCAGTGATGAAAGGGCAATAACTCCAAAATTAAGCAAACCAGTGTAATGATTCATGTGTTCTGCACGTCCTTCATAGTGTTTTATATTTGTGTGAAGTTCGAACGGTTCGGACGCGAAATTATGAAGCGCTGACGGAAGAACGGACACTAAACATTTCGGAGTGTTTAAAGTGATACCCCGCGGGCATAAAATGTAAACTATCAAGGACAGACATTGGAGGTTAAATGACGTCAAGTCAATATCTGTTAAAACATACTTATGATAGAGGGTGTGCGTATCTGTCCTGGTAATATTTTTATTTTGGCAGCCGTTTGGTATTTTTTTGGATAAAAAAGTGGCCTTTTGACTTTCTACTTCTACTTATTTCGATTTGTTTGGTAATCAGATTGTTGCTGGGTCTTCAAAATAGAAAGAAAAGGTTACACAAGAAAAGTAAAGATCAATGAAAACATCCATTTCGAAAAAAAAAATGCCCATTTCAGATGTACAGAAAATAAACAACTCGCAAGTTAAAATTTTCAGATAAAAAATCTGATATTTTTCAAATTTCTGCTCAAAACATAGATTGTGGGAACACGTTAGAACGAGGCGGTTCTAACGAGTTAACAACGGTCCTAACGGGTTTTGAAAAGAAATAAGAAACCTCATGTACGTGTATACCCCTGGAACCCCAGTCAGTTTACGATATAAACGTTGGATTTAAGGGGGTTCAAAATGAATAAAAGTAGAAGTAAAACAAAGATCAGGAATCGATACAATTAACTTACTCCACCAACCAAAGACACCAAAGGGAAAGAAACACAAACATGAAGCGACCAGACCATAATGGAAACCTAAACAAAGGATAGCCATAAGGACAGTTACTTTCCCACAAATGGCCAAATGGCCATCCAAAATAAAAAGACACAAGTGATACACACAGTAAGTAGTAACAAACAACAACATAAATATACCGCCACAGAAGAACCGCCTTGGAACGGTCAGTGGAAAGAATTCCACTGGGGGCTTAAATCGATTTTACATGGCCATAATCCCCGCCCTTACCTCTGTCGCGGTATACACTAATTTTGTTTAGTCCGCATGAAGGCTTCCTAACTCAGCAGTGTAACATCTCCGAGAACATACAAATCCAAAAACTACAGAGATGAAACAAGGTTGAGGACTCTACAGCATACAACAACAGAATTGCTGGAGCAAAAGAAAACCAACAGTTAGACTCCGAGGGGCCCGACCAAAGACGGAGCATCAGACGCAAACCAACATAAAGAATACTAAAATAAAATAAAGGCGTGTTTTCGTGATGTAAAGTTTATCTATCTATCTATCTATCTATCTATCTATCTATCTATCTATCTATCTATCTATCTATCTATCTATCTATCTATCTATCTATCTATCTATCTATCTATCTATCTATTTTGCTGTTGTTGTATCTATCTATCTATCTATCTATCTATCTATCTATCTATCTATCTATCTATCTATCTATCTATCTATCTATCTATCTATCTATCTATCTATCTATCTATCTATCTATCTATTTTGCTGTTGTTGTTGTTGTTGTTGTTGTTTTCATTTTTTAGCTCACCGGAGCCTAAGGTTCCGGGGGAGCTTATAGGATAGACAGTTGCCCGTCGTCGTCTGTCGTTCCCAGTCCATCAACACTTTCAAACGACATCTCCTCTGAAGCCACTGGGCCGATGGGGCCCAAATATCATAATTAGCATCATTGGGCTAAGGAATTGACAGTTTATGCTTTTTATGAAATTTGGCTCATTAGTTTGGTTGCTATGACAACTAAGAATTTCCATATACTTGTAATGAGGAACATTGAAAAATGGCATTAACCGCCAAGCATTTGCATATATTTTGACAAAACTTTCATAGAAATGTTCCTGAAGCAATCTACTATCTTCCATATGATTTTAGGCCGACTGATCATTTTATTGGTTGCCATGGAAACCGGAATGCAAAAAAAAAAAGAAAAGAAAAAAAAAATAATTAAAAAAAAATCTTCTCCTCAGAAACCATACGCTCTATGAGGCTGGGATTTATTCACCATATTTGCCTCAACAGGTTTGGTGCTTTGCCGTGTGGCGGCCGTAAAAAGTCTCCCCGTACATCCATCATAGTGCAGATTATATTTTCTCGTCCTTTGGGATCATTGAGTTCATTTAGAATCATTTTGAAAATAGAGTTCTGCTGAAGCCGGTGCTAGGGGGCGTGGCCGGTGTAGCACATTTCAGTACTGGTCATGAACAGACACAATAAAACCGAGTCTGCTATTTTCGTTTATTTGGTGTATTCTTTGCTTCCAAAGGATCTAACTATTCAGAACTTATTTACCTTCACTGCAGCTGGTGCTGTGCCGTGTGGCGGCCGTAAAAAGTCTCCCCGTACATCCATCATAGTGCAGATTATATTTTCTGGTCCTTTGGGATCATTGAGGTCATTTAGAATCATTTTGAAAATAGAGTTCTGCTGAAGCCGGTGCTAGGGGGCGTGGCCGGTGTAGCACATTTCAGTACTGGTCATGAACAGACTCAATAAAACCGAGTCTGCTATTTTCGTTTATTTGGTGTATTCTTTGCTTCCAAAGGATCTAACTATTCAGAACTTATTTATGTTTTTTTTTTATGAAATTCGCCTCTTTTGTTTGGTTGCTATGGCAGCTTAGAGTTTCCATTGACTTATAATGGGGAAACTTGAAAAAATGGCATTAACTGCCAAGCCTTTGCAAATAATTTGACAAAACTGCCATATATATGTTTCTTAAGCAATCTACTAACTGTCGTATGTTTTTAGGCCTACTTCACATTTCTATTGGTTGCCATGAAAACCAAAATGCAAAATGTCAAAAAAAAAAAAAAAAAAAAAAAAAAAAATAGAAAAAAGGACACTAAAAAAATCATCTCCTCAGAAACTATATGCTCTATGAGGCTGAGAATTTGTGAAAATGTTCGCCATATTTGCCTCAATAGGTTTTTTTGTTGTTGTTTATTTTTTATTAAATTCGGCTCTTTAGTTTGGTTGCTCTGGCAACTTAGACTTTCCACTGACATATATTGGGGAAAATTGAAAAATTGGGCCTCCGTGGCCTAGTGGATAAGAGCGCTGACTCTTAGTCATTAGGTCTCTCACCGCCGTAGGTTCGAGCCTCGCTCGGGCCACGTGTGAGACGCCAAGTTCTGCAACGGAAGGTCAGGTGGTTTTTCTCCGGGTACTCCGGTTTTCGCCCACCTCTGATTAACGATCGGCTCGATATGAGTGAAATAATCTTGAAAGGGCCGTAAAACCCAAACCAAAAAAAAAAAAAAAAAAAAAAAAAAATGAAAAATTGCATTTACTGCCAAAAAGAAGTGAAGGCAATGATCAGGAATCGATACAATTAACCCACAGCTCCCATCAGAGACACCAAAGGAAAAGAAACATAAACATGAAACAACAGACCCTAATGGAAACATCAATAGCGGAAAGCCAAAAGGACAGTTACTTTCCCACAAAATTGCCAATTGGCATTCCATAACAAAATAATATAAGCGATACAAACACTCAAAGACAAACCATAACAAAAATAAACTGCTGCAGAAGAACCGCCTTGGAACGGTCAGTGAAACGAATTCCACTGAGGGGCTTGAATCGATTTTACGTGCCCACAATCCTCGCCCTTTTAGACAAATAATTTGTTCCGTCCGCATGACGGCCTCCTAACTCATCAGCGCAACATCTCCGTGAACAACTGTTAGGACTCGACAGCAAGAAAACACTGAAATGCTGGAGCAAAAGAAAACCAACAGTTAGACTCCGATGGGCCTTTGGAGATATTCTGAAAAAAAATCTTTCATAAAAAATATTCTTTAAGCAATCATCTATCTGCCATATGATTGTAGGCCAACTGCTCACTTTTATTGCTTGTCATAGAAACAAAAAAGTCCCCCAAAATAGAAAAAAAAGACTTACAAATCATCGTCTCAGAAACCATATGTGTTTTATGAGACTGAGACTTTATACAAATATTCACCATATTTGCCTTAAAGGTGCATTATTGAGCTATCGGTAAAAAATGCTTCCAAAAATAAAATACATATAGCCGGTTTTTTTCTTTAAAACAATACAAATGAATGCATTTTATGCAAAAATGCGAACAATTATGATGACAGGTAAACGAATAGGACTACTCCGGAAATCTATCTCCAGTAGCAACCAGTATGTTTACTCACGTGACCTAGGGACAAGCCTTTCAAACTGACCTGCTTATCAGCATGTGTTTGCTATAAACATTAGGCATAGAAAGTGATTCATATCAGTATTAATGTCTAATTAATGTTTATTTTAGAATCAATTTGTGGTTAAATATTATAATTTGCGGCTCTGAAAAGTAGATTTATACATGTAGTTATTCTTTTTGGTGGGTTGAAAAAAAAAATAAAATTGGAACATTACGCAACAGAGACCTCAGATTTTAGATCTAGTAGTTCTGTCAAAGACAGGCCTCACTTTTCAGGCATTTTCAGGATTTCAGGCTTTTAGAGCTTGAATTTTTCTTGATTCCAGGCTTCAGATTTTTATTTTTCTTCCGTAATTCTGTTAAAAATTACCATTTAACCCTTATCTTGTATAATGAATTTATTGAGCGACACCACTTTCTGACTATCAGTCAAAAAAAATTGCTTGATATAATGTATTCATTCAGTTCACAAACTGCATTACAAACAGTGTAGATCCAGATCAGATGGCTTGTTCAGAAGCCATCTGAACTTCAGAAGCCATCTGATCAGGATCTACACTGTTTGCAACGGTAACGGTTGTCATGTTCAGCAGGATAGTTTAAGGCTGCAAAAGCGTGAAGCTTAGTCAGTTTGTTTGTTTGTTTGATTTGAGGTTTGACATCCCCGTCAACACTGTATAGGTCATTTTGGAGACGTTGCTTCCAGTTTTATGGGACTTTTACCCGACATTGAGATGAAATGACATCTCAAGCCCTGTCGCCCAAATGAAACCAATAGGGTTTATAAGCATGGACGGTCCGACACTCACACCTCTTTGCCTGGGCAGCCTTAAATCCTCTAAGCGGTTTACCAGTACTCGTGTGAGGGTCAGATTCAGCTCTGCGTGGAAGCACCATGCAGCCCATATATTTCTTCAAGCCCCGATGGGCGGGGCCGTAAGCTTAGTATGAGGCCTGCAAAGAGCTTCAAGAGTTTTTTAAACAATGGGGAGTAACAGTCGGGAAAAAATCTTAATTCGGTTACGGTATAGAGTAAAATTCCTATATTAAGACCACCATTGGGACTGTTTAAAAGTGCTCTTAAAGACCACTTTTTGGTCTTAAAGAACACTTTTGAACAGTCCCAAAGGTGGTCTCTTATTAGGAGACACTAAGTGTAGAACATAGATAGAAATTATTACTGAAACCTTCTCAATAAGCTTTTGAATGCAGATTTAGTTTTAATTCTAGGTGGTCTTAAATAGTGCAATTTTACTGTATATAAACATAAAAAATAAAGATCAGTCAGGAACAGATTCAATCAGATCCCGAGTTCTACCTACAAAGGACATAGCCCCAGATTAGAGGAGATATCCACATGTTATTTTCCTTATTGTTGCACAAATAAACAATTGTTGTGGATACTCATTAGAAGCGCCGCACCAAGGGGTTTCTAATAAGTACCCACAACATTTATAGTTTTCTTAAATATCAGTAACTGTGTCATGAAAAAAAAATATATATATTGTGCTATGAATGGGGAACAGAAAACAGCAACAAAGTTGTTGGAAAAAAAAAACAACAACACAAATTTCAATGATAATAATGATAATGATATAAATTAGCAAGCAGTAGTCTGAAAATAAATATTTGTAACAGCAAAATTATAATTAAAACAATTAAATCGTCACTATATAAAGGGAAACCCAGGGTTTACGTTTACAGGGCTATACATTATTTGTATTTCTGCAACTTTTTCCATGTGTGGCCTGTCTGCATATCTGCTGTCACTATAATACTGTTCCCAAGAATATTTTTTATTTGCATTTTGATATAACATGAAAAAACTGCGAAAAGCATAGAACTGATTCCAAGCAAACTCAATGATTTCTATACAAATACACAGATTTTATCTCTGCAGCACAGAAAGCTTGTCCCTAGGTCACGTGGGTAAACACATCTGTTGCTACTAGAGATAAGATTTCCGGATATTTACTATTTGAGAGGGATTCCCTAACTAGGTTTCGAACACTAGTTAGATCTATTTTTAGTTCGTGACAAAAATAGAATCCCCATATATGACGTTATGCGACGTTCATTTTTGGCCTTGTTTGCTTAGGCCATGCCTGAATCGGAAAAAATGACGCTGAATACCACGCCATAAGTATTGACACTCAGAGACGATACTGTCGCCATGTATGTGTAAAGTGACAGATTTACTTTTAGAACAGAAATTCCGAACACATGTTCAGAGCGAAGGGTAAACACGAATGAAAACGACCATTTTCACAAAGTTCTGAAGCTGTATTTGGCTCCAAAAGTGTACACATGAAAAAGGAGTATGCATTGAAGATAAAAACCAGAAAAAAAAAAATTGAGACCCGGTAGCTCAATAATGCACCTTTAACAGGTTTTGAATTAATAAATTATTAACGGCTAAACTCCTTAATCAGGGTTATCGGTACCATAAACTACGCAAAGCCTTTTCAGAATTTTATAGACGCCATTCTGATTTAATTTCAAAATTCAATATTGGACTTAAATTTCTTCTGCAACAAGGTCTATCGGAACCCGAATTTTATGGTGACTTAGTATATAAATTCAGAAAAATATATAACCGCAATGACTTCAGCACCCAATTTCGTAAAATCATTCTTCGATATAAGAAGATTGGGTACAACATGGATGTTATACGACAGACTGCATGCATGGTAGTTAACCCAATCACGGTTGGCAACTTTGCTTCCCTCTTTAATTGCACGCCGGTGGGTCAGGCCTCAGATTCTATGACGGCTCCAACGTAAAGGCTTATTGAGAATTATAGAGATCTAATTCAAGGTAATGTTGGTTGGTGCCTGATGCTCTGTCTCTGGTCGGGCCCATCGGAGTCTAACTGTTGGTTTTTTTTTTTTGCTCCAGCATTTCAGTGGTTTCTTGCTGTCGAGTCCTCACCGTTGTCTCACCTCTGTGGTTCTTTGATTTTTTTGTGTTCACGGAGATGTTGCACTGACGAGTTAGGAGGCCTTCATGCGGACTGAACAAATTATTTGTCTAAATCGCGACGGAAGTAAGGGCGAGGATTGTGGCCACGTAAAATCGATTTAAGCCCCCCAGTGGAAATCATTCCACTGACCGTTCCAAGGCGGTTCTTCTGTGGCGGTTTATTTATGGTATTGTTTGTTACTTACTGTGTGTATCACTTGTGTCTTTTTATTTTGGATGGCCATATGGCCATTTTGTGGGAAAGTAACTGTCCTTATGGCCTTCCTTTGTTTAGGTTTCCATTATGGTCTGGTCGCTTAATGTTTGTGATTCTTTCCCTGGTGTCTTTGATGGGTGGAGTAAGTTAATTGTATCGATTCCTGATTTTTGTTTTACTTCTACTTTGTGTTTATTGGATTTCATTTATGTTTATGAAATTCGGCTATTTAGTTTGGTTGCTATGGCAACTTACAGTTGCTCTGTAGTGAGTTGCTTTTTACTGAGCTCTTTAGTTTGGTTGCTATGGCAAATTAGCGGTTCCATAGACTTGTAAAGTAGAAGTAAAACAAAGATCAGGAATCGATACAATTAATTTACTCCACCCATCAAAGACACCAAAGCCTTTTCAAAATTTTATAGACGCCATTCTGATCTAATTTCAACAATAAATATTGGACTTAAATCTCTTCTGCAACAAGGTCTATCGGAACCCGAATTTTATGGTGACTTACTATATAAATTCAGAAAAATATATAACCGCAATGACTTCAGCACCCAATTTCGTAAAACATTCTTCGATATAAAAAGATTGGGTACAACATAAATGTTATACGACAGACTGCATGCATGGTAGTTAACCCAATCACGGTTTTTATTTTATTTAAGAAAAGTTCACATATCAAACACGATTCATACAACAGCGTCTAAAAACAAATAACAAATGAAACATATCAGCCAAGTCTCCCAAATATGGGTGCCCATCGGAGTCTTACTGTTGGTCTTCTTTTGCTCCAGCATTTCTGTGGTTTCTTGCTGTCCAGTTCTCACCGTTGCTTCATCTCTGTGGTTGATTTATTTTTGTGTTTACGGAGATGTTGCACTGATGAGTTAGGAGGCCTTCATGCGGACTGACTGACTGAACTGGTTTTTAAGGTAACCGGGCGCTATAAGCACATAGGGCTACCCCTAGACCGTGTCCAGGATTAGTTTTCCCACTTTCTGAAAGGCTTTCGCATGGAGTTGTACACTAATTCCGGTGTACTCCTCTCGCCTCAGTCACGGTGCAATAAAGGTGAAAGTGGTCTGTAAGTTACCATGGTTTTTGTCGGAGTCTCCTGTCAATCGCTGCTATGGAAGATGGTCAATTCCGACCTGCAAATCGCGTTCCATAGCCTTGCGGCTGAACAAATTATTTGCCCTACATCATAGTGTATATTATATTTTCTTGTCCTTTGGGATCATTGATTCCATTGTAGAATTTTGAAAATATCTGAGGGTCACTGATGAGGCCTAATTGGCCGAAACTAGCTAGTCTGGCCCAGAAAACATGTACACTCCATATTTTTCACTTCTGTGGTGTATTCCTTGCTTCCAAAGGATAACCCTTTTATAGAACATATTTAACTTCACTACAGCTGGTGTGTGGGAATGTGTGGCGGCGGTAAAACGTCTCCCTGCCCTACATCATAGTGTAGATTATATTTTCTTGTCCTTTGGGATCATTGATTCCACTGTAGAATTTTGAAAATATCTGAGGGTCACTGATGAGGCCTAATTGGCCGAAACTAGCTAGTCTGGCCCAGAAACATGTACACTCCATATTTTTCACTTCTGTGGTGTATTCCTTGCTTCCAAAGGATAACCCTTTTATAGAACATATTTAACTTCACTACAGCTGGTGTGTGGGAATGTGTGGCGGCGGTAAAACGTCTCCCTGCCTACATCATAGTGTATATTATATTTTCTTGTCCTTTGGGATTAATTGATTCCATTGTAGAATTTTGAAAACATCTGAGGGTCACTGATGAGGCCTAATTGGCCGAAACTAGCTAGTCTGGCCCAGAAAACATGTACACTCCATATTTTTCACTTCTGTGGTGTATTCCTTGCTTCCAAAGGATAACCCTTTTATAGAACATATTTAACTTCACTACAGCTGGTGTGTGGGAATGTGTGGCGGCGGTAAAACGTCTCCCTGCCCTACATCATAGTGTAGATTATATTTTCTTGTCCTTTGGGATCATTGATTCCATTGTAGAATTTTGAAAATATCTGAGGGTCACTGATGAGGCCTAATTGGCCGAAACCAGCTAGTCTGGCCCAGAAAATATGTACACTCCATATTTTTCACTTCTGTGGTGTATTCCTTGCTTCCAAAGGATAACCCTTTTATAGAACATATTTATACGTTAACCAGGTAAGTGGACATTCTTTCGCCAGAAACTCTTGAATCAGCAGAAGGGAGAGAATAACCATAGAAAAGATTCCATGATCATTCTCCACGAGAATGTTGCTGACCCCGGCAGACATCGAACCCGCGCCCTCCTGATCACCAGTCAGACGCGCAACCGCTGGTGTGTGGGAATGTGTGGCGGCGGTAGAACGTCTCCCTGCCCTACATCATAGTGTAGATTATATTTTCTTGTCCTTTGGGATCATTGATTCCATTGTAGAATTTTGAAAATATCTGAGGGTCACTGATGAGGCCTAATTGGCCGAAACTAGCTAGTCTGGCCCAGAAAACATGTACACTCCATATTTTTCACTTCTGTGGTGTATTCCTTGCTTCCAAAGGATAACCCTTTTATAGAACATATTTAACTTCACTAAAGCTGGTGTGTGGGAATGTGTGGCGGCGGTAAAACGTCACCCTGATTCCATTGTAGAATTTTGAAAATATCTGAGGGTCACTGATGAGGCCTAATTGGCCGAAACTAGCTAGTCTGGCCCAGAAAATATGTACACTCCATATTTTTCACTTCTGTGGTGTATTCCTTGCTTCCAAAGGATAACCCTTTTATAGAACATATTTATACGTTAATCAGGTAAGTGGACATTCTTTCGCCAGAAACTCTTGAATCAGCAGAAGGGAGAGAATAACCGTAGAAAAGATTCCATGATCATTCTCCACGAGAATGTTGCTGACCCCGGCAGACATCGAACCCGCGCCCTCCTGATCACCAGTCAGACGCGCAACCGACTGAGCTACCGGGACCGGCTGGATTCCAATTGCAAAATTATACAGAGCTGGGCGAAAGTGAACTTAGAGACTTAAATTGCATCAAACAGATGGTGCTCCAGGATTTTGAGGAACCAGTAACCAGTGCCACCGTGTGACGCAGTTTTATTGCTTTATATGAAAAGAAAGGTCAACTATTCATTTGTATCTTCCTAATTTTTGCACGGAGAAAATAATACACAGAGTGAGACAGGGGAGGTAACTCCAAGACTACTCTTGTGCACGACAGAAAAGCCAATAGCAAATTTGTAACACACTATTTACTTCATTTTAATTTAATATTTAAGGATGCGTAGTGATATTTAGTTTGCAGTGAGAAATAGTCGATAATTTTAATACATCGTTCTGAAACTAATAAAGAAAACAAAATTAACGCGATTTCAAATTAACGTTTATTATATCACCTTTCTTTTTCCAGTGGAGTGTCAGAACTGCCCCAGTGGCGCAATCGGTTAGCGCGCCGTACTTATAGACAGTACTATGAAATGCGGAGGCTGTGAGTTCGAGCCTCACCTGGGGCAGGATATTTTTTTTTTTAATTCATTTACTTTTCTTTTCAAACAATTTTTTAATATAACCCTACTTTTTACATCTCAGTTATATAATCACGAGAAGCCTCGAGCCAATACAACTATCTGAGTCCAATACGACAGACTGATGACATATAATAAGGTCTTTTCGAAAACATCCATTTCATAACATTTTATTAATCAAAATTATTCTTTTCCCTGTTTATACTGTTTAGAGAAAGTTGAATCCTTTTTTAGGGAAACTAGATCATGCTATCAAAGCTCAACGTTTCCTATTTCTGATATTGAGTCTAAAATCTTCATAATGTGCATGGGTATAAGAGACAGATTTTAGGTTTATGCGATACGACCGACGCAATCTTGATTTGCTTTTTGTGTGCATGATTTATTCCGTAAAATATTGACCCTCGGTTCCTAAAACAAGCTCCTATCCAGAATCAAAGCGCCAAAGACACTGAAATGACAGATTCTCTGAGAAAATCATAACACTGTGAAAACTTACAGAAAGCCTTTCTAAAAAGATATAAATGTCTATATCCACATTGCTTAGTACTGGTTCCCACCCAGGAAAAGAGGGCCACATGGAAGATTAGTACTAGTACTAAATGTGTTACCCTCTATAAAGAAGGTCGATTATTATTATTATTATTATATTATTATTAATATTATTATTATTATATTATTATTATTATTATTATTATTATTATTATTATTATACACCGTTGGTATTATGAAGTGCCATTCGATGTTTCAAATTTTTGAAAGAAACTGTTGACGTTTTCGAAATCAAACATTAAAATTCCAGTTTTAACTATGCTTCTGTCCATAAGTAACAGTTTTTGTCTGGTCGGCTGTGGATACCTCTACCCAAAGATACTCTATGGGAAAGAGATCGGAGGAGAAAGGCTGGCTGGTCCAGTACATGAATTCCATTGGCTTGAAGAAATTTTTTAGTAAGAACATCACTGAGCCGCGCGTAATACTGCTGCATAAGATATCCCGGATTCTGAGCGTAAACAAATAAATGGAACCATGTGAAACCGAAGCACTTGATTGATGTACCGTCTCGCTGTTCAGTCCACGTCTGAGTCATGATCTTGAATGTTCTTAACCCTTCTTGTACCAAATGGAATCTTCCTCCTTATATATAGCAGGAGTCCATTGCAAAATTTAGGGGTGTCAGGTTGTGTTTTCTTCAAAATTGATTAGGAAAATGGCTGAACTTTTTGCAAACAGTGTAGGCCTGGCGTCTGATCTGGGACTGTACTGTTTTCCAGGGTACCCGTTTGGGGGTTTCCGGTCTGAAATGGGTTAATGACTAAGCTGCGTTCGCTAACTACATGCACCCGATATGTCACGCTCTACGCACCTTACACATATACGTCAAAACACCCGGAAACGACAATCGGCGTGATTCACGCTGAAGTGCGATTTGTCACTGAAACGCATATCACGTCAGCCGCTTATAAACGCCAATTTACGTATTTCATGCACCAGCGTAAGCGTTCCGCACTCGGTGATAGTCCTGGGCTGAGATTTAAACTGTTTCATTGAACTCTGAAATTCAAAGCAAACAGTGAAGATTTGATAAGAAGCCGCGTTCTGCAACGTTCGATCTTGGTCTACACTGTTTGCCAAGCTCACCCTATTATTCCAGGATAACCCTCTTTACGTAGTCTTATGGAATACCCTGATCTCACTGCGGTTATTTTCTACAAGAAAAAGGGCTATTCTAACAAGTCAATGATAGTCACGTAGCAAGTCAATGATAGTCACTGAAGCGCTTTTCTTATTAGTAACTTCGGGTCGAATAACAAACAATCAACCCAAACATAGCCGCGTCGTTTGTCAGTGTTGGGTACATGTAAGTGTTATCTGTAAAATCTGCACTTGAATCAAATGTTAGATCTGGCAAACAATGTAGACTCAGATCAAACGCCGCAGAACACGCTGCTGATCTTGTTCTACACTTTTTGCATTAGTTATTGACATTTTAAGTTTAAACGAAACAGTCCAAGTCCCCGTTCATGACCAGCCTGCACTCAGAGACAATCAGCATGAGTGTTGTCGGTGCTTTGATTTATTCACTGCCTTGAGTTTCTGGATCACTGAAGTTGGGCACTCGTCCATTCCGCTAAATATGGCACCTAGAATTATCATCAAAGGACCTACATTGTTTGCATCTGTACCATATTTCAGGATTGTAAGGGACAACCTTTCTTTCCAATTTCTCCTGTCACATCTGTGTACGTATGTTGCATCCCTAAACGTCCGACATCCCTAAGTGTCCGACAAAATTTTAATTTCCCGCAAAATTGTTGGAAACGGTGGGGAATGTTCAATTATGACATTTTAAGTGAAAATTTCGAAAAAAAAAATTTGGGAAATATTCGAAATTTAACTTCAATTTTTTCTTGTCGGACATTTCGGGGTGCCCCATGCATCCCTAAGTGTCCGCCATCCCTAAATGTCCGACAACATGAAAATTGACTAAGAAAGCATTTTTATTGTTAATAATCAATCAATGATAAATAAAAAGACAAATTTAACGTTAAACCTATGTTAAAAAAGTTCACCTTTGGAAATAAGCATTGCAATATATGGATCCGAATATACCGGCATCCTTAGATGTCCGCCAGCATGACAAAATCTTAGTTTCTCGGGAAGATGTCCGAAACGGTGGGGAATGATCAATTGTGACATTTTAAGTGAAAGCTTCGCTTTTTTTTCTCGAAAATATTCGAAATTTAACTTCATTTTTTTTTCTTGTCGGACACTTAGGGATGACCCATGCATCCCTAAGTGTCCGCCATCCCTAAATGTCCGACAACATGAAAATTGACTAAGAAAGCATTTTTATTGTTAATAATCAATCAATGATAAATAAAAAGACAAATTCAACGTTAAACCTATGTTAAAAATGTTCACCTTTGGAAATAAGCATTGCAATATATGGATCCGAATATGTCCGCAATCTCTAGATGTCCACCAGCATGACAAGTAACTTGGAAAATAGTTCTTACCGCTAATAATGAATAATGATTTATAAAGAAAAAGGTGAAGTAATTAAACCTATGCTAAAAAAGAATACCTTCGGAAATAAGCATCTTGATAAGGGATCCCAATATGGTCATCCCTAAGTGTCCGCCATCCCTAAATGTCCAACAACGTAAAAATTGGACGAGAACGCATGTTTTTTTTTTGTTTATTAATTTTCAAATAATATTAAATAAAAAGACGTTAAATCCATGTTAAAAAATTTTTACTTTCCGAAATAAGCATTAGAATATATGGATTCGAGTATGTCCGCAATCTCTAGAAGTCCGCCAGCATGACAAGTAACTAAGATCTTTTTTTTTTTTTTCTTCTTTTTTTTTTCGCTAATTATCAATTATGATTATAAAAAAAATAGACATCAGAGTGGTTGGCAAATCCCCCGACCAAAAGGCAATATTGCCTCCAGATTTTTTTTTCACAAATAGAAAGCGCCTTACACACATTCTCAACCATGTGAACAATTATGCCAAGTATTGTCAATAGATCTTGAAGGGTTTTGGAGTTATGGTGATCACGAGATAGTCATAGTATTTTATTGGAAGGGGATATAACTCTAAAACCATGGTACCAAGAGTTTTGGTTCTTGCGCATGACACGCCATCTCAACCTTGTCTACAATTATGCCAACTATCATAAATATACCTTGTAGGGTATAGGAGTTATGGCGATCACAAGATAGTCATTCTATTTTATTGAAAGGGAAGATAACTCAAAAACCATTCTTACGCATGACACGCCGTCTCAACCTTGTGTACAAGTATGCCAAGTATCACCAATATATCTCAAAGGGTATTTAAGTTATGGCCATCACAAGACTGCGTATACGGACGGACGCCAGGCTGATCGCTTTATCCCCCGAACCTTTTCGGTCGAGGGATAAAGACAAAAATATGTTATACCTGTGCTAAAAACTTTACCGTAAATGACACAAACGCCTACTTAAACATATTAAAAAATTTACCTGAAACAAAAAAAAAAAAAATGAAAAATTTCTGTTGAAAAAAAAAAAGAATTTGTTTTTATTTCTGCTCTAAACAGATGTCGCGGGCACTTGTTCGAAACGCCTCGCCGAGACTGTACTAACTAGTACCAACGATCTATGTCGTAGAGCAGGAGTTAAGAAAATAATGTATAACCCAGCGAAACCCACTTTTACTTTTTTAAATGTGGGGTTTAAGGGTAAAAATTTTAGGCGTGTTTTATGTGATGGAAAATAAGCATCTTAATAGCGGGTCCCAATTAATATGGTCACCCAAAATGTCTGCCAACTCAAAATGTCTGACAACATTAAAAAAAAATGAGAAACATTTGTGAGATGCCAAGTTCTGCAACGGAAAACCATGTGGTTTTTCTCCAGGTACTCCGGTTTTCACCAATCTCTGATTAACGATCGGCTCGATATGAGTGAAATAATCTTGAATGGGCCGAAAAACCCAAAACCAAAGAAAAAAATATTTTTATCGTTAACAATCATAACACATACGATATAAGAGCCGGCGCATGACAAACTCTACAATTAGACCGGTGCGACCAAATCAACCTGTGCAATCATCCTCTATTACAATAGGGGGTGACAATGGGATGCGCATGCTGATCTGAATCTTCGCTGGTCGTTTAAGACTTCCTATTAGGTTTCGTCATGCGCTGGCTCATATGTAATAGACGAAATAACGTTATGCAAATTAGTTAGATACGCCCATAACGATACACGTACAACGTCCTTAACGACGTCGCGTTTACTTACTGCGGAAATATTGACATTTTTGCATACAGATTTTGAATAAAGTACGTTTTATAAGTCATATGATATATAGACTCTTGAGACGGGCCTCCGTGGCCGAGTGGATAAGAGAGCTGACTCTTAGTCATTAGGTCTCTCACCGCCCTAGGTTCGAGCCTCGTTCGGATCACGAGTGACGGAAGGTCAGGTGGTGTTTCCCGGGTACTCCGGTTTTTCGCCCACCTCTGATTAACGATCGGCTCGATATGAGTGAAATACTCTTGAAAGGGCCGTAAAATCCAAAACCGAAAATAAATTTAATCTTGCATTCGTGATCGTGTATTGTTGAATTTATTAGGCTCGTTGCGGGGAAAGGCATAAAATGCTCGGCAAAGCCTCGCATGTTTTACTTGTTCCTTAACTCGTTTGATAAATTCAGTAATACATGAGCACTCGTAGATTCTCTATGTATGCCACATGGAACTCCATTTATAAATTATAGGTTTCACGTTTTAATTTGACTTTTCAAATTAATAATATTTGATTATTAATGATAAAATTACTTTATCAGCCGTTTTTCATGTTAACGGCCACTTAGGTGTATATCAATCAAGATGCTTATTTCCGAAGGTATTCTTTTTTAGCATAGGTTTAATTACTTCACCTTTTTCTTTATAAATCATTATTCATTATTAGCGGTAAGAACTATTTTCCAAGTTACTTGTCATGCTGGTGGACATCTAGAGATTGCGGACATATTCGGATCCATATATTGCAATGCTTATTTCCAAAGGTGAACATTTTTAACATAGGTTTAACGTTGAATTTGTCTTTTTATTTATCATTGATTGATTGTTAACAATAAAAATGCTTTCTTAGTCAATTTTCATGTTGTCGGACATTTAGGGATGGCGGACACTTAGGGATGCATGGGTCATCCCTAAGTGTCCGACAAGAAAAAAAAATGAAGTTAAATTTCGAATATTTTCGAGAAAAAAAAACGAAGTTTTCACTAAAAATGTCACAATTGATCATTCTCCACCGTTTCGGACATTTTCCCGAGAAACTAAGATTGTGTCATGCTGGCGGACATCTAAGGATGCCGGTATATTCGGATCCATATATTGCAATGCTTATTTCCAAAGGTGAACATTTTAAACATAGGTTTAACGTTGAATTTGTCTTTTTATTTATCATTGATTGATTATTAACAAAAAAAAACGCTTTCTTAGTCAATTTTCATGTTGTCGGACATTTAGGGATGGCGGACACTTAGGGATGCATGGGTCATCCCTAAGTGTCCGACAAGAAAAAAAAATGAAGTTAAATTCCGAATATTTTCGAGAAAAAAAACGAAGTTTTCACTTAAAATGTCACAATTGATCATTCTCCACCGTTTCGGACATCTTCCCGAGAAAATAAGATCTTGTCATGCTGGCGGACATCTAAGGATGACGGTATATTCGGATCCATATATTGCAATGCTTATTTCCAAAGGTGAACATTTTTAACATAGGTTTAACGTTAAATTTGTCTTTTTATTTATCATTGATTGATTATTAACAATAAAAATGCTTTCTTAGTCAATTTTCATGTTGTCGGAGAGTTAGGGATGGCGGACACTTAGGGATGCATGGGGCACCCCGAAATGTCCGACAAGAAAAAAATTGAAGTTAAATTTCGAATATTTCCAAAAAAATTTTTTTCGAAATTTTCCCTTAAAATGTCATAATTGAACATTCCCCACCGTTTCCAACAATTTTGCGAGAAATTAAAATTTTGTCGGACACTTAGGGATGTCGGACGTTTAGGGATGCAACATACGTATAGTCCAATATACACTAGACTGATATCAGTCCTGGATGTTAATGGTTTTGTCCATACTTGCCACATTTTATCTTATGCCATCATGCCAGGCTAGATTTCATTTTATGCTGTCTCAACTTTGACAGCACTGTTAGAAAAAAAGTGTAGAACCTGAGCAGACGGCTGAGCAGACGCCGCATTGATCTGGGTATACAGTGTTTTCCAAACCCGTCGCATGATGCAGCTGATTCATATGAAATGCTGAATCTAGTCTCTGAAAGGTAAGTCGTCTGTTTCAAAAAAAAATATATTGCGTTCATAGGATAACTAATACGCTTGTACAATTTTGATTACTCGCCAAACCAGACTATATTTTGTGCGGACTCGTATGGTAGTCAAAGCCGGAATAAAGCCGGAACTACTTTAAGACGAATAGACAGATAGAATCTGTCATTAATCAAAGCGCCAAAGGCACTGAAATGACAGATTCTATCAGAAAATCATAACGCTGTGAAAACTTACAGAAAATCTTTCTAAAAAGATCATAAAATTTAGAAAAGTAGTTCTCCAAATTCCATTATATGATCTGTTTGCAGATTTCGATACACCGGTAGTATTATGAAATGCCATGTTTCAAATTTTTGAAAGAAACTATTTACGTTTTCAAAACCAAAAATTAAAATTCAATTTTTAACAATGCAACTGTCCACAAGTAACAGTTTTTCTCTGGTCGGTTGTGGATACCTCTCCCAAAAGATACTCCATGGGAAAGAGATCGGATGAGAAAGGCTGGCTAGTCCAGTACATAAATCCATTGACTTGAAGAAATTTTTTAGCAAGAACAGCACTATGAGTCCGCGCGTAATCCTACTGGATAATATATCCCGGATTCTGAGCGTAAGGCCGAAGCACTTGATCGATGTAACGTCTCGCTGTTCAGTTCACGTCTCAGCCATGATATTGACTGTTCTTAATGACAATAAGCTGCGTTCGCTAACTGCATGCAATACCACGCCACACAAATTCGCTTGTTCCATCCGATATGTCACGCTCTATTACGCACGCGTCACCTCGGCATACCTCACACCAATACGTCGAAACACCCGGAAATGACAATTGGCGTGATTCACGGTGAACTGCGATTTGTCACTGAAACGCATATCACGTCAGTCGCTTAGACGCCAATTTACGTATTTCATGCGTAAGTTTCGTACTGTGTCGACGCGTTAACTTTGGTCATGACAGGGGGCGTCTAGCTATCAAATGGCGACGAACAGTGTCAGTGCTTATTAGTCGGTAGTTGAGACCCCTTGTTTATCTACAGGCACATTGTAGCAGCTGCCAGCGGAAATCTGTTTCGCATATGGGTCTGACGGATGAATCGATCTTGACGTACTGACGTCGGTCTTCCGCTACGTCGACGTTCACTAGCGTCTTCTGTATATAGTAAGATGACGCTACAATAGACGGCAGATAACACACATGTGAATGAAAAATGTTGCAATACGCTCTCACTTAATGCTTTTTGAAAACAAATTTCAGTTTCTTCTTTTCTATGCACGACCTGACATTACACATCAAAAGTTTGATCCTGAACATGTAGTTTCTATCTGTACTGGTGTGAAGGTGGTGCATAATATCGACGTGGCCGGACTGGTAACCAAACGCCACGGTTGATTGATTTAACCTTTTTAGCTTAAGGGCATGGTGCCTAAGCGTGTTGAAATAATGCAATTGTTTGGTTTCAGAATCAAAGCACTGAGTGTGTTGGTGGGGTGTGAAGTTAGGGTAATAGTCCTTGGCTGAGATTTAAACTGTTTCAATTAACTCTGAAATTCCAAACACTTAGTGGAGATTTTGATAAGAAGACGCGTTCTGCAGCGTCCGAGCTTGGTCTACACTGTTTGCCAAGCTCACCCTATGATTCCAGAATAACCGTCTTCAGTTTTATGGAATACCCTGATCTCACTGCGGCTATTTTCTACAAGAAAAAAGGTTATTCTGACAAGTGAGTGATAGTCACGTAGACGTTAGCACTGAAGCGCTTTTCTTATTAGGGTCGAATGCCAAACAATTAACCCAAACATAGCCGCGTCGTTTGTCAGTGTTGGGTACATGTAAGTGTTATCTGTAAATTCTGCACTTGAATAAATGTCGGATCCTGCAAACACTGTAGACTCAGACAAATGCCGCAGAACACGGTGCTGATCTTGTTCTACACTTCTTAGCATTAGTTACTAACATCTTACGTTTCAACGAATCAGTCCAAGTCCCCGTTCATGACCAGGCTGCATTCAGAGACAATCGGCATGAGTGTTGTCAGTGCTGTGATTTATTCACTCCTTGAGTTTCTCAAGTGCACTCTTCCATCACTGAAGTTGGGCTCGTCCATACTGCTAAATATGGCACCTAGAATTATATCACAGGACCTACACTGTATGCATAAGTATCTGTACCATATTCCAGCATTGAAAGGGACAGCCTTTCTTTCCAATTTCTCAAAGCAAAGTGCAATATACACCTTAGTTGTAACTGACCTAGACTTGGCCTCGAAAGTCAGAAATTCCATTAATATTCTTGTCTGGAGCTGACCTGGTCCAGCAGCAGGCTGGTCGATCTTTACGGATTAAATATGGACAACACTTGTAGAAAACAGTGTAAATCCTGAACAGACGGCTGAGCAGACGCCGCATTGATCTGGGTATACATGATGCAGCTGATTCATAAGAAATGCTGAATCTCTGAAAGGTAAGATAAAATCGTCAAGTCGTCTGCTTCAAAAGTTTGTATTGCGCTAATAGGATAACTAATACGCTTGTACAATTTTGATTACTGCGCCAAACCGGACTACATTTTGTGCGGACTCATATTTCTATGGCTGTCAAAGCCGGAAGAATTCGGTCTTACTTTAAAACACGCAGGATAGCTAGAAACGACAGATTGAATCTGTCATTAAATAGTGGTGTGAGTCAGACCGTCCAATGAATATAAACTTTTTGTTTTCATTGGGTTTCTTGAGATGTCATTTCATCACAATGTCGCGTAAAAGACCCACAAAATGGAAGGAACGTCTCAAAAATGGCCTAAATAGCCTTGACTGGAACGTTACAGACAAACAAAACAGTACTAATATAATGTTATTAGCCAATTATTTCGTATTTGACCTGTTACAGGTCCACATGACCAAATCGAAATTACTTGGTTAATGACAATTTTATTACGCCAAATTAACTCCCAAAAAAGAGTTGTATTGGACCTGTTCTTTCCCGTATTAGCTCTATTTTTCCATTGTCAGCAGACCTCGGACCTGTAACTGGGCCAATACGAAATTACTTGATTTATGACAATTTTATTAATTGTTACAATTAAAAACATGTTTATTGGTTTTTTACATCCGGTTAATATTGGTTGACCGGGTGTTAATACGGATGACCTCCGATCAATACAAGCTAGTCAATTAATAATAGGTGGTCAAGGGTTAACATATCAATATGTCTGCACTCCACGTTCGAATTAAAAACTAACCAGAGGACCAATGGTCCTGGCTACTCAGCAGATTGCTGAGCGTATATGGAGCCATCTGGTTTCTGAGAAGATTTTCGAACGTTTTTACCATGGCAGCCATCTTAGTTATTTGAATAAGCTTCCATTCCTCAATTCCATAAAGCTTGATATGAAATTCAGCTTAAATATTTGCCCAGCTGGTTTTCAATGAGTGACCTTGAGTATTGGCACTCATGCAGCTTCATGTAAGAAATAGATCAGCTCTAACTGTGATTTGTTTGTCGGTCAGTTGTTTGTTTGATTTGATGTTTAACGTCCCCGTCAACACTGTAAAGGTCATTTTGGAGACGTTGCTTCCAATTTTTGTGGGACTTTTACCCCACATTGATATGAAATGACATCTCAAGCCCTGTCGCCCAATTAAACCAATAGGGTTTATTTACATGAACGGTCCGCCTCGCACCGCGGTTCCTAGACAGGCTTAGATCCTCTAAGCGGTTTACCAGTACTAGTGTGCGGGCCGGATTCAGCTCTGCGTGGAAGCATCATGCAGCCCATATATTTCTTCAAGCCCTTATGGGCGGAGGCTGTCGGTCAGTTGTAAGTAGACAAATCAAGCGCGCTAAGCGCTCGTGATTTGATCTACTTAATAACTGACCTCCAAACTGTGATTTATTACTCAACAAATCACAACCTAGAGCTAATCTATTTCGATTCTAACAGGCTGAAATTCGGCAATAATGCTGTTGTTTCCTTCAAAATCTCACAACTTTTCGCCATTGTTAGGAGAAATCCCGCTAAAATTAACGACTGAAACACATGCATTTATATCCTTTTCTAACGTTTTCGATGCGAGAATATGACGTTACACCGTCTAACGTCAATGAAATCGACTTGTGACATCACAAATTTGTAGTGCTTAATGACGTCACTCGTCACGCTCTTCCTTGCCGTGATTTGTTGTAGAATAAAACACATGTATTTTCATTGCCTATGTTAGAATAACTTGTTTACTGATTTCATATATTAAGAGCTGGTAACTCCAGTTCTTAAATGTTCATCTAAATGTGGGGAATTAGTTCAAAACACAGGAGACAGGATAAAGTTCTATTTTCCAGTTTTAATAATGTCCATCAAAAACTCAATCAAATAACAAAATGTTCTTTCAGTATACGATAGTAACTGGTTATATCCAAATTACATAAACATTAAAATTCACAATAATTTCAGTCTTATAATTTCAACAATATTCTGCTGGTAAACTCCAAGCCTAAATTATATGTACTTTATTTTGCTTCTGAATCCTTCAGTTGGAAATTCCTAACTGACTTGTAATTTTTTCAAAACTCAACAAATCCACGCTAAAATTCAAATGTAACGCCCCTAAACATAACTTATTAACCAATGGAGTGTTCGCGTTAACGTGAGATGCTTATTGCACAAAAAGTATGAAAAACAAATCAAAACAAAAATGGCTTCCGCTACCAAACTGACACATTGAGTATGAATTGCATCTCAGTACCTACATACATGTTTGTTTAACAAAGTGAAAACTTGATAGGCCTATTATTCTATTCAATTTACGGCTTCCTTCTTTAGATGAAAATATGATTACTTAATCCTATAGCAAAACATGTTAAAAGCTAGCCCGATAATCCTAAAATGAGACCCGTTTCTTTGTTTCAAAAACATAAAAATAAATCAAAAGTATCTTTATTGACAAAATTTTAAAAATTCTAAAATAATAATAGCAGTCTCAGAATCCGCTTTTCATAAGGAACATTTTGATACCAAACATTATCGTTTGATTTACACATTTAAATTTATAGCAAAATACCAAAATTTTGCATCATAATAACTCCTCCGACGCTGAAAAACTTTGGCCTCCAAAGTAAGCTTATATTGTTATTTTATTTATTTATATTGCTTTTTTTATTCTTTATTTTTGTTTTAAAATGATTAACACTATATACAACAAAATAAACTGTACATGTTTGTATCAACATACAACTAAACATTTCGGCAGACTTCACTTAACATGCAATGTGCTACATGTGAGAAATTTGCAAATGTATGTACTACGTGTACACGGTGGTGTAGGCTTTGGTTTCATGGAATTTGTATTTTAAATCTTCGTGCTATTTAAACGCAAGTATGACAACGATGTCAATACACTGCTACTTAAAGCAGGTTGACGGGCAGTACCCTATTCATACTTGTATTTTATTCGTAAACAAAGCCACCACAAATGCACATAACTGCCGTATACACGGTAGCATCAGATATTCGCGCTATCTTACTGTGCAATTACGTTATATGGCTGCACGTTATCATATGCACACATAATTTAATTACAGAAATATATATACATGGATTTGGGTTATCGCGGGCGTCCCCGTTATAACAAGTACCCTTTCATAGGACTCGGATTGCCATTACCTGACTACAGGTTTGGGAACATTGTCCTATATAGTTTCAGACGCTGACTGCCATAACATTATTGTTCCCACAACAATGTCTAATTTTATGTCAGAGTCAGATTGTATCAGCATAATGTTTTTGGGCAACAATGTCCTTAAAAAACTACAAAGTATTCGCCATGAATACAATAATAAAAACAGTCGTGTTGCAACACCTTTAAATCACATTGTTAACATTGCATTAGGATCTTCCTGGCCATGCTAACCAATGTCTCCAACACCACATGATAAATCACTCATGTGCATGTGATTAATAAAATCAGCACAATCCAGCCAACGGACAATATTACATTTTTGGTTTCGGAAAACTGTCATGCGAAGAGAAACGTAAATGGCTTCATCTTCCAGGACAAGCCCTCAGATACCTTTTCGTAAATTCAGATCCATCTGGTGGACTTGTCTCGCTGTTCTCGTAGGCCTACATACCTGCGTATGCTCTACCATGTACACGTGGAACAGACTGACTAATTCCTATGTTTTTGATAGACGCATACCAGACACAATATAATCCTTAGCTCTACAACTAAGGACCCTTAAATTGTCCCCAAAAGTTGCCCCCAACAAATTGTCGGCCACAGCTATCATGACTGTCGATAGTGGGCGTGCATAAAGTCGGATTCTGCCCAGCTCTAAGCATATGTCATCCGTGCGATAGACCAAGATGTCTTCAGGCACGTGACGTTTAGCTTTTATACACAGGCCTGAATCCGTTGAACGGTTTTTCAAACTAGGACCACATATGAAGCACCGTTTTTCAATTTGGAATATGATTCGAAACAATTGACTTTTACAAAATTATGAACCGCCCATATTGAATGAACTACTATAATCAGTATCTGCAGATTTCACGAGACTTAGCAACACATATTTCGGCAAACCTTAATCTTTTCTGACAGTGCAATTGAAATGTGAGATGAAAATTAACAAAACAAAAAACACTTGAGCAAGTTCATCAGAACAAAACAAAATATCATTCTGATCAAGATTCATGAAAGTTAAAACCGTTAATAAAACAAACCTATAACAATTGCTCTTGATTTTATAGATAATATTGGTACTTATATAAGATCAAACATGAACATGTATGAACAAGATTCGCCCCCCGCCCATCGGGGCTTAAAGAAATAGATGGGCTGCAGAGCTGAAACCGACCGCACCCGAGTACTGGTAAACCGCTTAGCGGATCTAAGCCTGCCCAGTCAATGCGGTGCGAGTCGACCCGTCCATGCTTATAAACCCTATTGGTTTCATTGGACGGCAGGGCTTGAGATGTCACGTCATCTCCATGTCGGGAAAAAGTCCCACAAAATTGGAAACGTCTCCAAAATGACCTTTACCGTGTTGACGGGAACGTTAAACTTCAAATCAAACAAAAACAACAAGTACGAACAAGATACGCTGAGATCTTAACCTCAAATATAGCGGAATTGTTATTTATGACTGCCTGAATTTTGTGAATAGCTACATTTACACAAACAAATTTATATAGCTGCATTTGTTTCACTTACAGAAAAAGTTTCTATTTTAGGAAGCTTAGATTGCTAAAATTCGCCATAGTACAAGTCGGAAATAATATAATTATACATACGCAATAAAATACGATTCCGTTATACATGTGCATGACATTTCTAGTTCTGGTGCCATGTACATATGAAAATATCTGACATTGCAATTAAATAATAAAAAGAAATGAAAATCGTATCAGATTGGAAATTTCGACTCACTGGCTTTTCATAAAAGTGCTTAGAAAAATTATTCCTTCACGTTGATAATTCATTGAGCAAGAAACGGTTCACATGTACCTTCAGCGGGATGATGGGGGCCAGCCATCAATAGCACTATAGTCAACAAATTTCATTTGTTTATGGTTGCTTACAACTACACGTGAAAGGTTTGTGCTACAAATAGTTTGCCAAATATTGCTTTCTACCTAATGAAAGAAAACCTAAATCGCTGATATGATTAATCATTAAAATACATTATTTTTGCCAACCAGTGAAAAGATTAATTCTCAAATTGACAATTCTAATATTTTTCCGATGAACATTGAATTATGATATTTTTCCGATGGACGGAGTTGCACGTCAAAACTGATGGTATCAGCTTTTTAACTATAACATCAAAATAATTGGACGGCTTTTAACATGGCCGCGAAACCTTAAACCTTATCAAACACTTAAAATATGCCTAATAATATTTTCAAATTAAAGTGTATCGGAGCAGAAATATCAAATATAACTAAGCAGGTAAAATATAAAATGCATGGAAATACATTGAAACTAATACTAAAACATATTGTCATGTCAATCAAGCTTCCATGACACTGTTCGGCTGTTTATTTGGGCATACACAGCCTATAAAATGCCCCGACAATACCACACCATTCACAGTCCAAATATCCAAGAGAAGACCGTTCTTGAATTGAGTGTGGTTCTCCGATTTTATTGGTCTGAGAGTTTGGACGTGTATCACTTTGTTTGACATGTTCTCTAGTCATTTCTTTGTACGAATTAATGTTTTCAAAGCATTTGCGTACCATTGTAGATAGCTCGTCCTTAGTCTCTATTAGTCGGCAGCACGAAGTGTTCACCAAATTGAAGCTCTCCTTTAGTTGTATGTTCCTCTCCTCTAGGTCTGCGATCTTCAGTCGGCAGAGTTCGGCATCAAATTTATACAAATTCAATGTTTCCATTGTTTGCTCCATTTCGTTGTAGTGTCTCTGTCGCTCCGAGGTCAGCTGTTGGAGTTCTTCTTGAAGTTTGGATAGCCGCTTGTCGGACAGTTCTAGACTGCGTATTAACGCGTTATTTACCACAATATGGCGGTCGTCTTGTCTGGAGAAAAACTTTCTAAACTGTTTATCTGGCAAGTCGGCACCCGGTAGTAAAGAACATACCGCTTTCCTCTCCTCTGGTTTAGATTTTGAATAAGACTGCCTTTCCTGAAACACCGTGTTACTTTCTTGCTGAAGTTCTAGATTGTCAAGTTCAAAGAAAGGCAGTCCCGAACAAATTGTTGTACCTTCGAAAAATGTTTGCCTGCGTTTTAAGTCCCTGGTTCTCGTTGACTTACTTTTTGTTTTCACGAAGTGTTTCCGTTCATCCCTATTGAAAGTCGGCTGTTTATCCCCGAACGGCGATCGCGCTGGTACTGGAATACTGATCACCAGTACTGAACGCTGCCGAGACTGTCCATAAGGCAGCCAGTATGGCCTACCGAAGCCACCGTAGAAATTTTCAAAGTTCATTTTCTGTCTCCTGCTATAATCCATGTATGAAGGCATCGCAAAAGATCGTGTAACAAGCTTAAAAGATGTTACCCCGGATTGCTCACACCAAGTTATTAAGAGCTGGTAACTCCAGTTCTTAAATGTTCATCTAAATGTGGGGAATTAGTTCAAAACACAGGAGACAGGATAAAGTTCTATTTTCCAGTTTTAATAATGTCCATCAAAAACTCAATCAAATAACAAAATGTTCTTTCAGTATACGATAGTAACTGGTTATATCCAAATTACATAAACATTAAAATTCACAATAATTTCAGTCTTATAATTTCAACAATATTCTGCTGGTAAACTCCAAGCCTAAATTATATGTACTTTATTTTGCTTCTGAATCCTTCAGTTGGAAATTCCTAACTGACTTGTAATTTTTTCAAAACTCAACAAATCCACGCTAAAATTCAAATGTAACGCCCCTAAACATAACTTATTAACCAATGGAGTGTTCGCGTTAACGTGAGATGCTTATTGCACAAAAAGTATGAAAAACAAATCAAAACAAAAATGGCTTCCGCTACCAAACTGACACATTGAGTATGAATTGCATCTCAGTACCTACATACATGTTTGTTTAACAAAGTGAAAACTTGATAGGCCTATTATTCTAGTCAATTTACGGCTTCCTTCTTTAGATGAAAATATGATTACTTAATCCTATAGCAAAACATGTTAAAAGCTAGCCCGATAATCCTAAAATGAGACCCGTTTCTTTGTTTCAAAAACATAAAAATAAATCAAAAGTATCTTTATTGACAAAATTTTAAAAATTCTAAAATAATAATAGCAGTCTCAGAATCCGCTTTTCATAAGGAACATTTTGATACCAAACATTATCGTTTGATTTACACATTTAAATTTATAGCAAAATACCAAAATTTTGCATCATAATACATATATACCATTCAAGTTCATAGAAAATAGCAAGATTTTGAAAAAAAAAAAAAAAATTTCCTTTTTTTTTCCATACAAAAGCACAAGTGACCAGTTTTAACCTTAGCGGAAACGGATCAAGGTCAATCCAGTCATTTGAACACAATATGATGGGCCAGAGTTCCCAATGCTACATTCCAATTTTTATGGCAATTGACCCACTGCACAGTGTAGGACCGGAAACGTACAGTGTTTGGCATTGTATGTGACCTGCGATTCTGTACAGTGACAGTTGGACGCTTGTCGGATCTTGGTATGCAAAGTTTGTGCTCATTTATCTTTTTGGGCAGTTACCTCAAACCCTTGTTATCCACTTGTGAGTTGGAATAGAAGGAATATATCAGACACGTAAGCGTGTCTTGTTTAACTTTTTTTGAAAAAGCAATAGGAATGGCTTGATCATTTTGGTGTGCAAAACTTGAAATGATTCTGCCTGCAAAGATCTGCCAGTATCAGCTCGCCAATGTGTTTATCAACGATTTCCAAGATGCAATCCCCAAATGCGATAGAAATACCACAGTCCAAAGCAATTCTGTAGTAATTGTCACTTGCAGAAGCATGTTTCAGATTTGAAGAGTCGTCTGATGCGCTTTTGTACCGTCACCTGAAGAGATTTAAAAGCTGTTTCGTGGTAAATTGAGGGATTTCGCCAGTTTGCAGCAACATTGCGTTGAATGGCATGATTGACCTGAAGAAGATAGTAACAATCTAGAAACGTTACTATATTGCATTTCTTTTGTGTCTACATAGTTTGTATCATGACAGCGTGAACATGAGTCGCAAGTCATCTTGAACTTGTTTAAAGGTTACATGTACCAAGAGGATCAAGATGGCCCCGACTCGCTCACCTGATTCCAAGCTGAGATTTTTTCTATCTTTAGCTCTGGCGACCATTTTTCTCATCAAATCGGAACCGTTTTAGCTTTTACGTAAAGGGTTACCTAAGCAATATAACTGTGAATAAAAGAAAATACCCCCTCCCCCACCCCCAAATTGTCATTTTCTACTAATTTATACATCCAGTCAACGATTTCTAATAACTTTTTATGATTTTTTAAATTGTTAAAGTAAGCAAATCTCACATAATTCGTCAACGATAAGTGCACGATACTTGTGAATAAAATCGGCACTTAAGTCAGTATTCATCCAAATGAAATAACTATAATAAATTATTAGAACGAATTTTGAAACGATTTTTTTTAGATTCTTGTAAGAATTTCAATCTGTTTGGCTGCAAAATAAAAATATTTTGAATTTTCATTATTTCCATTCACTCCTCATACAGGCTTTTCATTCCGTCACAGGTCGAGAGTTGTCTATATAAGTGCGGGGTTAAGAGACTATATTAGGATTGGATAGAATTAATTGAAATTCAAAATATTCATATTTTGGAGCTAAACAGATTGAAATTCTTAAAATTATCGAAAGATTATTATTTTAAAACTTGTTCAGATAATAATTATTAATTAGTTATTTTCTTGGATAAATTCTGAGATTACTGCCCATTACTGAAATGGATTTGAAAGATCAGGAAGAAATCTGTTTTGGTCTATAAAAAAATCGAATGGGGTTTTAAATAAATTGAAATCTAGACATTTTCGTGCTTCTAGTCTGTCTACCTACGATTTTTCCACTCTTTACACTACACTTCCTCATAATCTTATAAAAGAAAAGCTTAATGATTTAATTGAATGGGCTTTTCACAGAGAAGATTCTCTCTATCTTGCATGCAATGTAAGAAATGCATTTTTCACTTCTAAAGAGCATAGGAATTATACACTTTGGTCATGTCAGAAAGTGTGTGATGCTCTCACCTTTCTACTTGACAATATTTATATTAGATTCGGTACTAAGTTATTTAGACAAATTGTGGGTATTCCGATGGGTACTAATTGCGCACCTCTTGTGGCTGATCTGTTCTTGTATTGTTATGAAAGAGACTTCATTTTGTCGCTTTCCATGGATAACCAATCTGAAATTATTGAAGCTTTTAGCTCTACTTCTAGATATTTAGATGATTTATTAAATATTGATAATACCTATTTTGATGGTTTGATCAGTCAGATTTACCCCCTAGAACTTCAGTTAAATAAAGCAAATTCTTCTGATACTGAGGCCCCGTTTTTGGATTTACATCTATCTATTGTAGATGGATTTGTTTCGTGCAAAATTTATGATAAACGCGATGACTTTGATTTTGAGATTGTAAATTTTCCTTTTTTGGATGGTGATGTTCCTCGTGCGCCATCCTATGGCGTTTATATTTCGCAATTAATTCGATTTGCTAGAGTGTGTAGTCATGTAACTGACTTCAACACTCGTAATAAATTATTGACGGCTAAACTCCTTAATCAGGGTTATCGGTACCATAAACTACGCAAAGCCTTTTCAAAATTTTATAGACGCCATTCTGATTTAATTTCAAAATTCAATATTGGACTTAAATCTCTTCTGCAACAAGGTCTATCGGAACCCGAATTTTATGGTGACTTAGTATATAAATTCAGAAAAATATATAACCGCAATGACTTCAGCACCCAATTTCGTAAAATCATTCTTCGATATAAAAAGATTGGGTACAACATGGATATTATACGACAGACTGCATGCATGGTAGTTAACCCAATCACGGTTGGCAACTTTGCTTCCCTCTTTAATTGCACGCCGGTGGGTCAGGCCTCAGATTCTATGACGGCTCCAACGTGAAGGCTTATTGAGAATTAGAGAGATCTAATTCAAGGTAATGTTGGTTGGTGCCTGATGCTCTGTCTCTGGTCGGGCCCATCGGAGTCTAACTGTTGGTTTTCTTTTGCTCCAGCATTTCAGTGGTTTCTTGCTGTCGAGTCCTCACCGTTGTTTCACCTCTGTGGTTCTTTGATTTTTGTGTTCACGGAGATGTTGCACTGATGAGTTAGGAGGCCTTCATGCGGACTGAACAAATTATTTGTCTAAATCGCGACGGAAGTAAGGGCGAGGATTGTGGCCATGTAAAATCGATTTAAGCCCCCCAGTGGAAATCTTCCACTGACCGTTCCAAGGCGGCTCTTCTGTGGCGATTTATTTATGTTGTTGTTTGTTACTTAGTGTGTGTATCACTTGTGTCTTTTAATTTTGGATGGCCATATGGCCATTTTGTGGGAAAGTAACTGTCCTTATGGCCTTCCTTTGTTTAGGTTTCCATTATGGTCTGGTCGCTTAATGTTTGTATTTCTTTCCCTTTGGTGTCTTTTATGGGTGGAGTAAGTTAATTGTATCAATTCCTGATCTTTGTTTTACTTCTACTTTGCAGGATGAAAGCCTACATAGTAATCATGTAATTACGTTAAGGGTCTTTAACCTGCACAGGGGATGACTCTCCCTGCACAGTGGGGTTGGGGGCATCCAGTTAACGTCCCGATCCGATGGACGGTGCTCTTAATGACATTCATCCCTGCAAATGATGACAATGGAGCGTGTTGAACACCGAAATTTTATCACCGCTGCCGGGGATCGAACCGGGGGCCTCTAACATCAGAGGCAAGTGCACTAACCACTGAGCTACCACGCTCCATTAATACACAATAGAAAAAAAAGCCCAATAATACGGCTCAAAGCAAAGACAATCAAAATTAATTGTTAAAAAGAAACTGTTGGAACTGCATTATAGACTTGCTAAACCTCAACCCTTTCCAATCCCTATTTGCAATAAGGCAGTGGTTCGGGCACCGAAAGATTCAGCCTTAGATGTGCAATTAAACTGGACTGAATCTTATCAGAATAAGTTTCCTTTGAAAACAGTCTTGACCTCAAAAAGCCTTTTAAATACACTTAACCATAGAAATGATCTTCATTAGGGATCCATACAATAAAGAATTTACTATTTGCAACTGCTCCCAGCATTTTAGACTGGTATCAGTCTGTTAAATAGAGCAGTTTCATAAAACAAATTTACTAATAAACACTAATACCATCCCAAATATCATGTTCTAGAGTAATGTCTGATTTAATGTATTTTAGATAAGGGGCAAATAATAATACACATTTCTAGTACGTTTTAAGTGGTTGTGTACCTTGTTAGTAAGAATGACTCAAATACAGGGCCTGATTGCCAGGCTACCAGCATTTGAGAAGATTCCGAACTCGTCTTCTAATGGTTGAATTTTAATATCTCTTCAAAGTCGAAAAGGTGTATCTTTCGATATTTTTTCGTAAAACTTCCCTTTTAATTCTTTACAATAAACCACAGACCTTTCAAATCACTGTACAACACCAATTAAGCCCCCGCCCATAGGGGCTTGAAGAAATATATGGGCTGCATGATGCTTCCACGCAGAGCTGAATCCGGCCCGCACACTACTACTGGTAAACCGCTTAGAGGATCTAAGCCTGTCCAGGAACCGCGGTGCGAGGCGGACCGTCCATGCTAATAAACCCTATTGGTTTCATTGGGCGACAGGGCTTGAGATGTCATTTCATCTCAATGTCGGGTAAAAGTCCCACAAAATTGGAAGCAACGTCTCCAAAATGACCTTTACAGTGTTGAAGGGGACGTTAAACCTCAAATAAAAAAAAAAACACCAATTGTCCTAGATCTCAGATCAATGTACAATGACGATACAAGTGACTGTGCAATTATTTATTCAGGTAGTGACATTTCAAACGCGGGATAAAGAAGATTGGAATCGAGAATGTCACAAAGTCATGACCTTTTTCAAAGAAATATATTTTTATTCATTTTCCGCTTGGAAAATAACATTTTAATTTGGAATATTCTATAAGAGGTCCATCGCTTTGGGACAGAATCATTTGTATTTTACCTTGTTTGAATGATTAAGACATTCCCATACCTCATAAGAAACCTGACAACTAACCTACGTGCTTCTTATACAATCGGACAAGACTTTACCATAATCCTCAAAATAAATAAATAAACACAAATTTTACATACCGTGTCAGCCTTATTTAATCCTGCAAGTGACAAACCGCCATTCAATCCCAAACACTGTACATTTCCGGTCCTACACTGTGATCTTCGATGGCGAGATTCAAATATAGCTTTATCATCTGCAAACAATCTAACTGCCTCAGCTGGTCATTAATATATATGTCGTAGTCCAAATAGGAATTTAGCCAGATCCGGAATCTGGCTAGACCAAATAGGAATTCCTATTTGGCCTAGCCAGATTCCGGATCTTGCTAAACTAATAATTAGTTTAGCCAGATTCCGGATCTGGCTAAACTCTGTTTAGTCCAAATAAGAATTCCTATTTGGCTAGGCAGATTCTGGATCTGGCTAATCTTGTCAGGCCAAATAGGAATCTTGGTTTAATAATATCAGACATTGTTTGAATATTGATTATTTGGCTTCAGAAACAGTTTTTATTTCTCATAGATTTTTAATAATAAGCAGTATTTACTGGACTCATGTTTGTCTTTAATAATATGTTATTTAGACCACCCTGGCTAATTAGTTACATGCTAAACTGATCATCTGCCTGATTCAAATAGATGTGAAAAACAATGAAAGACAGAGTTCAGTTAACAAGTGTACATGAAAGTGTCTTAGTTGATGAAACATTAAAAATGTTGGAGTAAAAAGAAAAATTCTATGAGCTTTTGGATAAGTACTGTTCCACTCATGTGAGGTTTTGAGGGGTGTTCATTACACAGATCTGTTAATAGGATGTATGATATTATGATACAATATGTTTTCCATATCATGATCTGACTATCTGAATTAAGATTTGCTGTAATGATACCAATTCTATGCCCTGAAGTCCCAATTAACTACCTCCTTTATACAGGGAAAATACATGTAAGCTGAGGATCATGATCAGTTTTCTTATTTCTGCTCTAACAAATGAAAACAAAAAAAAAAAGAAAGACATATCAATATTGTGTCTTAAATAAGTAGATAATAACAATCATTGATGACTAAAGACAACTTTGTTCAATGACTTTGTTCTTATAAATATAAAAATGATAAATCATATCTTTTTTGGCTTTTAAAAAATGAGACCAACCTTAAAATATTTTGTTTGCTGTCACCCTAAAAACCCAGTTAAATATGACTATCTGCCCAAACAATTTTATGACTGTTCATGAAAAAGAATTTATAAAATTTCTTTCTTTTTTCTCAGATTGAAATTTTATATTCCTCTTGCTTCCTACAACACCCGACAAATTATTTTTAAGGGTGGCCACAGGGCTATTAACATCTTAAGAGATGTATCCAGCCATACATTATCCGTTGAACAACAAGATTCCTATTTGGCCTAACCAGCTTAGCCAGATCCAGAATCTGCCTAGCCAAATAGGAATTCTTATTTGGACTAAACAGGGTTTAGCCAGATCCGGAATCTGGCTAAACTAAATATTAATTTAGCCAGATCCAGAATCTGCCTAGGCCAAATAAGAATTCCTATTTGGCCTAGCCAGATTCCGGATCTGGCTAAATTCCTATTTGGACTACGACATATATAAGAATCGACAGGTTTTTATGCCCCCGTGCCCCCGTGGTGGGGCATATTGCTTTTGCTTTGTTCGTCCGTCCGTCCGTCCGACCGTTAGTCAATCCGTCGCGCTATTTTGTACATAGCATAACATTTGAACCATGCATGCTAGGTTTTTGAAATTTCATATATGGATTACTTATGAAAAAATATGCCCTTTTCAGCTATGTCCCTTTGCAAACAAAAAAAATCTATGAAATCTTGTAAGCAAGATATCTCAAAAACTGTCTGAGCTATTATTTTGAAACTTAATCTTCTGATAGAGGATAATGAGTAGATGAACTGGTTAACTTTTTAAAATTCTCCAAAAATTTTATCTTGAGTTATGGCTCTTCGAAACTTTGGGCATTTAAGCTTGTAAGCAAGATATCTAAAAAACCATTTGAGCTATTGCCTTGAAACTTTACATACTGATGGGGGTGGGTTGGGGTGATGAGTAGATGAACTGATAAACTTTTGAAAAAAAAAAATATCATTTTTTCAATAGTTATGGCTGTTTGAAAACGTGGGCATTTTAAGTTTGTAAGTAAAATATCTGTAAACCTATTTGGGCAAGATATCTCAAAAACCATTTGAGCTATTGCCTTGAAACTTTACATCCTGATGGGGGTGGGTTGGGGTGATAAGTAGATGAACTGATAAACTTAAATTTGGGTATTTTAAGTTTGTAAGCAAAATACCTCTAAACCTATTCGGGCTATTGCAATGAAACTTGACAGGCTGATGGGGGATGATGAGTAGATGGCCTGATTAACTTTTGAAAAAAAAAAGAAATCCGAAATTTTCTTCTTAAGTTATGGCCCTTTGAAAATTTCGGCATTTAACCTTGAAAGCATGATATCTCAAAACCTGTTTAAGTTATTGCCTTGAAACTTTACAGACTGACAAGGAAAGATGAGTAGATGACGTGATCGACTTTTGAAGAAAAAAAATCTTGAGTTATGACACTTTGAAAATTTCGGTGTTCTAACCTTCTACGCAAGATATCTCAAAACCTGTTTGAAAACTTTACAGACTAACAGGGAATTATAAGTAGATGACCTGATCAACTTTTGACAAAAAATCTCCTTTGAAAAATTTGTGATTTTAACTTTGTAAGCAAAATAACTCAAAAACTATTTGAGCTATTATTGTCTTGAAACTTGACAGGTTGACTGGGGATGATGAGAACATGGTCTGATCAACTTTTGAGAATAAAAAGTAGAAGTAAAACAAAGATAAGGAATCGATACAATTAACTTACTCCGCCCATCAAAGACACCAAAGGGAAAGAAACACAAACATGAAGCGACCAGACCATAATGGAAATCCAAATAAGGACAGTTACTTTCCCACCAAATGGCCAAATGGCCATCCAAAATAAAAAGACACAAGTGATACACTAAGTAAGTAACAAATAACAACATAAATAAACCGCCACAGAAGAACCGCCTTGGAACGGTCAGTGGAAAGAATTCCACTGGGGGTGTGTGGGTGGGTGTGTGTGTGTGTGTGTGTGGGGGGGGGGGGGCTTAAATCGATTTTACATGGCCATAATCCTCGCCCTTACCTCTGTCGCGGTATACACTAATTTTGTTTAGTCCGCATGAAGGCTTCCTAACTCATCAGTGTAACATCCCCGAGAACATACAAATCAAAAAACTACAGAGATGAAACAAGGTTGAGGACTCGACAGCATACAACAACAGAATTGCTGGAGCAAAAGAAAACCAACAGTTAGACTCCGAGGGGCCCGACCAAAGACGGAGCATCAGGCGCCAACCAGCATAAAGAATACTAAAAATAAAATTCCCTTTATGTTTTTACGCTGGAACCGTCATATAATCTTAGGCCCGACCCACCGGTGTGCAATCAAAGAGGGAAATCTGAAATTTTCTTCTTTCTTTCTATATATACTGCAAAACCCTCTCACGAGGATTAAGTGCATGTGTACATTACATACACTCCAGGCTTGCAGGATGAAAGCCTACACAGTAATAATTACGGTAGGGATCCTTTACCTACATAGGGGATGGTTCTCCCTGCACAGGGGGGGGGGGGGGGGGGGGGGGGGGGCTCCAGTTTACGTCCCGATCCGAAAGACGGTGCATTTTGTGGCATTCATCCTTGCAAATGATGCCAGTGGAGCATGTTCGGACACCGCGATTTTTTACCGCTGCCGGAATCGAACCGGGGCCTCTAGCATGATAGGCAAATGCACTAACCAGTGAGCTACCACGCTCCAACTTTTTTCTTCTTTAGTTATGGCCCTTTGAACAATTCGTCGCTTGAACCTTGTAAGCAAGATATCTTGGAGACTGTTTAAGATATTGCCTCGAGACTTGACAGGCTGATAGGGAATGAAGAGGAAATGGAGTGGTTAACTTCTGATAACAAAATATGAAAATATGAGTTAAAGCCCTTTGAACAATTCGTCATTTTAATCTTGAAAGCGAGATGTCCGCAAAACTGCTATTGTCTTGAAACATGAAATGCTGATAGGGAATGATGAGTAGATAGCTCAGTGGTAGAGCGTTCGCTTCGGGAATGTGAGGTCGCCGGTTCGATCCCCGGCAGTGCCATACCAAAGGCGTGAAAAATGGTACTAGGCGCTCCCTTGGCTGACGCTCGCATTATCAGGGGTAGTCCTAGGAAGACATTACAAAAACACGCCTGTCTAAATATATTGAAAATTTTACCTAAAAAAAAAAATGAAAAAATCACTGATGAAAAATTGCGATTTTTTCTTATTTCTGCTCAGAACATAGGTTGTGGGTACTCGTTAGAACCGTCCGGTCGAGGCGGTTCTAACGAGTACCCACAACCTATGCTTTAGAGTAGGAAAAAGGAAAATAATGTATATCCCTGCAAGCCCCAGTTTTACTATATAAATGTGGGGTTATAGGGGGTCAAAATTATATAGGCGTGTTTTCGTGATGTAAATGAAGGCAGGTAAGTGATTTGTTAAAGGATACTTTTTTGTCGCAATAAAAGCTCTACAGAGCTTATGTTTGTAGAGCTTATGTTATTTGTTTCGGACATGCGACGTTAAATAAAGCATCTTTATCTTTAGATGACCTCATTAAATTTTGAAAAAAAAAAAAAAAAAAAAAAAAATGAAAATGTTTCCCTTTGAAAATTTTGGGAGCGTTTTGGCATTTAAGGGCAAGCATATCGTTGGGGGTTTAGTCAGAATCAGAATTGTTACTGGTGACACTTCACTTGACATTCATACATTAGGACCTGTGATGGGCTCTCGCCAAAGAGGTAAACTTAGCTACACAATCCTCAGCACCTTCAGTCGTTGAAATAATAATTCTCTTGATTTACACAGTTTTACAAACACAATTTCTAGGTTTCTTTTTTCTTTTTGTTTACAATACAGGAATGTAAGGGGCTTGCTTACAGCACGGGAATGTAAGGGTTAAACGAAATGATACCGTTAGACAATCTACTTTATTTCATTTTTCATTGTACACGGTGTGCAACAAATTATTTTCGCAGGATTACAGCACTTGCTCTAATTGGTAACCAGTTATTCTGATTGGTTTAGCGCTGTGTTTACTTATTGATCGATTGGTCAATTGTACGCACGCGCAAAGCTATGACACATTTGTCCTCAGGGAGCACAGGTGTAAGAAAACGTGTGAAAGAGATAATTGAGTTTTGTGTTTATTTTAGTAATTTGCATTTTGGGTTGTGTATTCCTTAGTGACTGGTGATTATTGACTATTTAGTGGCTTCTTTGTTTTTGTGTTTAATCTGTTTGTTTGCTGAAATTTTGATTTCTCTGGATTTACACAGCAAACACTTGGTTACACAGGTGCATTCGATTGACAGATGTACAGCTGTATGACACAGCTGACTGTGTCTGACTAAACTGACAGCCGTTTGTGACCATAATTAATTTTGGGATGTTAATTATGTAAATGTTTTGATTCTTTCTTATCAGTGATCGGATTTACCATGGGTCGTGATCAAGAGCTTGTGCAAGCTGTGAGAAACCAAGACACAAATTTCATTTTAAAACTTCTACACAAGTCTAGCAAGTTGACAAAAACAAGTGAGTATTCAACTGCAACTTCAAAGTGGGTTGAGCTTTCATGCCCCACCAGCAGGGACGACGCAGTATTGATAGATAGATACCCCTTGAATTAAGGGGGGAATGGCTCTGAAACATAAAAAACAGCTTAGCCCTTGTCCTGCTAATCCCAGATATGCCTTATCTTTGAAACAATGTAGATCCAGATCAGATGGCTTCATCAGAAGCCATCTGATCAGGATCTACATTGTTTGCCATTCAGATTGTGAATTTGTTGCAATAATTTGCATCAAGTAATCTGATTGGTTGATAATCAGTAGTGGGTGTGGTATATATGAATATTCAGCAGGACAAGGGTTAGCATAACTCAGTATAATATGTTTGTATTGGAGTTTAATGGCCCAGTCAACACTATGTCATTTTTGAGCCAGTCAGTTTACCTATCCACGCTTTTGTTGGGCAGGCTTATACGTAAGTGGTTAACTAAAAGAAATGAGACCTTTATTTTTATTTTATTATTTTTTTTTATGACAGTTTCAATATTATTTCACTCATATCAAGCTGATCATTAATCAGGGGTGGGCAAAAATCGGGATACCCGGAGAAAAACCACCTGACCCTCCATTGCAGAACTTGGGATCTCACATGTGACTTGGGTACCAGGCTCAAACGGTAACAAGACGTTTCGCCCCCAAGACGTTTCCCCCCTGGTCGTTTCCCCCCTGGTCGTTTCGCCTCCTTTTTTGGACCCTAGTCGTTTCGCCCCCTAACCCTAGTCGTTTCGCCCCCCAAACCCTAGTCGTTTCGCCCCCAATTTTTTTTCCTATTTTATATATATAAAAGATTGATATATGAGACCGAGAGAAAGAAAGAGAGATAGAAGAATATGTTCTTTGAATGGGAATGATAATTAGGAATTATGATAATTATTACCTGCTTTGTTCCCTGCCGTTAATCACGATGTTTATTTGGTTTGTCACATTAATCACCCAACTAATGCGATTAATGATGAGGTGTGAAAACACGCTTGCAAAGTTAAAAGTCTTTAATTATCGCTTAAGCACCTATACCAATTTTGTTTTAAATTGGTTGGTTGGTTCATTAACGGAGTCTGCAAACAAAGATTAATGGTGAGTTGTTAAAAAATTAATTGTCTTTAATTATCTCATTTTTCAATTTAAATTGGTCGGTTGTTTCTTGGAGAGTGTCGGCAAGCAACAGTTGAAAAGGTAAAATTTTCATAATTTTCATAATTGGTGTATCTTTTATTTAAAGAAAATCTTTCATACGCCGACGACAGGGAGATATAAGCTTCGTCAAAAGATCCCAGCATCATTCATCTTTGAATTCCTTACATACGTTTATCATAGTCGTATAAAGTGGAATAATGTCTGTTTTGTGCATTGCATGTTAGCAGGAAGTAGATGGCCGCCTCCATTTTATTTCTTGTGATGTGTGTGAGCGGTGGCAGCATCGCCTATGTGGGACAGGTAAGATTTATTTATTTATTTATTTATTTATTTATAGTCTGTTTTGTACTGTTTTCTCATCATTACTCATAACGCTTGACTTCACGTGTTTTCCAGGAAGAACGAAATAGAAGTCAAGCTACACGTCCATGTTTTTTAATTTTTAATGTTGGTGTTTACTTTCTTTATCTTTTTGTGAATATTATTTATTTATTTATTTTTCGGATTGTTTTTATTATTTTTTTTATTTTAAGTACCCGTTAAGTTTTATATTGCAAACATACATGTGCTCGTTACAACCGCCATATTGGGACGGTTCAAACGAGTACCCACAGTCTATGACTTTTAACGAAACACGCCTATATAAATTTGACCCCCTTAAACCCCGCTTTTATATAATAAAACTCGGGTTTGCAGGAGCATACATATTTTTCTTCTTTGTTTTGAGCAGAAATAAGAAAAATATAGAAATTTTTCATCTGAAATGCTAATAAAAGTGAAAATTAGTCTTATTACATTGAGAAGTTGGCGAAACGACTAGGGGGCGAAACGACTAGGGGGACGAAACGACTAGGTGGGCGAAACGACTAGGGGGGAAACGACCAGGGGGGAAACGTCTTGGGGGGCGAAACAACTAGGGGAGGAAATGGTTTGGGGGCGAAACGTCCCGGATTCGGCTCAAACCACAGCATAATCCGAGCCTTCTCTGACGTTCTAAAAGCCTTTTTTATTTTCTGATTTGGCGTAGGTCACTACAGCCAGACATAATTATATGGCATTTTGGTGATTCTGTGTTCTCGCCTTGTTAACCAGGGATCGCAGGATCGATCCCGGGCTTTTCCAGACTCTCGGATGAGTCTTTAAACTGAGGTCCCGTCTCCGTATGACCTTAGCTGTTGGTGGGACGTAAAATTAAAACTCACGCACTCACTCGGTGATTCTGTCTGCCACGAAAAATCCTGGAAGCAGACCCTTATGTTTTGTTAACATTGTTTTTTTTTTTTTTACTTTTGACCAGCTGTTATTAGGTGATGAGGAAATGGCACCTATCTGAAAGGGGCTACAACTCCTGTTTTACTGGGCAAGTATCTCAAGAAGTCCTTGGTTTCATCCCCATCAAGTCATGATACAATTTACGTAGCCAGACATGCGCAGGGTAATGTCCTTGCATAGTGCTTTTTCTGGATTTACTGACATGGCAGGTACCTTGACATGTATTTTGCACTCCAGTGGCTTTGACATAGTTTGCGTGGGTGTACCTTATTTCTTCAAATCCACCAAACCTTGCTTCTAGATGAATCAGCAGGTTCTTTCACCCGGTGACCTGGCCTATATTTCACGCTCAAGTGACTGACATATTTAATGTCCACGTTTGACATCTGCTCAACTGCTAAGAATGAAATAAACTTATTTTATAAGCGCATTCGGATTGTGGCTCTTATGACATTTGCACCAGCAGGTGCGACGCAGACTTCTGCGTAATTCTTGTATACAGTATATATGTTGTCGAACTGCTTAGAATGATATAAATGTGTATTATTTTCAAGTAATTTTAAGACAAACATCATCTTTGGTTAGGTTTTGCAAAATTAAATGCAACTTCGTAAAAATCCCATTGCCTACCTAACCTGGGCTAAGAAACAGGGTCACCATCCCTTACGCGTAGACACTAATTCTTCCCCCGCACGGCCAGACTTTGGAACAATCATACACCAGCCCTTGTATAAATACCACATCCAATCATCCATCTGTTATGGTGCAGGGAGCTGAATAGTGATATTCATTCTCTGCACACAAAATTACATGTGATATTTTCTTGGACCCAAACACGGAGATTTAGATTTTCAAACAGGGAGATTAGGTCTCGGATAGGGAGATTTTTCCGCAGTTAAAAGTGATCTTATTTGTCGGTGAAAATTGACCTATGAAACACTTTATAAGCACTTGTATTGTGAGGTAACTATTGTGTTTGTCTCGGAACTTAATTCTGAATTATTTCTGTTCAAACTGCACTGAGATATTACTCTAATTTATACTCAGACCATGTACTGTGGGTGCTAATTAAACTGCCTCAAGGAGACAGTTCTAAAGAGTATCCACAACTTACATGTATGTCTTTGAGCAGAAATAACGGTAATCAAGGTTGCAAAAATGCCGGCAAATATCATATTTTCCATGCCACTGGCATTTACCGGCATTTATGGCAAATATGGCAAATATGGCAAATTCAATTGATGGTCATCAAGTATGTTCCAAAAAATTACTTGTATAAGTAGTTTAAACAACACACCTTAATTATCTGAAAATCAAAAGTATTAAGCTGATTTAGATTTAGCACTGATTTTAGTTATTTATTTGAAAATTAAGTAAATAAAAAGTGATTTTATTTTTTTCTATTTGGTTTGGGCCCCAAATAAAACATAACAAAATCTCCTGGACTGGTCAGTTGACAGGCAGTGCGAAGTCATGCTGGATTGGAGTAATCTTGGCTTCTTGGTGGAAGGCTCTGTCGTGGGTGTAGATGGCTCAGTAGAAATATCATCTTCAGGCAGTGGTCGTTTCTGGGAGGGTCTGTTGGCAGGACATTTCTCTCTGTGGGCACGAAGTCGTGGAGCTTTAGCACTGACAACCGCTTTGCAGTCAGTGCAGCTGACACTGGTTTTGTTGTCTTGTTCAACAACAGCAAAGAAGTTCCAGATTGGATCTTTTAGCTTCACCATGGTGATTAGTAGTAGTTTGCTTTAGATGTATTTAGCTAAATTTCAGGACATTTAATGAACAGTAGCTTAAAGCCATACAATTACTCAGTTCACACCTAAGATACCTCTTTTCAATTCCACCTAGACTAAATATCTAAGTTATATAAACAAATAACAAATTATGACATCTTCTTGTTTTCATCTTTGCCTCTGGCTATGCTCTACCTACTTTAAATAAACATTTTCTTAAATTTGTTGTTTTAGTAATTCTATCTGTCTAGTGTCTATCCAAAGATTAAGGGTCAATATACCAATTGTCACTGGCAGAGCTAAATAAACATGTTCTTAATTTTGTTGTTAAGTAATGTCAAATTGACAATTTATGTAAAACTCCTTGCAACTTTGGATAGTGTCAAACTTGCTGAATATTCAATTAAGCCACACCCATTTCTGACTTTGAACCAATCAGTTTACAATTAATTTCTACATATTCATAAACTGAATGTCAAACAGTGTAGATCCTTCAGAAGCCATCTGATCTGGATCTACACTGTTTGCAAAGATAGGGCTTGTCGCCAAGAGCAGGATAAAGGTTAAAGCATGTTGTTGAGAAAGTAAACAGACAAATCAGTCAAGGACCTGATCAGACTGTTCTGATCTGAACAATCTTTAAGAGGCCTGTCTACTGTCTATCCAAAAACTTAGGATCAATATTAGTGTCAATGGCACAGCTAAATGCATACCTGTGATTTTATTTTTACCTGCTTAATATCTCAATTTCTGACTTGGTCGAGATTTCTAAAATATTTTAAGACCAAAATCATATTTGCCATATTTGCCACTTTGGGCATATTTTCCAGGCCGGTAAATACCGGTAAATGCCACTGGTAAATACCGGGGGTGGAATTTGCCACTCAACCTTGACGGTAATGTCAGGGCCCAAGCTGGCCCAAAAATTAGGGAGAGGTGGCTTCTGAAGTTCTCACTCCTGGGAAGATAGGTAGAAATCTTAGGGGAGAAGTGTGTGTGGCTGGATGACAGACAAGTTCAGTGTAATGAACTCTCCTGTAAACTCCATTTTGGATGAAATAAGGGGATTACAGGGGTATACATCATACATATGATAAATGATGCTGACCTGTTGAAGAGTGAGATTTGCCTTTAATTAACCCATTAAGTACCAGACACCCCAAAACGGGCACCAGGGCAAACAGTGCAGACCCAGATCAGACGCCACAGAATGTGGCATCTGATCAGGGCCTACACTGTTTTGCTAAAAGTTCAGTCATTTTCCAAATTAATTTTGTTGAAAACACATCCTGACACCCCTAAATTTTGAAATGAACTCCTGCTATATATAAGGAGGAAGATTCCATTTGGTACAAAAAGGGTTAAGAAGAAGAAGATTGGGGTTCAATTGTTTACTCATGAAAGTTGTCTTCACACAGCATTTTGTAAAATGTTGAAAATAAATCAAAGTTCTAAATTCACTCTCTATAGACGGATCCAATGTTTTGACACGTGACCTTGTTTACTTGTCATTGCGCATGCGCAAAACTCCTTTTCTTTTGAAAATGATCTTTCGTGGTTGGCAAAAGGCCGCTGGTTCCATATAAACACAATGTAAATAGGTTTAATATAACGGGAATATTTTAGTTGACTGTTACAGAAAATCGATCAAATTACATTTTAAATGAGTAGATAAATATATTCTAGACTTCATTCCTGCATCTTCCGCATTTTTAGTCATTCGTTTTGCGCATTTTTATCACAAATAATAAAGACCACCCCGAATCGTTACCTGCCTAAGTTTAACAGGTAATTATCATCAAAACATCCTCAAATATTCTAGAAACCAATAATTACCAGCTAAGACATGTCTATTTCAAAAGTTTAAAGGTCAAATTTTTCGTTTCGATTCCAAACAAAATACAATTTTACAGAAAATAACATCACATCTACAATGGCGACAAACGGCCAAAGACGTTTTTTGCCCACCACCGGAATGTCCCGGCAAATAGTATTATTGAGTGATGACGTAGTGTTTGGATGTGTCTATATGTCTACTTGATAGATAATCATGGTATTAGAAAATTCACCATTTACCCATTGTATACTTGTGGACTCTTCCATTGCTACCGTTATACATTGGACAATTCCATTTGCCATATAACTTATATTAAGGGGTGTCAGGACTATTTTTTTTTGCTTTTATTCTATTTTTAATCGAAAATTCTTTTAGCAAATAGTGCAGGCCCTGATCAGACACAAGGTACTCCTTTAGGTGTTTCCCGCATGTAATGGGTTAAGCAAAAAAATAAAATCACACCTGTCCCATTTTTATTTTTCAGTTCCCTCCATACACGGGTCCCTCCATACACGCGTGTATGTCACTGCATGGTATTTAAACCAGGGGTAATCCTGTAATAAGAGTGTCCCCACTTTGGTCCTTAAAATGGATCATTTATCTTAACCCTTATCTTGCTGTTCACGCCAACCCCTATCTTTGGAAACAGTGTAGATCCAGATCAGATGGCTTCTTCTAAAGAAGCAATCTGATCAGGATCTACACTGTTTGACATTCAGTTTATGAATTTGTAGGAATAAATTACATCAAGTAATCTGATTGGTTCAAAGTCAGAAATGGGTGTGGCTTAAATGAATATTCAGCAAGAGAAGGGTTAATTGTCAATTACATGTCATTGTAGAGGAACAAGTTAGATAGGAGACAGATAATAGCCAGGTTACATAATGTTGCCCACAGTATATCTATGAAAATCAATGTTTCTGATTTGTTTATGATTAAAGAGAAAGTTCATCAGAAATATTGAAAAATAATGGTTGGTTTCATATACTGTTTTGACCCTTATCCTGATTCCTGCTGAATAAATTAATATATTGTGCTCCAGGGGCTTTCAAGACTCAATATCTCAACTATTTGGCCTACAACCACCATACCTTGCATAGTGTTTTTCCTCAATATACTGACTTGACAGGTACCTTGAGCCGGTGACCTTCGCCTATATTTGTCACTGCATTGACTTTGACACATTTTACGTCAAGATTCCATATCTTCTCAACTATAAGGCTTACAACCACCAAACCTTACATAGTTCTTCTCCTCGATGTATTGACTCGGGAGGTACCTTGACCTTGACCTATATTTTGCACTCCATTTCTCCTCAACTATCAGCAGCCCCCGCCCATCGGGTCTTAAAGAAATGGATGGGCTGCATGATGCTTCCATGCAGAGCTGAAACCGACCCAGACACGAGTACTGGTAAAGTACTGGTACTGGTAACTAAGCCTGCCCAGGCAAAACGGTGCTAGTCGGACTGTCCCTGCTTATAAACCCTATTGGTTTCATGGGGCGCAAGGGCTTGAGATGTCATTTCATATCAATTTCCGGTAAAAATCCCACAAAGTTGGAAGCAATGTCTCCAAAATGACCTATTCAGTGTTGACGGGGATGTTAAACATCAAATCAAACAAACAAATCAACTATCAGCTGCTAAGAATGAAATAAGGGAGTCCTAACAGTGAAGTTAAATCCCAATTTTTTAGTCCCTGCCCATCGGAGCTTGAAGAAATAGATGGGGTGGATGATGCTTCCACGCAGAGCTGAAACTGACCCACACACAAGTACTGGTAAACCGCTTAGAGAATCTAAGCATGCCCATGCAATGCGGTGCGAGTGTCGGACCGTCCATGCTTATAAACCCTATTGGTTTCATTTGGCGGCAGGGCTTGAGATGTCATTTCATCTCAATGTCGGGTAAAAGTCCCACAAAATTGGAAGCAACTTCTCCAAAATGACCTTTACAGTGTTGATGGGGATGTTAAACTTCAAATCAAACAAACAAATCAAAAGAGACCCATTTGTGTGTGATCAGGAAGGTTGGCCGGGCAGGAGAATGGAAATCCTTAGTCCAACTGGGAACGTTTTGCTTGTAGACAAGCATGTATTTCACTTGTTCCTGGACAAGCAGAATTTTTGCTGAATATTCAGTTGAATGTCAAACAGTGTAGATCCTGATCAGATGGCTTCTTCAGAAGCCATCTGATCAGGATCTACACTGCTTCCAAAGAAAGGGGTTGTTGTGAACAGCAAGATAAGAGTTACATGTAAATCTGGCAAAAGGCACATTCCAGTACAGCTAGCTGTTCCTTCAACTTTCAAACTTTCTCATTCTTGTTATCGTAAAAATTCTGATACATTAAGGGCTTACTGTAATCCTCTTAAAATTTTGACAATTTTGATTCCCAGTCCAAAAGGTGTGGTTAGAATGGCAAACAGTGTAGACCCTGATCAGACTGCTCCTGCAGTCTGGTCTGGGTCTGTACTGTTTGCTTTGGCCTGTCTGTCCCAGTACTTATGATCATTGATGGGGAGGACACTGATAAACCATCTGCTTAAAAGCAGCTTTCAGTGCTGTCTGATGTAAACCAGTTTGAGGTATCTATTCACCTTATTTGCATTATCTGCTGGTTCCTAGACTGAAGGTTATCAGTGTTGGAAAAACAGGTAACCAGACCCCCCTGACCTTAAAAGGTCAGGGGGGTCTGGTTACCTGTTTTTCCAATATTGACAATGTGCAAGCTGGCAGCCAGCAAATAATGCAAATATGGTGAATTGTTTCTAAATGAATATTGTTCTGACTTGTATTTGTAGCTATAACACAAAACAAACAACTTAGAGATGGGAGGTGTTGTCATAGTATATTGCTTTAATCTATGCTTTTGGTACTGTCAGGCACTGTAGTCATTAGGCGACAAATTGTTATGGGCAGTTTCATGCAGATTTTTTGTTGAAAATCTGGACAAGTGAATTTTTAATATGGACAAATGGATTTTTTAATATCACTTAATGTCCTTTGGAGAGTGAACATTGTTGGGATTTCCAAACTCCACCTTGAGGGTAGAAACCTCGTTTAGACTGTTTGTTTGTTTGTTTGATTTGAGGTTTAAAGTCCCCGTCAACACTGTAAAGGTCATTTTGGAGACGTTGCTTCCAATTTTGTGGGACTTTACCCGACATTGAGATGAAATGACATATCAAGCCCTGTCGCCCAATAGGGTTTATTAGCATTGTCGGTCCGCCTCGCACCGCGGTTCCTGGACAGGCATGGATCCTCTAAGCAGTTTACCGGTACTAGTGTGCGAGCCAGATTCAGCTCTGCGTGGTAGCATCATGCAGCCCATATATTTCTTCAAGCCCCTATGGGCAGGGGCCATCATTTAGACTGAGTTTCACGATTTGGGCAACATGCTGTAAAACAGGCTTTTATGTGGCCTGCGCCTCATTTTAAAGTCAAATAGAGCTCTATGTCATTTGATACAGCTGAAAACTAAGGTGATAAAATGGTCAGTCACGCCTCCCTCTATAATTTCCTGGGCTAATTCAATTAATTAGCAGTAAATGCAGATAATTATTACCATGTCCTTGCATGTATATCCTGGTGATCACATCAGCGAATATCGCTGTGTTATATGGTGTAAATGCTCATTTCTGAGGATTTTTAAGATTTCTAGATGCATTTGGTATTAAAATTGACTTACTTGAATACAGCTCCATTTAACTCTTTTTGTACCAAATGGAATCTTCCTCCTTATATATAGCAGGAGTCCGTTTCAAAATTTAGGGGTGTCAGGTTGTGTTTTCTTCAAAATTGAAAAGGAAAATGGCTGAATTTTTTGCAAACAGTGTAGGCCCTGATCAGACGCCGCATTCTGCGGCGTCTGATCTGGGCCTGTACTGTTTGCCATGGTACCCGTTTTGGGGTTTCTGGTACTTAATGGGTTAAGTAGGAATAACTGGATGAATGAGGGAAAATTTTCCTCATGTCCATAACAACAGATAAGGTAAGTATTTTGTGATAATTGAAGGATAGTTTTCCTTATTTCTCCATATAAACCTGTGTTATGGGTACTCATTAGAACCACCTCAGTGAGGTGGTTCTAATGAATACCCACAACAGGTTTTTATGTAGAATTGGCAAAAACTATCCTTCAATTATCACAAAATACTTACCTTCAATACCTTATCTGTTGCTATGTTTTGACAGAAACATATGTTTTGGGAATCGCCTCATGGAGGCATATGTTTTAGTGGAAAAGATGGGAAATGATCTTCAGTGCTCCATACTTCTACTGGAGGTGTGTAGAAAATACTGAAATGCGGAGTGCTGCGGTTTTAGCCTATTCTGTTCACGTTCCGGATAATTCTCATCTTGTGGCGTAGAAAACATTTAAGCCAGAGCTTGTTTAAAAGGCTTTCTCACCTCGAGATACAGTGTGAATGACTGAAAATGACATATTTTGCAGTGACTATGTTTCTCAAACTCAGTAAGTATTGGTTATCCCTTATCCTGCTGAATATTCAGTTAAGCCACACCCATTTCTGAGTGAAACAATTAGATTACTTGATGTAATTTATTCTGACAAATCCGCAAACTGAATGTCAAACAGTGTGGATCCTGATCAGATGGCTTCTTCAGAAGCCGAAGCCATCTGACCTGGATCTACACTGTTTCCAAAGATAGGGGTTATAAGAGTTAAAAATTCCTCAGAAGAGTTTAAGACCAGTCTAGATGTTGAAAATCTCTCTCTCCCTCCCTTTCTTTTCTCTCTACTGAATAACTGGGGATCTCTTTGATCTATGGACATAATTATGCGGATATACACATATGCTTGCAGTTTCAGCCATCCATGACAAGTTTGTTTGTTTGTTTGTTTGATTTGAGGTTTAACATCCCTGTCAACACTGTATAGGTCATTTCGGAGAAGTTGCTTCCAATTTTGTGGGACTTTTACCCGACATTAAGATGAAATGACATCTCAAGCCCTGTCTCCCAATGAAACCAATAGGATTTATAAGCATGGGCCGGCTCGCACCGCTTTGCCTGGGCAGGCTTAGATCCTCTAAGCGGTTTACCAGTACTCGTGTGCGGTCCGATTCAGCTCTGCGTGGAAGCATCATGCAGCCAATCTGTTTCTTAAAGCACTGATGGGCGGGGGCCGGTCCCCTGAAGGTACAGGTATATGTACATGTATATACATATGCCTCAAGTGACACCGGCCCCGATAGCTCAGTTGGTAGAGTGTCCGCTCCGGGTCACGGGTTCGATCCTGGGCCGCGATATACCAAAGTCATTAAAAATGGTACTAGCTGCTCCTTGCTTGGCACTCAGATTTACGTGGTAGAGCTAGGACTGATCGACCCAGTGTCAGGATAATGTGACTGGGTGTGGTATCATGTAATGTGTCTGGGACATGATACTTCAGTGAGGCAGCACTATAAAAGTGAGCATTGAGCTCCCTGTCGCAACCAGACACCGTCGTGATATGACTGAAAAATTGTTGAAAGTGACGTTAACCCGAATTCACACGCACACACACGCCTCAAGTGACAACAGTTTTGTGCACAACTCCTTTTGAATCTGGAATATTAATAAAAAAATGAATAAAAAATTTCATTCTTAGTATAAGAAGGTCGGGTAAAAAATGTTGGGAGGTAGTAAAAACATAATCTATTAGAAACAGGTGTTTTGCTGTTCAAATACTTATCTGGCAGAGTTATTTGGCAAAGAAAGCTGCTAATAGCCTATCTAATTATTTTCAATGATAATGATGGACAAATCATGCCTTATCTTTCCTCAGGTGGGGTGCTTTACCTACAGATTATAAAATCAGGTGCAAATGGTTATAAATACCTGAAGTCGAGAAAATGCAAGAGGACACCCCTGCCCCACACACATACAATCCCATACCTTTCTTTATTTAGAGAATAATTGTCTGATAATTGTTTCATTTAGCAAAGCTTTAAACACAATTTGTGATTTACCTTTCCCGTCCTGTTATCACATATATTCATAAAATTGTATTTTAAAGACAAAAATATACATGTCCTGGCAAATGTTTTGAGCATTGCAAAACTTAACACTCATCCTGCTGAAGACGACATCCACGATCTTTGCACTGGGAGTTCTGAGTCTTAACCCTTGTCCTGCTGAGCCAAGATATGCCTTATTTTCCAAACAATGAAGATCCAGATCAGATGGCTTCTAACGAAGCCATCTGATCAGGATCTACATTGTTTGCCATTCACATTGTGAATTTGTTGCAATAATTTGCATCAAGTAATCTGATTGGTTGATAATCGTTAGTGGGTGTGGCAGATTAAACTATTCAGCAGGACAAGGGTTAATTGCATGGTTTTACTTTTAATGCTGCACATGTATTTTACTTTTCAGAGCACAGGAGTTCTTCGAAGAGAGTCAATGTGAATTTCCAGGATGGAGATGGGTAGGTTGTCTTCACATTAGCCAGTTTTATTTTACTTTACCAGTATATTCATGTAATAGTTTGTCTCTCATTACTGACTGTGACCAATCTTAATCACATTTGAGAAGGGTTGATGAGACCTATTCTATCTCTAAACTTGCCCCCGCCCATAGGAGCTTGAAGAAATATATGGGCTGCATGATGCTTCCACGCAGAGCTGAATCCGGCCCGCACACTAGTACTGGTAAACCGCTAAGAGGATCTAAGCCTGTCTAGGAACCGCGGTGCGAGGCGGACCGTCCATGCTAATAAACCTTACTGGTTTCATTGGGCGACAGGGCTTGAGATGTCATTTCATCTCAATGTCTGGTAAAAGTCCCACAAAATTGGAAGCAACGTCTCCAAAATGACCTCAAATCAAACAAACAAAAACCATCTCTAAACTGTCTGTTGCAGATAGTGGAAGACAGTTCTATTGGTGATGCATTAGCTCTGGCTTTGCACTGTGCGCGTTTCTGCTCAGCTTCACTGATTTTTTTTGCCTCGTATTCACTGGCACCCCTTCTGAGGAGACCTTGCCTCTTTGCTCTGTCATGTACACTTACATATTCATGTAGTGTCATATTGATCGCAACAAACACAAAGATGCCTTCAAGCACATGCGACCACCAAAGTCAAAAGACAGCCTGCACAAGAACTCAGTTGGAAGACCGTCTCCACGGTCAGCCTCAAGAAACGTTTTTAATACGGACAATGCTGAGTGAAGTGCTACTGATTGTGTGTTATAAGAGAGCTGATGAAACCAATCTTAACCCTTGTCCTGCTGAGCCTGGATATGCCTTTTCTTTGAAACAATGTAGATCCAGATCAGATGGCTTCTGAAGAAGCCATCTGATCAGGATCTACATTGTTTGTCATTCAGGTTGTGAATTTGTTTTAATAATTTGCATCAAGTAATCTGATTGGTTGATAATCGGTAGTGGGTGTGGCATATATGAATATTCAGCAGGACAAGGGTTAACTCTAAATTGGCTGTTGCAGACCTATCAATATAGAAGACTCTAATCAGACAGAATGGATGTGCTGGCTGATCAGTCACCATTTGGCACACATACAATTACTAGAAGACCACTTATATTTGTCACAGCCATCTTATTCTCAATCAAAATATGGTTGATTGCTTCTGAGTGTATGCTGGAAAAATGGTCCCGAACAGGACTTAAACTGTTCGGCCTAATTCTTCAATTTGTGTTCTGTAAGCAAACAGTGTAGACCTGCCCTGTCTGATCTGGGTCTACACTGTTTGACTGAGCCTAGTCCAGACTTTACTTTATACACAGCGGTCTTTTTTTTAAGTCTCAGGAAAAAAGACTCGCGCTACTATAAATAACTGGTACCTGGATTTTGTACATTGTCAGATATTGTCACTTAGACAGTAACAGGCAGGAAGTTGTAACTTTGGCTCAATTGATAAACATTTGACCAGTGGACATCCTTGTTAGTAACTGGTTGGCTTGACTTTATACCATACACAATACCTGTTAATTGGTGTCACCAATCAATTTCATTTTGTTTATGCCAAATTTAGTCATATACATGCAACTGTCTGCTTAATTGAATGCCATTTAATGGCTTACATGTAGTTTTATGGCAGATTGTTTGTTTGTTTGTTTGGAGTTTAACAGCCCAGTCAACACTGTTTAGGTCATTTTTGAGTCGGTCAATTTATCTATCCACACTTTTCCTGGGCAAGCTTATACATAAGCGGTTAACCAGTACAGTGCACATTCTTTCGCCAAATTTCTTTGAGCAGTGGTGTAAGCCTGATTTAAGATGGGCAAATATGGTACATGTAAGTTAACTGTCATTGATGTGGAAGATTCCCAGGTTTTAATCCTGGAGCATGTAATTTGTGAGTATCTCTATGTCTTAATATTTTTCTTGTCTATTAGTAGACCAGAAACTTACCATTCATTTAAATCTGAACAGTAAATTCTTGTCATGGATAATCTACCCTTACTAAATACGTACTTATGAGTCACGTCATGAAAAAAACACATTTTTGGCATTTGCGAACACGAAGGAACTGATCAGACTGCACGTCCGTGCAGTCTGATCAGCTCCTTTGTGTTCGCTGTTTGGACAGAACTGTACATCTTGTTTCAGAGTAACACATAAAAATTCAAAATTCTTGCTAGTCGTTGCAGCTGCCCATGCTGGTTTGTGTCTTACCTGGTCGCAAACACCTAATACATTTGATCTTGTGACTGGCTTGTATAAGCTACGGCATGAGACAATTAGTTTTTCTATGAACAGTTTTGATACAGATCAGCCTTGAAGTCTTTTAGTATGGCATGAGACTAAATATTCTCTGTGGAATGCCTAAAAGTCATTGAAACCTGAACTTGCTCGAGTGAACAGAGTGGGCTTTGAGCAGCTCATGCAGTTATGCATCCTGATCTGTGCCTTTGCTAGCTGAACAAGTTACACATATAAAACAGATTTTCTCGTGAGGTGGCTTGTAGACCTATACAAACCTCTGTTAAATAAGCTTAGCGGTTCTTTTTGCCAAAATAATATTACCGCTTTGTCATGTCTATATTTCTCTACCTGGTTTGAATAGAAATATATTAATATGAAAACTGAAAATGATGAAAGATTTAAGAATACACTATTTGGGCCATTACAAGCAAAAAAGACTGTCAGCAAATACATGTACATCCAGCATGCTCTCAAGTGAGCATGCAGATCCTATTACAGCGGCCCCCACCCATCGGGGCTTGAAGAAATATATGGACTGCACGATGCTTCCACGCAGAGCTAAATCCGACCCCCGCACATGAGTACTGGTGAACCGCTTAGAGGATCTAAGCCTGCCCACGCAAAGCGGTGCGAGTCGGACCGTCCATGCTTATAAACCCTATTGGTTTCATTGGGTGACAGGGCTTAAGATGTCATTTCATCTCAACGTCAGGTAAAAATCCCACAAAATTGGAATCAACGTCTTCAAAATGACCTTTTGTGTTGATGGGGACGTTAAACCTAAAACCAAACAAACAAACAAAGATCCTATTACAGACAAAATTTCAGTTATTCATACACCTTTTCAACCATGAAAATATGTTCTAGTACCAGTGGCTGAGGGTAATCATAGCAGATCTTTAACCCATTCTGTTCCAAATAGAATCTTCCACCTAATGTCGTCTACTACATTTTTTCCAAAGTTTATTTAAAAAAAAAATGCAAAGAGGCATGCAGTTCAAACAGTGTGATCCTGATCAGACTGCTTCTCTAGGAGCAGTCTGATCTGGGGCCACACTTTTTGCAACAATGACTTTTGAAGTAACCAGCAGACAATAAAGCTGATGACAATTGTTGTGATTGGCATCTTAAGGGTTAGAGCCTGGCAAAGCTCTGATCAGTCTGCGTGGAAGCACAGGCTGACCTGAGTCTTCACTGGACACGCATTCTAAAACAAAGTCACACTGAATGACTGAATGAGAAATCTACGTTTTTAGCCCTTCGACTGCTAATCACAAGAAGCAGACGGCTTTTCCAAAAGTATATTTTTCTTACCTTTTCAGTGAAAATAAGGCTAGTCATTACATGTGAATCGTCTGCCAAGCAGACGATTTACATGTAATGTCGAGCCTTATTTACTGTGAAAAATATTTTACGAAATCAAACTGTCGTCTGCTTCAGGTAGCAGTCAAAGGGTTGAAGGAAAGAAATTGCTCATTTAGAGCAAAGAAGGGATTTCTTCAATTTAAAGAGACACCCATATTGGTACAGGAAACAAAATACCGATAATTTGAAGATTCTTCACCTGACTCCTAAAGGTGAATCCTTTGCCCATAAGATTGGTTGCTAAGTATCATGTGACTGTTGTTTCATTGCAGAATGTCAGGTCTTCATCAGGCTGCCCTCATGGGTAACACAGAGATTATGGAGTTGTTGTTGGATAATGGTGCTGCTGTCACTATCAAAGACAATAAAGGTAATAATGAATGTATTAGTCTGTTTACACGACTGTGCAGCTGCACCGCTTTTGTTTGCAGTGCATGAAGGTAAAGCGATATAAATCCCACAAACTGTCCACATGAGCAAATTTTTGTTTGAATTTTATATCAGTTAGGTAAATGAAATTTCGCGAGAAAAATGAAAAGCACGATGAGAATGGCTCCAAGAAACAATGCCTGCAGTATTAAGGAAGCAGAAAAGTCGAGTTCTGGGTCGTGATTTGAGTGGTGAACATTTCCAAAGAATTTAGCGGTCTCAGAGACTTGGTTTCGTGTTTTTGTCGCGCCTGCTATTAGCATGGCGCGATATAGGCGCCCGGTTTTCCGTCCGTTCGTCCGTCCGTTTGTCAAGGCGTCAACATTTGCGACCACCCTAGCGTTCACCCTGAGGTTCAAGTTTATTTCTCAAGAACTATAAGAGCTTCATTAATGATACTTGGTACAAACTTGTATCTAGGGATGACAACTTACATGCAAACATCCATATTTGACCTTGACCTACATTTCATGGTTCACTGACTTTGTAAAATATTGCGACCACCCTAGCGTTCACCCTGAGGTTCAAGTTTATTTCTCAAGAACTATAAGAGCTTCATTAATGATACTTGGTACAAACTTGTATCTGGGGATGACAACTTACATGCAAGCATCCATATTTGACCTTGACCTACATTTCATGGTTCACTGACTTTGTAAAATATTGCGACCACCCTAGCGTTCACCCTGAGGTTCAAGTTTATTTCTCAAGAACTATAAGAGCTTCATTAATGATACTTGGTACAAACTTGTATCTGGGGATGACAACTTACATGCAAGCATCCATATTTGACCTTGACCTACATTTCATGGTTCACTGACTTTGTAAAATATTGCGACCACCCTAGAGTTCACCCTGAGGTTCAAGTTTATTTCTCAAGAACTATAAGAGCTTAATTAATGATACTTGGTACAACTTGTATCTGGGTATGGTTACTTAAATGCAAGCATCCATATTTGACCTTGACCTATATTTCATGGTTCACTGACTTTGTAAAATATTGCGACCACCCTAGCGTTCATCCTGAGGTTCAAGTTTATTTCTCAAGAACTATAAGAGCTACATTAATGATACTTGGTACAAGCTTGCATTTAAGAATGGAAACTTTTGTGCAAGCATCTATGTTTGACCTTGACCTACATATCATGGTTGGGTGACTTGCGCCCCCACAGGCGCGACATAGCCTTCGGCGGAAATTCTTGTTTAATTTCATTAACATCCAGGGCCTGGCCCTTGGGCAGTCCATAAAACTTGATATTGCCCGAAGCTTAGGTTTCTGTTGCTTAACCCATTGCATGCGGGAAACCCCTAAAGCGGTACCTTGGCAAACAGTGCTTGTTTGTTTGTTTGACTTGAGGTTTACCGTCCCCGTCAACACTGTAAAGGTCATTTTGGAGACGTTGCTTCCAATTTTGTGGGAGTTTTAGCCGACATTGAGATGAAATGACATCTCAAAACCTGTTGCCCAATGAAACCAATAGGGTATATTAGCATGGACGGTCCGCCTCGCACTGCCGTTCCTGGACAGGCTTAGATCCTCTAAGGGGTTTACCAGTACTAGTGTGCGGGCCGGATTCAGCGTTGCGTGGAAACATTGTGCAGCCCATATATTTCTTCAAGCCCCTTCAGACGCCGCAGAATGCTGCGTCGGATTAGGGCCTGCACTGTTTGTTAACAGAATTTTATGTCAAAATTAGAATAAAAATGAAAAATAGGCCTGTCACCCCTTAGAAGACAAATGGACTCGTCCAACATATAGCAATGGAAGAGTTCACCAGTATATAATGGGTTAAAGGTGCATTATTGAGCTACCGGGTCTCAAATTTTTTTTTCTGGTTTTTATCTTCAATGCATACTCCTTTGTCATGTGTACACTTTTGGAGCCAAAATACAGCTTCAGAACTTTGTGAAAATGGTGGTTTTCATTTGTGTTTACCCTTCGGTCTGAACATGTGTTCGGAATTTCTGTTCTAAAAATAAATCTGTCACTTTACACATACATTGCGACAGTATCGTCTCTGAGTGTCGTTACTTATGGCATGGTATTCAGTGTCATATTTTTTTATTTTTTCCGATTCAGGCATGGCCTAAGCAAACAAGGCCAAAAGTGAATGTCGCATAACGTCATATATGGGGATTCTATTTTTGTCACGAACTAAAAATAGATCTAACTAGTGTTCGAAACCTAGTTAGGGAATCCCTCTCAAACTCGTTTACCTGTCATCATAATTGTTCGCATTTTTGTATAAAATGCATTCATTTGTATTGTTTTAAAGAAAAATACCGGCTATATGTATTTTATTTTTGGAAGCATTTTTTCAAGATAGCTCAATAATGCACCTTTAAATGGTAGTGATGTGGACATCAGCAGTATAACCTGTCTTGTCTATACAAATATAACTTTGGACCAAGTTTGGATAAAACCCCAGACTGTAACTTCTTCCTGGTAAAATTAGTTGTTTTCAACGGATACACCTTTATCTCAACAAAAACAGTTTTTCAAAGTACCTCAATGACTTAATAGGCTGTCGCAGTCCCTAGGTTAAAAGAGATAATTGGTGGGACAATTTAGTTTTCTTAATTGATAATTATTTTTTGTGGGAATGTCATTTAGTACTTATATATGTATATACATAGTGAATTGTGTGTGTGAATTCAGGTTTAACGTCGCTTTCAACAATTTTTCAGTCATATCACGACGGTGTCTGGTTTCGACAGGGAGCTCAATGCTCACTTTTATAGTGCTTTCTCACCGTGTATATACATAGAGAATTGGAAAAATTACTTGAAAAAAAAAGAAAATGAATATTAGTTGGGTAGAGTTGCGTTTGGGTAACCCTCACCTGCTCAAGCACAATGGGTTTCATCCAGCTGCAATATCAAATTAACAGGTTTGGTTTTGCTCTAAACATACCGTATGAATGTTTTCGGACAGACAGGCTTGAGCAAACAGTGTTGACCCAGATGAGACGCCGCAGAATGCGGCGTCTCATCAGGGTCTACACTGTTTGCCACTCATCCCCCTATTCTTAGACACAACATCGGGTAGTAAATTGTACTTACTCAAATTTTACAACAAGCATGGTAACCGAATATTTAGGGTAAATACGGTATGATGTTGCCAGAGATGCATGTCTTTAAATCCTGAATTACAAACTGCCTCTATCTTTATGGCTCAGCCTTTTCGATATAGGAATCATGTGTTTTAACCCATTTGAGTAATGAGTAAATAATTTCAGTAAAAGCATTAATATCAGAATCATTATTTTTCTCAGATCTTTGGCACCACTATAAAGTTTATGGAACACATACATGTAGCTTCAGATTAGAAGGAGTGAAAAGAACGATTTTAGGATATTTTTATGGTGTTTATTTCTCCATGAAACATGTACTTTTTAGAATAGCCTCAACGAGGCAGTTCTAACAGGTACCCACAATGCAAGTTGAAGATAAGAAAAATCTCTTTATAACACTATTGTTGGGGTTCAAAGCGGAAACCGTGTTAGATTATATTTTATTATATAATATAATCTGTACATTTTTGGGATCCATCTTGAAACTATGTTATATCCAAAACCGTGTTATAACGAACCTTTGTCCTGCTGAATAGATAAGTTTAGCCACTTCCATTTCTGGAGTTACTTGAGGTAATGTATTTGTTCAGTTCACAAACTGCATGACAAACAGTATAGGTCCAGATCAGATGGCATCTGATCTGGATCTACACTGTTTGCAAAGGTAGGGGTTGTCCTGTTCTGCAGGATAGGGGTAAAAATGGCTTTAATATGGTTTTCATAATATATAAACAAATGTTGTGGGAGATTTACCTTCAGGTCATGTCATGACCGTGTCATGGTCATACACGTTATGATGGATTACCATCTTCAAGGGAGGGTGGGAAAAGTGTAACTTCGAAAAAATAAATCAAAAACGTCTTTTATGAGTGACCACCCATTTTTGTTGTTCCACATGTCATGCATGAGAAGTAACAGATCGAGATTGCAGTGAATATGATATGTGATTTTGCCACTTGCTCACTAAAACAAACTGATGTGTTGCCCTTAATGTGCCAAGCAAAATAATAGCTAATTACATTTTCGTTTTAGCATAATTTTTCAGAGAAAATTAGACATGATATTTAATATGATTTTATATTAATAATATGCAGTGTGCTCAGTTGAATATACATCTAACTGTTGGTCATCAGGAGGTTACAGATTTGATCCCTGCTGGGTTGGGATTGGTGAGATCGATTATGCATAGCAACAGATAAGGTTGGTACCGTAATGATCTGGCTATAAGACAGGGTTTTTTACCGCCAGAATACCCCCTAATTTTTACACCTGTCTCATAACCGAGATCTCGGGCATCCTTGAAATTTTCGGCAAAGAACGGAGGGAAAGTCACGTGCAGTATGTACATGTGTATACCTGTTGCGTAACTATGGGTCTGTGAAGTGATGAGCGGGAGCGTGATTCCAAATAAATAATAATAAACATCGGTAAAAAAACCCAAAAGATTGTGAAGAACAATTATAATTCAAGCCTAAAGGTTTTTATCATAATTGGATTAATTCCCATGCATTTTCAACGGATACATTCCCCGGAAGGTGCCCCGGAACATAATAAGCATGCACAAATTTTCATTGACGGGCCTCCGTGGCCTAGTGGATAAGAGCGCTGACTCTTAGTCATTTGGTCTCTCACCGCCGTAGGTTCGAGCCTCGCTCGGGCCACGTGTGAGACGCCAAGTTCTGCAACGGAAGGTCAGGTGGTTTTTCTCCGGGTACTCCGGTTTTCGCCCACCTCTGATTAACGATCAGCTCGATATGAGTGAAATAATCTTGAAAGGGCCGTAAACCCCCCCCCCCCCCAAAAAAAAAAAAAAAAAAATTCTGGTTGATGATAATGAGTTCATAAATATTAATGAGGCAAAAGTTTCACTCCATTTGCATAATAAAATAAGTTGATGATGCCTTACGTTTTTTTTATTATTGTTATTATATTTTTCCGTAAATGTCCAGTGCAGCAAAATAAATTTCCAGTCAAACATTATGGATGCACAGGCTATTCTGTCTCTTCCTATATCACTCTTGATTAGCAATGGCCTGTTTTTTAATCTATTTAATCTCTTATGTAAACATACCAATTATCCAATAACACCTGCAGAGTTAATCACCTTATTAACTGTCCGATAATGTTTACACGCGTCAGCAGTTCAACACAGGTGTAAATCTTCTGACGGTCAACGGCATAGGTATTTTACTGCGGTAAATACTAGAATGGTCGGGTGGCGAAATATTTCTAAAGGATAATTTTCTTGGCAGGAGATTGGGACCGTCGGGCGGAAGACCGGGAGATAGGATTCGAAATCATGTTATCCCGATGGAATCAGATATCAAATGTATGCCAACGCACATGTATTAAACTGTAGAAAATGCCAGTTACGCATAGTTGCTTCCCTTACTTACCTGTCAATCATTTTACTTTCCTTCCTTCATTGGTTTATGATAATGAGTTCATGAATATTAATGAGGCGAAAGTTGCAACATTAATGAGCTCAAATTTCAGACACAAAAAATAAGTGATTACAGTTTCTAGGTAAGAAAATTTATTCAGGGACTTGCTAGGTACCTAAAACTATCTGTATATCATTGAAGTCGGTCTAATATAAATTTGATTTTAGTAAAGTCGTCGTTGTCATTAGATTTCGCGACCCCAAAACACCGAGCGAAATTGATAAACCAGTGTCTCACTCTGAAATGTTCGGCACTTTCTACATCGGCGCAACCCCCGTCAGATTGACAGAATTTATACCCCTCTTATAGCCGAGACTAAGCAAAAATCACCCAAAGAAAAGCCAAAAAATACCCCCGGCCTTATAGCCAAATCGTCTTATAGCCGGATCATTACGGTATTTTGTGTTAACTGAAGGATAGTTTTTGTCAATTCTCCAACATACGTTTATATGGAGAAATAAGGAAAACTATCTTTCAGTTATCACAAAATACGCACATTATCTGTTGCTATGGTTATGAAATGTTTTCTATGGTTATTCTCTCCATTGCACTTATCCAAGAAAATAAGTTACTGCTGTCATTTTCTGAGACGGTGCACTGTACTTTACTTGTTGACAGATAAGCCTGTCCAGGAAAAGTATAGTTCAGTAAACTGACAGCTCAACATGACCAAAATTGTGTTTACTTGGTCGTAAAACATGTAACCAAAATGTCATGCAGATGATTCATATGGAATGTCAAGCCTCTGAAAAAAAAAAAACAAAAAATGAAAAAGACATTTGCTAGAGTTATGATTTGTTTTAACCCTTGTCCTGCTAATCCCGGATATGCCTTATCTTTGAAACAATGTAGATCCAGATCAGATGGCTTCTGACGAAGCCATCTGATCAGGATCTACATTGTTTGCCATTCAGATTATGAATTTGTTGCAATAATTTGCATCAAGCAATCTGATTGGTTGATTATCGGTAGTGGGTGTGGCATATATAAATATTCAGCAGGACAAGGGTTAATGTCGATGCAGCAAGTTCATATGTTTTCGTAAACCACAAACATGCATGTCCTTTCCCTGAAACAAATTTATGTGACGGAATAAAACTGACACGTTTTCCGCCAGTTTCTATAAGGGAGATAACTCATCACTTCTGTTTGCTTTCTGGTAAACTGAACCCAGTCACAAATTCTTTCCTTTAAGGGTGGACCGTGACAAAAAGTGTTTGAAGAGTTGTCTTTCCTGAAGGTTTATCTGTTGTCTCTTCAAATTACACCATGCATGCAAGATTAACAAAAATACACTCTTCCTCATGCCCGAAGATATAACATTCATAATCAAAGCACTGACAGTACTGGCTGGGAAAATAGTCCTGAACTAAGACATAAACTGTTTTGTTGAAATGACACTGAAATTCCAGTATTTTAAGCAAATAGTGTAGACCCTGATCAATCGGCCCCCGCCCATAGGGGCTTGAAGAAATATATGGACTGCATGATGCTTCCACGCAGAGCTGAATCCGGCCCGCACACTAGTACTGGTAAACTGCTTAGAGGATCTAAGCCTGTCCAGGAACCGCGGTGCGAGGCGGACCGTTCATGCTAATAAACCCTATTGGTTTCATTGGGCGACAGGGCTTGAGATGTCATTTCATCTCAGTGTCGGGTAAAAGTCCGACAAATTGGAAGCAACATGATTACATCTCCAAAATGACCTTTACAGTGTTGATGGGGACGTTAAACCTCAAATCAAACAAAAGACCCTGATCAGAACACTAATGCCATCTAATGCCATGATTATGAGATGCCATTCTGCCTCTGCCCATCGGGGCTTGGAGAAATAGATGGGCTGCATGATGCTTCCACGCAGCGCTGAAATCGACCACACACGATTACTGGTAAACCGCTTAGAGGATCTAAGCGTACCCTGGCAAAGGGGTGCGAGCCGGACTGTTCATGCTTATACACCCTATTGGTTTTATTGGGCGACTGGGCATGAGATGTCATTTCATCTCAATGTCGGGTAAAAGTCCCACAAAATTGGAAGCAACATCTCCAAAATGACCAATACAGTGTTGACGGGATGTTAAACCTCAAATCAAACAAACAAATCTGATCAGCATCTACACTGTTTGTAATACAGTTTCTGAATTGAACCAGTACATTGTATCAAACAATTTGATTGGTGGCTTATAACTCAGAAATGACTGTGGCTAAATTAATTTATTCAGCAGGATAAAGGTTACGTATCCCATCTATGTTATAGCATGTGCTGGACATGTGGGTTTGGAAGAATGCATGTTTTATCACTTTCTAGGAATTTATTTTCATGGCGTTTCATGTCCAGAGGTTATTTATTACTTGAAGAGCCAGAATACTTATCCAACTTGCATAACGTAAAGACCCAGAAAATTTGGACACCTTGAGGACTTGCTGTAATTCTCCTAAAAATTTAACAAATTTGTTACATGATCCTGCAAGGAGTCCAAAAGGTGCAAGCTGAATGGCAAACAGTGTAGACCCAGATCAGACTGCTCCCTTAGGAGCAGTCTCATCTGGGTCTGCACTGTTTGCATAGGCCTATCTGTCCCGATACTTAGGGGTGATAAGCTTCATAACACCTGATAACAAGAAGCAACTATAATAATGGATTGGATGAATAAGCTTTTCCAAATCTTCAAGTTAAAAAGCCATATTAAAGCTCCAGAACCAAACAGCCACAACGTGGCTCCAGCCTGTTTTAGATTGGGCTGCAAGGAGCTTCCGTGCAGAGCTGAAACTGACCGCGCATTAGTACTGGTATCTAAAATAGAAGTGAAGGCAATGATCAGGAATTGATACAATTAACCCACAGCTCCCATCAGAGACACCAAGTCTTCCCAGGAAAAGTGGTGCTAGTCGGACTGTCCATGCATATAAACCTTGTTGGTTTGGATGGTAACGCTTTGAGATGTCATTTCATCTCAATGTCGGGTGAAAGTCCAACAAAATTTGAAGCAGTGTCTCCAGAATTACCTAAAAAGTGTTGACAGGGCCAGAAACAGGAAGTCATGAAAGTTGTTTCCCCTTTTAACCCTTGACCTGCTGAATATTTATATATGCCACGCCCACTACTGATTTTCAACTAATCAGATTACGTGATGCAAATTACTGCAACAAATTCATGAGCTGAATGATAAACAATGAAGATCCTGGTCAGATGGCTTCTTCAGAAGCCATCTGATCTGGATCTCCATTGTTTGAAAGGTAAGACATATCCAGGCTCAGAAAAATAATTGTCAGGTGTAGCCATCCACTTTAAACTGTTTGAGATAAAGAAAACATATGCAGTTTTGTTCCAAATCAAGAACTTTTCCTGATTATCTTGTTTGCACAGAGCACAGCTGTTTCATTCTGCTATTATCTGAAAATTTCACAGTTCTTAAATTTTGCTTTGTCATTAATTTTAGTTTTCCTCCTGAGAAAGACAATATATAGTGGACCCTCTTTACAGATCAGCCCCGTTTTCTTGCCAGCTTATTCTATCAGCTCAGAAAGGGGCCCCCGCCCAGCAGGGCTTGAAGAAATAGATTGGGCTGCATGATGCTCCCATGCAGAGCTGAAACTGACTGTCCATGAGTGCTGATAACTAAGCTCATTTCTATATGAAAACCCTTTTGGTTTGTTTGGGTGGCAGGGCTTGAGATGACATTTCTTCTCAAATCCACCAAATTGGAAGCAATATCTCCAAAATTACCTAAACATTGCATGAGTGTTGACTGGGATGTAAAACCTCATTTCAAACAAACAAGAGCTCAGTAGGACTGAAGAGTGAAATAGCATAATGATCCTAAGTTAAGCAAACAGTGTAGAGCCAGAGCAGGCTGAAGGAGCAGTCTGATCAGGTCTAGGCTGTTTGCCATTCCATTTGCACCTTTTGGACCTCTTGCTGGATCATGAAACAAGTTTGTCAAAAGTTTGTCCCTAAGGTGTCCAAATTTTTAGGGGTTTTAGGGTAAAATGTCATTATTTGTCACAAAAAACCTGATTTTCAGTTTACACCACAACCTCTTTATAACACTATTAAAGGGATCCAAAGCAGAAACGGTGTTAGTTAAACAACCGTGTTATATCCAAACAAAAAGGTGTAGATTTTATAGAAAAATGACCATTTATGGGTCATTTTTTCTATATAATCTTCACATTTTTGGGATCCATCTTGAAACCGTGTTATATCCAAACCGTGTTATAATGAACCATGTTATAACGAGGTTGTGGTGCTTCATACACATAATGGATATCCTTTAACCCATTTTAGGCTGGAAACCCATTAGGGGATACCTTGGTAAACATTGCACACACAGAAAGGGCGTTTGATCAGGGCCTGCACTATCTGCTAACAGAATTTTCTGTGAAAAATAGAATGAAAACTTAAAAAATGGGCCTGACAAATGGACTTGTCCTACATATAGCAATGGAAGAGTCCACTAGTATACAATGGGGTAAAGATTCAGCTTCAAGGGAGGCAGCTCTTTCAAACCTTTTTTGTGTTCCTTGTCTATAGGGTCTACTTTTAAAAGTCCTCTTTAAGCATAGAAAGCTGTTCTGGCTGTTTTCAGTTTACAGAAATGAAAACAAAAAAAATGGAAAACAAAAGTGTCCCAATACTACGGATCATAAGGGTAATCAATTTATTTATTTAAAGGAATCACAATTTAGCTTGGACAATGGTAAAAGCTCAACAAAAGTGGAAGCAATTGACCTGAATAGTGTTGAGGGGAGGTAAAAACTTAATTCAAACAAGACAATTTAGCTCATAGATGATATCTATTTCGTTGATTTATGATACCAAAGTTGCTGATTTATCAGTTTATTTTTATCAGGATATGGTAGGGATTTTCACTCCTGCAAAATTAATTAAAATTCCATTAATGGCTGGTGCAGAATTGATTTCAAAGTGATTTCCCAGACTATCTTTAATCCTGATTGATATGTTACTGATTCCTTCTGTCTTCTCTGACAGCTTATCCACATGCTGTGCAAAAAAATTGAAAGCTAAATCTTTTGGGCTTTCATTCTTGCATTTTTAACCCATTTAGTACCGGGTATCCTGGCAAACAGTGCAGGCCCAGATCAGACGCCGCAGAACGTGGCGTCTGATCAGGGCCTCCACTGTTTGCTAAAAGTTCAGCCATATTCCAAATAAGTTTTGAAGAAAACACAATCTGACACCCCTAAATTTTGAAGTGGACTCCTACTCTATATAAAGAGGAAGATTCCATTTGGTACAAAAAGGGTTAATGCTTTCATCATCTGCAGATAAACTTGCTATATTGTAGAGCTGAATGGATTATTTGTACCAGTTCATTTCGGCTGCATATTTATGATAGGCGTTTGATGATCTATGATCATTGACAGAGTTAACCATCACTAAAACACGCCTATGTAATTTTGACCCTCTTGAACCCCACTTTTACACAGTAAATCTGGGGTTTGCAGGGGTAAACCTTATTTTTCTTATTTCTGCTCTAAATATAGATTTTGGGTACATGTTAGAAGTGCCTCATCCCTTATTTGTATTATTTCTGCTCTTAATATAGATTTTGGGTACATGTTAGAAGTGCCTCATCCCTCAAGAATCAAAATAACTAATAATGTACATGTACTGAGTATATACTCTATTGCCCTTTCTCATCGGGGCTTGGCAAAATAGATTGGGCGGCATGATGCTTCCACACAGAGTTGAAACCGATCACACATGAGTACTGGTAAACTACTTAGGTCTAAACCTGCCCAGGTAAAGTGGTGCGAGTCGGACCATCCACGCAATTATAAACCATAATTGTTTCATTGGGTGGCAGGGATTGCGATGTCATTTAATCTCATTGTTGGGTAAAAGTCCCATGAAATTGGGAGCAATGTCTCCAAAATGACCTAAATAATGTTGATGGGGATGTTAAATGTCAAATCAAACAAGCAAACAGACATGTATATACTCAATATCAGTCCAATTATGGAAAGTTTTTACCCATATATAAACTAGAATCTTCCACTTAATGGCTTGGGGGTCTGGTTAATTTACCATAGCTCCAGATAAGGTGCTTTCATCATCATAATCATCTTCATCATCATCATCAGAGTTTTGATTAACCTGCAGGTATAGGGTCAACATCCACATAAATGGGCCCCTTTCCAGGTAGCTGGCAGCCCCTGCCCATCAGGGCTTGAAGAAATAGATTGGTTGCATGATGCTTCCACGCAGAGCTGAACCCGAACACACACGAGTACTGGCAAACAGCTTAGAGGATCTCAGTCTGCCCAGGCAAAGTGGTGTGAGTCGGATCATCCATGCTTATAAACCGTATTGGTTTCATTGGGCGACAGGGCTTGTCATTTCATCTCAGTGTCGGGTAAAAGACCCGCAAAATTGGAACCAACGTCTCCAAAATGACCTGTACAGTGTTGACGGGGACAAAAAACCTCAAATCAAACAAAACAAACCAGGTAGCTGGCTTGCTGTGCACATGATAGATCTCACACCAGATCTCCAGGTTTGTCTATCATGAGGGTTGATAGCAGAGAGCTTCCACTCTCTGCGATCTCTCTCTGTCAGCTGCTTCCAGGTCATCTTGGGCTCCCAAGCCCATGCCTTCCAACTATCTGTATGTCACAGGCAGTCTTGACTGCACCTTTGGAGTGTTCCACATGTCCATACAAGCAGAGCCTTCTCTCTTTCAGGATGAAGTCCAGGTCCTCAATGCCAAGCCGTGCAAGTTGTTCACTGGACTGGATGTGGCTTGACATTGCAGATCTGTCTGATCTGATGATAATGATTGCCATGTCATTCCACTGCAGACACTGGAGGTTTGGTTTTGTAAATGGCCAAGTCTCACTGGCATGCAGCATTGCGCTCCGCACACAAGAGCTGTACAAATGGCCGCATGTCTTGAACGAGAGGTGGCAGGAAGAGAGGACTGGTAGCAGCTCCTTGAATTTCTTCCAGGCTGTTTTCACACGTGATGTGGTTGCAAGATCACAGCCACCCGCTGCTGAGAGCATGTCACCTTGGAAGCAAAATGAAGCTACCACCTCCAGCTGGTCTGGTCCGACTTGGACTTTCCTCTGTGGTCTGCCATCTTAGGGGCATGTAGTTCCTTGGCACCATGTACACCTGTAATCCGGGTCCTCTGTCAAGCGCTTGAGCCCACAGCATTTCTTGTGCACCCAGAACTTGCAGCCATTACAAAATATACTGTTGCTGTCCACTCCAGTGCGACATACAGCACATGGGAACTGACCCATACTCTGCAAGAGGTCCAGGCCTGTACTACAGATCATGATCTTTGTCTTTCCTGCATTTACTCTCAGGCCTTTTCCTCCATTGCTTATTTCCAAGTTAAGAGCCTCCAGACACCCAGTAATTCAGCTATGATGACAAAGTCATCGGCATACAAGTCCTCCCAGGCAACTCCAGAGCGGAAGTCGCGTGACAAAGCTTCAAGCACAATGATGAAAAACAGTGGGCTGAGAACAGAGCTTTGATGAACACCAACCTTCACCTCAAATCTTGCACTATAACCATCACCAACACGGACATGGCTCTGAGCATTAGCATACATCCCCTGGTCCAGTCGCACAATCCAAGTTTCATCCGAAAAGTACTGATATTTTTTCTTATTTCTGCATGAAAACATATGTTGTGGGTACTCATTAGAAGTGCGCCACCTATTTCTGCACGAAAACGTGGGTATTCGTTAGAAGCACCTTGCTGAGCCCACATTGTATTTTTTCATGCAGAAAAAAGAAAAATGATATGTGATTCATTTATTGTCAGTTTTACAAAAAAAAATCTTGCACTTCAAGCAAACAGTGTAGAGCCAGAGCAGAGCTGATTGGGGTGACTTCATTTTCTAATGTCCCTTTTTTGATATGGGTTAACTCTTATCATGCTGTTCACGACAACCCCTATCTTTGGAAACAGTGTAGATCTAGATCAGATGGCTTCTTCACAGATGGCTTCTGAAGAAGCCATCTGATCAGGATCTACACTGTTTGGCATTCGGTTTATGAATTTGTAGCAATAAATTGCATCAAGTAATTTGATTGGTTGATAGACAGAAATGGGTGTGGCTTAAATGAATATTCAGCAAGAGAAGGGTTAACATTCTGAGAGGAGACAAGGACCCATTTTTTTCATGCCCAATCCGTATACATGTAGAACAGAACAGAACAGAACAGAACATAACTTTATTGAAGATAAACTCAGGCCACACACAGGTGGCGTAAGAGCATATTATACAAACAGGTGACATGTAATAAAAGGACATATAAAAACAAGCAAATGCAACAACAAAAAAGGAAGCAAATTCATCACATTACCATGCCTATGCAAAAAAAAGATTTTTCAGGCCATTAAAAACAGACAGTGGCTCTCACCAAGCCTGTCAGATTTGGGCAGTTCTATAAGGCAGCCATAGCAGGAACAGGAAAAATGTGTATCCCCGAAAACACACCTCCTTCCTACATGAGACATGAGGTAGGGTTGTCGGAGACTTGGTCACATATCACATAGACTTGTTAATGTGATGAAAGGTAGAAAAAAACAACAAAAAAAACAACAAAAAAAACATAATGTTAAGAACATGTAGTGTTAAAATACAGACAACTTAATTAGCATTTGAAAATTTCTTCATAATGATTTCTATAAAACAGGATAATTTGATAAGAAGAGTTTTATCTGCAGTAGATAATAACTCCTTGAATTTAATTATATTGGGACGTTTGTAAAAATATGAGGGTAAATACTTTTTTCGGTCTGATTTGAAATGATTGCATATAAGAAGAAAGTAAAATTCGTCACCAATATCGTTTTTCTCACAAAGGACACACTTTCTTTCCTCCAAAGGAATGTTTTCCCAGCGGCCAGTCTCAACTGGGAGCCTATGGTTACTTAACCTTTAGCATGCTGAATTAATTTTTTTATCGATACTCCGTCCCACTGAATTATTTTTATCAAATACTACCATTTTCAGCAACTTTTAACACGCAAAAACCCGTATTTTTCTTGATTTCTCCACCATTCAAAGCATATGGAAAACGAAAGTAGCCTACTGTCACTCAGCTGACTGAGTCGAAAAATCGTTTAAAACACCCTTTCAGAGCGTATTTTGGGCTCGATTAGATCAAGTTCGTTAAAAAGTAGCGATTTCCTAAAAAAAAATTGCATCCTTACCCAGAAAACCCGAAGAAAATCCATCCAAAAACATCGAAACGGCAAGTTTTTTTTTTCATCGATGCCCGGATGTTATTTGATACCGAAATGCCAAACCGCACCGAAAAACGAGAGTTCCTCCTTTTCTATGAGTCGCACCAAGCACACCAGTCAATTTCGGCGCACGATTGCGCCTACAGCGTGGCGCCATTACATTTTCACGGGCGCACGAATGCGCCTACAGCATGCTAAAGGTTAATCTGAATTCAAGCAATGTAGAGTAGTGTTTTTTAGTCAATTTGGTTAAATAATTTTCAAAATTGACATCATGTTTGAAAAGATTATAATTTTTTCCTTTAGAGGATGATGATACTTTTGTATGCCACTCTTGGATATATAGATCAGAAAGAGTTTTAGAAATTTGCATTTTGATCAATTTAGGGTTTTCAATGACATCTTTATGTAACAGGTCAACACGTCCTACACTTACTAGGATTTCTTTTATACAATGGATCCATTTATGCTGGTAAATGCCGACATTATATTCGCCAAGAAGAAACTTGTATAACAATTTTGATAATTTAGTTTCCTTACTATTTACTATGTTCAGCCAAAAGCCAATCATTCTGGTTTTCATTTTAATATCAACAGCCTTAACACCAAGTTCTGCATGTAGCATATAAGCTGGGGTAGACTTCCTGGTATTTGTGATATACCTAAGGAATTCATTTTGGAGTTTTTCAATAATGTCAGTGTTTTCATATGCCCAGATCTCACATCCATAGAGTGCAATTGGTAAGATAGTATGTTCAAAAAGCTGCAATTGTAGGTCAATAGGGAGATTAAGGTTTCGTATTCTTTTATATAAAAGATGCATGGCTTTTTTGGCTTGATCATAATTGTGTTTTTTGGCTTTACAAAAGCTTCTACTCTTCGTAAAAAATACCCCTAGATATTTGAATTCTTTACATACTGATATTGTGTTTGTGCCGATTTTGAAATGGAAGCGGTCATCACTGCGGGTACCAAATATCAAAATTTTAGTCTTGTCATAATTTATATCAAGTTGCCACAATTTAGCATATTCTGCCCGGAAACCTGCCTGGTTTTCTTCCAATATGTGATGCTCATTTAAAAAATTGTTTAGTTTTTGATTTAATACTGCAGTGAAAAGCTTTCCAAAACAGCTAAGGATTGTTATAGGGCGATAATTTTCTGGTTGTAGAGGATCCCCTTTCTTTTTGTAAATTGGTATGATGATACCTTCAAGCCAGTCTTCAGGCATATGGCCAGTGTCAAGTAACAAATTAAAAAATGAGGTGTATAATGGAAGCATTGTATGAGATGTGCTCTTAATATATTCATTGATTATTTCATCATTTGCACATGCTTTATTATTTTTTAGAGACTTAATACATTTTAAAATTTCACTGTCAGTTATTGGTGAGTTTAAAATCTCATCGTTATCATCAATAGAAATATCTATACTATTATCACAATAATTATTATCAATATCAGGCTGCTTGTTAAGGTCTTTGAAAAAGGTATAAAGAGTATTGAGCTCAATGTTGCTATCAGTTTTTTTATTATAAATACTATTTATTACTTTCCAATATTCCTTGGGGTTTTTATTCTTTAGACTTCTTAATTTATTTTGTGTTGTTTTAATATGTTTATTTATGAAATAATTCATCTTTTTCTTATATGTTTTACTTGCTATTTTTAGGTTAAGTTTTGTTGAGGTTGAAGAGTGTTTGGAATGTTTTGATTTAGCACAATGATATTGTTTTCGGGCCTTTTCACACTGGACCCCAAACCAGGCCTTTTTACCCGTTTTATGTTTTAAGCTTGAATTATCATTAATGCATAACTGGGCTGACTTTTTGAATATTTCTGAAAAGTGATGACATATATTGTTGATCTTGTCTATGTTAACTGAGTTTAAATTGTTGTTGGCATCAATTATGGTATTATGTAATTCGTAGATTTTTGAGTGGTCCAAATTTTGAACAAATACCACCTTTTTATCTTCAGGAAGCTTTGGTTTTGCTCTCCTAACCTGGTTTCTCAAAGTTGTGGTTTGAGCTATTTTTTGTGAGAAGGAAAGTGTAGTTTTTATCAAGGAGTGACCATCAGAAAATAAGGAGTCGAGCTCTGTTATACTGAACGTTTTGACAAATCTTAGTGCTTGATGAGAAATAATTGAGTAATCAATAACAGACTGATTGCGAAAAGTCATAGCACCAACATTTTTATCAGAGCCACATCTACCGTTGAGTATAAATTAATTATTTGATCTGCATAGGTCAATGAGCATATTCCCTTCATTATTTATAATTTTATCTTTGGATGTACGATTTTTTGGTAAATTACACTGATCAAGTATTCTGGAATTCTGAAAGTGGTCAATCAAATCTTCATCAAACCCAAACTGGTGCCTGAAGAATTCATCTTCATCAAGAAAATCTTGTTTATCATGAGTTCTGGCATTAAAGTCTCCCATTAATAAAATGAATTTGTTTAAAACACACATATTAGTAATTTCAACATAAAATTGTTCTATTTCATCAGATTTGTAAAATCTTGAGTCACAAGGGGGAATATAAATAGCTCCTACATAAATATCTTCATCAGTGTTAAAGGCCTTTTTGCTAATACGCAGCCATAAGACAGTCAGAGTCAGATTCAACAAAAGATATATAAGATGACAGTGGTTGTTTGACAAAAACGCCTATACCTCCGCTTTTTCGGATATACTTTTGCTTTCTGCATTGGGAGATGTAATCATATCCAGGTAAATTGATAACATCATACTTATCAAGTTTAGTTTCACAAACACAGAATAGATCATATTTATTGACCAAATCTAAAAATTCTGGAAAAAGTACTTTGCGTTTCAGTCCACAGACATTAAGTGATGCAAACTGAAGGTTTTTTTTAGCAGTACCAGGTTTAAAAGATGAAGAGTTATCATTTATACTGGTTCTGCCATCTTCAGTATGAAGGTCATTAATATTCGTAGCATAATTGTCAAAATTGTCCTCAGAGGATGGTTCATTGATGCATTCTGAGACACTGACATTATTATTTGACAACTGGTCATTTGTTGGTTGTTGGGTTTGAAACAGATTTGTTGAGTTGTTTTGGTTTGCTTGTGATAGTGCAGATATATTATCCCCAATTTTAGGATCATTTGTATTGGCTGGGTCAAGTTTATGCATTTCATGACTATAGTTTGATTGACATATACACTGGACAAGGTTACAATTTTCACAAATATGCTGCAGTACACCCGGACCTCGTTATAGCACGATTCGTTACAGCACGAATTCGGATATAACACGGTTTTGGTTTGGACCCCAAATTTTCCCCAACCAACATTTATAAATATTATCCAAGGATTGAATCAGGTTTTAAGCACAACAAATTTATTTTCCTCTCACTTTTGACTGCGGTAATACGGTAGCTAACACGGTTTATAACGGTACTTTTTGATATTTATTGCAGGCTTCAAGCAGGGTTGAATATACAGTATATAAACGTGTTTAGCTTGACACGCAAGATAAACATGAACTGCCAAGTGTTGGCTTAGTGAGATAAAGAGATTAAAGAATTCAGTTACGCAACCGGAAAAAAAATATTTATCACGCTCTGTTAAGAATCACTGCTCAGCAGTAACTTTAAACATCGATGCAGACGATGTGATCGGTCAACTGCAATAAAACTCATTTTCTAGAGCCGCATATAAAAGAAAGTCAAAATTATTCCAGCTTAACTCTTTAGGTACTAGTGTATATGCAGTAGTTAAGTACTACACAATTTCTGCTAGGTAGTTACTGCAGTGAGTTTATAGGCTGAGTCCCAGAGGTATTTTTAGCACTGCTGAGAAAATCTAATAATCAGCTAATCTCACCATGCACATTGTTTACTTTATTAATTTGGTGATGATAAATTAAATTTGATCTTATCTTTGTTGATTCTGATCCACTAAAATCAGATTCATTCCCATCAGAGTCACTACCTTTAGCCATGTTTCACCTCATATGACCTTGTGGAAATTCCAGAAACAAAGGCTTTTAAAAATAGAAAATACACTACCTACACATCTATTTTTAGTGCTGATTCTTGTAATATGTTAATGAAGTACAGCATTTCTAAAACTTAATTTCATTGGTTTGATGGAATCTGTCCAAAATATTGTCCAATGAAGACAAGTGTTACAGTGACTTTTTTGACTGCTATAGACGTCTCTAAGGAATACAGGCCAGTTGCAGGCAGCGTGTGTATTCGTCAGTAAGGAATCCAGGTAGATTTCCAATAACTGGTATATCAGTCAGTAAGGTACAGCAGAGGTATAAGATAACGTTTATACACGTCTCTGGTGCTCAAAGAGTTAAAAGGAAATGATAAAACATGTTCAAGATCGATTTTCGCGGTAAAAAAATCATTCAAAAACCACGTGCGCCATTAAAAATCGTTTCAAATGACTAAAATATAAAGGGTAAGACATTTCAAGGGAAGTAATTCAAATTTCTTGTAAGCGTTGATCATTGTCCGGTTCCGAACCCTAACCCGGTAATTTCACCATTGAAATGTATTAACGGTACTGCAGTTCGGTACGGTTCCGGACGCTCAGCTACACCAAAATAAGCCGGAAACCAGCTATCAAAATGGCGTTCATACTCGCTGTCAAATCGGACGATTTCTGGATATAAAACATGGTTTATCAGCTGGTTTCGATTAAAGTGACTTAACACATTTTAGTCGGGAAATACGGTCATTAACCGGACCGCACATCATCTTGTTTGGGAAACTATTGATCACCATTGTGTCAATGGTTGATCTGTGACAAATACGGTCGGCGTTTATAACACGATTCGGTTAACTAACACGGTCCGTTGGTTGGACCCGGAGTTCCGTGTTATAACGAGGTTGAGGTGTATTTCAAAATTATTGTCAAGTGAAATATTTGGAGTTTTATTTATATATCTGGCATATTTGCCACTGTCCTATATGTTCCAACACAGTCCCATGTAGTCTTTGTGTCCATAACATTTACATTTGTGACACTGTACTTGTCTCTGGTGAAAACAGTCTCTGGTGACATGGTTTGTCATGCCACATTTCATACAGCGCTCGGATGGCCTTTTCACTGTAGGCTCATCATGCTGACGATAGTACTGACCATGCCAACTTAGGTCAGAACTTGCACCGCCCAGATAGGCAGCATTTCCTGAATGTGTATAACTCCCTGCAGAGTCTTCACAATGGCCATAGTTGTGACCCTTCCGGTTGCGGTCAGATCTGGGACTACTCTGGTAGGCACTATTTCCTGGTTGTGTATTAAGTGGTCTCTCCCTTGATTTGCTTTGGTTGTCTAGTATTTGGCAGCTTTTCATCATTGTAATTTGGTACTGACGTGTGAGATTGATATGGAGTGAACACACATTTTTCAAAGTTTTCAATTACTGGGATGTGATCATTAATTGTTCCTAACAACCGTTTTATTCCTGACCGAGAAAGGTGAATAGAGTCTCTTGGTTTGTAAAAGTGGTATCTCAGTTCATTTTTTCTCTTCTTGTCATAGAAGTTGACATTCACATCAACACAGGTCAGATTGTTCTCCTGACACAGTTGGAGAATAACATCATTTATTCCTGTAACATCTGTATCCCCACGGGGACAGGATGTGCACAGGAATAGGTTTACATTTAGAGTTTTTGATCTTCACAGACTTGATTAGATTGTTGTATTTGTCATGGAAACATTCCAGGTCTATTTTGTTTGATGCATCATTTCCACCAACTGTGATAATGAGGTTGTTAAACTTCATAACATCAAAAATCTCTAGTTTATCTGTGACTGAGTCAATTGTTCCACCAGAAATAGAGATGCATTCCATATTTTTTGTCAGGCCCTTTTTGTTTACACTGGACAGGGCCCAAGCTAGCCCCAAAAATTTGGGAGAAGTGACTTCTCCCTCCTGGGAAAATAGGGAGAAGTTTGCTGGGTCTAGGGAGAAGTGGGTGCGGCTTAACGCCGAACAACAATGTAATGAGTTCTCCTGTAAACCCCTATTTGGAGAGTGTGTTTTATAGGGGTATCAATCAATTCCACTATTGAGACCACCTGAAATGAAGACTAATTCTGCTTAAAAAAAGCTTATTTGGTTGGCTGCAGTTATTCTTTCTGTTTTCTGCATACAGTAACCCCTGATCAGAGACCACTTTTGGAACTGTTCAAAAGTGGTCTTAAAGACCACTTCTGAACTGTCCCAAAGGTGGTCTTAATATAGTAATTTTACTGTATTTGGGCAAGCTGTAACTTTTGTTATATCCAACCATGTTATAATGAAAGGTGTTATAAAGTAAAGAGGTTTCTATGTAATAGATCAGTTCACTAAGTACCTGTCACAATTGTGTATTTGAAACAAGGGGGAACAACCTCGCTAGATGAAAGTCAGTTGTTATTTTTTATGAATTTGGATAATTACTGAGTAACTGAATATTTACCGGCAAGTAATAATTATTTTAACTTATAAAATAAAAAATTGCTACCTACTTTTGTTGTTGTCCATAAAAAAAATGAAAACGATTGATGGATGCAAAAGTAATGTACAAACAAATCAATGGCAAAGAAACCATCTATATTTAAAATTTATTAAATCCTAATGGAGTGTCAATGTTCCCAGTCAGATTAATCTTATTACTGCATACAACAGTACTTAACAAAGTACGTCCGCACCCGGACTTTGGCACGAGCTAACGGTACAAATATACCTGTATAAGTTACATAATCTTGTGTAATCTTAATTGGCTCTTAATGCAATAAAAACTTTGTGCAATCAACCGAGATAGATTTATGACAGTACAAGACTACTAAGCGTGTTGCAAGTGGCTCGAGCTGCATGAGCTAACGGTTAGAATTAAATTACATAACAGTACCAAACTGCAACTGGGACGAAGTGCAGAATAAACAGTTAGCTTTGTTCAGTGCAATTACTGAGATTTCTGACACTAGTGGATCGAAGGATTATTGTCACCTTGTCAGTTTACCGTTACCGTTACTGTTCACAAGGAAGACACAAAAAACGGGCGAAATTTCAGGGCGAAGTTTTTTTCGCTTTCATCGCCAAAGTGAGCCCCAACAGGGCGACTTCTTCGCCCGAGTCGCCCTCTAGCTTGAGCCCTGCTGGATATGATTGAATCGCCAATCAGCAAAGTTCTAGAAACTTTTCGGCTCTGACTGGCATTTTGACTGAAGTTAGTGTTTTCAGTATTGCTTGATTTGTTTAGGGATGCTGGCATAGTAGAGTGACGTGCTGCACTATTCTTATCATTTCCAGTTTGTTTTTTGCTCTCTCCCTTGGTGTTGTCATTTATGTTATCCATATTATTGTCTCTACTTTTACCGACCCAGATTTTTTGTTAGATTTAGGGGTACTTACACGACTGTTAAGCACTTCACTATAGGATCTAGGTCCTGGTGACAGTATTGTGGTATCGCCACTTGCTTCACTTCTAGTCACAAATAAATTTTCACTTGGAATTGACGTTTGTAGATCTTTGTTTTTCCTGTTCAGTAGAGTGTCAATTTTTTTGTCAATTGCAGCGACTTGCTCCTTCAGTAACTGGCTAATTTTCTTAAGTTCGTGTACTTCATGACTAATGCTTGTAACTACATTCATTTGTAGGTCAGCGTTTCTGGCTGAAAGTAGGCCTGTAGACATAGGGTGGGGGGAGGGTGAATGAAATCTAGTAGGCATTGGTGATGTTTGGGCAAATATTGAACCATTAAGATCAGCATCTGTTTCACTTTTGAACTGCTCAGAATCAGAATCAGAATTGTTACTGGTGACACGTCAAATGACATTCATACACCAGGCCCTGTGATATGGGAAGTTAGTCCCTAGCTCTAACCAAAGATGTAAACTTAGCTACACAATCCTCAGCACCTTCAGCCGTCAAAATAATAGAATCGGGAAGGGCATTCCAATCTCTTATGGTTCGGGGGAAAAACGATTCTTTATAAATATCCATTCTTGCAGTAAGGGTCTGAAACGTCATTGAATGGTGTTTTCTACAATGCCTAGCTGGGGGAACAAGGTCATCTGTTGGAATGCTGGCAGCACCCTTTAGACCTTTGTATAAGAGTATGAGCCTACTGTCTCTTCTCCTTTTCTTTAGAGACTCCCATCTTAATTTTCCTAGAATTCCAGTCATGCTCCCAGTTTCAAAGCAATAATTTCCAGTTACAAATCTAGCAGCTCTATTCTGAACTTTTTCAATTTCTTCATTTAGGACCACTCCGCTTGGGTCCCAGATGCAACTACCATATTCCAAGATTGGGCGAACAAGTCCCCTGTATGCTGTTTCTTTCACATCATGAGGACACTGATGAAGATTTCGCCTCAGGAAACCAAGTGTTCTATTCGCCTTTGTACACATATTGCTAATGTGTGTATTCCATCTCAAATCGTGAGTGATTGTCACACCAAGGTATTTAATGGAATTCACATTTTCGAGGACCGTTCCCTCTAAGGTGTAAGAAGCCTCAACTTTATTAGATCTCTTCCTTGTTATCTGCATAATATTGCATTTAACTGGCTGAAATCTCATGCCCCATTTTCTGGCCCAACATCCTAATCTATCAATGTCAGCCTGAAGTTTCAGTGAGTCATCTGTATCTCTAATTTCCCGGTAACAAACACAGTCATCTGCGAACAGTCTTATTTCTGAGTCAATATCAGTGGAAATATCATTGATGTACAGGGAGAACAATAGAGGACCAAGAACGGTCCCTTGTGGGACTCCAGACAAAACTGGCGCCCATACTGAAGATTCACCATTAACAACAACACGCTGTTTTCTGTAGCAAAGGAAGGAATCTATCCATTTAAGAGTCTTCCCACCAATTCCATAACCAAATAATTTGGATTTAAGTAGTTCATGAGGAGGGGTGTCAAAAGCCTTCTCAAAGTCCAGAATAAATGTGTCCACCTGCCCCCCTTTGTCCAGGATTTTTGCCCAATCATTAATAACAGTGCTCAACTGAGTTTCGCAACTATGCCTTTTCCTAAATGCATGTTGTCTGTCTGACAAAAGTTTATGTTCATCCAAGTGGGCCATGATGTTTGAGTAGACTATGTGTTCAAGCAATTTACATAGAACACAGGTCAGTGACACCGGGCGATAATTACGAGCAAGAGCCCTGTCCCCTTTTTTGAAAAGTGGACAGATATTCGCTAGGAGCCATTCTTTGGGAATTTCACCCGTATCGAGAGATTGGCTGATACAGATGACAAGCCAGTCTGATAAATACAGTTTCTCGCCAAAGTTTGCACCCTGGGCCATTCAGGGTAAGTGTTCCAGAGTTGGTGTCACTAGTAATTGTACACCATTTTCCACGAATATGATATATACTAAGTGAAAACATGGGGTTGGTTTGTTTATATGTACATAAAGTCACAGACGTCAAGTGCATATTATTATATCACATTCCGACCTTTATTGTACTTTAGGGATAATATGTACAATTGTAAGTAAGAGCCCTTCTTAAATTTCCACTGATTATTTCAGTTCAGTGATAATTGGTTATTTATTGCTTTCTAATCAAATTTCACTGCCTGAAGTAATGTGAACTTTTAATGATTATAATCAGAAAGTAATTCTCTCCTGTAGTAAGTTTTGTTTGACCCTCGAGTCGTCAGATTGTTGGTCAGCTCTAGAGTGGCAGAAGTCTTTGGTGATTTACATAGCCACGCAGAAAAGTCATCATGTAAGCATGATAACACATGCACATACAGTAAAACTTCAATGGCTCGAACACCAATGGCCTGTTTACCATGGCTGAGTCGAGCCCGTTTTTGAGTCCCTAGGGAATTACTCAACATTAGAAGTAGTGTGGGATAATTAAGGACATTTTTGACTTTTATCTTGCAAATGTATGCTGTGTGTGCTCATTAGAATCGCCTCCTTGAGGCGATTCTAATGAGTACACACAGCATACATTTTTATTATGGAACACCGAAAAGATGTCCCAAAATTAACCCTGTTATGCCTCCTGGAAGTAACCCTCAGTGGCTCGAACTACCCCTATCTCGAACAGATTTTCATTGTCCTAAAGGAGTTCGAGACATTGAAGTTCGACTGTACATGTATGTTCAATTTTACACACATACGAAAACATATCATATACATTTCATTTTGCATAGTTATAAGTAGCAATATTTCAGACTATGTTTTGGTTCATTCATAGATTTCTGTCGCCCAGTAAGACCCAGTCTGATATTCAAGGGGTGTTTTTCTTTGTTTGATTTGAGGTAAAACGCTCACGTCAACACTATATAGGTCATTTTGGAGACGTTGCTTCCAATTTTGTGGGACTTCTACCGGACATTGAGATGAAATGACATCTCAAGCCCTGCCGCCCAATGAAACCAATAGGGTTTATAAGCATGGACGGTCCGACTTGCACCACTTTGCCTGGGCTGGCTTAGACCCTCTATGCAGTTTATGAGTGCTTATGTGCATTCAGTTTCAGCTCTGGGTGGAAGCATCATGCAGCCCAATCTATTTCTTCAAGCCCCAAGGGGTGGGGGCGATTCAAGGAGTGGTAAAAAAGAAATTGATCAGTTTATTGCTGGTGCCCAAAATGTGCATGTGTCATGTAGCTTGTTATTAGTCATCCAAATTATTGAGTAGATTTGAAGATTAAGTCTACAGAAATGATTCAACAGTTTCAGACAGCTTCTGATTAGAGAAATGAGGAAATTCATGTGAAAGGGAACATTTGTATTAACTCTTATCTTGCTGAATAAACATTTAAGCCACACCCTTTTCTGTCTATCAACCAATCAAATTACTTGATATAATTTATTCCTACAAATTCATAAACTGAATGTCAAACAGTGTAGATCCTGATCAGATATCTGATCTGAATCTACACTGTTTGCAAAGATAGGGGTTGTCGTGAACAGCAAGATATGGGTTAACTTTCAACCATTGGGGTATCCACATATTATTTTATCACAATTTTGCCGCATGAAAACATATGTGGTGGGTACTCATTAGAAGAGCTTTGCTGGGGCACTTCTAATGAGTATCCACAACAAACGTTTTTGTGCAGAAATAGGCAAAAATATCAGTACTTTTCGGATGAAAAAAGTGCAGTTTCAACTTTGTTTAATATGAGGTTTAACGTCCCCGTCAACACTGTATAGGTTGCTTCCAATTTTGTGGGACTTTTCCCAGACATTGAGATGAAATGATATCTCAAGCCCTGTCGCCCATGAAACCAATAGGGTTTATAAGCATGGACGGTCCGACTCGCACCGCTTTACCTGGGCAGGCTTAGTTCCTCTAAGCAGTTCACCAGCACTCACAGTTTCAACTAAGTGTACTGGGAACCTGTGGGTAACAGACGCAAATGTTCTTGGAAATACAGTATCTAATAAACTGGTATTTTTGCTGAAAAAAATGTGAGTAGCTTTTACATTGCAAAAGTAGAAGCTACTCAGAAATATACTGTATTTACGCTAATTATTCTGACACCTCAACTCCTTACCATACTTGTTCTACAGTTTGAACAAGTATAATTTACTGCCCGATTTACTGTGTCGAAGAATAGCGGGATGAGTGGCAAACACTGTAAACCCTGATGAGACGCCACATTTTGCGGCGTCTCATCTGGGTTTACACTGTTTGCTCAGGCCTGTCTGTCAGAATACATATGTTAGATACATATTTTGCTATGTTGAATAATACAAGTTCTGACTCTTATCATGCTGTTCACGACAACCCCTATCTTTGGAAACAGTGTAGATCCAGATCAGATGGCTTCTGAAGAAGCCATCTGATCAGGATCTACACTGTTTGACATTCAGTTTATGAATTTGTAGGAATAAATAACATCAAGTAATCTGATTGGTTCAAAGTCAGAGATGGGTGTGGCTAAAATGAATATTTAGCAAGAGAAGTTCTAATATTATTTGAATTCTGGTGTCTGTAACTTGGTATAGAGGTTTTGTTGTGGACAAATAAAATGATGCAGCAGTTTATTGCACCAAGTGTGCCCACTGGGTGCAATAAACACCAACAAAACTTTTCATGCCACAGTTTCTTTTCACTGACATTCTGTTGGATTGGTTTTATGACATCATATTAGCCCATATATGCCCAGCCTCCCATAAAATGGACACATGGTAAATTCACATGAAACTCCAAGCTTTATTTCTCTGAAAAATGATTTTAAAAAATATTTTGTGGCCTGCTATAAATATTTATGTGGTACTATAAGGGTTAACCATTTTTGTACCTCCCTATATATGGGAGGAATCCATTTCAAAATTAAGGGGTGTCAGGTTGCGTTTTTCTTCAAAATTGATTTGGAAAATGGCTGGGCTTTTTGCAAGCAGTGTAGGCCCTGATCAGATGCTGCATTCTGCGGCGTCTGATCTGGGCCTCCACTGTTTGCCAGGGTACCCATTTTGGGGCTTCCGGTACAAAATGGGTTAATGAGGACAGTCCCAACAGAATATGGTAGGTGGCACAATGGTACAATAAAGTAAATAAAATTAAATGATATAAAATGCACATATGCATCCTCCCTGGAACAGTCGGGGAATATTTTTGTTAGAGGAAATGTTGTCAAAATTTGGCTTAGAATATGAAAAAGTTGGCGAGAATAATGCTGCAGACATATAAATGGAATTTCTGAAATAGATGCAGGCAATTATAAATTTGTTTCCCTGTTTCTTTTGTATGTTTAGACATGTGTATATCCCAAGATGATCATATACATGGATCATATACATGAACACAATGTTTGTACCAGTCAAAGAAAGAGTTGATTTTTGGTTGGTTTTTATCCTATTTTATCGCTTATCCTGCTGTTCACGACAACCACTATCACTGCAAACAGTAAAGATACAGATCAGATGGCCATCTGATCTGGATCTACACTGTTTGTCATTCTCTTTGCTAATTTAAATGACAATAATATATTATGTAATTTGATTGGTTGATAATCAGGAATGGGTGCGGCAAAATTAAATATTCAGTAGGATAACCAGGACACTGGTATTGCAGTGCTGACCCAGATATGCAGCAGAATGTGAGGTCTGATCAGGACATCACTGTCTTAAAAATGTTCAGCCATTTGCTAGATGAATTACTAAAAATAACCTACTTTCCCCAAAATTATGATATGGGCTACTCCCATAATAATCCTAAGTATTGGGACAGATAGGCCTGAGCAAACAGTGCAGACCCATATCAGACTGCTCCTGAAGGAGCAGTCTGATCAGGGTCTACACTGTTTGCCATTCCGTCCGTACTTTTGGACTCCTTGCTGGATCATGAAACAGATTTGTTAAAATTTTAGGAGAATTACAACAAATCCTTAAGGTATCCAAATTAATAGGAAATTTACAGTATATATAGCGAGGAAGATTCTATTCAGCTCAAAATAGGTTACGGCCCTTTAAAGAGTTCTTCACATGAATGAGGCAACATATACAGTGCATTCCGCTATAACCATCAGCTAAAATTAAGACTGATTCTGCTTTTAAAAGCATTTTTACAGGTTTTAGCTGTTCTTTATGTGTGTTGGTCCTCTCTTAAAAGGTCACCTTTGGAACTGCCCCGAAGGTGGTCAGACCACTTTTGAACATTCCTAAAGGTGGTCTAGAGCACTTTTGAACAGACCCAAAGGTGGTCTTAATATAGGATATTTACTATAGGTAGAATATTGTGTGTGTCATAACATGGGTTACAAAAATTTTGTACCTTCTCATTTCAGGAATGATACCACTTCATTATGCTGCCTGGCAAGGCAAGTCAGAGCCCGTACATATTCTGCTGCAGTGGAAGTCCCCGGGTAATGAACAGGCCATGGGTGGAGAGACCCCATTACACCTGGCTTGTCAGCATGGACACTTTGATGTGGTAAGTTTGAGTATAAACCCATTCAGTACCAGAAACCCCTAAAGGGGTACCTTGGCAAACAGTACAGGCCCAGATTTTGTTTGTTTGTTTGTATTGGAGTTTAACGGCCCAGTCAACACTATTTAGGTCATTTTTGAGCCGGTCAGTTTACCTATCAACACTTTCCTGGGCAAGCTTATACGTAAGCGGTTAACCAGTACAGTGCTCATTCTTTCGCCAGAAACTGACAACTGCCCTTCTTGAATCAGCGGAAGGGAGAGAATGACCGTAGAAAAGATTTCATGATCAATCTCCACGAGTACAGGCCCAGATCAGATGCCACAGAACACGGCGTCTGATCAGGGCCTACACTGCTTGCAAAATGTTCAGCCATTTTAAACACAACCTGACACGCCTAAATTTTGAAATGGACTCCTGCTACATATAAGGAGGAAGATTCCATTTGGTACAAAAAGGGTTAACTCACAACAATTATCGTCTGCATTACCTTAAAAGACATTGTTGCAAAAGTGTGGACCCAGATCAGACTCTGATCTCCCATAGATATATAATAGGGAAAATGTTTTTTGTGCAATAGGAACTTAATATTTGATCAAATTAGGTAATGAGAACAGCAATAAAATCATGGGCAGGTTAGAATTTGGGTTAGATCAGACCAGTCACATGAGGAGGGTTACTTGCCCTTTAGTCTCACATAGACTTATAATTTGGGAAAATGTTGTCCGACAGACAGTGACTTCATTTTTGATAGAAACTTCATCAAACTTACAGTTAACGAGGATCCCAAATTGTAAGTCAGGAAGAGGCACCTGGGTGACACAGAGATTCAGAATTGCTAAAATTGTTTCGTTCTTATATCCAATATGGCTGCTATGGTGGCCATCTTGAAAACTGTCATACAAAATCTGCAGCTTAATGATAGTTGGATTAAGATGAAAAAACATAATGTGAGAGAACTGGGCAGCATGAGTAATTCAGAATTGCTAAAATCCAAGATGGCTGCCATTTTGCCAATCTTGATATTCCTCAAAGGACATCTCCAAAAGCATAAGTCTGATTGAGCTAAAACTTGATGGTAGGCATCAGGGCGACATGGAGATTCAGTCTAGTCACTAAATTCGTTTCTTTCTTATATCCAAGAATCGAGGACAGGGCAAAAGTCGCTCTTACAGTATTTTGTACACTTAATCCTGGACTCTGCACCAAGTCATTTTCTCCTGAATCTTGAATGGGATTGTGCTGTCTTGAAACTTAACCCTTATCCTGCTATATATTCAATTTAGCCACACCCATTTCTGACTTTGAACCAATCAGATTGCTTGATGTAATTTATTCCAACAAATTCATAAACTGAATGTAAAACAGTGTAGATCCTAATCAGATGGCTTCTTCTGGATATACACTGTTTTCAAAGATAGGGGTTGTTGTGAACAGCAAGATAAGAGTTAAGTGGTGGCATCAAGGGAACATCCAGATTCAGGATTGCTAAAGGTATTGTCCTAATATTGATAGCCAAGATGGCCACTATGCAGAATGTGACATCTTCTAGGTGAGCTATTTCTGGCCCACTTAGTCCTCTAGTTGAATGTTGCACAAAATTTTGATACCTTCTTTGATAGGAAATGTTTTGGAAATTATTTAATAAACCATAGATAGATTGAGAATGACTTGCTGGTTTGAATCTTATATAAACAGCAAGGAGCCGTTAACTGAGATAAATCAACACAGAATATGTTCTATAGTCTTGATAGGTATACTTAATTTATTCAAATGTTTGCAAGGACTGAGGGCTATATTTTCATCTAAAGATCTTGCATTTTATACTGCAATCTATATCTTACGAACATAAAATGTATCGATTTTCAAAGTGATAATGTTTAAGTATGGTAAAATAATGATCGGATATTATGTCTAAACTGCTCTGTTACCCAATATTTGCAATTATTATTTAGTGTTAATTACTAACCCATTATAGACGGGAGACCCCAAAAGTTAAAGGTAGACAGTGCAGGCCCTGATCAGACAACGCTGAAAGCGTTGTCTGATCAGGGCCTTCACTGTTTGAAAAAACTTCAGCCATGTTTTTGAAAAATTCTAAAAATAACTCAACCTGACACACATAGTTTTCAAAGTGGACTTTTGTTGTATATTGTTAGCAAGATTCTAATCAGTTCAAAATGGGTCTGGCATGTTACGGTAAAAATCCTAAAAACTCGGAACCTCGAGGACTTGACGCAATTCTCCAAAAATTTCAACAAACTTGTTTCACGGTCCAGCAAGGAGTCCAGAAGGTGCAGACGAAATGGCAAACAGTGTAGACCCTGATCAGACTGCTCCTGAAGATCGGTCTGATCTGGGTCTGTGTTGTTTGCTTAGACCTATCTGTCCCAATACTTATAATCATTACGGAAGATTATCAGCTTATGTTGAATGAGTTTAAACAGATCATTTGCAACATTAATGTGTTTTTCATGTCTTCTTAACATAAGTCAGCATGAATATGCATAATGTGCTGTTTCTTACTGTGAATTGAATGATAAGATTTGTGAATTTTAAGTGCATATCAATAATCTTCTTTTCCCTTGATGAATTGTTGTAAATCGGCTTTGTAATTTATCTGTTTATAGACTGGGGTGTGAGAGTGCGGTTGTGCAAAGGGTGCTTTGTTTGTTTGATTTAAGGTTTAATGTCCCCGTCAACACAGTATAGGTCATTTTGGAGACGTTGCTTCCAATTTTGTGGGACTTTTACCAACATTGAGATGAAATGACATCTCAAGCCCTGTCGCCCAATGAAACCAATAGATGTTGCTTCCAATTTTGTGGGACTTTTACCCGACGTTGAGATGATGAAATGACATCTCAAGCCCTGTCGCCCAATGAAACCAATAGATGTTGCTTCCAATTTTGTGGGACTTTTACCCGACGTTGAGATGAAATGACATCTCAAGCCCTGTCGCCCAATGAAACCAATAGTATTTATAAGCAAGGACAGTCCAACTCCTACTGCTTTGCCTTTGCAGGCTTAGATCCTCTGTACTCGTGTGCGGTTGATTTCAGCTCTGCGTGGAAGCAACATGCAGCCAATTTTCTTCAAGCCCCGATGGGTGGGGGCGAAGGTACAAAGGGTGCAGGGTGGGATATGGGTAGGCATGAGACAATTTAGGTTGTGTAGGATCACACATATATTAGAGAAGGAAAGATGATTATCTTTCTTTTTCTAGAATGTGTGATCCCACTCAGCCTAAATCTTTTCTATGGCCATTCTCTCCCTTCTGCTGAATCAAGAAGGGCAGTCGTCAGTTTCTGGCAAAAGAATGTGTACTGTCTTTATTGGCTAATTAACCACTTATGTTAAAGGCTGACCAAGAAAAGTCTGGTTTGGTAAACTGACAGCCACAGTATGACCTAAATAGTGTTGACTGGGTCATTGAACCCCTAACTTGAGCAAACAAAGTTAACCCTTGTCCTGCTAATCCCAGACATGCCTTATCTTTGAAACAATGTAGATCCAGATCAGATGGCTTCTAACGAAGCCATCTGATCAGGATCTACATTGTTTGCCATTCAGATTGTGAATTTGTTGCAATAATTTGTATCAAGTAATCTGATTGGTTGATAATCGGTAGTGGGTGTGGCATATATAAATATTCAGCAGGACAAGGGTTAATGGTGGAGTTACAGGAATACAAAAATATTTTTGAAATTTATTCAGATCTCCTTAACCGTTCTTTCCTGGAAACCTTTGAAAGAGACATTGGTTATTAGTGCAGACTAGGATCTGATGCTGGTGTCTGATATTCAGAAATAGAAAAACACACCTGGCACCTTAAATGATATCTGGACTTGTCCAACAAAATGGAAGAGTCCATCAGTATACGGCTAAGCCTGCCCAGGCAAAGCGGTGTGGGTCAGATCGTCCAATGCATATAAGCCTTCTGGTTTTATTGGGCGGCAGGGCTTGAGATGTCATTTCATCTCAGTGTCGGGTTAAAGTCCCACAAAATTAGAAGCAACGTCTCCAAAATGACCTTAATAGTGTTGACGGGGAAGTTAAACACCAATTCAAACAACCACCAGTATACAACGAGTTAAAATAGTGCTTTTTCCGTTCATATATAGAGGATCTTACACGAGTGGTTATTTCATATGAAATTTATGAAACGAGCCTTTGACGAGTTTCATAAATTTCATATGAAATGACCACGAGTGTAAGATTCTGTTTATCATATGAACACTTTAAATTGGATTTTATCGCCTTTAAATTTGACAATTTTACCACAAATAATGCATGGTTGACATGAACGTTGTCATGACGTTACTTAATCCCGCCAAAGTGTTATATTACACGTGTGGTCATACGATTTTTATTACATGACGTTATCCACTGCTTATCAACGACGTCATGTGATAAAGAAAGTTTGTACATGTAGTTGATTTCAGTAGGATTAACTATAATCTGAACAGACAGGGCTGTCAGTTGTATTACAAGAATTCTTTGATCAAAGTTTCCAAATTATATAAGCTTACTATAAGTACCTGAAAAATAAACATTTTGGCTAATATAAATCAAATATTAGGTTCTACATAATTAAGGTAGGTAAAGATCATGTTTAACAACCCTTTTGTTATTTTAATAGCACAAGATACAATAATGAGGGGTAATTGATACTCTGAGAGAGGAGGGTTTCAGACAAAAAGAGGTTTTTGGAGTGAGGTTTTCAGAGAAATTTCTGATTTTGTAGCTAGGTACACACATTGGAATCAGCTTTAGTAAGGCAGTTATACAGAGTACCAGGAGTACTTGGTACCAGGAGTACTTGTTTTGGCAGGGAAATGAAAGGGGTGTATTAAAAAAAACAATGTTTATATGGATATTGCCTGAGAACATGGCAAGAAAAAATGTACAGACTATAGAAACAGTGAAGACCATTCGCTTTGCTGTTCTTGCATTCGTACAGTTTCGGCACAATTTTCCCATGGCATTTATCGAAGCAAGGTTATGGCTGGACCTGATTCTATCGAATTTTGGTTTATGTGCAAAACCCATTGAAAATCCACCCTCATAAGGTGGGTTTCCAGTGGATGTTGCTTTTAACCCATTTTGTACCAGAAACCCCAAAATGGGTACCCTAGCAAACAGAGTAGGCCCAGATCAGATGCCGCATTTTGCGGCGTCTGATCAGGGCCTACACTGTTTGCAAAAGATTCAGCCAATTTCCATTTAGATTTTGAAGAAAACACAACCTGATGCCCATAAAATTTGAAATGGACTCCTGCTATATATAAGAAGGAAGATACCATTTGGAACAAAAAGGGTTAAACCAAGCCAAGTGTGTGGCCATAAACCATCTGTACCTTACCTGTAATTAAGATATAGGTGTACTACAAAGATCATTACTGTATATTCACATAACATAACCAGTAAAAATTCAGGTCAAACAGAAAACAGGAGCACTTTGCCAGTAAAAACAATGGCAGACTTACTTCACTTACTACTGTACTTGATGACATGTAGTAATCTTCTACTGATGATGCAAGGGCTGTCTTATTGGGCAATTCCTGGAAGCAAACCCACCCAGCAAAACTTTCGGCAATGTTTTTCAAAAAATTTGTTCAAACATTGTCATCATAGTAATCATCATTGTCAAAGTCTTTGTCATCGTCATTGTCCTCATCATCATCACCATCACCACTACCATCATCATCACTATTACCACCACTACCATCATCATCATTATCATCATCATCATCATCATCATCATCATCATCATCATCATCATCATCATCATCATTATCATCATCATATATTGATTTGTACAAAGTGATTAGCCAGGCTTGCCTGGGTCTTGAACATGTTACCATACAGCTTGTCTTGGAACTGTCAATCTCTGCTCAAAGTGCCTAAATAAAGATATGCCCCCCCCCCCCAACACACGCACACACAAAAAAATGATATCCACAAACTCTCCCTTCTGTTGCCATTATAAAATGAACATAAACCACTTTTTTTTTTGCATAAAGGCAAACAGTGGGCCCAGATCAGACCTCTCCTACAGGAGCAGTCTGATCTGGGTTCACACTGTTTGCAAAAAAATACTTTTTAAGGTAATTGGCTGGCTGCAAAGCAGACAAAAATTGTCTTGATTGGGTTAAAACGAGCCTAAAATTGCTGAGCTTGACTCCTTTTAATGTTTATACCTTTCTCTGTCTTGGCAGTTCTTGCTTCTCTTGTCCTGCTGAATAAATTAACTTTGCCACACTCATTTCTGTCTTTCAACCAATTAAATTACTTATGGGTTAAATGATCAAAGTTTTAACGATCCAAGTTATCGACGTCGTTAGCCTTGAACAACTGGCCCAAGAAGGACAAGAGTTATAACCATCAGCATACCTTGCCCAATGTTGGTAACATAATAGTCCGGTCAAACTGTGTGGGGACCTAGACAAAATTGCAACACAAATGTCTTTTTTAGTTTTGACCACCTCTGATATATGTAAATAACATATAAAAAGTAGGACGGAATCGGAGAATATGAAATTTGATTTTTTCCTTTGTTTATATTTATGGGTGATTTTATCACTGTGAAACTATTATAACTGGAGTTGTAAGCTTGTGTAGCTTACAATTTAATTATTAAATGGATTCTATTGCATATATGTTGATAATAAAACTTTCATGTCATGTTCCATCTATTAAGTCTATGTTTAGTATGAAAAGGAATGTGTTACAAGCCAATGCTTTTAAATATTCGTGTTGGTTTACCCCACCCACTAACGCATTTTGATTTTGCTTCGTTTCTTTGGCAGTTTTAGTGTCAGCGTTTTCACTGTGAAGAGATTATTATAGGTCCTTTAAACCAATTTCTCTCTTTCAGTATAAACATATTTTATTGCAACCAATACATATATATGTGTACAATGGGGTTGGGTCACAAGTTCTCTCAACATTAGTTAAGACCCTTCCCCTACAAAATGACATCAATAAATTATAGTCACTTGAAAATGCTATGAACGAACCAATAAATAAATAAATAAATAAATAGTGTGCGCCTTCTCGAGTGAGCATGGAGTAATTGGGATCTACTAAAATACTAACCAGAAAATTGTTTTGTGCTTTAAATGTAACTCCTGACAGCTCTAAAAATTGTAGTATAACTTTCGAGGGATGTGCGATCAGCTACAAATAAAATCAGCTTGATACTCAAAGGGTGAAACTCGCGCGTTTCATGGAGAAATCTCAACCATTCGTTTTCATATTTAGAGCATCGAAGGAAATAGTGCTCTGCGTTTTCTCTTTCTTGATTACAGGTACAAAGTGGATTCATTATGAAATGGTTAATATACAAATCATTTTATAAGTTACTACAATTGTTTCTAAATCTAGAATGCATAACTGACAAATATCTGTCACCATTAATATAGTGAGGCAGTACTCTTTGAACATCTAGGTGTTGTCTTTTTGTATGATATTTAAAATGAATTTAAGGAGGGGCTGTTGCGTAAGTTTTCGTCCAGAGAATTCCAAAACATTATTCCTGATGGAATACAAGATTTCCTAAATAGTTCAGTACGACAAAACGGTTGAGTAATATTATTTTGATTTCTCATACGATAATTGGTGGTTTCCCTTATAATAGGAGGGATTAAATCAGTTATGTAGCTTGGAACTAACGCATTCGTTGATCTGTACATGAAATTCATTTTTTATTGTTTCTGTCTATCTGCTAATGATGGCCAGCAACATTCCTTGTACAAATTATCCAAAGAAACCGATCTCGTGAGACCAGTTACTATTCTAGCAGTCTCATTTTGAAGCTTTTCGAGAGCATTTGAGTCTTGGAGAGAACATCCATCCCAGACGACTGAAGAATACTCAATAATAGGTAGTACATATGAAAGATATAATCTGGTTTAGTGCAACTCAAGTGAGCGTAAATGTTAATTTTCTCATTATACCTACAATCTTTGCAGCACATGTTAATATGTTTTGTAGGCGCTCATCCCACTGTCCGTTTTTACTTAAAGTCAATCCAAGATGTTTATTTCCGAGGCTTTTTCGATATTTGTATTAAAATTATTAAAGAAAAAATTAAAATTATTAAAGAAATTACTATCTGCTGTGGTTGGACTTTAAAATAAACCTATCAATAAGCCATCTTGATTAACATCGACTTCTGTCCAAATTGACTCCTCACTTAGGTCTACGTCCGTGCCTGAGGCTAGAACTTATATACAAGAGCAATCCACCTCCATACATATTTCTGTTTTTCCTCTACGGGTGACTAAAATAATTTGAAATAGTAAGTAGTTCAGAGGATACATTTGCGTCGAGATGCGTCTCAGATAGGCAATTTTGTTTCGTATGCTCCTAATATTTAGATGAAGGATAGATAACGAGTGCTCATAGTCTGGACCTGGATTGCTCTCAACATCTCCAGCTATTAATAGTAGAAGGAGCAAACTAGAGAAATGTGTACATTACATAACGAAGATTCAAACAGCTGCAGACAAACGTAACTGGCGTATTTAGCTATAAATAAAAGCTTTGTCAGAAGCATCCACCAAAATCTCAGTAACCTATATCTAATCATAAAGGTCTGATAGCTGCCAATAGTGCAACAATGTTATAGGACTATGGAGACATATGTACTTGCAAAAAACTGGAGTTGGGTAGTGAAAGGCAACAAATTGCTGGCGGTATATACAGATAAACATCCAGCACCTGAGAGTCTGCTCAAGGTCGTCAGATGTAAATGTAAGGCCGATTGCAAAACTCTTCTGTGCACTTGTCTCAAGCATGGCCTTACATGCTCCCAAATGTGTGGAGTATGCAAGTGAACTAGCTGTCTGAATTCCATTCAGTTGGATGATGCAGATGACACTGAAGACTGTGATTAGAATCAAGCTTCAGCAGAACAGTATATTGAAGGAAAAGATGCACATCATGTCTGTATTGTGATTTGACATAAAAGGTCTAGTAATATGAACATTTATGTAGCAAAACCAACAATGTGGTATGTGCACCCACTAAAGCATGACATCTCCCCAGGCATCTGGCCAGTCTTATCACAGTCTTGGATGTGCACTAAATGGGTAGCTGAGGATCCTAGCTTACTTCAAGTGTACCGGTACACTGATTTTAGGTTTAACATCCCGTCAACACTGTAAATGTCATTTTGGAGACATTGCTTCCGATTTTGTGGGACTTTTACCCGAACTTGAGATTAAATGACACCTCAAGCCCTGCCGCCCAATGAAACTAGGGTTTATAAGCATGGACTCGCACTGCTTTGACTGGTCAGGCTTAGATCCTCTATGCAGTTTACCAGTACTCGTTTGTGGGTCGGTTTCAGCTCTGCGTGGAAGCATCATGCAGCCCATATATTTCTTCAAGCCCCGATGAGCGGGGGCCATCAAGTGTACACTGAAGGCTGTTTAGACCAGATGGATGACCAGGCTTATATTAGTCTGATTAGCTTTTGAATGCATGCTGTAAAACCCACCACTGGGTTATGCACCAGTCATTTGTAACCACTGCCCGCCCACCTACGGGGATAGTGGGGATAATGACTTTTCACTTTTCACAGCCCTGCTAGAAGCCCTGCACTGCGGGGGACCTCCAGAAGGTCACAGCCCCGCTGTTTATAATAGTTCATTCCACTTGGGGTATATTTGCATAATATCAAAACCCCCGCTTTAACCTGGCACTGCGGGGAACACAGAGGGTAACTACCCCGCACATTAGCCCCGCTATCCCCCGCCTATCCCCGTAGGTGGGGGTGGGGGCAGTGGTTACAAATGACCAGTGCATTATATGCATGTGAATTATACACATAAGTATAAGGATAAGAACCTTGAGATTATCATTTTGGTGATCTAATTATGACTTCACTCCAATTTTAGTGTTATATGATTTCAGCGAGTAAAGAAACATTGATCATGACAGTTCGTTTTTGTTGTTCCTTGGAATTGCCAACATTTGCTACTATTTGTATCAGTAGAGAAATGTATTCTGTGTTGTTTCTTGGTGTTTTTATCCTTTAAGTTTCAATGCAGTAGTCTTGCTGGTTTGTGGTATGCATTTGATAAGTAACATCATCATTAGTCGATATAAATTGTTTGGAGTTCAGTCACAAGGGCAAAAAAGTGGGTGGGGTAATTTTGCCCCTGTTTTATCCATATAGGTCATCATGTAATTAATAAAAAAAAACTTGTTTAACCTTTTTACAAGAAAAAGTTTCCATTCTGGTGTAGACAGATTAGATTTGAAGAAATAAAACTCAACGATACCTTGTCAGATAGCAAAATATTGAATATAAACACTAAATTGCTTGCGTAACCTAGGTGCTTTCAAAATGCTAAAAAAAAAAACAAATTTCATATCGTCCGATTCCGTCCTACTTTTGATATGTCTTTAAGGGAAGGTACTCCAGTACAAAAATGCTAAAAACATTTGTGTTGCAATTTTGCTTGGGTCTAGGCCAAATATCGCTAGTTTGCCTGGACTATAACAGAAATAAATGAAGAGGACATTACTGCATTGTTCTAGTCTCAGTATTTCCTGCAACTTGACCCGTATCAGTTAGGCAACACCTGCCTTGTGGCTCAGGAGGTTGCAGGTTTGATCCCCATCGTGTCGGGAATATTCTTTCCTGGAGATTGATCATGAAGTATTTGATGATATTTCTCTCCCTTCTGATGATGCAAGAATGGTAGTTGTCAGTTTCTGGTGAAAGAATGTGCACGGTAGTGACTGTACTAGTTAACTGTGCACAGGTAAAGAGAGTTCCTTAATAGTGTTGACTGGGTCATTAAACATCAGACAAAACGATCATAACCATGCCTGAAGTTGGTGGGCCCCTACTGTCGACTACTTGATAGTCTAGTGTTTCATAGTCTGTTGGCATAATGATCTCCATGCTCAACTAAATAAAACAAATCACAAACCTTTACAAAACGGGTCTTTACGTTTCAAAAACAGTTGTACACTTAAGGAATTTAGATAACTATCATGTCTCCTCAGTGTCTTGAATGTATATTTATACGCAACCAAGGGAAGTAAATGATCTTTCTTCGATCCTTCTCAAAGTGGGGCTATTCTTCAAGGAAAGAATTTGCTCCCTAGGGAGCAAATTCTTTTCTTGAATGAATAGCCCCTGATTTATAAAGGGATTCAGATGCCAGGAATTTTACACTCTGTGCCTTAAAGTTGTGTTCCTTTGAAAATTGGATACTAGTTGGTTTGGAGGTATGCATTGATTGGCCTTAAAAACTATTCAAGTTCAGACAAGTGCAAACTAATTATCTGAGTAAATATTTTGAAAGAACAAAACATTTGATTACTTGAAAAATGACTTGCAAGTATTGAAGTACATGGTCAGTTGTTCTGAGAGCTATACCCTACAATTAAGTTACCAAAAAAACATTTGAATGGACAAAAAGTCTTATCTGTTTTGATCGCCAACTTGTGTCATGTTTAATTGCCTCTATTTGGCCAACAAAAGATGTCAACTTGTAGCTTTTATCTTTTTAGTATCAATTTTCTTAACCTCACCATATAACACTGGGGGCAAAATGTCTACCATCGTGTTAAAGTAGAATGCCCCAACAAAGTCAGTCTACCATCTTGTTAAAATAGAATGTCCCAACAATGTCTGTTGCCTTCAGGAACTCAAAAAGTCAGTATCTAATCACTGACAGTTATAATATGCAAAATATCAAATTAGCAATTCTTTGTATTTAAAAGTATTGCCTTACAAGTGACAGCTTGTCTGTGGGAAAATGCATTGAATACGTTCATCAGCATGATTCTGATGATTTAAGTACATTTTTATAGGCCCCCGCCCATCGGGGCTTGAAGAAATAGATGGGCTGCATTATGCTTCCGCGCAGAGCTGAAACCGATCGCACACGAGTACAGAGGATCTAAGCCTGCCCGGGCAAAGCGGTGTGAGTCAGCCTGTCCCTGCTTATAAACCCTATTGGTTGTCCCACAAAACTGGAAGCAACGTCTCCAAATTGACCTATACAGTGTTGACGGGGACTTTAAACATCAAATCAAACAAACAAAAATAATAAAAAGAGTCCCCTACCTACCGATTAAAATTTTATTCAGCATGTTAGTAGAAACACAGCTATTTTTTTTGCCTACAGCATCAAAGTCCTTGTGTTGCACCTCCAAGGTCAAGGTCATACTAAGAGGTCAAAGGTAAAAAAGTTGTTGTTGTGTCCAGTCAATAACTTTTTTTATTTCTGGATGGACTTTTTAAATTAACCTTGCAGAAATGTTCACCTTCATTAAGCAATGAGTCGTGTGCAAGACCAAGGTCCATACCTCCAATGTCAAGGTCATACCTAGAGATCAAAGGTCAAGAAAGGGGCCTTTTTTGTGTACAGCCAATAACTTTCTTATTCTTTGATGGGTTATGAAATTACTTGGCAGAAATGTTAACCATCATGAGACGATGTTTTGTACCTCAAAGGTCAAGGCCATACTTATAGGTCAAAGGTAAAAAAAGGGCTGTTTTGCGTATGGTCAATAACTTTCTTATTTCTCTGAACTTTTTAAAGTTATTTTGCAGAAATGTGTTGCAAACAAGACCCAGGTCAATATCTCCAATGTCAAGGTCATACTTAGAGGTCAAAAAGGGGGAGACATCTGTGTTTTTGTAGAAAAACAAATTCTAGTTTTCAAGGACTGTTCAGTCTGATGGGAAATGACACATTAAAATATTGTACATGGCTTTATATAGAAAATTCTAGATACGGTGCAGGCCCAGATCAGCCTTTGTCACAGGACTAAAATAGGGTGACCCCTGGGTTGCACTGGGGCCATGCCCCACCCCTTCACTTCATAAAAGGACATATATTTCAGACATCATTCAAATCCCCACCCCTAAACCATATATACTCTTGTTCCTTATAACAAGATGCTTTCAGTGACACCAACCTGGAGGTCCTCCGGAATGCGCTGGAGCCATGCTCCACCCCCTCCCTTTCATTAAAAGCCTTATATCTCGGAAACTGTTCAGGTCCCCACCCCTAAACCATCTTATGATAAGACGCATTTAGAGACGCCGACTAGGGTGACTGCTGGCTTGTGCTGGGACCATGCCCCACCCCTCCACTTCATTAAAGGACATATATTTTAGATACCATCCAGATCCCCACTCCTAAAGCAGATATACTCTTGTTCCATATGATTAGACACTTTCAGTGACACCAACCTGGAGATCCCGTGGGATGAACCGGGACCATGCCCAACCCCCTCCATTTCAATGAAGGCCTTATATCTCAGAAACCATTCATACCTTTTTCCAGAGTTATAATGTCCCGTATTACCTCAGTTCACCTGGAGGAAGTGGGGCAAAGACAGTGACTGTGAGAACTGGGCTCAATACAAGCTTCTATGTATTGATCATTCTTTATTTTTAACCCTTGTTCTGCTAATCCCGGATATGCCTTATCTTTGAAACAATGTAGATCCAGATCAGATGGCTTCTGACGAAGCCATCTGATCAGGATCTACATTGTTTGCCATTCAGATTGTGAATGTGTTGCAATAATTTGTATCAAGCAATCTGATTGGTTGATAATCGGTAGTGGGTGTGGCATATATGAATATTCAGCAGAACAAGGGTTAACACATTTCAAGGATCTCTTCATCACCTCCTGAGTACATCGAGAACATTTTTATTTCCATTTGTGGTTTATCAGACAATACTTTAAGATGGAGTATGTTGATTATTTGTTTATTGTTAGTATAAAGAGGTGTAAATATTGTCATTCTCCTGTGTCAGGGAGGTAAAATATTGGTTGTAGGCCAAATGACAAGTGGGTCATTGTTTACATTTTGCACATCAACATACTTTGCCAAAACTTCAAAGGGAAATGTACATGTATTCATGTAGAGGCATTACCTGTACAGTGTTGACGGGGACGTTAAACCTCAAATCAAACAAACAAATGTAGAGGCATTACCGTAGTTGTTCTGAGAGTTTCGATGAAAATTCGTGAATAGATGTGAGCCCATGTAATGAATCAAACCACTGACAGCAATGGTGGGTCAATTAAGTCTTTCAGTGTAATTTGGGAAAATGGGTCTAAACTGGGAACTTAGACCAGTTTGTTTAACCCTTATAAATTACAGGATTTTAACCCTTGACCTGCTGAATATTTAAATATGCCACACCCACCACTGATTATCAACCAATCAGATTTTTTGATGCAAATCATTGCAATAAATTCATAAACTGAATGGCAAACAATGGAGATCCTGATCAGATGGCTTCTTCAGAAGCCATCTGATCTGGATCTGCATTGTTTGAAAGATAAGACATATCCGGGCTCAGCAGCTCAGGGGTTAAGCAAACGGTGCAGATCCTGATCAGATGCCTTGTTCTTGGGCATCTGATCTGGGTCCACACTGTTTTCCAAACCCAACACATGATTCCAGTCCATATTGTACAGATAACCCTCTTATGCAACACTCTCAACCTCACAGGGATAAGAATTTTGCAGCTATTTGCTATAAATAATATCCATATCTTAATTTCCTACAAATCAGTGATAGTGACATGGACGTCAGCACTGGGGAGCTTCTGTGCTTAGTAGCTCAGGGAAGATTGACAAATATTCAACCAAAAAAAATATTCTTTAATTATCCTTGTTACTCCCCTTTGTTTGGAGTTATATCAGAGTTAACCCTTGTCCTGCTGAATATTCAACTATGCCACACCAACTACTGATTATCAACCATCAGGTTACTTGATGCAAATTATTGCAACAAATTCATAAAATGAATGACAATGAAGATCCTGAGATTCTTCAGAAGCCATCTAATCTGGATCTTCATTGTTTGAAAGATAAGGCATATCTGGGGTTCGCAGGAGAAGGGTTAAAAAATTTTTGACAAACTTTTGGTGTTAGGCTGAGTTATTTAGAAAACGGCTGAAGTTTTGCAAACAGAGAAAGCCTTGATCAGATATCATACTCTGCAGCATCTCATTACAATAGCACCTGTTTGTTTGTTTGATTTGAGGTTTGACGTCCCCATCAACGCTGTAGAGGTCATTTTGGAGAAGCTGCTTCCAATTTTGTGGGACTTTTACCCGACATTGTGATGAAATGACATCTCAAGTGTCGCCCAATGAAACCAATAGGGTTTATGAGCATGGACGATCCAACACTCGCACCGCTTTGCCTCAGGCAGGCTTAGATCCTCTTAGCGGTTTACCAGTATTCGTGTGTGGGTCTGTTTCAGCTCTGCGTGGAAGCATCATGCAGTCCATCTATTTCTTTCAAGCCCCGATGGGTGGGGGCCTTTTGCAAACAGTGAAAGCCTTGATCAGATATCATACTCTGCAGCATCTCATTACAATAACACCCGTTTGACATAGCGTATTCTTGCCTGTCTTCAAAAAAACATTTATGATGAAATTTGTGACATTTTCAAATGTAGGTTGTTGGTGCTAGTTAGAACCCCCTCAATGAGGTGTTCTAATGTGTACCCACAACCTACGTCTTGAAGCAGAAATATGAAAAAATAAAGTGTACCCCACACAGACATGTTTACATGATGTGTTTGCTAATGTTTCTTGTCCAAAATGGTTTAGCCCCAGGCTTAAGAGTTTATTACACTGTGTATACAAAGTTTAACCCATTTTGTACCAAATGGAATCTTCCTCTTATCAGGGTGTCAGGTTGTTTTTTCTTCAAAAACTATTGGAAATTTGCAAACAGTGTAGGCCCTGATCAGACGTCACATTCTGCGGAGTCTGATCTGGGCCTGCACCGTTTGCCAACTATCCGTTTTGTGGTTTCTGGTACTAAATGGGTTAATACTGTTTTATTTCGGGTAATAAATGTGAGATTGTGTGTCTAGAACTGTTTATAGTTTTAATATGAGCTAGAACTACTGTATAATATTTGTGAATATGTCTGGGTTTTCAACAGTCATGCTTATTTAAATTTTAAAATAAAATTGTGTGGGATTACATCAGAACTGAATCCAGCTTTAATCTTATTTGAAATATCTTTTAAATCGTTCCACATATTAACCTTGGCAAACAGTGCAGGCCCAGATCAGATGCCTCAGAATGCGGCATCTGATCAAGGCCTGCACTATTTGCTATCAAAATTGTTGGTCAAAAATACAATAAAAACGAGAAAATAGGCCTTCCAGCCCTTTTATGACAAATGAACTTGTCCAACTTATCCGCCAGCATACAATGGGTTAATGATAGGCTTTTATATGATTGAAATAATCTTGAAAGGGCCATAAACCAAACCCCCCCAGCCACCCCCCCCCCCCCACCCCCAAGAAAAAATAATAAAAAGGCGTGGACTTCATCCTTGAGTTTCTAAAGACATTCTTGAAGCCTCTGTGGTGTATTGGTTATGCTACTCGCCTTGTAAACCAGGGGTCGCAGGATCAATCCCGGGCTTCTCCAGACTTTCGGATGAATCTTTAAACCGAGGTCCTGTCTCCATATGACCTTAGCTGCTGGTGAGACGTAAAACTCAAACACCCACTCACTCTAAAGACATTCAGTCTTGTAAATTTGTAATTCAATCAAAATGATTATCAGGGTCCAGTTGTTCAAAGCCTCGTTAGCTTAACGAACTCGTTAGTGGCCAAATTGTTAACTGTTCTAGCAAGTTTAATACCTAAAATTTTGTTATTTTTTGCTGAAAAAATATGAGCAGCTTTTGCAGCTCACATTTTTTCAGCAAAAATATTACTATTTTCACCATCTTGAATGGTCAAAGTTTTAAAGATACATGGGCTAACGATGTTGTTAGGTTTGACCAACTGGCCCCAGGATAGCAAACAGTGTTGATCCTGATGAGACTGCTGATTATGAACATCAAGATCTACACTGTTTGCATCAGTATCTATACCAGAGTTTTTACTTGAAGGTTAATCTGCTTAACCAGTTTCCTTATACATAACCTGAATATGCTAGAAGCCTCCGTGGTGTAGTGGTTACGCTACTTGCCTTGTAAACCAGGGGTCGCAGGATCGATCCTGGGCTTCTCCAGACTTTCGGATGAGTCTTTAAACCGAGGTCCTGTCTCCGTATGACCTTAGCTGTTGGTGGGACTTAAACCCAAACACACACTCTCACTTAACCTGACTTTGCTCTGTTTAAATTGAGGTTTTAGGTCCCCATCAACACTATTTAGGTCATTTTGAGGCATTGCTTTCAATTTCGTGGCACTTTTACCGCAGACATCTCAGGCCCTACTGCCTAAACAAGTCAATAGGGTCTATATGCAGGGACGGTCCACACCACTTTTGCCTGGGCAGGCATGGACCTTCTAAGCAGTTTACTAGTACTCATGTGCGGTTAGTTTCAGCTCTGCGTGGAAGCCACATGCAGCCCAATCTATTTCTCCAGGGGCCCGTCCTGACTATGCTAACCTGTTTTCTCCCATAGGCTGTTTTCTGCTGTGTCTGATCTGGGCCTGCACTGTTTGCCAATGACCCATTTTGTGGAGTTAACCCTTATCCTGCTGAATATTTGAATTAGCCACACCCATTCCTGACTATTAGCCAATCAGATTACATGATATAATGTTTTGGTTCAGATTCATAAACTGCATGACAAACAGTGTAGGTCCAGATCAGATGGCTTCTGAAGAAGCCATCTGATCAGGATCTACATTGTTTGCAAAGGTAGGGGTTGTCGTGAACAGCAGGATAAGGATTAAACACACAAAAGAGAAATGATTTACAAAAATACAGAACATGTGAAAAGATAGACAAGATAGTGACATATGTATAGATTTAATTAACCATTGCACTTGCATTCAGAGAATATTTTGGCATTGAAATATGAAGATTATGCCATAGTATGATAGGTTTTATAATCAAAGCTATTCAATATTATGGGAACACACAACATTATAGGTAACCTTTCACTTTAACCTTCTAATGTTGGGAGCAATATCTGGCTTCAGTCCAGGATAAAGACTTAACGATTCAGGCACTATGAAAAACTGTAGAGCAGATGACAATATAATTTTTTCTTTCCTAGAAAAAAGCCAAGCAGACAATGAACATGTAATGTCAAGCCTTATTTTCTCTGAAAAAAAGAATGCCGTCTGTCATGATTTGCACTTAAGGTGTTAAACAGTTTCTTGGTCACTGCATTTCATTCCAAATACATGTAGTAGCAAGGCAAGAGACAGAGCACTGTAGTTGAATAGGATGAACATCCGAATGTATCGGTTCAGTCTTTGTTGGATCCAACATTCTGTTGTGGCAGCCCCCGCCCATCAGGGCTTGAAGAAATAGATGGGCTGCATGATGCTTCCACGCAGAGCTGAAACCGACCCGCTCACGAGTACTGGTAAACCTCTTAGAGGATCTATGCCTGCCCAGGCAAAGTGGTGCGAGTCGGACTGACCATGCTTATAAACCTTATTGGTTTCATTGGAAAGCAGGGCTTGAGATGTCATTTCATCTCAATGTCGGGTAAATAAAACTCCCACAAAATTGGAAGCAACGTCTCCAAAATGACCTTTACAGTGGTGACGGGGACGTTAAACCTTAAATCAAACAAACAAAACATTCTTCATAAAATGTTTTCCACAGTCATTCTCTCCTTTCTTCAATTGAAAGAATTTGCAATGGTTAACACATGACAAGTTGTAGTTCAAGGGACACTACCGTGTTGGTATTGCTTGCCTTGTCTGGAGCAGTTGCACTTCTTAATGCTGTAAACCTGCTAAAGTTCAATACAGACACCGTGTATAATGTGAATATGTTTGGTTTTGTGTTTAACAACACAACAACTATTGTGGGTCATTTTGTGTTATCTCCCAAAGGAAGGGAGAAAAGAGACAGAAGAGGAGGTGAAAATGCCGGAAATGAATGGAAGTGCAGAAACAGAAGAAATAACAACACTCCTCCTCTACCCTTACCTGTTGCAAGGACAGCAGGCCCTGCCCAACAGAAAGCCAGTATCAGTTGAACATCCCAGTGACGCAAGATACACGTCAACTTTGTCTCACCTAACCACCCGGAAAAATTTAATAAGCAAATTAAAAAAAAAAAGAAAAAAGAATTGATGCTAATAAATACCGGCCCCGATAGCTCAGTTGGTAGAGTGTCCGCTCCGGGGAACGGGAGGTCTCGGGTTCGATCCCGGGCCGCGACATACCAAAGTCGTTAAAAATGGTACTAGCTGCTCCTCGTTTGGCACTCAGATTTACGGGGTAGAGCTAGGACTGGTCGATCCAGTGTCAGGATAATGTGACTGGGTGTGGTATCATGTAATGTGTCTGGGACATGATACTTCAGTGAGGCAGCACTATAAACGTGAGCATTGAGCTCCCTGTCGCAACCAGACACCGTCGTGATATGACTGAAAAATTGTTGAAAGCGACGTTAAACCCGAATTCACACACACACACACGCTAATAAATACCACTTCATCAGACAGATTTGTGTACATTGCATATTTATTCGAAAAACCATGATAAGATAAACAGAATCTTAAACGATTGGTCATTTCATACGAAATTTATGAAACTCGCCAAAATCTCGTTTCATAATTTTCATATGAAATGACCATTCTTGTAAGATGCTCTATATTAGGTGGAGTGAGTGAGTGAGTTTTAGTTTTACGTCCCACCAACAGCTAAGGTCATTTGGAGACGGGACCTCGGTTTAAAGACTCATCCGAAAGTCTGGAGAAGCCCGGGATCAATCCTGCGATCCCTGGTTTACAAGGCGAGTAGCGTAACCACTGCACCACGAAGGCTTCTCTATATTAGGTGGAAGATTACATCTAGTACAATATGAGTCAAACTTATTGGTAAGAAGGGACAAACATAGCGTAACATTAGCCAGATCGCACAAAAATGTGCCATACAGTCTGCCCACAGCAGTCTTATCGAACCTGAGCATCTGCAGTCTGATCGAAGTCTTTGTTTATTTAGGTGAATTGTGTGGACAGGGACATGTTTTATCCTCACACTTCTATCAATGAATATAGATAACAAAAATTTTCAAAGAGGTAAACAAGGCCTTTCAAAACACAACAACCCCTGCCTTTACAAACATTGTAGATCCAGATCAGATGGCTTCTGAAGAAGCCATCTGATCAGGATCTACACTGTTTGTTATTTAGTTTGCAAATTTGAATGGATAAATTATATCAGGTAATTTTTGGTTAATAGGGAGAAATGGAAAAGGCAAAATTAATTTATTCAGCAGGACAAAGGTTAAATTAAATTTTGTGTTTATTATCTTTTCAGGTAAACCTGTTACTGCTGCATCATGCGAGTCCAGTGATATTGAACAAGGACAAGAAATCACCTCTAGACCTTGCCTGTGAGTTTGGAAGGTACAGGGTAAGTATCAGAAGATACGACTTGGTTGGTTGTTGGGGGTGGCGAGGTGGGGGCCCAGGTGGGGGTGGCTGGGTGAAGAGTTTTATGTGAAATACCGGCAAAAATGTAGTCAGAGAATGAACAAGCACTAATGATATACAGTTGAACTTCAATGGCTCGAACACCTTTGGGACCACGAAAATCTGTTCGTGACAGGGGTAGTTCGAGCCACTGAGGGTTTCTGCCAGGAGGCATAACGGCATACTTAAGGACATCTTTCGGTGTTTTTTTATACAGAAAAATGTATGTTGTGTGTACTCATTAGAATCGCCTCGTCGAGGTGATTCTAATGAGTACACACAGCATACATTTGCAAGATAAAAAACGAAAATATCCTAAATTTTACCCTCCCTATTTCTTATGTAGAGAAATTTCTTAGGGATCCCAAGAACGGGTTCGACTCAGCCATGGTAAACGAGCCATCGGTGTTCGAGCCACCGAAGTTCTACTGTAAAAGAATTTCCCTGAATTTCCACAACAGTTTTGGTGCCTTTCAGTTTGCCATTATTTCGAGTTCATCATGGCAATTATAAAAGACCAGAAGGAGACTTCCTGGGTGCATTGTTTTGTCCCCCCACAACCCAATCTGCCCTGACTCTTAAGCATTAGGTCTCTCACTGCTGTAGTTCGAGCCTGACTAGGGTCACATGTGAGACGCCAAGTTCTGCAATGAAAGGTCAGGTGGTTTTTCTCCAGGACCTCAGGTATTCCTCCACCTGATTAACGATCAGCTCAATATAAGTGAAATAATCTTGAAAAGGCCAAAAAAAATATAAAAAAAAGTTCTAACGATTACCCACAATCTATATTTTAGAGCAGAAATAAGATAAGGTTTACCCCTGTAAACCCCAGATTTACTATATAAAAGTGGGGTTCAAGGGGGTCAAAATTATTTTTCGTGATGAATGCCCAATTGCCTTAACTCTATCTGCAGTATTAGTGGAGTTATTTGACTTTGTCTTTTTATGCCCCACCTCTCAAAAAGTGGCAGGGTATTATGTTACACCCTCCGAAATTTTGAGTGCACATCTGTCCATGCCTCATAATTTGGTGTCCCCCATAACTCTGATACCATTTGAGTTATTTTCACGAAATTTCACAGATATGTAAAGCACTATGAGATGACGTGCAGAACATATGAACCCTAACTCTGATTTTTCTGCTTTTGGAGTTATTGCCTTTTGAACATTGAACATAGCCATTTCTTTCATGTACTCATGTCCGCTCCACAACTCTGACACCTTTAGAGATATTTTCATGAAACATTATACAAATGTTCATGCAGAACATAAGAACCATAACTCTGGTTTGCCTACTTTTGGAGTTATTGTCCTTTGAACATTGAACATAGCCCATTGGACATAGCCATTTCTACCTTGTACTTGTGCGGCCCCCGCCAATAGGGGCTTGAAAAAATATATGGGCTGCATGATACTTCCACGCAGAGCTGAATCCGACCCACACACTAGTACTGGTAAACCGCTTAGAGGATCTAAGGCTGTCCAGGAACTGCGGTGCGAGGCGGACCGTCCATGCTACTAAACCCTATTGGTTTCATTGGGCGACAGGGCTTGAGATGTCATCTCATCTCAATGTTGGGTAAAAGTCCCACAAAATTGGAAGCAATGTCTCCAAAATGACCTTCACAGTGTTGACGGGGATGTTAAACCTCAAATCAAACAAACAAAAAACCTTGTACTTGTGTCCGCTCTGTAAGTTGAAATCTGTTCAAAATATTTATATGAAATTTCTCACAAATGTAAAGCACCATGTAATGAACACCCTCAAGTTTATATAGTAAAGATCACGTTTGATCCTTTTTTCATTTGATTCATCAGCTAAGCCTGATCTACTCCTAAAAACACGAAAACAGTAAAACAAATACAGTTGAATTTCGAATTAACGTTAATTTTTCAGATATTTTGACATAAATTATCTGTGGAGCTGTAAGTTATACAAGAATACAATCATTTCATTGCATTGACATGTAAAGTAACTGAATGCTCAGCCTGCGGCCTCGCCTTCAAACAACCTCCTCGGGACCTGGCAAATGTTAATGCATGAAAAACATGAATGACCCACATAACAAAAGCCCATAAATTAATAATTATTCAAATTCACCAAGATTTACAAGATAAAAATAACTTTGCATTGCAGTTGAACTATATTTATCGAGATAGACATTCATATGAGTCTTTAAACTGAGGTCCCGTCTCCGTATGACCTTAACTGTTGGTGGGACGTAAAACTCAAACACATTAACATAGATTTATGAAGCTGAATAAGTAAAATTCTGCTATTAAGACCGCCAAAAAATAAGACTAATTATGCTTTAAAAAGCGTATTTTGTCCCTTACAGTTATTTTTGCTTTGTGTTTTCTGCATACCATGTCCTCTGATCAGTGACCACCTTTTGGACTGTTCAAAAGTGGTCTTAATATAGGAATTTTACTGTATATTATAATTTATATTTTTAGGTGGTTGATTTACTCCTGAGAAGCAATTTGTGTTCTCCTTTGCTGGTTGATTCTCCCGCTGATATCACCGACAATAATAAAACTACTTGTCTACATCTGGCTGCCAAGAATGGTCATCAGGATATCATCAGGTAAGACACCATGAATAAGATGAGATATCACTATAATTAGGTTTAGATATCTAACCAACTGGATAAAACCGGCCCCGATAGCTCAGTTGGTAGAGTGTCCGCTCCGGGGAACGGGAGTTCACGGGTTCGATCCCGGGCCGCGACATACCAAAGTCTATAAGAATGGTACTAGCTGCTCCTCGCTTGTATGTGACTGGGTGTGGTATCATATAATGTGTCTGGGACATGATACTTAAGTGAGGCAGCACTATAAAAGTGAGCATTGAGCTCCCTGTCGCAACCAGATACCATCGTGGTATGACAGAAAAATTGTTGAAAGCGACGTTAAACCCGAATTCACACACACACCAACTGGATAAAATATTACAAAAATAAAGTTGAACTTCAATGGCTCAAACATCCATGGCTCGTTTACCATGGCTGTGTTGAACCCGTTTTTGAGTCCCTAAGGGATTCCTCTACATAAGATGTAGTGTGGGATATCACCATTGGCTGCATGTGATAACTTGGTGAGCTATCATTAAACCATAAATAGTCATTTTTCTATATTATCTATATACATTTTTGTTTCATTATAACACACTTGTTTATTTAACATGGTTTCTGCTTTGCACCCCAACAATAGTGTTATAAAGAGGTTGTACCTGTAAAGATTTCATTCTGTATTCAGACAAACCAGCCTGAGCAAACATTGTAGACCCAGATGAATACCACGTCTCATCAGTGTCTACACTGTTTGCCACTCATCCAGCTATTTTAGAAACAATATCAGGTTGTAAAGTGTACTGTTTTCAAATTTTAGAACAATTATGGTAAGGAGTTGAGGTGTCTAAATACTTAACCTTTACCCTGCTGAATTAATTTTTTTATCGATACTCCGTCCCACTGAATTGTTTTAATCAAATACTACCATTTTCAGCAACTTTTAACACGCAAAAACCCGTATTTTTCTTGATTTCTCCACCATTCAAAGCATATGGAAAACGAAAGTAGCCTACTGTCACTCAGCTGACTGAGTCGAAAAATCGTTTAAAACACCCTTTCAGAGCGTATTTTGGGCTCGATTAGATCAAGTTCGTCAAAAAGTAGCGATTTCCTCAAAAAAATTGCATCCTTACCCAGAAAACCCGAAGAAAATCCATCCAAAAACATCGAAACGGCAAGTTTTTTTTTTCATCGATGCCCGGATGTTATTTGATACTGAAATGCCAAACCGCACCGAAAAACGAGAGTTCCTCCTTTTCTATGAGTCGCACCAAGCACACCAGTCAATTTCGGCGCACGATTGCGCCTACAGCGTGGCGCCATTACATTTTCACGGGCGCACGAATGCGCCTACAGCATGCTAAAGGTTAAAATAAATATGGTATTTATATTGTCTAATCTTCCTCCATATATATGGCAGGAGTCCATTGCAAAATTTAGGGGTGTCAAGTTGTTTTTTCTTCACAATCTATTTGGAAACTGGCTGAATGTGTTGCAAACAGTGTAGGCCCTGATCAGACGCCGCATTCCGTGGCGTCTGATCTGGGCCTGCACTGTTTGCCAAATACCCGTTTAGTGGTTTCTGGTACAAAATGGGTTAAAGCTGTAAGCTAGGGGAGATAATTCATTGGTTTCATTTATACTGACTTGGAAAGATTTACTGTTAATGCATTATGTGATTTTATTCAGTCACATCAGTGTCTTAACACCCTTATGCTGCTGAATAATTTAAGCCCCACCCATTTCTGACTGTCAACCAATCAAAATACTTGATGTAATGTCATTTTTCGGTTCACAAATTGCCTGACAAAAACTGTGTAGATTCTGATCAGATGGCTCCTTCAGAAACCATCTGATTTGGATCTACACTGTTTGCAAAGGTAGGGTTGTCGTGACCAGCAGGATAAGGGTTCAACACACAATGACCACTTGAACAGTCCCAAAGGCGGCCTTAATATAGGAATTTCACTATATGAACTTCCACTGTTTGCACAGGCAGTAAAGGTTGTTTTTTTTTTTTTGCACATTGTAATTCTTCATGTATGATGATGAAAATATTATGAGAAATCCAAAATCAAAGATTTCTATCTTCTTCAATTATAATAATGATATTGCCAGACTGAGAAAGTTTATGAGCTGCAAAAGTGAATGTACAGTGCATGAATCATTGCAGTTCTGTCAGAAAATGTCAGCCATCTCTTAAAGTGCCCAGGAAAATTGTCCAGCAGGTGGCAGCCCCAATTTTGTTCGTGTTTTTTATCTTTTTTTGTGTAAAAAAACCCCAGACTTTACATATGAGCCCCGCCAAGCGAATTTGTGTCTTCGAGCATTCCGTCATGACAAATTTTAACTGCGCATGCCCAGCCATTCAGAGGGGCCAGGGATATGGCTTTCTGTCTGAAGGTTCCTCTTGATTCACTGCTTGTATGAGCGAGCAGCGAAGGTTCTGGCGAGACTGCGCGGCTCGCCTGAACCTTCGCTGCTCGCATAGGCGATAAGTACCAAAATCGCTTGACGGGGCCCATATCAGCTAAATTGTCTCCCAGCAGACGACAGATGAAATGTCAAGCCTGAATTTCTCTGAAAAATTAAATTAAAATATTTTAAAATGATGTCTGCCACAGTCATGCTGGACAGTTTAAGGGCTAATGGGCATGTCTATGTCAGATAAAATTTAAATTTTCTGTTTAAAATTTAAATTTTAAGTTTATTGGGACACGCTTGTTGAAATGCAAAATTTATGTGATATCTTGTGAGATAAAATGCCTGCATCTTGTTTAATGATACATGGTATTATTAAGAATTTCTGATATATTTGGGCTGCTAAAATATCCGCTAAAATATACGTTTTGCCCATGAGTTTTCACTTTTGCAGCTCATAAACTTTTTTTGTGGGTTTTTCAAAATTTTCTCTTCTAAATAAATTCACCCTTGACTGATTGGTAAAACCACAGTTAAAAGTATTTAACTTTTAATATTATTCTTTCTTCACCACAAGAATGCCACATAGTGATAATGTTGTTATAATTTCTGACCTTTTATAGCTAAATGAAATTGTTTACATTTAACACTTTTCCAAACCCCTGCCTTTGCAAACAGTGTAGATCCAGATCAGTGCAAACAGTGTAGATCCAGATCAGATGGCTTCTGAATCTGATCAGGATCTGCACTGTTTGTCTTTGAAGTTTTCAAATCTGAATGAATACATCAAACCAAGTAATTTGGTTGGCTAATAGACAGAAATGGGTGTGGATAAACTAATTTATTCAGCAGGATAAGGGTGTTAGACATATTTATTTAACTTTGACTGCATAGAAAGCTAAAAATGTATAAAAACATTCTCAAAGGTACTGTGGTCAGAAGTGGTGGAGGAAATCAAGGTACCCGGTGCATATCTCTACATGCTACATGCTAGTCTGCTACATGCTGACACCGGGTTTCGTCCCCCAGGCCGCAGCAGTGACAAGGCATGTACCCCTGAGCTATCCAGACCATGTTTAATATTTAGCTTCTACGATTTTCAAGTTAGAAAATTCTTAGGCCAGTACAAATGATATTATCTCAACGAAAGGCTGGTGATGCCTGCTATGAATTTACAACCAGTCTTTGGATGTGGATTATACCACTGCAGAGTTACAAAAATGATGAGGGTCACTGATGAGACCTGGTTGGCTGAAACTAGCTAGTCTGACCAAGAAACAACTTGAACACTAGGGCTGGCTAATCGAAGCTGAAAAGATAATCGATTATCAGTCCTGTCATTGCGATCGATAATCGATTAGTAATCGCTAAGATTTTTGTCATTATTTTACCTGTCTGGCTTTCTGTCTGAGCATGACTCTTACCATATGTTGCACTTAACCATATGTATATTTGAACAGACAGGCCTGAGCAAACAGTGTAGACCCAGATGAGACGCCGCATAATGCGGCGTCTCATCAGGGTCTGCACTGTTTGCCACTCATCCAGCTATTTTAGGCATAACTTTGGGTAGTAAATTGTACCTATCAAGTAATTGATTAAAAGCAAATCAGAAATGATAATCATTTTTGTGGAATTTATGGATCGATTAATCGATTATATGATTAATTGTGGCAGCCTTATTGAACACTCTACAGTTTTTAGTTATGTTTTGTAATCCTTGCTTCCAAAGGATTACCAGTTTTATAGTTTTTCCTTGCCCTAACCCTAACCCTAACCACATAAGGAAATCCATAGTTTAAGATTGGGATAGAAATTCTGTTCTTGCACACCAGACAAGGAAATCCATGATTTTACCCTGGGATAGAAATTTATGTTCTGACCCTGGTGTTCCGACCCCAAATCGAATATAATCGCTTGTTTGATAAATGCACTGGTTGATTACAACCTCATGCGCGTCGTCATCATGCGTGACGTCACTAAACATTCCTGTTGTGTCATCACAAAATGGTGGACGTCGGCAACCGAAGTGACAGCAGCATTAAAAATTCGCAATAGAAATGGAAGGTATGCAAGAAAAAGAATCCAATATAGGTGTGAGGGGTGGATAGAAAAGTCTGTCCCTCGGGATCACTGTCCGGCATCACTCGGCAAGCCTCGTGATGCCGGACAGTGTCCCTTGGGACGGATTTTTCAATCCACCACTCACACCCATATAAGATTCTTATATTCTAACCCTGGTGTTCTTACCTAAAATCAAAAATTCTCGCATGTTTGATAAATGTACTGGTTGAATACGACCCCATGTGTGCAGTCTTTAAGGTTGACATCTTAGCAGAGGGCTTAAGATGTCATTTTGTTAAACCTCAATCAAACAAAACTATCTAAAACAGTCATTAGTTGTATATTTGCTGAAAACTATAAGAGTTGCTTTTGCAATGCAAAAACAAGTTCCATTGTTCAGCAAAAATATTAGCATCACAGCACACGTTAAAACAAAATCTTCAAATAATTTTTTATGAAAAACTGGTCCCTGGCTTTCTCTCCAAATTTTCATCCATGCCCATGGAAACCAGAAGCTGTAAGCTACTGTGGTTATCATCACATTATCTTTGAACTTGTCTGTTCAATTTCATCCCAACTTTTTTCAGGTGTAAAAACTAACTTACCACTGACACAGCCTTTTGTTGTGGCAGCCCGACATTTAGGCTGCTTCAAGACTAATATTTGTTTCCTATACGTAGAATTGGACAAGACATACACCACAACCTCTTTTTAACACTATTGATGGGATCCAATCAGAAACCGTGTTAGTTAAACAATCGTGTTTTATCCAAACAAAATACAGTCCAACTTCAATGGCTCGAACACCATTGGGACCTCGAAAATCTGTTCGAGACAGGGGTAGTTTGAGTCATTGAGGAAGATTGCTAGGAGGTATGCAATATACTTTTGGATATCTTTTCGTTGTTTTATAATGAAAATATATGTTGTGTGTACTCATTAGAATCGCCTCTTCGAGGGTACACACAGCATACATTTGCAAGATAAAAGACGAAAATCTTCTAAATTATCCCCGCTATTGCTTATGAAGAGGATTTCCCTAGGGACTCAAGAACGGGTTCGACTCAGCCATGGTAAACTAGTCATCGGTGTTCGAGCCATCGAAGTTCTACTGTATATAGATTATATAGAAAAATGACCATTTATCTATACATTTTTGGGATCCAGCTTGAAACCGTGTTATATCCAAAACTGTGTTATAATGAACTGTGTTATAAAGAGGGTGTAGTGTATTATGCTCTTACACCTGTGTGTAGCCTGACTTTAACTTTATTTAACCCATTGTATGCTCACCTGCACTGTTTGCCAAGGTACCCCTTTAGGGATTTCCAGCAATGCTGGAAATCCCTAAAGGGGTACCTTGGCAAACAGTACAGGCCCTGATCAGACGCTTCTGAACACGGCATCTGATCAGGGCCTGTACTATTTGTAACAGAATCTTCTGTCAAAAATGGAATAAAAACGAAAAGATAGGCCTGACATACCTTATAATGAGAAATGGTCCATCATATAGCAATGGAAGAGTTCACTAACATACAATGGGTTAGTAAAGTTATGTTCTGTTCTGTTCTATGAGAAAGTTTTTTTTTTTTTAACCACTTATACCCTGTTTAGACACGCTTTTTATGCGCATTAGCTCCGAAGTAGATGCGCATTATCTGTTTACATAAACCTCATTATTTCGATTTAAATTTTTGTATCTCTGCAACTTAATCCACTTCAAGACCGAGTAGCAGATTCACATTACTTTTTCCTTCGTAGTAACTATGTATGCATTTTGACTTCTTAGTTCATTTTTTAGCTCGGCTGTTTTCGAAGAAAACAACGAGGTATTCTCATAGCTCTGGCGTCGTCTGCGTCGTCCTCGTGGTGCAAAATCTTGGACATTTTGTAATATCTCTGTCATTACTGAACATATTTACTTGAAACTCGGACTAGTTGTTCATTATGAAAAGGGGAACTCATAGCAATAGGTGAGGTAACCCTCAAAATATTTTTGGCACAGTTATGCCCCTTTTTCGACTTAAATTTTTTGTTTTATAAAAGAAACTGCAGCCGCATGTGGTGCTCTTGTTTTTAATTCATTTAGGCTGAACCTTTAGCAAAAAAGTGAAAGCCTTCATCAGGTGTTGCACACTATGGATCTGCTCTGGGCCCCTGTACTACTGCACTGTTTGGTTATACCCCCATTCCACTAGACGGCGATGCCGCTGCGCTCATGGCGATCATGGCGCTTCTTCAAATCGCCGTAGAAGCGCCGACATATGACATTTTTTGGAACTTCTGCGTTTCTACTACGATTCCAGTACGCTTCTACTGCGATGTCGCTGCGATGGTCACGCTCATGCTGCGATACTGTTGCGCTTCCGTGGCGCTTTGGGTCTCTTCATGGCGTTTCTACTACGCTTTCGCTACGACGAAGGAGATCAGGCTACGCTTAGTCTACGCTATCGGCGATGTAGTTGCGATGTTACTACGACCAAGGCGCGGTAGCTGCGCTGCTGTTGCGCTTTTAGACGATTTCTGTATAAAGTTGATAATAAAAACGGAAAAGCAGACAACCATTCTACCATTTCTTCTTCTTGTTCTGGCGTCAAAACAGTTAATAACTTCTTTTTCTTTGTCGCCAGCCCACTCCCTTCGTCCACCTCCAAGCTGTCCTATTCTTCATTGGGCTGAACTTCGCCCTCTGCCTGGAGTTCTGGAGGGGGAGGGTCAGACTCAGCTTGACAAACAGAATCATCAGTTTGGGATGGCCCCGGCTGAGGTTCAGACTGAGTTTGTTTTGTAGGCTTCACTTTGACCAATTTGGCCATCCGTTTACGGGGATTTGTCATCTTGCATTACCTGCGAACAGATCGGAACGTTAGCAAAGAATGAAATTTGCAATGAAAGCGTGCTACTTTTATACTGATCGCCAACGTCGTGGAGCGAAACGTCATGAGCGCAGTTCAGTCGCCAAGAGCGTGGCATGAACGTGGAGGGAACGCAACCATGTCGCCAAGACCGTAGTGGAAGCGTAGCGGAAGCGTAGTAGTTAGGTTTTCGCAAACTGTTTAGTCGCCGCGGAATCGCCAGGATCGTAGCCTGGGCGCATATAGCGTAGCGTGATCGCAGTGAACGTAGCAGAAGCGTAGCTAGATCGTGGACAAATTTCTTCGCGCTGTCGATACGATGTGACTACGCGCTTACTACGATCCTGGCGATTCTGCTACGATACGGCTGCGCTCATGAATTTGTCGCTACGCTTTTACTACGCTTCTGTTGCGCTTCGTCTGCTCGGCGCTTCCGCTACGTAAATTTTGAGCAGGGTCAAAACAAGCGCCGTGAGGTGGCGATCATGAAGCTTCCGATGCGCTTCTACTACGCTCATCACGCTTCTGTTGCGCTGTTGGCGATTCTGCTACGATCCATGGCGATTTGACCAAAAATTTGAAGCGTAGCGGAATCGCCGCCTAGTGGAATGGGGGTATTAACCAGTGCTCCATTTTGAGGTTTTCCATATTAAATGGGCTCATATATTATTTATGACTGGTGCCAAAAGTTCAAGTTATTCCACCTTCAAACTTTTGACAATTTGAGAATTCCTGAAACTATTGAATTTTAGAAGGAATTGAATTGTCAGACATTCTTGACATTTAGCAGTAAAGGTTGCTGATTGTTTGAAATTAACTGTGGATTTTCTTACCTTCTTATCTGTCTGGATCAGCCTTGTTTAAAGCATTAAAAATAGTTCTCTATTATGTAGGTTCTTCAACTTTATGCAGGTTAACCCAATGTATACTAGTGGACTCTTCCATTGCTCTATGTTGGACATGTCCATTTGTCATATAAGGGGTGTCAGGCCTATTTTTTCGTTTTTATTCTATTTTTGATGGAAAATTCTGTTAGCAAATAGTGCAGGCCCTGATCAGACGCCGCGTTAATGTGCTCTTGACATTGTATATTGAAGTTACTAGAATGTATGTTTTTTGCCTCATACATGTTCGTTAATACACTATTAGTATGTGATTATAACATTTTATGTTTAATACCAAATTTAGCCCCCGCCCAGGGCTTGAAGAAATAGATGGGCTGCATGATGTTTCCACGCAAAGCTGAAACCGACATGAGTACTGGTAAACTGCTTAGAAGATTTAAGCCTGTCCAGGCAAAGGGGTGCGAGTCGGCCTGTCCAGGCTTATAAACCCTATTGGTTTCATTGGACGACAGGGCTTGAGTTGTCATTTCATCTCAGTGTCGGGTAAAAGTCCCACAAAATTGGAAGCAGCATCTCCAAAATGACCTATACAGTGTTGACGGGACGTTAAACCTCAAATCAAAATAACAAAATACCCAACTGGAAAGAAATATTCGTTTCTGTGCATTATCATAATCCTCTATTGCCAGCTAACTGTCACCTCTTACTGCAGTTGTATACAGGTGAACCATTCTAAAGGGGCATAACTCAGAACATGCCTGAGAGGCCTGGTGGTCAAGAGTGCTGACATTTAAGCATTAGGTTGCTTATCACTGTAGGTACGAGCCTCACTCGGGTCACATGTGACACCAAGTCCAGCAAAAGAAGAGGGTCAAGCGGTTTTTTCTCTGGGTAAACTGGTTTTTGCTCACCTTTGATTAAGGATAAGCTTGGTATCAGTGAAATAATCCTGAAACCGATGAAAAACAAAAAGAAGCCATAACACTCAAGTCAAGAACAAAATCTTCCATTCTTTTGATTTTGAAAGGGGTATTTGGATGTGAATTTTTAGTGACACATTGAAAATTGAGTGGTAGGTGAAAATGTGCTGGTGTTAGTTAACCCTTGACCTGCTGAATATTTATATATGCCACACCCACTACTGATTATCCATGAATCAGATTACTTGATGCAAATTATTGCAACAAATTCATGCAACCAATCAGATTACTTGATGCAAATTATTGCAACAAATTCATGAGCTGAATGGCAAACAATGAAGATCCTGATCAGATGGCTTCTTCAGAAGCCATCTGATCTGGATCTTAATTGTTTGAAAGACAAGACATATCCGAGCTCATTAGAACAACTACCCATAAGTCATAGCGGTAGGTAGAGAACACAGAAAAACTGGTATTAAACCATGTCAAGGTGAAGATACTTTTGGATCACTGTTGGCCATTAATAGGTTATCTGTCATGCACATCATTGCTAGAATAATAATAGCTCCTGGAAGGTCGGCCAAGAGCCAATGTACCATGTTCTGAGGACAAGAAGGTAAAGTTCTTGGCTTCCTGAGCAATACTGTATTCGCCCTAATTACCACACATGCTCCTATAAGCGCACACCAAAGCTATTTTTGAAAATGAAATGCATAAGCCCACACTTTACACTTACCTCCCTTTGAAGTGGTCACAGCAAATCTATAAAAACTCACCGTTATTTCTTCAACAGTGAAGGCAATGCTTAAATAGTCTTTTCTGTATGTATCATTTCGAAAGCTATTGTTTTCGCATCAAGTGTGCGCTAATTAGGTAGATTTTTCACCACGACTTTTTGACACGATTTTGAAAAAACTAAGGGCAAAGTGCGGTAATTAGGGTGAATACGGTATGTGATAACAGGATTCATGTCAAGATCGAAGTTAATTTGTTTTGCTTGGCCTAACCAGTGGTAATCAAGCATTCAGCAAAAAATAACATTTATATGAATGTGGTCATAAAGAAACTTAGGCTGCTTCCACAAAAAAAATGGAAGAGAATCGGATTAGTCTGAGTCAGTATTTGCCAAGTACATGCAGATCCTGTGACATTGTGTAAAAATGGTCTACAAGGATTGATGGTGAACATATGAGATCGGACTTCACATTTGATCAGACCGCACTGATGTCCAAGTCTTATCAGGGACACTGATGTTTAGGAAGGTGAAAACAGGTTTTGGCAACAAGTAGCTTTAAGCTCCTCTGTTAAAGAAGTTTATATAGAATAAAGATTGAGTGCTCACTGCTGGCACCTGTTAGATTCTGACTCTGGTCAGTAATTACAAGAGGATATATTGCTGTTATTATATACCATAGCTCTTGATTAGGCAGAGGAACAAGGATATATTCAGGTTTAATTTATCTTATTTCTTATCAAAAATCTATGTTGTGAGTACTTGTTAGAATCGCCTCAAAGAGGCGATTCTAACAAGTACTCACAACATAGGATTCTGAAGAGGATTCGGGAAAAATTATCTTTAAAGTATCCTTTTTACTGACCGTTATCTGGAGTTATATCTAATACTGAGAAATATCAATAATATATTGGTGTGAAATGGACAATACTAGGATGAAGTAACATTTTTGGAAACTTGTCAACAGTAGCTAAAGATGATAGTCTAGAAGCCGAAGATGTTACTGGAGGAAATTAGTGATTAAATCTCTCCTCATATTGATTGAGACAATTTTTTGTGACCTGGAACAAATGCACTGTTAATTTCATGGATGTTTATCTTTTGTATGGAGTTGCATAGACTGTATTTGGAAATAACTTTCTTGGGGCTGATGGGAGTTCTGGAAAGATGAGTTACTCAAAAGTGTATCAAAATGAATCCGGGTGACATGCCATAAAATCTAGCTCAAAACCAGTATTGGAATTAATAATTGTAGTACACTTGTTTGCAGCCCAGCCATATTTGAGCCAGCGCACGACAAAACCTACAATAAGACATGTGCGCCAAACCCATCTGTGCAGTCTGATCAGAGTCTTTGTTGTGCTCTCTAAGGATAGCTAAGGGCCCAATGCTCCTTCATGCAGCAAGAGAAGTCGCTGGTTAGCCTATATGGATGCGCAGGCTGATCTGATTCTTCACTTGGCGCACATGTAAGTTGTAGGAAATGTTGTGCCCCGGCTCATATATTATGATAGACTCTAAAATAATTTCTGGGCATCTTAACCAGTTCGGTTGCTGTATCAGATTCATTTGAAAAAATTACGGCCCCCACCCATAGGGGCTTGAAGAAATATATGGGCTACATGATGCTTCCACGCAGAGCATAATCTGGCCCGCACACTAGTACTGGTAAACCGCTTAGAGGATCTAAGCCTGTCCAGGAACCGCGGTGCGAGGCGGACCGTCCATGCTAATAAACCCTATTGGTTTCATTGGGCGACAGAGCTTGAGATGTCATTTCATCTCAATGTCGGGTAAAAGTCCCACAAAATTGGAAGCAACGTCTCCAAAATGACCTTTACAGTGTTGACGGGGACGTTAAACCTCAAATCAAACAAACAAACAAACATTTGAAAAAATTAAGAGTTAAATGAGTTATGGTAAATTGATACACTCAAAATACCTTCTGCCATACCGTAAAAACCCTAAAATTTGGACACCTTAAGAACTTGCTGTAATGCTGCTAAAATTCTAACAAATTTGTTTCAGGATCTAAAAGTGCCAAAAGAATTGCAAACAGTGTAGACCCTGATCAGACTGCTCCTTCAGGAGCAGTCTGATCTGGGTCTGCACGCTTTGCTTCGGCCTGCCTGTCAGTATTATTAAAGGGAGGATACTGTAAAATTTGTGACGTCCTGTATTCAGTAACTTCCTGTTTTCAGTCCTTTATTCTGAGCCCCTCCATTGAAGGGATCTACTCATCAAAGGAGAAAGTGTTTCCTACTAGAGTACAACCCTGGTGATGTGGAGAAAAAAATGTATATCTGAAAGTGTTAGCTTTTGCTCAGGCAGTAGGATGTTTGACTGGTGATCAGGAGGTTACGGGTTCAATACCTGCTGGGTGGCAACATTCTTTCATTGAGATTGATCATGAAATCGTTTCTACTGTCAGTCTCTTTCTTTAGATGATTCAAGAGGGGCTGTTGTCAGTTTCTGGCACAAGAATGTTCACTGTAGTGGTTAACTGCTTTTGTATAAGCCTGTCCAGGAAAAGTGTGGTTAGGTAAACTGACTGGCTCAATATGACCTTAATAGTGTTGAATGGGCTGTCCAATTCTACACATACAATCAAAACCTCCCCTCAGTGTGTATCCATTCCCCTTTAAAGCCAATGTTTATTGTCAATGCAGGTTCCAAGATCTTGATTGGCCGTTTGACAAAATGATAAATTGTTGACTCAAAATCTGCAACAAGAGGAACATGACTATTTCACTGCAGAGTAATTTTGTTTCATAATCTAAGTGATTTGAATCTAGACTGCAAAGTACAGTATCAATGTGAAAACATCCAAAATGTGACCATATTAAAAGTGTCATCATCATTCTTGTTTGTAAAACATGGATCCCTCCCGCAGTCACAAGAGGCGGAGCTTACCTAGTCTTCCTAATCTCTCATTGGTCAGCTTCAAAGAGAGACTGACTCTGTCACCAAGGAACAGAAAGAAAAGGTAGACAAAAATCTCACATCCTTGATGTAACTAGATTGTTAAACTTACATGAAAATTAATGCTTTAGATTAAGTTCTGTATATATATAGCTTGCATGTCGAAACACCATTTTGTAATTCATTTCATGCATTGGCCAGTTGTGGCTTCTTTTGCTTTCCTTCACCAGCAGCTATGTTATATAATGGAGATGGGATGTCTGTTTAACCCTTCTCTTGCTGAATATTCATTTTAGGCACGCCCATTTCTGACTTTGAGCCAATCAGATTACTTGATGTAATTTATTCCTACAAATTCATAAACTGAATGTCAAACAGTGTAGATCCTGATCAGATGGCTTCTTCAGAAGCCATCTGATCTGGATCTACACTGTTTCCAAAGATATGGGTTGTCGTGAACAGCAAGATAAGGGTTAACCCTTGTCGTGCTGAATATTCAAATATGCCACACCCACTACTAATTATCAACCAATCAGATTTCTTGATGCAAATTATTGCAACAAATTCATAAATTGAATGGTAAACAATGAAGATCCTGATCGCCATCTGATCTGGATCTACATTGTTTTAAAGATGAGGCACATCCGAGCTCAGCAGGACAAGGGTTAAGACTGGAGAAACCAAGCACTGAACTCAGGAGTCCCAGATTTACAAGATGGCTAGTTTACCCACTGTACCAGGGAGTCTCATTATCTCATAGCTCAAATGAGCCGTCTTATTAGACGAAAGGTAGTTACTGAATAGGTGAAAGATTTAGGCGATCAGGGTTCACTTATTCAAAGCTTTGTTAGCTTAATGAGCTCGTTAGTGGTTTTACACTGTTCTAGCAAGTGCAATGTCTAATTTGGTATTTTTGCTGCAAAAATGTGAGTAACCTTTGCATTTGCAAAATCTACTCACATTTTTTCAGCAAAAATACATGTATTAGCATTTTTGCCTCGTTAACTGATAAAAGTTTCAACGATTTGTTAACTAACAACATTGTTTGTTTTGAACGACTGGTCCCTGCTGGTAGTTTTAATTAGGGTTTCGTTGCATTATGTTTGATTCTTTCCCGTTTGTGTCTTTGTATGGAGGAGAAATTGTATAGATTCCTGATCATTGCCTTCACTTCTGATTTGCTAGAGCCTTTTATCTGTAATATATGTAGAAGAGAGCTTAACCCTTGTCCTGCTGAACCTGGATATGTCTTATCTTTGAAACAATGAAGATCCAGATCAGATGGCGTCTGAAGAAGCCATCTGATCAGGATCTACATTGTTTGTCATTCGGATTGTGAATTTGTTGCAATAATTCGAATCAAGTTATCTGATTGGTTGATAATCGGTAGTGGGTGTGGCATATTTAAATATTCAGCAGGTCAAGGGTTAAGGTAGTTTCATGTAATAAGATATGCTTTGAGCCCTATCTGAGGAACATAAGGGAATGCTTAAATCCATTTTTCTGTGTTAGCTCAGACCTGTAGGTATCTTAGGCTCTTGTCAGGTTACTTTTAGGAAAGCATAAAGGAAAGAAAAAGGCTTCCTGGATATATTTTATGTTTATTGATGATGATAACAGTTTTGATATGCAAATCCACCTGTTGCAGAATTCAACTCAGTCAGCGCAGGAGAAAATGGCACTCAGAATTAGGAAACCAAGGCTACTTCAAAGTCAGATGGCAAACTTCTCAATAGGACTCTTTACATTTGAGCTTTGAACTTTCAAATTCCTATTATTCAAATTACTGGAAAGGTCAGAGTGCTTACTGATGTCTCAGTTAAAACAAAAAAGTTCAGTTTCACTTCAGATAATTCAAAGTCTTAATAAAATTCAAACAAAATCTTCAAATTTGAATTGAGGTTCAGTGTCTGAAGGTTTGACAGGCCTATGTTGCAAGTGTGAATAGGGGAGGTTCTGGCGAGCCTGCGCCCCCTATTCACCAGTGTGATAAGCACTCTTCTCATGACCACATGATCTGACTCATTTGGATATTAAACAGTAATAAAGGGAAGGATTTGAAAGACATCTGTCTTATTTAGATGATGATGTTCAAAAACTGATGGTTTTAGTATTCTGGAATCAAAATGATTTATAAGCAGATTCTGATTAATGCTGATCTCTGAGATGGTTTCATAGGTAGAAAAAAAATGGTATTAAAAATTGTTATCTTTTTACCATAATTATCTTAAATGTTCAGAACTCTGCATTCGGATGCGTATTGAGGACGATCTCGTGTAGCTCCTAGTGTCATGTTCACCTACCCTTCTGTGTGAAACTTTTGGCTAGTCTTAACTAATTTTGTTATTCAGACATCGCATGGTCACTTTAAAAAGTCATTTTTGCAAAAAGTGTGGACCAAGATCAGAGTTCACCCCAAGGAGCAGTCTGATCTGGGTCCACACTGTTTGCTTGTATGCAAAAATATGTTTGAAATGTTTGCAAGAAGATTCAGCAAAGGACATTACAGAGGCTCTTATGGCTTAAACATACAGTCATGCCCGTATTAAGCACACAACCATGGGGTACGTACTGAAAGCAGGCTTGCTTTAGACGGGTGCTTTCTGAATACAGGTGTCTTTTAATGCATTGCTTTTTCCAGAAACTGAAAGCAGGCTTGCTTGCTTTATAGAGGTGGCCACTATAGTGGGCTTTATATGATTTGTTTATCAGCTGTTATTATACCCCCGCAAACGAAGTTTGAAGGGGGTATATAGGAGTCAGCTTGTCGTCTGTCGTCGTCGTCGGTCCGTTACAAAAAACTTTAACATTGCTCATAACTTCCTTATTCTTTGACCGATTTCTTTAATATTCACACACCACACACCTTGCCACTAGTACTTAAGATTGATATACACAAACCTGACCTTGACCTTTATGTTGACCTTCCTCAAGGTCAAATACTTGTAAAAATTTGTTGTCGTCGTCGGTCCGTTACAAAAAACTTTAACATTGCTCATAACTTCCTTATCTTTGACCGATTTCTTTAATATTCACACACCACACACCTTGCCACTAGTACTTAAGATTGATATACACAAACCTGACCTTGACCTTTATGTTGACCTTCCTCAAGGTCAAATACTTGTAAAAATTTGTTGTCGTCGTCGGTCCGTTACAAAAAACTTTAACATTGCTCATAACTTCCTTATTCTTTGACCGATTTCTTTAATATTCACACACCACACACCTTGCCACTAGTACTTAAGATTGATATACACAAACCTGACCTTGACCTTTACGTTGACCTTCCTCAAGGTCAAATACTTGTAAAAATTTGTCGGTAGCGGGGGTATAATTGGCGCCCGTTAGGCGGCAGCTCTAGTTGTGACTGCCCTATCTATATTTTCAGGTTGTTGTTACAAGCTGGTGTCAGTGTGAACAGGACTACTTTACAGGGGACGTGTCTTCATGAAGCGGCCTTGTTCGGGAAAACAGACGTTGTTAAGCTGCTTTTGGATGTAAGTGAACCTTTCTTAAGTAAAATTTCTATATTCAGAGCAGCTTTCTTCCATTTCAGCTTAACCCTTGTCCTGCTGAATATTTAAATATGTCACACCCACTACTGATTATCAGCCAATCAGATTACTTGATGCAAATAATTGCAACAAATTCATAAACTGGATGGCAAACAATGAAGATCCTGATCAGATGGCTTCTTCAGAAGCCATCTGATCTGGATCTACATTGTTTCAAAGATAAGGCATATCCGGGCTCAGCAGGACAAGGGTTAACCCCAGTAGTGGACACAAACAGTGCACATTATACACTCCAGATTTGCAGGATGAAAGCTTACACAGTTATGTAATTATAGTAGGGTTTTTTAACATGCACAGGGGTGACTCTGATAATGGATAAAAACAATATCAAATCATGTGATAGACTAGGAGTGTTCACATTTAATAGATAGAGTAGAGGACACGAGGAGTGAGTGAGTGAGTGAGTGAGTGAGTGAGTGAGTGATTGTTTGAGTTTTAAATCTCACCAACAGCTAAGGTCATACAGAGATGGGACCTCGGTTTAAAGTCTCATCCGAAAGTCTGGAGAAGCCCGGGATCGATCCTGCGACCCTGGTTTACAAGGAGAGTAGCATAACCACTGCACCATGGAGGCTTCTAAGGGTGGAGGGGGGTGGGGGGGGGGGGGGGGGCACTAGGACCAGACAGATAAAAGACAAGATACAGGTAAGGTTACACACATCAGCCATGAACTGGGACAATGGAACCTACAATCTGTTTTGGATCTACGATCCCATTTTTGCCAGAATCCAGCAGAAATTCCGAAAAAGGATCAAAAATGTCAGTCACAGAAAGAAGACCACCGTCAATGGCTGAATCTGTCAAGGCAAAGAAACACTTGTGGTTATGGACTTAAAATATAGATTGTGTGTTGGGGTTCAATGACACATCAACCCTTGTTGGTCATTTTGTATCATCTCCCAGAGAAAGGGAGAATACAGGCAGGACAGATGAAAGAGAAGGACAGGAGAGAAGGAGGAAAATGAATGGAAGTGTAGAAACTAAAGAAATAACAACATTCACCCTCTATCCTTACCTGCCGCAAGGACAGCAGGCCTTGTCAAACTGTAAACCAATATACATGATGCCTTCATCACCCAACCCAATAGAGGTGAAGGTAATGATCAGGAATGGATACATTTACCTTCCACACATTTTGTTTGTTTGCATTGGAGTTTAATGGCCCAGACAACACTATCTTAGGTCATTTTTGAGCCGGTCAGTTTACCTATCCACACTTCTACTGGGCATGCTTATACATAAGTGGTTAACCAGTACTGTTTACATTCTTTGGCCAGAAACTGACAACTGCCCTTCTTGATAAACACTAAAGGAACGAAACCTGAAAGTATATAGATAAAACAGAATATTTAAAAAGTTTCAACTTGCAGAAGTTCTGCTGGCTGTGTTGAGGCATTAGGTTAAACTAATACATCACTGGCCTTATCTGACCTTGATTGAGTGCTCTCCCTTTGAAATAAGACATGTTTCAGTTGTTGGTCTGATTGATGTAGTGTCTGACATTTGCCATGTATCATTGTGAGGAATTTTACAGGTGAACTGTTCTCTAATCACTGCTAGCAGAGCTGAAACCCCCCCCCCCCCCCCCCCCCAAAAGAAAAAACCTGGAGTGTCTATTGAACTGAATTATCCCTTCACTTTCATTCTCTTCTCTGCTGTTTCTCCCTTTCTAAGGGAGACATAGCAAAATACCCCTCAAGACTTGATTTGTCATTAACCCATTGTATGTGGGGAAACCCCTAAAGGGATACCTCAACAAACAGTGTAGGCCCAGATCAGACGCCGCAGAACGCGGCGTCTGATCAGGACCTACTCTGTTTGCTAACAGAATTTTCTGTCAAAAATAGAATAAAAACTAAAAAATAGGTCTGACAGCCCTTATATGACAAATGGACTTGTCCAACATATAGCAACGGAAGAGTCCACTAGTATACAATGGGTTAAGCCTTGACCTGCTGAACCATGATAGGCTCTACCATTACAAACAGTGTAGATCCAGATCAGATGGTTGCTTCTGAAGAAACCATATGATCAGGATCAATGCTGTTTGTTATTCAGCTTGCAAATCTGAATGAATACCTTATATCATGTAATTTGATTGGTTGCTACAAAACTGATCAAATAAGCAAGACATGGGTAAAACTACCACCCATATTATTACCAAAACACACCACCATCACCACCACCACCACCACACCACCATCACCACTGCCACCACCACACCACCTCAAAATTTTATTCTTTAAACCGGTGCATTACAAAACCTCCAATAAGACCAATGCAACCGGCAGAGACTCAAATCAACCTGAGCACCAATCCACTATGACAAGACCTTTTGCTTATGTCTCAGTGCATAGCTATTAACCTATAGTAGGTACATGCAATCAGCAAAGACTCTGATCAGATTGCGCAAATGTGCAGGCTGATCTGAATCTTCGCTGGTTGCTCAAACCTTCTTGTAGTTTTTATCATGTGCTGGCTCCTTTGAGATAATTTCTCAGGGTGAAGGACACAATACTTTTCAATGTTTTTTTTTTCACAAAATTCTAGATTAGAACAACCTGTAAACCATAGGTGATCAACTCGTGAGTTATATTTTCGGTAGCCCACCTCTATGATTTATCACCTCTGTTATCAGTAATGGTCAGATTTCTATCAGCATAGATATTAGCAGTTCTGTTAATGTTACAGGGGGTCTTCAACAGTTGATGGATTTCTCAATGGTTGTACTCATTTAACATGTTCTGCCATCAAAAGATGTATGGCTTTCTTCTTTGTATCATTATTATTAATACCATATTTGCCATAATAAGTGTTCTTCAGTACTCTTTCAAGAAAAATGCCAAATTGATTTCTGAACATAAAGTCCCAGTGCCAAATTAATTTTAGTCCCTGGCATATTCTACAACTTGAACTAGGTAAAACATTAATCAAAAAAAATTTTTTTTTTAAAGTTGAAGCTTGTTTTTACCAAAAATAGGTCTTGCCAAATGATTTGCAGCATACTTGAGATAGTTATTTCCCTTTATTTATTGATCTAAAAAATGGGAATTTCATCAGTACTCCCAGTCACAAAAATAGGACCAAGGTTTGTGACTAGGTTTGGGACTAGGACGCTTTGCTAGAGACAGTAGCAATTATGCGTAAGATTAAAGACAGTGTGTTGAATGTGAAACAGAAGAATACATGTTCATATTTAAGTGCACTGTGCAATTCCTGTAATAACTTACAAAATATGTATGTATTTGGTGGCTGGGTGAGGTTAATAAATGATAATAGTACTGTAAAAACCCTAAAATTCAGACACCTTGAGGACTTGCTGTAATTCTCCTAAAAGTTTAACAAGTTTGTTTTGCAATTCAGCAAGGAGTCCAAAACGTGGAGACAGAATGGCAAACGGTGTAGACCCTGATCAGACTGTTCATCTGGGTCTGCATCTTTGCTTAGGCATGTCTGCCCCGATACTTAGGAACATTATGGTAGTTGAGATTGTTTGACCTGGAAAAGAATATGACCTCATTTGTTATTGTCTTCAAACTATTCCAGGATCTGACTGGTCTCAGTAGCTCAGTGAGATGCACGTCTGATTGGTAATCAGGAGACGTGTGTTTGAGTTTTATGTCCCACCAACAGCTACGGTCATACAGAGGTCGGACCTTGGTTTAAAGGCTCATTCGAAAGTCTCGAAAAGCCCAGAGAAGCCGGGATCAAACCCACGATCCCTGGTTTATAAGGGGAGTAGCATAACCACTACACCACAGAGGCTTGTAGTTTCGATACCTGCCTGGTTGGCACCATTGTCTTTCGTGGATCATGAAATTTTTTCTACGGTCATTCTCTCCCTTCAGCTAGTTGAAGGTGGGCAGTTGTCAGCTTCTGGCCAAAGATAGTGCACTGTACTTGATAACCACTTAGGTAAAGATTTAAGGTTAATTGACCGGCTCGATATGACCAAAATGGTGTTGACTAGGTTGTGAAACTCTAAACAATCAGAGGGACTACAAAGATAGCTGAGTAATACTGGCAATCTTTATACCCTTGTTCTGAGAGGCAACAGGTAGCTGTCACTGATAACTGGTAGAGCTTGGCGCCAACTTAACAGTTGGCAGTGGTCCACACCCCAGCAGCAGTGGTTGTCATATTGCCATTTCTCTGCAGTATTGAATTAGACAGAAACCTTGATATGTACAAGAAAACATATATATCCTGTCAAAAAAACAAACAAAACCAAACCATTTTGTCCTGAATGGAATCTCCTACCATTTAGGCATAAATTAGTGACATAATGTCATTGCTATTCTCCACATAAATATTATTGACCATTACAGTTTAAACTTCATCAAAACCATCTTTTTCAAAATGCAGATACCGGCATCCTAAAATTTCTGACACATTTAGGACCAGTTCTTGCTGTAATTCTCCAACAATTTTGATAAGTTTGTTTCGCAATCCAGCAAGGTGTGCAAACAGTGGAGATGGAATGGTAAACTGTCTAGACCCTTCTGGTCTAGACAGTTTACCATTCCATCTCCACTGTTTGAGCAGTCTGAGCTGGGTCTGTACTGTTTGACTATCTGTCCCAATACTTAGGATCATTATGGTAACTTTGTGATCCTGCGTTACATCAGAGTGCTGTGATGAGATACTGCAGAAGCATCTGATCAGGATCCACACTGTTTGCTTAAAGAACAGAAAAAAGTCCATGTCCTGTTCAAGACCACTTTTCCAGCCTACTTTCAATGCTGCCAGTGCTTTAGCTTACAAGGGAGACAACTATTGTGGCTTCCTGTACACTGCTAAGTTACCTCCCTTCATCTACCATAATGATTCTAAGTATTGGGACAGATAGGCCCAAGAGAACAGTGCAGTTCATTGGGACTTGGAGAAACAGATTGGGCTGCATGGTGCTGCCACCCAGAGCTGAAACTGACCACACATGAGCAGTAGTTAACCGCTTAGAGGGCCAAAGCCTGCCAGGCAAAGTGGTGCTAGTAGGACCGTCCTTGCATATATACCCTATTGGATTCATTGGGAGGCTGGGCTTGAGATGTCATTTCATCTCAATGTCGGGTAAAAGTCGCACAAAATTGGAAGCAATATCTTCAAAATGACCTAAATAGTGTTTAGATTGACTTTAAATCTCAAATAAAAAAAAAACAAAGAAACAAACAAACCAAAAAAAACTCAACTCCTTACCATTCTTGTTCTAAAATTAGAACAAAAGTACAATTTCCTATCTATTGTTGTATCTAAAAATAGCTGGGTGAGTGGCAACAGTGTAGACCATGTGTTCAGCAGCATCTAATTTGGGTCTACATTGCTCAGACCTCTCTGAACTCATACCCTGGTGAATATGTTTTTTGCAAAATTTGTCTACCTTACTAGCTATGCAGCATTCTATTGAACTTAAGTTTATTGTTGGTTTATAGCTCAGAGAATCCTGTAATTTCCTCATTCTGGTTTTTTACTGACAATAAAATGTAATATTGTTCAAACGTTCCTGTTATTTTTACATTATGTTATTAACCTTTCTGGGGCTAAGCAATATCAGCAGACGGCATTTCAAAGAAAAAAAATCTTATTTTTCAGCAAAAATTAAGGACAACATTACTTGTGAATAGTCTTCTGGGCAGATGATTCTCATCAAATATGCGGCCTTATTTTCACTGAAAAATTATACGGTAATGATCCTAAGTATTGGGACAGACAGGCCTAAGCAAACAGTGCAGAGCCAGATAAGACTGCTCCTGAAGGAGCAGTCTGATCAGAGTCTACACTGTTTGTCAGGCCCTCTGCACTTTTTGGATCCCTTGCTAGATCGTGAAATAAATGTGTAAAAATATTAGGGGAATCAAAGCAAGTCCTCAAGGTGTCAGAATGTTTAGGACTTTTTTTACGGTAACAAAAAAAAAAAAATGCAGTCTGCTCAAGAATTTTCTGTAGTGCTTGAAGGGTTAATTTTATTTCAAAGAATGTTACTTCAAGGCATCTATTCTACAGAAGTCTTACAAAGGGTGGTAGAAAAACTGGTATTTATGGGAAGAGAGGTTGCCTTTTATTTGTTACCTTTGTAACCATAGCAGCTGTCAGTACTTTACCCTCTTCAGCATTGAATTGGAGTTTAATGACACCTCAACCTTTTGGGGTCATTTGTTTCATCTCCCAGAGAAAGGGAGAAAAGGAATAGAAGAGATAGTAGAGGAGTTGAAAGAGAGGTCTAGGGGAGAAACAGAAAGAACTGGAGGTAAAATTGCAAGGGTTGTGATCCATCTCATGCCCATTGGGAGAAAATGCTTTCTTTAACCCTTGAGTATTGCAACCAATTCATGAGCTGAATGAGAAACAATGAAGATCCTGATCAGATGGCTTCTTCAGATCTGGATCTGCATTGTTTGAAAGTTAAGACATATCCGGGCTCAGCAGGACAAGGGTTAATGACACCTCAACCCTTGTGGGTCATTTGTTTCATCTCCCAGAGAAAGGGAGAAAAGGAATAGAAGAGATAGTAGAGGAGTTGAAAGAGAGGTCTAGGGGAGAAACAGAAAGATTTGGAGGTAAAATTGCAAGGGTTGTGATCCATCTCATGCGCATTGGTAGAAAATGCTTTCTTTAACCCTTGACCTGCTGAATATTTATATATGCCACACCCACTTCTGATTATCAACCAATCAGATTACTTGATGCATATTATTGCAACAAATTCATGTGCTGAATGACAAACAATGAAGATCCTGATCAGATGGCTTCTTCATTGTTTGAAAGATAAGACATGTCCGGGCTCATAGGCCTTATCATGTTTAGCATTGGATATTTTCTATTTCTTTTTTATTTTGGGCAAAAATAAGCCTTGACATTACATGTGCATCACCTGTTGGGCAGACAATTCATGTGAAATGTCAAGCCGTTATTTCTCTTGGAGAATAAATGAAGGCCCAGTGGCTTAGATGTTCATCTCACTAGTGATCAGGCGGTCAGCAGTGTTTAGCTTAGCTCACCTGAGCACAAATTAGTCAAGGTGAGCTATTGTGATCACCCTGTGTCCATCGAATGTGCATCGTCTGTTGTGCGTGGGCTGTCGTGTGTTGTCAACATTTACCTTGTTCGCCTTCTCTAGAGGTAACAGTGTTACTTCAGTTGTCATGAACCTTTGCCAGAATGTTTGTCTTGGTGATATCTAGGTCAAGCTCAAATATGGGTCATGTCAGGTGAAAAAGTAGGTCACTAGGTCAAATTTCTTTAAAACTTTGTTCACCCTCCAGAAGCTATGATTTTGCTTCAGTCTTCAATTGATGGTGTAAGCGAGAGTATGTTGAACATAAAGCCCTTAAGGACTGGAAACTTAGCATTTTAAAACTAGTGAATAAACGCATTTCTTTCTATTCTCAAAATACTAACTTATTACCTCCTAAGCCCAAGACGTCTTTACGTCATCTTAAACTAGGTATTCAAGAATTTCATAAGAAGTTTGTTTTGGCCCCTGCAGACAAGGCCGCTAACAACGTCGTCGTTGTGTGACGGCTCCACTATGTTAACACGCTTAAGCAGGAGCTTGGTGGTACTAAGGCCTATGAACTTCAGCCTTTAGCTGAAGAGAGAGCTATAGTAGATAAACATGTTTGTCTTTCAGCCACCAAGTTTGCTGTGTGTGTTAATGAAGGCCAAGACAAGCTTCCTACGCTATACTGGTTACCAAAACTTCATAAAAAACCTTACAAAGCACGGTTTATTGCAAATTCTAGCTCTTGCACTACCACTGAACTTTCTAAATTATTAACTTCCTGTCTTACTGCTATTAAAACGCATGTAATTAAATATTGTGATAAAGTCTTTGAAAGATCAGGAAGAAATCTGTTTTGGTCTATACAAAATTCGAATGAGGTTTTAAATAAATTGAAATCTAGACATTTTTGTGCTTCTAGTCGGTCTACCTACGATTTTTCCACTGTTTACACTACACTTCCTCATAATCTTATAAAAGAAAAGCTTAATGATTTAATTGAATGGGCTTTTCACAGAGAAGATTCTCTCTATCTTGCATGTAATGTCAGAAATGCATTTTTCACTTCTAAACAGCATAAGAATTATACACTTTGGTCATGTCAGAAAGTGTGTGATGCCCTCACCTTTCTACTTGACAATATTTATATTAGATTCGGTACTAAGTTATTTAGACAAATTGTGGGTATTCCGATGGGTACTAATTGCGCACCTCTTGTGGCTGATCTGTTCTTGTATTGTTATGAAAGAGACTTCATTTTGTTGCTTTCCATTGATAACCAATCTGAAATTATTGAAGCTTTTAGCTCTACTTCTAGATATTTAGATGATTTATTAAATATTGATAATACCTATTTTGATGGTTTGATCAGTCAGATTTACCCCCTAGAACTTCAGTTAAATAAAGCAAATTCTTCTGATACCGAGACCCCGTTTTTGGATTTACATCTATCTATTGTAGATGGATTTGTTTCGTGCAAAATTTATGATAAACTCGATGACTTTGATTTTTGAGATTGTAAATTTTCCTTTTTTGGATGGTGATGTTCCTCGTGCGCCATCCTATGGCGTTTATATTTCGCAATTAATTCGATTTGCTAGAGTGTGCAGTCGTGTAACTGACTTCAACACTCGTAATAAATTATTAACGGCTAAACTCCTTAATCAGGGTTATCGGTACCATAAACTACGCAAAGCCTTCTCAAAATTTTATAGACGCCATTCTGATTTAATTTCAAAATTCAATATTGGACTTAAATCTCTTCTGCAACAAGGTCTATCGGAACCCGAATTTTATGGTGACTTAGTATATAAATTCAGAAAAATATATAACCGCAATGACTTCAGCACCCAATTTCGTAAAATCATTCTTCGATATAAAAAGATTGGGTACAACATGGATATTATACGACAGACTGCATGCATGGTAGTTAACCCAATCACGGTTGGCAACTTTGCTTCCCTCTTTAATTGCACGCCGGTGGGTCAGGCCTCAGATTCTATGACGGCTCCAACGTAAAGGCTTATTGAAAATTAGAGAGATAATGTTGGTTGGTGCCTGATGCTCTGTCTCTGGTCGGGCTCATCGGAGTCTAACTGTTGGTTTTCTTTTGCTCCAGCATTTCAGTGGTTTCTTGCTGTCGAGTCCTCACCGTTGTCTCACCTCTGTGGTTCTTTGATTTTTGTGTTCACGGAGATGTTGCACTGATGAGTTAGGAGGCCTTCATGCGGACTGAACAAATTATTTGTCTAAATCGCGACGGAAGTAAGGGCGAGGATTGTGGCCACGTAAAATAGATTTAAGCCCCCCAGTGGAAATCTTCCACTGACCGTTCCAAGGCGGCTCTTCTGTGGCGATTTATTTATGTTGTTGTTTGTTACTTACTGTGTGTATCACTTGTGTCTTTTGGTTTTGGATGGCCATATGGCCATTTTGTGGGAAAGTAACTGTCCTTATGGCCCTCCTTTGTTTAGGTTTCCATTATGGTCTGGTCGCTTAATGTTTGTATTTCTTTCCCTTTGGTGTCTTTTATGGGTGGAGTAAGTTAATTGTATCAATTCCTGATCTTTGTTTTACTTCTACTTTTCATGAAACTTTACCAGAATGTTTTCCTTGATGATATCAAGGTTATTTGAATATGGGTCATGTCAGGTCAAAAAGGAGGTCACTAGGTCAATTTTCTTTAAAACCTTATTCACCCTCTGGTTGCCTAAGTTTTGCTTCAATCTCCATGAAACTTTACCAAAATGTTTGCTGTGATAGTTTCTGGGTCAGTTTTGAATATGGGTAATGTCGGGTCAAAAACTGGTCACTAGTCAAATTGTGTTAAAACCTTTTTCACCCTCTAGAGGTCACAATTTTTTCTTCAGTCTTCATGAAATTTTACCAGAAAGTTTGTCTTGATAATATCAAGGTAACATTCCAATATGGTTCATGTCAGGTCAAAAACCAGGTCACTAGGTCAAATGTCGGTAAAACATTGTTCACCCTCTAGAGTAGCCGGACTAGGTAGCTCAGTCTGATGCGTGTCTGACTGGTCATCTGCCGGGGTTGGCCACATTCCTTCGTTGAGATTAACCATGAAATTTTTTCTATGGTCATTCTCTCCCTTCCGCTGATTCAAGAGGGTCAGTTGTCAGTTTCTGGCAAAAGAATGTGCACTGTACTGGTAAACGCTTACGTATAAGCCTGCCCAGGAAAAGTGTGGATAGGTAAACTGACCGGCGCAAAAATGACCTAAAATAGTGTTGACTGGGCCTTTAAACTCCAATACAAACAAACAATCAAACAGTCACCCTCTAGAGTCCAAAGTTTTGCTTCAGTCTTCATGAAACTTTACAAGAATGTTTGCCTAGATGATAATCTGGGTTGATTTTGAATATGGGTCACATCAGATCAAAAACTAGGTCACTAGGTAAAATTGCGTTGAAACCTTGTTCACCCTCTACAGGGCATGATTTTGTTTCAATCTCCATGAAACTTTACCAGAATGTTTGCCTTGTTTCTTCTTTTTCTTGGGAGACAAAATGACACATAAGGGCTGAAAGCAACAAAAACCTTCCTCGGAGTGGTATTCATTCATTTTTAGCAAAGATAGTGATGGCGTAAGAGAGATTTCTTGGAAACCTAGTTCATGATTGCCCCACTGCATACAAAAATGTCAGTTATTGCAGGCATAATTGCCCTGCCTCTCAGAATATCATAAGAACTACAAAGTATTATAAGTGGGTTACAAATTATTGACTTCCTAAAAATGATAGACACTGACAAGAAGTATGCTGCAGCATGAAAGGTCCTTCTTGATTCCAAAATCATAGATTCAGGTATTTGGATATTATAATTAAAGGGCTAAATCATTCACACCAGAGAAAGAATTGAAAAAAAAAAAATTAACAGCTCTTTGCCATCTGGTTATCGAAGCACACTATTTGCCTATTTGTTAGCTGTTTAACTTGCCTGCAAAAACTGTAGAAAGATATGCAAAAATCAGGAATAAAACTCAGGAATTTTTGCTGAGTTTGAAAAATCATTTGTTCCATTGACTTACATTTTGTGATGTAATTTGGGAATTTGGGAATTGAAATGACAATGACTCATAAATCAGTTGTGATTTGTCAGAGATTCATTTCTAGTATCTAGATTTGTACCCAAAGGTCTACACAAAAAAACTACCTGCAGAATTTTAAGAACAAGATTATCATCACGAAAAAACACACCAATATATTTTTGACCCTTTCAACCCCACTTTTATATAATAAAACTGGTTGTTGCAGGGGTAAACCTTATTTTTCTTATTTCTGCTCTAAGATATACCGTAGATTGTGGGTACACGTTAGAACAGCTTATCAAGGTGGTTCTAACGAGTACCCACCATCTTTATTTTAATCAGAAATAAGAAAAATATCAAAATTTTTATGCCCCGTATTTTAGTATTTGCCCTTTGTTTGTCTGTCTGTCCATCACAAAAACTTTAACCTTGATCATAATTTCAAACGTTTGACCTAGCCCCATGAAACTTCACACACTTATTCACCATCACAAGGGCTACATTCTGACCAAGGGCCATAACTCTGTTGTCATTTTTGGCTGAATTATCTCCCCTTGAAATTTTGCAAAAACTCAGAAATTGGCTCCCACGGGGGGCATTGGTCACCTATAGTGACAGCTCTTGTTCATCCTAAAATGTTCCTTTTTCCGATGATAAAATTTACAATGTATATGCTTGTTTTTGTGATGTGCAACAAAATGCAGGTAGCAGCTCTTGCCAATAACTGCCACAGAGCAAACCAAACTATCAATTCTTTATTAGACTGGTGCTATAGTTTTTGCAGGTGTATTTACTATTTCTGAAGCAGTCTTGGCAAACTTTCTAGCCGTAGTAACAGAAAAATGACTTGTGGTTTGACAAAATACCAAATCTTTAAACCATTCTCATATTGAAAAGAAATTTAAATTATTCATTGGAGATCGTATGTTGGTGTGATGCACGCTGCATGATTTATGCATCAGCATCTGGGATTTATGAATATTTCATGCCGTTGTTATGATTATCATTCATTCTATAACTCATACAGGTATGCTGAGGGAAAACTGTCTTTGCTGTAATTAGTCTACATTGTCTAATTAGTGCACCCTATCACTTGAACAAAATAGAAGTGAAGGCAATGATCAGGAATCAATACAATTAACCCATAGCTCCCATCAGAGACACTAAAGGGAAAGAAACACTAGTGTTGTTCCGATTGTCGCTGAACATCGAAAACTAATCGTTCTGAGCAACGTCGGCGACAATCGATAGCACTTTTGTCACTATCGATTGTAAATGAAGCCTGCCGGGTACACTCTTTTTATCGCAGAAAAAAAAAAACAATCATCATGCCATCTTGATTAGGTTTATTTTCTTTGAAGTCTATTTATCGGCATTATTTTCATCCTCTTTAAATTAACCCGGCACGTGTTTTAGCACCTGACACCTGTGACTGTCCACGCTTCAGCGACCATAATTAGTGCCTTTGGCACTGATTATAACTACCTTTAGTCAATTTGCGATATAAATCGGATTTGTAATACACCTCAACCTCGCTATGTGCCGGAACTCCGGGTCCAACCAACGCACCGTTTTTTCGTTCGGGTTGATGGGCATGGTGGGCGAAGCTTGCTTACCAAGTAATGCTTACTATACGCGGACGCCTGATTACACTCTTCTGGAGTCCATGTCTGATGATCTGAACGTTGATATTTGCCATTTTGTCTATGGATTAATGATTTTGGATTAACGCTTTGGTACTACGACCTAAACTACTTAACCGAATCGCGTTGTAAACGCCGACTGTATTCTTCACGTTACTATTCTTATCTACTATTACATTGCAAACACAAGCCTCCGGTCATACCGATAAGCCTATAATGAATGTTCCGTGTGACTAGGTGTGAAAATAAGGTGAAGTTATGACTCTTATTTGGGTATCTCCCTCAATCATAAAGCACAATCAACAAGTGTGAAAATCCTCCTAAGGCGATTAGCAACATCTAAAGGTGGATGTATGCAAAATAAAAACATACTTTTCTACTGTCTCGTGAACGCTAGTTTTGTTGTTTTTTTTTCGCGGGAAAAAGCGCATGCTTGGCGCGAAAAAAACAAAAATGACTTCTTTACGGGGTACGCTGCTATTGGTAAATAAGATAGAACTTTCAAAAACAAAACGTGCATAATACAAGGCGCATTTCTCAAAACACAACCGGTTAGTTATTGAGAAAATATTGTATCGGTTCCAATTTTTTTTTATAAAATAAAAAGCCCTATTAAAATAAAACAATAACATTCAATGCATGTATATTTGCTACAATCCGATGACGTCATTTACCGATCAACAACAGAAAAAACGATAGACAATTGATTTTTTAATGATGTTGGTTGCAGAAAACTTTTATGTTTGCATTGGTCTTGTCCATAAAGGTGGGTATGAAAGTTTGGGCTCATTCTATAGCCTGAATATTAAATTGTTAATTAAACTGCTTTCTTTTACGGTGATCTCTTTCTCGCTAAGGTGACAGTTTTTAGTTGATTGCATGTCATGTTTAATCATGCGTGTCAAAGTAATTAAGTTTGTATACATGTAACTGTATAGATCTTTAATTAGGTGTTATGAATCTCAAATCGTGTGTGATTGTCACACCAAGGTATTTACTGGAATCACTGTTCCCTTAATTCCATTGGGTCTCTTCCTATTTATCTGCATAATACTGCATTAACTTTAACGGGCTGCAATTTCATGACCCATTTTCGTGCCCAACATCCTTATCATCATGTGTCTATGTCATTCTGAAGTTTCACTGAGTCGTCTATAGTAGCAAACACAGTCATCTGCGAACAGTCTTATTTCTAAATCAATGTCAGAGGAAATATCATTAATGTACATGGAGAACAACAGGGGACCAAGAACAGTCCCTTGTGGGACACCAGGCAAAACTAGAGCCCACTACCTCATTAACTATGAGCTGTTTTCTGGTGCAAATTACGCTCTGTAATTGGTTGGGAATGTATAATTGAAGGCTCTGAAAAAGCGTTTGCTATTGTTATATATTGTTGAAGCGAATGATGGGATATCCGATTGTACAATCAATAATCAATCGGTTTTACTTTACCGATAATTGATTGTAATTTTTCTGTCCGATTCACAACACTAAGAAACACAAACATGAAACAACAGACCCTAATGGAAACATCAATTGCAGACAAGCCTGGAGATCTGGTGTAAGATCTGCCATGCGCACAGCAAGACAGCTACCTGAAAGGGGGCCCACTTATGTGGACTTTGCCCCTGTACCTGCACGTTAATAAAAAATCCGTTGATGATTGATGATGATGATGATGATGAATTGCAGAAAGCCAAAAGGACACTTACTTTCTCACAAAATGGCCAATTTGCTATCCAAAACAAAATAATATAAGCAATACAAACACTCAAGGACAAACTATAACAAAAAATAAACTGCAACAGAAGAACCGCCTTGGAACGGTCAGTGAAATGAATTCCACTAGGGGGCTAAAATCGATTTTACGTGGCCACAATTCTCGCCCTTCCGTCGTGATTTAGACAAATTATTTGTTCAGTCTGCATGATGGCCTCCTAACTCATTAGTGCAACATCTCTGTGAAAACAACAAATCAAACAACCACTGAGATGAAACAACGGTGAGGACTCGACAGAAAGAAAACACTGAAATGCTGGAGCAAAAGAAAACCAACAATTCGTTGGGCCCGACCAGAGTCCGTGAAATGAACACCCCCTCTGAACCCCACTTTATATAGAGAAAACTGGGGTTTACAAGGGTATACATTATTTTTCTTATTCCTGCTCAAAGACATTGGTTGTGGGTACTCGTTAGAACCGCCTCAATGAGGCGGTTCTAACGAGCACCCACGACCTATGTTTGCATTATACATAAGAAAAATATCACGGATATTCATCAGAAAAGTAGCCATTTTGTAGATATGAATTATTGCACTATGTCGCACGGGTGAGTTATCATAAAGCCAATGCAATTTCAAGAAGTAATTATTAGTTGACACCAGTTAACCCTTATGGTGCTGAATAATTAATTTAGCCACACCCATTTCTGACTTTGAACCAATCAGATTACTTGATGCAATTTATTCATTCAAAATCACAAACTGAATGTCAAACAGTGTAGATTCTGCTCAGAAGCCATCTGATCTGGATCTGCATTGTCAAGACTGTCAAGACATGATGGGAGGCTTCTGGATGATACATGGAGATTCAGAATTGCTGTAATCCTTCCATTTTGACATCAAAGGTGGCCACCATTTCAACAACATCTCATCCCAAATCAAAAGCCTGATCGAGCTGAAACTAGATTGGAGGCATCGGGGCAAAATGCTAGTCATTTGGTTCCAGTATCTAATATGGCCCATGGTGGAAATCTGGAAATTTTTAATAAAACATCTCCCAAATCAAAAGTATAATTGAGCTGAAACTTGATGGGAATCCTAAGTGTGATATGGAGATTCAGGATTGCTAAAAAGTTTCTTTTCTTATATTCAAGATGGTCATCATGGTGGCCATCTTGAAATTCTTCAAACAAATCTCCTCGCAAACAGAAAGTCAGAATGAGCTGAAACTTGATGTGACATAGAGATACAGAATTATTAAAATCTTTCCATTTGCATCTTGAAATTATCAGAATCATCTGATCTGGATCTACACTGTTTGAAAACGTAGGGGTTGTCATTAACAGCAGGATAAGTGTTAAAGGCGGTTCTTCTGTCACGGTTTCTTTTTGTTATGGTTTGTCTTTGGGTGTTTGTGTCGCTTACATTACTTTATTTTGGATTTTGTGGGAAAGTAAGTAACTGTCCTTTTGGCTTTCTGCTATTGATGTTTCCATTAGGGTCTGTTCTTTCATGTTTGTGTTTCCCTTTGGTGTCTCTGATGAGAGCTGTGGGTTAAATGCATCGATTCCTGATCATTGCTTCCACTTCTATATTAAAAAAAAAACATGGAATCGGATGTGTTTTCTGTACTCATCATTTGCATTTGCTGAGCTTCCTCGCCAAGGAATGCGACCTTCCTTTGAAGAAAATTCAACATATTAACAAGATACAAATCAGGTGAAACAACCAGGTAAAAAAAATCTTGAGCTGCCATTAGCTTACCTCTCATCTTCTTGTTTTTTCTGTTGACCCATTCTGTACAATTAACCTTTGAAAGTCATTGAAAGTTTAAGAGCAGCCAGCAGTTTTTGTTAAATTATTGTTTTCAGAGAAAATAAGACTTGGCATTTCATGTGAATTGTCTGTTTTCTTCACCAAGTAGCAACCTCATCAAGCAAGAGGCTGATCTCTCAAGGTTGGCATAGTTGGCATGTACCATAAAAATCCTAAAAGTTCAGACACCTTGAGAATTTGCTGTAATTCTTAAAATAATTCAACAAATTCGTTTCATGATCTAGCAAGGAGTCCAAAAGCTGCAAACAGAATGGCAAACAGTGTAGACCTTGATCAGACTGCTCCTTGGAGCAGTCTGATCTGGGTCATCACTGTTTGCTTAGGGCTATCTGTCTGTCCCAATACTTAGATCTTAACAGTATCTTACATCGCCAGGGCATCCAACTGATATTGGCTTACAGTTGGGCAAGGCCTGCTATCCTTGTAGCAGGTAAGGGTAGTAGGGGATGTTTTTATTTCTTCCATTTCTTCACTTTCATACCTTTTCTTCTTTCTTTACTATCCCTCTCTTTCATCCCGTCTAGTATCTCTTTTCTCCCTTTTTCTGGGAGATGACACAAAATGACCCACATGGGTTGAAGTGTCATTAAACCCCATCACATTCATTCAATCAATCAATCATGTCATCTGCTCATGTCTTGACCATTCCACTTGTGAGTTTTAACCCATTCGGTACCGCAAAACCCCAAAACGGGTAAGTGGCAAATAGTGCAGGCCCAGATCAGACGCTGCAGAACGGACAGGCCTACACTATTTGCAGAAAGTTCAGCCATTTTCCAAATCAATTTTGAAGAAAACACCACCTGACATTCCTACATTTTGAAATGGACACCTGTTATATATAAGGAGGAAGATTCCATTTGGTACAAAAAGGGTTAAGTGGTCTCTTGGTCACATTTATCATTAACAGGATGGCAAATAGTGTAGAACCTGATGATCTGTCTCATTTTGATTTACGCTGTTTGGATAGGTAGCTGTATGGTCTACACGGTTTGAAGTATTCCTGGGCCGGCTTTTCAGTAAATACATGGGATAGTTGGATGAGGCGAAGGTGCCAACAGATCTTGGCTTTAACCCTTCTCTTGCTGAATATTCAGTTTATCCATACCCATTTCTGACTTTGAACCAATCAGATTACTTGATGTAATTTATTCTTACAAAGCCATAAACTTAATGTCAAACAGTGTAGATCCTGATCTGAAGCCATCTGATCTGGATCTACACTGTTTCAAAAGAAAAGGGTTAAATCTGATCTGGATCTACACTGTTTCCAAAGATATGGGTTGTTGTGAACAGCATGATAAGAGCTAGACCTCAATCAGAGGGAGGAGAAAATGAATTGGAAGGAAAAGCATATGCATTTATTTACCCATCAATTTTCATGTTTTCTTTCCAAAAATAAAAAGATGTTAATACTGAATAATAGGTTTTTAATGAAGTATGTTTTAATGAGAATAGGCTTGAGTATATTCTGTTTGGAGTCTAGCTGTCTAGTCAAAACTATTTAAGTCACATCGAGCCAGTCAATTTACCAGGGCAGGCTTATATGGAGTATAGTCCTGATCAGTTTTTCAACAGAAACTTACAATTACCTTAACACCAGCACTTGCTTCTCATTGCTGTGGTTAAATTCCCAACACCGGTATAACTGTCTGTTTCCGGTTCTTCCCGGGGAAGAACTGGGCTGGGCCGGTTCTTCCCTGGGGAAGAAACTGACCAGTATTGTGCCTTTAAGAACAGTGAATTATAAAGTGCAAGTTTTCTTTGTAAGTAGGTGATGGTTAGGTGATTGATTTCATTCATCACCGGGGTGTCCAACTAATATTGGATTACATCTGGGCAAGGATAGGTGGGGATTTGTTTTGTTTGATTTGAAGTTTTTAACCTCCCCGTCAACACTGTAAAGGTTATTTTGGAGAGATTGCTTCCAGTTTTGTGGGACTTTTACCCGACATTGAGATGAAATGACATCTCAAGCCCTGCCGCTCAATGAAACCAATAAGGTTTATATAAGCATGGACTGTCTGACTCACACCGCTTTGCCTGGGCAGGGTTAGATCCTCTAAGTGGTTTACCAGTACGGATAGGTGGGGAATGTTTTTATTTCGTCTGTTTCTACACTTTCATTCAGTTTTCTGTTTCTCCCTCTGTTTGATCTCCTATACTTTCTTTTCTTCTATCACTTTTCACCCTTTCTATGGGAGGCAATACAAAATTGCCCAAAGGGTTGACATGTTGTTAACCCTTGTCCTGCTGATCCCAGATATGTATTATTTTCCAAACAATGAAGATCCAGATCAGATGGCTTCTGAAGAAGCCATCTGATCAGGATCTTCATTGTTTGTCATTCAGCTCATGAATTTGTTACAATAATTTGCATCAAGTAATCTGATTGGTTGATAATCAGTAGTGGGTGTGGCATATATAAATATTCAGCAGGACAAGGGTTAAACCCCAACACAATCAATTCAGGGTTACAAAAGTTTAACCCTTATCTTGCTGAATATTCATTTAAGCCACACCCATTTCTGTCTATCAACCAATCAAATTACTTGATGTAATTTATTGCTACAAATTCATAAACTGAATGCCAAACAGTGTAGATCCTGATCATATGGCTTCTTCAGAAGCCATCTGAACTGGATCTACACTGTTTGCAAAGATAGGGGTTGGCGTGAACAGCAAGATAAGGCGTGAACAGCAAGATAAGGGTTAAAGAAATACAGTTTAGGCAGTTTTGTAATGTGAATCAGTGCACCCAAAGATTGAATTGACATTTTTTGATTAAAGGGAGAGAATTTTTGAAGAAAGATAATTTCTTCAGCCTGATTAAAAATTTTGCAAATAGAGAAGTAATCTTGAACGAAGAAGTCTGCATCCGTAGTATCATCTCAGGCTAATATGTAAATGTTTCCAGGACATAATGATATCCCTTTAATTTATTTTTCTGAACCCTTGACCTGCTGAATATTTAATTATGCCACACCCACTACTGATTATCAACCAATCAGATTACTTGATGCAAATTATTGCGACAAATTCATAAACTGAATGACAAACAATGATGATGCTGATCAGATGCCTTCTTCTTCTACATTGTTTGAAAGATAAGACAGATCCAGGTTCAGCAGGACAAGGGTTAAGGGAAATAAGTAACAGTTTTATGGCAGTTAATACATGTACATTCTATATTTTTTTGCCTTCCTTTAATAGAAGGGGCCAGCCCATAAAGGGAAGTATTTTCTCCTTCTTTCCTCCAAGTGTTGATCCCTATTTTTGCAGGGGCTGAGTTGATAAGAATACAAAGTTTACAGGAATGTAAACAAAATGTCAAAAACTTGTACCCTTTGAATTTTTTCACAAACAAATTGAAAAAAAAAACTAGTTCCCTTGCTAGCTTAACAAATGTGTTTATGTTCAGAATATTTACTGTTCAGAATATTTACTGTTTTAGCAAGTACAAAATCTAAAACAGTTGTATTTATGGTGAAAAAAATGTGAGTAGCTTGTGCAACATTCTTCAACTTTTCTTCTTTTTTCAGCAAATATATGAGGTGTTTTTTCAGTACTGAATTTTTGAGTTTTAACCCTTGTCCTGCTGAATATTTTAATCTGCCACATCCACTACCGATTATTAACCACTTAGATAACTTGGTGCAAATTATTGCAACAAATTCACAATATGAATGATAAACAATGTAGATCCTGATCAGATGGCTTCTTCAGAAGCCATCTGATCTGGATCTACATTGTTTGAAAGGTAAAGCATATCCGGGCTCAGCAGGACAAGGGTTAACATAATATAGACATCAGCTTTGAACTGGGCCCAGGTGTTTCCTGTCACCTTAAGTTCATCATGGAGTCAGAAAGGCAGTGGGGTAAAGCACCTTTCTTACACCTTCATCTGTTTAGATTTTCTTAAGAGTTTGTAAACAAGAACCACCAAAAGAGTTCAAAAGTTTGGTTGGGCTTTACTTGTAGACAAAGATAAGAATGAGATGTAAACATGGTTTTGAGTACATACAGAGCTTCAGAAGTAAAATTCAGCTTTACAGCCTTGTTTATACAAGGTGTTTGTCTGAGAATCCAAAGCTATCTTTAGCCTCTGGTGCCATCTGACTATTTGAAGTTCTCTGTCTTGTGTTCTAAAGCGTGGCACAGTGTAGAAATCTGGTTTTCCAGCCGCTTGTTCATTTATATGTAAGTCTTCTGTTCATCTAGCCTTCAACCGGAACATTGACTCTGATGTGCACAGCATCTTATCAGGGCCTTCACTGTTTGCTAAAAGTTTGGCCATTTTATAGTAAATTTCTAAAATCATCTGAATCTGGTACCCATAAATTTTGAAATAGACTCCTGCTATATATAAGGTGGAATATCCTGTTCAGTACAAAATGAGTTGCCTAATCTCTGTTTTGATTGGTTTGGGGATCTTTGAGACATGGTTTATTTTTGCCCCTCATTAATATTACTATCCATGGTTGCAACTATTTCTTTTCTTTCTTCATTCACCCATTTTGTACTGAATGGAATCTCCCCATATTTTTGATATTGCAGGATCCATTTTGAAGTTCAGGAATGTGTGGTTGAGTTAATTTTAAAAATTCGTTTAGGAAAATGGCTGAATTTTTTCTACAAACAGTCCCTGATCAGATACAGCATTTTGTGTCCCATTTCAGGGTTTCCTATCCAAAATGGGTCAAGGATGCATGCACATTTCTCATCACTCATTCATTTAGAGTCATTCAGTTAAATTCCTTCCAGCACCAGCTCTTTTGAAAGCTGATACTTGAGTGGACCAGCTGTTCCTGTAAACAGTTTTTGTGGACCTGTTCTCAGTTACACCGGCCACCTTTCTGTCTTCATCTTCATTGTTCAGTTTCAAGTACTTTTCAACATTTAATATCAGTCTCTCAATGTCATTTCTTTGTCAAGCATTATACAGTAAAATTCTGCTATTAAGACCACCTAAAATTCTGTTTAATCATATTTAACCCCAATCTTGCTGTTCACGCCAACCCCTATCTTTGCAAACAGTGTAGATCCAGATCAGATGGCTTCTGAAGAAGCCATCTGATCAGGATCTACAATGTTTGACATTCAGTTAATGAATCTGTATGAATAAATTCCATCAAATAATCTGATTGGTTCAAAGTCAGAAATAGGTGTGGCTAAATTGAATATTCAGCAGGATAAGGGTTAAATGGTTTCAGTCAGTCTTTTTGTGTGTTTTTGAACAGTCTCAAAGGTGGTCTTATTATAGGAATTTTACTCTATTATGTCCAGTCTTCTGCGTGTCTATTTCAAAATTTAGGGATGTCAAGTTGAGTTATTTTTAGAATGAACTTTTTGCAACGAGTGAAGGCCCCCCGTTCAGATGCTGCATTCTGTGGCTTCTGATCTGGGTTTTCGATTGCCCTATTTTGGGGTATTCTTCATTCACTATGAGGGGCTCGGAGAAATAAATGGGCGGCATGATGCTTCCACGCAGAGCTGAAACCAACCGCACATTAGTACTGGTAATCCACTTGGAGGTTCTGAACAAGCCCAGGGAAAGTGGTGCGAGTAGGACCATCCATGCTTATAACCCCTATTGGTTTCATTGGGCGGCAGGGCTTGAGATGTCATTTCATCTCAGTGTCGCGTAAAGGTCCAACAAAATTGGAAGCAACGTCTCCAAAATGACCTTAACAGTGTTTATGGGGATATTAAACTTCGAATCAAACAAATTCCTAGCCAGAAATTAAGAAAATTATCCCTTTATAATGATTATGTCTCTTATCCTTCCCAATGTGAAGTCTTATATTCATTACGAGCCTGCCGGTGCAAAATCAAAGATTTTGTTCTTGGGTAAATGAAAGATTTTGTTCCTGGGTAAATCAAAGATTTTGTTCCTGGGTAAATGAAAGATTTTGTTCCTGGGTAAATCAAAGTTTTTGTTCCTGGGTAAATCAAAGATTTTGTTCCTGGGTAAATGAAAGATTTTGTTCCTGGGTAAATCAAAGATTTTGTTCCTGGGTAAATGAAAGATTTTATTCCTGGGTAAATGAAAGATTTTGTTCCTGGGTAAATGAAAGATTTTGTTCGTGGGTAAATGAAAGATTTTGTTCCTGGGTAAATGAAAGATTTTGTTCCTGGGTAAATCAAAAATTTTGTTCCTGGGTAAATGAAAGATTTTGTTCCTGGGTAAATGAAAGATTTTGTTCCTGGGTAAATCAAAGATTTTGTTTCTGGGTAAATCAAAGATTTTGTTCCTGGGTAAATCAAAGATTTTGTTCCTGGGTAAATCAAAGATTTTGTTCCTGGGTAAATCAAAGATTTTATTCCTGGGTAAATGAAAGATTTTGTTCCTGGGTAAATGAAAGATTTTGTTCCTGGGTAAATGAAAGATTTTGTTCCTGGGTAAATGAAAGATTTTGTTCCTGGGTAAATCAAAGATTTTGTTCCTGGGTAAATGAAAGATTCTGTTCCTGCTAAATCAAAGATTTTGTTCCTGGGTAAATCAAAGATTTTGTTCCTGGGTGAATCAAAGATTTTGTTCCTGGGTAAATGAAAGATTTTGTTCCTGGGTAAATCAAAGATTTTGTTCCCAAGTAAATGAGTGAGTGAGTTCCCACCAACAGCTAAGTTCATACGGAGACGGGACCTCGGTTAAAGACTCATCCAAAAGTCTGGAGAAGCCCGGAATCGATCCTGTGACCCCTGGTTTACAAGGCGAGTAGCATAACCACTACACCACGGAGGCTTCTGCCCAAGTAAATGAAAGATTTTGTTCCTGGGTAAATGAAAGATTTTGTTCCTGGGTAAATGAAAGATGTAAATGAAAGATTTTGTTCCCGGGTAAATCAAAAATTTTGTTACTGGGTAAATCAAATATGTTGTTACTGAGTGTATGAAACATTTTGTTCCTGGGTAAATCAAACATTTTGTTACTGGGTAAATCAAATATGTTGTTACTGAGTGTATGAAACATTTTGTTCCTGGGTTAATCAAACATTTTGTCCACAAGTTAACTCTTATCATGCTGTTCACGACAACCCCTATCTTTGGAAACAGTGTAGATCCAGATCAGATGGCTTCTGAAGAAGCCATCTGATCAGGATCTACACTGTTTGACACTAAGTTTATGGCTTTGTAAGAATAAATTACATCAAATAATCTGAGTGGTTCAAAGTCAGAAATGGGTGTGGCTAAACTGAATATTCAGCAAGAGAAGGGTTAATCAAACTTTTTGTTCCTAGGTGAATCAAAATTTTGCTTCCTGTGTAAATCAGACATTTTGTTTCCTGTGTAAATCAAACATTTTGCTACTGAGTAAATAAAAAAAATTTGTTCCATGGTAAATCAAAGATTTTGTTCAAACAAATTAAGAGATAGTTTTCCTCATTTCATGTTAGAAAAATACATTGTGCATATTTGTTAGAATTGCCTCAGAAATAAGAAACACCTCCACAAAATTTATCTTCATTACTGTATCTTTGTCATTAACCCTTTTTGTACCAAATGGAATCTTCCTCCTTATATATAGCAGGAGTCCATTTCAATATTTAGGGGTGGCAGGTTGTGTTTTTTCTTCAAAATTTATTTGGAAATTGGCTTAATTTTTTTGCAAACAGTGTGGGCCCTGAACAGACGCTGCGTTCTGGGGCGTCTGATCTGGGCCTACACTGTTTGCCAATTACCTGTTCTGGGGTTTCCAGTACAAAATGGTCGGCCCCCGCCCATAGGGGCTTGAAGAATTATATGGGCTGCATGATGCTTCCACGCACACTAGTACTGGTAAACCGCTTAGCGGATCTAAGCCTGTCCAGGAACCGTGGTGCGAGGCGGACCGTCCATGCTAATAAACCCTATTGGTTTTGTTGGGCGACATGGCTTGAGATGTCATTTCATCTCAATGTCGGGTAAAAGTCCCACAGAATTGGGAGCAACGTCTCCAAAATGACCTTTACAGTGTTGACAGGGACGTTAAACATCAAACAAAACAAACCAGTACAAAATGGGTTAACCAAGTTCCTCAGATATTAATAGAAGCTTTCCGGCTTATTTACTATTTCATGCAGTGTTCTGGCTTAAAACAGATCATAAGATTAGTTTATGACAAATTTAATGGCATTTTATGAAAATCTATCAGAGCTTTAAAATCAGGTAACATGAAAGTTGGAATTATTTCAAATGCTTTTTAGAAGATGCTAAAAAGGAAGATAAAAAAAGGCAAAAGATTTTGAATTTATGCAGACAAGAGTATGAAGATGATGGAGGTGATAAAAGACTAACAGACAATTCCCGCAACATGCATGGGTTCACCTAGACTTCCCCCACCCCCACACCCCCATCTGACTCATACTTGTTCTGTATATAAGAAAGTTTTACCTTATTATTAAAATATATCTCCTTAGTTTTTCTCTCAGTTTGCTGATCAGTTACAAATTTATGCAAGGAGCTTATAAGCTCCTTGCATAAACTTGTAACTGATCAGATGTATTATGAGGCTAGGATTCACTATGACTTAAGTTTTGGTGACCTAGGCCTCATTTCCAAAAACATTAAGGGAAAAAAAAAGAAACAATGGTTTACATTGGTTGATTTATTTTATGACTTGATTATACCCCCACAAATGAAATTTGGGGGGGGGGGGGTATATAGGAGTGAGCTTGTCGGTCGGTCTGTCGGTCTGTTGACTTGGTTTCCAGACGATAACTCAAAAAGCGCTCCACTGATTTTTATAATTTTTGGTACACTGATGTAACATCATAAAATACAGGTCAAGTTCGATTTCCACTACAATTCATCAATTTTCGACATAGTTACGGCCCCTTTCAAGTGAAAAAATTGCAAAATGCCGCTGTTGTACTATCAAGGCAGTTTTTGTGGGGGTATTCATCACCTTTAGTGATAGCTCTAGTTTGTATACCTTTATAGTTCCTATCTTTCTTGAACTCAGAGTTCTTGAAGAGCTATTGAAGGCCAGTAAGGTCTCCTGTTTCTTGTAATAAGGTTATTAGGTTCAGAGAAACTGTTGTTAAACCTGAGAAAGAGTTGTTTATTTATTGTGCCATGCATATTTGGCTTTGACTGGCTGCCAGCCCTGCAGTGTGGAGAAGTTGGTACACATGTAGAGGAATGCATACAAAGAAAAACTGGTCCATTGGACTTCCATGTAATCGAGATTCTACCCATTCCAGTTCACACTTTGTATGAAAATGCTGAATCTTAACTGTGTTTTTTTTCTGTTTTGAAAAAGTATAGATCCAAGATTAACTGGCTTCTGAGAAGCCAGCTGATGAGGATCTATACTTTTTTCTTTCTGATTCTGAATACATGGTAAAACTTATTCCTTGTCCTGCTAATCCCGGATATGCCTGATCTTTGAAACAATGTAGATCCAGATCAGATGGCTTCTGACGAAGCCATCTGATCAGGATCTACATTGTTTGCCATTCAGATTGTGAATTTGTTGCAATAATTTGCATCAAGTAATCTGATTGGTTGATAATCAGTAGTGGGGGTGGCATATATGAATATTCAGCAGGACAAGGGTTAAAATCATGCAACACAGATGGCTGAAAATGGGGGAGGAGTGTAATGTATTGAAATATTCAGTGGAGAGAGAATTGAAATGAGCATGATTGAAGGACCCATAGCATTCTCTGATCTACAGTCGAACTTCGATGGCTCGAACCACTTTGGGACCATGAAAATGTGTTGGAGACAGCGGTAGTTCGAGCCACAGAGGGATACTATTAGTGCCATAGCAGGAGGCATAATGGAGATAATTGTGGATATATTTTCGGTGTTCTGTATTATAAATGTACGTTGTGTGAACTCATTAGAATCGCCTCATCGAGGCGATTCTAATGAGTACACACAGCCTACATTTGCAAGATAAATGAAGAAAATCTTCCTAAATTATCCCTATATCGTATTTGGAGGAATTCAATAATGGGTTCGACTCATCCATGGTAAACGAGCCATCGGAGTTTGAGCCATGGAAGTTTTACTGTTTGTGAGTTAAACACGAAATCATCTTAATCAATTCTCTGATCTATGTGAGTTAAACACGAAATCATCTTAATCAATTCTCTGATCTATGTGAGTTAAACACGAAATCATCTTAATCAGTTCTCTGATCTATGTGAGTTAAACACGAAATCATCTTAATCAATTCTCTGATCTATGTGAGTTAAACACGAAATCATCTTAATCAATTCTCTGATCTATGTGAGTTAAACACGAAATCATCTTAATCAATTCTCTGATCTATGTGAGTTAAACACGAAATCATCTTAATCAATTCTCTGATCTATGTGAGTTAAACACGAAATCATCTTAATCAATTCTCTGATCTATGAGAGTTAAACACGAAATCATCTTAATCAATTCTCTGATCTATGTGAGTTAAACACGAAATCATCTTAATCAATTCTCTGATCCATGTGAGTTAAACACGAAATCATCTTAATCAATTCTCTGATCTATGTGAGTTAAACACGAAATCATCTTAATCAATTCTCTGATCTATGTGAGTTAAACACGAAATCATCTTAATCAATTCTCTGATCTATGTGAGTTAAACACGAAATCATCTTAATCAGTTCTCTGATCTATGTGAGTTAAACACGAAATCATCTTAATCAATTCTCTGATCTATGTGAGTTAAACACGAAATCATCTTAATCAGTTCTCTGATCTATGTGAGTTAAACACGAAATCATCTTAATCAATTCTCTGATCTATGTGAGTTAAACACGAAATCATCTTAATCAATTCTCTGATCTATGTGAGTTAAACACGAAATCATCTTAATCAATTCTCTGATCCATGTGAGTTAAACACGAAATCATCTTAATCAATTCTCTGATCTATGTGAGTTAAACACGAAATCATCTTAATCAATTCTCTGATCCATGTGAGTTAAACACGAAATCATCTTAATCATCATCAAAATGCACATGCACATTAATGGATGAAACTAGATACAGTAGAACTTCAATGGCTCCAACATTGATGGCTTGTTTACCATGGATGAGTCGAACCCGTTCTTGACCCCTAGCGAAATCCTCTACATAAGAAATAGTGGGGTGATAATTAAGGAGATTTTAGTCTTTTATCTTGCAAATGTATGCTGTGTGTACTCATTAGAATCGCCTCGATGAGGCGATTCTAATGAGTACACACAGCATACATATTCATTATCGAACACCGAAAAGATGTGTAAAAGTATCTCGTTATGCCTCCTGACAGTAACCTCAGTGGCTCGAACTACCCCTGTCTCGAACAGATTTCCGAGGTCCCAAAGGTGTTCGAGCCATTGAAGTTCGACTGTATATGATTTGTTGCATGAAGGTGTGTCAGTCTCCTCTACATGTTTGTGAGCAGCGTGAATGCCCAGACTCGCCTCAGATTTTGCTTGTTGACTATGTGATTAGTTTCCTTTTCTCTTGATCTGGCCCAATTTTTTTATAGTTGTACATTTTCGTAGGTTGGAGCCCCAAGATTGTGAAGTGATAAATAATACAAGCAGTTTAACCTTAGTTTCAGGAGCAGTCTGGTCTAGGCCTGGGATTGCTCCTCCTATCTGATCCACGTCTGCACTGCACTTTGCCAGTTTTACAAGGAAAGGTTTTACTGCTTTGCTGAACAACCATGCCGTGTGGCGATGCTCTTTGCATATGAAAAAGTTTTTCTTGTAAACTAAGCAGTTGAGATTGTCATTTTGATTACAACATACCTAAAATCAAGTAGGCATGTTGATGAAAGTGATAATGTTTCTTTTGATGTTCTATGTGTTAACATAGGTATGATGGAATCTACCTAGAATGCAGTAATAATTGTTGTATTGCATTCATGTTCAATAACGACTGCCGCCCATCGGGGCTTGAAGAAATAGATGAGCTGCATGATGCTTCCATGCAAAGCTGAAACCGACCCGCACAGGAGTACTGGTAAACCGCTTAGAGAATCTAAGCCTGCCCAGGTAAAGCGGTGCGAGTCGGGCCCGTCCATGCTTATAAACCCTATTTGTTTCATTGGGTGGCAGGGCTTGAGATTTCATTTTGTCTCAGTGTCGGGTAAAAGTCCCACAAAATTGGACGTTAAACCTCAAACAAACAAATCATGTTCAACAGAAGGGAATCAGTCCAAAACTAGGAGTCCATTTTGAAACATAGCAGGGCTGGTCCATCCCCAAGGAAAATGGCTCATGCTGGCTGTTGAGTTATGTAAAAATCGAAAAAATTCGGACACCTTGAGGAGTTGATGTAATTCTTCTACAAATTTAACAAATGTGTTTCACGATCCAGTAAGGAGTCCAAAAGGTGCAGTTGGAATGGCAAACAGTGTAGACCCTGATCAGACTGCTCCTTCAGGAGCAGTCTGATCTGGGTCTGCACTGTTGTCTTAGGCCTGTCTGTCCAAAAACTTAGAATCATTACGGAAATCTATGAATCAATGATACTGCAGGACTCGGGAAATTCTGAAGAATTATCAAGCCCTGCTGATGGTAGTTCGATTCCGTTATATGTAGACAAACCCTGAAGTGGGAAGGCTCAAACAAGAACTTTTGTCTAATTTGGACTTATCATATCAGCATAAGTTGCATTTTTACCTGGTTGAGTTCAGGTAAAATAATTTCACTACAAGAATCTACTATCATGATGGAGGTCTTGCTGAGAATTTCATTGAAATTCCCCGGCACTTGTATTTACCTGAGACCTAGTTGTTGAAACTCTAGAACGTGATTTAGGGAAGATTGGTGTAGACTTGGTGAATCTTTTTGTGGAGTTTTGTTAAAATATTTTGATCAGTTGCTTACTACAGGGGATGGAATCGTGGCAGATTTTGTAGAAATTTCAGAATGTTTGATAAAAACATTGATTTGGACTAGAAATAGTTGTATGTGTGAAGTTTTAACATGGTTTGCTTAGTTGCTATGACTGGGAATGGAACCTTGACAATTTTTTGTGACAAAATCTAGATGCATTCTGATCCTTTTAGACAGGTACAGTCAAACCTCAGTACTGCAGGAGCCTGATCACGGTCTACACTTTTTTTTTCACTGAGCAAAAGACTTGGCGGCCAATGTATATAATTAAATATTCATGATACATGTACTTATATGATATGGCAACATAAAAGTGTCTGAATACTTGGGGTAAATACGTTAATTCCGGTCCCAGTGCTCAAATGAGTTGCTGTGAAGTTCAAATATTTCAACTGTTCAGTACATCTAAAATGATCTTTTTGCTAAAAGGGGAAAAAATAACAATCACTTTCAGATATTGTACTTGCCACTTTTAAGTTTGGCAAACAAGGCCTTCTTTTTCAGACCACTAGACCCTGTTCTGAAAAATATGACAACTGTCAAGATTCTGACCCCATGATAACAGACTAATTTTAACCCTTATCTTGCTGTTCACGACAACCCCTATCTTTGCAAACAGCGTAGATCCAGATCAGATGGCTTCTGAAGAAGCCATCTGATCAGGATCTACATTGTTTGGCATTCAATTTATGAATGTCAAGCAATAAATTACATCAGGTAATTTGATTGGTTGATAGACAGAAATGGGTGTGGCTTAAATGAATATTGAGCAAGATAAAGGTTAAAAAACCTGTTTTTGGACTTTGGCATCTTTGAAAAGTGCTCTGAACTGTGTTCTAATCATTAGAATAGTATTGTGACAGTGTTGAAAGTTACTTTGGTAAAGTTCCAGAGGATTTTATTTTTGTGCAATATTTCATGTAGGTGATGTGATAATGAACTGTTTGGAATTTGAAACTGTCTGTTATAGGTGTCAGATTGGTTAGGAATTTTACCTTTGAGTTTAGGTTTTACTTCATATAGTAGGTTTCTAGAATTCTTTCACAAAACTTTTTGGTGTTGATTAGAATTTGTGATAAAAAATATTGAAGTTATAAATTAGAGAAGACAGACAGACAGACAGACAGACAGACAGACAGATGAACAGGATGGCCGGCTGGCTGGATGGATGAGCAAAAGGGTGGAGTGTATGTAAGTAATGGCCAAATGTGACCAATTGCAGTATCAGTGGAGTGGGTGAACATACAGACAGAGATAGATAGACAAGACAGAAACTGACATACACATAGATTGAACAGACTGAACAACTTGTATTATAAGACACGCTTACAGGCACAAGATGGACAGATTGAAAAAATACAGACTTCAGAAAGCCAGCATGTAGATGGACAGACAGATGGACAGCATGAGATACTGATTAACAGACAAGCACTGATAGATCCACAATAATAATATTTGTGTTTTGCAAACAGAAGGATGTAATTAACTGGTATTCTCAGATAGATGCCAGCATGACTTTTTGTGCAGAGTTGTCATATTTAATAAATAAACATATTGTTTGTTACTTATGAATGGAATTGTACATATAACATAAAGCATAATGAACCTTGTGACTCTATGTTATGAACTCAGTTACTTTGAACTGTGTGCTTAGCTGTGGATAAAGAAATTTCGGAATAATCAGTAAAAATCATGTTGTGGTATTTGTGAGAATTACCTCCATTCTAATAATCATCCACAACAGGAAATAAGGAATTTTTTTAGCTCACCAGAGCCGAAGGCTCCGGGGGAGCTTTTAGGATAGGCAGTTGTCCGTCGTCGTCTGCGTCGTCGTCGTCGTCGTCGTCGTCGTCTGCGTCTGCGTCTGCGTCGTCAACACTTTCAAACGACATCTCCTCTGAAGCCACTGGGCCGATTCAGCCCAAATTTCATCTGTAGCATCCTTGGGTTGGGGGATTGAAAGTTTGTGTTTTTTATGAAATTCGGCTCATTGGTTTGGTTGCTATGGCAACTTAGGGCTCCCATAGACTTATAATGGGGAAAATTGAAAAATGGCATTTACTGCCAAGCCACTGCAGATATTTTGACAAAACTTTCATAGAAATATTCCTTAGGCAATCTACTATCTGCCATATGATTTTAGGCCTTCTGCTCATTTTTGTTGGTTGCCATGGAAACCAAAATAAAAAAAATAGACAAAAAATACTTAAAAAATCATCTCCTCAGAAACCGTATGCTCTATGAGGCTGAAAGTTTATGGAAATATTCACCATATTTGCCTTTACAGGTTTTGTGTTTTTTATGAAATTCGGCTCTTTAGTTTGGTTGCTATGGCAACTTAGATTTTCCATAGACTTATAATGGGGAAAATTGAAAAATGGCATTAACTACAAAGCCTTTGTAGATATTTTGACAAAACTTTCATAGAAATGTTCCTTTAGTAAACTCCCTCAGCCATATGCTTTTATGTCAACCTGGGGGTCCAGTAGGTTGTGCCGGGGCCATGCCCCGCCCCCAGTACTTCATAAAATGACTTATATCTCAGAAACCTTACAGATCCCCACCCCTAAACCATATATATTCTTGTTCCTATTGATTAGACGCATTCAGTGACACCAACCTGGAGGTCCTCCGGGATGTGCCGAGGCCATGCCCCACCCCCTCCACTTCATAAAAGGCCCAATATCTCGGAAACCATTCAGATCCCCACCCCTGAACCCTATATACTCTTGTTCCTTATGATAAGAGGCATTCAGTGACATCAAACTGGGGGTCCCCCGGGATGCGCCGGGGCCATGTCCCGCCCCTCCATTTCATAAAAGGCCCAATATCTCGGAAACCTTACAGATCCCCACCCCTAAACCATATATATTCTTGCTCCTTATGATAAGACGCATTCATTGACCCCAAATTGGGGGTCTTCCGGGGTGCGCCGGAGCCATGCCCCACCTCTTCACTTCACAAAAGGCCATATATCTCAGAAACTGTTCAGATCCCCACCCCTAAACCATATATGTTCTTGTTCATTATGATGAGACACATTCAGTGACACCAACCTGTGGGTCCCCAGGGATGTGCTGGGGCCATGCCCCACCCCCTCCATTTCATAATATCACAATATCTCGGAAACCTTACAGTTCCCCACCCCTAAACCATATATATTCTTGTACCTTATGATAAGACACTTTTATTGACACCAACCTGGGGGTCTCCCTGGGCCTTGCCCCACCCCTGCACTTCACAAAAGGCCTTTTTATCTCAGAAACTGTTCAGAGCCCCACCCCTAAACCATATATATTCATCTTCCTTATGATAAGGCACATTCATTGACACCAGCTTGTGAGTCCCCGGGGCATGCCCGGGCCTTGCTCCACCGCTTGACTTCTTTAAAAGCCACATATCTCAGAAATAGTTCAGATCCCCACCCCTAAACCATATATATTCTTGTTCCTTATGATAAGACTCATTCAGTCACACCAACTTGGGGGTCTCTTTGTGCTGAGGCAATGTGCCCCGCCCTTCCACTTCATAAAAGGCCATATATTTCAGAAACCATTCAAATCCCCACCCCATATTCATATATGTTCTTGTTCCTTATTTTAGCACACCTACTGTAGGGGTGTCCGCAGGGGCCAGTCCTCTCCTTTCCACTTCATGAAAGGATATCTTGGAAACCGTTCAGATTCCCACCCCTAAACCATATATATACTTGGTCCTGATGATGAGACACATTTAGGGACAACAATCTTGGGCTTTCCTGGGAACGACAGGGCATGCTCCAACCCCTCCACTTATATCTCCAGCCATGCAGATCCCCACTGCTAAACCATATATATTCTTGTTCTTTGTGATAAGACACATTTAGTGATACCAACCGGGGCTCCATTGGGTCCATGCCCCACCCCCTCTACTTCATAAAAGGCCTAATGTTTCATATACTGAGTCCACATTGATGCTCATTTGGATATGGGGGTTCATTTGGCAGATTAAAATGATATCATGTTAAAATACATGGCTGCAATTTGGCAGTGCCCACCTGAGCTCTGGTGAGCATAGTGGCCCATGGGCCTCTTGTTTATGTTGTTGACTCATTCGTTACTTTGAACTGTGTGCCACTTGGAAGAGTATTGAGGATAATTTTGGAATAATCAGTAAAATCATATGTTGTGGGTACTTATTAGAAGCGTTCATTCTGACAAGTATCCACAATAAACATTTCTAACAGGTAGTAGGGAAAATTTTTAATGTTGTTGACTCATTTTTTGTTACTTTGAAAGGTGTGCCACTTAAGCTGTGGATAAGGAAGATTATTGAGGATAATTTTGGAATAATCAGTAAAATAATATGTTGTGGGTACTTGTTAGAAACACCTTCATTCTGACAAGTACCCACAACAAACATTTCTAACAGGAAGTTGGGAAAATTTTTAATGTTGTTTACTCATTTGTTACTTTGAACTGTGTGCCACTTAAGCTGTGGATAAGGAAGATTATTGAGGATAATTTTGGAATAACCAGTAAAATCATTTGTTGTGGGTACTTGTTAGAATCACCTCCATTCTAACAAGTACCCACAATAAACATTTCTAACAGGAAGTAGGGAAAATTTTTAATGTTGTTGACTCATTCGTTACTTTGAACTGTGTGTTTAGCTATGGATGAGGAGTATTGAGGGTAATATTGGAATATATGTTGTGGGTACTTTTTAGAATCACCTCATTGAGGTGATTCTAACAAGTACCCACAACATATGTTTCTAACAGGAAATAGGGAAAATTATCCCTGAATTATCATCATTGCAATATAGACATAATTTAGGGTTATTGACTCATTCGTTACTTTGAACTGTGTATGAATGTTACCTTCGAAAGTTGTGACTTGTGGGGTTACTGATATTGTCTGTGGGAATGGATTATATTGTGCTAACGAGGACGTTATGGATTGTTATATCGTGGAGAATAAATACGCTTGTGAATCAGACTCAGAGGTAAGGTACCAACATGATTGATCTTAAAATGATTTCATGGTCAGACTCCCGCTTCTACTAATTCTAGGTTTCTGGGAAAAGATTGTGTGCACTGTACTGATTAGCCACTAGAAATTAATGTTTCGGACTCACAACCCACGAGCATGGGTTCTGGGCATGGGTTTAAGGCTGTTTGATCTCACTTCTTGGGACTATGTACTGTATTTACAGTATGTATTTGGACAGACAGGCCTAAGCAAACAGTGTAGACCCAGATGAGATGCCACAGAATGTGACATCTCATCAGGGTCTGCACTGTTTGTCATTCAACATCAGGTAGTAAATTCTACTTGTTTGAATTTTAGGTGTCTGAATACTTAGTGTAAATATGGTATTCTTTATTATATGAGCTCTATTTATTATATGAGCTCTGTAAATAAATATGGTACTCTTTATTATATGAGCTCTATTTATTATAAGAGCTCTATAAATATGGTTCTTTTTATTATGTGAGCTCTATTTATTATATGAGCTCTATAAATATTGTACTCTTTATTATATGAGCTCTATAAATAAATATGGTACTCTTTATTATATGACCTCTATAAATATGGTACTCTTTATTATATGAGCTTTGTCAAAGAAAAAGGTGTTTTGAGGCATGTGTGCTCAATGAAGACCCAAATCAGCTTGGTTAACTGCTCAACACAGTCTTCTCTGTCTGCATTAACCCTTATACCACTGCATAAATTTATTTAGCCACACCCATTTACATTTCAACCAATCAAATTACTTGATGTAATTTATTCATTCAAATTCACAAACTGAATGTCAAACAGTGTAGATCCTGATCAGATGGCTTATTCAGAATTACTTGATGTAATTTATTCATTCAAATTCACAAACTGAATGACAAACAGTGTAGATCAAGATCAGATGGCTTCTTCAGAAGCCATCTGATCTGGATCTACACTGTTTGCAATATATCCAGATGAGAAGCCATCTGATCTGGATCTACACTGTTTGCAAAGACTGGAGTTGTCATGAACAGCAGGATGAGGATTAAGAAGCCAATTAAGAGTCCAATTTAGGCATCAAATGTCACAGCAAAGGTTCTAATCAGACTGTGGGGTGTGCAGGCTGATCTGATCACTTTTGGTTTGTTTACCATCATTGTTTAGTCTCCCTGTTCTGGAGTCCCTAGGTAATCATTCTTCCCATGGTTTCAGATATAAAATAGTGACCGATAATTTAGGGAGATTTTCTTACTTGTATCTTGATGAATACATGTATGTTTTGTGTGTATCGTAAAAATACTAGAAAATTGGACATTTTGAGGACTTACTGTATTCTCCTGTTTAACAGATTTATTTCATGATCCAGCAAGTAATCCAAAAGTTGCAGACACTGATCAGATTGCTCCTTCAGGAGCAGTCTGATCAGGGTCTACACTGTCAGTCTGTCTGCATGTTTTGGACCGTTGCTGGATCGTGAAACAAATTTGTCTTATGAGAATTACAGTAAGTCCTCAAGGTGTCCAAATTTTTCAATATTTATGGTACCAATATTTTGTCAGCAAAAGAAAATCTATATATGAGATATATTGTGCTTGCTAGATCCTTGAATGTTTGATCACTAGCAAGTTCATTAACTGTATGGTTCTTTCAGGGCTTGGTTGATAACTTTCAGGGCCTCAAGCCCTGCTGCCCTCCCCTCCCACCCTCCCCCCACCCAAAAAAAAAAGGTTCATATGTTTGGATGGTCAGACTCGCTTTACTTTGCCTGGGCAAGCTTAGGCCCTCCGAGCAGTTTACCAGTACTTGTGTTTGGTCAGTTTCAGCTCTGCTTGGAAGCATCATGCAGCCCAGTCGATTTTGCCAAATCCCGAGGCAGGGCCCATGCTGTGGTAGACAACCATACACCTGGATAAGGAGATGAAATGACATCTCAAACCCTGCCACCCAATGAAACCAATAGGGTCTATATGCATGGACAATCCGATTCGCAGCACTTTGCCTTGGCAGGCTTAGACGTTTCTAACGGTTTATCAGTACTCAAGTGCGGTCGGTTTCACCTCTGCGTGGAAGCACTTTGCAGCCCAATCTATTTCTTCAAGCTACGATGGGCTGGGAGCCGCATTATCTTGCGCTATGTGGAAATCATTGCATCTTAAACCTCACCATGTGTTCTTTTGGAACACAGTATCGATCCTCTGATTTGGATCTATACTGTTTTCCATTCTACTTCTGAACCCATGGTAAAAATGAAATAATGCACCACAAATGGCTTAAAATTGGGGAGGAGTGTAGTACTGTATATCCAAATATTAAGCATGGTGAGGGTTCAGAATGACTGGTGCATGGACAGTTTGTATGTTAACCCTTATCTTGCTGAATATTCATTTAAGCTACACCCATTTCTGTCTCTCAACCAATCAAATTACTTGATGTAATTTATTGCTGCAAATTCATAAACTGAATGCCAAACAGTGTAGATCCTGATCAGATGGCTTCTTCAGAAGCCATCTGATCTGGATCTACACTGTTTCCAAAGATAGGGGTTGTTGTGAACAGCATGATAAGAGTTATGTTTTCTTTCATTTCAGTGTGGTGTTGATGTAAACAAAGTGAACTCATATGATCAGACAGCCCTGGATATTGTCAACAAATTTACAACGAACCGAGCCTCCAAAGAAATCAAACAGCTCTTGAAAGGTAAGAGTTACTTCCCCTTCTCTCCAGTGTCGCCTGGAATTTTCTGAGAAATCAAATTTTCCATTCAACATCTTTGTGATGCATGTATGTAGAATCTTGTACCTAATTTATTTTCATAAGTTTGCAAAATTTACAATATATTTAGCAAAGTGAAAACCCTGATCAGACACTTTCTGTAGCGTCTAATCTGAGGCTTGTTACAAGGTAGTTCAGGATATAACTTGGTATAAAACAGGCTCCGAAAATATATCTACCATAATGACAGACAGACAGTGCAGACTCAGATCAGACTGCTCCTGAAGGACTTCACGTTTGTCATTTGGTCTCCACCTTCTGGACTCCTCAATGCTGGATTGGGAAACAAACCTGTAAAATTTTAGGAGAAAATTTCAGCAGGCCTTCAAGGTGTCCAAATTTTTAGGATTTTTACGGTAGATTATATGACAAAAAATGACTATAACTATATATTTGTGTTTGCTGGAAATGGAACCCATGCACCGTAAAATTAACATACTGAGTAGCATAACTGTATTATATATAATTTGTTTGGATATACCGTATTCACCCTAATTACCGCACATGCTCCTATAAGCGCACACCAAAGCTATTTTTGAAAAAAAAATTGCATAAGCGCACATCTTACAGTAACCTCCCATTGAAGCTTTCACAGGAAATCTGTAAAAACTTACCGTTATTTCTTCAACAGTGAAGGCAAAGCAACTGCATTTCTGTCAAATTCATTCGACAGCTCTAATACACCCTTTAATTCCTCATTTAAATGTGGTTCCCAAACCTTTTGGTACACATGAAATCCACAGATACCTGACAGGGATCAGCTGAGGGGGCGATTCTGAGGTCACCGTGGGTGGGGGAAGGGACATACACCACGAAATGATTTGTGTGCGCTTAAATAGGTCGATTTTTCACCAGGATTTTTTTACACAATTTTGAAAAAACTAAGCGCATGGTGCAGTAATTAGGGCGAATACGGTAATATGCTATTGTGTATTAACATGGTTTCTGGAACCCAACAGCAGTTTAATAAGATGGTGATGGGTTGAAGATTCTTTTCATGCCACCATATGTATGTAATGCCCAACCTCTTTATAACACTATTGATGGGTTTCAGAGCTTAAACTGTACTACCCGGTAGTTAGACAACTAATATGCAAGCAAATACATATCTATAGATGACCATTTCTATATGATCAATTCATTTTTGGGATCCATCTTTAAATCATACCTTTTACAATGAACAGTGTTATAAAGAGGTTAAAGAGCATTTTAATTAGAGCATTTCCTCGTCAGTTCCTGTATCAGTGTAACAGTTACTTATCCATTTTATCCACTACACATCCATTATGGATAGAAAAATCTTCCGCCTGTTTCAACACTATGTGAAAGACGCTTAGAAGAGTTTCTTCCCTTACACTAATTTGTTTCAAATTAAGTCTATTGTACTGAGTGTAGGCTGAAAAAAAATGGTCTTGAATGGGGACTGTTTCATGCAACCCTTAAATTCCTGTACTTTAAGCAAACAGTGAAGACCCTTCTCAGACGCCGCAGAATGCGGTGTCTGAGAAGGGTCTTCACTGTTTGCGTCTGAGAAGGGTCTTCACTGTTTGCCAAACCCAACACATGATTCCACTCCAGGTTCTATAGATAGTCCTCTTACGCAACACTCTGACCTTACAGCGATAAGAACAGCATTGCTGTTTTCTATAAATAACCATTGCCTGGATTTGCTACAAATAAGTGATAAGTCACATGGACTTTGCGGTGAAAAGCTACTGTGCTTTATAACTTTAGGTGGATTGACAAACAATTGACCCAAAACGACCATGAAAATTCAGTTCAGATACTGTCAAAAAAAAAAAGGTTGTTGGGAGTGCTAGATCACTAGCCTTAGAGGCTTATATTAACTCATTGCATGCGGGAAACCCCTAAAGGGATACCTTGACAGACAGTGCAGGCCCAGATCAGATGCCACAGAACGTGGCATCTGATCAGGGCCTACACTATTTGCTAACCAAATTTTCTGTCAAAAATTTATAATAAAAATTTATAATAAAAAGGAAAATGAAAGGCCTGACACCCCTTATATGACAAATGGACTCGTCCAACATAAAGCAGTGGAAGAGTCCACTAGTATACAATGGGTTAAAGAATAAATCTGTAACCAGGGCTGAAAAATTCTTCAAAATTTCACTCATGCTGCATAACCAAAAGCATGTGGATTTCAGTAAGTCTCATTGGGGCTAGACAAAATTTTTACAAGTCTTCCAAAATTTTTACTCATCTTGTCGAGCAGACGAGTGGAATTTTCCAGTCCTGTGTAACATAAATGTCTGTTACATGTCCTGAATGAAAATAAATGGGATTGTTTTGTGCAAGAATTAATTATTTATGTAACCAAATTTTCTCCAGAACAATCAAGTCATTAAAGAGGTTATTTAGTAAATATATGACAGTTTATGGTGATAAATCATTGTTAACAAATTAAAGATCTGGGGCCAGTTCTTAAGATGCAGAGAAAAACTACATCTGAAAATGTCGTCTGCTTATGTCATCTGCTGATTTTTTTTGCAAACTTTTTAAAAATATTTTTGCATACAGGCAAACAGTGCGGGCCCAGATCAGACTGCTCCCACAGGAGCACTCTGATCTGGGTCCACACTGTTTGCAAAAAATTACTTATAAGGTAACCAGCAGACGACAAACACACGACAATTGTCATGATTGGCAATTTATGGGTTAAAAACTTTTGATGTCAGTATCTCGAACACCAATGGGTCGAACCCGTTCTGGAGTCCCCAGGGAAATCCTCTACATAATAAATAGTGGGGGATAATTTAGGAAATTTTCGTCTTTTATCTTGCAAATGTATGCTGTGTGTACTCATTAGAACACCAAAAAGATATCCAAAAGTATCACTTTACGCCTCCTAGCAGTAACGAGCAGTTTTTCGAGGTCTCATATGTGTTTGTTTGTTTGTTTGTTTGAATTGAGGTTTAACGTCCCTATCAACACTGTATAGTGCTCATGGCGGTGGGTTCGAGCCTCACTCGGGTAATAAGTGAGACTCAAAGTTCTGCAGTGGAGTCAGGTGTTTAAGCATTTTTTTCTCCTGGAACGTTACTACACTGTCAAACAGTGCAGGTCCAGAATTCATTTTCGGATCAAAATGCCAAATGCACTGAATTTCTATCAGCTTGACACTCAATTTTGAAATGGCTGTGGTTGTAGTTTCTGCTTAGCCCCCTCCGTGGCATCCCCACCTCTTGTGGTTGGTTTAACCCTTTTTGTACCAAATGGAATTTTACTCCTTATATATAGCAGGAGTCCATTTCAAAAATTAGGGGTGTTAGGTTGCGTTTTCTTCAAAATTGATTTGAAAAATGGTGGAATTTTTTGCAAACATTGTAGGCCCTGATCAGACGCCGCATTCTGCGGCGGCGTCTTATCTGGGCCTGCACTGTTTGCCAGGGTACCCGTTTTGGGGTTTTGGGTACTAAAAGGGTCAAACCACAGCTCAACCACAAACACATAGCAAGAATGTTATTTGATGCCATAGCTAGAATGTTATTTGATGCCATTAAATGCCTCTACCTGACAATTCAGGAATTTTACTTGACAATAATTATGGAAATGATAATGAGAAAATTGAAATAGAGAAAGAAAGTATTTATCAAAGAAAATCCTCATGAATATAGGAGTTTTTGTGATAAAACCACAGATATAACCTTCCTTTATAAGAGCGAAACCACCAGAAATGTCAGAAAACCTGTCCTTTGATTGTGTGGGGACCTCAGGTGAGGTGTGGTCAGAGAGTAGGCCTGGCTAATGGGAGCTGAAAAGATAATCAATTATCATTCCTGTCATTGTGATCATTAATCAATTAGTAATCACTGAAGATTTGGTCATAATTTTACCCCTCCAGCTTTCTGTACCTGAGCAAACAGTGTAGACCCAGATGAGATGCCGCAGAACGCTGCGTCTCATCTGGGTCTGCACTGTTTGCCACTCATACAGTGTAGACCCAGATCAGACTGCTCCTACAGGAGCAGTCTGGACAGGCCTAAGCAAACAGTGTAGACACAGATCAGACTGCTCCTGAAGGAGCAGTCTGATCAGCGTCTACACTGTTTGTCATTCTGTCTGCTCTTTTTGGACTCCTTGCTGCATTGTGAAACAAATTTGCTAAAATTTTCGTAGAATGAAAATAATAAATTAAAAAAAAAAGTAGGGAACTCCTCATGGTATTTTTATAGTAGCTTGTTTCTAATTGTCCTTGATGTCATGTCATTTATATGCATTCTAATTATGTATTCATGAAATTAAAGTGAAATATATAATTTCGAAAATATTTGTGGCAAACAGATTAAAATACAGACCGTTAGGTCCTGTGTGGTATGGTTAAAAAATTGTGACATAAATGGTAAAAGAACTCTTGTTGAACCCAGTTGATCTATGTCTGTAACTGCAGTTTAAGTAGAGATTTTATTTTCTCTGCACCTGAATCAAAGTGCTTTCTCAAACCTAAACTATATAGGAAATTAACAACTGACAAAATATTGTAAATTGGAATACTAACAAAATGAACTGATGAAAAAAGTTCAGAGAAATGGCTGAATATACATAGATATTTGCACTCCCTCCATTCCTTGTTGGTAATAAGAAACGGTCACTTCTAGGATTGAGGGCAAAACGAAACCTGCAATCATGGTATTCACTACACAAAAAGCTGGGTAAAAAGCTTGCTGTTTGATTAATTGTACCTGTGTGGTATGTTACAATGTTCAGTTTATAGCAAGTTGATTCTGTCAAGTATCAGTTTCAAGTCATGGGGTGGGCCTGCTCCAAATGGTTTGAAATTTCAGCCAGTCTCTTAAGACAAATAGATACACCTCCAAGAGCTTTTCCACAACTTCAAAGGGGCGTCAATCTCTTTACTGACAGAATCATTGTTTGAATCTTTTAAGATTGGAGGTGAAAACACATAACATTTTCCCTACCCTTTTAAGGGGAGACAGTGTTTGCTGATAGAAAATTGTTTCTTGGAGTCTTTGTTAACATGAGGCAGGTGGTACAGGCTACTTTTAAAGGAAAGAAGTTGTTCCCTCTGGGGACATCACGAGAACAAGTCCGTGAAATGAAGACCCCCCCCCCCCCAAACCACACTTTATATAGAGAGAACTGGGGTTTACGGGGGTATTCATTATTTTTCTTATTTCTGCTCCAAGACTAAGGTTGTGGGTACTTGTTAGAACCGAGGCGGTTCTAACAAGCACATACAACCTATGTTTTGAGCATTTATAGGAAAAATATGAAGGATTTTCATCAGAAAAGTACCCATTTTGGAGATGTGAAAAATTCACTATGCCGTACGGGTGTGTTATCTTAATGGCAAATTCCTTCCTTTAAGAGTAGCCTTAGAGGCAGCAAAATCTGGGAGCAAATTCTTTCCTTTAAGAGAAGCCTAAGAGCTGGCCAATTCTGGGAGCAAATTAGCCTAAGAGGGGGCAATTCTGGGAGCAAATTTTTTCCTTTAGCAGTAGCGGAGGGGGCCAATTCTGGGAGCAAATTCTTGCCTTTAAGAGTAGCCTAAGAGGGGGCCAATTCTTTCCTTTAGGAGTAGCATAAGAGGGAGCAAATTCTTTCCTTTAAGAGTAACCTAAGAAGGGACCAATTCTTTCCTTTAAGAGTAGCCTAAGAGGGGGCAAATTCTTTCCTTTAAGATAACGGAAGAGGGGCAAAGTCTTTCCTTTAAGAGTAGTCGAAGAGGGGGCAAATTCTTTCCTTTAAGAGTAGTCTAAGAGGGGACAAATTCTTTCCTTTAAGAGTAGCCTAAGAGGGGACAAATTCTTTCCTTTAAGAGTAGCCTAAGAGGGGACAAATTCGTTCCTTTAAGAGTAGTCTAAGAGGGAGCAAATTCTTTCCTTTAAGATAACCAAAGAGGGAGCAAATTCTTTCCTTTAAGAGTGGTCGAAGAGGGAGCAAATTCTTTCCTTTAAGAGTAGTCTAAGAGGGGACAAATTCTTTCCTTTAAGAGTAGCCTAAGAGGGGACAAATTCTTTCCTTTAGGAGTAGTAAGAGGGAGCAAATTCTTTCCTTTAAGATTAACCTAACAGGGGGCCAATTCTTTCCTTTAAGAGTAGCCTAAGAGGGGCAAATTTTTTCCTTTAAGAGTAACCTAAGAGGGGGCCAATTCTTTCCGTTAAGAGTAGCCTAAGAGGGAACAAATTCTTTCCTTTAAGGGTACCCTAAGAGGGGGCCAATTCTTTCCTTTAAGAGTAGCCTAAGAGGGGGCAAATTCTTTCCTTTAAGATAACTGAAGAGGTAGCAAATTCTTTCCTTTAAGAGTAGTCGAAGAGGGAGCAAATTCTTACCTTTAAGAGTAGCCTAAGAGGGGACAAATGCTTTCCTTTAAGAGTAGTCTAAGAGGGAGTAAATTCTTTCCTTTAAGAGTAGTCTAAGAGGGGACAAATTCTTTCCTTTAAGAGTAGCCTAAGAGGGGACAAGTTCTTTTGTTTAAGAGTAGTCTCTAAGGAGAAGTGAAGCAAATATTTTCCTGTCAGAGTCACTTCTCTTGATTGTGTCTCCATTCTCCTGAATCTTTTTTCTTGACTGCAACTTCATGTTTATGCACTTGGCAGATAGAAAATATAAAGTTTATTGATAGATAAAATGCTGAAAAATTATGCACTGTATGTGCAGGGTTCAAATTACTGCAGATGAAAAGACTGATTTATTGTGCAAACTCATGCACTTCTTTTTTATATAGTTCAATCATATATCATACACACTTGGGGCCAGTTGTTCAAAACTAATGACTTCGTCAGCTAACGTCTCGTTAAAACTTTGTTCATTTAATACGCCAAATATGCTAATATTTTTGCTGAAAAAATGTGAGCAGCTTTTGCAAATGCAAAAGCTGCTCACATTTCTTCAGCAAAAATACCAAAATTTTAGATATTGAACTTGTTAGAACAGTTAACAATATGACCACTAACGAGCTCATTAAGCTAACGATGCTTTGAACAACTGGCCCTTGGTCTTTTCACTAGGATTAAGAAAAATCAAAAAAGATGATTTCTTTGGGGTTACAGTTCAGTTTTGATATTTCTGAATATGTATATGTCTCTGCTGTTTATTTATGCATTACCTGAGGGCTTGGAAATAGTGGAAATCTTGACTGGGCCCATCGGTTTAGGAAGATTGGACAAAACAAGAGGTCTGCAGTGGACAGGGACATGCATTACATATTTTCGAGTCATTGTGGATATAGGCAAGTATTAACCCTTGACCTGCTGAATATTTACATATGCCACATCCATTACTGATTATCAGCCAATCAGATTGCTTGATGCAAATAATGCAAAAAAAATCACAATCTGAATGACAAACAATGTAGATCCTGATCAGAGAAGCCATCTGATCTGGATCTACATTGTTTGAAAGATAAGACATATCCGGGCTCAGCAGGACAAGGGTTAAGATTGCTACCCATGACTGCTATAGATAGCTTCAGTATATTCACTTCACAGGGTTGGGGTGAGATGGAGTCACTGTCGCCACTTTTTCAAGGGGACAGAGGACCCTTTCTGAGACTGCTCCTGAGTAACAGATGGAAGGGGGTTGGGTTGAACTGAAGTGAAGTCATTATAACTAACCTGGAATCTTAGGAGTTCATTTTATGTCCAGTTGAGGTTTCTGTTAACCCTTCTCTTGCTGAATATTCAGTTTAGCCACACCCATTTCTGACTTTGAACCAATCAGATTACTTGATGTAATTTATTACTACAAATTCATAAATTGAATGTCAGTGTAGATCCTGATCAGATGGCTTCTGATCTGGATCTACACTGTTTGCAAAGAAAAGGGTTGTCGTGAACAGCAGGATAAGAGTTAAAATTAGCAAAAATGTTTTACTCATTCTATAGTGTCTGGTGTTTTATGTCTGCATTGTTCCCCAGTTACTCCCATTTTTGGTCTGCCCATATAAAACGAGTTGACTTTTGTGCTTAAAGTGTGAAAGGGAAAGTATTCATTCACTACCTGTCAGGGTTAAGATAATCAATGAGTTCAAATTGAGGCATTAACATTTTTGACCACAATTTAAACAGCTAGATTTGTTTCGTTAAACCTACGATACATCTGAATAGTGCTATCAGTCGGTTCACCCGACAACCGCAGACAAAAAAAGAAAAAAGTACCGGAAGAAGTCCGGTCTTTAGACTCCCGCACCGTTCGGAAGCGTAAGCCAACAACAGGTGCTACAATCAATTTTACCTCTGCGCTTCAGGAGACAAGACACGTTTTTGTCGGAGAGATATTTTCTCGAGTATAGAAGCTGTTGTGGGTAAACGAGGTCTCACCCGTTCGCAGACTATTTTCTACAGTGTTTTCTCATCAAGTAAAACCATTTCATATTGTTTTCTTGTATTATTTATTATTCTGACTTTGTCGGTCTACCGACCTAGTTGGGATTTTCGTTACGTTCATAAGTTCGGATTCTTGTTTTTTCCGTTCTTAGTTTCTTTTGTTCTGTTTTCTTTTTGTTGTTTTTCCTTCTGGTATAATTTTCTTTTGATCTGTAGTCCTGTTTTCAGCCATTTCAGGATGAGTCATCAAAACAAGCACTGCCCTGGAATAAATGGTAAGTGTGCGAAGATTATGCCATATTGGGATAACCATTCTGTTTGTAGGGCATGCAGAAATTATGCATGCTCTCAGACATCCACTTGTGAGGTATGTGCGGATTGGTCAGATGAACTTTGGAAAAAATTTTCCAAGTGTTTACAGAGATCTGCACAGGCCAAGGCAGCCTTCAAACCCAGGAGTTTTGCTTCTTCCCAGGTTCCTGAAAATGGTCCTGGAAAGAACAATCCTTCCCATGTACCTGTTAAAGATCTTGGGAAGGACTCCACTTCTCTGTTTCCGACCGATATGCCAGTTACGACTGCCATTGGTTCAGGAAATTCAGAGACAGGCGGTCATCATGAGTCTCAGCAGAGTTCGCTCTCTCCGGCTCATGAAGATTCGCCACACGATAGTGAAGGTGAGGAACTTACGCCCAGACGGGAACCTAGTCCTGACAGCTATGTGTCGGTTGAACAGGACACAGGTTCCAGGGCTACTGCTCGATACTCTAAACCTAGGCAAGACATCCAGCCTAGGTCTAGAGTTTCCCTCAGTAAGAGATATAGGTCAGATTCCGGCTCTGATTCTTATTCTGATTCTAGAGGAAGATCAAGCCAGAAACTGAAGTCTAGGCATAGGTCGAGATCTCTTTCCCGACCTAGGCATAGACATCATGGTCATAGACGTAGATCCTCGAGATCTAGGTCTAGATACAGGCATCACAGGTCTAGGTTATCTAGATCAGGTTCAAGACCTAGGCGTTCTCGATCTAGACAGTATAGACATCGGTCTAGGTCTGTCTCTAGGCCTAGGACTTTAGATGATCCTGCTGTTTCTGCTTTATCGAAATTGGTGGAACAGCAGGGCCAGCTTCTGAGGGAATTGTCCTCTCGTATGGACACTTTTCCTAACCCATCATCAACTGTTCAAGGTTCAACAAATGTGAACCCTAGTTCAGTTGTTTCTACCGTAAATTCTTCTGGTCAACATGCTGTTGTTCATGAAGATTCAGGAGATCAGCTTCAACTTTGTGTTGGGGAAGACGAGAGAATAGGATATTCTGATCCTGAAGATCAAGAGGACCGGGAATCAGAATCTCCTAAGGACAGTCTTTCATACAAGGAGGCTATTGCAAAACTCCGGTCTAGACTAGGCCCTGACATATGTCCTAGACCAGAAGTTAAAAGCAAGTCTGTTGGAGCTTCGGCTCTAGACTTTTTTAAAAATCCTGAGGAAGCTGAGGAAACTTCTCTAGCGCTTCCTCAGTCAAGCAGTGTGTCCATTTCTATGGGAAAGATGGATAAGCGTTTGAAAGGAGAAGAGGAAGTCCCAATGTCTCCACTTCCTAATTATCCAAAAGGATTCAAGACAGGCTCTTTTGTTTCTATAAACAGTAAGCCTAAGATTTTTCAAGCTTCTTCTTATGAAGCTTTAAATCCTATGATTAACATGGATCCACCATCTGTTAACCCAGGATTGAGGGATGTCTTGAAGCAAGGGTCTTCGATTCCTACTTCGCATACTCTTCAGTTTTCGACTCTTGAGAACTGGGAGAAACTGGCGAGAACAGGAATACAAGTGGCTTCCCACTCAGAAATGTTTCTGTGTGGTACGCTTAAGACTATACAGCAAGAGTCATGTTCCAAGGATGACATGCTTGAGGTTTCCAGATATCTTCAGGCTGTTGCCATTTCTCAGTCACACCTGGTAGAGATTTTTTCCAGGTTGGCTGTGGGACCGCTTTTGGCTCGTAGGGATGCTTGTTTAGCTGTTTCTGATTTAGACTCAGACATGAAACAGTCTCTTAGAGTACAACCGATGGAATCTTCTACCATTTTTGAGAGAAGTTTCCGGAGGTGGTGAAACAGTACAAAGAGGGTCTTGCTCATAGATCTCTTCAGATGGCAGTTGTGGGTGCTAATAAACCTTCTGGCTTCAAGAGAAAAGGTCCTAAGGTTTCAGAGACTCCAACTAAGTCAACTTTGGGTGAACTTAATGTCACAGTAGGTCCTGATTCTTCCAGAGCCTCCAGTGTCTCCCAAGGATTGCCCAGAATTCCGAAAAGAAACAGTGGAGTTCGGAATCCTGGTAAGGGCAGGGGTAGAGGTAGAGGTAAAGTAACCAAGCCCAATGCCCCATAGGGGTGCCCACTTCGGTTCCCAGGTCTCTACATTAAGGGTAAGGGCATCCAGCTCTTACGAAAATCAGGTCCCAAGATCAGACCTGCCATCAGGAGGAAGAATTTCTTTCTTCCTAGAGGCCTGGGAAAAGATTACTTCGGATGTTTGGACGCTTTCTATAATCCGAAGTGGGTATCGCATTCAGTTAAGTGTCCTACCACGACTATTTCGGTTCCCTCCAAAGTGGTGTACTCGCATGCCTCAGGATCCCCTCAAGATGGGGATTTTGAGAGAAGAAGTAACATCATTGCTCCAAAAACATGCTATAGAGGAAGTCAAGGATTTCCATCCAAAACGAGGCTTTTTCAGCCGGATTTTTCTGGTATCAAAGAGGTCAGGGGGATGGAGACCAGTCATAGATCTGTCCCGTCTGAACCAGTTTGTTCTATGTCCTCACTTCAAAATGGAGACGTTAGAATCAATCAGACTGGCTCTTCAGAAGGACGATTGGGTAACGTCTTTAGATCTGAAGGACGCCTATTTTCATATTCTGATTCATCGCAGGTCTCGACGCTACCTTCGCTTCTTCTTCGAAGGGAAACTGTATCAATTCCGAGTTCTTCCATTCGGGCTTTCTGTAAGTCCTTATGTCTTCACTCGCGTATTGAAAACGGTGCTGGTCCACATTCGTCGTCAGGGTATTCGGGTTCATGCTTACCTGGACGACTGGTTACAACCTTCTGTATCAGAAACCCTATCATGGCTTCACAGCAGACGGCTTCTGAGCATTATCCTCAATCTAGGTTTTCTTCCCAACTGGGAGAAATCAGAGCTAGTTCCTGTTCAGAATTTCCAGTTTCTTGGAGCTCGAGTCAACCTAAGAGCTGCTTTGATAGGACCGTCACAGGACAGAATCCTATCCTTTCGCAAGATACTTTTCAAAAACTTAGGAGCCAAACATGCCACAGCTCGACAGTTGCATTCCATTCTGGGTCAGATGGAGTCCATGGCCAATCTCCTACCCCTGGGGAGGGCATTCAAGAGGCCTCTTCAGTGGGAACTCAAAGAGAGATGGTGTCAGAGACTGGCTTTGTGGGACGACAGGATTCCGTTAGGTCCTTGGTTCGTCAAAGCAGTCAAGCAGTGGACAGACTTGGAGTTTCTAATGTCCATGTCCCCTCTCCATCACCCCACCCCCGATCTGCAATTGTTTACAGATGCAAGTCTAGAGGGCTGGGGCGCACACATGGAATCTCTGATGGCGTCAGGATTCTGGTCCCTAGAGTTGAAATCTCAGCACATCAATGTTCTGGAATTGAAAGCGGTTTCGCTTGCTCTTCAGGCATTCGCTTCCCACATACATGGTCACTCTGTGCTTCTGATGACAGACAACACAACAGTGTCGGCGTATATCAACAGGCAAGGGGGGTCTCATTCGTACACTCTGTGCAATCTTTCAGTAGAGATTGCATTATGGTGTGCCAAGAACAGGGTCCATGTCAAAGCGCGGCATTTACCCGGTCGTCTCAATGCCTTGGCCGACTGCCTGAGCAGGAAAGGGAACATTGTTCAGACAGAATGGTCTCTAAGGCAACAGACAGCAGACCAGATTTTCCAAATTTGGGGTACCCCACATTTGGATCTGTTTGCCACACGCCTGAACAGGAAGTTACAGTTGTTTGTGTCTCCCGCTCCGGATCCAGAGGCGTATGCAATAGACGCCCTGAATCTGAGTTGGAGGGGTCTGTGGGCATATGCCTTTCCCCCATTTCCTCTCATTCTTCAGTGTTTGAAGAAGGTTCAGAACGAAGAATGCTTAGTTTGTCTAATAGCACCACTTTGGGAGGGACAAGCGTGGTATCCTCTTCTATTATCCTTGATCATAGCCCCTCCTCTATCTCTACCAGCAAGGAGGGATCTATTGTTTCAACCTATATCCAGAATGTTGCATCCCACCCCTCAGGTGTTCCGTCTTCACGCCTGGTTGCTATGCAACAACACATGCAAGCGTCAGGCATTTCTGAATCAGTTGCCAGACGAATCTACTCAGCGAAGAGACCTTCCACCAACAATCTGTATGATTACAGATGGAAGTCTTGGCTGGATTGGTGTGGCTGCAGGGAAGTGGATCCCTTCAGTCCTACTGTAAATGATTTTGGAGAATTTCTTATTTCTTTACACGATAAGAACTTTTCACCCGCTACTGTTAAGGGATATCGTTCTGCGATTTCAACTACCCTTAAGCAGGTTTCTCGGATTGATTTTTCTAACCAGCCAATTTTGTCAGATGTGGTTAGAAGTTTTGAATTGGAACGCCCTAGAACTAAGGCTCATTTTCCAAAATGGGATCTTGCTTTAGTTCTTTCCGCTCTTGTCAGTGATATCTTTGAACCTCTTCAGAGTTGCGGTTTTAAAGAATTAACCTTCAAAACTGTATTTCTTACTGCTCTTGCCACCGGTCGTAGACGCAGTGAAATGCATGCATTTTCTGCAACTTGCACTCAGTTTTCAGACGGTTCGGTCAGTTTGTGTTCCTTCCCAGGTTTTCTTGCAAAAAACCAGCTCCCCTCAGTCGTAAGCTGTCCAATTTCAGTCCCATGTCTCACAGGTCAGGATGTCAATCCCTTGCTCTGTCCGGTCAGAGCTTTAAGGATCTATCTTGACAGGGTCACTCCTAGGAGAAAGGGTCGTAAGAGGCTGTTCATTTCTCACTTAGATTCTTATGAGAAAGAGATATCTTGTGATACTATTTCTAGGTGGATTGTTCAGACCATTAAACTTGCATATGCTGCTAACAATTTGGAACTGACATCAGTCAATGCACACGAGGTTAGGGCTCTAGCTTCCTCTTGGGCTTGGTCTAATAGGGTTCCTTTAGATGATGTCGTCAAAGCTGGGTTTTGGTCCTCTGAGAATTCTTTTATTAGATTCTATCTGAGAGAAACTTCTGCAATGGCAAGTAGCCTGGCCAGTTTAGGCCCTGTGGTTGCAGCACAATCAGTAGTTGTGCCTGTATCCTAGAGATGTTTGTTTACAGTTTCCTTATGTACATGTACGATCATGTAAATTTGTATATACATGGTGAAACTTGGTATTTTAAGAACGAAAAAAAAAAAAAAAAAAAAAAAAATGAAGAAAAGAGAATTTTTTCGCGGTGTGAGACTTTGTAACCCAGCTCCATGGTCAATGTCTTAACGGCGGAAATAGCTTTTTCTTCGACTTGGTAAGTCTACTCTTACTTAGTCCCACCATCCATTAATGTTGCAATCAGCACTATTCAGATGTATCGTAGGTTTAACGAAACAAATCTAGAAAATTTTAATTAATTTTCATATTTGTGAGTTATACCTACGATACATCTGAATCATACTCCCTCCACCTCCCCTCAGTTACCGTTGTTCTGCTTCGGTAAAATTGATTGTAGCACCTGTTGTTGGCTTACGCTTCCGAACGGTGCGGGAGTCTAAAGACCGGACTTCTTCCGGTACTTTTTTCTTTTTTTGTCTGCGGTTGTCGGGTGAACCGACTGATAGCACTATTCAGATGTATCGTAGGTATAACTCACAAATATGAAAATTAATTAAAATTTTCTAGATTTATGATGTACGTTTTGCGCTTTCATGTTTTGGCTATATGACAAGAAAACTGGCCTTCTGACCATTATTGTTCAGAAATGTGGCCGGGGTGGTTGGGTGAGGCAAAGGTGACGTGTATCTTGCATTATTAATTGATTATCCTATATCACACAAGGTCAACCAATATTCAAAAATCATAAATCATGTTTTTAATTGCGTCAATTTATAAAATTGTCATTAATCAAGTAATTTCGTATTGGCCCAGTTACAGGTCCACGGTCAGCTGTATTGGCCTCGGCCTTCGGTCCGTGCCAATACAGCAGACCTCGGACCTGTAACTGGGCCAATACGAAATTATTTGATTAATAACATTATATTATTGGGGTGTCCAACTAATATTGGCTTACAGTTGGGCAAGGCCTGATGTCCATGCAGCAGGTATACGGGTAGAGTGGGGATTGTTGTTGTTTCTTCAGTTTCTACACTTATTTTGTCTTTCTCTCCTATCTCACACTTTCATCTCGTCTACTATCTCTTCTATCCCTTTTCTCCCTTTCTCTGGGAGACGACACAAATGACCCACAAGGGTTGACGTGTCGTGAAACCCAAAACTATCAATCAGTCAGAAATGTGGCCATCACATGAACAAGTTCGTGAAAACAACACCCCCATAAACCCCCTTTTTATATAGAGAAAACTGGGATTTACCAGGTATACATTATTTTTTATCCCCACCCTTTTCGAAGAAAAAGTGGGGATATTGTAATGGTCTTCGTCGTCTGTACGTCCGTCTGTCCGTCTTACTGGATAACTCCTCCTAGACGGTTATAGATAGAAACTTTGGGAACTGATAGATCTTTGGTCTGGGGAGTGCATGACACTTTCGAAATTTTGATCACACCCCTACGGGTGGGCCCAGGGGATGGGCCCAGGGGGTGGGGTCCGCGCGGGTCAAAAATTAAAATTTCCAAAACGTGGTCGTGTAATATATCAAAGCGAACGGAATGATGAGTAGAAAACATTACAACCAAAATTTGACCCCTGGGGTCAATTTTGAGGTCACCAGAGGTCAAAAACTGATTTTGACCCCTTTACCCCCATACATTACTGTTACGGGATAACTCCTCCTAGACCATTATAGATTGAAACTTTGGGAACTGATAAGACTTTGGTCTGGGGAGTGCATAACACTTTCAGAATTTTGATCCTACCCCTGGGAGTGGGGCCAGGGGTGGGGCACCTTGGGGATAAAAAATCAAAGTTTTCAGAACATGGTCGTATAGCATATTAAATCGAACGGCATGATGAGTAGAATACATCACAATCAAAATTTTACCCCTCGGGTCAAACACCCCAAGGGGATGGCCCAGGGGGTGGGGCCCGCGGGGAAGCGTTGGGATATGCGATGGCTTGCCATCGACTGCGCGATTCTAGTCTTATTTTTGCCGATAGTCTTGTTATAAAGGGCACTCATAATCTATGTTTACAAGAAAAATATCACGGATTTCATCAGAAAAGTAGCAGTTTTGGAGGTGTGAAAAATGCACTGTCTCTTGGGTATGTTATCATTATGTGATTTAAAGTGAGCAAGCAATCAGCAGGCATCTTGGCATAAATATGGTGTTAGCACATTCAGTTTTAATACACAAGCAATTGTGAGTATTAAAGCTGTTCACTTTTTTTCAGCAAAAATATCAGCATTTTTGCCATAATTAACAAAGATTAACAAAAGCCAGCCAGGGCCCAGATCTCAGTCTGTCTCAGGTCTACAGAAGTACAGTAGACCGGCCCCGATAGCTCAGTTGGTAGAGTGTCCGCTCCGGGGAACGGGAGGTCTCGGGTTCGATCCCGGGCCGCTACATACCAAAGTCGTTAAAAATGGTACTAGCTGCTCCTCGCTTGGCACTCAGATTTACGGGGAAGAGCTAGGACTGGTCGATCCAGTGTCAGGATAATGTGACTGGGTGTGGTATCATGTAATGTGTCTGGGACATGATACTTCAGTGAGGCAGCACTATAAACGTGAGCATTGAGCTCCCTGTCGCAACCAGACACCGTCGTGATATGACTGAAAAATTGTTGAAAGCGACGTTAAACCCGAATTCACACACACACAGAAGTACAGTTGATGCCTAAAGGTTGATTTCTCAGGAGGTGTGGATAGCTCAGCTAGTGCTTAACATGACCGAGCTGCAAATTGTTGTGTAACTCTTCAGCTAGATTGTGATGGTTTTGCAGAGTATTTTCTAATTCTTAACTCTTGTCCTGCTGAATATTTATATATGCCACACCCACTACCGATTATCAACCAATTAGATTACTTGATGCAAATTATTGCAACAAATTGACAATCTGAATGGCAAACAATGTAGATCCTGATCAGATGGCTTCGTCAGAAGCCATCTGATCTGGATCTTCATTGTTTGGAAAATAAGGCATATCCGGGCTCAGCAGGACAAGGGTTAATTCAACTGTACAATATGCATCTCAGAAAAATGTGGTCACTGGACAGGTAAACTGACCAACTCTGCAAGACCTTACTTAATACTTAAACTGAAACCAAACCAAACCAAAACCTGCCTTACCACCACTACATCGACCTTTGTCGAAACACTGTAGTGTGTTAGTCATCTCACACATATAACAATCTCACCTGGATACAGGTGGGCTAAAATACACCTTTCCCTCTCACTAAAGGACACCAGAGATACACAGTTTAAAGGACAAGACAATAGAGAAGAGAAATTTCAAACATTTTATACTGTATCAATAAATTTTAACAAAGGTTAACTTAGGTCATTTCTAATCTTTTAAGACTCCTTACATAGGTGAGAGATAAGGGTATACATATAGGTACAGATAAGGAGTACTGTAGATATTTTGGGGATAAATGGGTTAAAACATATGTTGTGGGTACTTGTTAGAATCGCCTCGACGAGGCGATTCTAACAAGTACCCACAACATTATGTTTCTTAAAAGATATAAGGAAAATCATCATCTATTTATTAATCCCTGTTACTTTTTCACCTGGAGTTGTGATTGTGAGACGACTTGTATATATTACACAGATCTAATGAACAGGTAAACAAATTAGCAAAACAAATGATTATGTGAACACAGGCAGTATGGATGAGCTCGGATTAATGTCATATTACGTTGAATGTCTTAAACACGGATTTGTACTATAAAGTACGTGAATTATGACATACATAATAATCATATGGTGTACAGTATTAATTACACAGGTGGATGCTTTTCCTTACAGCTGATTCTGTGCCAGGTCTAGAATGACATAATTATTAAATACAATATATAAATATATTTAAATCAGTGACAGAATATGTTGTGAAGGTGAAAAAAAAGTGTGGATTACGTTGATTTCTTCATGGTGTCTTTCGTTACTTTTGGAAAAACTGGTGAGAAATTTTATGATTATTTTTCTGAGCTTACCTCAGCAGTATTTTCTTTTTCTATAAGGATGGTAAAACTATCCAGACTGGCTTCTGTGGCCTACAGGTTCAATGATCGCTAGCTGTCTCTAAGTCATTAGGTCTGTCATTAGCCATGCTCAGGTCCGTGAGGGGCAAGTTTTGCAATGGAAGGTCAAGCGGTGTTTCTCTGTGTACTCTGATTTTTGCCCATGACTGATTATGGTTACCACCTGGCTTGAAATAAATGAGATAATCATGTCAGGACTGTAAAACACAAGAAACCTTAGCAACTCTTTACACGGACACACAGCCAAACCATATTATCATATGACGTCTTGTCTGAGAGTGTAATAAAGCCATGTAATATTTTCGATAATCCACTAGTGGATTAAATATGCAAATTAGCTAGATACGTCCCGTAACGCTACATGTACGATGTCCTTAACGACGTCGCGTTTACTAATGGCGGAATATTGATATTTTGGTAAACAATCATGAATAAAATGTGTTTTAAATGCCATATGATAAACAGAATCTTGCATTCGTGCTCGTGTATTTTTGAATTTATTAAACTCGTTGAGGAAAAAGGGATAAAATGCTCGGCAAAGCCTCGCATTTTATCCCTTTTCCTCAACTTGTTTAATAAATTCAATAACACATGAGCACTCATGTAAGATCCTCTATGTGATCTCCGGCAAGTCTGTTGAAGGCACTGCACTTTGCCAATATGAAAATAAAGGTCAGCTTAGTCTTCGATGTTGCTTCCCCTTGTAGAATTTTCTCTCCCATGCCAGTGGACCTGAAAAGTGACCATACTACCTGATCAGACTTTCTTTGAGATGTTTGACCTTTATATACCACAATGATCCTAAGTATTGGGACAGATAGGCCTAAGCAAGATCAGACAGTCACTGCAATTCCCTCTCCACATTTTGGACTCCTTGCTGGATTGCAAAACAAACTTGTTAAAATTTTAGGAGAATTACAGCAAGTCCTCAAGGGGTCCAAATATTTAGCATTTTTACAGTACATTAGTCCATTTTATGGGGGAGACACCTAAAGCGGTAACAAACAGCAAACAGTGCAGGCCAATATCAGACATGGCAAAACGCGGCATCTGATCAGGGCTTGCACTATTTGCTAACATTTTTTCCATCAAAAATAGAATAAAAATGAAAAAAATAAGCCTGAGACCCATTATATGACAAATGGACTTGTCCAACATGTTGTAATAGAAGTGTCCACTTGTATGCAATGGGTTAAACAGTACAGAAAGCCATAGTTTAACTCCATTGGTCAAGGATGATCACATTGACAACAGCATTAATTTTGCAGCAATATTAGTAACTCTTATCCTGCTGAATAAATTAGTTAGCCACACCATTTCTGACTGTCAGCCAATTAAATTACTTCATATAATGTATTCATTCAAATTTCAAACTGGACAGCAAACAGTGCAGATCCTGATCAGATGGCTTCTTCAGAAGCCATCTGATCTGGATCTACACTGTTTGCAAAAGTAGGGGTGGTGTTCAGTTCAGCAGGATAAGGCTTAACTATGGATCAATGACCCACCGATCAGAGCTTTTTCTACAATTAATTGAACCAAATATAATTTTTTGTATTTGTTGAAAGTTGAATATTGTTATGTTCTTTGTACATTATTTGATTTGTCATGTTTGAATGCAGATTTATGTGGGTGGACAATGTTGGTTTCTTTTGATCAAAATACCTGATTTGATATATATCAAATACTTAGAACATTTTGTCCTTGAAGAGAACGTACGGTACATACCCTAGATATATATTCTTAACAGCTTAACCCTTATCCTGCTGTATAAATTTATTTAGCCACACCCCTCTCTGACTATCCACCAGTCAAATTACTTGATGTAATGTCTTGGTTCAATTCACAATCTGTGTGACAGTGTAGATCCAGATCAGATGGCTTCAGATGAAGCCATCTGATCTGGATCTACACTGTTTGCAAAGGAAGGGGTTATCATGATTCAGTGTGGTTCAGCAGAAAAGGGGATTTTGTTTTCTGAACATCTTAATGAACTGTCAGAAATTTGTTTCTGAACATATTGACAAATGATTAGAAATTTGTTTCCTGAACATCTTAATCAAATGTTTTAAAAAATTTTTTAACTTCTTAACGAAACAAGAGAATTTGTTTTTCTGAACATCTTAGCGGAAAAAAAGCTCTAATGATTCATTACATTTGTTTTTTTTTCGCTCATCTTGGTGCTCAAGGCACAAGGTGCACAAGGTGACCCGGCCTCCGCCCATTGGGGCTTGAAGAAATATATGGGCTGCATGATGCTTCCACGCAGAGCTGAATCCGACCCACACACGAGTACTGGTAAACCGCTTAGAGGATTTCAGCTTGCCCAGGCAAAGTGGTGCGCATGAGTCGGACCATCCATGCTTATAAACCCTATTGGTTTCATTGGGCGACTGGGCTTGAGATGTCATTTCATCTCAGTGTCGGGTAAAAGTCTCACAAAATTGGAAGCAACGTCTCCAAAATGACCTTAACAGTGTTGACGGGGACGTTAAACCTCAAATCAAACAAAGCACACGGTGAGCTGTTGTGGTCATTATTAAGTCAATCATGTGCTCTGTGTGATCCATTGTCCATGTTCTTCAAATGACCACCTCCTAAACCACTGAGACAATTTCAGAATAATTTAGCACAAATGTTATAGACCTCACTGTATACCACATTGCTAAAATTGGTCTCCATTGAAAAACATGGCCACCAGAGCTAAGCAAAGAAACTTCAAAGAGTATCTTCTTTCATAGAAGAGACGGGACCTCAGTTTAAAGACTCATCCAAAATTCTGGAGAAGCCCGGGATCAAACCCATGACCACAGGTATGAGGTGAATAGTATAACCACTACACTACAGAGGCTTCTAGGTTTGAAAGTGTCTTCATTCACATAATTGTGGTTGTATATTAAATTAGCAACAATAAATTAAATATTTCAGCATGAGTCATGGCATGTAGACATCATAAGAATATTAATGTGTAGCCAGATTTAGGGAAAATATTAATAATAATCACAAGGTGTCTTTTGTGTGTAATAATGTCACACACACCGAATTACCTGCCTGTTGCAGGGAAGGGAGAATCATGAACCGGTACTGGAAAGGGAGGTAATTTTACCGAGCTTGGTAAAATATCCAAAATGAATATAGGCTTGAGATGTCATTTCATCTCGGTGTTGGTTAAAAGTTCTACTAAGTTGGAAGCAACGTCTCTAAAATGACCTAAATTGTGTTAACGGGTATGTAAACACCAAAATGAACAAAACTCATACACGAAAGAAATAGTACATGACAAGTACAGAATCTAATGGAGTGAGTGAGTGAGTGAGTGTTTGAGTTTAACGTCCCACCAACAGCTAAGGTCATACGGAGACGGTTTACAAGGCAAGTAGCGTAACCACTACACCATGTAGGCTTCTAGAATCTGATGGAGGGATACATCTGTGTCACACTGTCTTCCTCAGATTTGACACAAAATATTTTCATTAGTGCTGGAGCCCATGTTGCAAGTTTTATTTGTCAGTATATTATACAGTAAAATTCTCTGTTCAAAAGTGGTCTTTAAGACCACTTTTGAACAGTCCCAAAGGGGGTCTCTGACCACAGGACACTGTATGCAGGAAACACAAAGAAAGAATAACTGCAACATACTAAATAAGCTTTTTAAAGCAGAATTACTCTAAATTTTTCTTGGTCTTAATAGCGGAATTTCACTGTATTTACTATTCCCCCCCCCCCCCCCCCCAATTGGCATGCACCCATAAGAAATACTGTTTCATATAAATATTTAGAAATAATAACAATTCACAGCACACTTATTGTTCTATAATTGCTTTCAATGTGCAGAAATAACATAAATTAGATGCATTTCATACAGTTTTGGTTGCTATCCAACACAAATGATGTAAGCAGTTTTGCAAAAACAAATTTTTCACAGGGATGATGCTTTTTCTGTTTATTAAATTCTACCTTTACAAATGAGCCCATCTTGAATTGAATAGAATCATCCTTGTATACAGTGAAATTTCTATATTAAGACCACCTTTGGAACTGTTCAAAAGTGGTCTTTACTTTTGAACAGTCCAAAAGGTGGTCCCACAAAATTGGTCCGACTCACACTGCTTTACCAGGGCAGGCTTAGATCCTCTAAGCGGTTTACCAGTACTTATGTGCAGTCGGTTTCATCTCGGCGTGGAAACATCATGCAGCCCATCGCCATCTATTTCTTCAAGCCCCGATGGGCGGGGTCCGATTAAATGGTCGTAGTAGCTGGATTAAACCAAACTGCATAATAAGTGGCTGGTAAGAAAGAGTAGATAAAAATACTGAATTTTCATGACACCCCTCTACCCAGCCCTCACCCACCCCCATCCCATCTCCACCCCCACCAGGCTACTATATAGTTTTTAAAGAGAAATCTACAAAGAGACCAAATTCTTGTACCTGGATACCTGTATTGAACTGAATATTGATTTCTGCAATTGAGAAGCAACACTGTTGGCACTCAGATTGAAAGGACTAGTAATGTTGAAAGCTTCTAACACTCTTGTCCTGCTGAATAAATTAAATTCAGCCACACCCATTTATCAGATAACTTGATGTAACATAATCCTACATATCACAAACTGAATGTCAAACAGTGCAGATTGAGATCAGATGGCTTCTGAAAACAGTGCAGATCCTGATCAGATGGCTTCTTCAGAAGCCATCTGATCTGGATCTACGCTGTTTGCTAAAGTCGGGATTAATATGTTCTAATAAGAAGTGTGATAAAGGTAACCCCAGAGGAGTATCAATTCAGCACAGAGGAGTATCAATTCAGCACAGAGGAGTATCAATTCAGCACAGAGGAGTATCAATTCAGCACAGAGGAGTATCAATTCAGCACAGAGGAGTATCAATTCAGCACATCGTGGCTTGAAGAAATAGATGGTGTGCATGATGCTTCCACGCAGAGCTGAAACCGACCTGCACACGAGAACTGGTAAACTGCTTAGAGGATCTAAGCCTGCCCAGGCAAAGCGGTGCAAGTCTGACGGCCATTGAGATGTCATTTCATCTCAATGTCGGGTAAAAGTCCCACAAAATTGGAAGCAACGTCTCCAAAATGACATATACAGTGTTGACGGGGACGTTAAACCTCAAATCCAACAAGCAATTCATCACAAGAGAAGCTTGCTTTTCTGCACATTTTTTTTTTCTGTGTCACCTTTACAATTTGACAATTACATAAGTAACAATTAAACAATTCCACAGCATGCGTCTGTCATATGTCAGCCATAAATCATGTTGTAGAGTCACTAGCCTGAACTTTTCTCATTTGAATTGCAAATTCTGACATAAAAATTCTGATGCATGAATTTGAAAACATACTGTACCTATTTAGTGCCACTCATACTATAGAAACTAAGAGCATAGCCGGTGGCCTCAGTGGTCTTTACGTTTTCTGATATCGTCAGGGCGACCAGTGTCACAAGTTAGGGACAATTTCTGGTATAGAAGATAGGTATTTTTCGCAGTATGTCACAAATCTCTTTTTAATACTATTCATAGACTGTTTTAACCCTTGTTCTGCCGAATATTTAAATATGCCACACCCACTACTGATTAACAACCAATCAGATTACTTGATGCAAATTAATGCAACAAATTCACAATCTAAATGACAAACAATGAAGTTCCAGATCAGATGGCTTCTGAAGAAGCCATCTGATCTGGATCTTCATTGTTTGGAAATAAGGCATATCCGGGCTCAGCGGGACAAGGGTTAACAGTGTACCTAGAAAAGTGGTCATTTTTATATACAGTTACATTTTCGGGATCCATCTGTCCGAAACAGTACTGCAATAAACTGTGTTTTAAGGTCTGGTTGTGGTGTATGTATGTAAATTTTTGCATGTATAAACACTACTTTTTTAGCAAAAGTTATCATTTTCTCATAGAAACGCCTACATTTCACGGTTTTCATTACCATGGTGATGGAAAGGTTGTAGCAACAGAATGAGACTGAAAGAAATTTCATAACTGGAAAGATTGTTCCAGGAGACAGTAATCAATTTACCGTAAATATCCAAAAGTTAGAACATCTTGACAAATCACAGTATGTTTGGTATGGAGTTTTACTGCTTTTATCATATGACGTGGCGTCTGAGAGTGTAATAACGTCATGTATTATTTTCGATAATCCACTAGTGGATTAAATATGCAAATTAGCTAGATACGTCCCTTAACGTTACACGTACAACGTCCTTTTACTAACGGCGGAATATTGACATTTTTGTAAACAATCGTGAATAAAATGCGTTTTAAATGTCATATGATAAATAGAATCTTGCATTCGTGCTAATGTATTATTGAATTTATTAAACGAGTTGAGGAAAAGGGATAAAATGCTCGGCAAAGCCTCGCATTTTATCCCTTTTCCGCAACTCGTTTAATAAATTCAATAATACATGAGCACTCATGTAAAATCCTCTATTTAGATCATGTCGAGCTGTTAGTTTAACTGGCCACACTTTTCCTTGGCAGGCTAATGCATAAGCGGGTAACCAGTACAGTGCATATTCTATTGCCAGAAACCGACAACTCCCCCTCTTGATTCAGCAGAAGGGAAAGAACGACTATTATTATAGAAAAGATTTCATGATCAGTCTCCACAAAATAATGTTGACGACCTGGGAGTGATTGAGCCAACAGCCTCCTGATCACTAATCGGACATACAGAGGATTAAGTCACCGAGGCCAGCTTCCAATATCATCATCATCATCAACGGATTTTTGTCGCACCTGCTTGTAGATTTTCCGTCCGTGGGTCCATTCGTCCGTTCATCCGTGCATGCGTTCGTCCGTCCGTCTGTTAACATTTATGTCGAAGTTTGACATTTACGTCAAAGTTTTTATTTTACAAACCCCAAATCTCATAGACCTTCTCACTTTGTAAGCACCTTGACCTGGTGACTTTGACCTATATTTTGCACTCCAGTGACTTTGACCATTACGTCGAAGTTCGACATTTACGTCGAAGTTCGACATTTACGTCAAAAGTTTTTATTTTACACACCTCAGCTACCATCAAACCTTACATGAAACATCTCATAGACCTTCTCACTTTGTAAGCACCTTGACCTGGTGACTTTGACCTATATTTTGCGTTCCAGTGACTTTGACCATTACGTCGAAGTTCGACATTTATGTCGAAGTTCTACATTTACGTCAAAGTTTTTATTTTACAAACCTCAGCTACTATCATACCTTACATGAAACATCTCATAGACCTTCTTACTTTGTAAGCACCTTGACCTGGTGACTTTGACCTATATTTTGCACTCCAGTGACTTTGACCATTACGTCGAAGTTCAACATTTACGTCAAAGTTTTTGTTTAAGTCAACTACAAACCTCAGCTACCATCAAACCTTACAGGAAACATCACCCTTACCTTCTCACTTTGTAAGCAACTTGACCTGGTGACTTTGACCTATATTTTGCATCGGTTCGTCCGTCTGTTAACATTTACGTCCAAGTTCAACATTTACGTCAAAGTTTTTATTTAAGTCTACTACAAGCTTCATCTACCATCAAACCTTACATGAAGCATCTCCCTGACCTTCTGTCTTTGTAGGCACCTTGACCTGGTGACTTTGACTTATATTTTGAGCTCCAGTGACTTTGACCATTACGTCGAAGTTCGACATTACGTCGAAGTTTGTATTGTAATCAACTTTAAGGACTAAACAATCATCAAACCTTTCATGAAACTTCATCCTAAGCACCTGACTAGGCAAGCACCTTGACCCGGTGACCTTGACCTATATTTTATGCTCCAGTGACTTTGACACAAATTAAGTTGATGTTCCAGATCTTGTCAAATAAAAGGCCTACAACCATAAAATCTTGCATAGTGCTTCTCCTAGATGTACTGACTCTGCAGGTACATTGACATGATGACCTTGACCTATATTCTACTCTCCACAGACTTTGACCCATTTTATGTCAAAGTTACAGATCTCCTCAAATAAAAGACTCACAACCATCAAATCTTGCATAATGCTTCTCCTAGATGTACTGACTCTGCAGGTACCTTGACCTGGTGACCATGACCTTTATTTTATGCTCCAGTGACTTTGACACATTTTACGTCGAAGTTCCAGATCTCTGCAAATAATAGGCCTACAACCATCAAATCTTGCAATAAGCTGCTTCTAGATGTACTGACTGTGCATGTACCATGACTTGGTGACCTTGACCTATTTATCGTACTCCATTGACTTTTACACATTTTAAGGTTGACATGCCATATCTTCTTAACTATAAGGCCTACAACCACCAAACCGTGCATGGTGCTACATTTACTGACTCTTCGAGTACTTTGACCTGGTGAACTTGACCCATATTATGCACTCTAGTAACTTAAACACATTTTACATCAATGTTCTATATGTCCTAAAATAAATGGCCTACAGCCACCAAGCCTTGCATAGTGCTTCTCCTCGATGTACTGATTTGGCACATACCTTGACCTGGTGACTATCACCTATGTTTTTTGGTCCAGTGACTTTGACACATTTTACATCAACTACCAACTGCTAAGAATGAAATTTACTTATTTAATAACAACGTTCTGATTGTGGCTCCTGTGACTTTTGCCCCTAGCAGGTGCGACGCCGCCTTCCATGGAATTTTTGTTGATTAACATGCAGGTACAGGTGCAACGTCCACATACTTGGGCCCCCTTCCAGGTAGCTGGCTTGCTGCACGCAAGGCGGATCTTACACCAGATCTCCAGGCTTGTCTATCATGAGGATCGATAGCTGTCTATCATGAGAGCTTCCATTCCCTGCAATCTCTTTCTGTCAGCTGCTTCCAGGTCATCTTAGGCCTTCCAGGTCCCCGCTTTCCACCTACCTGTATGTCTGTCACAGGCAGTCTTGACTACACCCTTTGAGCGTTCCACATGTCCATACCAGCAGAGCCTTCTCTCATTCAGGATGAGGTCCAGGTCCTCAATGCCAAGATGCTCAAGTAACTCACTGGACCTGATGGTGACAGCGTCCTGTGGCTTGACATTGCAAATCTGTCTGATCATTGCCCTGCCATTCCGCTGAAGACGTTGGAGGTTTGGCTTTGTCAATGGCCATGTCTCGCAATGGTCATTTTTCTATCAAATATATACATTTTTGTTTGGATACAATTGTTTACCAAACATAGTTTTTACAGTCAATTTGGTAATCGGTAGACGGTTCAAAAGGATAATAATGATAATCTAATAGGAGTCTGAGACTTCAATACTCACCAATTTTACCATAAGCAGAGAATGGAAAATAACAACTATCATCCTGGGGTTCTCTGTCTTATGCCTGGCTGTCAGCAGAATCCCCAAACTAAACGAGACTTACCTTGGTTAAGTTGATGTTTGGTTAGGATTCTTTGTAGTCATACATACACTGACGTGATCAGATGAGATGCGCGCTACTGACTGTCGTAGTATTCTACCTCAGTATTTCAAAGCATTAGCTTTTCAAAAAATCAGACCCACAGAAACAGTGATAAACAGAATTTTTGATGTCAATCAAAGCCCAAAGGGTGGGAGAAGGGAGGGCATCTGATCACGTCAGTGTATGTATGACTACAAAGAATCCTAACCAAACATCAACTTAACCAAGGTAAGTCTCGTTTAGTTTGGGGATTCTTTTACGTCATACCACTTCCGTTCTCAGATGAGACTTTAAATAAAAATAAAAAATGAGCCTGATTTTTTGTAAAGCTTACATATATATAAAAACAACAAACTATGCCCTATGTAAACTTACGGATACTTCAGATGGATAATTATTCCAAAACAGCACAACTAAATCTCTGACCATTTTCTTTATCTAGTTTCTTATTATAGAACTTGGCAAAAGTCTTCTCAGATGACCAGCCAGCTACCTTCAATATGTCTTGAACTGGGACCATATTACATTTAGCTTTAGATGTAGCTGCTGATCTAACACTATGTGGCTTATATTTTGTACAGTCAATTCCTGAATTAAACATTACTGTTCTCAGCCATCTACCAATCGTGTCTCTTGTTACACTTTTGTATGGTTTAACATAACTAATGAAGAGATTAGTAGTATCTCCTCTTAAAGACTGTGTTCTCTTCAAATATTCTTTTAACACAAATAATACACAGAGTCTCCTGTCAGGAGGATATGCAAAAACTTCTGCAACCGGATTATTTTTCCCCGGCTTAGATTGCTTCAACAACCCACTATATACAAGCACATATGATGCGAAACCCTTAACCATGTTTTTGATGGATAATAAATGTAATGACTGTGTACGACTAGCTAGTGTCAATGCCAATAGCATAACTAGCTTCAGTGTTAACATTTTTAATGATAGTTCACGTACCGGTGAAAGTTTCCTTAAATAAGACAACACAACAGAAACGTCCCAAGTCTGAATATACCGAGATTGAGATGGACGTAAATTATATACACCCTTCATAAACCTTACCACTAAAGGGTGAGAACCTATTGAAACACCATCAATGATAATACCAATTGCTGATAAAGCAGAACGTGCTGTATTAATTGCACTATAACTATAATCTTTCTCAAACAATTCACTTAAAAAATCTAGCACGATATTTAGATTTGTTTGAAAATGATTAATTTTCCTTTTGTCACAGTATAAAAACCACTTCCTGATATGGGTCGTGTATTGCTTCTTTGTGCCAGATCGCCAAGATGCCATGACGATGTTGGCAGCCCTTTCTGAAATGTTTCTACCTTCAATTGCTTGCCGGATAGACGACAAGCCATCAGTACCAGTTTTTCGTGAAGTGGATGAATTCTGTGTATTCCTGGTAAATGCAGAAGAGATTCCCCTTTGGGAAGAAGATATGGTGTATCTATCATTAGTTCCATCAGTGACGGAAACCAGGTCTGAGTAGTCCACACTGGTGCTATCAAGATACATTCGCCTTCGTCCTGTCTCAGTTTCGCCAGACATCTCGGTATCAGACTGAAACAAGGAAAAGCATAAAAGTAATGCTCAGACCAGTCGCAGGAAAACGCATCAACAATTTCAGCATCAGGATCTGGCATCCATGATGCAAACCTCTCAATCTGTCTGTTAATTCTAGAGGCAAACATATCAATATCTGGCTTACCCCAAATACTGAAGACCTTTGCTACAACTTTTTCATTTAACTTCCACTCAGTATTTTCTTTAAAATTCCTGGAGCTTGATTATCTCGACCAGGAATGAAAGCAGCGGAAAGCCAGATATTTTTAACAATACACCACTGCCAAATTTGTTTTGTAAGAGTATTACACTCTGAAGATTTAACGCCTCCCATGGCGTTAATATAGCATTTTGCCGTAGAATTATCTGTCATTACCTGAACATGGATGCTCTCTGTACACTCTCTGCAGAATGATTTTAGCCCATGAAATATGGCCAAAAGTTCTAAATAATTTATGTGCTTTATTGACTCATCAGGAGTCCATCTTCCTCCTATTTTTTGAGCACCATAATGAGCACCCCAACCCAACAAACTAGCATCTGTGATAATTTGTTTGCTGGGGTTACCATGTGAGATGCTCCTTTTCTGATTTTTTAAATTGACAATCCACCATTCTAATTCTTGTTTCATTGCAACAGTAATAGACATAAAGGCCTCAAAATCACCTTGTGCAAGTTTGAGAGCCAAAATTTTCTCTTTTTCTAGCTCTCGATAATACAGAGGGCCATATTCAACTGCAGAAAATGTAGAGACAAGCAATCCAATGACTCTCGCCACTATCCGAATACTGGCTACTCGCATAGAGACCAAACTCTGATATTCACTTACAATTTTGTGCACTGATTCTTCAGGTAGATAAACTATCATTTCTTTCGAGTTAATTCTTTTGCCAAGAAAAGGTACGTCTTGAGCAGGTATTAAGATAGATTTTTCATTATGAATTATAAAACCTACTCCAGACATTACTGATATAGTGTCCTTAATGTTACATTTACACTCCTCCTCAGAGTCTGCTACCAGTAATGAATCGTCAATATAACCAGAATTAGAGTGGCCCATTTGCCTTAGTTTTGCATAAACTGGTTTCGTAAGTTTCGTGAAATACCTTGGAGCACAGCCGAGACCATTGGGTAGGCAAGAGTATTCAAAGATTTTCTTTTTCCAAATGAAACGCAAAAATTTTCTATGGGTAACAGCCATAGGGACAGAATAGTACGCATGTCTTAAATCCACCACTGCCATGAAAGAGTTTGGTTTTATCAGTTTTAAGGCAGTTTCAAATGTATCTAACTTGAAATGGCAATATTGAACATAATTGTTCAATTCTTTCAAATTTAAAATCATGCAATATTCTCCGTCCTTTTTTGGACGAGTAAAAATTGGAGAAATAAACTGGCCCTTGACAGAAGAAACTTCAGATATTACTTTCATGTCAGACAATTTTCGAATTTCATTTTCAATAATCAATTCCTCATGAGCATTAAATTTTTGAAATGGAATTTTTTCCTGATTCGGGACCTCATGCTCAAAATCAATGTGACAGTGAAGAGCAATATCCAAAATGCTCTCATCTGACGTTAAATTTCTCCAATTTTGCTCAAATTTTTGTAGCCTACCTGCTTCAAAACATACTTGATTTACTTCTTGCTGTGCTCCACTCTGGAGTTTTTTGGAGTGTTGGTAAGTGAAGTGTTGACAGTCTTGTTATACTGTGAACCAGCAGTTGCAGAGTGATGGTAACCAGATCTCCTTCTATAGTATGAACCTCTGGCCCGGCCTCTAAATCCACGACCACGACCTCTCTGGCCTCTGCCCCTAGCACTGACCTGACGGCTTATTTTGTTAATCTCTTGAGCATCTTTGATATCTTTTACAATTGAGTCCCCGTATAATATAACAGATCAGTGTATTGTACCGAGGATGAACACAAGTAATGCAGCTTGGGGTCCATATCACGCTTATGAAGCTCCTTTCTTCTAACATTGAGCCATTTATTAGCCTGTCCCAGAATAACTATAGCATCTGTACCCCATTCAAGCATACTGTTATCAAACGTAGCGTTTCCACTGTCCAGAATTTTAACAAGATTTGTCGTGGCTTTTACAATAGCATTCTGAATGCCTCTCAACTTTACATCTTCAGTTTGTGTGGCTGGTTTAAGAATAGACCAGACTCCCTGATTTACACGGGTTTCTTTAAGGAATTCACAATTCTCGGGTCTGTGAATCTGCTTCACCAGTTCATTATATGTATCATCCGACATTCCATCACGGAACGCCTTATTCGTCAACTCTGCTAGTTCAGGGTTTATATCATGGGATACATCTTCAGACTTTTGCAATTTCTTCAGAAACGGTCCAAAGACCGTATTATCTGAGTGTTCAAGAGACCTTTTCTGTGTACTTTCCAACACAGGGTATTCATTTTCCTCCATTTCTTGCTCATCATACTGGCTAAAGAAATTGTCAGACTGGGTGTCATATTCATACTGCTCATTAGAGTCAAAATTATAAAGTTCGTCAACTTTCTGAGCCAACTGTTCAACCTTTTCATTTGTTCTGTTTTGATTAGTATGCATTTCCCGTAGAATAGTTATGGCTTCCGCATTAAATGAAGCAGGTGTGACACCACACGCTGTGACCGTTGACGACGTCGACGGGGCAGAGCCAGAGGTCTGGGCGGTCTGTTTTAAGCCCGAACTGTCAGACTTACTCATATTACCAGTAGTCACCTTTCCTTTATTCTTAGCAGTGTCTTTCTGAGTGTCGCCAGGTCTGCTGGCCACTTCTTTGCGGACCATTTGTTCCGCCATGTTGATCATACGAAGTCAAGTTTATCAGTGACAAGATCTGTCTAGATTGTGTTACACGTCATCAAAAGTGTCTAGACTGTGTTACACGTCATCAAAAGTGTGCCACATAAGGCTACTATGATTGGCTCAGATATCGCACCATACAAATACGTCATCGATAAGATGACGCTCTAAAAATAGATAGAAAAGTTGTTGCGGCCCCGGTATTGATTTACTGCATATGTAAAATCATTAATGGCTACCCTCGGAAGCCTAATAACCGATATACTTTACTGCAGCCGCATTTAGTTAAATTGAATGAACAATCATAATTTATGTTCATAAAGTTATCGACTGATAAAAAAGGCATGTAATTGCCACAAAAAGCTTACTACGTAAGCACCATATCAGTCAATATTCAGTACGCATTGAATACTACGACAGCTGAACAAACCACGTCTGTTCAGCTTGACATTTGAAAGCGCACTGAGGTAGAATACTACGACAGTCAGTAGCGCGCATCTCATCTGAGAACGGAAGTGGTATGACGTAAAAGAATTCTGTAATTAGGTTTGAAGAAAGGCTTTGACTCAAAACATTTTGCTCCTGAATGGAAATAGCATATATATGTCTTGAGTATGATGTTTTTATGAGCCTCAGGGAGAGAGAGAATTCACAGGGCTATTGTTAATAGCTGTCTTTTGATTTTTAGTTTTCATCTTCATGTGGGGGTACTCATTAGAATTGCCTCGATGAGAAGCTTCACAGAGGCAATTCTAGTGAGTAACCGCCACATGCTTCCATGGTGAAATACGTATAGATAGCAGTGTTGGCTGCAGCATTTGTATTAACTGGACCTTCATACTTAAGTGTGATGTTTTTATGAGCCTCGAGAGAGATTTGTTGCCTGCTTGGCTCCAGGATGTCACAGAATTATGGATAATACATCTCTGGTTTCTCACATATTGCTTACAAGGTTTTGATGCCCTATTAGGGACAGAATCTTCTAGCTGCAAATGTGCTCATAGTTTAAGAATGCAGTTTGATGTACTATAACCATTGACCTGCTGAATATTTAAATATGCCACACCCACTACCAATTATCAACCTATCACATTACTTGATGCAAATTATTGCAACCAAATCACTATCTGAATTACAAACAATGTAGATCCTGATCAGATCGCTTCTCCTGATCAGATGGCTTCTTCAGAAGCCATCTGATCTGGATCTACATTGTTTGAAAGATAAGACATGTCCGGGCTCAGCAGGACAAGGGTTAATTCATTGTAGGGGGAAACCCCTAAAGGGGTACCTTGGCAAAAAGTACAGGCCCAGATCAGATGCCGCAAAACGCGGTGATTGCACTATTTGCTAAGATAATCTTCCGTCAAAAATAGAATAAAAATGAAAAAATAGGCCTCCCACCCCTAATATGAGAAATGGACTTGCCCAACATAAAGTGATGGAAGAGTCCACAATGTGTTAACCTATAATTTAAAGCCCAGGCTACACAATAAAAGTTTGAAAGATGAATTGTGATAGATTGTGTAGCCCACACTAAACTTTGTAACATACGCTTTGGAGATGGATCCATCACATTTTGGACTAGCCGGCCTCGGTAGCTCAGTCGGATGCACGTCTGACTGGTGATCAGGACGGGGGATCGATGCCTGCCGGGGTCGGCAACATTCTTTCGTGGAGATTGATCATGAAATCTTTTCTACAGTCATTCTCTCCCTCCCGCTGTTTCAAGAAGGGCAGTTGTCAGTTTCTGGCGAAAGAATGTGCACTGTACTGGTTAACCGCTTACGTATATGCCTGCCCATGAAAAGTGTGGATAGGTAAACTGACCGGCTCAAAAATGATCTAAAATAGTGTTGACTGGGCCGTTAGCTCCAACATTTTGGAATAGAACATGTCCTATTCCATACATCTTGATAGTACAACTTTTTCCAAGGCAAGTATCTTGGCCAATGAATATGCAGGTCATCCATGACTCCAGTTGAAAATATGATCATCATGAAATTGTGTAAAGTATGTAAAATATTCTGGTGATAGACCCCTGATTGAAATGAAAAAAAAATCTAAGCATTTTTTGCCAAGAAAAGGAAAAAAACAACAACAAAAACATACAGAAATAAAGGCCTTTGATAATTAGTTCGTGAAATTACATAATTACATAATGCTCCTGAGAGCTATATCCTCTTTACTACAGAGGAATTTGTGCCAATAATCTTTGAAATATTATCCACAGTATGATTTGTAGCTGATTTCTAAAAGCTTTCAATTGTTACAGCTTGGGCAAAGGAGGACTACTTATAAGGTTATTTTTGGGATAATTGTGTTTATTTCTCCATTAAAGCATATGTTGTGGGTACTTGTTAGAATCGCCTCAATGAGGCGATTCTAACAAGTACCCACAACATATGTTTCTGAGAAGAGATAAAGAAACTTATCTTTTACCATACTTAGCCTTATCACTGCTCCTTATTGGGAGCTATAAAGTCGGATGAATATTGGTACTACCGTATTTATATTGGGTATGAATTATTCATGAGCTGTATATTATACTTGTAGAAAAACTGCCATGTTATGAAATAGCAAAGTTCTTGTACATAATCCAGCCATAAGGCTGCTTTGGGGAATAGATATGTAATACACCACACTTTTACCAGCTACAGAAAAGAAATCATCAATTTGCAAAATAACTTTGTACATGTCTGGATCTTCATCAGTGTCTTTTCTTGCTCTGATTGTCAGTTTTTGGCATCAGGTGCGGCATATTCTTCTGTGGTAGGCCTAAGTGGCTCAATCAGATGCTCCTTAGGAGGATGGTTGATCAGGCGGTTGAGGTTCAGTCGCTGCTTCTTTGGTTGGGATCATGAAATATTTTCTATGGTTATTGTCTCACTTCTTCTTTTTCAAGAAGGGCAGTATCTGGTCACAGCCACTTAGCCTGGGCAGGAAAAGGGTAGTTAGGTAAACTGACTGGCTCAACTTGACCTAATAAGTGTTGACTAGGCTGTTACACTCAATACTAAACAAAATTCTGTGGTAAGGGAAATGGAGCGCCCTCTTGTTATACTGATCCAAATTCACATGTGTTTGGGTTTCTGGGTGTTGACAGCTGGGTCAATATGCAGCTTTGTGTCAAAATCTGCTGGTGGTTGGGATTTAGGATGTTGAAAGTTGGAAGCGGCTAGATATCAGAAACTGCTGGTGAATTTTGTCTTCTGGGTGTTAACAGCTGGGTAGCAGCTTGATGTCAAATCTGCTGGTGTTAAGGTTTCTTGGTTTTGATGGCTTGGTAGCATCTTGATGTCAAAATTTGTAGGGGTTTTGGGTTTCTGGATGTTGACAGCTTGGGGTCAGCTTAAGGTCAAAATCTGCTGGTGGTTGAGTTTCTAGATGTTGACAGTTGGGTAGCAGCCTGATGTCAAAATCTGCTGATGTATGGGCTTCTGGTTTTTGACAGCTAGGTAACAGCTTGATGTCAAAATCTGCTGATGTTTGAGTTTCTAGATAATGATAGTTGGGGATCAGCTTGATGTCAAAATCTGCTGGTGTTTGAGTTTCTAGGTGTTGACAGTTGGGGGGTCAGCTTGATTTCAAAATCTGCTGGTGTTTGGGTATCTGTTTGTTGACAGTTCGGGTTAGCTTGATGTCAAAATCTGGTGTTTGGGTTTCTGGGTATTGACAGTTGGGGGTCAGCTTGATGTCAAAATCTGTTGTTTGGGTTTCTGGGTGTTGACAATTGTGGGGTCAGCTTGATGTCAAAATCTGCTGTTGCTTGGGTATCTGTGTGCTGACAGTTGGGGGCCAGCTTGATGTCAAAATCTAGTGTTTGGATTTCTGGGTTTTGACAGTTGGGGGGTCAGCTTGATGTCAAAATCTGGTGTTTGTGTTTCTGGGTTTTGACAGTTGGGGGGAGGGTCAGCTTGATATCAAAATCTGGGGGGTGGGGGGGGGGTGGGGGGGGTCAGCTTGATGTCAAAATCTGCTGGTGTTTGGGTATCTGTGTGCTGACAGCTGGGAGTCAGCTTGAAGTAAAAATCTGCTGATGTTTGGGCTTCTGAAGGTTACAGTTTGATGGTGTTTGAGTCTGTGTGTTGACAGTTGGGGGTCAGCTTGATGTCAAAATCTGCTGGTGTTTGGGTATCTGTGTGATGACAGCTGGGGGTCAGCTTGATGTCTAAATCTGCTGATGTTGAGTTTCTGGGTGTTGACAGTTGGGGGTCAGCTTGATGTAAAAATCTGCTGGTGTTTGGGTATCTGTGTGCTGACAGCTTTGGGTCAGCTTGATGTCAAAATCTGCTGTTTTTTGGGGGGGTATCTGTGTGCTGACAGCTGCGAGTCAGCTTGTTGTCAAAATCTGCTGTTGTTTGGGTTTCTGGGTTCTGACAGTTGGGGGTCAGCTTGATGTCAAAATCTTGTTTGGGTTTCTGGGTGTTGACTAGACATGTTGCAGGGAAATTCTAGCTATGCATGGCATTGAAAATAGATCCATGGTATGAGAAAAAGCCAAAAATATTTGTAAATACCAGAGATGTAGCTTTGTTGTATAAGTATACCTGCAGAAATAATTAGGAAAAGAAACTTTTTTGTCACTGACTGGAAGGTCTAACAAAGACTTGCCTAATGATCAAATCATTTAGCTCTGCTGAATAAATTTAGCCACACCCATTCTAATTATCAGCCAAAGGGTTGAGAACACAGTGACATAGTCAAAGAAAATAAAAAAAAAATGTACATTTACTTGATTAACAAGATTCTAGAAAAAAAAATAGTGGGAGCATTAATTTTTTGGGTTGATTTCCAAAGTTGCTAACCCTTAACCCACTGAACACGACAACCCCCTACCTCCGCAAACTGTGTAGATCCAGATCAGATAGGAGGCCATCTGATAAATTTCTACTTTGTCATTCAGTTCGTGAATTAAATCATGTTCATGTAATTTGATTGGCTGATAGTCAGAAATCAGTGTGGCTAAGTCTAATAAATGGAAGTCTGATATAAGCCCTCAGTGTCATGGCCAGACAGCGAGAAATGAATCCAGATGGAATATAATTTCAAGGTCCAATATGACTGGTTCTAATCTTTGCCACAGCCGAATCGTTACATTGAGAATACATGTATATTCAATTTGGAATATTGGCAGTGTTCGTAGACATTTTATCATATTTTCTCGGTCTTCACATGTATTGCTGAATTGTTGGATAGATTGATTTTCTTGAAAATCAGTTTTATCGTGAAAGATCTCATAATAAGAAACAGAATTTGCAAGGACTTGGTAATCTCCTTTGGGAAATAAATTAGGATTTTTTTCACCCTTTTGTTAAGTATAAAAGTATTGATTAACGTTTTTGTGTGATAAGCATTTTATTTATTGATTTAAGCTGATTGTTTGTTTACCAGTTCACAGATAGTATAAATTGAGTCTGTACCAAAGTGCACTGCCGGATTCATTTTTTTCTTGGACACAGCTTGACTAGTATATCACAGTGGGGATGAACTCTTGACAATTTTCAATACATTTTAATTTTTTAGTAGGAAATGTACAATAAGATTCAAATGGCCAAGGCCCTGTGCTCTGTTGATGGGCTGTTGACAGGTACGTTAAACCTCAAATCAACCAACCAACCCTGTGCTCTATGGATTGACCATGCTTTGGTTGCGTGTGAGATGTCTTATTTTGCAACTGAAGGTCCAATATTTATGATACCCCGGCATACGAAGTATGCTGATATATAGTTTTCGTTCTGCCGTTCATCCATCCGTGTGTCCATCTTTCCGTCCATCCATTAACATTTTGGTTAATGTTTTGCGTCAAAGTTTCTAAGAGATTGTATCTTCTGAACCCTTTGATAGATTGACTTGATACTTAGACTGAAGTTACTTACCGGTCTAAAGATTTCATTGATGTATGTCCCACCCCCCACAGTGATCTTGAGGTCAAGATCACAGACTTAGAAATTTTACATTTGGTTAAGTTTTTATGACAAAGTTTATCTATGCCTGTATGTTCTAAACTCTTAAGACAAATTCAGTTGATACTTGCATCAATGTTGCATACCAGTCCAAAGATTTTTGATGTATGTCCCTTCCTCCACCCATGGTGACCTTGACCTCAAGGTCATGGACTTAGAATTTTTACAGTTGGTTAAAGGTTTATGACAAAGTTTATAGATGCCTGTATGTTCTAAACTCTAAGACAAAATCAATTGATACTTGCATCGATGTTGCATACCAGTCCAAAGATTTCCCACCCTGCTGCTTCAGTAACATTGATGCCCCCACCCCTTCAGTAACTTTGATGCCCAGTCATTCCTTTGGCCCATTTAAAAATTTTTGGTTTGGTTTAGCTTTTAGAAGCACATTTATAGATTCTTATAGCTTCTTGATTTCTTCATTCATATTACATGTAAGCTCGAAAAATATATCAGAGGGTGGTGCTGGCCGGAGGTAAGTTTGCATGAGACCAACTATACCATGCGTCCTGGGATAAGCAAAGTTCCTGGTGGGTGTGAAGGTTCATCTGAGTCTTTGTTAGTGGGACAGGTTTTCTTATATAGGCTTTACTGTATCCCTGCAAATACTACTGTATTTACCCTAAATATTCAGACACCTCAACTCCTTACCATACTTGTTATAAATTTGAAAAGTATAATTTATAACCTGACATTGTGTCTAAAAATAGCTGGATGAGTGGCAAACATTGTGAGCAGTCTCACCTGAACCTTTGCTGGTTGCCAGGGCCATATGTACCATTTTCTCATAAGCTGGCTTTTTGGAAAACATCCATACTCTTGAGTATAAATCTGAGTAGCAAACGTAATACTCCATCCCAACTGTAAAATGTTTACCTTACTGTGATAAAGACTAATGTTACATTTGACATTGTCTGTTCCATTACTACTATTGGGGGAAGAAATTTTTATGAGCTAGAACTTGGTTGACCCAGAGGGCAGATAACCAATTCCAGACTAAAAGAATTTTTGCAGGAATGCTTGAAATGCTGCACTTGAAATAGCCATTTTATTGTCAGTTGTGTTTGAGCCTGATTGATCACTATTGAAGACAGAAGTGATAATACTGACAGTTTAGTTGAAGTCTGAGACATTCTTGATTACATTCTAGTCGAAGTTACTCAGTGTAATGCTAGTGTGCTTGAGAGTACAGTAATTAGTCTGAAAACTTCTGATAGTACTAACTGCTCCCTGTTATCAGAGTACGAAGGATATTTTTTTTCTTATTTCTCCATTAACCCGTTTTGTACCAAATGGAATCTTCCTCCTTATGTATAGCAGGAGTCCATTTCAAAATTTGGGGGTGTCAGATTGTGTTATCTTTAAAATTGATTTGGAAAATGGCTGAACTTTTTGCAAATAGTGCAGGCCCTGATCAGACGCCGCATTCTGCGGCATCTGATCTGGGCCTGCACTGTTTTCCAGGGTACCCGTTTTGGGGTTTCCGGTACAAAATGGTTTAAAGCATATGTTGTGGGTACTTGTTAGAATCGCCTCTATGAGGCGATTCTAACAAGTACCCACAAATGTTTCTATCAAGAAATAATGAAACTCTTTTTAGTATCCACATCTCCTTATTTGGAGCTATGTATTACCTTGAAATTTTGTTATCTTTCTGCTTGTTTGTGGAATAGCAAACAGAGTGGACCATGAACTGACTGCTCTTTCTGATCAGGGTCTTGGACTAGTCTACCAACCTGTTATGGAATGTTAGGTTTACCAAATTTTCATACTGGACTGTTGAAGGACCTGACTGACAGGTTTAACCTGGCCTTGAAACCGGTAGTTTTAAATTTAAAACATAAAAGATGGATTTAAATTTAAAAGTTACTCATAGTGACTCAGGAATGCTGAAGTTTTAACACCTTGAAGGAAAGAAGGAAAATAATTGATTGATTTTGTGGTGTTACTAAGGTTAGAAATTTCAGGGACACTGGATATAGCTACAAGGGGTATAACTGCTAAGGCGTTGTGCAAGATTCTGTAAGGAAGGAATTTGCTCCCTGTGGAAGAGTACATTCTTTTGTTATAAATAGTTTTTATCCCCACGCTTTTCGAAGAAAAAGTGGGGATATTGTAATAGTCTCCGTCGTCCGTACGTCCGTACGTCCGTCCGTCCGTCTTACCGGACAACTCCTCCCACACTTTTACAGCTAGAAACTTAAAACTTTGGGAAGTGATAGGTCTTTGGTCTGAGGAGTGCATGACACTTTCGGAATTTTGATCCTACCCTTGGGGGCCAGGCCAGGGGGTGGGGTGCCCCGGGGGTAAAAAATCAAAGTTTTCAGAACCTGGTCGTGTGACATATCAAATGGAACGGAAAAATGAGTAGAATACATAACAATCAAAATTTGACCCCAAGGGTCAGGTTTCAGGTCACCAGAGGTCAAAAACTTGGATTTTCACCCCCATAAGCCCCTTTTTAACGATTACCGGATAACTCCTCCTACGCCGTTTCAGATAGAAACATGAAACTTTGGGAACTGATAGGTCTTTGGTCTGAGGAGTGCATGACACTTTCAGAATTTTGATCCTACCCCTAGGGGCCAGGCCAGGGGGTGGGGTGCCCCAGGGGTAAAAGATCAATGTTTTCAGAACCTGGTCGTGTGACATATCAAATCGAACGGCATAATGAGTAAAATACATAACAATTAAAATTTGACCCCTAGGGTCAGGTTTGAGGTCACCAGAGGCCAAAAACTTGGATTTTTACCCCCATAACACCCTTTTTAACGATTACCGGATAACTCCTCCTACGCCATTTCAGATAGAAACATGAAACTTTGGGAACTGATAGGTCTTTGGTCTGAGGAGTGCATGACACTTTTGTAATTTTGATCCTACCCCTAGGGGCCAGGCCAGGGGGTGGGGTGCCCCGGGGGTAAAAAATCAAAGTTTTCAGAACCTGGTCGTGTGACATAACAAATCGAACGGCATAATGAGTAGAATACATAACAATCAAAATTTGACCCCTAGGGTCAGGTATGAGGTCACCAGAGGTCAAAAACTTGTATTTTCACCCCCATAACCCCCTTTTTAACGATTACCGGATAACTCCTCCTACGCTGTTTCAGACAGAAACATGAAACTTTGGGAACTGTTAGGTATTTGGTCTGAGGAGTGCATGACACTTTCGGAATTTTGATCTTAAGAATGGGTGGGAGTTGCAATTGAGAACTTATATAGTGGCGTATCTTTAAAAAAGCGTGGGGATATGCGATGGCATGCCATCGACTGCGCGATTCTAGTTTTTGTTTGATTTGAAGTTTAATGTCCCCATCAACACTGTAAAGGTCATTTTGGAGACGTTGCTTCCAATTTTGTGGGACTTTTTACCCGACATTGAGATGAAATGACATCTCAAGCCCTGCCACCCAATGAAACCAATAGGGTTTATAAGCATGGACGACTGACTCCCACAGCATTGCCTGGGCAGGCTTAGATCTTCTAAGCGGTTTACAAGTACTCGTGTGCGGGTCGTTTTCAGCTCTGTGTGGAAGCATCATGCAGCCCATCTATTTCTTCAAGCCCCGATGGGCGGGGGCTAGAAATAGATAGCCCTTTAAAAAAGAATTCAAAAGTTTATATGCAGCCCTGATTTGAGAGGGTTCCAATATTAGGGAAACAAGGCCCTGTGAAAAATGTAGTTTGTACAGGAAGTGGCAAATTACCCTTCACCTGCCAATCACAATTGTCAACTGCTTTGTCGTCAGCCAGTTACTTTAAAAGTCATTGTTGCAAACAATGTGGACCCAGATCAGACTGCTCCAGTAGGAGCAGTCTGATCAGGGTCCACAGTGTTTGCCTATATGCATAAATACTTTTAAAATTTTATAAGAAGACGCAGCAGACGAAATCAACGGACCACATTTTCAGATGTAGTTTGGGGACGTTAAACCTCCAATCAAACAATCAAACAAAACAATGGCATCTTTAAAAAGTGTAAAAGCGTTCACCTCTTAGAATACTGTATTTGTCTGTTATCAAATGTTCTGTTACATTGTTCTGTATCAGATTCCTGAAAATTTTACAGAAAAACAGGAAATAATGTTTAATTTTCTTGAAGATGATTGATTAGAATTTTGCCTGATGTTGATATTGGAAAAGATTGCTTATAAATGCACATATTTCATGTTAGAAGTCAAAATTCTATAGGAACGGAAGCATGGATATGTCTGGGAAGTTAAATATGTTGCGTGTAATTGTGTAGGTTAAGATTTTGTGCAAAATTAACTGTCATATTCTTTTTCTGTCCTAGCGCCAGGTAAGAAGGCGTACTGGGGATTATAGTCTTATTTTTGCTTTAAAACTTACATTTTGGGTATATGATAGAACCGCCTCTATGAGGCGATCGTAACAAGTACCCACAACATACGTTTCTTACAAGAAATAATGCAAATTATGCCTTTATTGTCCTCTTTACTACTGGAGCTGACGTTTGTTTTGTTTGTTTGATTTGAGGTTTAACGTCCCCGTCAACACTGTAAAGGTAATTTTGGAGACGTTGCTTCCAATTTTGTGGGACTTTTACCCGACTTTGAGATGAAATGACATCTCAAGACCTTTCGTCCAGTGAAACCAATAGGGTTTATTAGCATGGATGGTCCGCCTCGCACCGCAGTTCCTGGACAGGCTTAGATCCTCTTAAGCAGTTTACCAGTACTAGTGTGCGGGCCGGATTCAGCTCTGCGTGGAAGCATCATGCAGCCCATATATTTCTTCAAGCCCCTATGGGCGGGGGCGACTGGAGCTGACGTAAAAATTAAAAAAATTCGGACACCTTAAGGACTTGCTCTATAGCTGACTCTCCTGAATTTTTAACAAATTTGTTTCACGATCCAGCAAGGAGTCTGAAAGGTACAGACGGATTGGCAAACAGTGTAGACCCTGATCAGACTGCACTATTTGCTTAGGCCTCTCTGTCCCAATACATGACTGTACTTGTATGTGTTCCTACTACAGTACAGTAAAATTCCTGTTTTAAGACCACCTTTGGCACTGTTCAAAAGTGGTCGTTAAGACCACTTTTGAACAGTCCCAAATGTGGTCTTTCACCAGAGTGCACTGGAAGTAGAAACCATAAAAAAATAATATTTGAAACCTTCTAAATATGCTTTTAAATGCATAATTTGTCTTGAACTTAGGTGGTCTTAACCATTTAGTACCGAAAACCCCAAAACGGGTGGTTGGCAAACAGTGCAGGCCCAGATCAGACGCCGCAGAATGTGGCGTCTGATCAGGGCCTATACTGTTTGCAAAACGTTCAGCCAATTTCAAAGTAGATTTTGGAGAAAACACAACCTGACACCCCTAAAGTTTGAAATGGACTCATGTTATTTATAGAAGCCTCCGTGGTGCAGTGGTTACGCTACTCGCCTTGTAAACCAGGGATCGCAGGATCGATCCCGGGCTTCTCCAGACTTTCGGATGAGTCTTTAAACCGAGGTCCCGTCTCCGTATGACCTTAGCTGTTGCTGGGACGTAAAACTACAACTCACTCACTCACTCACTCATGTTATTTATAAGGAGAAAGATTCCATTTGGTACAAAAATGGTTAATAGCGGAATTTTACTGTATTTATCGTAATGTATTCAGACAGACAGGTCTGAGCAAACAGTGTAGACCCAGATAAGAAGCTTCAAAACATGGCATCACATCAGGACCTACACTGCTTGCCACCCATGCAGCTATTCATAGACACAACATTGAGACAGTAAATTGTACTTATTAACCCTTATCTTGCTGAATATTCATTTAAGCCACACCCATTTCTGTCTATCAACCGATCAAATTACTTGATGTAATTTATTGCTACTAATTGATAAACTGAATGCCAAACAGTGTAGATCCAGATCAGATGGCTTCCTCAGAAGCCATCTGATCTGGATCTACACTGTTTGCAAAGATAGGGGTTGTCGTGAACAGCAAGATAAGGGTTAAAATTTAAGAACAAAATAATATGGTAAGGAGTTTAGGTGTCCCATTAGTACTCGGGGTAAATACGGCACTTCTATTGAACAGGATAAATAGGACGTAAACTGAACCTACTGGTTCCCAATATATCCTGGAACTCTGGAGTATTTATGACATCTCGGAAAAAAAACAACAACTTCATAATTATGCAGGTTCAGTCTGGAAAGATCATTAAGACATGTTGATCAACAATTAGTTCTTGTGTTGTCAATTAGCAGCCATCTTACCAAAGATAAAACATGGATTTTAAGCAAATATTTGGTGGATAAATAGTAAAATATCATGAAGTTTTGTATTCCCAAATGTGTGGACTCTGGGATTTGCGGGTCCAGCCTGTCAAACCCGAGCAGCCAAGAAACAACCCCAGAATACTGCTTGAAAGGTAAATACTCTGATTCTGTTGTCATCAGTGTACAAAGATTTCTCGTTACAACAATATTTGTTATAACATGTTTTTGATATAGCACTATAAATCCTACATGCCTCCAACTTTTAATGTTACTTTATATGTAAATTCTATTATGGATATAACATGGTCTCATTATAACAATATTTTGCATGACTTTCAACAATTCTGCATTCTTAACCCTTGTCCTGCTGAGCCTGGATATGTCTGATCTTTCAAACAATGCAGACCCAGATCAGATGGCTTCTGAAGAAGCCATCTGATCAGGATCTTCATTGTTTGTCATTCAGTTTATGAATTAGTTGCAATGATTTGCATCAAGAAATCTGATTAGTTGATAATCAGTGGTGGGTGTGGCGTATTTAAATATTCAGCAGGTGAAGGGTTAAAGTGTGGAGCTTTTTATGCAGGTACTTCAGTGTCTGGTCACTGGGGCATCCAACTCATACAGTTGGGCAAGGCCTGCTGTCCTTGGTAGCTGGGGAATTTTGCTATTTCTTCAGTTTCTACATGTGTATACTTTCCATTCATTTTCCTCTTTCTTTCTGTCCATCACTTTCATCTCTGCTACTGTCTCTTCTATCTCTTTCTCTGGGAGACGAAACAAAATGACAAAATGACCCACAAGGGTTGACGTGTCGTTAAACTTGAACACAATCAATCAGTAAATCAATCAGTCAATGAGTCATCAAAATATTCTTCAAAAGGTCTTCAGGCCAGAAGGAAGTCTCATGGCGGGAACATAGCAAGGAAATAAAGAAGAGAAAAGCCTAAACAGTTTTACGCTTCAAACTATGGATATAGGCTGCCCTTCAGCCAGCCCAGAATGATATGAGAAGCCTCTGTGATGTAGTCGTTAAGCTACTCACCTGATAAACCAGGGGTTTTAGCTTCACAGACTTTCGGATGAGGATATAACAATGTAAATACAACTATCAGAAACAAGGGTGTTTAGATGTAGTATTGTCAGAATTTGGCTTAGGCAAAGGTACCTGGTGTCACGTGTCAAGTTCAAAGTCACTGTTTCTATTTTTCGTTATGTATTTTGTCTTGAAAATAGTAGCTGTATGATGAAGTATCATCGCGTTAGTAGCTGTATGATGAAGTATGCATCTGGAGCTTCAGGAAGAAATCACCAGTGACTCCAGAACGGGTTCGAATAAGCCATAATAAACCAGTCAGCCATGTTCGAGGTACCGTAGTTTCGCTGTATGTGAGTTTTGGAGGTTTAAGTCTAACAGGTTTCTTACAAGAAACTTGTTGTTAAGGAATTTAATTTCACACGATATTAACCATTTGCATTTTATGCATATAAAGTTGTGTCCCAGTTGCCTGTCTGTCATTCCTCGCACAAAAAGCCAATAATCAGTTTCCATCAGATGACTCATTTTACTTGGAATATTGTCTAAAGGAATAATAGCCTTTAGAAATAAAGAGGTCTGTGAAAATTACAACTATAACCTTTGTACCCCTGAGATTCTTAACTGTGGACTGTTCCATCATATCATTTTAACCCTTGTCCTGCTGAATATTTAAATATACCACACCCACTACAGATTATCAGCCAATCAGATTACTCGATGCAAATTATTGCAACAAATTCACAATCTGAATGACAAACAATGTAGATCCTGATCAGATGGCTTCTTCAGAAGCCATCTGATCTGGATCTACATTGTTTGAAAGGTAAGGCATATCCGGGCTCAGCAGGACAAGGGTTAATAGGGTTCATAGAACAGTGTGGCAAACAGTATTGATTATTATCCAGATGAGATGCGGCCCCCGCCCATAGGGGCTTGAAGAAATATATGGGCTGCATGATGCTTCCACGCAGAGCTGAATCCGGCCCGCACACTAGTACTGGTAAACCGCTTAGAGGATCCAAGCCTGTCCAGGAACCGCGGTGCGAGGCGGACCGTCCATGCTAATAAACCCTATTGGTTTCATTGGGCGACAGGGCTTGAGATGTCATTTCATCTCAATGTCGGGTAAAAGTCCCACAAAATTGGAAGCAATGTCTCCAAAATGACCTTTACAGTGTTGACGGGGACATTAAACCTCAAATCAATCAAACAAAATCCAGATGAGATGATAGCCTGAAATGTTTAAAGATTAATTATGTCAACTCCCACCAATCAGGGCTTGAAGAAATAGATGGGTTGCATGATGCTTCCATGCAGAGCTGAAACTAACCAGCACACGAGTACTGGTAAACCGCTTAGAGGATCTAAGCCTGCCCAGGCAAAGTGGTGCGAGTCGGCCTGTCCATGCTTACATACTGTATTGGTTTCATTTGGCGGCATTGTGATTTCATCTCAATGTCGGGTAAAAGTCCCACAAAATTGGAAGCAACGTCTCCAAAATGACCTTTACAGTGTTGACGGGGACGTTAAACCTCAAATCAAACAAATTATGTCAACCACCCCCCCCCCCCCCCCCCAACTGGTCAGGTTTTGGTGACTTTGACCTTATTTTCAGTGTCACAGCCATGCTAAATAAGTCACATTTTGGCCATGGACTACTGGGTGGATTTTAATCAAATTTGCATGGATATAACATTTCATCAGGATGAGGAACTGATTAGGTTTTCGTGACCTTGACCTTATTTCAAGGTTACAGCAGTGGTGTTAAATTAAGCTTGTTTTCAAAGGGGTATGTGGTTGTGGGGAGGACATCTGTTTTCTCAGAAAACAAGTCTAGTTTAGAAAATTGACTGAAAGCAAGCTGGCCTCAATGACTTTGTAAGATGCACATCTAACTGGTGGTGATGAGATCGTAGGTTCAATCCCTGCCTGGTGGGCAACATTCTCATGGAGATAGATATTTCTACAGTCACTGACCGAGTGAGTGTTTGAGTTTTATGTCCCACCAACAGCTTAGGTCATATGGAGACGGGACATCGGTTTAATAACTCATCCGAAAGTCTGGAGAAGCCCGTAGGCACTGACTGAAGAAGGGCAGTTGTCAGTTTCTACTGAAAGAAACTGCACTACATTGGTTAACCAAAATTGTCCTACAAGTAAGCCCATAGCCCAAAATAAGAGTGGTATCCAAATATTATTTTTCTTATTTCTGCATGGAAATATATGTTGTGGGTATTCACTAGAAGCGCCTCACTGAAAATATATGTTAATCCATTTAGTACCGGAAACCCCAAAACAGGTACTCTGGCAAACAGTGCAGGCCCAGATCACATGCCGCAGAATGCGGCGTCTGATCAGGGCCTACACTATTTACAAAAAGTTCTGCCATTTTCCAAATCAATTTTGAAGAAAACACAGCCTGACACCCCTTAGTTTTGAAATGGACTCCTGCTATATATAAGGAGGAAGATTTCCATTTGGTACAAAAAGGGTTAAATTACTCATTAGAAATGCCTCCCCAAGGTGCTTCTGATGAGTACACCCAACATATCCGCCCCCGCCCATAGGGGCTTGAAGAAATATATGGGCTGCATGATACTTCCACGCAGAGCTGAATCCGGCCCGCACACTAGTACTGGTAAACAGCTTAGAGGATCTAAGCCTGTCCAGGAACCACGGTGCGAGGTGGACCGTCCATGCTAATAAACCCTATTGGTTTCATTGGGCTCAATGTCGGGTAAAAGTCCCACAAAATTGGAAGCAACGTCTCCAAAATGACCTTTACAGTGTTGACGGGGACGTTAAACCTCAAATCAAACAAAACAAAGCACCTTATCTGGAGCTGTGTAAGCCTCAGTAATCAGGAAAGGTAAACTAACTGGCTTGCCATGACCTTATTAGTGTTGACTGGGCCGTTAAACTCTAAACAAAACCAAACCTAAGACAGTAGATTCAGATGAAGCACTGTGAGTTCTTGGCCATATGCCCTCCCCCTGGATCCTGTGATATGTGGGCCAAGTGAAAATGTGTCTTGTGATGTCTGCTCGGCAAAAGTTCCAATCAAACTGCCTAGCCACTCACTCAGTATAAAACCTTCCTGTTAGCATGAAGAAGCTTTGGGGGCAATACCCATCCATATACTGCTCTATGTTCAAATCAGCTTAAGTACACATTAAGACTGAACACAGCCCTTTCGCCCATCACCTGTCAAAGGGGTGAGGATAATAAGGGGAAGTGAAGTTTGAGTATACAGGTTAGGATCAAGAGAAATTTGGATCATTTTCGGTGCCAGGATTATCTCTTATTACCTTGATCCAGATCAGATGGCTTCTGAAGAAGCCATCTGATCAGGATCTGCACTGTTTGTCATGCAGTTTGTGAATTGAATAAGAACATTATACTAAGTAATTTGATTGGCTGATACAGTCAGAAATGGGTGTGACTGAATTAGTTTATTCAGCAGGATAAGTGTTAGAAGAGCAAGGTTTCTCCCAGCTTTGCTGACCAAAAAGCAATGCATTGCACCATTGTTTCAACCTGGGGTAGATGCCTCTGTGTGTGTGTTCATGTGTGCATGTGTGCACATGTGTGTGCATGCATGAATGCAATTATGTGTGTCTGTGTGTCCTTGCAAGTGTTTAAGGGGGTGTTGGTGGGGTGAGAAGAAATTATGTTTTTTCATAAATATGCTTATGCATTAATGACTTGAGATTTATTATCCATAAAACTTAATGAAGGAAGCTCATGGGGAAGCAATTTTATGGTAAATTAAACTTAAACAATATGGTTTTGATTTAGCCCTTTCAACCCTGTGCATCAGGGGGACAAATTGTTCAGAACTAAATGGCATTGTTAGTTAACAAATCATTTAAACTTTTGAACATTTAACATGGTAAATACATGTATACCAATATTTTGCTGAAAAAAATATGAGTAGCTTTTGCTTATGCAAAAGCTACTCACATTATTTCAGCAAAAATAACGAAATTTTAGATATTGTACTTGCTAGAACAGCTATCAATTTGACCACTAACAAGGAGGCTTTGAACAACTGGACCAACGACAGATATTTATGCAAACAGTCTAGATTCAGATGTACAATGTTTGCCAACCTGTTAATAATTAATTTTGACTAACCCCCAGTTTATATGACTGGATTTGTCCAGATTTAAGATGGAAGAGTCCATTCCAGAAACATAGGGGTGAGAAAGGGGAATGTTCTGAAAGTTCCCGTTTTTAACCCTTATCCTAGTGAATAATTATGCCCCCAACTTCGAAGAAGTTGTGGGGGCATATTGGTTTTGCCCTGTTCGTCCGTCCGTCCTTCCGTCCTTCCGTCCTTACGTCCGTCCCACTTTTTACTGCATAGCATAACTTTAGAACCATGGGTGCTAGGTTTTTGAAATTTCATATATGGATTCCTCATGAAAAAATAATTGACCCGTGTTTTTTTTCTCGTCAGGATTATGCCCCTTTTTTGAGTTATGCCCCTTTGCAAAAAATACTATGAAATCTTGTAAGCAAGATATCTCAAAAACTGTTTGAGCTATTGCCCTGAAACTTTACATGCTGGTTGGGGATGATGAGTAGATGAACTGATTAACTTTTGAAAAAAATCCGAAATTTTTTTCTTGAGTTATTGCCCTTTGAAATTTTTCGCGTTTTAAGTTTGTAAGCAAGATATCTAAAAAAACTATTTGAGGTTTTTCCCCGAAACTTCACAGACTTGTCGGGGATGATGAGTAGATGAACTGATCAACTTTTGAAAAAAATCCGATTTTTTTTTCTTGAGTTATGGCCCTTAGATTTTTTTCGTGTTTTCAGCTTGTAAGCAAGATATCTCAATAATTGTTTGAGCGATTGCCCTGCAACTTTACAAGCTGGTTTGGGATGATGTGTAGATGAACTGATTAACTGTTGAAAAAAAATCCTATATTTTTTTCTTGAGTTATGGCCCTTTGAAATTTTTCGGGTTTTAAGTTTGTAAGGAAGATATCTCAAAAACTATATGAGGTTTTTCCCCAAAACTTCACAGACTGGTTGGGTATGATGAGTAGATGAACTGATTAACTTTTGAAAAAAATCCAATTTTTTTTTCTTGAGTTATGGCCCTTTGATTTTTTTCGTGTTTTTAGCTTGTAAGCAAGATATCTCAAAAATTGTTTGAGCTATTGCCCTGAAACTTTACAGGCTGGTTGGGGATGATGAGTAGATGAACTGATTAACTTTTGAAAAAAATCCGAAATTTTTTTCTTGAGTTATGGCCCTTTGAAATTTTTCGCGTTTTGGCGTCCTTCCGTCCTTCCGTCCGTCCCACTTTTTACTGCATAGCATAACTTTAGAACCATGGGTGCTAGGTTTTTGAAATTTCATATATGGATTCCTCATGAAAAAATAATTGACCCGTGTTTTTTTTCTCGTCAGGATTATGCCCCTTTTTTGAGTTATGCCCCTTTGCAAAAAATACTATGAAATCTTGTAAGCAAGATATCTCAAAAACTGTTTGAGCTATTGCCCTGAAACTTTACATGCTGGTTGGGGATGATGAGTAGATGAACTGATTAACTTTTGAAAAAAATCCGAAATTTTTTTCTTGAGTTATGGCCCTTTGAAATTTTTCGCGTTTTAAGTTTGTAAGCAAGATATCTAAAAAAACTATTTGAGGTTTTTCCCCGAAACTTCACAGACTTGTCGGGGATGATGAGTAGATGAACTGATCAACTTTTGAAAAAAATCCGATTTTTTTTTCTTGAGTTATGGCCCTTAGATTTTTTTCGTGTTTTCAGCTTGTAAGCAAGATATCTCAATAATTGTTTGAGCGATTGCCCTGCAACTTTACAAGCTGGTTTGGGATGATGTGTAGATGAACTGATTAACTGTTGAAAAAAAATCCTCTATTTTTTTCTTGAGTTATGGCCCTTTGAAATTTTTCGCGTTTTAAGTTTGTAAGCAAGATATCTCAAAAACTATATGAGGTTTTTCCCCAAAACTTCACAGACTGGTTGGGTATGATGAGTAGATGAACTGATTAACTTTTGAAAAAAATCCAATTTTTTTTTCTTGAGTTATGGCCCTTTGATTTTTTTCGTGTTTTCAGCTTGTAAGCAAGATATCTCAAAAATTGTTTGAGCTATTGCCCTGAAACTTTACAGGCTGGTTGGGGATGATGAGTAGATGAACTGATTAACTTTTGAAAAAAATCCGAAATTTTTTTCTTGAGTTATGGCCCTTTGAAATTTTTCGCGTTTTAAGTTTGTAAGCAAGATATCTAAAAAACTATTTTAGGTTTTTCCCCGAAACTTCACAGACTGGTCAGGGATGATGAGTAGATGATTAACTACAGCTTTTCTTGTGTAATTTCAGCATTACAGCCACATAAAAACAAGATATCTCAATTACTGTTAGGGACAAGCAGTGTTAGGGTCAAGCAGTTGGGGGCATTGTGTTTCATAAACACTGGCTCTAGTTTAATAAGCCTTACCCATTTCTCACTATCCGCCAATCAGATTTCATGATATATTGTTTTAATTCAAATTCACAAACTGAATGACAAACAGTGTAGATCTTGATCAGATGGCTTCTCCTGATCTGGATCTACACTGTTTGCAAGGGTGGGGGTTGTCGTGAACAGCAGGATTAGGGTAAAGATTCTCGTTTTTGTTTGTTTAATTTTTAACGTCCCCGTCAACACTGTAAAGGTCACTTTGGAGACGTTGCTTCCAATTTTGTGGGACTTTTACCCAACATCAAGTTGAAATGACATCTCAATCCCTGCCGCCCTATGAAACCAATAGGGTTTATATGCATGGACGGTCTGACTCGCACAGCTTTACCTGGGCAGGCTTAGATCCTCTAAGTGGATCACCAGTACACATGTGCGGTTGGTTTCCGCTCTGCGTGGAAGCATCATGCAGCCCATCTATTTCTTCAAGCCCCGATGGGCGGGGGCCATTGTACATGTACACATTTGAACGGAGCTGCTTATCAAGCCAACATCTGAGCCAGCCAAAGGACTTCAGCACTGAATGTAGTAGCATCCTCTGTACTCTGATGAGAATCTTTCATGAATTTATGAATGTTAATAAACATTCATGAACTGTTCATGCATGTTCATGAACTGTCCCTCAATGATCACAAGCATATTCATGTAAGTAGTTATCCTAAGTTGATGATCTCTCCAGTCATAATTCATCATAAAAAGTTCATGAATCAGCCTGTCATTTAGTTATTCTTGCTGCAGTGCAGTGTAGTGGTTAAAAACCAGAGGTCACTGGTATAATTTCATGGGTTCAGTTCCAGGCTTCTCCAGACTCCATATTATCATAGTTGTTGATGGTTTGTATAAATCAAGGAAACAAACAAATCGGTACTGAGGGAGTGGTCAGTTGGATTACTGCCAGAGTTTTGGAGTTATTGCCCTTTGAACATGGAAAAAATGGCAACCGTAATTTCGTTATTCATGATAATTCAAAAAACGTTCAAGATATTTTCTTAAAACTTCACACAAATGTAAAGAACTATGAGACAATGTGCAGAGTGTATGAACCATAACTCAGGATTGCCTACTTTTGGAGTTATTGCCCTTTGAACACTGAAAAATGGCAATTTTAACCTTGTCAGCTCCATATGGGGTATTTTCATGAAACTTCACATAAATGTAAAGGCGCTATGAGACGATGTGCAAAGCGCATGAACCATAACTCTGGATTGCCTACTTTTGGAGTTATTGCCCTTTGAACATTGAAAAATGGCAATTTTAACCTTTTTTAGCTCCATAACGCAAAAACCGTTCGAGATATTTTCATGAAACTTAACACATATGTAAAGCACCATGAGACGATGTGCAGAGCACATGAAACATAACTCTGGATTGCCTTTTTACCACCTTTAATTGGAGGCTGAAAGCTGAAAACATTTTTATACCCGCTTTTTCGAAGAAAAATCGGGTATATTGTTTTCGTACCACAGTTCACTCCGGCGTCAGTCCGTTTGTCCGTTCGTCTGTCAGTCTGTCTGTCCTTCAGTCATGTTTCTTGTAAATGGATCTCCTCTGCAACCTCTGAAGTTACACTTTTGAAACTTTGCATGTGGATAGTACATGGAATGTAGATGGCAGTGGGCAACTTTTTTGTGACGACCTCAACATGACCACAAGGTTAAAGGTCAAAAATTATGATTTGCCATATCTCCTAAACTATTGGAGTTACAATTCTGAAACTTTGCTTATTGGATGGTCCTTGGACTATAGAATATGTCAGGTTACCTTTGGTGTGACCTTGACCCCAAGGTCAAAGGTCAAAAAGTATGATTTTGTCATATCTTCTAAACTCTTAGAGTTACACTCCTGAAACTTTGGTTATTGGATGGCTCTTGGAATATAGAATAAATTTGGATACTTTTGGGGTGACTTTGACCTCAACATGACCCCAAGGTCAAAGGTCAAAAATTATGATTTGCCATATCTCCTAAACTATTGGAGTTACACTTCTGAAACTTTGCTTATTGGATGGTCCTTGGACTATAGAATATGTCAGGTTACCTTTGGTGTGACCTTGACCCCAAGGTCAAAGGTCAAAAAGTATGATTTTGTCATATCTTCTAAACTCTTAGAGTTACACTTCTGAAACTTTGGTTATTGGATGGCCCTTGGTACATAGAATAAATTTGGATACTTATGGTGTGACTTTGACCTCAACATGACCCCAAGGTCAAAGGTCAAAAATTATGATTCGCCATATCTCCTAAACTATTGGAGTTACACTTCTGAAACTTTGCTTATTGGATGGTCCTTGGAATATAGGATATGTTGGGCTACTTTTGATGTGACCTCGACCCCAAGGTCAAAGGTCAAAAAGTATGACTTTGCCATATCTTCTAAACTATTGGAGTTACACTTCTGAAACTTGGTTATTGGATGGCTGTTGGAATATAGATTAAATTGGGATACTTTAGGTGGACCTCAACATAACCCCAAGGTCAAAGGTCAAAAAGTATGACTTTGCCATATCTTCTAAAGTATAAGAGATACACTTCTGAAACTTTGCTCATCAGTTAGAATGTTCTTTGCAACTTTTTTAACTTACATGTAGTTTTAGCTAGCTAATACATAGTCATTAGTGTTATTAATAGAAAAAGCGGGTATTTGCGATGGTATACCATCGAATGCAGATCTAGTTTTTCTTGTATTTTTCTTTTCTGATAGCGCTATAGCGGGGCTATAGTCAGATCCTCTGACAGTTCTAGTTTTTATAGCGTTTGTTTTTCTGTTCAATTACAAAGCCCTCCAATAAAAGAGGCCTACCCCATTGTACCATATTTACTCTATGTTTTCTTACAGGCAGGCCTCAGCCTCGGGGCTTTAAGAAATAGATGGGCTGCATGATGCTTCCACGCACCAATCGCACACAAATACTAGTAAATCACTTAGAAGGACTAAGCCTGCCCAAGCAAAGTGGTGTGAGTCAGATCGTCCAATGCATATATGCCTTCTGGTTTCATTGGATGGCAGGGCTTGATATGTCATTTCACCTCTATGTCGGGTAAAAATGGAAGCCACATCTCCAAAATGACCTAAATAGTGTTGACGGGGATGTTAAACCCCAATTCAAACAAACAAAAAACTGATCCATCCTCACCAGATATAGGAGACAAAAATATTTTTGCAAGGATTAGTTAACAGTTTATTTGTTCTGAGTTTCTAATAAATCCAGGAAATTGAAGCATAATTGACAGCAATGATTTAACTGCTAATTACTGTTCACATCTAATGCCAATTTATTGATAAGAAAAGGATATGGTTACTTTCAGAAAAATAAGTTGGGGAGAAAATAAAATGTTGTGTGCTACTGAACTTCTGAGTAATGGTAAACTGCTTAGAATGTCTATGCCTGTCTAGGAAAAGTGGTGCAAGTCGGACTGTCCCTTAAATCCTAGTAGAGGGCTTGAGATGTCATCTCATCTCGTTGTTGCATAAAAGTCCCACAAAATTGGAAGCAACATCTCAAACATGACAAATAGGGTTGACGGGAATGAAAACCTCAAACACAAACAAAAGCTATATGCTTGGCACATTTAAGTTTAACCCTTATCTTGTTGAATATTCATTTAAGCCACACCCATTTCTGTTTCTCAACCAATCAAATCACTTGATGTAATTTATTCATAAACTGAATGCCAAACAGTGTAGATCCTGATCAGATGACTTCTTCAGAAGCCATCTGATCTGGATCTACACTGTTTGCAAAGATAGGAGTTGTCGTGAACAGCAAGATTAGGGTTAATATTTTATATGATGTGTACAAATATCATTTTAAAACTGAATTAATTTTAAAATGAAAATTGCTTGTTCACTTAGGCATGTTTGAAATTGTACTATCTTGATACATTTGTACAGGGTCATTTAAGGTCTTATACCTGCATTTAATATTGTAACTGCCACACATCAAGAAAATTTGCTATATACCTTGAGCAACTTTAGCTTAACGAGCTCGTTAGTGGTCAAATTGTTAAACTGTTCTAGCAAGTATAATATCTGAAATTTTGGTATTTTTGCTGAAAAAATGTGAGTAGCAAAAGCTACTCACATTTTTTTCAGCAAAAATATTAGTATATTTGCCATATTAAATTATGAATGTTTTAATGATTTTTTAACTGATGACATCGTTAGTTTTAGAACAAATGGCCCCTAGTGTTTCGGCAGATTAGCCTGTATGTTGATCTGAGTGTTCACTATCTGTATGTGGACCCTGCCTATACTTGCCCTGAAGTCTGTAAAACTTGATAAGAAGCAAAGTCTGATCCGAAAGATGTTTTCTTGCAGAGTGGCTAGGTTTGTGTTGAAGTTTTATATCCCTGTCAACCATATGAAATGACAACTCATTTAAGACGGATATTTGCTGAGAGTTTTCGTTGAAAACAGGGGTGACAGGCCTATTCTTTCATTCTTATTCTGTTTTTGATGGAAAATTCTGTTTGCAAATAGTGCAGGCCCTGATCAGATGCCGCATTCTGTGGCATCTGATCTGGGCCTGCACTGTTTGCCAAGGTTTCCCGCCTACAATAGGTTAAGGCCATGAATTTTGGAAATTTGTGGTTTACAGTTAAGGCAAAAAGGCAACCTACCCTGTCTTGTGACAGATCTTGTTGCTGGAACACTAATAGTTAACCCTTGTCCTGCTGAATATTCATATATGCCACACCCACTACCGATTATCAACCAATCAGATTACTTGATGCAAATTATTGCAACAAATTCACAATCTGAATGGCAAACAATGTAGATCCTGATCAGATGGCTTCGTCAGAAGCCATCTGATTTGGATCTTCATTGTTTGGAAAATAAGGCATATTCGGGCTCTGCAGGACAAGGGTTACCGTATTCCTCCCATTTAGCGCCCCTGCTCCTATAAGCACCCCCTCACTGTTTTATTCAAGAACAAAATAATAAGCGCCCCTTCTGCAGTCGGAGGAAATAGTATTTTGGCTTACCTAAAGTAAAGATTTCAGTCTTTCAGTCATCACCCTACGTATCATTTAAGGTATTTTTAAACCCCCTGCTATCACAATGTCTGTGTTGACCACTTGGTACTTTACATGTCATGATTCCACCATATTCTAATGGAAATCTACCCCATGTAATGGGTTTGAACTCTCCCTTCTGGTAAGATTTTTGTCTCTAATAAACGCCCCCGCTTTTTCCAATTTTTTTAGCGCCCGGGGCGCTAAATGGGAGGAATACGGTAACTGTTTTCTCTGTTCTATTTTCAGAAGCGAGTTTCAGTGTTCAAGCCAAGGCCATCAAAGACCACTGTAATATCTATGACCCAAATACTCTCACTTTCAAGGAAGGGGACATCATTAAGGTAAGTTGGGAGATTAACCCTTCTCTTGCTGAATATTCAGTTTAGCCACACCCATTTCAGACTTTGAACCAATCAGATTACTTGATGTAATTTATTGCTACAAATTCATAAACTGAATACCAAACAGTGTAGGTCCTGATCAGATGGCTTCTTCAGAAGCCATCTGATCTGGATCTACACTGTTTTCAAAGAGAGGGGTTGTCGTGAACAGCAAGATAAGGGTTAACACTGTTTCAGTTTTGGACCCCCCACCCACCCACACAAAAAAAGTGTTGATGAGAGGTTGTGGCGTATCTAAGCTGTGAAAAAGTTGTTTTAGCTTCCTTTTTGTTGCATCTGCCATGTAGGGGTCTGGTTTGCCATCCATTTGCTTGTTCGTTCTTTTGTTCATTTGGAGCAATTCTAGTGTGCTGCTGTTCATTAGAAGTGAAAACAATGATCAGGAATCGATACAATTAAGAGACACCAATAGGAAAGAAACACAAATATGTAACAACCAGACCCCAATGGAAACACCAACAGCGGAAAGCCAAAAGGACAGTAACTGTCAAGTTCCCACAAAATGGCCAATTGGCTATCGAAAACAAAATAATATAAGCGATACACACTCAAAGACAAGCCATATAACAAAAATAAACTACGACAGAGGAACCAGCTTGGAACAGTCAGTGAAGTGAATTCCACAGGGGGACTTAAATTGATTTTATGTGGCCACAATCCCCACCCTTACTTCCGTCAGTCAGATTCGGCCATCGTAGGCATGACATAGCCTCATAGCATGTGATAGTTAAAGAATAGTTTATGATAGTTCCCCTTAAAAACCTATGTTGTGGGTATTCATTAGAATGCCCACAACATAGGTTTATATGACGAAATGAGGAAAACTACCCTTCAGCTATCAACCTTAACTCTTCTCTTGCTGAATATTCATTTAAACCACACCCATTGCTGTCTATCAACCAATCAAATTACTTGATGTAATTTATTACTATAAATTCATAAACAAAATGCCAAACAGTGTAGATCCTGATCAGATGGCTTCTTCAGAAGCCATCTGATCTGGATCTACACTGTTTGCAAAGATAGGGGTTGTCGTGAACAGCAAGATAAGGGTTAACTGGTGTCAGCAGAATGAATTCTTTTTAGGCTGGCAAACAATGCAGATACTGATCAGAACGGTCCTTGATTAACATGACATCCTTATATAACATCATGTACCAGAATAGTGATATAAAATATACTGAGACAAGGCTATCACATCTGTGTACTGAACAAGTCTGAAATTGGTTAACCCTTGTCCTGCTGAATATTCAGATATGCCACACCCACTACTGATTATCAACCAATCAGATTACTTGATGCAAATTATTACAACAAATTCACAATCTGAATGACGAACAATGTAGATCCTGATCAGATGGCTTCTTCAGAAGCCATCTGATCTGGATCTACATTGTTTGAAAGGTAAGGTATATCCGGGCTCAGCAGGACAAGGGTTAACTGGTGTCAGCAGAATGAATTCTTTTTAGGCTGGCAAACAATGCAGATACTGATCAGAAAGGTCCTTGATTAACATGACATCATTTACCAGAATAGTGATATAAAATATACTGAGACAAGGCTATCACATCTGTGTACTGAACAAGTCTGAAATGGGTTAAACCCTTATCCTGCTGAATATTCAGTTTAGCCACACTCATTTTGGACTTTGAACCAATCAGATTACTTGATGTAATTTATTCTTACAAAGCCATAAACTTTATGTCAAACAGTGTAGATCCAGATAACATGGCTTCTTCAGAAGCCATCTGATCTGGATCTACACTGTTTCCAAAGATAGGGGTTGTCGTGAACAGCATGATAAGAGTTAATGCATTTTGAAAACTCAGGACTTTTCTTTTGACGAAGGTTGATATTTTTTGACATGCAGTGTAACCAAGAGAATTCAACAACCTTAAATTAAGGAGGTACATAAGTTTATTGATAATGGGACATTTACTCAGTAGTTCTCAAGGGCAACCATGATTTCATAAGGAATGTCTGGGGCAGATATTGCTTATTTTATCAGACTTTTATAGTGCAGTGTTCCTCAGAGTACTTTTATCAGAAAAAGTGAAAAGAAAGATGGCCTTTGCTAGGTGAAAAAGCATCTTTGAGCATACTGTAATGTAACGATCTGAACTATTGGGACAGATAGGCATAATCAAACAGTACAGAACCAGATGATCCGAGGATATGGACTGCCCCAGGGCTAAGTAATGACCAGCTGCCCAAAGGACACAAACTCTGATAAAATTAGCTGTAATTTATTTGCTATGATTATTTCCCTTCCAGCTTGCAATGAAAGAAAAAATAAAAAAAAAAAAGGTCTTTTCTCAGCTTCCGTTCCATATACCTGTGTCATTTAGATTGTTTACAAATTTTATCAGTGCCTGGAAAACTACAACAACAACAACAACAAAAAACACACAAAACACACACACACAAACACACCAAAAAACAGTCAACATAGGTCTCTCATCACTGTGATTCAGTCAATTTGTTAACCCTTGTCCTGCTGAATATGTTAATATGCCACAATCACTTCTGATTATCAACCAATCAGATTACTCGGTGCAAATTATCGCAACAAATTCACAATCTGAATGACAGACAATGCAGATCCTGATCAGATGGCTTCTTCAGAAGCCATCTGATCTGGATCTCATTGTTTGAAAGATAAGGCATATCTGGGCTCAGCAGGACAAGGGTTAATAATGCATGTTGAAAATATAGAAAGTTAAATGATTGACAGTTAAAAAAATATACCCTTGACCTGCTCAATATTTATATATGCCCCACCCACTACTGATTATCAACAAGTCAGATTATTTGATGCAAATCATTGCACAAATTCATAAACTGAATGACAAACAATGAAGATCCTGATCAGATGGCTTCTTCAGAAGACATCTGATAGGGATCTACATTGTTTGAAAGATCAGACATATTTGCTGGATTGTCTGGTTATTTACACTGGCTCTATCCCAATCCTAATTGGATGACCCTCATCTGTTCATGGCTAATCTGATGACCCTCAAATCAGTCGGATAAACCCCTTGTGGAATCTTACAGTAGCTAAATATAAACAGTTACCGTAAAACCCATAAAATTTGAACGGAAATGTCAATACAAACAGTGTAGACACTGATCAGACTGCTCCTTTTGGAGCAGTCTGATCTGTGTCTTCACTGTTTGCCAATCACTTAGTTTTTATGAAACAATTAAGAAAGCTAAATTTGGCTAATCAGATAATTAGGCTAATAAAAAATAATTTATGGTAAAACATGTATTGCCTGCCTATCCATCTCTTGGTTTGTCAGATGGAAGATAAATGCTTTCTGATAGAGGTGGGAGGATTTAGACTGGAATTCCAGGAGTTCATCTTGCTCTAGATTTGTTGATGTAGTAGTTAGAAGAGTTTATCTTGGATTATTAATATTTTGTGGATTTTGATATTTTAAAAACTTCATACTGGATTATTTCGGAGAGAAAGTAAGATTGTTATTTTTATGAAATTTCCATTAACATTTTCAAACTTTAGTATAGTATGGAGCAACGCTGTTTGCCAATTTTTTTTTTTTTAATATTGGGTTGTGTGTGTGTGTGTGTGTGTGTGTGAATTCGGGTTTAACGTCGCTTTCAACAATTTTTCAGTCATATCACGACGGTGTCTGGTTGCGACAGGGAGCTCAATGCTCATGTTTATAGTGCTGCCTCACTGAAGTATCATGTCCCAGACACATTACATGATACCACACCCAGTCACATTATCCTGACACTGGATCGACCAGTCCTAGCTCTACCCCGTAAATCTGAGTGCCAAACGAGGAGCAGCTAGTACCATTTTTAACGACTTTGGTATGTCGCGGCCCGGGATCGAACCCGAGACCTCCGTTCCCGGGAGCGGACACTCTACCAACTGAGCTATCGGGGCCAGTGAATAATATTGTGTTGATTGTCAATGGACCCAGAGTGACTAAGCATAAAAGCTCTTCAGTGCCAAAGTCCATGTGACTATCACTGACTTAATTGTAGGAATAATGAATAGCTAAGAGGGTTATCTATAGAATATAATCTTGACTGGAATCATGGGTTGGCCCTGGCAAATAGTGCATTGGGGGTGACTGACACCCCCCCCCCCCCCCCCCCCCTAATCGGGGCTTGAAGAAATAGATAGGTGGCATGATGCTTCCACGCAGAGCTCACAGCTGAGACCGGCCGCCCATGAATTCTGGTAAACCGCTTAGAGGCTCTAAGCCTGCCCAGGCAAAGCAGTGCGAGTTGGACCGTCCAAGCTTATAAACCCTATTGGTTTCATTGGGCAGCAGGGTTTGAGATGGCATTTCAGCTCAATGTCGGGTAAAAAACCCCACAAAATCGGAAACAACGTCTCCAAAATGACCATTACAGTGTTGAAGGGGATGTTAAACCTCAAATCAAACCAAACCTATTTGTAAGAATTCGAAGTTTCCAAGAGCAGTGAGGATAGTCAAGGTTGAAAGGTTAACCAAAGTCAGAGAGCCACAAGAAGCAGTGCTCAGTTACAGAAGACTAATATTGGCCTATGTACCTCCACCCACTGCCACAAAACAGCTGCCCCTGTCTGCATGAAACTGGGGTCAACAGGCATCTACTGTGAAATTCTGCTATTAACCCTTGTCCTGCTGAGCCCGGATATGTCTGATCTTTCAAACAATGCAGTTCCAGATCCGATGGCTTCTGAAGAAGCTATCTGATCAGGATCTTCATTGTTTGCCATTCAATTTATGAATTTGTTGCATTGATTTGCATCAAGTAATCTGATTGGCTGATAATCAGTAGTGGGTGTGGCATATATAAATATTCAGGTCAAGGGTTAATACCAGCTAAAATTAAGACTAATAGCTTCAGTGCGCACACTGGTAATATTCCACATTTGGGATTGTTCAAAAGTTGTTTTAAAGACTACCTTTGAGACTGTTCAAAAGGTGGTCTTAAAGACCACTTTTGAACAGTCCCAAAGGTGGTCTGAATAAGAATATTCTCCTCAGACAGTGCAAGCCAATCTGTCTTTATTGTGAACACATGTCCGAGGACACATGTTTACTTATCTCAACCATATCTTTTCCCTTTTGTTGCATTGTAACAACTTAACTTTTTGCAGGAATTTGCTCAATAATGAAGCCTTGTTGGCACAATTTAACCCTTATCTTGCTATCTTTGGAAACAGTGTAGATCCAGATCAGATGGCTTCTGAAGAAGCCATCTGATCAGGATCTACACTGTTTGGCATTCAGTTAATGAATTTGTAGCAATAAATTACATCAAGTAATTTGATTGGATGATAGAGAGAAATGGGTGTGGCTTAAATGAATATTCAGCAAGATAAGGGTTAATCCTGTAGGACCCTGTAACATCCACTGTGGTAGGGCGTATATTTCAACGTTTATAAACAAATATTATTTACATTCTCTAGAGAGCCATTTAGGGCAATATGAATCATATTTATTGATTCTCTCAGATCAATACCATTGTATGCATAAGCTTCCGAGAATTGATGCTAAAATGATAGCTTGTTTGGGATAAAATGTTGACAATAAGAGGTTTTTGTCCCAATATTGGTTCAATTCTGACGGGTTTTTGCAAATCTGTTCTACTTTGAACCTTCCATTGATTCGTTCATTTCAGTGTTTGACGTCTCCTTAAAGAACTATATGGGCCCCGTCAAGCGATTTTGGTACTTATCGCCTATGCGAGCAGCGAAGGTTCAGGCGAGCCTGCGCATCCGCGCAGTCTCGCCAGAACCTTCGCTGCTCGCTCATACAAGCAGTGAATCAAGAGAAACCTTCAGACAGAAAGCTATATCCTTGGCCTCTCTGAATGGCTGGACATGCGCAGTTAAAATTTGTCATGACGGAATGCCAGAAGACCCAAATTCGCTTGGCGGGGTTCATACGATCATAGCTGGACAGTCAGAAAACACAGCATGTGATGAATAACAGTATTCCTTTGGAAGTAAGGCACACATGGCAGAACCAAAAATTGTCCATGAGTATTGTTTTCTGGACAATTAGACCAGCTAGTTTTGGCGAAACTAGGCCTCATCATTGACCCTCAGATATTTTCAAAATGCCACAATGGAAATCAGTGATATCCCAAAGGACTAGAAAAAATAATCTACATCTAGTGCTAGATAATAAGATACAACCAATTGCATGTGGGAAACCCCTGAAGGGGTCCCTTGGCAAACAGTGCAGGCCCAGATCAGACGTTGCAGAATGTGGCAGAACGTGGCATCTGATCAGGGTCTGCACTATTTAGTATTTGCAAACAGAATTTTCTGTCAAAAATGGAATAAAAATAGGCCTCACACCCTTTATATGACAAATGGATTTGTCCAACATATAGCACGGCCCCCGCCCATCGGGGCTTGAAGAAATAGATGGGCCAAGCAGATGCTTCCACGCAGAGCTGAAACCGACCCGCACACGAGTACTGGTAAACCGCTTAGAGGATCTAAGCCTGCCCAGGTAAAGTGGTGCGAGTTGGCCAGTCCATGCTTATAAACCCTATTGGTTTCATTTGGGGACAGGGCTTGAGAGGTCATTTCATCTCAGTGGCGGTTAAAAGCCCCACAATATTGGAAGCAATATCTCCAAAATGACCTTTACAGTGTTGATGGGTCGTTAAACCTCAAATCAAACAAACATAACAAAGCAACATATAGCAATGGAAGAGTCCACTAGTGTACAATGGGTTAAAATCCAAGCTGGAAGAGTCCAGTTCAGAAACTCAGGGGTGAAAGGGTTAATAATATAAAAATCTTATATGGGTGTGAGGGGTGGACTGAAAAATCCGTCCCTAGGTGCACTGTCCGGCATCACAAGGCTTGCTGAGTGATGCCGGACAGTGATCCCGAGGGACAGATTTTTCTATCCACCCCTCACACCCATATTGGATTCTTTTTCTTGCATACCTTCCATTTCTATTGCGAATTTTTAATGCTGTTGTCACTTCGGTTACCGACATCCGCCATTTTGTGATGATACAACAGGAATGTTTAGTGACGTCACGCATAATGACGCCGCGCATGAGGTTGTAATCAACCAGTGCATTTATCAAACACACGATTATATTCGATTTGGGGTCGGAACACCAGGGTCAGAATATAAATTTCTATCCCAGGGTAAAATCACGGATTTCCTTGTCTGGTGTGCAAGAAAATACATTCTGTTGGTCCCATATTACAGTCAGAGAGTACAGATGTTATTAGGAATCTAATTAACATGTCCAAGCTAACTGAACCTGTTTAATCAATCCCTCATTAGTCCTTATTGAGTTGTCAGTGATTGATTTCTCATATTTTGACACTGGAACTTTGATAGTTTAAACTGATACACCTCCTTAAACACTCATTATGTGGCAATTAACTCTATTAATTGTCAATTTTCTTGCTAAACTCAATACAGATGGTTTTCATTTACTGGTTTATATGTCTGGAAGCTGTAGACTTTATTAAATCCTTATCCTGCCCTACCTTGCCAAACAGGGTGGATCATGGTAGATCTGTAGAAGCCATCTGATCAGGATCTACACTGTTTGTCATGCAGTTTGTGAATTGAATGAATACTTCAAGTAACCTGATTGGCTGAAAGCTGGTAATAGGTCGGCCCTTGAAGAAATAGATGGGCTGCATGATGCTTCCACCAAATGATTGCTTACTCATCATGAACCATCTCATCAGGGTCAACAGACTGTGGTCTTCTCAGTGAGTTGTTTACAAGAATGGACTTTTCTTTTCTGAAAGAAGGTTGAGTCCACTTCAGAATCTTTGGGGTAAAAGGGTCAATATTGTGGCGGCAAATTTGGATGTTGGTCTGATTGGTGATCAGGAGGCTGTGAGCTCCATTTGTTTCATGGAAATTAACGTAGTCAAAGACAAAATTATTTTCTGTGGCCTTCTTGCCTATCTGTCTGATTAAAGAAGGACCTTACTGGCACTCTTTGGTCAACTGTTCAGAAGGCCTTGGAAAAATCTGGTCACAATGATTTTGAGGTAGGTTTGAAATGACATTATGATAATGATCCTAAGTTTGTTTGTTTGTTTGAGGTTTAATGTTCCCATCAACATTGTAAAGGTCATTTTAGTTTATACTAATTTATTTTAGTTCGATTGCGATGAAAGCTTTAAGCTTATTGAATCGCTCTCGAACACTCATTCCGGGTGTTTTCACGCGCGCGAGAGAGAGAGGCAGTGGCTTTAAGACCACTGCTACCCATTTACACCTGGGTGGAGTGGGGCAGTGTCATTACGTGTCTTGCCCAAGGACACACCTCGATACTGGTGGCGGATTCGAACGCACAACCTCTCGATTATGAGTCGAACCTGCTAACCACTGCGCTATCGAGGCTGACAAAGGTCATTTTGGAGATGTTGCTTCCAATTTTGTGGGACTTTTACCCGACATTGAGATGAAATGGCATCTCACGCCCTGCCACCCAATGAAACCAATAGGGTTTTTAAGCATGGACGGCCGACTTGCCTTGCATTGCCTGGACAGGCTTAGATCCTCTAAGCGGTTTACCAGTACTTGTGTGCGGGTTGGTTTCAGCTCTTCGTGGAAGCATTATGCAGTCCATCTATTTCTTCAAGCCCTGATGGGCGGGGGCTAGATGATCCTAAGTAATGGGACATATAGGCCTAAGCAAACAGTGCAGACCCAGATCAGACTGCTCCTCTTTCAGGAGCAGTCTGTTCAGAGTCTTCACTGTTTGCCAGTTCATCTGCACCTATTGGGCTAACAAATTTTTTAAAACTTTAGGAGAATTACAGCAAGTCCTTGAGGTGTCTGAATTTTTAGGCCTTTTACGGCGATTGTGTTGGCTGGGCAGTTGGACACCTAAACAAGACAGAAGCTTTTACTTGCTGTGGTCTATAAGAATCTTATATGGGTGTGAGGGGTGGATAGAAAAATCCGTCCCAAGGGTCACTGTCCGGCATCACGAGGCTTGCCGAGTGATGCCGGACAGTGATCCCGAGGGACGGATTTTTCTATCCACCCCTCACATCCATATCTTTTTCTTGCATACCTTCCATTTCTTAGCACGGAATTTCAGTGCTGCAGTCACTTCGGTTACCAACGTCCACCATATTGTGTTGACACTGCAGGAATGTAAAGTGACGTCACGTCACGGATCGTGCAGGAATGTAAAGTGACGTCACGGATCGTGCATGACGTCAGCCTTAATGACAGCGCACATAAGGTCGTAATCAACCAGTGCATTTATCAAACACGCATTTATATTCAATTTGTGGTTGGAACACCAGGGTCAGAACATAAGTTTCTATCCCAGGGTAAAATCGCGGATTTCCTCGTCTGGTGTGCAAGACAGTTGTCTCATTGATGACCTCTGTACAGGAAACATTGTACAGGCTTGAAATAATTGGTCACAAGCCCTTAATCCAGCTATTGATTGTCCATTTAGCCTCTGCTACTGTAGCAGGTGTCTAGCAATATTGTACTGTAGTGGTCTCCTACTGGTCATTATAACTGGACATTCATTAATAACAGTCATATATATATTTATTATACATGACAACTGGTGCTACTGGACTTGTCCTTGATGAAATTAGCTGGGTTGGGAGAAGGTTTATGGGACAGAAATTGATATTTATGATCCTGATTTGACATCCCCTGGTAGCATTATAATTCAGCCAGAAAGAAATGCTGAAAACATGTGATGACTTGTGTTGTTTCATGTAGCTCTGCAAGGACATTTTTTTTTGCACAAAAAGAAACAAACAACAGTTGTCTTTTCATCATTTTTCTCATTTGACAGATGAAAGACCCAAATTCATCATTAATGAGAACAGCATGTTCAAATATAGGGATCAGCCATGGTTTTTCATGCATTAACATTCGCCGGGTCCCGTGGAAGCTGTTTGAACATGAGGCCACCAGGCCGAATGTTCAAATATCTCACGAGGGAGCTTGCAAATGTTAATGCAATATAATAACCATGGATGATAGATGTTCTTGCATAGCCTACGATTCCGACAGCAAATTTTGACGAAAACGCCCAAAAGCTCCAAATAAACTCCATATAAACTCTTCAAATGGGACCGGCAAACCAACATGGCGGCCAGTTCAGAATGTTGTTTACAATGACATTGTTATGCAGTAACCATCTGACGTCATCATAGAACCCTAAAACGCTACGTTCATGGCGATAATGTTTCGTCGCTCAACGTAACGTAAACAAAGCAAGGCCAGTCTTGTGATATCAAAAGCTCAATATCCATGTTCAGACAGCACGCGAATTTCATGATTTGAACATGGTTTTTGCTGTTTGAGCACGGCTTTTGGCCCATTTGACAATGGCTTCAAACAGCTATGCGCATAAATGTTGTATAGACCTTGCACTCACTTCTTACAGAAGCCCCCGTGGTGTAGTGGTTACACTACTCGCCTTGTAAACCAGGGAACGCAGGATCGATCCCGGCCTTCTCAAGGCTTTCGGATGTGTCTATATACCAAGGACCCGTCTCCGTATGACCTTAGCTGTTGGTGGGACGTAAAACTCGAACACTCACTCACTCACTCACTCACTCACTCACTACTTACTGGCAGGCATAAGGGTGGGGAATCTGTGATATTTAGAATTTAGGATGTTTTGGATTTTCCTTTCAAATCTTCGCTGGCACAATTTAGGACGACAAATCATAAAATTTCCATTGGAGAAAGGAAGATGGAAGAATGTAGAAGGAAATCAATGATTTTGCAATTTATACAGAAATGCTCTTGGAGATGAATATCACTATCTGTTTGAATGTGAATAGGCAGACTGATGCTTTCCAAAATAGTAACACGTAGTACAGCTTATTCTCAGATAACAGTTTAAATTGTTGAAGAATGTTATTGACAATTTGTCTCTGCTATTCTGCAGATATTCTATTAGATACGTTCAGTAATATGTTTTGTATTACATGCCCTGTCCCCCACCCCCTCCTCTGCTTTTAGAGCTATGTATTCACCTTATTTGCATTATCTGCTGGTTCCTAGTCTGAAGGTTATCAGTGTTGGAAAAACAGGTAACCAGACCCCCCTGACCTTGAAAGGTCAGGGGGGTCTGGTTACCTGTTTTTCCAATATTGACAATGTGCAAGCTGGGAGCCAGCAAATAATGCAAATATGGTGAATTGTACAACCTGACGGGTAATGAAATTCTGTTCTGTTCTGTTCTGTAGAAACAGTTCCAAGTTTACCAGTAATATGCCTACAGTTGTATCATTTTGGCAATGACTCACTGATAAGACGATTGAATAACCTGGTTTCAGGTGAAATAAAAAGATAAACCTTACACATGTAGTGGCACCCCACCTATCAACATATATATAGATAAAGTCAGTAAGGCATTCTTTCAAGTGAGCTGCAGGAGAAAATTTACTTGTGTTGGTGTGGAAGCTGGTCATGGATTTAGGCACCATGTATTCTATGGATTGGAGTGTTGAAGTGGAGTTTGGAGCAAAATCTGGACACACATTTTAGGAGTTTCATTTATTAGCTGCAAGGCCTATCAACTTTGCATGCGTGTCATCACTGTTCATAAATTTATTACTTGAATGATAACACTTATCAAGTTGCTTGTGTAGTTCCTGTTTTATATCATTATGAAAACACGCCTATATAAATACAGTGTAAATTTTACCGAGGAAAAAACGCAAATTTTAAGATAAAAAATTGCGATGTTTTTCTTATTTCTGCTCAAAACAATCTATGTTTTAAAGCAGAAATAAGAAAAATAAGGTTTACCCCTGCAAACCCTTGGTATTGGTTGAAAGAGACACACTGATGGGCCAGACAGTCCAAAGGTGGTCTTAACCCTTGTCCTGCTGAGCCCGGATATGCCGTATTTTTCAAACAATTTAGATTCTGAAGAAGCCATCTTATCAGGATCTACATTGTCCTTCAGATTGTGAATTTGTTGCAATAATTTGCATGAAGTAATCTGATTGGTTATTAATTGGTAGTGGGTATGGCAGATTAAAATATTCAGCAGGACAAGGGTACAGTAAAACCGGTGTTAGTGGCCACCTTAATTAAGCAAGCAACCTGTCTTAAGCAAGCAGACATTCAGTTCCCAAGAAAGGCAAATGTGTTAAATTTCACCTGTATTAAGCAAGCATCTGCCTCTAGCAAGCACATTTTGGTTATCCCTTAGTCGCTTGTTTAATACAGGTTGGACTGTATATGGGAATTTTACTGTGCATTGACCGGCCACGATAGCTCAGTTGGTAGAGTGTCGGCTCCGGGGAACGGGAGGTTACGGGTTCGATCCCGGGCCGCGACATACCGAAGTCGTTAAAAATGGTACTAGCTGCTCCTCGCTTGGCACTCAGATTTACGGGGTAGAGCTAGGACTGGTTGACCCAGTGTCAGGATAATGTGACTGGGTGTGGTATCATGTACCATAAAAGTGAGCATTGAGCTCCCTGTCGCAACCAGACACCGTTGTGATATGACTGAAAAATTGTTGAAAGCGACGTTAAACCCAAATTCACACACACACATTACTGTGCATTGACATGGTAAGCAAAGTTTTGCCCCAAAAGTGCTGACTGCATGTGGTTTTGTGTTTATTCCACATTAATGGTTTACATTGTGATTATGTTATTATACAGACAGTAAACAACACATGTACACAAATAATGTCAGCTGTGCTTCATTAGTCTCTCTGGGAAGTAGAGAAAATCCTAGAGATTTTATTGTCTATTCTAACATAATGCTTCATTCAGGATTCATGTGTTATGACATAAGGAAGAATTTGTACCTTTCTGACTTACAAACAGGTGGGCTTGTTTATATTGGACTAGGCATCATTAATTAATAACTATGTGCTTCATTTTATAATCAAATAACTTAAAGAAGCTTTTGTTTATCCTTCAGGTATCAAGCTGTTAACCCTTGTCCTGCTGAGCCCCGAAATGCCTTATTTTTCAAACAATCAGAATATGTTGTATACTAGACTTGCTAGTTGTATACATATAGTACACTGTAGAGTCGTTATAACGCTGATGCTTAAAATGTGGTCTTTTCTGAAGAAACCATCTGATCAGGATCTACATTGTTTGTCATTCAGATAGTGATTTTGTTGCAATAATTTGCATCAAGTAATCTGATTGGTTGATAATTGGTAATGGGTGTGGCATATTTAAATATTCAGCAGGTCAAGGGTTAACTTAAGCTGTATCAGGTCTGCAGGGAATTGTTCGGGAGGGTACTGACTGTATGCTCTGGGCCACTTTGTTCAAGTGTTTATGGTGGGCACATTGTCACAATGAATGCATCAGTGGAAACATATTGGGGGGGGGGGGGGTGTGGGGCAGTGAATAGGTTGAAAAACCACCTTTTCTAAATCATATAGGTCATTTATGTCTTGTTCTATTGTTTTTGGCTTTCTTTTGAGGATCTGTCATTTGGAACTCTTTCCTAGATTATTCATTTGTTAGTATAGTTACATTATGATACATCTGTATTATGCTCCTATGTGGGCAGATTTTGAAAATTCATAATAAATATCTTGTATCTTGTGGCCACTTAGACACCCAAGTTTGGGCCAGATTTCTGACTCTTTGAGGGCTATATAACTTTGTTTGGAACTGTGAATACAAGCCATCTGGCTAGAACCTGAACAGGACAACATGTATATGTACCGTAAAATCCTAAAAATTCAGACACCTTTTAACACTTGCCATAATTCTCCTAAAATTTTGACAAATTTATTTAATTAGCCAGCAAGGAGTCCAAAAGTCGGAGACTGAATGGCAGACAGTGTAGACCCTGATCAGACTGCTGCTTCAGGAGCATCAGCTGTTTGCTTAGGCCTATAGAAATAATTATGGTATGTACTCAGAACATTCTAACAGCAGAATGAATGTTTTGACAAAACTACTAATTAGATGTTTTGACAATCCAGCCCAAGCACCAAACCCTAGCCCACCCCTACCAATGGCGGCATTAGCAGATAACTTTTCTGGAAGTCAGTTTTGTGTAGTCTGTGAAAGAGAAGATTTCGAAATCTGATCAAATTTGTATTGAGTGAGAAACAAGTGCCACAGGATTATGTTACTTGCATGCAGAAAAACAAAAGCATTGGAATGTTAATGAAAAAACAATATTCCCAGAAGATCCCAGACAGCTAGAACAGGGTTAGATGGTGTTAATTGATTGGCTAGACTGATGGGATCCCCCAGGGAGAGGAGGTGTGGTCAGTTGGAAGGTTATGTGCTTTGGGAACATAGGACACCGTGAAAGTCCTTAATTCAGACACCTTGAGGACTTGCTGTAATTCTCCTGAAAGTTTAACAAGTTTGGCGATCCAGCAGGGAGAAATGGTATGTCAAACAGTGAAGTCCCAGATCAGACTGCTCCGGAGCAGTCTGATCTGGGTCTGCACTGTTTGCTTAGGCCTGTCTGTGGCATCAGATCAGGGTAAACACTGAGTGATTGTCATTTGGTTATGGCATATATGAGCTGACCCTAGGTCATCTATGAAGAATGTGTAAATTTTCATTAAGTTTCGTAACCAGTAATATTTTCTCATTTCAGATAATTGAACAGAAAGAAGATGGAATTTGGAAGGGTAGCTTGATGAAGGAAGGGCGTGTCGCCAAGGCGGGATACTTTCCTGCGGACCACGTCGTTCTAATTGATAACAATGGTAGGAGTTCGGTCCCTTTATGCATGACCAGCTGAGTCTGGACAAGGGAAAATGTGACTTCGTATATACACAGCAAAGACTCACACAGTCTGATCAGTCTTCACTGAATGTTATATGGAGGCGAGCGTTGCATGGTTGATCCTAAGCGTTGTCGTAGACTAGGAAGGCTGGATTTTACTACACTCCTCCCAAATTTTCAGCCATCATGGATTTAGAAGCAGCATGGAAAACAGTATAGATCCTGATCAGCTGGCTTCTGAGAAGCCAGCTGATCTGGATCTAAACTGTTTTCAAAAAGGGACATATCCCGGTTCAGGATGGTGAGAGTTAATATCTGCGTCGGCTGATAACAAGTCTTAATTAGCTGAGTTTGCATGTCTGAAAGCATATTTTCATTTGTCGAGGCTCAACAGACAAATATAACATAATTATAGTCCCATCGAAAGTGTCAGTATGTCTGTTGTAACATAGGCTCAACTTCTTGCCTAATCAACAATGAGCATGATCATGTCTGCGATGTAGTTCTTAAATGTTGTATCGATATATACTCCGACCACTCTTACTTGAGTACCTATTTTATACTAAATTAATGAAACAAGCCTTTGGTGAGTTTCATAAATTTCATATGAATTGCCACTCATGTAAGATTCTGTTTGTCATATGACTGAAATTTCTGTGACTGAAAGTTAACATTTTTATAGCTCCAGGTTAAGGGGATGGGGAAGTGTATTCAACCCTTCCATGCTTATGTTTCAATATACCACACTCCTCCCCAGTTTCCGGCCATTTGTGTTGCATGATTTCAGTTTTTACCATGGATTCAATCTATACTGTTTTCAAAAGGATACATCCCTGGTTCAGAATAGTGAGGGCTGGGTTATGGTGTGGGTACTTGAGGGAGTTCTAACAAGTACCCACAAGTTTTCTGAGGGAAAAAAATAAAAATACTCTTAAATTGTACTTGGAACCCCACCCTGGTCCCTACCTGGAGCTATTTTGTTTCAACTCTTCAATATTGATAGCATCATGACCACAGTTTTATGTCACTTGCTCATATTGTACATGAAGTTATGCGACTGAATAATGTCATATGATAGACCTATATGCATCCAATCCTTGATCTGAATTTTGTTACTTTTATCTTTAGTTTCTTTAATCATGTATGATTATAATGTTAATTTCAGTTTCTATTTAGTTAATTTTTGCTTCTGAAAATTTACTTATATAGAACCAGCTTTTGCAGACTCAATAAACGTTTATCTTAACGGACGTGCACACATATATTCTAAGCAGACAACCGTAATATTATTTTATTAAATTATCTTATAAGCTTCTTTATATACTGTGGCGAGAAAGAAATGAGTCTATGGATAGTACATTTTTAGCTCACCAGTCACGTAGTGACAAGGTGAGCTTTTGGGATCACTTTTCGTCCGTCGTCCGTCGTCCGTCGTCAGTGCGTGCGTGCGTGTGTGTGTGTGTGTGTGCGTGTGCGTAAACTTTTTCTTCAAATGACATCTCCTCCTAAACCGCTGATCGGATTTTGACCAAACTTCACAGCAATGATCCTTAGGTGGTCCCCTTCCAAAATTGTTCAAATGGTTCCGGTCCATTGCACATCTGGGTCACAGGAGCTAAAAATAGATTTTTTAAAACAAAATTTTAAAAATCTTCTTCTCTGAAACCGCAAGGCCCAGGTCATCGATATTTGGTATGAAGCTTCATGTAGTGGACCTCTACCAAGATTGTTCAAATTATAGCCCTGGGGGCAAAAATGCCCCCGCCCCGGGGGCCTTTGGTTTTACATAGGCTTATATAGGGAAACTCATTAAAAAATCTTCTTCTCTGAAACCACAAGGTCCAGGTCTTTAATATTTGGTGTGAAGCTTTACCTGGTGGACCTCTACTAAGATTGTTCAAATTATAGCCTTGGGGCCAAAAATGCCCCCGCCCCGGGGGCCTTTGGTTTTACAAAGACTTATACGGGGAAAATCTTTAAAAATCTTCTTCTCTGAAACCGCAAGGCCCAGGTCTTCAATATTTGGTATGAAGCTTCATCTAGTGGACCTCTACCAAGATTGTTCAAATTATAGACCTGGGGGCCAAAATGCCCCCGCCCCGGGGGCCTTTGGTTTTACATGGGCTTATACAGGGAAAATCATTAAAAAATCTTCTTCTCTTAAACCACAAGGCCCAGGTCTTTAATATTTGGTGTGAAGCTTTACCTGGTGGACCTCTACTAAGATTGTTCAAATTATAGCCTTGGGGCCAAAAATGCCCCCGCCCCGGGGGCCTTTGGTTTTACATAGGCTTATACAGGGAAAATCTTGAAAAATCTTCTTCTCTCAAACCGCAAGGCCCAGATCTTTGATATTTGGTATGAAGCTTTATCTAGTGGACCTCTTTCAAGATTGTTCAAATTATAGCCTTGGGGCCAAAAATGCCCCCGCCCCGGGGGCCTTTGGTTTAACATAGGCTTATACAGGGAAAATCTTTAAAAATCTTCTTCTCTCAAACGGCAAGGCCCAGTTCTTTGATATTTGGTATGAAGCTTTATCTATTGGACCTCTTTCAAAATTGTTCAAATTAAAGCCCTGGGGGCCAAAATGCCCCCGGGGCGGGGGCCTATGGTTTTACATAGGCTTATATAGGGAAAGTCATTAAAAAAACTTCTTCTCTGAAAACACAAGGCCCAGGTCTTTAATATTTGGTGTGAAGCTTTACCTGGTGGACCTCTACTAAGATTGTTCAAATTATAGCCTTTGGGCCAAAAATGCCCCCGCCCTGGGGGCCTTTGGTTTTACATAGGTTTATACAGGGAAAATCTTTAAAAATCTTCTTCTCTGAAACCGCAAGGCCCAGATCTTTGATATTTGGCGTGAAGCTTCATCTAATGGACCTCTTTCAAGATTGTTCAAATTATAGCCCTGGGGGCCAAAATGCCCCCGCTGTGGGGGCCTATGGTTTTACATAGGCTTATATAGGGAAAATCATTAAAAAATCTTCTTCTCTGAAATCACAAGGCCCAGGTCTTTAATATTTGGTGTGAAGCTTTACCTGGTGGACCCTTACTAAGATTGTTCAAATTATAGTGCTGGGGCCAAAAATGCCCCCGCCCCGGGGCCCTTTGGTTTTACATAGACTTATATAGGGAAAATCTTTAAAAATCTTCTTCTCTGAAACCACAAGGCCCAGGACTTTGATATTTGGTATGAAGCTTCATCTAGTGGACCCCTACCAAGATTGTTCAAATTTTAGTGCTGGGACAAAAAATGCCCCCGCCACGGGGCCCTTTGGTTTTACATTGGCTTATATATGGAAAATCTTTAAAAATCTTCTTCTCTGAAACCACAAGGCCCATGTCTTTGATATTTGGTATGAAGCTTCATCTAGTGGACCCCTACCAAGATTGTTTAACTTATAGTGCTGGGGCCAAAAATGCCCCTTCCCCGGGGCCCTTTGGTTTGACATAGGCTTATATAGGGAAAATCTTTAAAAATCTTCTTCTCTGAAACCACAAGGCCCAGGACTTTGATATTTGGTATGAAGCTTCATCTAGTGGACCCCTACCAAGATTGTTCAAATTATAGTGCTGGGGCCAAAAATGCCCCCGCCCCGGGGCCCTTTGGTTTTACATAGGCTTATATTGGGAAAATCTTTAAAAATCTTCTTCTCTGAAACCACAAGGCCCAGGATTTTGATATTTGGTATGAAGCTTCATCTAGTGGACCCCTACCAAGATTGTTCAAATTTTAGTGCTGGGCCAAAAAATGCCCCCGCCACGGGGCCCTTTGGTTTTACATTGGCTTATATAGGGAAAAATCTTTAAAAATCTTCTTCTCTGAAACCACAAGGCTCAGGTCTTTGATATTTGGTATGAAGCTTTATCTAGTGGACCCTTACCAAGATTGTTCAAATGATAGTGCTGGGGCCAAAAATGCCCCGCCCCAGGGGCCTTTGGTTTTACATAGGCTTATATAAGGAAAATCTTTAAAAATCTTCTTCTCTGAAACCACAAGGCCCAGGACTTTGATATTTGGTATGAAGCTTCATCTAGTGGACCCATACCAAGATTGTTCAAATTATAGTGCTGGGACAAAAAATGCCCCTGCCACGGGGCCCTTTGGTTTTACATTGGCATATATAGGGAAAATCTTTAAAAATCTTCTTCTCTGAAACCACAAGGCCCAGGTCTTTGATATTTGGTATGAAGCTTCATCTAGTGGACCCCTACCAAGATTGTTCAAATTATAGTGCTGGGGCCAAAAATGCCCCCGCCCTGGGGCCCTTTGGTTTTACATAGGCTTATATAGGGAAAATCTTTAAAAATCTTCTTCTCTGAAACCACAAGGCCCAGGTCTTTGATATTTGGTATGAAGCTTCATCTAGTGGACCCCTACCAAGATTGTTCAAATTTTAGTGCTGGGACAAAAAATGCCCCCGCCACGGGGCCCTTTGGTTTTACATTGGCTTATATAGGGAAAATCTTTAAAAATCTTCTTCTCTGAAACCACAAGGCCCAGGTCTTTGATATTTGGTATGAAGCTTCATCTAGTGGACCCCTACCAAGATTGTTCAAATTATAGTGCTGGGGCCAAAAATGCCCCCGCCCCGGGGCCCTTTGGTTTTACATAGACTTATATAGGGAAAATCTTTAAAAATCTTCTTCTCTGAAACCACAAGGCCCAGGACTTTGATATTTGGTATGAAGCTTCATCTAGTGGACCCCTACCAAGATTGTTCAAATTTTAGTGCTGGGACAAAAAATGCCCCCACCACTGGGCCCTTTGGTTTTACATTGGCTTATATATGGAAAATCTTTAAAAATCTTCTTCTCTGAAACCACAAGGCCCATGTCTTTGATATTTGGTATGAAGCTTCATCTAGTGGACCCCTACCAAGATTGTTTAACTTATAGTGCTGGGGCCAAAAATGCCCCTTCCCCGGGGCCCTTTGGTTTGACATAGGCTTATATAGGGAAAATCTTTAAAACTCTTCTTCTCTGAAACCACAAGGCCCAGGACTTTGATATTTGGTATGAAGCTTCATCTAGTGGACCCCTACCAAGATTGTTCAAATTATAGTGCTGGGGCCAAAAATGCCCCCGCCCCGGGGCCTTTTGGTGTTACATAGGCTTATATTGGGAAAATCTTTAAAAATTTTCTTCTCTGAAACCACAAGGCCCAGGACTTTGATATTTGGTATGAAGCTTCATCTAGTGGACCCCTACCAAGATTGTTCAAATTTTAGTGCTGGGACAAAAAATGCCCCCGCCACGGGGCCCTTTGGTTTTACATTGGCTTATATAGGGAAAAATCTTAAAAAATCTTCTTCTCTGAAACCACAAGGCTCAGGTCTTTGATATTTGGTATGAAGCTTTATCTAGTGGACCCTTACCAAGATTGTTCAAATGATAGTGCTGGGGCCAAAAATGCCCCCGCCCCGGGGCCCTTTGGTTTTACATAGGCTTATATAAGGAAAATCTTTAAAAATCTTCTTCTCTGAAACCACAAGGCCCAGGACTTTGATATTTGGTATGAAGCTTCATCTAGTGGACCCATACCAAGATTGTTCAAATTATAGTGCTGGGACAAAAAATGCCCCCGCCACGGGGCCCTTTGGTTTTACATTGGCTTATATAGGGAAAATCTTAAAAATCTTCTTCTCTGAAACCACAAGGCCCAGGTCTTTGATATTTGGTATGAAGATTCATCTAGTGAACCCCTACCAAGATTGTTCAAATTATAGTGCTGGGGCCAAAAATGCCCCCGCCCTGGGGCCCTTTGGTTTTACATAGGCTTATATAGGGAAAATCTTTAAAAATCTTCTTCTGAAACCACAGGGCCCAGGACTTTGATATTTGGTATGAAGCTTCATCTAGTGGACCCCTACCAAGATTGTTCAAATTATAGTGCTGGGGCAAAAAATGCCCCTGTTGGATCCTTTGGTTTTACATAGGCTTATATAGGCAAAATCTTTCAAAAATCTTCTTCTCTGAAACCGCTAGGCCCAGGTCTTTGATATTTGATGTGTAGCTTCATCTTGTGGACCTTTGCCAAGATTGTTCAAATTATAGCCTTTGTTGATGTTTGGTATGAAGCTTCACCTTTAAGACCTCCCTCAACATTATGCACATTAAAGCCCTGGGGCCAATAATGGCCCTCTCTGGGGCCCACTTGTTACACTATGGATCAGGTGAGCGATCCAGGGCCATCATGGCCCTCTTGTGTTTTATATTAGGATCACTTTTTGTCTGTCATCCGTGCGTAAACAATTTCTTCAAACGACATCTACTCCTAAACCACTGAGTGGATTTTGACCAAACTTCACAGGAATGATCCTTAGGTGGACCCCTTTCAAAGTTGTTCAAATGGTTCTGGTCTGCTGCACATCTAGGTCACAGGAGCCAAAAATAGATTTTTTTCACCGAAAACTTAAAAAATCTTCTTCTCTGAAACCACAAGGCCCAGGTCTTTGATATTTGGTATGAAGCTTCATCTAGTGGACCCCTACCAAGATTGTTCAAATTATAGTGCTGGCGCCCAAAATGCCCCCGCCCCAGGGCCCTTTGGTTTTACATAGGATTATATAGGGAAAATCTTTAAAAATCTTCTTCTCTGAAACCGCAAGGCCCAGGTCTTTGCTATTTGGTATGAAGCTTCATCTAGTGCACCCCTACCAAGATTGTTCAAATTATAGAGCTGGGGCCAAAAATGCCCCCGCCCCGGGGCCCTTTGGTTTTACATGGGCTTATATAGGGAAAATCTTTAAAAATCTTCTTCCCTGAAACCGCAAGGCCCAAATCTTTGATATTTGGTATGAAGCTTCATCTAGTGGACGGCTACCAAGATTGTTCAAATTATAGTGCTGGGGCCAAAAATGCCCCCACTTCGGGGCCCTTTGGTTTTACATGGGCTTATATAGGGAAAATCTTTAAAAAATCTTCTTCTCTGAAACCGCAAGGCCCAGGTCTTTGCTGTTTTGTATGAAGCTTCATCTAGTGGACCACTACCAAGATCATTCAAATTATAGTGCTGGGGCCAAAAATGCCTCCGCCCCCGGGCCCTTTGGTTTTACATGGGCTTATATAGGGAAAATCTTTAAAAATCATCTTCTCTGAAACCGCAAGGCCCAGGTCTTTGATATTTGGTATGAAGCTTCATCTAGTGGACCCCTACCAAGATTGTTCAAATTATACTGCTGGGGCCAAAAATGCCCCCGCCTTGGGGCCCTTTGGTTTTACATAGGCTTATATAAGGAAAATCTTTAAAAATTCTTCTTCTGTGAAACCACTAGGCCTAGGTCTTTGATATTTGGTGTGGAATTTCATCTAGTGGACCTCTATCAAGATTGTTCAAATTATAGCCCTGTGGCCAAAAATGCCCCTGCCCCGAGACCCTTTGGTTTAACAAGACTTATATAGGGAAATCTTTAAAAATCTTCTTCTCTGAAACTGCAATGCCCATGTCTTTGACATTTGGTATGAAGCTTCACCTTTTTAAACCTCCCTCAACATTATGCACATTATAACGCTGGGGTCAATAATGGCCCTCCCCGGGCCCACTTGTTACTCTATGGATCAGGTGAGCGATCCAGGGCCATCATGGCCCTCTTGTTAGCTCACCTGTCACGTAGTGACAAGGTGAGCTTTTGGGATCACTTTTTGTCCGTCGTCCGTCGTGCGTCTGTGCGTCCGTGCGTCCGTAAACTTTTCTTCAAACGACATCTCCTCCTAAACCACTGATCGGATTTTGACCAAACTTCACAGGAATGATCCTTAGGTGGTCCCCTTTCAAAGTTGTTCAAATGGTTCCGGTCTGTTGCACATATAGGTCACAGTAGCCAAAAATAGATTTTTTTCACCGAAAACTTAAAAAATCTTCTTCTCTGAAACCGCAAGGCCCAGGTCTTTGATATTTGGTATGAAGCTTCATCTAGTGGACCCCTACCAAGATTGTTCAAATTATAGTGCTGGGGCCAAAAATGCCCCCCGCACGGGGGCCCTTTGGTTTTACATGGGCTTATATAGGGAAAATCTTTAAAAATCTTCTTCTCTGAAACTGCAAGGCCCAGATCTTTGATATTTAATGAAGCTTCATCTAGTGGACCCCTACCAAGATTGTTCAAATTATAGTGCTGGAGCTAAAAATGCCCCCGCACGGGGGCCCTTTGGTTTTACATGGGCTTATATAGGGAAAATCTTTAAAAATCTTCTTCTCTGAAACCACAAGGCCCAGGTCTTTGATATTAGGTATGAAGCTTTATCTAGTGGACCCCTACCAAGATTGTTCAAATTATAGTGCTGAAGCTAAAAATGCCCCCGCATGGGGGCCCTTTGGTTTTACATGGGCTTATATAGGGAAAATCTTGAAAAATCTTCTTCCCTGAAACTGCTAGGCCCAGGTCTTTGATATTTGGTATGAAGCTTCATCTAGTAGACCCCTACCAAGATTGTTCAAATTATAGTGCTGGGGCCAAAAATGCCCCCGCACCAGGGCCCTTTTGTTTTACATAGGCTTATATAGGGAAAATCTTTAAAAATCTTCTTCTCTGAAACTGCAAGGCCCAGGTCTTTGATATTTGGTATGAAGCTTCATCTTGTGGACCTCTACCAAGATTGTTCAAATTATAGCCCTGGGGCCAAAAATGCCCCCGCTCCGGGGCCCTTTGGTTTTACATAGACTTATATAGGGAAAATCTTTAAAAATCTTGTTCTCTGAAACCACAAGGCTTAGGTCTTCGATATTTGTTATGACGCTTCAGCTAGTTGACCTCTATAAAGATTGTTCAAATTATAGCCCTGAGACCAAAAATGCCCCCGCCATGTGGCCCTTTGGTTTTACATAGACTTATATAGGGAAAATCTTTAAAAATCATCTTCTCTGAAACACAAGGCTTGGGTCTTTGATATTTGTTATGAAGCTTCAGCTAGTGGACCTCTACCAAGATTGTTCAAATTATAGCACTTGGGCCAAAAATGCCCCCGCCCCGGGGCCCTTTGGTTTAACATAGACTCATATAGGGAAAATCTTGTTTTACATAGACTTCTATATGCAGGGTAAACCTTTAAAATCTTTTTCTCTGAAACCAGAAAGCCCTGGTCTTTCATATTCGATATGAAGCTTCATCTTGTGGACCTCTACCAAGATTGTTCAAATTTTAGCCCTGGGGCCAAAATTGACCCTGCCCGGGGCCCACTTGTTATGCTTTGGATCAGGTGAGCGAACCAGGGCCCTCTGGGCCCTCTTGTGTTTTATATTAGGATCACTTTTTGTCTGTCATTCGTGCGTAAACAATTTCTTCAAATGACATCTCCTCCTAAACCACTGATCGGATTTTGACCAAACTTCACAGGAATGATCCTTAGGTGGTCCCCTTTCAAAGTTGTTCAAATGGTTCCGGTTCGTTGCACATATAGTTCACAGGAGCCAAAAATAGATTTTTTCACTGAAAACTTAAAAAATCTTCTTCTCTGAAACTGCAAGGCCCAGGTCTTTTATATTTGGTTTGAAGCTTCATCTAGTGGACCCCTACCAAGATTGTTCAAATTATAGTGCTGGGGCCAAAAATGCCCCCGCCCCGGGGCCCTTTGGTTTTACATAGGCTTATATAGGGAAAATCTTTAAAAATCTTCTTCACTGAAACCACAAGGCCCAGGTCTTTGATATTTGGTATGAAGCTTCATCTAGTGGACCTCTACCAAGATTATTCAAATTATAGCCCTGGGGCCAAAAATGCCCCCGCCCCTGGGCGCTTTGGTTTTACATAGGCTTATGTAGAGAAAATCTTTAAAAACCTTCATCTCTGAAACTGCATGGCCCATGTCTTTGATATTTGGTACGAAGCTTCATCTAGTGGACCCCTACCAAGATTGTTCAAATTATAGTGCTGGGGCCAAAAATGCCCCCGCCCTGGGGCCCTTTGGTTTTACATAGACTTATATAGGGAAAATCTGTAAAAATCTTCTTCTCTGAAACCACAAGGCCCAGGTCTTTGCTATTTGGTATGAAGCTTCATCTAGTCGGCCCCTACCAAGATTGTTCAAATTATAGTGCTGGGGCCAAAAATGCCCCCGCCCCGGGGCCCTTTGGTTTTACAGAGACTTATATAGGGAAAATCTTGAAAAATCTTCTTCTCTGAAACCACAAGGCTTAGGTCTTTGATATTTGATATGAAGCTTCAGCTTGTGGACCTCTAGCAAGATTGTTCAAATTATAGCCCTGAGGCCAAAAATTCCCCCGCCCCAAGACCCTTTGGTTTTACATAGACTTATATAGGAAAATCTTTAAAAATCTTCTTTTCTGAAACTGCAAGGCCCATGTCTTTGATATTTGGTATGGAGCTTCATCTAGTTGACAATTATAGCCTTTGTTGATATTTGGTATGAAGCTTCCCCTTTTTAGACCTCCCTCAACATTATGCACATTATAACCTTGGGGTCAATAATGGCCCTACCTGGGGCCCACTTGTTACTCTATGGATCAGGTAAGCGATCCAGGGCCATCATGGCCCTCTTGTGTTTTATATTAGGATCACTTTTTGTCTGTCATCCGTGCGTAAATTTCTTCAAACGACATCTCCTCCTAAACCACTGATCAGATTTTGACCAAACTTCACAGGAATGATCCTTATGTGGTCCCCTTTCAAAGTTGTTCAAATGGTTCCGGTCCATTGCACATATAGGTCACAGGAGCCAAAAATAGATTTTTTTAATGAATACTTAAAAAATCTTCTTCTCTGAAACTGCAGGGCCCAGGTCTTTGATATTTGGTATGAAGCTTCATCTAGTGGACACCTACCAAGTTTGTTCAAATTATAGTGCTGGGGCAAAAAATGCCCCCGCTCCGGGGCCCTTGGGTTTAACATGGGCTTATATAGGGAAAATCTGTAAAAATCTTCTTCTCTGAAAGTGCAAGGCCCAGGTCTTTGATATTTGGTATGAAGCTTCATCTAGTGGACCCCTACCAAGATTGTTCAAATTATAGTGCTGGGGCCAAAAATGCCCCCACCCCGGGGCCCTTTGGTTTTACATAGGCTTATAAAGGGAAAAATCTTTAAAAATCTTCTTCTCAGAAACCGCAAAGCCTAGGTCTTCGATATTTAGTATGAAGCTTCATCTAGTGGACCCCTACCAAGATTGTTCAAATTATAGTGCTGGGGCCAAAAATGCCCCCCGCCCCGGGGCCTTTTGGTTTTAAATGGGTTTATATAGGGATCTTTAAAAATCTTCTTCTCTGAAACAACAAGGCCAAGGTCTTTGATATTTGGTATGAAGCTTCATCTAGTGGACCCCTACCAAGGTTGTCCAAATTGTACCGCTGGGGCCAAAAATGCCCCCGCCCCAGGGCCCTTTGGTTTTACATGGGCTTATATAGAGAAACTCTGTAAAAATCTTCTTCTCTGAAACCGCATGACCCAGATCTTTGCTATTTGGTATGAAGCTTCATCTAGTGGACCCCTACCAAGGTTGTTCAAATTATAGTGCTGGGGCCAAAAATGCCCCCACCCACGGGCCCTTTGGTTTTTACATGGGCATATTTAGGGAAAATCTTTAAAAATCTTCTTCTCTGAAACCGCAAGACCCAGGTCTTTGATATCTGGTATGAAGCTTTATCTTGTGGACCTCTACCAAGATTGTTCAAATTATAGCCCTGGGGCCATAAATGCGCCCCCTGCCTCCCGCGCCCCCATGCCCCCGTCATCCGTGCGTAAACAATTTCTTCAAATGACATCTCCTAAACCACTGATCGGATTTGGACCAAACTTCACAGGAATGATCCTTAGGTGGACCCCTTTCAAAGTTGTTCAAGTGGTTCCGGTCCGTTGCACATCTAGGTCACAGGAGCCAAAAATATTTTTTTTTGACAGAAAATCCTTTTCTCTGAAACCACAAGGCCCAAGTCTTTGATATTTGGTATGAAGCATCATACAGTGGACCCCTACCAAGATTGTTCAAATTATAGTGCATGGGCAAAAAATGCCCCCGCCCCAGGGCCCTTTGGTTTTACATGGGCTTATATATGGAAAATCTTTAAAAATCTTCTTCTCTGAAACCGCAAGGCCCAGGACTTTGATATTTGGTATGAAGCTTCATCTAGTGGATCCCTACCAAGGTTGCTCAAATTATAGCCCTCGGGCCAAAAATGCCCCCGCTCCGGGGACCTCTATCAAGATTGTTCAAATTATAGCCCTGAAACCAAAAATGCCCCCGCTCCGGGTCCCTTTGGTTTTACATAGACTTATATGTGGAATATCTTAAAAAAATCTTCTTCTGTGAAACCACAAGGCCTAGGTTTTTAGCTCACCTGTCACGTAGTGACAAGGTGAGCTTTTGGGATCACTTTTTGTCCGTCGTCCGTCGTGCGTGCGGGCGTGCGTGCGTGCGTGCGTGCGTCCGTAAACTTTTTCTTCAAACGACATCTCCTCTTAAACCACTGATCAGATTTTATCCAAACTTCACAGGAATGATCCTTAGGTGGTCCCCTTTCATAGTTGTTCAAATGGTTCCGGTCCATTGCACATATAGGTCACAGGAGCCAAAAATAGATTTTTTTCATCGAAAACTTAAAAAATCTTCTTCTCTGAAACCGCAAGGCCCAGGACATTGATATTTGGTATGAAGCTTCATCTAGTGGACCCCTACCAAGATTTTTCAAATTATTGTGCTTGGGCCGAAAATGCCCCCGCACCGGGGCCCTTTGGTTTTACATGGGCTTATATAGGGAAAACCTTGAAAAATCTTCTTCTCTGAAACCACAAGGCCAAGGTCTTTGATATTTGGTATGAAGCTTCATCTAGTGGACCCCTACCGAGATTGTTCAAATTATAGTGCTGGGGCCAAAAATGCCCCCGCCTGGGGGCCCTTTTGTTTTACATGGGTTTATATAGGGAAAATCTTTAAAAATCTTCTTCTCTGAAACTGCAAGGCCAAGGACTTTGCTATTTGGTTTGGAACTTAATCTAGTGGACCCCTTCCAAGATTGTTCAATTTATAGTGCTGGGGCCAAAATTGCCCCCGCCCCAGGGCCCTTTGGTTTTACATAGGCTCATATAGGGAAAATCTTTAAAAATCTTCTTTTCTGAAACTGCAAGGCCCAGGTCTTTGATATTTGATATGAAGCTTCATCTTGTGGACCTCTACCAAGATTGTTCAAATTATAGCCCTGGGGCCAAAAATGCCCCCGCTCCGGGGCCCTTTGGTTTTACATAGACATATATAGGGAAAATCTTGAAAAATATTCTTCTCTAAAACAACAAGGCTTAGGTCTTAGATATTTGTTACGAAGCTTCAGCTAGTGGACATCTACCAAGATTGTTCAAATTATAGCCCTGAGATCAAAAATGCTCCCACCATGTGGCCCTTTGGTTTTACATCGACTTATATGGGGAAAATCTTTAAAAATCTTCTTCTCTGAAACCACAAGGCTTGGGTCTTTGATATTTGTTATGAAGCTTCAGCTAGTGGATCTCTACCAAGATTGTTCAAATTATAGCCCTGGGGCCAAAAATGCCCCCGCTCTGGGGCCCTTTGGTTTTACATAGACTTATTTAGGGAAAATCTTGTTTTACATAGACTTCTTTATACAGGGTAAACCTTTAAAATCTTCTCTGAAACCACAAAGCCCAGGTCTTTCATATTCGATATGAAGCTTCAGCTTGTGGATCTCTACCAAGATTGTTCAAATTATAGCCCTGGGGCCAAATATGACCCTGCCCGGGGCCCACTTATTATACATTGGATCAGGTGAGCGAACCAGGGCCCTCTGGGCCCTCTTGTTCAGAAAAGGAACATTTAGAAAATCCCACCGGCACTGTAATAATAAGCCCTGCCTTGATTAGTTTTTGACCAGATAAGACCTGCTCCACCCCTACACAGATTACCATAAAAGTCCTAAAAATTTGGACATCTTGAGGACTTGCTGAAATTCTCAATTTTTTTTCAACTTTGTTTCACAACTCCAGCAACTCCAGCAAGGAGTCCAAAAAAGTGCAGACAGAATAGCAAACAGTGTAGACCCTGATCAGACTGCTCCTGGGAGCAGTCTGATCTGGGTCTGCACTGTTTGGTTAGGTCTGTCTGTCCCAATACTTAGGATCATTACAATAGCACAAGTTTTGGAATTTTAGATATAGAAATTTAGAGGTACAACATTTACCCTAATTATTAGGATTCTGCAGTTCCATAACCATACTTGTTCTAAGATTTGAAAAAGTGCAATTGCAAATGACAAAACAGGTTTTCTCATGATCTGTTAAGCAGAGTTTACAAGGATATGCATTTTTTATACACCTAAAACATAGAATGTGGGAATAATGAGCGCCCACAATCAGTATTTGCAGTACTAATAGAAAAAAAATAACAAAATTTCCAAACACTTTTTTTTTCCAGAAAAGTATCTTTGTTAGAGCTATAAAAGATAGCATTGGTGATGGATGATAAAAATGCAGCGTTAACAACAAAGTGGGGCTTTTCTTTCTCTCTCCAGTATACATATCAGCCTAACAAGCTGACAGTCATTTACATACATTTATGTTGCTTTTTATTTTGTTGCTTATATAGTGAACTTCAATGACTTAAACCCCATGCCGCTGCCCAGTGGGGCTTGAAGAAATAGATTTGGCTGCATAGTGCTTCCGCCCAGAGCTGAAATCAACCGAACTTTAGTACCACTTAGGTCTAAGCCTGCCCAGGAAAAGTGGTGCGAGTCAGACCGCTTCTAGAACACTAGTAGTTTCTTTGGGCGGCATGGCTTGAGCTGTCATTTCATCTCAATGCTGGGTAAAAGTCCCGCAAAATCGGAAGCAACTTCTCCTAAATTACCTAAATAGTGTTGACAGGGATGTAAAACATCAACATAAACAAATAAAAACACCAGTGACTCATGATAAAAAAGTTTCGTTAGTTTTATTCATTTGAATCACCTCATCGAGGGGTTTCTAATGAGTAGATCAATATACTTTTATTTTATGGAAGTTCTGAAAAATGTCCCTAAATTATCCACATTTTGCCTTCTTACCTGGCACTTTAATTTAACCCTTGTCCTGCTGAATATTCATATATGCCACACCCACTACCGATTATCAACCAATCAGATTGCTTGATGCAAATTATTACAACAAATTCACAATCTGAATGACAAACAATGTAGATCCTGATCAGATGGCTTCGTCAGAAGCCATCTGATCTGGATCTACATTGTTTCAAAGAAAAGGCATATCTGGGCTCAGCAGAACAAGGGTTAACATGCAGTAGCTTGATCAATCCTTGTCTTACTCTCCAATAATTTTTAAGCCATTGAAGTTCTTCTGTATTTTCATAGCCTCAGACCACATATTATTTTTCTTATTTCTGCACAAAAACATATGTTGTAGGTACTCATTAGGCGCTTCTAATGAGCACCCACAACATATATTCTCTAGAGCTGGGGCGATATCATCGATGCATCGATATATCGTGATATTTTTGCTGGCGATACTGTATCGCGATACTAATTCCGTGTATTGATACTTGACGATACTTTTGCGTTATATCAACAAACGTCTGAAACACAAGAGATACCGGTACATATTTTTCTGAGGTGCTTATGCCAATAAAAAATCTTTATTCAAAAGGTGCTGCTTATATCCAATAAAAACAGTTGATGTATCTACCAGGATACAGTAACTACTGGAACCAACAGTATAGACCCATGTGCTATATAAGTTTTGTTGGTATTTTGAGTTATGCCATTCCGATTTATTCAAAACTGTTGCTTCCGAAATAAGTTTGTGTGGCTGACGGGATGTTATGGACCTGCAAAGTCATCATAATTACCGTTTTATTGTTGATACAAGCGGCCGCTGCTTACATACATATATAAACAATGGATGCTGAACTGGACACTGTGCCAGATCGGCATTTAAAACACTTACAAGTATGGAAATATTTTGTTTTTGTCAAGTCATTATTTTATTTTATTGCATATAAATATAAGGACATACTTAATAAACGATCGTGTTGTTATTGAACAGGAAACTCTGTTTTCTACTCCACAACAAAAGTCCAAATTTACCTAATAAACATAGCAAATCTATACGAAGCAAGTATCGTGATACTGTATCGTATCGCCTGTCTGGTATCGCGATAGTATCGTGATACATTTTTACTGGCGATACCCAGCTCTAATATTCTCATGCAGAAATAAGAAAAATATCAACAGTGAGGCGCTTCTAATGAGTACCTACAACATATGTTTTTGTGCAGAATTAAGAAAAATATCAGTATTTTTTGGATGAAAAAAGTGCCATATCTGAAGCTATGAATGTTTGTAATATATTGTGTTATATTTTGTTGCTTATATTTTGTACTCCTTATATTTTAGTTTTTGCTTGCTTCTAATTCTCAGTAGGAAAAAGGAACAATTTTCAAATCAAGTCAGCACTGATCTCATCGTCGCCCGCAGATGTACCAGATTTACTGAAACGATCTCATAGTATCCATGCCAACGGCACGCTTCTAACCAGTAGTCACTCATACGGCAGTATAGGTCGTGATGAAGCCTTCCCCCCTCCCCCATCCCCAGTATGCATGTCCAAGTTCCAGCATGACACTAGTCAAGGTGAGTCAAACCACTAAACCCGGGGTATCTGACTTGAACTCGTATGAGAACAAAACTAATCTTTGTCCTGCTGGGCCCCAGGATATCTTCTACCCATTACGAAAACACGCCTATACAAATACATTGTAAACTTAACGGCTGAAAAAACGAAACTTTTCAGATGAAAATTTTTGATATTTAGGTTTACCCCTGTAAAATAAGAAAATAAGGTAAACCTGTAAACCCCAGTTTTACTGTATAAAAGTGGGGTTCAAGGGAGTCAAAATTATATAGACGTGTTTTCGTGATGTATGGCTATCCAACAAGTGGTAAGGTGGACTGGTTCAGAGTCACTAAGCATGATAAGAAGACAGCATTTAAATTTTTAGCAAAAAATAAAGGCTTGACATTTCACTAGTAATATCAAGCCTTGTTTTTGCTGAAAAATCTTTGCAGTCCTTAAAGGGTTAACTGGTTGCAAAGGCCTTTTTGCATGTTTGTTTCTGTGAATTGTTAAAAATTAAGTTTCTCAGGTGAGCATTTTAGGCCCATTAAGCCATTTGTATGTGAGTTGTCTGCTGACCAGATAATTTACTGAAATGCCAAGCCTTATTTTCTCTGAAAAAATAATTAGAAAATAAAATTGCTCTAAATATTTTTTTGGTGCTTGAAGCGTTAATATTTTATATTTGTACTTAAACCTCTGGAGATGTACTTTCAAGAGTATTGAACTATTCTTTGGTATCATAACTTCACTAAGCTTTTTTTGCCAGATCAAGATGTAATAAACTCATGCCAGATCAAGATGTAATAAACTCAAGCCAGATCAAGATGTAATAAACTCATGCCAGATCTAGATATAATATACTCTTACCAAATCAAGATGTAATAAACTCATGCCAGATCAAGATGTAATAAGCTCATGCCAGATCAAGATGTAATAAACTCATGCCAGATCAAGATGTAATAAACTCATGCCAGATAAAGATGTAATAAAATCATGCCAGATCAAGATATAATAAACTCTTACCAAATCATGATGTAATAAACTCATGCAAGATCAAGATGTAATAAGCTCATGCCAGATCAAGATGTAATAAACTCATGCCAGATCAAGATGTAATAAACTCATGCCAGATCAAGATATAATAAACTCATGCCAAATCATGATGTAATAAACTCAGGCCAGATCAAGATGTAATAAACTCATGCCAGATCATGATGTAATAAACTCATGCCAGATCAAGATGTAATAAACTCATGCCAGATCAAGATGTAATAAACTCATGCCAGATAAAGATGTAATAAACTCATGCCAGATCAAGATATAATAAACTCTTACCAAATCAAGATGTAATAAACTTGGTATCATAACTTCACTAAGCTTTTTTTGCCAGATCAAGATGTAATAAACTCATGCCAGATCAAGATGTAATAAACTCATGCCAGATCATGATGTAATAAACTCATGCCAGATCAAGATGTAATAAACTCATGCCAGATCAAGATGTAATAAACTCATGCCAGATAAAGATGTAATAAACTCATGCCAGATCAAGATATAATAAACTCTTACCAAATCAAGATGTAATAAACTTGGTATCATAACTTCACTAAGCTTTTTTTGCCAGATCAAGATGTAATAAACTCATGCCAGATCAAGATGTAATAAACTCATGCCAGATCTAGATATAATAAACTCTTACCAAATCAAGATGTAATAAACTCATGCCAGATCAAGATGTAATAAGCTCATCCCAGATCAAGATGCAATAAACTCATGCCAGATCAAGATGTTATAAACTCATGCCAGATAAAGATGTAATAAACTCATGCCAGATCAAGATATAATAAACTCTTACCAAATCATGATGTAATAAACTCATGCCAGATCAAGATGTAATAAGCTCATGCCAGATCAAGATGTAATAAACTCATGCCAGATCAAGATGTAATAAACTCATGCCAGATCAAGATGTAATAAACTCATGCCAGATCAAGATGTAATAAACTCATGCCAGATCATGATATAATAAACTCATGCCAGATCATGATGTAATAAACCCATGCCAGATCAAGATGTAATAAACTCATGCCAGATCCAGATGTAATAAACTCATGCCAGATCATGATATAATAAACTCATGCCAGATCAAGATGTAATAAACTCATGCCAGATCAAGATGTAATAAACTCATGCCATGTCAAGATGTAATAAACTCATGCCAGATCAAGATGTTATAAACTCATACCAAATCAAGATGTAATAAACTCATGCCAGATCAAGATGTAATAAACTCATGCCATATCAAGATGTAATAAACTCATGCCAAGATGTAATAAACTCATGCCAGATCAAGTGCCAGATCAAGAGTAATAAACTCATGTCAGATCAAGATGTAATAAATTCATCCCTATTCTTTGCTGAGCTGGGCACCAGTGACATTCGGGACCTGGACCAGGCTGCAAAATCACACCTACGACATTTTACTTTTTTAGGGTGAAACTTCAATTTCGAAAACACCACTTATCCCTTTTTGTACGAAATGGAATCTTCCACCTTATATATAGTAGGAGTCCATTTCATAATTAAGGGGTGTCAGGTTTTGTTTTCTTCAAAAAGTATTTGGAAATTGGCTCAACAGTTTGCAAACAGTGTAGGCCCTGATCAGATGCCACATTCTGAGGTGTCTGATCTGGGCCTGCACTGTTTGTCAACTACGTGTTTTGGGGTTTTCGTTACAAAATGGGTTAAGAGGTTTAAGTTAGAATCAGCTCCTAATGAGCAATTTATTTTCCTTTTAGAAACTGGCCCATAAGCAGACTGGATTCAGTTAAACCCTTATCCCCGCTGAATAATTTATTTAGCTACACCCATTTCTGACTTTGAACCAATCAGATTACTTGACGTAATTTATTTCTGCAAATTCACAAAGTGAATTATCACGTGAACAAGACTGAGAAATGAACACCCCCTTACACCCCACTTTGTATAGAGTATTGTTTGTTTGATTTGAGGTTTAACGTCCCCGTCAACACTGTAAAGGTCATTTTGGAGACGTTGCTTCCAATTTTGTGGGACTTTTACCCGACATTGAGATGAAATGACATCTCAAGCCCTGTCACCCAATGAAACCAATAGGGTTTATTAGCATGGACGGTCCGCCTCGCACCGCGGTTCCTGGACAGGCTTAGATCCTCTAAGCGGTTTACCAGTACTAGTGTGCGGGCTGGATTCAGCTCTGCGTGGAAGCATCTTGCAGCCCATATATTTCTTCAAGCCCCTATGGGCGGGGGCAGATTTGTATAGAGTAACTTGGGTTTACGGGGGGTAAACATTATTTTGCTTATTTTGACTCCAAGACATAGGTTGTGGGTACTCGTTAGAACCGCCTCAATGATGCGATTCTAACGAGCATCCACAACCTATGTTTGCAGTATATATAAGAAAAATATGATGGATTTTCATCTGAAAAGTAGCCATTTTGGAGATGTGAAAAATGCACTATGTTGCACGGATGTGTTAGCGTACTGGTCAAACAGTGTAGATCCTGGTCAGATGGCTTCTTCAGAAGCCACCTGATCTGGATCTACACTGTTTGCAAAGGTAGGGGTTGTCGTGAAAAGCAGGATAAGGGTTAAACTTTGTTGTAACATTTGGCAGAAAGTATGTCATATTTATCTGTTCTCCATAATATAACATTCTGTTCAGTGATGCCATCAGAATCTATTAGTAAAGTTTCTACCAGAACATTGTCCACAACCCCCTAGTGTAAAATAAGCCATTGCATGTGACAGTCCGTTTGTTGTTTTTGGTACAACATAGGTCCAGATCAGCCTGCTTATCTTTGCAACGTAATCAACTCCTTTGTGTTTCTTGCATGGATAGTGCAGTATATATACTTGCTATACAAATCATTTCAAAACTTTATGCTTGTCTGTGCAGCTGAGCAGACTAGGTTGTGTCTTCTCATCGCTAACCCAACAGACGGGTTTTCTGGAACCGGAGCTTATACACTGGTGGCAAATTGAGAGACGTGATGTCTACCAGAGAAAACTCATAACTTTAATTTCATTGGGTTTTGCTGGAAACTGTTTAATTTCGGTATCTTATGATTTTGATATATACAGACTTTTGATGAGTTTATGACTTGATAGAACTTAGGAAGAATGTGTTCAAAAATCTGAAATATTTGCTGGATTAATAGAGTGAAACTAAGGGAGGTAGTTTAGTATATTCACTTTGTAAGTTTTTGGAAGCAGTTACATCCCTTGGCTCATAATTGGTGTGGCCGTGTTATCCCAAACCATGTTATCCTGAACATTGTAGATCTAGATCAGATGGCTTCTGAGAAGCCATCCGATCAGGTTCTACACTTTTTGTCGTGCCGTTTGTGAATTTAACAAATACATTATATCAAGTACATTTCAGTCCCCTTTAGTACTCTACTCATTATTATAACATGGCCAGGTCTTGCCCCCCAAATTGTCATGTTACTATAAATTCTACATTAAAATCCCTTTATAACACAGTTCACTTATAACACGGTCCTGTTCTATGCATCCCAAACATAGCGTTACAGAGTAATTTGATTGGTTGGGGCCCCTGCCCTTTGGGGCTTGAACATGCAGAGCTGATTGGTTGGGGCCCTTGACTATCAGGGCTTGGACAAGCAGAGCTGAAACCGACCTGGCATGAGTACTGGTAAACCACTTAGAAGGTTTAAGCCTGCCCAGGCAAAGTGGTGCAAGTTGGCCAGTCCCTGCATATAAACCCTTTTGGTTTGTTCAGGTAGCAGGGCTTGTGGAGTCGGACCGTTCGTGCATATAAACACTATTGGTTTCATTGGGCGACAGTGTCTAATTGTCGGATAAAAGTCTCACAGAATTGTAAGCAACGTCTCCAAAATGACCTATACAGTGTTGGTGGGGATGTAAACCTCAATTCAAACAAACAAACAAACAAATTTGCTTATTTGATAGTCAGAAATGGGTGTGGCTAAATTAATTTATTCAGCAGGAAGAGAGTTAAGAGTGTTTTAAACAGGTGAAGAGTGTTTTAAACAGGGTGATGTGTAACTCCTTCACTAGCCTAAAAAGGGTTCTTTTTAAATAAGTTCTGAATAGTTAGAGCCTTTGGAAGTAAAGAATACACCAAATAAAGGAAAACAGCAAAAATGAAAATAGTTTCTGTTAATCTAGATTCAAATGTAAATGTTTTGGTATTGTTGTTACAAATTGATTGTAGTATGGCTCTGAATATCAAACACAATAAGTAAGTAAGTAAGTAAGTAATTTTTTATTAGAGTGACATACGCTATCAGAACAAACAAGTATAAATAATGAATATATAGCGCCCGACCCATTGGGTCTACAGGTCACTATTAAATAAACATGTAACGGTGAACTACAAATGAACATCTATTTTAACATGTATACTCCTAATATGCGTTTCTTTAAATATTGTCATAATTTAACCATAGAGAATTCCACGTCTGTGTAGAAATGCTTTTAGTAAGAATTTAGCAGTTCTTCTTGTATGCTTGTTCAACAAGTCACTTAGTTTATCCACGTCGCTAGAGTTTGTATGATCGTCATTGCGCAAAATAGGACCAAGTTCAACATCACGTAAAATTGCATAACATGGACAGTACAAAAGAAAATGAATCTCATCTTCTACGGTTGATAAATTGCACAGTTTACAAAGTCTGTCATTGACTTGTTCACCAACAAATCTCCCGGTCTCTACCCGTAGTGGTAGAACACCACATCGAAACTGAGCCATTATAGAGCGTTCATTTCGGTTAAGGTTTAATGTTAGGTAGTTTTCAGTTTTGAAGACAGTCTTGAATTTAACGTACGTTCTGAGTTTTGGAACGTTTTCACACTTTTCGGGCCACGAGTTCGCGTACAAATTATATAGGTTTTCATGTACAATAGACATATCAACAGGCAGTTTGTTATCATAATATTCTGGAATATCGAGTTTTTGAAAAATGTCTCTTACGTCGCTACACCAGTTGTTATTGGCAGACTCATAATCATAATTAAACACTCGTTTCGTCAGCCGAGAGCTGTCCATTAGTACAAGCCTGTTCCAGAACCTTAACATAGAACTCCAGCGTCTGTACTGACTGGGTAGCCAACCTGTGTCACCTACTATTGCAAGAATGGGTGTGAACCTATGTACACCAAGAAAGCAACGAATTGCCCTATTTTGTATGTAGTCTAACTGTGCAAAACATTTATATCCCCAAACTGACGCTCCGTAGTCTGTTACGGGAACTACACATGAATAATACAGCTTTTCAAAAGTTTTAAACCCAAACTCCTTCAACCCATGTAACTTTGATATAAGTCCACCGAGTGCTCGACCGCCACCAGTTGCCAGTGCTTCCGCTGTATGACCGAAGTCCGACTTTTCGTGAAATATGACACCCAGATATTTGTATTTTTCCACAGTTTCTATAACATTTTCACCGATTTTGAAAGTTACGTCACTTCTATTTCGTCTACCTTTTCGAAAGTGAACTGTTTTAGACTTGTGGGAATTAATGAAGACTCGCCATTTCTTGCACCAAGCGTGTAAAGTATCAAGCATTTTCTGCATATCTGTCTCATTTTTTGCAAGCAAGCAAATATCGTCCGCATAAAGCAATAGGGAGAGATTAACACCATTTAAGTCTATGCCCAGATTAAGTTCATTGATCTCTGAAACAAGGTCATTCACGAATATTGAAAATATGGTTGGGGATATACAATCACCCTGCCGTACTCCTGACCTGCAATCGAACCAACCAGTAAGTTTATCGTTTATACGTATGCAAGACGTCGTATGAAGATATACGTTTTTGATAGAATCATACATTTTCCCGTTAATGTTTGCTTTTAGCAGTTTGTATAAAAGCATATCTCTATCTACGAAGTCAAACGCCATTTTTAGGTCTATAAAGGTAGTAAATACGTTTGTGTTATTGCGAATGACACTGTTTAGAGTAAAAATATGGTCCTCACATGATCTATTGGCCCGGAACCCATTTTGCTCCTCGGCGAGAATGTTCTTCTCCTCCAAATACCGCACTAATCGTTTGTTTAGTAGCGAACTGTACAGCTTACTGATACACAACAAAAGACTGATCCCCCTGTAGTTCATGGGAACAGTTCGATCTGACGAGGCATCCTTCAGGATTGGACATATTATAGACTGTCTCCATATCGACGGGATGATGCTGGTATCAAATATTAACTGAAACAGTTTATGGATGACCGCTATAACGGACGGGAATTTTAACACATCATAGGGGACTTTGTCTATTCCGCTTGCCGATAACCGTTTTGCCTTCATTATGACCGCAGATACCTCTTCGAGAGTTATATTACCGTTTATGTGTGGGTTTGAGTTGTATAATGGATCAAGCATATCATTTTCTAATAATAGTTTATGAGTTTTGACGTGTTGGTAAAATTCATCATCGAAACCATTATTTGAATTGGAGCTATACAAGTTCTCAAAGTCAGTTTTCCACTTATCCAGTACGGTTTGCTCATCCCTGATTATACGTCCGTTTTCGTCACTGATTTGCACCGGAATAGAACGATCTCGACGGGGACCCAAGGTTTTTACTTTATTCCATATTTCTTGGGCATTGATCATGGAATATTTTCTTTGCTTATTCTCTCCCATCCACTGTTTCAAGAAGGGCAGTTGTCATTTTCTGGGGAAAGAATGTGCACTGTACTGGTTAGCAGCTTAAGCCTGTCCAGGACAAGACTTAGTGTGGTTGGTTAAACTGACCAGCTTGATATGATCAAACTCCAAACAAACAAAAAAATCAAACATGATCTTATCTCTTATCCTGTTGAATATTTAAATTAGCCACACCCATTTTTGACTACCAGCCAATCAGATTACATGATATAATGAGTTCATTCAAATTCACAAATGGAATGACAAACAGTGTAGATCCAGATCAGATGGCTTCTTCAGAAGCCATCTGATCTGGATCTACACTGTTTGCAAAGATAGGGTTGTCGTGAACAGTAGGATATAGGGTTAAGTAGATCCACTCTGAGGGCAGAGCATTTTTTTTTCAGCACAAGAATAGAAGAGAAGTGAATGTTTCTGAGTATAACCACCTGTGTTTGAAATACATGTGTTTTTATCAATATAATCTTGAAAACATATGAATCATAATATATTATAGCACCTGTTTAATAGAAGTTCTGGCATAATTTCAATATTCATACACCTGTTGCCAGTGACCATGCAACAGGCAAATCATTGCATTACATTTCATTTCAGGAAAATAAACACACCGCAGCCCATTTTCTGCCTTTTTATAATGCCTGTTAAACATGCCTATACAAATACTTGTAAATTTTATCACTGGACAAAGGAAAATTTTAAGATGAACCGTTAGAAAATGAGGCGGTTCTAATGAGTACCCACGATCTATATTTTAGAGCAGAAATAAGAAACTAAGGTTTACCCCTACAAACCCCAATTTTACTATATATTGGGGTCAAAAGCACATAGGTGTATTTTCGTGATGGCATGGCTTGACATAGGGATCTGAGGCCCCATCCAGTCAGGGCTTGGAGAAATTGATTGGGCTGCATGCATGTAGCACTGAAACTGACTCCACACGAGTAAAAACTCTTAGAAGGACTAAGCCTGCCAAGACAAAGTGGTGCAAGTCAGACCGTCCATTACAAACAAGCCATATTGGTTTCATTGGGTGGCAAGGAGTGAGATGTCGTTCCTTTTCAATATCGGGTAAAAGTCCCACGAAATTGGAAGCAATGTCCCCAAATTAACCTAAATGGTGTTGACAGGGATGTTAAAACTGAATTCGCCATAGGGATCTGGTTTTCCCTCCATTGGTTAAGTCCTGATTTGTCCTGCTATCAGCCTTTACATTCGAGCAAGAGCTCATCCGTCATCGTCATAAGCTCCTTGAGCCGGCCTGGGTAGCTCATTCGGATGCGTGTCTGACTGGTGATCCTGCCAGAGTCGGCAACATTCTTTCGTGGAGATTGATCATGAAATCTTTTCTACAGTCATTCTCTCCCTTCTGCTGATTCAACAGGGGCAGTTGTCAGTTTCTGGCGAAAGAATGTGCACTGTACTGGTTAGCCGCTTACCCAGGAAAAGTGTTGCTAGGTAAAGAATTACCTAAATAGTGTTTACTTGGCCGTTAAACTCCAGTACAAACAAACAAAACCTGAAATAGTGTTGACAGGGACGTAAAACCTCAATTCAAATAAATAAAGACATTTGGATCTGGTTTCTTCCATTGTTTCAGCCCTAATTTGTCCTGCTATCAGCCTTTACATTCAAGTTTAATTTAGCCCTCAGTTGTGATGCCCTCCCTCAGTTGTGATGCCACTCCCTCAGTTGTGATGCCCTCCCTCAGTTGTGATGCCCTCCCTCAGTTGTGATGCCCTCACTTGTGATGTATATATATGTAGCCTTCAGTGGAACTCTTGAGTTTCAAGGTGCTTCCAGTTTGCTTTTCCCTGATCTGAATCTGTCTGAAAAAAGGGTCTACTCTTTAAGGAAAGAATTTGCTCCTGAGGAGCAAATTCTTTCCTTAAAGAGTTGACCCCTATTGACAAGGGAGACAAAACTATTTTTGAAGGAGTTGCCTCCCCTGAAGGTGTAGCCATTCTCCTAATAAAAAACATTGACTGAGTTCTACATTTTGTTAGCTATTTACATGTTAACTTTTTCCGTATTTCATCTGTCAGTCAAGTTTTGAGTCGTCTTTGCACTGACCATACTGGTCGGGTTCACAGTGTTTGTTTGATTTGAGGTTTAATGTCCCCGTCAAAACTGTAAAGGTCTTTAATGAGACATTGCTTCCAATTTTTTGGGACTTTTACCCAACGTTGAGATGAAATGACATCTCAATCCCTGTCGCCCAATGAAACCAATAGGGTTTATAAGCATGGACGGTCCGACTCGCACGGCTTTGTCTGGGCAGGCTTAGATCCTCTAAGCGTTTTACCATTACTCAAGTGTGGGTCGGTTTCAGCTCTGCGTAGAAGCATCATGCAGCCCATATATTTCTTCAAGCCCTGATGGGCAGGGGCCAGTTCACAGTGTCGGAGCCAATTTGTGACAAGCATTATTCCTAGATGCAGACTTCAATATGTTAACATACATATTCAAACTTGAATGCTAGGAACTTGAGCAATGTTCTGATGTGTGATAAGTTTTCCATTCTGAGAGAATATTTAGTAGCATGGGGTGATGATAAAAACAGGAGGGAAACTTCATATAATACATAAAAAGTACGTAAAATTTTCCAGGGGCGTGCTTCGTAATGCCTAACAAATATAACAACGGGAATATATAGGGAAAAGCCTTTCGCCAATTACCGGTTTTGGGGTATCTGGTACAAAATGGGCTAATCATTCTTTCTAAGGTCTTGGCCTGGATACATTACTAAAACATGCCTATACAAATACATTGTCAATTTTACCGCTCCAAAAAAAGAACAAAAATTTTAAGATAAAAAGTGTGATATATTTTCCTATTTCTGCTCTAAATATAGATTGTGGGTACGAGAACCCACAATCTTTACTTTAGAGCAGAAATAAGAACAAAATAACGTTTACCCATGTAAACCTCCGTTTTTATATTATGTAAAAGTGGGGTTCAAGGGGGCCAGAATTTTTCAGGCGTGTTTTCCTGATGCTCTGTCTGATGTGCGTCTGAATGGTGATATTGAGGTCACATGTTCCATACGATTGATCAGTAAATCTTTTCTATGGTCATTCTCTCCCTTCTGCTGATTCAAGGTGGGCAGTTGTAATGTGCATTGTACTGATTAACTACTTATGCAAAAACCTAACCAGGAAAAGTTTGGTTAGGTAAACTGATCGGCTTGGTATGATCTAAATAATGTTAGCTGGGCTGTTAACTCCAAACAAACAAACAAAATCTTTCTAGGGGGTATAAGATCCGTTTTTTGCCAGGAACAGACTATAATTATTGGTTCTTAAGCTCAGGCGTTATCTATAGCTCATCGGCAACTAAAAATAGAACCCGTGGAAATTGTACACTATTCTGTCAATTTTATATTTCTCTATTTTATTGCTAATTTTTTCTCAGAGCATCGTGTTTTCTTGCAGTTTTCTTTGGAGGTAATTTGATATGTTGAGACTTCCCTGCAGAGGTCTTGTTTGTAGGAAAGCTTTATTATTGAAAATTCTGGGGGTATTTTTAGGAATTTTCATTACAAAAAAATGTTGTGGTACTCATTAGAACTGTCTCTCTGAGGCAATTCTAATGAGTACTCATAATGTATGTTTTCATGAACACTTCATTAAAATTATCTCAGAATAATTATCCAATCCTAGACTTTATGAAGCTTTTATACATTGTAACTAGTTTTCATACTAATTTCATTGGAGTAGTCCTTGCATCTTAACACTTAAGATGCCGTGAAAAATTACGTCTGAAAATGGCGTCTGCTTATGTCGTCTGTTGAATCTTCTTGCAAACTTTTTGAAAATATTTTTTGCATACAGGCAAACAGTTTGGATCCAGATCAGACTGCTCCTACAGGAGCAGTCTGATCTGGGTCCACACTGTTTGCAAAAATGACTTTAAAAGTTACCAGCAGACGACAAAGCAGATGACAATTGATGGGATTGGCATCTTAAGGGTTAACTAGTTTTCATTGGAAGCAGCAGAATGTGTGTTACATGGAAATAAGATTCTACAGATATCAAAAAAGTTGATGGGTTATGGCATTTTTGCTGATAAGAACTGTCAGGAAAAAGATGGCATGAGATTCGTTTAGACTCCAGAAATTATGTTCTGATCTTAGGCTTCTCTGTGCGTTACCTTGGTGACCTTGTATGCGGAATATCAAAGATTTCAATCAGGGTGCTGGAATGGACTAGCTGCTCTAAGTTATAACTGGTCATGTACCAGGAAAGAGAGGTTTTATTGTGAGGTTGATCGTAAAGATTTGATGGTTTAGGCAGAGAGCAACAAGTGTAGGTTTTGTAAACAAGGATTATTATTACCTACATGATGCTATTTTTAACCCATTTAGTACCAGATACCCCAAAACGGGTACCCTGGCAAACAGTGCAGGCCCAGATCAGACGCCGCAGAATGCGGCGTCTGATCAGGGCCTACACTGTTTGCAGAAAGTTCAGCCATTTTCCGAACAAATTTTGAAGAAACCACAACCTGTGGTTAATGTTTCAGGAAAAACATGTACAATATTGTTTACATATTTTTGTGTGATACTCTAGTGTATCAAGGATACTAAATTTGAAGTATAAAATTACTAGGAAGATTGTGAAGAAAAGGAGTTTCAGTTTCATTTCTCTTGGAATTTTGTAAGTGATATGGGCGTAGACTTTGGATTTGAGGGAATGGACACACAGCTTCATGGGACACAGCTCTTTCAACTTATGGCATGGTCTACTCTGACCCATTGCATTTGGGGAAACCCCGAAAGGGGTACCTTGGCAAACAGTGCGGGCCCAGATTAGACGACCCAGAATGCGGCCTCTGATCAGGGCCTGCACTAGTTGCTAACAGAATTTTCCTTCAAAAATAGAAATAAAAAAGGAGAAAATAGGCCTGTCACACCTTATATGACAAATGGCCTTGTCCAACATGTAGCAATGGAAGAGTCCACTATAGTATACAATGGGCTAAATTTTGATTTGAATTTAGAGCTGATGGCAATCTTCTTATATTTCTGAGAAAAAAAAAGGCAGCCGATTCATTTGTAATGCTTGTAATGTCAAACCTTATTTCCTGGAAAAATAAGAAAAAGAATACTTAAAAAATGTCAGCTGCTATTCATGAATACTGTAATGATCCTAAGTATTGGGACAGACAGGTCTAAGCAAACAGTGCAGACCCAGATCAGATTGCTCCTGAAGGAGCAGTCTGATCAGCGTCTACACTGTTTGCCATTCCATTTGCACTTTTTGGACTCCTTGCCGGATCATGAAACAAATTTGTAAATATTTTTGGAGAATTACAGCAAGTCCTCAAGGTGTCCCAATATATAGGATTTTTACGCTACTCTGGCATTTTTGCGAGAAAAATTTGAGCATTTGCAAAAGCTACTCACATTTTCAGCAAAAATTATAGTATATACCACAATGCCATATTTAATGATCAAATGGAGTAGCCCCTGTAAAAAATTAGGATTAAGGAGTATATATGAATGATATATGTATGAAAATAAACACCAAAATAGCATAAATATTCTTCCTTTCATGCATGTGTTTACCTTCCACATTACGAAAACATGCCTTTACAAATACATTGTAAATTTTACCACCGAAAAAAAGAAAATTTTAAGAAGAAAAATTGTGATATTTTTTCTTATTTCTGCTCAAAATATAGATTGTGGGTACAGGTTAGAACCCACAATGTATATTTTTGAGCAGAAAAAAAAGAAAAATGAGGTTTACCCCTGTAAACCCCAGTTTTACTATATAAACTTGGGGTTCAAGGGGGTAAAAATTATATAGGCATGTTTTCGTGATGACATATAACTAAAGTAATCAGCTTTATGATTTTATTTCAAACATTCAGCATTTACAAATTTTTCATTTTGTTAAAAATCTTTATAATGCCCGGGTATAATTTTGCATTTTGGTATCATTCATTTTTATGGAATCGCATGTATTTTCAGATCCAGATAAAGAGATTCAGGTTCTTCCACCCCCACCCCCTCCCTCATACCAGACAGTGGTCAACAGTCTGCCACAGAATCATCAGGTAATGAAGTAGTTAGTACAGTAAAACCTGTCAGAGTGGCCACCTGTATTAAGCAAGCAACCTGTCTTAAGCAAGCATGTTTTTGGTTCCCCAAAAATGGCAAATGCATTAAAATTCACCTGATAAAGCAAGCACCTGTCTCAAGCAAGCACATTTTGATCGTCCCTAAGGTGGTTGCTTATTACAGTTTGGTCTGTAGTTGCCAATCTGTTGTTTGGTCAGACGGTTTTGTTTGTTTGTTTTAGAGTTTAACAGCCCGATCAACATTATTTAGGTGATATTTAGCCAGTCAGTTTACCTTTCCAGATTTTTCCCAGACAGGTTAACCAACAGTGCACATCCTTTCACCAGAAACTGACAACTCCTCTTCTTTAATCCGCGGAAGGGAAAGAATGACCGTAGAAAAGATTTCATGATCAGTCTCCACGAAAGAAAGTTGCCGACCCCGGCAGGTATCAAACCCACATCCTGCTGATCACTGGTCGGACCTGCATGCGACTGAGCTTACAAGGTCGGCTTGTCAGATTGTAACACCCAGATATTTTTAATAGGAATACAACACCAGCCTTTTGTCAATGGCTTGGCCAGGCTGTGGCTAACACCATTAGCCACATGACTCCTCAATAATTCATAGTTCCAGATAAGGTGCTTTTTTCACCTGAAAAGTACTGATATCATCCTTATTTTTGCATGAAAACACATGTTGTGGGTACTCATTAGAAGCGCCTCAGTGAGGCGCTTCTAATGAGTACCCACAACATATGTTTTTGTGCAGAAATAAGAAAAATAAGAAATAATGAAATAAGAAAAATAATATTTGGATATTCCCGTCTTATCTGGGGCTATGTCAAATCAAGCCATATCTACAGTAGACGGGCAATATAGCCTCAATAGTATTAGACCAATGTTGTCAGGCTGACAGTTTCTGTTGTTCCAAGGACATGTTACTTTGCCGAGAACTTGGACATAATTGAGTCAGTAAATAGCCCTCAATTTCTTTCTTGCTGAGTACACACTTTCTTTTCTAGATAATTGTCTTCCATTTCACAGCCAGTGGACAATTTCTGAAGCACCTCTTGTCATGTGTAAACTTATTATTGGAGAATATAGACATAGTGCTAAAATAGAAGCCTGTCAGAATGAGAAATGGGACTATTTTTTTATGGGTTGATTTGTGGGAAAGTCTGTTCTTTGCCATAGCAACGAGCAAAGTCGCAGATCATTCTTTGCTTTCTGCAGCCTCGTTCGAGTCTTTTCCTCTTTCTATGACTGATCAGTGGATTTAGATATTATTAGTACATGTAAACGTCTTATTAACCCTTGTCCTGCTGAATATTTAAATATGCCACACCCACTTCTGAATATGAACCAATCAGATTACATGTTTCAAATTATTGCAACAAATTCACAAACTGAATGGTAAACAATGTAGATCCTGATCAGATGGCTTCGTCAGAAGCCATCTGATCTGGATCTACATTGTTTCAAAGATAAGGCATATCTGGGATTAGCAGGACAAGGGTTAACACTGTTAAGTATAACACAGATACAATGATTTGAAGATGGAGCTAAACAAATACAGTAAAACCTGTCATAGTGGCCACCTGTATTAAGCAAGCAACCTGTCTTAAGCAAGCATGTTTTTGGTTTCCAAAAATGGCAGATGCATTAAAATTCACCTGTATTGAGCAAGCACCTGTCTCAAGCAAGCACATTTTAATCGTCCCTAAGGTGGTTGCTTATTACAGGTTGGTCTGTATATAAAAAACATGACTATAAGTGGTAAAAGATGGAGATGGGTAACATTCAGATTATAAAGAAAAAAATTCCATTAATGGTATCATAAAAAGATGAAACCCCAAAATATACAGTCAATATAGAAAAATGACCACAACGATCATTTTTGTGGCACCTGCTTGTATCAGGGTGTGACTGGCATCCTCTTTTCCATCCGTTCGTCCATCTGTCTGTTACATTCATGTTAAGTTCCACGTTTATGTCTAAGTATTGTAATCAACTACAAGACAAAACAACCAGCAAAATCTTGCATGAAACATCTCCCTGACCTTCTGACTTGGCAGCCACCTTGATCTGGTGACCTTGACCTATATTTTCTGCTTCACGCTTGTCTGGTTGGAACCATCTCTTGTTGCTCTTTGAATGGCACAGAGGCTACCAAAGGCTCATGAACAGTGAGGACTCTGATCAGACTGTGTGAATGCAAAGGATGATGAGAGTCTTCACTGCCACAAAGGCCTTTTTGTAGGGTTTGTCATGTGAGACCTCAAATGCCTGGATCAGTTTGTGGGATGTTGAGCTGTGCAATGTAGACTTTACTCTGCTATTGTTCATACTGTGCCTTTAGGGTACCTGCTGTGTGTTTATTAGAATGATTAGAGACTTAAGTAAGTAAGGTCCTCTGGTGAAAACTTGGAATAAGTTATGCCTTCACATGTTGACAGGTGTCTAGACATTCTCTCATTTAATAGCAACTTCATTCCTTTTTGGAAAACCGAGTTACTCTCTCTTGACATTATATTTGTCTTCTTAGTGTTTTCAACATTAGCTGTTGAGGTTCAGACTGTCACAACAAAATTAATGTCCATCATCATTGTCATCGTCGTCATCATCATCAACAACAAAACATTGAGGTCATCACCATCATCATCATCATCATCATCATCATCATCATGAGCAATGCAGACATTCTTATTTCAAATTATAATGTATAACCCACAATCAGCTTTAGAACTACTTCTTTTAAAATCAGATACTACAGACTTTGATATTTGTTTACAGCATTTGAAAAGAAATATTGAATTTGGCCAGTTTGAAATTCTGATCACATGGCTTATGTAATTTAAGAAAATGTTCCATCCTCAAATGCCACATTGAATTTTCCTATAAGTCTATTATCTCTGTATTGATCTTGGAAGTTTTTCAATGTCTTGATGTAGTGATGCTCACAAAGCTTTGTTATTGTGGTTTATTATGTTCATAATGTCATTGTCTACTCAGATATACCCTGTGGTGATGTTGAGTCAGGGTTGACATCATCATCATCATCATCATTAAAACAACAGAAACAGCATCATCCTTGTAGTATAACAGATACTAATGTGGAAAATGATAAAAATGAAACAACACATTTTCTAGTCCTACAGTAGATTAGTTTGTGTGCCGGCCTTGGTAGCTCAGTCGGATGCGTGTCTTGACTGGTGATCAGGAGGATGCGGGTTTGATACCTGCAGGGGTAGGCAACATTCTTTCTTGGAGATTGATCATGAAATCTTTTCTACGGTCTTTCTCTCCCTTCCACTGATTCAAGAAGGGCAGACATCAGTTTCTGGCGAAAGAAATGTGCACTGTACTAGTTAACTGCTTACTATAAGCATGCCCAGGAAAAGTGTTGATAGGTAAATTGACTGGCTAAAAATGACCTAAAATTGTGTTGACTGGGCTGTTAAACTGCAATACAAACAAACAAAAGATTAGTTTGTGTACGGTGTTTCTCTGACAGTAAGGACTGTGACCTTTACCTCAGAACTTAGGTGTAACACATCAGAAGATGTTTAATACCAGTTAGTTGGGAGCCAATCTGTTGTTTCAGGTGAACTATGATGTTGGCTCACAGCTCTTGTTATATAAATATTACCTGCACCAGTTTTCAGATTTGCTATCAGTTGATGTAACCAGTTTCTGAGGTCAGTGAAGGATGTTTGAAGTATTATGTAAATAATTATTAACCCATTTAGTACCGGAAACCCCAAAACGGGTACCCTGGCAAACAGTGCAGGCCCAGATCAGACGCCGCAGAACGCGGCGTCTGATCAGGGCCTTCACTGTTTGCAGAAAGTTCAGCCATTTTCCAAATCAGTTTTGAAGAAAACACAACCTGACACCCCTAAATTTTGGAATGGACTCCTGGTATATATAAGGAGGAAGATTCCATTTGGTAAAAAAAGGGTTAATTCTAGAAAACTATTACAACAGCTGATTTCTTTGGAATCAATACCTGCTTCCTTAGTTTTCATCAGTTTTTATTCCACTCAGGTGGATGGATGTAGTTTAAGGGAGACAATTCTTTTCAAAATTATTTGTTTCTCTTGTCCAAATTAAGAGTCAACTCTAAAAGGAAAGAATTTGCTCCCAAATTTGGGAGCAAATCCTTTCCTTCCAGAGTGGACACCTCAGCCACCTACTTGGGGTGGTTGGGTGAGGCAAAGGTGACGTGTATCTTGCATCTATCTGATGTTGTCGTTGGACAATGGCTGCTGTTCTTTCAGTGGGGGAATGTTGTTATTTCTTCTGTTTCTACACTTCCATTCTTTTTCCTCTTTCTCTTCATCCACCTTACTATCTCTTCTATTTCTTTTCTCTCTTTCTCTGGCAGTTGACACAAAAATTGACATGTCATTAAACCCAAAACAGCCAATCAATCAACCGCCTACTGGAGATCAGGAGGTCACTGGATTAACGTCCAAAAGTTTTTGTCATCATTCTCTCTTGGAGATTGATCATGAAATATTTCTACAATCATTCTTTCCCTTCCATTGATTCCAGTGGGACAGTTGTTGGTTTCTGGCAACAGAATATGCACTGTACCTTTTAACTGCTTAGTCTACCTAAGAAAAGTGTTGTTTGGTAAATGGACAGGCAAAACATGGCCTTCATCAGTGTTGACTGGGGCAATTAACTCCAAATGAAACTGAACCAAACACCTCAAGTTGGTCTGGGTCAACAGGGAAGCGCTTCATGAAATTATTGAAGCCTTAATCCCTATCCTACTGAACACAACCCCTATCTTTGCCAACAGTGTAGATCCAGATCAGATGGCTTCTGAAAAAGCCATCTGATCTGGATCTACACTGTTCGTTTTGCAGTTTATGAATTGAATGTATATACTATACCAACATAGCAACAGATAAGGTGCGTATTTTGTGATATTTGAAGGATAGTTTTCCTTATTTATCCGTAAAAACCTATATTGTGGGTATTCATAAGAACTGCCTCAACGAGGTAGTTCAAATGAATACCTGCCATGGAGAAATGGCAAAAATTATACCCTTCACTTATCTCAAAATACCAACCTTTTCTGTTGCTATGATAAAGTAATTTGATTGGTTGAAAGTCAGAAATGGATGTGGCTAAATTAATTTATTCAGCAGGGTATACACAGGCTGATTTGAGTCTTTACTGAGTGCATGTGATCGAAGACATGTATTTTTCGCCCAGTCCGGCCCAGCTCATTTAAGTTACTGGTAGTAGGCTGTCTTCATCATGCTTTGAAGTGATATACTCAGAGACCCTTTTAGTTTGATCAGGGTTCAGATTGGCATATACATTTTCATATTTTATATCTAAAGAAATATTGATATTGGCTTTGTTTCAAAATGTCAGAAGATGATAATGTTAGTGTACTGTAAGACATTGGCATGTTTACCCTAGAATTTCTTAGAAAATATTTATTTTTCAAGGGGAGGGAACTCATTTGCTGTTTACTTTTTGACCCAGCATTATTGAAGGGAGGTAATCTGTTACTCTGTCATTTTCATTCAATGCAAAGTGGTCCAAAGCAATTCCATTATATTTTGTTTCACCATAATTTGTCCACATACTCTAAAAAGCACATGCCAATACTTTTTAAAGATCTGTAGTGATAACAGTGCTGAACAAATTTTTAATTAGTTAGGGACAAATTTACTGAATTTATGAAGGGATTTATGGTGTTTCTATTAAAAATATAAACTTTGGACATTTTTGGCTCGATGACTGGAAGTGGGTTAAGGCTTAAAATAGTCCCTTTAGTGTCTTTTGAAGTAGCAGATTGACTTTATTAGAAACAGTCTTTAAAAGCTTGCACCTGCTGCCATTGTCATGAAGATACACTCTAACTTCAAGCTACCTGCTAAGTGGCATGATTCTGGTTAATATTCTGAACCTGTTTAAGCATTTTTACTAGCTCACAGCAGGTTTTATGAGTTGTCTACCGTATTTACAGCATGTATTGGGACAGACAGGCCTGAGCAAACAGTGTAGACCCAGATGAGATGCCGCAGAATGCGGCATCTCATCAGGGTCTACACTGTTTGCCACTCATCCCGCTTTTCTTAGACACAAAAATCGGGCAGTAAACTATACTCTTTCAAATTTTAGAACAAGTATGGTAAGGAGTTGAGGTGTCCGTATATTTAGGGTAAATGCCATATGTATATGAAAATAAGAAGCTTCGCGAGAAAGCCTGTGTTCGGAGTGTGCTGAAAGACAAACTGGCTGGCTCAGCTTCGCAGACTAGCAAATGTTTTCCATCAAGATAAGTCTCTGAAATGAACACACCCCCGCCCCCCTATAACCCCACTTTATATAGAGAAAATGGGTTTAGAAGGGTATACATTGTTCTTTTTATTTCTGCTCCAAGACATAGGCTGTGGGTACTCGTTAGAACCAAGGCGGTTCTTTAGAACCAAGGCGGTTCTAACGAGCACCCACAACCTATGTTTGCAGTGTAAATTTGAAAAATGTCACAGATTTTCAGCAGAAAAGTAACCATTTTGGAGATGGGGAAAAATGCACTATGTCCGATGGGTGTGTTTCATACTAGAAATCTTAGACACGGAAACCAGAGGTATTGTACTATTCAAACAATCAATGCTAAGGTACTGGTTAGACTTTGTAGGTGGGCAGGCTGATCTGAAACTTTGGTGTTTGTATAAAGCAGGTTTTCTCATGATGTAGCCCATATATAAAACAGTTGGAGCAAATCTGGTTGGTAGAAAGACTGAACTGCCTTGTCATTTCATTTGATTTGTTACGGGTCTTTGTGCAGTCATATCAACCTTTGTACATATATAGAGGATCTTACACCAGTGGTCGTATCTTATGTCCCCAGAATCAAAATAGTTTTTGGTCTGTCTGTCTGTCAGTCTGTTTGTCTGTTTGTTTGTCTGTCCGCAAAAACCTTAACATTGGGTATAACTTTTGAATGGTAAGTGATAGGGCTTTGATATTTCACATGTGCATTCCTTGTCACAATACCTTTCCTGTGGTACCATAATTTTTTATCCTGTGACCTTGACCTTGATTAGTGATTGGGCTTTAATATTTCACATGCGCTGTCCGGAGGCATCAGTGTTTCACAAACATCTTTTTTATAGATGAGGTTATCCACTTAATAACAGTGATGTTATATGATAAACCTGTTTCAACTTGATTGGTCAGTAATGATCACATGAACAGCAGCAATGAAGACATATGGTATTGTTAGAAAAGTAATTGACCCAAAAATAACGGGTGAAATTATTCAAGACACATCCTTTCACCTTAGATGTCAGAAACGGTATCTCAGGTGAAAGGATGCTTTCCATGTTCTGATCACCTGCCAGTTCTATTAACAGGTGGAAGATCAATCAAAAATACCTGTTTATATTGGACACACATTGTATATATTGGAAAATAAGATTGGCTTAGGAACAGCTCCAGATAAAGGGGAATAACTAGTGGGGTCAGGTGTATAATATTAAGACCACATTTGGGACTGTTCAAAAGTGGTCTTTAAGACCACTTTTGAACAGTCCCAAAGGTGGTCTCTGACCAGAGGACACTGTCTGCAGAAAACACAAAGAAAGAATAAATGCAGCCTACTGAATAAGCTTTTCAAAGCAGAATTAGTCTGGGTACAACGGAATGTCACTGTATTTCATAGTCCTGTTCTGAAACCTATGCTGTGGATACTCGTGGTTAATGATCAGGTCATGGTTTGATTCCAGCCATGACTGATTTGAGATTGATCATGAAATATTTTTGATAGAATGAGTTGTATTTATATCTGAAAAGTATGTTCATTTAAACCTTGCATTTAATGAAGTTATTTCCCCCTCTCTAACATTCTGGAACTAAAAGTAAATGTATCTGTGTTTGTGGGGTTGGGAAGTTGGAGCCAGCTATGATAATTTGCAATGCACTTTTTGGGTTACTAAACACAGTAGCTTTACATTGCTGTATACAATTTGTAGGAAATCCAGGTAACGGTCGTTTATAGCTGTTCTTGCAATCAGTTGCGGTTTCAGAACTTTGGGGTTGAGACACACTGATGAAGATTAAATATCAGAAAGGCCTCTGTGTCACTAAATTTGGTATAGTTACGCCTTAATTGCAACCACTGGGTCGGTATCACTGCTGGTGGATGATTTGTTCGATCCCGACAGTATCATCAGCTCAGTATCAGTTCCTCAGTGCTGAGATTGATACTGCAGTGTTGACGTCAGTACTCAGGTACTGATTTAAATAACTATGTTATATCTTTAATTTTTGCAGCATAAAATTCTAATTTTTCTAAAACTAAGACTGACTTGTCAGGCGAGACATGTATCTTAGCAGATTTGGTTGCCACTTTTTGTTATATTTTAAAATTTTGCAAGTCTCGCTACTTTTGACATCTTCCTGATGCCCGGGACTTCCGTGGAGTGTTGGCCTATTAGTCCTGATGAAGGCGTCTCTTGCCTGATGCCTCCAGTTGACCTGTCTCATGATCTGCGTCGGTTGGTGTGTGCTCGGAAGGGGATGTGCTGTGTTTGTCTGGACCTGTCCATCATCCGTTTCGGTTTCAGAACTTTGGGGTTGAGACACACTAATGAAGATTAAATATCAGAAAGGCCTCTGTGTCACTAAATTTGGTATAGTTATGCCTTAATTGCAGCATCAGAGTGCTGTGTCAGGAAAGCTTGATACAGCTCATGTGCTCAAACATTGGCAAACAGGACCATTTTCTAAGCTCAGAAACAATTGACCAGCCAGTCCTGTCAGTTCCTAGATAACTAAAATTGAAGGGAAGATGTATCAATATTGGCTTCATTAGTATTTTAAGAAATGCTGCCTACCTTGTGAAGTAACTTAAGAATTCTGACCATTACAGTATTTCTTTTGATTGTTGCTATAGATACATAACAAAGCTAATTTATAAAAAAAATATAGATTAAAACCTTGTCAGAACTATAGGGGTGAAAAATGTAATCTGTTAGACAGTTTTGAGATTGGAATTGAAATTTTAGTCTAGTCAGACATTGCATCTTTTGAGCCATGTCATGTTGGAAGGGTACTTTTTGTATAACTTTACTTGTCATAAACAGCATGGTAACGTAATGTACATATTTTCTGTATGTAACATTATTATCACTAGCAATGGCACAAAACTTTATCACAGAGGCTAAGCTCTCATTATGCACTTGTACCCATGGCAATCTTACACAGCAAAGAGAAATAACCAAAAATAAAGAATTTTCATTTACATATCATGGGAGCTACTCTTAAAGAAAAGAATTTGCTCCCAAAGGGAGCAAATTCTTTCCTTTAATAGTAGCCCCCTGTTTTCTTGTTGTGCATAATAATATTTTCTTTTGGCTTTGTCATTGTTACCATGGTATCTGCGACAAGGATGTGATGTGTAAAAATGGTAAAAGATACTACAGAATACATTACCTTGAAGGAAGGTATTCTTTAGTGTCTTTTACCAGTTTTAACCCTTTTCTTGCTGAATATGCATTTTAGCCACACCCATTTCTGACTTTGAACCAATCAGATCATTTGATGTAATTTATTCCTACAAATTCTTAAACTAAATGTCAAACAGTGTAGATCCTGATCAGATGGCTTCTTCAGAAGCCATCTGATCTGGATCTACACTGTTTCCAAAGATAGGGGTTGTCGTGAACAGCAGGATATGAGTTAAACACAGAATATGAGAATACAAAAAACATAGTTGTTGTCTTTTCCTAACTTTCATTATCAATGACAACTCTTGAGATATTCTCTGTTTAGTAAACAAGCCATCCATACAGGAACCTTTGAAGTTTCACAGCTCCTGAAGGAGCAGTCTGATCAGAGTCTACACTGTTTGCCATTCCAGCTGCACCTTTTGGACGCCTTGTTGGATCATAAAAAATGTTAAAATTTGAGGAGAATTCAGCAAGTCCTCAAGGTGTCCCAATTCTTGATAAGATTTTTACGTTACTCAACAGTACGATGACTGATGAAGTCAGACTTGGTATCATTGCACCCTGCCAAAGACAGGATAAAATTTTGGTGACCTTGATTAATTTTCAAGGCTACACAAGTATATAGATTGTTAATTTTTGTCCTGTCTGCACTGTACCTCCTGAACTGATTGGTGAATTGACACCAAATTTGGTATAACATATTCCAACCAAATTTGGTTTAATATTGTATTAGTTCAGCATACAAAACACTTGATTAGATTTTGGTGACCATGACCTACCTTTAAGGTCTCATAGCTCCAAAGATTCTTCAATATTTGCTTGTCTGCACCAATCTCTTGATTGACTGGCCAGACTTGATAGAGTGTATGATGGCAACATAATAAAAACTTGGTTGTTGTTTTATAACCTTGACCTCATTTTCAAGGTGACATAGATGATAAGTTCATATTTATGGTTGAGGGTGCAGTTTTCTTTTGAAAACATTTCTAGTTTTCAAGATTTGGCTGGGGATGGGGGAGGTGGAATCTACCAATATTGTCTTGATACTAGGAAAGTATATGATAATAAAAGAGTTGAGAAGTAGTGTGTGTGCCAGGCCAGAGATTTTTCAGACTAATTGAAGGTATCTATCTCCTGGTAATTCAAGTGGCATTTGATTAGATTTATTAGGTATGTCAAACCAATTAGCTGATCCAATGCTTGTGAGGTTACTGAGATCAATCACTACTGTAGAACACCTGAGCCTTGATGAGTATATATAAGAAATATTGGCCATAACCTTGTGATTAACCCTTGTCCTGCTGAATATTCATATATGCCACACCCACTACCGATTATCAACCAATCAGATTACTTGATGCAAATTATTGCAACAAATTCATAAACTGAATGACAAACAATGTAGATCCTGATCAGATGGCTTCTTCAGAAGCCATCTGATCAGGATCTACACTGTTTGGCATTTAGTTTATGAATGTGTAGCAATAAATTACATCAAGTAGTTTGATTGGTTGATAGACAGAAATGGGTGTGGCTTAAATGAATATTCAGCAAGAGAAGGGTTAATTTATAAATATTAAACAGATAAGCAGATGATGCTGAAACTGCTTATAAAATGGTACTTTTCAAACAAGTCTTCTGCAAATGTTAAGTGTTTTTTTTGTGAAAGCTGATACTTCTGTCTATTTGAAAAAGAAATGGATCACTTCAGTCACATCCAGTTTTTAAATTGGGCACCCTGTTTGTGCTGCACAAGAATCATAATGTTAGCACTGTCATATTCAAAAGAGTTGTCCACATTATCCAATTTGTCTTTTTAATTTATCCCTTATCTTGCTGTTCACGACAACCCCTAACTTTGCAAACAGTGTAGATCCAGATCAGATGGCTTCTTCAGAAGCCATCTGATCAGGATCTACACTGTTTGGCATTTAGTTTATGAATGTGTAGCAATAAATTACATCAAGTAATTTGATTGGTTGATAGACAGAAATGGGTGTGGCTTTAATGAATATTCAGCAAGAGAAGGGTTAATTTATAAATATTAAACAGATAAGCATCAGCTGTTTGACACAACACAAAAATACCAAGAAAAAGTAACCATTTTGGAGATATGAAAGAATGCACTATGTGATCAGGGTGTAATACTGTAATGGTAGAGCTAGGGGAAGAATTCCCTAGGGACTCAATAGCAAGTTGGATTTAACTATGGAGTTGGCAGTTGGAGTTGAAACACCCAGTTTGACCATGGTAAGCTGCAAGTTTGACCATGGTAAACAGTGAATTTGACCATAGTAAACAGCCAATTTGACCATGGTAAACAGGTAGTTTGACCATGGTAAGCTGCCAGTTTGACCATGGTAAACAGAGAATTTGACCAGGGTAAGCAGCCAGTTTGATCATGGTAAACAGCCAGTTTAATCATGGTAAACAGCCAGTTTGACTATGGTAAGCAGCTAGTTTGACCATGGTAATTAGACAGTTTGACCATGGTAATCAGCCAGTTTGACCATGGTAAGCAACCAGTTTGACCAGGGTAAACAGCCAGTTTGGCCACGATAAACAGCCAGTTTGACCATGGTATGCAGCCATTTTGACCATGCTAAACAGCCAGTTTGACCACGGTAAACAGCCAGGTTGACCATGGTAAGCAGCCAGTTTGACCATGGTAAACAGCCAGTTTGACCACGATAAACAGCCAGGTTGACCATGGTAAGCAGCCAGTTTGATAATGGTAAACAGCCAGTTTGACCACGGTAAACAGCCAGTTTGACCATGGTAAGCAGCCAGTTTGACCATGGTAAACAGCCAGTTTGACCACTGTAAACAGCCAGGTTGACCATGGTAAACAGCCAGTTTGATTATGGTAAACAGCCAGTTTGACCACAGTAAACAGCCAGTTTGACCATGGTAAACACCCAGTTTGACCATGGTAAGCAGCCAGTTCGACCATCGTAAACAGCCAATTTGACCTTGATAAACACCCAGTTTGACCAGGGTATCATGGTAAACAGCCAGTTTGACCACGGTAAACAGCTGGTTTGACCATGGTAAACAGCCAGTTTGACCATGGTAAGCAGCCAGTTTGACCATCGTAAACTGCCAATTTGACCTTGATAAACAGCCAGTTTGACCAGGGTATCATGGTAAACAGCCAGTTTGACAATGGTAAGCAGCCAGTATGACCATGGTAAGCAGCCAGTTTGACCTTGTTAAACAGCCAGTTTGACCATGGTAAACAGCCATTTTGACCATGGTAAACAGCCAGTTTGACCAGGATATCATGGTAAACAGCCAGTTTGACAATGGTAAGCAGCCAGTATGACCATAGTAAGCAGCCAGTTTGACCATGGTAAACAGCCAATTTGACCATGGTAAGCACAGTTTGATCATGGTAAGAAGCCAGTTTGAGGCAGTGAAGAGAGGAAGAATCATTCAAGTAGTAAGTTAGCCCACCTGTATCCAACCTGGCCACAATCTGTTGGTGCCATCAGTTCTCTTTGAAGTTGCTATCAGGTAGAGAAGATAACTGAATGATCTTTCAAATGATCTTAAAATGTTTGTACAGCCAGGGTTCCAATCCATCTCCAGATCTCCTAAACACTCATCAACATCCTATTATTGATAGCCATCTAAATGATGAGACTAATGAAGTACATTAAGACCTCAGAGATAGAATACCTGACTCAGAAATCAGGGCAGCAAATTTACTTGCTCACTTTGAAGTGATCCTCTGGAGTTTTGAGTTAGACAATATTCATGTAATATTTATAGACCATTTGAGATGTTTCTCTCTTTGCATATTAATTAATACAGTCAGACTTTAATGGTTGGATTGTAGTTGTCACCATTGAGGGGTAATTATAGCAACCAGGGGCCAGTGGTTCAAAACTAATGATGTTGTTAGTTAAAGTTAACTTATCGTTAAAACTTTTCCGCCCCCGCCCATAGGGGCTTGAAGAAATATATGGGCTGCACGATGCTTCCACGCAGTGCTGAATCCGGCCTGCACAGTAGTACTGGTTAACCGCTTAGAGGATCTGAGCCTGTCCAGGAACCGCGGTGCGAGGCGGACCGCCCATGCTAATAAACCCTATTGGTTTCATTGGGCGACAGGGCTCGAGATGTCATTTCATCTCAGTGTCGGGTAAAAGTCCCACAAAATTGGAAGCAACGTCTCCAAAATGACATTTACAGTGTTGACGGGGACATTAAACCTCAAATCAAACAAACAAAATCGTTAAAACTTTGATCATTTATCAGGCCAAATATGCTAATATTTTAGCTGAAAAAATGTGAGCAGCTTTTGCATTCGCAAAAGTTTTTCACATTTTTTTCAGCAAAAGTACCAAAATTTTAGATATTAAACTTGCTAGAACAGTTAACAATTTGACCACTATTGAGCTTGTTAAGCTAACGATGCTTTGAACAACTGGCCCCAGATGAAGAGACCTGACTGATATATTACTATCTCCAAAGAAATGAGATAAGTTGGCATTAGAATAACCTCTTTGTCTCATTGAGGCAATTCTACCGAGTTCACACAACATACCTTTTGAAGATGGAATAAGAAAAATCTCCCAAAGTTATTCCCAAAATATGGATACAGTACAATCCCGCTATTAAGACCACCTAAAATTAAGACTAAATCTGCTTTCAGAAGCTTATTTAGTAGGTTGCAGTTATTCTTTCTTTGTCGTTTCTGCATACACTGTCCTCTGGTCAGAGACCACCCAAAGATGGTCTTAATGAAAGACCACTTTTGAACAGTCCCAAAGGTGGTCTTAATACTGGAATTTTACTGTATTTGGAGCTGTTGGAAGAATTTTCTTGGGACTCGAGTTGTCTACCTTTGCTTCCGCTGTTCACATGGAGATCCAATCACAACAATTGTCATCTGCTTTGTCATCTGCTGGTAACTTGGAAAGTCATCAAATTTTGTGCAAACAGTGTGGATCCAGATCAAACTGCTCCTCTTGGAGCAGTTTGAAATGGGTCCACACTGTGTATATGCAAAAATATGTTTGAAAAGTTTGCTAGAAGACGCAGCAGAAGACAAAGACAACATTTTGAGATGCAGCTTTTTTCATGACATCTTAAGTCTTGTCCTGCTGAATATTTTAATATGCCACATCCACTACCGATTTTCAACCAATCAGATTACTTGATGCAAATTATTTCAACAATTTCACAATCTGAATGACAAACAATGTAGATCCTGATCAGATGGCTTCTTCAGAAGCCATCTGATCTGGATCTACATTGTTTGAAAGATAAGACATATTCGGGCTTAGCAGGACATGGGTAAAGGGTGAACAAAGATTTTGACCAGAATAGTTGAATGTGCTGCCTGATTTCGAGTGTTTAAATTTTTTGAAAATTACAGAAAGTTCTCAAGGTGTCCGATTTTTTAGGATTTTGTGGTACTGAAGAAAGTGGTTCTGAGATTGTCACATATAAAATATAATTATTGTCCTGATGGCTGAAGAGATAAAGGGTCACAGACTAGATTGAGTAATTTACTTGGCTTATATGATTTTGCCTGTCAGTCATATGAATTTAGATAGTCTGAGACAGGTCAATGTTTGCTATTGTGTTCCAACAATCCAAGAACATTACGAAAACACGCCTATACAAATACATTGTAAACTTTATCGCCGAAAAAAGGAAAATTTTAAGATGAAAAATTAATATTTTTCTTATTTCTGCTCAAAATATATACTGTTTGTACTCGTTAGAACCGCTTCATTTAGGCGGTTTTAACGAGTACCCACAATCTATATTTTGGAAACCCACAAACTATATTTTGGAAATAAGGTTTACCACCGTAAATCTCCGTTTTACTATATAAAAGTGGGGTTCAAGGGGGTCAAAATTATATAGGCATGTTTTCGTGATGAGACCCGAAACTGAAATGTACACAGCACCTGAGCCCCAACCCAAACTCCTGTTCAATGCGAGTTTTATAGCCATTTCCATACTTCGAGCAAGTGGTGAAGATCCTGATCAGATAACACATTTTGTGGAATCTGATCAGGGCTTTCACTCTTTGCAAATGTCCCATTTTTTGGGGTGGGGGATGACTTCTATCCTGCTGCTCACGACAGCCCCTACCTTTGCAAGCATTGTAAATCCAGATCAGATGGCTTGTGAAGTGCTGTCAGTATTTTTCATCCCAAGATGTAGCTTTATACATGCTGATTTTTTTTTTTTTTTACAAAAATCTCTTGTCTAGAGGATATTTACTTTTTTGAGGTGGATACCAAAAATATTTCATCGAGTGTGTTGAAAATATTCAAATTTTCACTGGTGGGATTTTCTTTTTATTTTATAATTTTATGAGGATATTTACGGTAATTGATCAATCGTATCTACGTCACAATTTTGGCCTGGCTATGACATCACAACTGTCAGTTTCAAAACATAAACAGATTGGCATTTTGAAAACAGCATTTTTACAGTTCAAAGATAGCTTTTCAAGGTATTTTACAGAATAATGTATGAATTTTGGGGAAAAAGTAGTTCGGGCTGCTACTGTGAAAATAACATTGTCATGATATTTTTCCCAGTGTGAAATATATTTTCACAGTGTGAAAATATCATTTTTATTTGTTTCCGATATGCATTGATTTCACTGCAGAGTATAAATTAAATGGCTGTATTACTGTTTTGTTTGTTTGTTTGGAGTTTAACAGCCCAGCCAGCATTATTTAGGTCATTTTGATCTGTCGGGTTACCTAACCACACTTTTCTAGGGCAGGCTTATACATGTGCATATTATAAGCAGTTATCTGGTACAGTCCACATTGTTTTGCCAGAAACTGACAACTCCCCTTCTTGAATCAGCGGAAGGAAGAAAGTAACCAGTAGGAATGGCAAACAATTCAGAAGCATCTACACTATTGCCTATTCTGTTTTGTCTCCATATTTACTGCAATAACAGAAAGAAAAGAAAAAAAAAGAGCAGAAGAAATTATGTATTCCTGTATTCCCAAAGATGGTCTCTTACCTCATTTATTATCTATAATTGGTGTTGGCCCAGTTTTAACCCTTTTTATACCAAATGGAATCTTCCTCCTTATATATAGCAGGAATCCATGTAAACATTTAGGGCTGTCTTTTAGTTTTCTTCAAAATTTATTTGGAAGATTGCTGAACTTTTTGCAAATAGTGTAGGCCCTGATCAGACGCCGCATTCTGCGGCGTCTGATCTGGGCCTGCACTGTTTGCCAATTACCTGTTTTGGGTTTTCTGGTACAAAATGAGTTAAAGTAGTTGAAGCTCATTTCTTCGTGCCTTGGGGAAATCAGGCTTTTCCTGCAGATACTGCAGTTTACATCATTTTACAGTTGTGTCTTGGAAGCATTTTTGAAAATGATTTAGACCATTGTTTGGGTATCCACACAAGATGTCAGGGTCAGGGTTGAGAGAGTTAAAACCATCTGTGTAACTCTTTTAAAATGGTCTCATCATTGAATTTTACCCATTGTATGTTGGAAACCCCTAAAGGGGTACCTTGGCCAACACTGCAGGCCCAGATCAGATGCCACATTCTTTGATCAGGGCCTGCACTATTTGCTTACAGAATTTTCCATCAAAAATAAATTAAAAATGAAAAAGTAAGCCTACTACTGCTTATATGACAAATGGACTTGTCCAACATATAATAATGGAAGAGTCCACCAGTATACAATGGATTAAAAGAGTTGAAGTCCATACAGGTGTGACATACCGTAAATCATCATCATCATCATCAACGGATTTTTGATTAACATGCAGGCACAGGGGCAAAGTCCACATAAGTGGGCCCCTTCAGGTAGCTGGCTTGCCGTAAAAATCCTAAAAATTCCGATACCATGACTAACTTGTTCCATGCAGGGAGTCCAAAAGATGCAGACGGTATGGCAAACAGTGTAGACTCTGATCAGACTGTCTTTTTGCTTAGGCCAATCTGTCCATTATGGTAAGCCTTCATTGTAATTCTAATTTAAACTTACAATATCTAAATGCAATCAAACCCACTTAAATGTGTAATGGAACTGTCCAAAGCTGTTTGGTGAACGATTCCATGACATTGTGACATAAAAAAATGCCAAGAAAATCTGCATCTGAAATATTGTCTGTTTATGTTGTCTGATGCATCTTCTTGCTATTTTTGCATAAAGGCAAGTGTGGACCCATATCAGACTGCTCCTCTAGGGGCAGTCTGATCTGGGTCCGCATTGTTTGCAACAATGACTTTTAAAGTAAACAGTAGATGACAAAGCAGACGAAAATTGTTGCGATTGGCAACTAAAAGGTTTATAAGTGATTCTGAAAAAAAAAAGAGAACATTATCTGCATGCTTATAACATTTCTAGAAGCATATTTGCCAGATATTGATTGAAGTCTGTAAACATTTTAAAGATTTGGACTGAAACTTTATAGCAAACAGTGCAGACCCTGATCGGACTGCTCCTGTAGGAGCAGTCTGATATGGGTCTGTAATGTTTGCCATTTTTCCAGCCATATTTAGCCATGGTTCATGGGATACTAAATCTGTGGTTCATGAGCCATGGTTTAGACAGAAGTGGTACCGTAGTTGCCACATGTGATGGATATCTATGGTACTTAATCAAGAATCAGTTTCATTTGATAGATCACTTTGTATGTTCTTTATTACATAAACTAGGCCATATGAAAAAATTGACCTGTTTATTTATGGAGATGCTGCATTGATTCTTTAAGGACTGAGAGAACATTTAGTGCAAAATTATAAAACCTAGAGAAAAAACATAATTGCTGAAGTGAGTGAGTGTTTGAGTTTTATGTCTCACCAACAGCTGAGGTCATACGGAGATGGGACCTTAGTTTGAAGACTCATCCGAAAGTTTGGAGAAGCCCGGGATTGATCCTGCAACCCCTGGTTTACAAATCAAGTAGCATAATCACTACACCATTGAGGCTTCTACATAATTGCTTAATGCTTTATAATAACTCTTTAGTATAATTACATACAGAAATATGACCATAGACACAAGAGCCCAGTTTGACAAGGCCTACACAATAATATTGTTTAACCCTTTACCACTCAGAAAATTATCCAATACAGCATCTTAACAGAACACTGATATAGGTAAATCAATAACCAATAGTCCATATATGGCTGATAGGCCTGACAGTCTTATCTGAACAGAGATATTGGCATTTTTGTGTGATTTTCACCCTTATGTTACAAAAATGATTATTTTAGTATTTTCTGTACATTGGACAATATTTATGTAAATGTAAAGTTTCTAGGAAATTAAATTTTCTTTCCAATGGTACTAAATTTATTATAGTTTCTCTTTGCGTTTTGAAAATATGAAGTGTCAAAGTAAGCAAAATATTTTCTTTAGCAAAAATTTCTGTTTTGGGTTGGTCAGAGAAAGTATTTTTAACCACCATAGCCCCAGAAAAGAGGGGGTATCCACGTATTATTTTTCTTATTTCCGCACAAAAACGCATTTGTAGGTAATCATTAGGGCATGTCACTGAGGGTCTTCCAACAAGTTTCCATAACATACTTTTTATGCAGAAATAAGATCATGTTCATAAGTCTGTGAAATGAACATCTATCTGAACCCGGTATACATTATTTTACTTATTTCTGCACCAAGACCAAGGTTGTGGGTACTCGTTAGAACTGCCTCAATCGGCACCCACGACCTATGTTCTGAGTATAAATAAGAAAAATATAAAAGTTTTCAATGGAAAAGTAGCCATTTTGAAGAAATTAAAGAATGTGCTATGACACATGGGTGTGTTTTGTTTATGAAAAAATCAGTGCTTTTGCATAAGATTAAAATAACTATTACAGCCTATCTATCCTTTTTTGAACCCCCATCCCCAACTTTACCTTTTTTTTTTTTAATAAATGTATCAACCACCCCATAGCCAGCTCACCCCAAAGAGCCGTCTCTGTATTTTTTTTTTTTTTTTTTTTATAAATAAGATTTGTTTGGTTAGAGGTATAACATCCCCATCAACACTATTTAGGACATTTTGGAGATATTGCTTCCAGTTTGGTGGGACTTTTACCCAACACTGAGGTGCAATGACATCTGATGTGCATGGTCATTGTACAGCGTCTGGTCTGGGTCTGTGCTATCGCATGTGCTGTCTACAACCCTGTAGACCCTGATCAGACGCCTTATAATATTTGTCTGGGCTCTGATCCCGATCTGCACTGTTTGCACCTTTGTGTTCTGTCTATTGTCATACAGACTAACGGGTGGATGACGACAGGTTGATAGCTACTGGTCTGGGTCTGTGCCGTCTACAATCCTGTAGACCCTGATCGGACGCCTTATAATAATTTTCTGGGCTCTGATCCCGAACTGCGCTGTTTGCACCTTTGTGTTCTGTCTATAGTTATACACACAGACGGGTGGATGATGCCAGGCTGATCGCTATATCCCCCGAACATGTTCAGACTAGGGATAAAAAACACCACCGTCGGCAATGAGTCCTTGATCAGACGCCGCATTACCTTTGTGCAGCGTCTTGTCCTGGTCTGCGCCGACCCATATGCCGTCTACAAACCTGTAGACCCTCATCAGACGCCGTTTAATAATTTTTAAAGTCTGATTCGAATCTGCATTGCTTGCATCTGTCTGTTGTGTCTACGGACGGACGGACATGTGAACGGACGCCAGACTCAATTTTGTTCGCGGACGGACGGACGCCAGGCTGATTGTTATATCCCTGAACCTATTTGGTCAGGGGATAAAAAATAAAACGCACCGGCGGCGGTCAGACCATGATCAGACGTCGCATGGTCTGTGTCGTCGCATATGCCATCTTCAAACCTGTAGACCCTATCCAGACGCCTTATAATCATTGTATGGCGTCTGATTCAAATCTGCACTGTTTGCACCTTTGTGTTCTGTCTATTGTTATACAGACGGTTGAGTGGATGATGCCAGGCTGATAACTATATCCCCCGAACATGTTCAGACTAGAGATAAAAACACCACCGTCGGCAATTAGTCCCTGATCAGACGCTGCATTATCGTTGTGTAGCGTCTTGTCCGGGTCTGCGCCGATCCATATGCCGTCTACAAACCTGTAGACCCCCATCAGACGCCGTTTAATAATTGTACAGGTCTGATTCTTATCTGCATTGCTTGCATCTGTCTGTTGTGTCTACGGACGAACGGACGGACATGTGAACGGACGCCAGACTCATAATTTTGTTTGCGGACGGACGGACGGACGAACGCCAGGCTGATAGTTATATCCCCGAACCTATTTGGTCAGGGGATAAAAATAAAACGCACCGGCGGGGGTCAGACCATGATCAGACGCCGCATGATCATTGTACAGCGTCTGGTCTGGGTCTGTGCCGTCGTATATTCCGTCTACAAACTTGTAGACCCTATCCAGACGCCGTATAATAATTGTATGGCGTCCGATTCAAATCTGCACTGTTTGCACCTTTGTGTTCTGTCTTTTGTTATACAGACGGTTGGGTGAATGACGCCACGCTGATCGCTATATCCCCCGAACCTGTTCAGACTAGGGTTAAAAAAAAACACCACCGTTGGCGATAAGACCCTGATCAGACGCCGCGTCGTTGCGCAACGTCTTGTCCGGGTCTGCGCCGTCTCAGATACCGTCTACATACATGTAGACCATCATCAGACGCCGTTTAATAATTGTACACCTGATCCGGATCTGCATTGTCTTCATATGTCTATTGCGTCTACGGACGGACGTTTGAACGGACGCCAGACTCCGAACCTGTTCAGACTAGGGATAAAAAACACCACCGTCGCCGATAAGACCCTGATCAGACGCCGCATAACCGTTGCGCAGCGTCTTGTCACTCATAATTTTGTGTCTACGAACGGGCGAATGAACGGACGCCAGGCTCCGAACCCGTTTAGACTAGGGATAAAAAACACCACCGTCGCCGATAAGACCCTGATTTGACGCCGCATAACCGTTGCGCAGCGTCTTGTCCGGGTCTGCGCCGTCTCAGATGCCTTCTACAAACATGCTGACCCTCATCAGACGCCGTTCAATAATAGTACGGCGTCTGATCCGAGTCTGCATTGTTTGCATCTGTCTGTTGTGTCTACGGACGGACGGACATTTGGACGGTCGCTATATCCTCCAAACCTATTCGGTCGCGGAAAATAAAATAAAATGAACCGTCGGCGGTTGGAGCTGAATCAGACGTCGCGGCAATAATTGTGGAGGGTCTGATCCGGGTGCCGTAGCATTATAAGGTCCAAAAACCTGAAGACCCTGATCAGGTGCCGCTTAATAATTGCATCTGTTTGTCTGTTAACGTGTCGGCGGTGAGACCCTGATCAGACGTCGCATATTTTTTTTTTTTAGCTCACCTGTCACGTAGTGACAAGGTGAGCTTTTGGGATCACTTTTCGTCCGTCGTCCGTCGTCAGTGCGTGCGTGTGTGCGTGTGTGTGTGTGTGTGTGCGTAAACTTTTTCTTCAAATGACATCTCCTCCTAAACCGCTGATCGGATTTTGACCAAACTTCACAGCAATGATCCTTAGGTGGTCCCCTTTCAAAATTGTTCAAATGGTTCCGGTCCATTGCACATCTGGGTCACAGGAGCTAAAAATAGATTTTTTAAAACAAAATTTTAAAAATCTTCTTCTCTGAAACCGCAAGGCCTAGGTCTTCAATATTTGGTATGAAGCTTCATCTAGTGGACCTCTACCAAGATTGTTCAAATTATAGCCCTGGGGGCCAAAATGCCCCCGCCCCGGGGGCCTTTGGTTTTACATGGGCTTATACAGGGAAAATCATTAAAAAATCTTCTTCTCTGAAACCACAAGGCCCAGGTCTTTAATATTTGGTGTGAAGCTCGACCTGGTGGACCTCTACTAAGATTGTTCAAATTATAGCCTTGGGGCCAAAAATGCCCCCGCCCCGGGGGCCTTTGGTTTTACATAGGCTTATACAGGGAAAATCTTTAAAAATCTTCTTCTCTCAAACCGCAAGGCCCAGATCTTTGATATTTGGTATGAAGCTTCATCTAGTGGACCTCTTTCAAGATTGTTCAAATTATAGCCTTGGGGCCAAAAATGCCCCCGCCCCGGGGGCTTTTGGTTTACATAGGCTTATACAGGGAAAATCTTTAAAAATCTTCTTCTCTCAAACGGCAAGGCCCAGTTCTTTGATATTTGGTATGAAGCTTTATCTATTGGACCTCTTTCAAAATTGTTCAAATTAAAGCCCTGGGGGCCAAAATGCCCCCGGGGCGGGGGCCTATGGTTTTACATAGGCTTATATAGGGAAAGTCATTAAAAAAACTTCTTCTCTGAAAACACAAGGCCCAGGTCTTTAATATTTGGTGTGAAGCTTTACCTGGTGGACCTCTACTAAGATTGTTCAAATTATAGCCTTTGGGCCAAAAATGCCCCCGCCCTGGGGGCCTTTTGTTTTACATAGGGAATACAGGGAAAATCTTTAAAAATCTTCTTCTCTGAAACCGCAAGGCCCAGATCTTTGATATTTGGCGTGAAGCTTCATCTAGTGGACCTCTTTCAAGATTGTTCAAATTATAGCCTTGGGGCCAAAAATGCCCCCGCCCCGGGGGCTTTTGGTTTTACATAGGCTTATACAGGGAAAATCTTTAAAAATCTTCTTCTCTCAAACGGCAAGGCCCAGTTCTTTGATATTTGGTATGAAGCTTTATCTATTGGACCTCTTTCAAAATTGTTCAAATTAAAGCCCTGGGGGCCAAAATGCCCCCAGGGCGGGGGCCTATGGTTTTACATAGGCTTATATAGGGAAAGTCATTAAAAAAACTTCTTCTCTGAAAACACAAGGCCCAGGTCTTTAATATTTGGTGTGAAGCTTTACCTGGTGGACCTCTACTAAGATTGTTCAAATTATAGCCTTTGGGCCAAAAATGCCCCCGCCCTGGGGGCCTTTGGTTTTACATAGGGAATACAGGGAAAATCTTTAAAAATCTTCTTCTCTGAAACCGCAAGGCCCAGATCTTTGATATTTGGCGTGAAGCTTCATCTAATGGACCTCTTTCAAGATTGTTCAAATTATAGCCCTGGGGGCCAAAATGCCCCCGCCGTGGGGGCCTATGGTTTTACATAGGCTTATATAGGGAAAATCATTACAAAAATCTTCTTCTCTGAAATCACAAGGCCCAGGTCTTTAATATTTGGTGTGAAGCTTTACCTGGTGGACCTTTACTAAGATTGTTCAAATTATAGCCTTTGGACCAAAAATGCCCCCGCCCTGCGGGCCTTTGGTTTTACATAGGTTTGTACAGGGAAAATCTTTAAAAATCCTTTTCTCTGAAACCGCAAGGCCCAGATCTTTGGTATTTGGTGTGAAGCTTCATCTAGTGGACCTCTTTCAAGATTGTTCAAATTATAGCCCTTGGGCCAAAAATGCCCCCACCCCGGGACCCTTTGGTTTTTCATAGGCTTAAATAGGGAAAACCTTTGAAGATCTTCATGTCTGAAACCAGAAGGCCCAGGTCTTTGATATTTGGTATGAAGCTTCATCCAGTGGACCTCTTTCAAGATTGTTCAAATTATAGCCCTTGGGCCAAAAATGCCCCCACCCCGGGACCCTTTGGTTTTTCATAGGCTTATATAGGGAAAACCTTTAAAAATCTTCTTGTCTGAAACCAGAAGGCCCAGGTCTTTGATATTTGGTATGAAGCTTCATCTAGTGGACCATTACATAGTTTGTTCAAATTATAGCCCTTGGGCCTAGAATGTACTGGAGACACTAATTTTCAGGTGAGCGATTCAGGGCCCTCTGGGCCCTCTTGTTTAAAAATTAATATTCATTAAAGGGGCTGAAACTATTGACCAATGAAAGGCCTTCTAGCCATCTGTGGGTTTTATTGCCCTTCCGATGAACACCTGGGTACACTTTTGGGTACTGTTACGTAATTTATTGCGGCTCAAAGCTCGGCACGCTCCGGGTGGCATCCGCTGTATAAACATTCCTAGGGTATCATAATCCCTAATTAACTAATTATCTTGAACTATAAATCCCTTGAATCTAACTGATTATACAGCGCTAATTGTCTTTACCTAAATCATGCAAATCATGCGCGACCGACACACAAATATTGCGTCATTCAGTAACTCAACCCAGTAATTTTCCATTCCGGTCAGGCAAGGTCATCGTGATTCAGTAGAAGAAACCCCTGGTGTGTTTGGTTGTAAATTACACAAAAACTTTGTATAGAAACATATTTGTTTTTTTCGCAAATATTGTTGGCAAAAGACCAAACTTAACATTAATAAACATCCGGCGTTTTTATATTTAGGAAAAAGGTAAAAATAACGCGATTGATTTTGAGACACGGGCAAACACGTATTTGTTCAAATGGCGACACACGGGGATATGCGTATCTGTACGTTAATCGATAAAGTCGTAAATATACGGGTCTGAGTGGTAATGGACCGAGTCGGGAATATACGTATCTGAGTGGTAAAGGGTTAAAGGTGTCCAAAGCTGTGGAATCATTAAGTCTTATAACACTTCACAGCTTTTATAGCTGCGTAATCCTGGGACATTGTTCCTCCCTACAATCACCTACCAATGAATGTATGCGATGTGATGAGAGCTCAAGAGAGAGATTTGAGGAAGGGGTATATATTTATTTTCATCTAAGGATTACTTTTTAAAAGAAAGTCACATCTCATCATACTTTGTAAGTCTATACAAAGAATAGCATGGCTAAGAATAACCCTTACCTGGAATTTGTACAGATGCTGTGTTTGTGTGGTTTAATTTCATTGGTCAGTGCTAATCACATGGACTGCTGGAAAGAAGTTTCTCAATCATGTAGTTTGTTTTTGTTTGATTTGAGGTTTAACGTCCCCATCAACACTGTATAGGTAATTTTGGAGACGTTGCTTCCAATTTTGTGACACTTTTACCGGACATCGAGATGAAATGACATCTCAAGCCCTGCCACCCAATGAAACCAATAGGGTTTATAAGCATGGACTTGCACCGCTTTTCCTGGGCAGGCTTAGACCCTCTAAGCGGTTTGCCAGTACTCGTGTGCGGGTCGGTTTCAGCTCTGCGTGGAAGCAATGTGCAGCCCATCTATTTCTTCAAGCCCGATCATGTAGTAACTTTGGATAGATTGACAAATAAAACAATGTTGTGAATCCATTCACCCATTAGCTGTGGAACCCTGTTCTGTCAGTTTCTGTAGAAGAATCATTTGACAAGGTGTGAAGGTGGTTCTTCGACTGGAACTTATTATCTCTTAAAGTGCCAATCACAACAATTATCATCTGCTATATCATCTGCTGGTAGCTTTAAAAGTCACTTATGCAAACAAGTGTGGACCCAGATCAGACTGCTCCTCTAGGAGCAGTCTGATCAGGGTCCACACTGTTTGCCTGTATGCAAAAATGTGTTTTAAAAATTTGCAAGAATATGCAGCAGATAACATAAACAGAAGACATTTAAAGATGCCATTTTTCAATGCATCTAAGGGTTAACCATTATCTACCTACCTGAGTAGAAATAGTTGGCAGACTTGAAACATCAAGGTGATCTATGAGTTTTCATCAGAACAAACCTGTTATACCACCCACCTTCACAGGCTGGTCTGAGCCTCAGTCTGTTAGGGGACAGGAGTCATTTCATAGAACAGTGAGTAGTTGGATGATATGGTTGTGTATAGCCCAAGCTGTTCACTTATTCCTGGTTGTACATAATAATAGTTTGGTAGAAGCATTCTTGGTTTTCACAAGAGCTAGCTCAGGATGTATGTATATTTATATATGGGCCCCGTCAAGCGATTTTGGTACTTATCGCCTATGCGAGCAGCGAAGGTTCAGGCGAGCTTGCACATCCGCGCAGTCTCGCCAGAACCTTCGCTGCTTGCTCATACAAGCAGTGAATCAAGAGGAACCTTCAGACAGAAAGCCATATCCCTGGCCCCTCTGAATGGCTGGGCATGCGCAGTTAAAATTTGTCACGACGGAATGCTCGAAGACACAAATTTGCTTGGCGGGGCTCATATGATGGGGGTAAGAAATGATGTATATTTCAGCTCAGGTGGTTAAGATAGGCTGCTGTATGCTTATAGTCTGTTTTATACATTGTACCAAACCTTTATATTATTGTAAACACTCTAAAATCTGAAACATCATTTTTGTTTGAATTGTCAACTGTTGCAAGGATTGAGACTTCCAAACCACTCGGAATTATTAAGTGTTTTCAACTTTTGAATTGCTGGACTCTTGCATTAGCTTAGCACTTCACGCGCCTCTTTCAGTGACTTCAACCCCTTTCAGTGACCTTGAGGTCACTGTCACAGACATGAATTTTGTCTTGTAAAAAACCTAGGAAGAGCTGGTGAACTGCCCTGCCATGTATCTTTATTACCATAAAAATACTAAAAATTCGGACACCTTGTGGACTTGATGTAAGTCTCCTAAAATTTTAACAAATTTGTTTTACAATCCAGCAAGGAGTCCAAACGGTACAGACAGAATGGCAAACAGTGTAGACCCTGTCTGATCAGACTGCTCCTGAAATCTGGGTCTGCACTATTTGCTTAGGCCTGTCTGTCCCAATTGGTAAGATTTCTAAGTTGTTTTTACGACCCCTGCCCATCGGGGCTTAAAAAAATATATGGGCCGCATGATGCTTCCAGGCAGAGCTGAAACCGACCACATATGAGTACTGGTTAACCGTTTAGAGGATCTAACCCTGCCCAGGCAAAGCGATTAGAGTCAGCCCGTCCATACTTATAAACCCTATTGGTTTCATTGAGGGACAGGGCTAGAGAAGTCATTTCATCTCAGTGTCGGTTAAAAAGTCCCACAAAATTGGAAGCAACGGCTCCAAAATGACCTATACAGTGTTAAACCTCAAATCAAACAAAAAATTTTAAGTTGTTTTGATCAATTATTTTTGTCTATAATAATTACATGTATAGATGTTACCATAGACTGATATGAATTGGGGCTTCTGACTTATCAGATACCAGCTTTATGAAACAAGAATGCAGAACCAGAAGCCCAGTAAGCATTCTACATAAATCTACAGCGGGCCATTAGCGGCCCGTCAGGGTAGCTGACGGGCCGCTAACGGCCCGCTGTAGATTTATGTAGAATGCTAGCAGGGAGGAAGGCTGATTTTCTCTGCTGCATCAAATTGTCACTCAAGATATTACTGACTGCTGTCTCAAATGTAATAAGAAACCTAGAAAATGAAGTACAAGAAACAGTTAATTGTTTTGTGACGACATTCAGGATTTAATTTCCTGACTTGAAACTTACATTGATTCTAAATCTGAGTTTTGTCTGGTAAATTTGGAATGATGAACCCTATTGAATAGTTTGAAGTGTATTCTACATGCTAAAATTATGTTTTCTAAGCAGACAGGCAGGCAGACAAGAGAGAGAGAGAGAGGGAAAAATAATTGGAAGTGAGTTTTTAACATGCTGTCCTCTGAATTGAGTGAGATAATATAACCAATTTAATTTTTGCAAGTGGAAGGGGGGGATGGGGGTTGGTTTTATGGCCTTTTCAAGATTATTTCACTTTTATGGAGCCGATCGTTAATCAGGAGTAGGAGGAAAATCATCTGACCCTTCAGTTGCAGAACTTGGCATCTCACATGTGATCTGAACCAGGCTGTGAGACCTAATGATTAAGAGTCCGTGCTCTTATCCACTAGACCATAGAGGCCCGTAATTTTCGCAAGTACAAGTAGCTATATTGCAATATAAGTGCTACAAAACTTGTCGTATCAATAACTTCTGTTTTATTGTGGCGTGTTAACCCTTATCCTGCTGAATAAACTAATTTTGCCACACCCAGTGCTGATTGTTAACCAATCAAATTGCTTTATATGAGCCCCGCCAAGCGAATTTGTGTCTTCGAGCATTCCGTCATGACAAATTTTAACTGCGCATGCCCAGCCATTCAGAGGGGCCAGGGATATGGCTTTCTGTGTGAAGGTTCCTCTTGATTCACTGCTTGTATGAGCGAGCAGCGAAGGTTCTGGCGAGACTGCGCGGATGCGCAGGCTTGCCGGAACCTTCGCTGCTTGCATAGGCGATAAGTACCAAAATCGCTTGACAGGGCCCATATAATGAATTTGTTTGATTCACAAACTCAAGGTGGTTGGGTGAGGCGAACTTACATCACTGAGGCATCCAACTTGGCTTACGGTTGGGCAAGGCCTGCGGGAATGTTGTTATTTGTTCAGTTTCTACACTTCGAGTTATTTTCCTCTCTCTCCTGTCCTTCCTTACATCTACTCTACTATCTCTTCTATTACTTTTCTCTCTTTCTCTGGAGATGACAAAAAATAATGATGTGTCATTAAACTCCCACTAGAAGCCTCCATGGTGCAGTGGTTACGCTACTCTCCTTGTAAACCAGGGATGGCAGGATCGACTCCGGACTTCTCCAGACTTTCGGATGAGTCTTTAAAACCGAGGTCCCATCTCCGTATGACCTTAGCTGTTGGTGGGATGTAAAACTCAAACACTCACTCACTCATTAAACTCCCAACACAATCAGTTCACAAATCTGCATGACAAACAGTGTAGATTCAGATCAGATGGCTTCTTCAGAAGCCATCTGATCTGGATCTACACTGATTGAAAAGGTAGGTGTGCCATGTTCAGCAAGATAAGGGTTAAAAGCTATAACACTACCAACATGTACTGAGAATTATGGATTATCTTACACACCTGTTGAAACTGAGAAAAAGTAAATTCTTGAAATTTTTATTCTGTAATTATCAGTTTGAATTACCTGGCATCTTCTGGAAAGTTCTTAAAGTTCAGTTTTCTTGGAAACACAAAACAAATCTATGGAACAAATCTCAAGTCATAACTGAACATAATCAGAATGGTTCATGCCTACCAACTGGGGTCGAACTTTAGTTTAATCGTGTGCATGCTGGGTATCTTTTTGTCAGCAGATGACATTTTGAAATATTTTTCTAATTTTCCAAGAAAACAGGATTTGACATCTCATGCAAATTGTCTCTTATGGAGACAATTCACATGTCAAGTCCTGTTTTCTGGGAAAAATAAGAAAAAAAATAAGCAATTTGTCGTCTGCTGAATTAGCCTAGAGAGTGGTCAAGCTTAAAGTCAGAAAAAAAGAAGCTGATCGAAGGAGTAGTGGGGCTTGTATCCAAGCATCCCCGGGTTGGCAATTGGAGTGTCTTGTCCATTACAGTTCAGTATAATCTGTGATGGAAATAATTGTAAGCTTGCATGTTGTTGCCAGCTCTCAGTAGAATCCATCCATCCATCCATCCATCCATCCATCCATCCATCCATCCATCCATCCATCTAGCCATCCATCCATTCATTTTCCTGGCCTTCTGATCAGTTTGTTCAGTTGTTTGTAGAAACTCTGTTGCAAAAGAACATTGGCAGTTAGCTTCTTTCTTCAAAATTTATGATTGATCGACTAGCCAAGACAGATTTCATCTACTATGTTCTCTTTTATTACCAAGGCTCAGTAGTCTGAAAAGTTGAGTTTGGAATTTGGTGTAGCATTAAAATGTTAGAACTATGCTTTATTCTTATATATTGTATAGTAGACTGTTTGGATCAAAGCATCATCAGCTAACCAGACTTGTTAGTGACCAAGACCTTTAAATTACTTAGTTTGTTTGATTTGAGGTTAATTGTCCCCGTCAACACTAGGTCATTTTGGAGACGTTGCTTCCAATTTTGTGGGACTTTTACCCGACATTGAGATGAAATGACATCTCAATACCTGCCGCCAAATAAAACCAATAGAGTTTATATGCATGGACGGGCCGACTCGCAGCAGTTTTCCTGGGCAGGCTTAGACCTAAGCAGATTACCAGTACTAATGTGCGGTCGGTATCAGCTCTGCGTGGAAGCATCGTGCAGCCCATATATTTCTCCAAGCCCCTATGGACGGGGGCGATTAAATTACTTAGTACATTATTTGTATAGGTCCCTGGCAACACCTTACACACATAGTTTTGCTGAAAAATGTGAGCAGCTATTGCAGTTGCAAAAACTGCTCACCTTTTCATAAAAAATAATAGCATATTTACGATATACGTAAAATGATCAAAGTTTTAACAATATGTTAACTAACGACATCGTTAGTTCAGAATTAGAACTGTTACTGGTGATAAATTCACTGAGAAGTTAGTCCCTACATAGCTCTAACCAAAGAGGTAAACTTAACCCTTATCTTGCTGTTCACGACAACCCCTATCTTTGCAAACAGTGTAGCTCCAGATCAGATGGCTTCTAAAGAAGCCATCTGATCAGGATCTACACTGTTTGGCATTCAGTTTATGAATTTGTAGCAATAAATTACATCAAGCAATTTGATTGGTTGAAAGACAGATATGGGTGTGGCTTAAATGAAATTTCAGCAAGAGAAGGGTTAACCCTTGTCCTGCTGAGCCCGGATATATCTTATCTTTGAAACAATGTAGATCCAGATCAGATGGCTTCTGTTTGACATTCAGTTTATGAATTTGTAGGAAAGTCAAGAAAAGTCAGAAATGGGTGTGGCTAAACTGAATATTCAGCAAGAGAAGGGTTAAACAACTGGGTCTAGCTGTTATATGGGAACCCTGAGTATTTATTTATCAAGAGAAGCCCTTCTGTTGGCAAGTTGCTGAACAAGAAAGTTGTAATGTTGGTTTACCCCATGTCTTCCTTTATCATGGCTTGTAGGTATAGAAACATTCATATCATGATGCTTATCTCTTATAAATCATGAATCAGCTCTACTTGGAAGGAGAGAGATTAACTTTTGATAATGTTTTATATAAAATATGCATGATAGCTTCATGAATTATTACATGTAGGCCAACAACTTCCATATAACACTTATTTCAGCCCCCACCCATCAGAGCTTGGAGAAATAGATTGGGCCGCATGATGCTTTCACGCAGAGCTGAAGCTGACCACACATGAGTAATGGTAAACCACTTAGAGGCCTAAGCCTGCCCAGGCAAAGTGGTGCAATCAGACCATCCCTACATATTAACCCTTTTGGTTTGTTTTGGCGGCAAGGTTGAGATGTCGTTTTTCATCTCAATGTCGGGTCAAAAAAGTCCCACATAATTGGAAGAAACATGTCCAAAATGACTTAAATAGTGTTGGCGAGGACGTAAAACCTCAATTCAAACTAACAAAACACTTAGTTGGTCTTCACATTGATGACTGTCAGTTGATATTCTCCTATCTCTTGAAATGGTCAATGCAATACAGTACCATTCCTATATTAAAACCACCTTTGGGACTTTGAACAGTTCCAAAGGTGGTCTTTGACCAGGGGACATTGTGTGCAGGAAATTCGAAGAAAGAATAACTGCACCTTTCTAAATACCGTATTCGCCCTAATTACCGCACCGTGCGCTTAGTTTTTTTCAAAATCGTGTCATAAAATCATGGTGAAAAATCTACCTAATTAGCGCACACTTGATACGAAAACAACAGCTTCCAAGATGATGCATACTGATATTTAATGGGACGGAAAAAGAAACTTAAGCATTGCCTTCACTGTTGGAAGAAATAATGGTAAGTTTTTATAGATTTACTATGAGAGCTTCAAGGGGAGTTTACTGTAAAGTGTGCGCTTATGCTTTTCCTTTTCAAAAATAGCTTTGGTGTGCGCTTATAGGAGCATGTGCGGTAATTAGGGCGAATACGGTAAGCTTTTTAAAGCAGAATTTGTCTTAATTTTAATTGGTCTTAATAGTGGAATTTCACTGTATTTGATTGATGTCACATCATGGGGACAACTGAAACTTGTATGTTGAGCAACATATTTTGCACCTTCATTAACCCTTGACCTGCTGAATATTTAAGTATGCCACACCCACCACTGATTATCAACCAGTCAGATTTCTTGATGCAAATCATTGGAGCAAATTCATAAACTGAATGGCAAACAATGAAGATCCTGATCAGATGGCTTCTTCAGAAGCCATCTGATCTGGATCTGCATTGTTTGAAAGATCAGACATATCTGGGCTCAGCAGGACTACACAATGATTTAGAACTAATAGTTTAAGGTAGAAACTATGAATTTGATCAACCATTGTGTTCTACTGTTTGTGGCACTAAACAAGTTAACATTTCATTCTCTTCTCTTTTCAGCCGTTTTCCAGTAAGGTGATAGTGAACCATGTAGGTGAACACTGCTATGTGGACAGCCTGGAACCGTCCTACCAAAACACGTGGGACATGAGGTCCCCAAGTCCGTGTAAGGACAGTCCGTCTGGTAGTAACAGGAACAGTGCCGCCAGTAGTGATAGTGGCCGGGGGTTGTCCACCAATTATCTTGATCCTAAGGTAAGTCTAGTTTACCCGGAAAACCCTGGTCCCAGTTGTTATGAGATTAATTTATAAGCTTACATTAACCCTTTTTGTACCAAATGGAATCTTCCTCCTTATATATAGGAGGAGTTCATTTCAAAATTTAGAGCTGTCAGGTTGTGTTTTCATGAAAATTTATTTGGAAAATGTCTGAACTTTTAGCAAACAGTGGAGGCCCTGATCAGACGCCGCATTCTGATCTGTGTATGCAATGTTTGCCAGGGTACCCGTTTTGGGGTTTCTTATACTAAATGGGTTAAAACTTCAGTTTTTCAGAATGTCTCAAAAAAAAAAAAATGACTGTTAATGCTGAAAAAATTGTGAGTAGCATTTGCACTGCAAAAGCTACTCACATTTTTTCCAGCAAAAAAATTATACTTGCTAGAACAGTTAACAGTTTGACCACTCAGGAGGTTTTTTGTCTGAAAATGCTTCGAACAAATGGGCCCTGATCAGAAGCCCACTGCTTGTGCCCAAGTTTCTGTGAGTAATTACAGCAATAAAAGTCTTCATTGGTCACGTGTCGTCGCATGACCTTCAGGCCTTTAACCCTTTTTGTACCAAATGGAATCTTCCTCCTTATATATAGAGCTAGAGTCCATTTCAAAATTTAGGGGTGTCAGGTTGTGTTTTCTTCAAAATAAATCTGGAAAATGGCTGTTCTTTTTGCAAACTGTGTAGGCCCTGATCAGACGCCGCGTCCTGCGGCGTCTGATCTGGGCCTGCACTGTTTGCCAATTACCCATTTTGGGGTTTCTGGTACAAAAAGGGGTTAAAATGCCTTAATGTGGAACATACAGTCGAACTTCGATGGCTCGAACCACTTTGGGACCATGAAAATGTATTCGACACAGCGGTAGTTTGAGCCACTGAGGGTTACTGCCAGGAGGCATAACGAGATACTTTTGAACATCTTTTCGATGTTCTGTAATGAAAATATATGCTGTGTGTACTCATTAGAATCGCCTCACCGAGGCGATTCTAATGAGAACACACAGCATACATTTGCAGGATAAAAGACTAAAATCTTCTTAATTATCACCCACTTTTGCTTGTGAAGAGGATTTCCCTAGGGGCTCAAGAGCGAGTTCGACCCAGCCATGGTAAACGAGTCATCGGTGTTCGAGCCATCGAAGTTCTACTGTAACTTGCTTGTGTATAGGAAAGTGGTTTTCTCTTGAATCGGCAAAGAATATTACTTGGTTATATTGGTTGAATTTTGTGGAAGGGGTTAGAGCACTTGGCATGATTATTCTGAATAAGACGTTATTATTCTGCGGCAGTTTCAAGACTGTCAACTTAATTGATTGGTGATTGACGTCATTAACCCATTTTAGATAGGAAACTCCAAAACTGGGGCACTGGGAAACAGTGCAGGCCCAGATCAAGGGCCAGTTGTTCAAAACTAACAATATCGTTAGTTAATGTATCGTTAGAAGTTTGATCATTTAATATAGCAAAAATGCTATTTTTGTTGAAAATACCTTACACTTGAAATTGCTTAAATGACTGTTTAACAACTGGGCTTACGGCCTCCTCCAATTGGGGCTTGAAGAAATAAATGGGCTGCATGGTGCTTCCACGCAGAGCTGAAACGGACAGTACACCAGTATTGGTAAACCGCCTGCCCAGGTAAAGCAGTGCAGTCGGACCGTCCATGTTTATAATACCTATTGGTTTCATTGGGCGACAGGGCTTGAGATGTGATTTCATCCCAATGTCGGGAAAAAGTCCCACAAAATTGTAAGTAAAGTCTCCAAAATGACCTATACAGTGTTGACGGGGACGTTAGACTGCAAATGAAACAAACAAAACAACTGGGCTTAAGTGTAGAGTAGTGAGTATTGTCTCCTACTGTTGTTTAGCAGGTTTGATCCTTGGTCATGGCATCATTCATGCCTTAGTGACCATACTAATGTTTATTAGGCTTTTAACTCTTATCCTGCTGTTAATGACAACCCTTACATTTGCAAACAGTGTAGACCTAGATCAGATGAATTCTAAAGAAGCCTTATCCTGCTGTTCACGACAACCCCTCCTTTGCAAACAGTTGAGATCCAGATTAGATGGCTTCTGAAGAACCCTTATCCTGCTGTTCACAACAACCCCTACCTTTGCAAACAGCATACATGTAGATCCAGATATGTTTTTTGAAGAAGCCATCTGAACAAATACATTACATGTATATCAAGTTCTGTTTGTTTGTTTTATTTGAGGTTTTATTATATCAAAAAAATTGATTGATTGATAGTCAGAAACGGGTGCAGCAAAATTAATTTATTCAGCAGGATACGGGTCAGTGGTATATTGAAACAGCAAAACAAAGCAGCAAGAATTGTCTTCTTTGAGTGTACCCTTGCCCGGCAAGCCATTTATTATTTGAATATATGACAGTAACTCAATATGTGTAAACCATTATTTTTTGTCATCTAGGAAATGCTCCTAGGAAAAAAATGGAATCTCATCTAAAACTAATTTATTCTGTGGCATTCTTTAATTTCTACTGGAGCACATAGAAACAGCCTTCATGACATTACATCAATATATTTTCACAGATTGGTCTTGAACAGTAAAAGGCTTCAGATATTGAGGGCTATAGTATTCCTTGTAATTTTCTGGAAAAAAAAAAGAAAATAAATCGTACGCCAACTTTTCCGACAAGTAGCACAAGCAAACATTATTAGTGTAGACCTTGATCATAGACAGATATTGTAGACCTTGATTAGACAGTCAGATCAGGGTATTTCTGAAATAATTCATGTAATAAACACATAAATGGACTTTATTTCAGAGAAGATCATAAATATAGCCTTATGGGGAATGGGTAACCTTTAGGGGAGGCAACTCCTGCAAAAGAATTTTTGTCTCCCATGTCAATAGGGGTCAACTCTTAAAGGAAATAATTTGCTCCTGAGGAGCAAATTCTTTCCTTTAAGAGTAGACCCCTTTTACCATGGGACAGAAGTTATAGAAAAGTGAACAGGAAGTCCCGAAAGTTGTATCCCTTTGAAAAATGGCAGAAAAATCTGCCAGGTATATTTATTCCCCTCAAGTGATCCCCACCGTGCCCATGGCCTTGTGCTAGGATTTAACTTCAGGAGTTGAAACTACCCCTATCTCGAACAAATTTTCAAGGTCAAAAGGTGTTTGAGTTATTGATCAAAAGTTTTTTTGTGTCTTATCCCTTTCACACCTAACAAGCACTCCAAACTCATGCCTAGGGCAAAAATATGAAGAATACCTCAACTTTTTGTAAGGAAAAATGTCAGTTTTTTTTAGATAGGAAAAAGAAAGTGCGTCATGGACATGGACAAGGCAAGTCTGTTTTGGAAAAGCATAAGATCACCGAATTCTTTTAATAATCATTTTTGCAAAAATGCAAACATTGCATAGTTGGACTTCATTTACACAGTTCAATAATTCTTTGAATTTTAGCACATTGGTGGATGTATAGTAATATTTATCTAATAGTATGTTTTTTCTGTCTTTCACTTTGGAAAAAAAGACACATTAATACATAATGAAATTCATCCTCTACTTCATGTAAGTTACATAAAGCACACTTTTTGTTATTGAGTTCGAGTTCAAGTCTGAGCCAGCGACCGCATTTGCAAGGGAATCTGTGGTTTCCTGTTCGGAGTTTAGCAACATGTAAATAGAAGTTAAGTGGGACTTTTAACCCTTATCTTGCTGTTCACGACAACTCCTATCTTTGCAAACAGTGTAGACCCAGACCAGATGGCTTCTGAAGAAGCCATCTAATCAGGATCTACACTGTTTGACATTCAGTTTATGAATTTGTAGGAATAAATAACATCAAGTAATTTGATTGGTTGATAGACAGAAATGGGTGTGGCTTAAATGAATATTCAGCAAGAGAAGGGTTAAGAAATAAGCTTCTAGTTGAATTGTGTCTATAATTTAAACCTTTGGTGGAACTATCTAATTTAGCACTCCATGTTTGCTTGGTATTATTTTTTTTAAGAAAATAATGCTTGACATTCTTGCTGGGTAGAATATTCACATGAAATGTCAAGCCTTATTTTCTCAGTAAAATAAGTAAAAAATACGATAGAATTTCATCTGCTCTAGAATATTCCTTGTTGCTTTAAGGGCTACATGTTGAAATTTTTTATCATTCATTGTGAATAATGGCAAAGTATATGGGAAACTGATTTTTTTTCTTATGATGTAAAAATATATAAAAGAAGATAAATGAGATGTATCAGACAATTTCTGGCCTTGGTATATTAGTGTGTCTGGGTCTGAGATCTATTACCATAGAGTTACTAGAAAGTTTTGGACCATCATGTCCACTTTACCCACATCATGTTAACAGGTCTGTGTAATAAACACCCTCTCAACCCCATATTATATAAAGAAAACTGGGGTTTACAGGGGTAATCATTATTTTCCTTATTTCTGCTCCAAGACATAAGTTGAGGGTACTGGTTTGAACCGCCTCAATGAGCCGGTTCTAAAGTGCAACCAAAACCAATGTTTAGAGTAAAAATAACAAAATTACAGTCGAACTTCAATGGCTCGAACACCTTTGGGACCTCGAAAATCTGTTCGAGACAGGGGTAGTTTGAGCCACTGAGGTTACTGTAAGGTTACTGTCAGTAAGTATAATGAGATACTTTTAGACATCCTTTCGGTGTTCCATAATGAAAATGCATGCTGTGTGTACTCATTAGAATCGCCTCATCGAGGCGATTCTAATGAGTACACACAGCATACATTTGCAAGATAAAAGACTAAAATCTCCTTAATTAGCCCACACTTATTCTTATGTAGAGGATTTCGCTAGGAGCTCAAGAATGGGTTCGACACATCCATGGTGAATGAGCCATCGGTGTTCGAGCCATCGAAGTTCTACTGTTTATCCCCAGTATGCGTTCGTTATTTGGGGTACATGAAAATAAGTGAAAATGAAACCTGCCCAAGCAAGCACTTTTCGGTCTTTTCCCACTGATAACTGCTGATCACAGGTCTGTACTTTTCTCTATCACAGATAAAAAAGGGTTTTTGTGGAATTGCAAACAGTATAGACCAAGACCAGATTGATTGTTCAAAAGCGGTCTGATCTGAGTTTGCGCTTTTTGCTAATTTTGTTTGATTTGAGGTTTAACGTCTCCGTCAACACTGTAAAGGTCATTTTGGAGGCGTTGCTCCCAATTTTGTGGGACTTTTACCCAACATTGAGATGAAATTACATCTCAAGCCCTGCCGCCCTATAAAACCAATAGGGTTTATAAGCATGGATGGGCCGACTCACACCGTTTTGCCTGGGCATGCTTAGATCCTATAAGCAGTTTACCAGTACTCGTGTGCAGGTAGGTTTCAGCTCTGCGTGGAAGCATCATGCAGCCCATATATTTCTTCAAGCCCCGATGGGCGGGGGGCCGACTTTTTGCTATGGAAATACTGTCTGACATTAAGAATAATTACTGGGATATGTTTGTTAGGATGGCTTGGGGGAGGATTTGTATCCTATTAAGGAATGATTTAGTCTTCATTCATTATTCAGCATTACCAAATAGGTAGTATTTAGGGGATAACTGTATTCAAAATTGTCATTTGGGGAGGTAAATCGGTGGTTTTACGGTCGGAAATTTCGTTTTACGGCGACGCGTCAGCGGAGCCGTAAAATGGAATTTGCGACCGTAAAACCACCGATTTACCTCCCCAAATGACAATTTTCAATACAGTTATCCCCATTCTAATGCACTTATTCGATTGTTTTGTTAAAAATTATACTATTTTGTACAAAGCGGCAGGCGTTGTGAGCTGCGTAAAACCAAATGTCAGCCAATGAAAAACGACATTACGTGGTGACGTCGGATTTCCGACAGTATATCGTGGAATATACTGTCGCAAATTTTTGACGTTATCCAATCAGACGTTGCGTTACATAGGTAAGTGCATTAGAATGTCTGTTTAACCCAATATTGATGGAAGAGGTGCCTTTAAGCCAGGTATGACAATAGAATCTGCCAGCCGATAACTTTGGACTGGTCCATATCCAAATATAGGGATGCCAGATATGTTTCCTTTCTGGTAAGTTTTTACAGACAAACACAGGATCTGGGTTTACACTGTGTCAATTTCCCAAAATGTGACACTAGGTATATAAGAGTTTCTGTTATGCTATTGCTACTATAGCTAGCTCCCAGTTGACCAAGTCCTTGATGATTGCTGGACTATACAATGCGCGTTCTGAGTTGTAGCTTCACAATACTTTGATGAATTCATTTCATCAGTTAGCATGGATAGAATTAAAGTCACAGGAAATAATTGAATAAATTTTCATTTGAAATATGTTTTTCTTGGAGGAGACCACTTTAAGCTACAACCATTACTGTATGTCAACATAGCCCCAGATAAAAGGGGATATCCACTTATTATTTTTCTTGTTTCTGCACAAAAACAAATGTTGAGGGTACTCATTAGAAGCGCCTCAGTGAGGCACTTCTAATGAGTACCAACAACATGTTTTCAAGGAGAAATAAGAAAAATATCAGTACTTTTTGGATGAAAAAAAAAGAGTCTTATGTCAGGTAGTAGTTAAGAGTGCTGTCCTTTAAACAGTAGGTCTGTCACCACAATATGACTGGTTCAAGCCTTGCTCGGGTCACGTGAGGCATCAAGTTATGTAATGGAAGGTCAGGTGGTGTTTCTCTTGTTACTCAGGTACTTAATGATGAGCATGATATTAGTGCAATGGTCTTGAAACAGTCATATCACTAGATGGCCCCAGCCTACCGGGGCTTGAAGAAATAAATGGGCTGCATGATGCTTCATGGAGAGCTGAAATACTGGTCAAATGGCTAAGAGGATAAAAACCTGCCCAGGCAAAGCGCTGCGAGTCGGACAATCTAATCCATGCTTATAAACCCTTTTGGTTTCATTGGGCGGCAGGGCTTGAGATGTCATTTCATCTCAATGTCGGGTAAAAGTCCCACTAAATTGGAAGCATGTCTCCAAAATGACCTAAACAGTGTTGATGGGGATGTTAAACCTCAAATCAATCAATCAATCAGTCTATCAATCAATCAGTCATATCTCTAGACCCAAATAAATAAGTTAACAACTGGACGATTTGGAAATTCTATTCGGCTCCAAACCACATTAGCAAACCGGCCCCGATAGCTCAGTTGGTAGAGTGTCCGCTCCGGGGAACGGGAGGTCACGGGTTCGATCCCGGGCCGCGACATACCAAAGTCGTTAAAAATGGTACTAGCTGCTCCTCGCTTGGCACTCAGATTTACGGGGTAGAGCTAGGACTGGTCGACCCAGTGTCAGGATAATGTGACTGGGTGTGGTATCATGTAATGTGTCTCGGACATGATATTTCAGTGAGGCAGCACTATAAAAGTGAGCATTGAGCTCCCTGTCACAACCAGACACCATCGTGATGTGACTGAAAAATTGTTGAAAGCGACGTTAAACCCGAATTCACACACACACACACCACATTAGCAAACAGAGTAGACCTAGATCAGATATCACAGAATGTGGCATCTCACAAAACTCTAGATTTACTTGTTATAAGATATCAATGGATCAAATCAGTCTGAAAAGAATTGATTTGTTAATCTGTGGGTTAACCCAATAATGCCTTCTGCCTTATATATATATGTTTGATGCTGGTGGGCCCAGAACTGGAAATAAAACAACTAGCAGGAGCCCATTTTGTACTTGTAAGGGGTGACATGTTGGGTTATCCTTTGAAATTTGTTAAGAAAATGGCAGAGCTTCTTGTAAACTTTGAAGACCCTGATCAGATGCCTAGGATCTGTGGAGTCAGATCTTGGCCTGCACTTTGTGTAAGTATCCCCTACTGGGGTTTATCATGTACAAAATGGGTGAATATAAAGGCATAAAGTGTTCAACAGCCTGTATAAAGACAAGCTGTAACTAGTGTTTATTTCTGTTACAATATTTCTGGTAATTTAATAATTTTGCTTGCTAGAAATATAATGAAGAAGCCATCTGTTAACACAGCTCTTGCATAAACCCCATCGAGATTACATAACTGATAAATAATCATTATTAAGTGAGTTATTAGTAGGCTGGTGCCCTGTTGTGATAGTGATCTATAGTAAACTAATGGCACACTGAGAGGCAGGGAATCAGTCAAGAATTTTTCACTTTCAGCCCTATACATGCACATCATTACCTGAGCAAACAGTGTAGATCTGAATGAGATGGCTCCTGAGGAGCCATCTCATCCGGATCTACGCTGTTTGCCAAGCTGTTTCTGAGTTTCCATTGACTCCCCTATTTGGAAAAATGGTTCTGTCCTGCTTGGCAGCCAGTAGAATCCACTTAAGGAAGTTGGGGAGGAAAGGTTTAAGGAGTCTGGAGGACAGAGCTAGCTTGTGACAAAAGTTATCTTATATATATGGTATATTTAGGACATAGTAATATTAGTCTCTGTATTCTGATGAGTTCTGACTTCTGTATTCATGCTTGAGGCCTTCTGAGATTTATTGAAAGCCTATGTTTTTCTTTATTACTTACAGCTGAGCAGTCTAATCTGAGGTTTTCATCCTTAAACATAAAGCAGATGAAGTCAATTTTCCCTTGGCCTGTCCTAGACTGATTATGTACTGGTGTCTAGTGAATAAGGTTGCCTTTTGCTTTCTGATGTTTTAGTGCAAGTGTGCAGTATTTCTACCTGTTTCTAAGTGTCTATATCATAAGGAAGTGATTTTGAGGACACCCTTCTACGATTGTGTATGGATTTATTTCAATTTTGTATGGATTTCTATCGTCGTTTTCTATAATTTTATGAAATGTATGAAGCACTATTAAATAGTGGACAGCATTTTCAAAATAATGTTTTCTATTTTTCAGAGAAAATTAAACTTGGTATTACATGTGAATCGTCAGCCCAAGCCTGGCGTGCATCTTCTGCCATAGTGCGGAGATTTATTTTCTCTGATTAATAACAATACAAAGTCATTTTGATCAGCTCTAGAATCTTTCATAGTGTTTAACCCTAAACCATATTCACCAATCAAATTACTTGATGTTATGTATTTTGTTCAATTCACAAACTGCATGACAAACAGTGATGGCCCCTGCCCATTGGGGCTTGAAGAAATAGATGGGCTGCATGATGCTTCCACGCAGAGCTGAAACCGTCCGCACAAGAAAACTGATAAACCACTTAGAGGATCTAAGCCTGCCCAGGCAAAGCGGTGCGGGTCAGACTGTCCATGCTTATAAACTCTATGATTTCATTGGGCGACAGGGCTTGAGAGGTCATTCATCACAATGTCATGTAAAAGTCCCACAAAATTGGAACAACGTCTCCAAAATGACCTATACAGTGCTGACTGGGACGTTAAACCTCAAATCAAACAAACAAATGACAAACAATGTAGATCTGATCTGGATTTACAGAGTTTGCTAAGATAGTTGTTGTGTCCAGCGGGATAAAAGTTCAGTTTTTTTTTAAGTTTCAACGCAGCTATTAGTTATAGTAGTGCACTGAAAATATATCTAATTATTGGATATTAACCCTTCTCTTGCTGAATATTCATTTAAGCCACACCCATTTCTGTCTGCCAACCAATCAAATTACTTGATGTAATTTTTGATACAAATTCATAAACTGAATGCCAAACAGTGTAGATCCTGATCAGATGGCTTCTTCAGAAGTCATCTGATCTGGATCTACACTGTTTACAAAGATAGTGGTTGTCGTGAACAGCAAGATAAGGGTTAATATTGTTTTGAATAATAATCCATGCCTTGTTCCCCTACTGTTAGGAAATATTGTATTGTCTCAAAACGTTATGAAAATATTTGCGTTTGAACATACATTACTAAAAATGCCATTAGTTGTCATTAGTTGTTGGGGGTGGGGATGGGATGCAGAACAATATTGTTATTGACTGTTAAAAGAGTAAAACTGTGTGATGTCAGCCTAGGCCTAGTTGTCCAAAGCATTGCTAGCTTACCCAGCTCAGTAATGGTAAAATTGTTATTTATTCTGGTAAGTGCAATGTACAATACTCTGTATTTTTTGCTGGAAAAAAATGTGAACAGCTTTTGGCAATGCAATGACTTTGGTGACCATGTACAAAATCTAGGTACATGTACTGGTTATGTATAGCAGCGCAAGTCTTCTCCGCGTGACATCTGAGTGCTGTGTAAAAAGTAAAATTGTATAGCAGCGCAAGTCTTCTCCGTGTGACATCAGAGTGCTGTTAGAAAAGTAAAATTGTATAGCAGCGCAAGCCTTCTCCATGTGACATCAGAATGCTGTGTAAAAAAGTAAAATTGTATAGCAATGCAAATCTTCTCCACGTGACATCAGAGTGCTGTGTAAAAAGTAAAATTGTATAGCAGCGCAAGTCTTCTCCGTGTGACATCAGAGTGCTGTTAGAAAAGTAAAATTGTATAGCAGTGCAAGTCTTCTCCGTGTGACATCAGAATGCTGTGTAAAAAGTAAAATTGTATAGCAGCGCAAGTCTTCTCCGCATGACATCAGAATGCTGTGTAAAAAAGTAAAATTGTATAGCAGTGCAAGTCTTCTCCGCGTGACATCAGAATGCTGTGTAAAAAGTAAAATTGTATAGCAGCGCAAGTCTTCTCCGCATGACATCAGAATGCTGTGTAAAAAAGTAAAATTGTATAGCAGTGCAAGTCTTCTCCGCGTGACATCAGAATGCTGTGTAAAAAGTAAAATTGTGTAGCAGTGCAAGTCTTTTCCGTGTGACATCAGAATGCTGTGTAAAAAGTAAAATTGTATAGCAGTGCAAGTCTTTTCCGTGTGACATCAGAGTGCTGTTAGAAAAGTAAGATTTGGACTGGGCTAATAAATTGGGACATTGGTAAACAGTGTAGACCCAGATCAGATGCCACAGAATGTGGGGTCTGATCAGGGTCTACAGGTTTGCTTAAAGTACAGAAATGAAGGTTACACTCAGACAGTAAACTCTTCAGTGCTATCAGGGCTTTGATTTAGTTTCTGGCTTGCTGTAAAAATCCTAAAAATTTGGACACCTTGAGGACTTGCTGTAATTGTCCTAAAATTTTTACAAATTTGTTTCACAATCCAGCAAGGAGTCCAAAAGACGAAATGGCAAACAGTGAAGACCCTGATCAGACAAAATGGCAAACAGTGTAGACCAGGGCCCAAGCTAGCCCAAAAAATTCGGGAGAAGTGACTTCTCCCTCCTGGGAAAATAGGGAGAAGTTTGCTGGGTCTAGGGAGAAGTGGGTGCGGCTTAACGCCGAACAACAACAATGTAATGAGTTCTCCTGTAAACCCCTATTTGGAGAGTGTGTTTTATAGGGGTATCAATCAATTCCACTATTGAGACCACCTGAAATGAAGACTAATTCTGCTTTAAAAAGCTTATTTGGTTGGCTGCAGTTATTCTTTCTGTTTTCTGCATACAGTGACCCCTGATCAGAGACCACTTTTTGGACTGTTCAAAAGTGGTCTTAAAGACCACTTTTGAACTGTCCCAAAGGTGGTCTTAATATAGTAATTTTACTGTATTTGGGCAAGCTGTAACTTTTGTTATATCCAACCATGTTATAATGAAAGGTGTTATAAAGTAAAGAGGTTTCTATGTAAAGCCCCTGTCACACTATGTCGCGTTTTCACTGCGATGGGACGGCGTTGTTTAATTTTTCAGAACGCCGCGAGATCGCAAGAAATATGGGATATTTTTGTGAACATGGACCTGTCATGGCGTCCCTACAGCGACCAAGACGTTGCTACGGATCTTACATGGCGATCTATCGCGATCCTGTGGCGTTCTTGATGGCGATTGTATGCGCTCTCACGGCGCTTCCTCTGCGCTTTTACGGCGCTCACAATGTGTGCACTGCGCTTTTACGGCGCTCTCAATGCTTGCACTGCGCTTTTACGGCGCTCACATGTTGGAGACGTTCTCAAAGTGTAAACAGACATCTTCATCAGTCGAACAGTTTTGTTTGATTTAAGGTTTGACGTCCCTTCAACACATTATACCGTATTCGCCCTAATTACCGCACAGTGCGCTTAGTTTTTTCAAAATTGTGTCAAAAGATCACAGTGAAAAATCTACCTAATTAGCGCACACTCGATGCGAAAACAATAGCTTCCAAGATGATGCATACTGATATTTAATGGGACAGAAAAGGATACTCAAGCATTGCCTTCACTGTTGAAGAAATAACGTTAAGTTTTTTTTATAGATTTACTGTGAGAGCTTCCAGGGGAAGGTTACTGTAAAGTGTGCACTTATGCATTTCTTTTTTCCAAAATAGCTTTGGTGTGCGCTTATAGGAGCATGTGCGGTAATTAGGGCGAATACGGTAGGTCATTTTGGAGACGTTGCTTCTAATTTTGTGGGACTTTTACCCGACATTGGGATGAAATGACATCTCAATCTCTGTCACCCAATGAAACTAATAGGGTTAATAAGCACGGATGGTCCGACTCGCGCCCCTTTGCCTGGGCAAGCTTAGATACCCTAAGCGGTTTACCAGTACTCCTGTGCCGTCGGAAGCAAGTCCACCGCAATCACCGCAAGCAGGAGCAAGTCCACCGCCTTTTCCTAACCCGGAATGAGTCACCTAAGAAGTAGGTTTTTTGGGACATTACACAATCAAACTCTACTCTAGCCACTGTTTATACAAGCGGGCGGTCCCCTCCCATCGGGACTGGAAGAAATAGATGGGCTGCATGATGCTTCCACGCAGAGCTGAAACCGACCTCACACGAGTACTGGTAAACCGTTTAGAGGATCTAAGCCTGCCCAGGCAAAGCGGTGCGAGATACGTGTAAACTCTATTTGTGTAAACATGCTTATACGTGTAAACTCTATTGGTTTCATTGGGCGACAGGGCTTGAGATGTCATTTCATCTCAAAGTCGGATAAAAGTCCCACAAAATTGGAAGCAACGTCTCCAAAATGACCTATACAGTGTTGACTGGAACGTTAAATATCAAATCAATCAATCAGTTAATCAGTTATACAAGCGGAGCTTATATGGCGTTGTAGGAGACTTCTGTGCGTCCCTGCTGAGCTCCTGTAGCGTTGTAGGAGACCTTACTGCGCTGCTATGGCAACCTTACGGCGACCTCACTGCGCTCTGATCAGAACGCCGAGCGACGGCGTTTGTTTTGAGCATGCTCAAAATGCGCGCCGTCGCTTGGCGTTCTATGCGATCCCAACGCGTCTACTGGCGACGCCACTGCGTTGCTACGGCGATGTTTGCGATCATACTGCGCGCACCTCGGCGTTCTGCATTTTTCTTGGGCGCCGTGAGAACGCAGCCCTGGTGTGACAGGGGTTTAATAGATCAGTTCACTAAGTACCTGTCACAATCTTTGAAACAAGGGGGAACAACCTCGCTAGATGAAAATCAGTTGTTATTTTTTATGAATTTGGATAATTACTGAGTAACTGAAAGCCGGCAAGTAATAATTATTTTCACTAACAAAATAAAAAATTGCTACATACTTTTGTTGTTGTCCATAAAAAAATGCAAACGATTGATGGATGCAAAAGTAATGTACAAACAAATCAATGGCAAATAAACCATCTATATTTAAAATTTATTAAATCCTAATGCAGTGTCAATGTTACCTGTCCGATTAATCTTACGGCGATCACTATTGACAGCCGGCTGTCACCAGCGAAAGTTCGCTGGAGACAGCCGGCTGTCTCCAGCGAACTTTCGCTGGAGACAGCCAGCTAAAATACACAGATGGTATATTGATAAATAACTAAGTTATTCACTGATTCTTATTCTATTAATATGCTTAGGAATAATTATTTTATGGTTTTGATTATCAATACTTGAATTTAATCATTTTTAAATACTTGTATTAGTTATTTTTGAAAGCTGGCTGTCTCCAGCGAAAGTTCGCTGGAGACAGCTGGCTGTCTCCAGCGAACTTTCGCTGGTGACAGCCAGCTAAAATATATGGATGGTATATTGACAAAAAATGAATAATCAAATAATTTACTGATTTTAATTTTATTAAACATTTATCATAATGATTTAAGAATATGGTTGTGAATATTTACACATAAATTTTTTATCATTAGTTATTCTTGATTTTTGTGTCATAAGATGTGTCATGTTTGTATTTGTGTCATGTGTATTGATCATTTTTTTTTTTGTCACTGATTTTCCACATTCTGAATTTAGTCATTTTTCACCCTCAATATACAGACAATTCAACTCCTCTTACTGTTTTGCACCAGTCCTTTTGAAACTTTGTGTGTATTTTCTTCACAGTACGAGGATGTATATGTGGTTTGGATGTAATTGTTGGACCTTTTTTTGTCACTTTTTTCACATTCTGAACTTACATGTACATGTAGTTAGTTTTCACCCGCAATAGATAGACAGTGGATACCTCTTGTCAGCACAACTGCTCTTTCTGTTTTGTACCGGTCCAAATTATTTTGAAACTTTTCAAGTGTTTATTTTGAAACATTTCAAGTGTTTATTTTGAAACTTTTCAAGTGTTTAGCTCCCCAGAGCCGAAGGCACATGGGAGCTTATATGATAGGCAGTTGTCCGTCGCCTGTCGTCGTCTGCGTCAACACTTTCAAACGATCTCTCCTTCGAAGCCGCTGGGCCCATTATTATACTAATAAAGGTTCCATTAAATGACTATTATCTATTACTGGACAATATACTTTCTATATATTTTTGCTGGCTGTCACCAGCGAAAGTTCGCTGGAGACAGCCGGTTGTCTCCAGCGAACTTTCGCAGGAGACAGCCGGCTGTCAATAGCCACTTCCTAACCTTATTACTGCATACAACAGTACTTAACAAAGTACGTCCGCACCCGGACTTTGGCACGAGCTAACGGTACAAATATACCTGTATAAGTTACATAATCTTGTGTAATCTTAATTGGCTCTTAATGCAATAAAAACTTTGTGCAATCAACCGAGATAGATTTATGACAGCACAAGACTACTAAGCGTGTTGCAAGTGGCTCGAGCTGCATGAGCTAACGGTTAGAATTAAATTACATAACAGTACCAAACTGCAACTGGGACGAAGTGCAGAATAAACAGTTAGCTTTGTTCAGTGCAATTACTGAGATTTCTGACACTAGTGGATCGACGGATTATCGTCACCTTGTCAGTTTACCGTTACTGTTCACAAGGAAGACACAAAAAAACGGGCGAAATTTCAGGGCGAAGTTTTTTTCGCTTCCATCGCCAAAGTCGGCGAAGTGAGCCCCAACAGGGCGACTACTTCGCCTGAGTCGCCCTCTAGCTTGAGCCCTGGTAGACCCTGATCAGACTGCTCCTTCAGGAGCAGTCTGATCTGGGACTGCACTGTTTCCTCAGGCCTATCTGTCCCAATACTTAGGATTCTCTAGTCTAGCAGGCAGAAAGTAGGTAAAATGTCTGTATTCTTATTGTGAAAGAGGAAAGTAGGTTTAATGTCTATATGCTAATCAGGCAGACAGTTTCGGCTGCCACATGGCCAATGTGGCACTGACCGGAAAATTGGGCTAGTACAAATTAAAGTGCCAGAGAGAAATGCACAAACTTGCAAAGCATTGGTAAATAGTGTAAACCCAGATCAGACTACACAAAATGTGGCATCTCTTACTAGAACAGTTAACATTTTGACCTCTAACAAGCTCGTTAATCTAACAATGCTTTGAACAACTGGGCCCTTGGGCCAGGTATTTAAAGCTAATGTATCACTAAATTCTTTATCATTTAATTTGGCAAATATGCTAATATTTTGCAAATGCAAAAGCTGCTCTCTGAGACTCATTTTTTCAGCAAAAATAACACTACATGTATATTACATATTGTACTTGCTAGAAAAGTTAACAATTTCACAACTAACAAGCTCGTTAATCTAACGATGACCCAGATTTACAGGCAGATTTGAGTTTTGTTTATCAATAAACTGACAATTACATATCACAGAAGCTTCCTACCTGCTCTTGCCCATGTGACTCGCTAGCCATGTGCAAAATCCTGGTATAGATAAGTCTATTTATAGCAATGCTAGTCTTACAGAGTGCTGTGTAGCTGTAAAATCTGGTCTGGGAATTTTTTTTTTTTGGTTTTGGTTTTACAGCCCTTTCAAAATTATTTCACTCATATCGAGCCGATCGTTAATCAGAGGTGGGCGAAAACCAGAGTACCCGGAGAAAAACCACCTGACCTTCTGTTGCAGAACATGGCGTCTCACATATGACCCGAGCGAGGCTCGAACCACAGCGGTGAGAGACCTAATGATCAAGAGTCAGCGCTTTTAACCACTAGGCCAAGGAGGCCCTGGTCTGGGAAATTGGCAAACAGTTTAGACACAGATCAGAAGCTGCAGAACAAGGTGTCTGATCTGAGTTTGCTTTATATTGGAGTGCTGTAGCTGGTTAACCGCAAACGTGTAAGCCTGCCCAGGAAAAGTGTGGATAAGTAAACTGACCGGCTCAAAAATGGCCTAAAATAGTGTTGACTGGGCCGTTAAACTCCAATACAAACAAATAATTTATATTGGAATAAAAGGGTATAAAGAAAGGCAAGGGTAAAAGTAAGCAGTCTTATTCACCATATTTGCATTATTTGCTGGCTCCCAGCTTGCACATTGTCAATATTGGAAAAACAGGTAACCAGACCCCCCTGACCTTTTAAGGTCAGGGGGGTCTGGTTACCTGTTTTTCCAAGTAACCAGACCCCACTGACCTTTTAAGGTCAGGGGGTCTGGTTACCTGTTTTTCCAACACTGATAACCTTCAGACTAGGAACCAGCAGATAATGCAAATAAGGTGAATAAGTGTCAGTTCAGGACTATTTGCCAAGCATAATACTCAGAGACAATCAGCCCAGCAGTGCTGTCAGTGATTTAACCCTTTTCTTGCTGAATATTCAGTTTAGCCACACCCATTTCTGACTTTGAACCAATCAGATTACTTCATGTAATTTATTCCTACAACTTCATAACCTTCATGTCAAACAGTGTAGATCCTGATCAGATGGCTTCTAAAGAAGCCATCTGATCTGAATCTACACTGTTTCCAAAGATAGGGGTTGTCGTGAACAGCATGATAAGGGTTAACCCTTTTTGTACCAAATGGAATCTTCCTCCTTATAAGTTATATATTGCTGGAGTCCACTCCAAAGTTTAGGGCTGTCAGGTTGTGTTTCCATCAACATTTATTTGGAAAATGACTGAACTGTTAGCAAAGAGTGCAGGGCCTGATCATTTATGTCTATATGCTAATCAGGCAGACAGTTTTTGTCTGATCTGGGCCTGCACTGTTTGCCAAGGTACCCCTCTACCCCACCCCCACCCCACCCCCCACCCCCGCATAAAATGGGTTAATTTGTTGAATGCAAACGAAGTATCATTTTCATGAGCAGCATTCCAATGCAGCAGCAAGTGATCTTTCCTAAGCAATTTATAAGAGCCCATTTCTCTGTCGTTTTGAGAATGCAATCTGTGACAGATATTTGTGATAAACTACAAAAAGAACATTTATTAGTTTAAGGTAGAGAATAACCAAATTAGAAGTGGAATTAAGAGCAGCTATTCCCCTAGTTTTCCCAGGAGGGTCGTTAATTAGAATCCAAGCATAATAGTGGTTTGTGTGCTAACTCAATAAACTTAACAACAGCGTTATTGATTGAAATAAAAGATTTTAACGAAAGAGCACTGTGTTTTTGTTCTAGTAGCAGTGGAAAATGGAAACTTTATTTGCCATCCATTAGATGCTTTGATAGGTCATCTGTCATGTGTTTAATCTTCTAAGTTCTTTGACCATATTATTCATTTAGTGTTTTTTAGTAGCCTTTCATTTTGTGGTGGAATGGATATGAGCTAGCTTCTGAGAAAAAGGTTCTTAGAACATACCGTAAAATGCCTATTTTTTGGCGGCCCCCGCCCATCGGGGCTTGAAGAAATATATGGGCTCTATGATGCTTCCACGCAGAGCTGAAACCGACCCGCACACGAGTACTGGTAACCCACTTGGAGGATCCAATCCTGCCCAGGCAAACCGGTGTGCAAGTTGGACCACCCATGCTTATAAACCCTATTGGTTTCATTGGGCGACAGGACTTGAGATGTCATTTCATCCCAATGTCGGGTAAAAGTCCCACAAAATTGGAAGCAACGTCTCCAAAATGACCTTTACAGTGTTGACCGTGACGTTAAACCTCAAATCAAACAAACAAATTCCTAAAATTTTCGGACACCTTGAGGATTTGATGTAATTCTCCTAAAATTTTAACAGATTTGTTACACCATCCAGCAAAGAGTCACAGAATGGCAAACAGTGTAGACCCTGATCAGACTGTTCCTTCAGGAGCAGTTTGATCTGGGTCTGCACTGTTTGCTTAGGCCTGTCTGTCCAAGTACTTAGGATCATTATGGTAGGTGACCTGCAAAGGCTCCGACGAGCTTCGGCTTAAGCACAGTCAGTCACACCAGCGCCTTTGCTGCACAGACATGTAGGGGAGGCCTTGAAGTCTAACCCTGTTTGTTGACTGCAACCACACATCTGAAGACCTTTGATTGATAGATTGTGCTTGGGTTTAATAATACATCAGCCCTTGTTGGTCATTTTGTGTTGTCTCACAGAGAAAGGGAGAAAAGATATACATAGATTTTGATGAAAAATTTATTTTGTCCCCTCAAAGTATTCCCCTTTAACAGATATACAAACTTTCAGTCTTCTGATCCAATCATTGAATGCCTTTTGGTAGTCTTTTCGAGGTATACTATGAAGGCACTGGAATATTGCAGAACTGATGTGTTTGCGCTGTACAAATTTTCGACCAGAAAGGTATTTTTTCAGCCGCGGGAACAAAAAAAAAAAGTCACCAAAAAAAAGTTGGATTGACATTTTTATGTGCTTAGTTGCATTCATATTTGAACAGTCCTCATATTAGCATGGCTGGATATAGGCGCCCGGTTTTCTGTCCGTTCGTTCGTCCGTGCATTCATCCGTCCATTCGTCCGTCCGTTTGTCAAGGCGTCAACATTTGCGACCACCCTAGCGTTCACCCCAAGGTTCAAGTTTATTTCTCAAGTACTATAAGACCGGCCCCGATAGCTCAGTTGGTAGAGTGTCCGCTCTGGGGAACGGGAGGTCTCGGGTTCGATCCCGGGCCGCGACATACCAAAGTCGTTAAAAATGGTACTAGCTGCTCCTCGTTTGGCACTCAGATTTACGGGGTAGAGCTAGGACTGGTCGATCCAGTGTCAGGATAATGTGACTGGGTGTGGTATCATGAAATGTGTCTGGGACATGATACTTCAGTGAGGCAGCACTATATACGTGAGCATTGAGCTCCCTGTCGCAACCAGACACCGTCGTGATATGACTGAAAAATTGTTGAAAGCGACGTTAAACCCGAATTCACACACACACACAAGTACTATAAGAGCTTCATTTATGATACTTGGTACAAACTTGTATCACGGGATGACAACTTACATGCAAACAACCATATTTGACCTTGACCTACATGTATCATGGGATGACAACTTACATGCAAACAACCATATTTGACCTTGACCTACATTTCATGGGTCTTGACCTACATTTCATGGGTCACTGACTTTGTAAAATATTGCGACCACCCTAGCGTTCACCCTAAGGTTCAAGCTTATTTCTCAACAACTATAAGAGCTTCATTTATGATACTTGGTACAAACTTGTATCACAGGATGACAACTTACATGCAAGCATCCATATTTGACCATGACCTACACCCTAGCATTCACCCTAATGGTCACGTTTATATCTCAAGAACTATAAGAGATTCATTAATGATATTTGGTACAAGCTTGAATCTGGGGATGGCAATGTAAATGCAAGCATCCACATTTGACCTTGACCTAAATTTCATGGTTCACTGACTTTGTAAAATATTGCGACCACCCTAGCGTTCACCCAAATGGTCAAGTTAATTTCTCAAGAACTATAAGAGCTTCATTAATGTTACTTGGTACAAACTTGTATCTGGAGATGGAAACTTAAATGCAAGCATCCATATTTGACCTTGACCTACATTTTATGGTTCACTATCTTTGTTAAATATTGCAACCATCCTAGCGTTCACCCTAATGGTTAAGTTCATTTCTCAAGAATTATTAGAGATTTATTAATGATACTTAGTACAAGCTTTCATTTAAGAATGGCAACTTTTATGCAAGCATCTATGTTTGACCTTGGCCTAGATATCATGGTTCGATGACTCTGCACCCCCAAAGGCACAACATAGCCTTCGGCAGAATTCTTGTTTACTGCTTTTTGGAATCAGAACTACTATTTATTCATAGTTTTATAAAAACTCACACAAAAATTGATAAGAAAAAATTGTTATAAAAACATCAATTCTTTGTATGCAATATGAGATTCAGAACTGTCAGACCGGTATTCATTACCCTCAAATGAATTGGCTCTATTCCCATAATGGGACATAAAAATTCAAAGCCATTTCCTGTTACAGCCTTTGAATGCTTCTCGATCAACTGATACCAGTCTGGGATTATCTGACGGAACTTTTGGTTTATTTCTCTGCTTTAGTTTACAAACATATGCTGTGCGTACTTGTTAGAATTGCCTCTACGAGGCAATTCTAACAAGTACACACAGCCTATGTTTGATACAGAGGTATGTGTTGATTTCCCGTAGATACCCACGGTTGAGTCTCGTTACCCGGAGCTCTGATCCGATATTGGAATGTCCGACTGGTTCCCCATTCTCCAATTAAAATCAATAGATTATAGATCTTGTCCTAAATGAGCCTCTCTAACATAAGTCGCTCCACAGCAAAAACTTCCGATGTCATTTCCGAGCATTGTCCACAGGTCATCCTGCTCTTCCGCGCAGTCTGAACAGAGCTTTCATTGGTCATTGATGAGTTGTGTTAAAAATGAATTAGAAATGATTGCATTTGGTCTACATGGATGCACAGGCTGATCAAATTTCACCATGCTCAGTTGACGTTTCAAGATGCTTTATGCAACCGTGATATGACAGATGCTGTTATTGATATTTCTCACCCAATAAACTCTCATAGTTTGTTAAACGGGAATAATATGCTTTGGCAGCGAACTGGAATCTCAAAGTGGCATCGTGAAACAGAAGTGAAATCAGGGATATAAACTTAATAGTCCAGCAATCATCGAGGTGAAAGATTAGTTCTGGGAATTGAAAACGAAGAAATAAGGTTTCGCAAGTTGCAGATATCGTGAAAAAGTTTCTTTAGTGCATTTGAAATTTCAAGGTGTGCGAATGAAATCAATGAAAAGAAAAGAGAAAGAAAAATTAACCTTTAAGCTGCAGAGAAAAACTGTGTCTTCAAGTGTTGTCTGCTTTTGTCTTCTGCTGCATCTTCTTGCAAACTTTTGAAACAAATTTTAGCATTCAGGCAAACAGTGTGGAACCTGATCAGACTGCTCCTACAGGAGCAGTCTGATCTGGCTCCACACTTTATGCACAAAATTACTTTTCAGGTAACTGGCAGACGGCAAAGCAGACGACAATTGTCGTGAACAACAATTATGTCGTGATTGGCATTTTGTGGGTTAATAATTTTTTGCTGATTTTTGTGGACTTTGTTCTGCTTGAAGAGGTGCAATTTTTATACGCAATATAAATAGGATATACCTTATTTGGGTTATCCGCAGAGGAAGTTTAGAACACTAACATAACTCCAGGTAAAGGATAGTATTTCTCATTTCTCCGTAGAAACCTTGTGTTGTGGATACTGGTTAGAATGTCCTCGACGAGGCGATTCTTCTGACAAGTACCCACAACATAGGTTTATAAAGAGAATTAAGAAAAATGATCTCTTAATCATCATTGTAGCTCCCCCTTGTCAGGAGTTGCTGTAAAAATCTTAAAAATTCAGACACCTTGAGGACTTGCTGTAATTCTCCTAAAATTTTAACAAATTTGTTTTGAGATCCAACAAGGAGTCATAAAGGTGCAGACAGAATGGCAAACAGTGTAGACCCCGATCAGACTGCTTCGTCTGATCTGGGTCTGCACTGCTTGCTTAGACCTGTCTGTCCCAATACTTAGGATCATTACGGTATATTGGAAGAATGGAAATTTATCGTTTCAGCTTCACCACAACTATGTGAATGTGCATGTCAACAACCACCATCGTCTGTCCGCTACTAGCTACGAGTCTGGCGTATCATCACGACAGAGTTATCACAGTACCTCAAGCTCTAGCGTGGGGAGCCTTGACCGACTTGAGGAAAGTGGTTATTCTAGTCAAATCAACGTGGCGGAGCTGTTCCAGGCAGGTGTTCCTGTAAGTGTAAAGTTTGACTATTTTTAGTTGGTTTTGTCATAGATATTTTAGGAGCAAGGTTTTGATGTTTTCAAAGAAAATAATGGGTTTTAAGTCCTCATCATGATGAAAATTTCATAGAGGATCTTACATGAGTGTTTATGTATTATTGAATTTATTAAACAAGTTGATGAAAAGGGATAAAACGCAAGGCTTTGCCAAGCATTTTGTCTCTTTTCTTCAATGAGTTTAATAAATTCAATAATACATGAGCACGAAAGCAAGATTCTATTTATCATATGAAATTTAAAACTCATTTTATTCACGACTTTTAACAGAAATGTCTTTATCCTGTTATTAGTAAACGCGACGTCATTAAGAACGTCATGCAAGTTAACGTTATGAAGTGTTTATAACTAATTTGCATATTTAGTCCACTAGTGGATTATTGAATTATTACATGGTGTTATTACACTCTCAGACGCGACGTCATATGATAAAACATGCTAACTCCACCACAATTTTTAGCCATGTTTGTTGCATGATTTCAATTTTTGCCCTGTTTTCAGAAGCAGACTGGAAAACAGTATAGATCCTGATCTGCTGGCTGCTCTAGTCTGTGTATATTTGATCCGAGATACGGGTTAAATTGTCTCGCTGTGCAAAATTAGTTTCTCATTTTTGAAGCCGTTAAGCATATGTTAGTTTCCTCTTTTGTAGACATCTTCAGTTTTTTTTTCAGGAGAAATGAAGCTACCTTTCCTTGTTTTTATTTCTCAGTCAGCCATTGAAAATCTTGATTTTTTTCCCTGTCTAGGACCATGAGGTGTTGCGTGCCTGGCTAAGTGACCTCCATTACGATGAGTACTACCACAACTTTGTCTCAGCCGGGTACGACATGCCGACAATCACTCACATGACCCCGCAGGACCTCACGGCTATCGGGATTTCTAAACCTGGACACAGGAAGAAACTGAAGGCGGAGATCGGCAGACTGAATATTCATGACGGAATTCCAGACTTTAAACCAGTGAGTAGGCTACAGGACCAGCAGTACATACTCCAATTATCCTTAGTATTGGGACAGATAGGGCTATAAGCAAACAGTGCAGACCAAGATCAGACCTCCTGATCAGGGTCTACACTGCTTACCATTCTGTCTGCACCTTTTGGACTCCTTGCTGGATCATGAAACATAACGAAAACACGCCTATACAAATACATTGTAAACTTTACCGCCGAAAAACGCAAAATTTCAGATGAAAAATTGTGATACTTTTCTTATTGCTGCTCAAAATACAGATAGTGGGTACTCGTTAGAACCGCCTCATTGAGGTGGTTCTAACAAATACCCTCAGCCCTAGCCCATTGGGGCTTGAAGAAATAAATGGGCTGCATGATGCTTTCACGCAGAGCTGAATCTGACCGCACACCAGTACTGGTAAACCGCTTAGAGGATCTAAGCCTGCCGAGGCAAAGAGTCGAACCGTCCATGCTTATAAACCCTATTCATTGGGCAACAGGGCTTGAGATGTCATTTCATCTCCGTATCGGGTAAAAGTCCCACAAAATTGGAAGCAAGGTCTCCAAAATGACCTTTATAGTGTTGACAGGGAGGTTAAACATCAAATCAAACAAAATCTAAGAATACCCACAATCTATATTTTAGAGCAGAAATAAGAAAAGTAAGGTTTACCCTTGTAAACAGGGGTAAACCCCAGTTTTACTATATAAAAGTTGGGTTCAAGGGAGTCAAAAGTATATAGGCGTGTTTTCGTGATGCAAATTTGCCAAAATTCTAGGAGAATTACAGCAAATCCTTAATGTGTCCAAATTTTTAGGTTTTTTATGGAAAACACACAGTATCATAGGAGTACTCAGAGGTGTTGACTCATTTTAGATGTTTTCAAAATTTTCCTTACTGTCAAGACACATTTCCAGTATTGTCAACATAAAAAATCCTCACAACTGTCCCTTCTCTGACCACGTTATCAAACCAGTGAATCATTCATTTTGGAAGGAAAGATTTTTCATTCCCTGAGATACCTGCCCAGTTGTAAACAAACATGTTTTGCTGCGGATAGCTTACAAGAAATGTCACAGTCAGCTATATTTGTGGAAATACACACTGCATATGACTGGAAAACAAACTTGGTGCCAGTAAAAAGTTCACAGTTTGGTTTGCCGAACCGCAGCACAACAAAAGCTCCATAACTCATTATCATTTTCTTTTACACATTTACACTTCAAAATTTTATTGCTCTTATATATCCACATCAGAATTGTTATACAGATGTATTGACCCAATTTCATGATTTTTCTGGGCAGCAATATGGGGGAAAACATATAGGTTGACACTGAGGATAAATCTGGGTTATTTTTCTTATTTCACCATTAAAATATACTTTGTGGGTAGTCAGTAGAACTGCATCAGGTATGCAATTTTAGCAAGTTCCAGAACATGTATTTTTGTGTCCATGTCAGTGTCAGAGATGACATTTGCAATTATTTGTGTTTAAGTTTTCAGTTTTCTTACCTGGTAATTGAGTTACCAGGCAGGGCCATCCTTGTCCTTTGGATCCATTTCTAGTCTTAATCATGGATCCTTCTGCAGTGTTTGGAGAGACAGGCCTGAGAAAAAAAACTGTAAACCCCAGTTTGCCACACATCTAGCTATTTTTAGATACAACCTCAAACATCAGGTAGTAATTGTACTTGTTCAAATTTTAGAACCAGTATCGTAAGGAGTCTAGGTGCTAGAATATTTAGGGTAACTATTGTGTTACGGACCTCCATGGCCTAGTGGATGAGAGTGCTGACTCTTAATCATTAGGTCTCTCACCGCTTTGGGTTTGAGGCTGGCTTGGGTCACATGTGAGACGCCAAGTTCTGCAATGGAAGGCCAGGTGGTTTTTCTCCGGGTATGCGTTTTTCGCCCACCTGATTAACGATCAGCTCGATATGAGTGAAATAATCTTGAAAGGGCCGTAAAAAATTCAGTGTTATAAGTTCATTCCATTCACTTGAGCAATTTATGTTATACTCTGTGTTAGGATTTAAATATTATAGAAAGGGATACCAGTCTCAATAAGAACACAAGAAATTTTGGTGTTGTTAGTTTGTATGAAAAACAATCTATTTTGGGTTTTCCAGAACGACTTGTTTGATTGGTTGAAGATGCTGGGTTTGGAGCAGTATTACAACACATTAGCCAATCAGGGCTATGATGACATAGATAGTGTCACAGACATCATGTGGGAGGATTTGGAAGAAATAGGCATACAAAAACTGGGTAAGTTTAAGAAAAACTACTTTAAGGTGAATCGATGCAACATGTATATGAGCCAGTGCACGACAAAACCTACAATATGACGTGTGCCCAGTGAAGACTCAGATCAGCTTGCGCATCTGCACAGTCTGATCAGTCTTCACTGTGTGCTCTAGGGGTAGCTAAGGGCCCAATGCTCCTTCATGCAGCAAGAGAAGTCTCTGGTTAGACTATATGGATGCGCAGGCTGATTTGAGTCTTCGCTGGACGCACATGTCTTATTGTAGGATTTGTAGTGTGCTGGCTCATATTTTGTTAACTCTTCAGGTACTGCAGAAACTACTGGAGCAGATGAGTCATTTTTTTTTCTTCCTTTCAGTGAAAAAAAAAAGCACTTGACATTGCATGTGAGGCAAGTTTTTCTCTGGAAAATAAGAAAAAAAATACTTTGAAAATGCAATCTGCAAGTTTGATTAGCTCCATGAAGGGTTAAGATATGAAGGCATTGGCTACTTTGCTCAATCTGTGTATCAGTGTTGTCAGATCAGTGTCTTCATCTCGTAGACAAGAGTTGTGTGTTCTTCAGCATTTTCTGGCATTATTGACAGTACAGCGAACTTAACCCTTATCTTGCTGTTCACGACAAACCCTATCTTTGCAAACAGTGTAGATCCAGATCAGATGGCTTCTGAAGAAGTCTTATCTTGCTGTTCACGACAACCCCTATCTTTGCAAACAGTGTAGATCCAGATCAGATGGCTTCTGAAGAAGCCATCTGATCAGGATCTACCCTGTTTGGTATTCAGTTTATGAATTTGTAGCAATAAATTACATCAAGTAATTTGATTGGTTGATAAACAAAAATGGGTGTGGCTTAAATGAATATTCAACAAGATAAGGGTTCAGTGTTGCCTCCAATCCAATATTGTACATTCAGTAGCATTTACCCATTTTATACAGTAAACCCCTAAATCGTAACCAGCAAATACAGCATCTGATCAGATCGTTCACTTTTGCAAAAAGCTCAACCATATTCTAAATGAATTTCTAAAAATAACATGTGAAGATGCAGTGTGCCACAGTAGAAGGTCGGTTTTTGTCCAAGGGGGAGCAATAAGAATAATTCATAGCTTCATAAGGGAGATAAACAAGAATAATTAAGGCGTAGGTTTCGTTATTTTTCTCTGTTGTATCTACTGTATTTACTGAATGTTTTCGGACAGACAGGCCCGAGTAAACAGTGTAGATCCTGATGAGACGCTGCATACGCTGCCGTATGCAGCGTCTCGTCATGGTCTACACTTTGCTACTCATCCAGCTATTCTTGGACACAAGATCGAGTTGTAAATTGTACTTGTTCAGATTTTAGAACAAGTATGGTAAGGAGTTGAGGTGTCCAAATATTTAGAGTAAATAGGGTACTTGTTAGAATCTCATCAAGGTGAGTCTAACAAGTACCCACAACAGTAGATGACGTCTATAAGCCACAAGGCTAACTGTCAGATTCTTTAGCCACATCGTGTTTATATAATTATGTGTATTGTATATGAATCAAAGCTTGAAATAAAATATTGTTTAAACCAAGTACCCACAACACAGGTTTTTATAAAGAAATAACAAAAATTATCCTTCAGTAATTTTTGTAACCCATCTTGTCTCAAGGTATGTGTCTTGTTCAAGAGTATCTGAGATAGCTTCCTATGTTTGTTTCTCTGAGAAAGTTCTGCCAAAGCTATGGAAAAATGAACAGCCAAAAAATGTTAGACAGAAATTTAGATAAAAATGAATGTTGACTTTTTATGTAATTTATGTATTTTAGCTTTGTTTTTACTGGCAGTCCTCATAAAAGCGGCACCATCACTATTTAGCTAGCTAGTTGAGATTAAAATTATAGATTCTGTTCCCCAATGGCCATTTATTATCTGTAAATAATGCATAAAAGAGACGTAATATGATGATGAAATGTCTGGTCTATCAACTAGGAAACTTCACAGAACTTTTTATACATTACAGGCCATCAGAAGAAGATAATGCTGGCAATCGATCGTCTGAAAAGAATCTTGTCGGGAGCCAAACGTCTGTCAACAATTGATGGTAGGCGAGGATCAGCAGAAGTCTTGGAGCCACCCATGACCAGTATTCGTTGGTCAGGGGACCGCTCTTCACCACCACCTCCAGCTCCTCCAGTCTATAATGAGTTGCCCCCATATTTAAAACCTCGGCGGTCCTCGTCTGGTGATAGTTTGAGTACTAATAGTAGCGGAGGTGAGATGAGGACATTGAATCAACCGCTGGAGTCAGAATATGCCAATACTAGTCATATGCAGCCCAAACAGGCTGCTGTCGTGCCGATTCAGGTCAAAAGGTCAATGTCACAGTCGACGCCAAATGGCATCACAGAGGGAAAAGAGATTGGTGCTCAGGGTAAAATGTGTCAGTCATTTCATGCTCCGTTGGATCGGACTTCTGATTATTCTGACCGAGAGAATACTCCGACAGGAGACGAAGTGGATATTGCAGGTGGCATACCTGTGGCTCCTCGGGCTGTTGTCAAACCTAAACCTGTTGCCAAGATTGTTGCTAAGGCTAAACAGGCAAGTAGGGAAGGGTCGCCAGATATTATTGACATTGAGAAACATGAGGCAGAGAAAAATACTGATGGCTATAAAAGTCCTGTGAAAAATTTAGAAGGTTTTAAATATCCTCTTGCTTCCAATGGAAGTTTGAAACGTCGGACTGCTGAGCATATTTACGATATACCTCAAGCGGGACCACCGAGGTCCACAGGCAATTATGTGAATTATCCCCCAGTTTCAATGCAACCATTGCCACAAAGTCATGGAGGACCCTTATATGTTTCTACACAATATGAACAATCCCGGCCTCCCTCTGGTTCCCCTAGGGGGTTACAGAATTCCCCAGGGGGCAGGGGAGGTAAGAAAGCACCACCGCCTCCTCCAAAACGAACTAACTCCATACGTACTGCTGATATGAATAAAGAAGGATTAAATCCCACTACCAGTCATGCATTATCTACCCCACCCCCACTACATCCAAAGCCTACAATGGCTGCCAGTCCACAACAAAAAGCTTTTGTAAATTGTGTACAAAGTCTGTCAGAAAGGTTTGGAAAAAATAGTAGTGACAGTGCTGGTGATAATTTGAGTTCTGATGGTGAGGATTTGCCCCCACCTCCTCCACCTGTGGCTATGGACCTTATTACCCCTAAAGTTCATAATTATGGATTATTGGGTAAAAATGATAAAACTACATCGGGTGAATACATGTTACAGCAGAGACTGAAGAGAGATTCAAACAGTGCGGCTAATGGAAATTCAGGAGCAGAAAGTCCATTTGGAGTAAAATTACGACAAGCTCAATCTGACTCGCAGTCCCAACACCCAACTCATCCAAATTATGTAAATATTGACCAAGCTGCTAGTGCTATTGTGTCTCAAAATAGTGTTCAGGAAAATGCGCTTAAGCAAACTGATTCTCAAAATTGTGTTCAAAGTAATTCAAATGAAACTGCCAAAGATAATGCTGTCACCAATGAATCAGATAAACAGAGAAAAGACTCATCCGGTAGTGAGTGCAATGCTTCAACTTCTAGTTTAGATTCTAATACTTTACCATTTGCCAATGAAAATGTAGGGACAATAAAACAACGGACTCCATCTGCTAAACCATCACTAGTGATGGTGCTTGATGATACAGGAGCGCCATCTGGTGAGGAATCAGATTCAGTGTTTAGTGAAGATATGGACACTATTAGACGGACTCCAAATCACGGAAATTCTCAGAAAATATCAGTGCAACAGTTACAGACTCAATTACAACAGCAACAGTTGCAGCAGAAATTACAACAACAACAGCAGAAAATACAACAACAACAACAATTACAACAACAACACCTTTATGAGAATGCACAGACATGTAAAAATGAACAAAGAAAGTCAAATTCTCCACCTGTTCAAAATGCTAGTCAGAATGACCTACAAAGACAACATAGTTACAATGCGAGTGTAACTGCTTCATTTATTCCCGGGAAAGAAACTCAGACACAGCAGAACCAACAACAATTAGGTGAGTACCTCTATAATTGCATGTTGATCTGGCAAACAGTGCAGGCCCAGATCAGACACCTCATTTTCTTTCTCTCTACTTTACCTTAACCCATTATGCTGGAAACCCCTTAAGGGGTACCTTGGCAAACAGTGCAGGCCCAGATCAGACGCCTCATTTTCCAGATCAGATGCCGCTGAACGCGGCATCTGATCAGGGCCTGCACTTTTTGCTAACAGAATTTTCCGGAAAAAACAGAATAAAAATGAAAAAATAGGCCTGACATCCCTTATAAGACAAATGGACTTGTCCAACATATAGCAATGGAAGATTCCACTAGTGTGCATTGGGTTAATACCTTTTTCTATCTATTTTGAAATAACTTCAGTTTTCCGCTTTGAGATAAAACAAAACAACTGACAAGGATTTTTTTTTTTTTTTTTTTTTTTTTTTTGGTTTTGGTTTTACGGCCCTTTCAAGATTATTTCACTCATATCGAGCCGATCGTTAATCAGAGGTGGGCGAAAACCGGAGTACCCGGAGAAAAACCACCTGACCTTCCGTTACAGAACTTGGCGTCTCACATGTGACCCTGACAAGGATTGATAAGTTTCCCAAATAAGGACATTGTCCAACAGTACAGGAACAGATCCCAGCAAAAAGTTCAACCATTTTCTGATAAATTTTTTAAAAATATCTTCACCTGACACCCCTAAATTTTGAAAGGGACACCTGTAGGGCTGGCTAATCGGAGCTGAAGAGATAATCGATTATCGGTCCTTCATTGCGATCGATAATCGATTAGTAATCGCTAAGGTTTTTGTCATTATTTTACTTTCTGGCTTTCTGTCTGAGCATGACTCTTACCATATGTTGCACTTAACCATATGTATATTTGAACAGACAGGCCTGAGCAAACAGTGAAGACCCAGATGAGACGCCGCACAATGCGGCGTCTCATCAGGGTCTGCACTGTTTGCCACTCATCCAGCTGTTTTTATGCATAATTTTGGGTAGTAAATTGTACCTATCAAGTAATTGATTAAAAGCAAATCAGAAATGATAATCATTTTTGTGGAGATTATCGATTGATTAATCGGTTATACGATTAATCGTGCCAGCCTTAGACATCTGCTATTATACAGTGAAGAAAGTTCCATTCCCTAGAAAACGGGTTAAACTAAAACAAAGCAGCAATTTATCATTACCATGGAGACAAGAGATTTTACATTTATTTCACATTATCTCTGATTCTGAAGGAGACAAAGTGAATGAAATATCAAACCCTGTTTTTTAAGAGAAAATGAAAGACTGAGCATATGACATCTGGGTCCAGTTGTTCAAACCATCGTTAGCTTAACGAGCTTGTTAGTGGTCATATTGTTAACTGTTCTAGCAAGTTTAATATATAAATTTTTGGTATTTTTGATGAAAAAATGTGAGCAGCTTTTGCCATTATAAATGATCAAAGTTTTAACGATACGTTAACTAACAACGTTGTTAGTTTTGAACAACTGGTCTTTAGTACAAATGAAGTCTCTTGCTTGAAGATGTATTGAAGATTTTGTTTGTTTGATTTGAGGTTTAACGTCCCAGTCAACACTGTAAAGGTCATTTTGGAGATGTTGCATCCAGTTTTGTGGGACTTTTACCCGACATAGAGATGAAATGACATCTCAAGCCCTGTCGCCCAATGAAACCAATAGGGTTTATAAGCATGAACGGTCCACCTCGCACCTCTGTTCCTGGACAGGCTTAGATCCTCTTAGCGATTTACCAGTACTAGTGTGCGGGCCGGATTCAGCTCTGCGTGGAAGCATCATGCAGCCCATATATTTCTTCAAGCCCCGATGGGTGGGGGCCTATGATGTATTGAAGAAATATATGAGTGGCATGATGCTTCCAAACAGAGCTGAAATGGACCCGCACATGAGTACTGGTAAGGATCCAAGCCTGCCCAGGCAAAGTGGTGCGAGTCGGCCCGTCCATGCTTATAAACCCTATTGGTTTCATTGGGCGGCAGGTTTTGAGATGTCATTTCATCTCAATGTCGGGTAAAAGTCCCACAAAATTGGAAGCAACGTCTCCAAAATGATCTTTACAGTGTTGACGGGGACATTAAACCTCAAATCAAAAAACAAACAGAATGTATTCATTTAAGCCATATTTTAACTGATAAAATCTTCCTCATTACCTGTAGCAGAGTCTATTTTTCAAATTTAGGTATGTCAGGTTCTGTTGTGTGTTGGAAATTTACAGTAGAATTCCGCTATAAAGACAACCTAAAATTAAGACTAAATCTGCTTTTAACCCTTGTCCTGCTAATCCCGGATATGCCTTATCTTTGAAACAATGTAGATCCAGATCAGATGGCTTCTGACGAAGCCATCTGATCAGGATCTACATTGTTTGCCATTCAGATTGTGAATTTTTTGCAATAATTTGCATCAAGTAATCTGATTGGTTGATAATCGGAGTGGGTGTGGCATATATAAACATTCTGCAGGACAAGTGTTAATATATGAATTTTACTGTATTTAGAAATGGCTGAATGTTTCTCAAAGCTCAAACACTGAAAGCTCAGATAAGACGCCATGTTCCACAATGTTTGATCTGGGTCTGCCCTGTTTGCCATTGTTCTACTTTGGGGTTCTTGTCTGAAATGGGTTAAAGTGCCAAACACAACTTGGGGAGACATGTGAATCATTTATTTGCCTAGTAGCAAATTCACAAGCAGTGTCAGGCTTTACCGGTATTTTCTTTTTAAACAAAAAAGTAAAAAAAAAAAAAAAGTGAAATGTCATGTGCTTAAATTTTACCTGATTCTTTTCCGGGTTAAAATGATTAGATTTTTCAGTCTTCAGCGATTACCTTAAACGGTACAACTGTATGAATGAAAAAAAAACAACAACAACACAACAACAAACAAAAAAAAACACCCACACACAACTAAATCAAACAACAAACAAACGAGCAAACAAATAACAGTACAAAGCAAAAACGAACAGAGTCACAATTTCAACAACAAAACATCACAAAAAGATGCCTATATAAGTTAGACCTCCTCGAACCCCACTTTTATATAGTAAAACTGGGGTTTACAGGGGTAAACCTTATTTTTCTTATTTCTGCTCTAAAATATAGATTGTGGGTACTGGTTAGAATGGCCTCGATGAGGCGGTTCTATGACTACCCACAATCTATATTTTGAGCAGAAATAAGAAAATATCACAATTTTCATCCAAAAATTTTTGTTTTTTTCGGCAGTAAAATTTATAATGTATTTGTGAAGGCGTGTTTTCGTAATAAAGCACAAGTACATGTAGGTTTAGATCAGCTTTTGGATGATAGCACTGACCTGTTTTGCCATTTTTACATGTATTTGGCATAAATATATCGTCTTTTGGGATTTTGTGGACTTTGCCAGTGACCTCATTTCCTCAGTAACTCATGAATAAATAAAAAAATATTTGTTTCATTTATAGGGCTAGAAATGCAGAGAAACCTAAACATCACGTGAACAAGTCCGTGAAATGAACACCTCTAAGCAACGCATTATGTTGGGAAAACTTTGCTTTATGGGGGGTATACATTATTTTTCTTATTTCTGCTGCAAGTCATAGGTTGTGGGTACTCGTTAGAACTGTCTAAGCAAGGCGGCTCTAACGAGAATCCACAACCTATGTTATCGGTATTAATAAGAAAAATATCACGGATTTTCATCAGAGAGATGTGAAAAATGCACTATGTTGCAGTTTTTTCTTTTCGGTGAAGTCCACCACAGAAATTTAATGAAGTAGAGAAAAAAATTGCTGGCCCCATCCAATCTGTTTCACTCATGAGCTGTCACACTTAGATAGGATTGCTACACAACCAGTCTCAAGGCTAATTCAATAGATGACCAATTGATGATAATCTCTAAAAACAGTTTTTGACATTTCATGCAAATTGTCTCCAATGGAGACTAAATTGCATGAAATGTGAAGATCTGTTAATTGGCTAAAAAAAAGAAATATTTTGAAACATTACGCAAACTCGCCTATACAAATACATTACACCTTTATCGCCGAAAAAATGAAAATACATGTATTAAGATGAAAAATTGTGATATTTTCATTATTTCTGCTCAAAATATAGATTGTGGGCACTCGTTAGAACCGCCTCATCGAGGCGGTTCTAACGAGTACCCACAATCTATATTTTAGAGCAGAAATAAGAAAAATAATGTATACCACCGGAAACCCCAGTTCTACTGTATAAAAGTGGGGTTCAAGGGGGTCAAAATTATATAGGCGTTTTTTCTTGATGTATTGTCTGCTGAAATTTTTACCCAGAGTTCTAAGCGTTAAATCCATAAATGGAGACTACTTGTAAAAGAAAGACTGAGAACAAAATCTAGGCCTTTCGGTAATGGGAGGCGTAATTGTTCAGATCAAGATAATCTCCCTTTAGATTTCACTGTATCTGTTATTTTTCAGTCACCCCACCCTCAGTGCCACAGAAACCTGCCGTCTCTCCAAAGCCAAGAACTAAAGAGTAAGTAGAAATGATCAGAGCCTCATTGTGATAACTCTGTCATGTAACACCACTTTTCATCCATAATCATAGCTCCTGGTATAAGAGAAGTGAAGGCAGTGATCAGAAATCGATACAATTCCCAACAGCTCCCATCAGAGACACCAAAGGGAAAGAAACACAAACATGAAACCACAGACCCTAATGGAAACAGCAATAGTGGAAAGCCAAAAGGACAGTTACTTATCCACAAAATGTCCAATAGGCTATCCAAAATAAAATAATATAAGCGACACAAACACCCAAAGACAAACCATAACAAAAATAAACTGCGACAGAAGAACCGCCTTGGAACGGTCAGCAAAAACGAATTCCACTGGAGGGCTTAAATCGATTTTACGTGGCCACAATCCTCGCCCTTACTTCCGTCGCGATTAAGACAAATAATTTGTTCAAGCCGCATGAAAGCCTCCTAACTCATCAGTGCAACATCTCTGTGAACACAAAAATCAAACAACCACAGAGATGAAACAACGGTGAGGACTCGACAGCAAGAAACCACTGAAATGCTGGAGCAAAAGAAAACCAACAGTTAGACTCCGATGGGCCTGACCAGAGACAGAGCATCAGGTACTAACAAACATAAGCCTTTATGCTGGAACCATCATAGAATCTGAGGCCTGACCCACTGGCGTGCAATTAAAGAGGGAAGCAAAGTTATCAACCATGATTGGGTGAACTACCATGCATGCAGTCTGTCATATAACATTTATGTTGTACCCAATCTTTTTATATCGAAGAAAGATTTTACGAAATAGGGTGCTGAAGTCATTGCGGTTATATATTTTTCTGAATTTATATACTACATCACCATAAAATTCGGGTTCCGACAGACCTTGTTGCAGAAGAGATTTAAGTCCGATATTGAATTTTGAAATTAAATCAGAATGGCGTCTATAAAATTTCTTTGAATCATGAAATTTGTCCTGCTCATAAATTTTAAAATGCCAACAATTGTTACAATTTTTGATCAGCAAAAAAATGGTAACAATTATTGGCATTTTAACCCTTCTCTTGCTGAATATTCAGTTTAGCCACACCCATTTCTGACTTTGAACCAATCAGATTACTTGATTTAATTTATTCTTACGAATTTATAAATTGAATGTCAAACAGTGTAGATCCTGATCAGATGGCTTCTTCAGAAGCCTTCTGATCTGGATCTACACTATTTGCAAAGGAGAGGGTTGTCGTGAACAGTAGGATAAGAGTTAAAAGGGGATCTGAATAGGAAAATGGCGAAAATATTTGTATTCTAAAATGTATGAGCATGACATATACAAGTACCCACAACTTAGGTTTAAAACATGTCATTTGACATGTATTCATCAAATTTCTGTCTATTATGAGTGGGTGTCAAGTTTTTGCAAGGGTATCTTTTTATATATAAAATATGTTCACCGAAACACAGCAGCACTGTCTCATAAGATTTTTAATTATCACATTAAGAACCGTCTTGGAGACAAAAATCCCCTATACTTAATCTTATTATTGTAAGGATTTGTCTCCGAGACAAAAGTCTCCTGCGATTAATCTTATTTTCTGTACCAGGCTTATCACAGGCCATTATGGAAGACTTGGGATACAAGTTTGCCTGTAGACAAATGCTTCTTGTCTTTTATTGATGTCTCCAGATATTAACCCTTCCCTTGCTGAATATTTAGTTTAGCCACACCCATTTCTGACTTTGAACCAATCAGATTACTTGATGTAATTTATTCCTACAAATTCATAAACTGAATGTCAAACAGTGTAGATCCTGATCAGATGGCTTCTTCAAAAGCCATCTGATCTGGATCTACACTGTTTGCAAAGATAGTGATTGTCATGATTTGTTTGATTTGAGGTTTAACGTCCCCGTCAACACTGTAAAGGTCATTTTGGAGACATTGCTTCGAATCTTGCGGGACTTTAACCCGACATTGAGATGAAATGACATATCAAGCCCTGTCGCCCAATGAAACCAATAGGGTTTATTAGCATGGACGGTCCGCCTCGCACCGTGGTTACTGGACAGGCTTAGATCCTCTAAGCGGTTTACCAGTATTAGTGTGCGGGCCGGATTCAGCTCTGTGTGGAAGCATCATGCAGCCCATTCAAGCCCCTATGGGCGGGGCCAAAGGGGGTTGTCATGAACAGCAAGATAAATTTAATACAACACAACCTCATTATAACATGGTTTATAGAAGCCTCCGTGGTGTAGTGGTTACGCTTCTAGCCTTGTAAACCAGGGGTCGCAGGATCGATCCCGGGCTTCTCCAGACTTTCAGATGAGTCTGTAAACCGAGGTCCCGTCTCCGTATTACCTTTGATGTCGGTGGGACGTAAAACTCAAACACTCACTCCTAGCATGGTTTATTATAACACAGTTTTGGATATAACAAGGTTTCAAGATGGATGCCAAAAGTGTATAGATTATATAGAAAAATGACCATAAATGTTTTTCTTATTTCTTTATTAAAACATATGTTGTAGGTACTTGTAAGTATCCCCTCAGAGGGGCAATTCTAACAAGTACCTACGGCAAACAGTAAAATTCCGCTATTTAGACCACCAAAATTTGAGACTAATTCTGCTGTAAAAAGATCATTTAGAAGTTTTCACTTATTCTTTCTTTGTATTTTCTGCATACAGTGTCACTTTGTCAGAGACCACCTTTGGGACTGTTCAAATGTGGTCTTAAAGACGTCTTAAAGACCACTTTTGAACAATCCCAAAGGTGGTCTTAATACAGGGTCTTAATACACAGTGTCACTTTGTCAGAGACCACCTTTGGGACTGTTCAAAAATGGTCTTAAAGACCACTTTTGAACAGTCCAAAAGGTGGTCTTAATACAGGGTCTTAATACACAGTGTCACTTTGTCAGAGACCACCTTTTGGACTGTTCAAAAGTGGTCTTAAAGACCACTTTTGAACAGTCCCAAAGGTAGTCTTAATATAGATAATTTACTGTATTTTTCTAACAAGCAATAAGGAAAATGATCTCTATATTATACAGCGTACAGAAAAACAGTAGACATGTTAAAATGATAACATTATATTCTTCTAAAATCATTTTCAAATGCCAGTACAAAAGATTAGAAACTAATGCTTTCGCGTTCTAATACTGATGCAAAGGATTAAAAGCTGAACATATGATAAAGATGCTGCATTACTAATAATCCTCATTGTGAATATATACACTTTCAAGGGAGACAACACTTTCAAAAGTATTTTCATCTCCCTTATCAGTGTACTCTTAACCCATTGCATGCAGGAAACCCCTAAAGGGGTACCTTGGCAAACTGTGCAGGCCTAGATCAATTCTGTGGCGTCTGAACAGGGCCTGCACTATTTGCTAACAGAATTTTCCGTCAAAAATAGAATAAAAATGAAAAAAATAAGCCTGAGACCTCTTATATGACAAACGGACTTGTCCAACATATAGCAATGGAAGAGTCCTCTAGTATACAATGGGTCAAAGGAAAGAATTTGATCCTTTAAGAGTAGACCCAATTTTTGAAGGGGCTGTGTTTACAGGAAAAGCAAACAGAAGTCAACAAGTTGTCTACCATGTTAAAGTCCCATAAGAAATATTTATGTCCCCCCACCAAAGGGGAGGGGGACATATTGTTTTTGGTACAGAGCCCATCGGCGTATGCACAGATGTGACACTTTCTTGTGTGCAAGATATCTCATTAAATACCGGGAGGATTTTAATCAAATTCGCATGGCTATAACATTGGGACAGGATGAAGATTTGGTTAGGTTTTGGTGACCTTGGCCTTTTTTCAAGGTCACAGCCATGATAAATAGGTCAAATTTAGGTTGTGTGCAGTATATCTAAGAACTACTGGGTGGATTTTAATCAAAATTGCATGGGTATAACATTGGGACAGGATGAAGAACTGATTAGGTTTTGGTGACTTTGACCTTATTTTCAAGGACACAGCTGTGCTAAATAGGTCAAATTTAGGCCAAATTTAGGTTGTGTGCAGTATATTTCAAGAACTGGATGGATTTTAATCAAATTTGCATGGATATAACTTTGGTACAGGATGAAGAACTGATTAGGTTTTTGTGACCTTATTTTCAAGGTCACAGCTGTGCTAAATAAGTCAAAGTTAGGCCAAATTTAGGCTGTATGCAATATATCTCATGAACTACTGGATGGATTTTAATCAAATTGGGGGGGATATAACATTTGGTCAGTATGAAGAACTGATTAGGTGTGCATGATCTTGACCTTATTTTCAAGGTCACAGTGGTGCTGTTGAAATTAAGCTTGTTTTGAAAGGGGTATGTTGTGCAGGATGGAGACAGAAAACAAACCTAGTTTTGGTGTATCTTTAGACAGGGGAAAAAAAAATTAAAACTACAGAACATGCATGATATCCTGGTATAATGCAGTTTCCAGATGAAATGAAGTTCTCATATCATTCATTTTATCTTCCTACAGTTTCAAAAGAGCATGCAAGCAAACATAATCTGATATAATTGTTTCATTTGTGAAGGATTTTGAAGTTTGGTCCTATCTCAATTCATATCTATTTCTTTTGCAGGCAAGCCACATCTGGTAAAACTAGGTCTGGTGATGTTTTAACAGAGATTGATAACATGCTTCAAGGTCTTACAGATGAACTGGACGCCATGTTGGAATTTGAACTGCAAGAATGAAGACTGGGCCACTGTTCTGTAAAACATAAGTGTCAACCAGTCAAGTACAGATGCTTCAGCATGTCTGCGCACCAGTCTACATTGTCAGACCTAGTCATGCTGTTGCTATTCAGATTGGCAGATCCAGTCAACTTGTCTGATACAATTCATACAAGTCCATATTGGAACAGTCTTTTATTATGATCAATGTTCCTATGATCTGATTAGTGCCAGTTTTAGTAAAACTGCTTGAGGTGGCGCACTGGACTGACTTGGCCAAGCCATTATTTTCAACACAGTTACAATATTCTGGGATGTTTCCTGCTAAAATTAACCCTTGTCCTGCTGAGCTCGGATATGCCTTACCTTTCAAACAATGTAGATCCAGATCAGATGGCTTCTGAAGAAGCCATCTGATCAGGATCTACATTGTCATTCAAATTGTGAATTTGTTGCAATAATTTGAATCAAGTATTAAATCTGATTGGTTCAAAGTCTGAAATGGGAATGGCTAAACTGAATATTCAGCAGGATAAGGGTTAATATTTAGCAACGGTTATATTAACCTTTCAACCCTGTAGAGTGGTACAGATGCTATGCCCGTCGCCGTATTCCGTGCGACCATAGTTGTTAGTGGGATGTTAAAAAACACACAGGCACAGATGCTATATGCATACAGTTTAGGTTCAGATTAGACAGCTTTTAATGTGCCTACTCATCAGGATAAACACTGTTTGCCATTATGACTAAACCACCCGTCAAGGCCATGGTAGTTACTCTGCTGGATCCTTTAGTGTTCATCGTTTCAGGTCTTTGACGTAACCCTTACACCCCTTGAGTTTCTGTAGTAGACTCTTCCGTCCTTGAATTTGGGGTTTAGTCAAAATCATTAACAGGATGGCAAACAGTGTAGATCCTGATGAGATTACTCATTATCTAAAACCAGAATAGATGATGTTTTGCAAGCCATTAATTTTTGTGCCCAGTTCAAGATGAGTACAGAAAATATTGTTGGATAAATTTTCTTATTTCTTCATTAAATTATAATTCATAGAAATAGATAATTTGGGTATAAAATATTTGTTAGTTCTTTATGAAAAACCTATGTTCATGTTGGAAATATATGTTGTGGGCACTTAATACAGTTGCCTTGATGAGGCCGTTCTAACAAGTGCCCACAATGTATGTTTTGGTTGAAAAGAAAGAAACATCGTCTCTAAATTATCTTTGTAATATGCCTTAACTGGAGCTACAAAAAAAATATTTGAATGATGTATTACAGTATATTTTCTATAGATTTTCTCTTGTCATTCTCTCCCACTGGCCAACCCTAGTAGTTGAGTCAGAAAGGTGTCTGACTGGTGATCAGGTGACAGGTTCAATACCTGCTGGGGTCTGCAACATTCTTTGGTGGCCTTTGATCATGAAATCAATTCTACAGTCATTCTTTCATTTGCACTGATTCAAGAAGAGCAGTTGTCAGTTTCTGCCGAAAAAATGTGCACTACCTGTTAATGGCTCATGTATAAGCCCGCCCAGGAAAGTTATCAGTAGATATGGGAAGAATGCCCTTAGGGCTTTACCCTTATACTTCTCACAACCCCTACCCACAACCCCTACCCATTACGAAAACACGCCTATACAAATACATTATAAACTTTACCGCCGAAAACAGAAAAAAATTTAGGGTGGAAGGATGTGATATTTTTCTTATTTCTGCTCAAAATATAGAATGTGTCTACTCATTAGAACCGCCTCGATGAGGCGGTTCTAACGAGTACCCACAATCTATATTTGAGAGCAAAAATAAGAAAATTAAGGTTTATCCCTGTAAATGTAAAAGTGGGGTTCAAGGGGGTCAAAATTATTCAGGCGTGTTTTGTGATGCTTTGTAAACACCGTAGATCCAGATCAGATGGCTTCCATCTGATCAGGATCTAGACTGTCATTCAGGTTGCGAATTTTACTGAATATATTATATCAAGTAATGTGATTAGTTGAAAGTCAGAAATGGGTGTGGCTAAATTAATTATTCAGCAGGAAGAGTTCAAACCAGCCATGTCAAATGGGTCATTGTGTTAATCATTTTATCATATAAGACGCCAAGAAAAACTACGCCAATTGTTGTCTGCTTCAGTCGTCTTTGGCATCTGTTAACAATTTTTTTCATATTTTTGCATGCAGGCAAATAGTGTGGATACTGATCAGACTGCTCCTTTCAGACAGCAGCAAAGGATCATTCCACTCTGGCTGCCGCAATAACTTTAAAAATACATCAGCAGACGATTTTTGTTTAGTAGTTACTGGGAGATATGGAAGGGTCTCTTACAATGTCTGTGATTTGTGACTCTTTGATGAATTAACACACAGTAAAATTCCTATATTAAGACCACCTTTGGGACTGTTCAAAAGTGGTCTTCAAGACCACTTTTGAACAGTACCAAAGGTGGTCCTTGACCAGAGGGCAGTGTGGGCAGAAAACACAAAGAAAGATTAAGTGCACCCTTCAAAATACCGTATTCGCCCTAATTACCGCACATGCTCCTATAAGCGCACACCAAAGCTATTTTTGAAAAGAAAATGCATAAGCGCACACTTTACAGTAACCTCCCCCTGGAAGCTCTCACAGTAAATCTATAAAAAAAATTACCACTATTTCTTCAACAGTGAAGGCAATGCTTTAGTAATCTTTTCCGTCCCATTAAATGTCAGTATGCATCATCTCGGAAGCTATTGTTTTCACACCGAGTGTGCGCTAATTAGGTAGATTTTTCACTGTGATTTTTTTGACACGATTTTGAAAAAAACTAAGCGCACGGTGCAGTAATTAGGGCGAATATGGTAAGCTATTTAAAGAGGAATTAGTCTTCATGTTAGGTGGTCTTAATAGTGGAATTTTACTGCTACCGGTATTTCATCATATGTACCATATATTCTTTATGTTCATTATAAATACACTATGTATAGTACATGTATGTTTTGATCATTACCATTTTGTGCCAAAAACTGTAATTAAGCTGAGAGCCTACAAACACATGCTTTACTTATAGTCATGTCTTAGCACAATGTCAAAAAGTTTAGGAAGAACATTTGCATTAGCCACAATATTGGTGACAGCACCATATCAATGCCCACAGGAATTTGAAGTTTAATATTACATTTAATGTTTCTAAGAAAACATTTTCCAAATCCTGTGGTGGACTGACTACACCGCAACAGCTTTATAATACTGTTGATGTCCTAAAGAGCAAATTCTTTCATATAACCCTTATCTTGCTGTTCACGACAACCCCTACCTTTGCAAACAGTGAACATCCAGATCAGATGGCTTCTGACCAGAATCTACACTGTCATCTGGTTTATGAATTGAAAGAATACATGGGCCCCGTCAAGCGATTTTGGTACTTATCGCCTATGCAAGCAGCGAAGGTTCAGGCGAGCCTGCGCATCCGCGCAGTCTCGCCAGAACTTTCGCTGCTCGCTCGTACAAGCAGTGAATCAAGAGGAACCTTCAGACAGAAAGCCATATCCCTGGCCCCTCTGAATGGCTGGGCATGCGCAGTTAAAATTTGTCATGGCGGAATGCTCGAAGACACAAATTCGCTTGGCGGGGCTCACATTATATCAAGTAATTTGATTGGTGGATAGTCAGGAATGGGTGTGTCTAAATCTATTCAGCAGGATAAAGGTTACCTTTTGCCAGTTGGATGTACATCTGACTGATGATCAGGAGGATGGGGGCCGGCAATATTGTTTCATGGAGATTGATCATGAAATCTTTTCTACAGTCATTCTCTCTCTTCCGCTGATTCAAGAAGGGCAGTTGTCAGTTTCTGACAAAAGAATGTGCACTGTACTGGTTAACCGCTTACGTATAAGCCTGCCCAGGAAAAGTGTGGATAGGTAAACTGACCGGCTCAAAATGACCTAAAATAGTGTTGACTGGGCCATTAAACTCCCAATAAAAACAAAATCTTACCCCTTGGACTTCCTCTGCAGGTCTGCAAACAGGAAGTCCTGATAATGGTCTCTCCCCTGTGAAAACTGATATTCACTGCCTTTGAATGATAATGTAACTCATCACTGGGATGTTGCATGTTCATATTTAAGACTGTCATGATGGTGCATACCCTTTCCCCTCAACCTGAATGTGTTTGCATATGTTTTAAGGCCACTTTGACTTATTAACCATTATCCTGCAGAATAAATTAATTTGTCACACCCATTGCTGACGGTCAACCAATCAAATTGACATAATGTTGTTGTTCAGTTCACAAACTGCATAACAAACAGTGTAGATCCTGATCAGATGGCTTCTTCAGAAGCCAAAGAAGCCATCTGATCTGGATCTACACTGTTTGCAAAAGTTCAGCAGCATAAATGTTAAATACATGTATGTTGTTTTGTTTATGTTTATATGTTTAAATGCTTAACAACAATCTCATTTGTATCTCATATATTTTTGTTTTTACCTCAATCAAAATGGTGCTTGTTTTTCATTAATTTATTGTAGCTGTTAGAATTTTAGTTGTAATGAAATCTTAATAAGCTTCCATAAATAAAGCAGTCTCTCCACCCCGGTTATGCTGACCCTTGAAGCACCAAGGAAAATTGTAAAGCAGATGACATTTATTTTTTTTTCAGAGGAAATTAAACTTGATATTTCATTGGAAATTGAAATGTCAAGCTCTATTTTATGCTGTAAGGCCTGTTATGTCATTACCTGATATGCCAAGCCGCACTTTATTTGAAAAAAGTAAAAATAACAACAAACAAAAAATATTTGAAAATGCTGTCTGCTAGTGTTGTAATTGTTATTTTAGGGGTAAATAACACTATTGTGTTAATTAAATTACCAAAAATGTCCTTAATATTGAGACAGGAAATTTTGAGGATTAAAAAAGAAGTCATATTTTCGGTACATTACTGTGGAAAGGTAAGGGAAATAATCCAGAGAAGATGTTTTGATCTCGTCCTCACTGATTATTTCTCATGTCATAACTACTGTCTTGCATTTCTCATGTTGTTGTCTTGTATGGCACATGTCTGATGATGTACATGCAGCTAAATTTCAGTTTTCATAAGTGACTACCCTATAACATTTAAATGAAACAGTTAATGTATATCCCTGCACTATTTAGAAATGATAAACTTGCTTGTTAAATGTGATTTTATAAGGTTGTGGTACATGAGCAGCCCTGACATTTTTCTAGAGTTTTTCTAGTTTGAGCTTCATGAGAGGGGAAGTGCTGAAGATAATGGTGTCAGATGGCTTTGTTCACAAATTCTTATAAAAGGATACGACCGCACGTGTAATAACATCTGGATATGAGTGAGCCCCGCCAAGCAAATTTGTGTCTTCCAGCATTCCGTCATGACAAATTTTAACTGCGCATGCCCAGCCATTCAGAGGGGCCAGGGATATGGCTTACTGTCTGAAGGTTCCTCTTGATTCACTGCTTGTATGAGCGAGCAGCAAAGGTTCTGGTGAGACTGCGCGTATGCGCAGGCTCGCCTGAACCTTCGCTGCTCGCATAGGCGATAAGTACCAAAATCGCTTGACGGGGCCCAAGTGGTAATGTTATGACCCTATCCATCTAATCAAATCTATGTTTTCTTTTTTTCAACTTTTGGCAATAAAATCAGTGGTCACATTGTGATATGATCAGCAGAATTTTACACGCATGATCATTTCATATGAAATTTATAAGACAAGCCAGAGCATAAATTTTATATGAAATCACCACAAGTGTCAGAGCCTTTATTTATCACATATGCATGCAAACAACATTATATCAGACCAGACTTCACTTCTTACGGCAATGATCCTAAGTATAGATATGCCTAAGGACTTGGTGCAGACCCAGATCAGACTCCTTCTGAAGGAGCAGTCTAATCATGGTCTACACTGTTTTCAATTCCATTTGCAAGTGCGTAAGGTGTCTGAATTTTCCGATTTTTACGGTATCTTTTGCTATTGCCACACATCTAATCTTTTGCTGTTGCCGCACTGGCCCCGATAGCTCAGTTGGTAGAGTGTCTGATCCGGGGAACGGGAGGTCACGGGTTCGTTCCCGGACCGCGACATACCAAAGTCGTTAACAATGGTACTAGCTGCTCCTCGCTTCGCACTCAGATTTACGGGGTAGAGCTAGGACTGGTCGACCCAGTGTCAGGACTGGGTGTGGTATCATGTAATGTGTCTGGGACATGATACTTCAGTGACGCAGCACTATAAAAGTGAGCATTGGGCTCCCTGTCGCAACCAGACACCGTCGTGATATGACTGAAAAATTGTTGAAAGCGACGTTAAACCCGAATTCACACACACAGTTTTGAACAACTGGGCCCTGAACTGCGGGCTCCACACTCAGACCTGGAGAAAGCCTGATACAATACAATTATAAACCAATAGCTTCACTGGTGTGTTTGATTATTTGTATATGTGATAAGTGCCTGTTTTTTTTCTGACACAAGACTAAATCATTGCACATTTTATATCCTCAGCATCCCTTCCATTGCTCAAACTGTTTTTCGAACTAGATGTCAGCTGTGAAGTAATCGAAGTTGTAATCCTCATATACTTGGTCTTCCCCAAACAAAAAAAGGGTCTTACATGCATGGATGGTCAGGGTGCACTATGACATAGTCTGATCACAGTCTTTGCTGTGCACTATTTTGATGCTAGGGTGGCCACCCATCTGTTTGGTGTAGATTTCCTTACTTTTATTTTTCTTGTCAATTCTGGAGAGTCGAAACAGAAATCAGAATATTTCGGAAGACGCCGTCATGGTTACGGGGTTATTTACATGTCTGTTAGCCAAATGCTTCTCCATGTATCCTCTAATGGAGTCAGTCATATCGTTTGATCATTAAACGATTGACGGTTATGACCCACATAGAGGGTTGATGCGTCGTTAAACACGAAATCACCATCATCATCTAATGGAGTGTCTTCACAAATTTCATCTGCTTTGTTGTCTGCTGGTTACGTTAACCCATTGTATACTAGTGGACTCTTCCATTGCTATGTTTTGGACAAGTCCATTTGTCATAAGGGGTGTCAGGCCTATTTTTAGCTCACCTGACCGAAGGTCATGGTGAGCTTTTGTGACCGTAAGATGTCCGGCGTCGTCGTGCGTCGTCCGTCGTCCGTCGTCCGTCGTGCGTAAACTTTTTCTTGTGAACAAACTAGAGGCCACAGTTTTGGTCCAATCATCATCAAACTTGCTCAGAATGATCATCATGACAATATCTCGGTCAAGTTCGAATATGGGTCATGTCGGGTGAAAAAGTAGGTCAGTAGGTCAAATCATAGAAAAACCTTGTGAACACTCTAGAGGGCACAGTTTTGGTCCAATCATCATCAAACTTGCTCAGAATAATTATCATGACAATATCTCGGTCAGGTTCGAATATGGATCATGTAGGGTCAAAAAGTAGGTCAGTAGGTCAAACCATAGATAGTCCTTGTGAACACTCTAGAGGGCACAGTTATGGTTCAATTATCATCAAACTTGCTCAGAATGATCATTGTGACAATATCTCGGTCAAGTTTGAATATGGGTCATGTCGGGTCAAAAAGTAGGTCAGCGGGTCAAATCATAGAAAAAACTTGTGAACACCCTAGAGGCCACAATTTTGGTCCAATCATAATCAAACTTGCTCAGAATGATCATCATGACAATATCTTGGTCAAGTTCGAATATGGGTCATGTCCGGTCAAAAAGTAGGTCAGTAGGTCAAATCATAGAAAAACCTTGTGAACACTCTGAAGGCCACTGTTTTGGTCCAATTATCATGAAACTTGCTCAGAATGACCATTGTGACAATATTTCAGTCCAGTTCGAATATGGGTCATATCGGGTTAAAAAGTAGGTCAGCGGGTCAAATCATATAAAAACCTTGTGAACACCCTAGGGGCCACAATTTTGGTCCAATCTTAATCAAACTTGCTCAGAATGATCATCATGACAATATCTCGGTCAAGTTTGAATATGGGTCAAATGGTTCCGGTCCGTTGCACATCTAGGTCACAGGAGCCAAAAACAGATTTTTTTCACCAAAAACTTAAAAAATCTTCTTCTCTGAAACCACAAGGCCCAGGTCTTTGTTATTTGGTATGAAGCTTCATCTAGTGGACCCCTACCAAGATTGTTCAAATTATAGTGCTGGGGCCAAAAATGCCCCCGCACGGGGGCCCTTTGGTTTTACATAGGCTTATATAGGGAAAATCTTTAAAAATCTTCTTCTCTGAAACCACAAGGCCCAGGACTTTGATATTTGGTATGAAGCTTCATCTAGTGGACCCCTACCAAGATTGTTCAAATTTGAGTGCTGGGACGAAAAATGCCCCCGCCACGGGGCCCTTTGGTTTTACATTGGCTTATATAGGGAAAATCTTTAAAAATCTTCTTCTCTGAAACCACAAGGCCCAGGTCTTTGATATTTGGTATGAAGCTTCATCTAGTGGACCCCTACCAAGATTGTTCAAATTATAGTGCTGGGGCCAAAAATGCCCCCGCCCCAGGGCCCTTTGGTTTTACATAGGCTTATATAGGGAAAATCTTCAAAAATCTTCTACTCTGAAACCACAAGGCCCAGGACTTTGATATTTGGTATGAAGCTTCATCTAGTGGACCCCTACCAAGATTGTTCAAATTATAGTGCTGGGACAAAAAATGCCCCCGCCACGGGGCCCTTTGGTTTTACATTGGCTTATATAGGGAAAATCTTTAAAAATCTTCTTCTCTGAAACCACAAGGCCCAGGTCTTTGATATTTGGTATGAAGCTTCATCTAGTTGACCCCTACCAAGATTGTTCAAATTACAGTGCTGGGGCCAAAAATGCCCCCGCCCCGGGGCCCTTTGGTTTTACATAGGCTTATATAGGGAAAATCTTAAAAAATCTTCTTCTCTGAAACCACAAGGCCCAGGTCTTTGATATTTGGTATGAAGCTTCATCTAGTGGACCCCTACCAAGATTGTTCAAATTTTAGTGCTGGGACAAAAAATGCCCCCGCCACGGGGCCCTTTGGTTTTACATGGGCTTATATAGGGAAAATCTTTAAAAATTTTCTTTTCTGAAACCACAAGGCCCAGGACTTTGATATTTGGTATGAAGCTTCATCTAGTGGACCCCTACCAAGATTGTTCAAATTTTAGTGCTGGGACAAAAATGCCCCCGCCACGGGGCCCTTTGCTTTTACATTGGCTTATATAGGGAAAATTTTTAAAAATCTTCTTCTCTGAAACCACAAGGCCCAGGTCTTATATATTTGGTATGAAGCTTCATCTAGTGGACCCCTACCAAGATTGTTCAAATTATAGTGCTGGGGCCAAAAATGCCCCCGCCACGGGGCCCTTTGGTTTTACATAGGCTTATATAGGGAAAATCTTTAAAAATTTTCTTCTCTAAAACCACAAGGCCCAGGACTTTGATATTTGGTATGAAGCTTCATCTAGTGGACCCCTACCAAGATTGTTCCAATTTTAGTGCTGGGGCCAAAAATGCCCCTGCCCCGGGGCCCTTTGGTTTTACATAGGCTTATATAGGGAAAATCTTTAAAAATCTTCTTCTCTGAAACCACAAGGCCCAGGACTTTGATATTTGGTATGAAGCTTCGTCTAGTGGACCCCTACCAAGATTGTTCAAATTATAGTGCTGGGACAAAAAATCCCCCCCTGCCACGGGGCCCTTTGGTTTTACATAGGCTTATATAGGGAAAATCTTTAAAAATCTTCTTCTCTGAAACCACAAGGCCCAGAACTTTGATATTTGGTATGAAGCTTCATCTAGTGGACCCCTACCAAGATTGTTCAAACTATAGTGCTGGGGCAAAAAATGCCCCTGTCCCGGGGCCCTTTGATTTTACATAGGCTTATATAGGCAAAATCTTTAAAAATCTTCTTCTCTGAAACCGCTAGGCCCAGGTCTTTGATATTTGATGTGTAGCTTCATCTAGTGGACCTTTGACAAGATTGTTCAAATTTTAGCCTTTGTTGATGTTTGGTATGAAGCTTCACCTTTAAGACCTCCCTCAACATTATGTACATTAAAGCCCTGGGGCCAATAATGGCCCTCTCTGGGGCCCACTTGTTACACTATGGATCAGGTGAGCGATCCAGGGCCATCATGGCCCTCTTGTTTCGTTTTTATTCTATTTTTGATGAAAAATTATCTTAGCAAATAGTGCAGACCCTGATCAGACGCCACATTCTGCGGCATCTGATCTGGGTCTGCACTGTTTGCCAAGGTACCCCTTTAGGGATCTCTCGTATGCAATGTGTTAAAGCCATTGTTTGTCTCCAGACACTGAAATATGTTCTTCCATATTTGGAGTTGGAGAAAAAATAAATGAACAGCTTGGTCTGGATCTGTACTGTTCAGACATGTCTATTCTGTTATTTAGGATCATTGTGGTAAAAAAAAGCCCTATCCAAGGTTATAGAACTTTTCAAACCCATCCCACGAGCTTGAAACTTATCCTACTCACAAATTTTAAAAATGTCATCCGACAACCTAAATTTTAAAATGCTTTCTATAAGCTCTCTCCCACGGAAAAATATAAGCTCTCTCCCACGGAAAAATTGGTCGACACTTAAAGGAAAGAATTTGCTCCTTAGGAGCAAATTCTTTCCTTTAAGAGTTGACCCCTATTGACATGGGAGACAAAAATACTTTTGGAAGAGTTGCATTCCCTGAATGTGTATCCATTTTCCTTTAAGGGATACCTTACTTCATTTCCTGTTATAAACATGTGTTGTGAGTACTTGATAGACTGGCCTTGTTGAGGCCGTGGTCTTGATGAGGCCATTCTATCAAGTACCCGCAGCATAATGTTTATGTTTCTATGGAGAAATAAGAAAAATGTTCCTATAAAAATTGTTTTAATTTCTCCTTATCTTGAGCTGTATTCTGTTAGAATTTTAACCCCTGCCCTGCTGAATAAATTAACCCATTGTATACGGAAAACCCCTAAAGGGGTACCTTGGCAAACAGTGCAGGCCCAGATCAGATGCCGCAGAATGTGGCATCTGATCAGGGCCTGCACTATTTGCTAACAGAATTTTCAGCCAAAAATAGAATGAAAACGAAAAAATAACAAATAGCAATGGAAGAGTCCACTAGCATACAATTGTTAACTGAGCCACGCCCATTTCTATCAACCAATGAAATATATTTATACACTGTATGTATTCAAATTTACAAACTGAATGGCAAACAGTGTAGATCCTGATCAGATGGCTTCTGAGCCATCTGATCAGGATCTACACTGTTTGTAAAAGTAGGGTTACCATGGTTCAACTGGACAAGGAGAAGTGAAATTTTCATGGCCAGTTGAGTTGAGCATGAAAAAAGTTGTTTTATAACCACCGAGCTGTGGGCTCATCTAGTTAGCTCATGATGTATATTTTTCATTCGTAGTTGTGATGATATTTTCAAGTTTACTTAATTGCAATAAAAATATAATAGAACATTTACTATTGTGTTCTGTTTTCTTCCCTACCAGATTTTTCAGTTTCTAATTAGTAAAATTCAAAAGCATTGTTATAACCTTACAACATACATTATCATATAATGTTGCTGTTATTTAGTTGACAATGTCATGTCATAAAAATGATATGACTACACATCTCTTAACACATGATAACTGGTGTGTTAAGATCATAACCCTGTCTGTTTTCTGTAGACATTCTTTTGAACTTTTTATAAATCCAATTTTATTATTGAAATCATGATACACATATGAAATCTATGAAACTCACAGAAGGCTCGTTTTATAAATCTCCTATAAAATAACTCCACAGCTCAATCCTCCTTATCTGGTGCTATGAGACTTGTACTTTTGTGCATTCCCCCCCCCCACCCCACACACACGCACATGTAATAATATTTATGATACAAGACTTGTACAGAATATTTGTGCATTCCCTCATGTAATGTTTATGATCAGACTTTCGGATGAGTCTTTAAACTGAGGTCCTGTCTCCGTATGACTTTAGCTGTTGGTGAGACATTAAACTAAAACACTCAATATTTATGATATGAGACTTGTACAGACTGTTTGTGCATTCCTCATGTAATATTTGTGATACGAGACTTGTACAGACTACTTGTGCACCCCCTCGTAATACTTCTGATATGAGACTTGTACAGGCTATTTGTGCACCCCCTCATGTAATATTTCTGATATGACACTTGTACAGACTGTTTGTGCACCTCCTCATGTAATATTTCTGATATGACACTTGTACAGACTATTTATGCACCCCCTCATGTAATATTTATGATATGACACATGTACAGACTATTTGTGCACCCCCTCATGTAATATTTATGATATGAGACTTGTACAGACTGTTTGTGCTTTCACCATGTAATATTTCTGATATGAGACTTGTACAGACTGTTTGTGCTTTCACCATGTAATATTTCTGATATGAGACTTGTACAGACTGTTTGTGCACCCCCTCATGTAATATTTCTGATATGAGACTTGTACAGACTGTTTGTGCTTTCACCATGTAATATTTCTGATATGAGACTTGTACAGACTGTTTGTGCTTTCACCATGTAATATTTCTGATATGAGACTTGTACAGACTGTTTGTGCTTTCCTCATGTAATATTTCTGATATGAGACTTGTACAGACTGTTTGTGCTTTCCTCATGTAATATTTCTGATATGAGACTTGTACAGACTATTTGTGCACCCCCTCATGTAATATTTATGATATGAGACTTGTATAGACTGTTTGTGCACCCTTCACGTAATATTTATGATATGAGACTTGTACAGACTGTTTGTGCACCCCCTCATGTAATATTTATGATATGAGACTTGTACAGACTGTTTGTGCACTCCTTCATGTAATATTTATGAAATGAGACTTGTACAGACTATTTATGCACCCCCTCATGTAATATTTATGATATGAGACTTGTACAGACTATTTATGCACCCCCTCATGTAATATTTATGATATGAGACTTGTACAGACTATTTATGCACCCCCTCATGTAATATTTATGATATGAGACTTGTACATACTATTTGTGCACCCCCTCATGTAATATTTATGATATGAGACTTGTACAGACTGTTTGTGCACCCCCTCATGTAATATTTATGATATGAGACTTGTACAGACTGTTTGTGCACCCCCTCATGTAATATTTCTGATATGAGACTTGTACAGACTATTTTTGCCCCCCTCCCCCCCTCTTCATGTAATATTTATGATATGAGACTTGTACAGACTTTGTGCACCCCCTCATGTAATATTTATGATATGAGACTTGTACAGACTGTTTGTGCACCCCTTCATGTAATATTTATGATATGAGACTTGTACAGACTATTTATGCACCCCCTCATGTAATATTAATGATATGAGACTTGTACAGACTATTTATGCACCCCCTCATGTAATATTTATGATATGAGACCTGTACAGACTGTTTGTGCATTCCTCATGTAATATTTCTGATATGAGACTTGTACAGACTATTTGTGCATTCCTCATGTAATATTTCTGATATGAGACCTGTACAGACTGTGCACCGCCTGATGAGTGGGACAGATATCCTTCTCTGCTGAAATCAACATGAAAAAGATTTAACCCTTAAGGTGCTCAGAAAAACTATATCTGAAAATGTTGCCTCCTTATTTTGTCTGCTGAATCTTCTTGCAAACTTTAAGAAATATTTTTTCATACAGGCAAACAGTGTGGACCTAGATCAGACTGCTCCTGGAGGAGCAGTCTGATCTGGGTGCACATTGTTTGCAAACATGACTTTGAAAGTAACTGCCAGATGACAAAGCAGATGACAATTGTCATTCTTGGCATTTTATGGGTTAATTTGATGTGTGTTTCAACCATCAAAGCACAAAGAAGCCTCCATGGTGTAGGGGTTAACCCTTATCTTGCTGTTCACAACAACCCCTATCTTTGAAAACAGTGTAGATCCAGATCAGATGGCTTCTGAAGAAGCCATCTGATCAGGATCTAAACTGTTTGACATTCAATTTATGAATTTGTAGGAATGAATTACATCAAGTAATTTGATTGGTTGATAGACAGAAATGGGTGTGGCTTAAATGAATATTCAGCAAGATAAGGGTTAAGTACTCGCCTCATATATCAGGGGTCTTTGGTTTGAAACCGCGCTTCTCCAGACTTTAAACAAAGGTCTCATTTCCTTTTGGCCTTAGCTGTTGGTGGGACATAAAGCTCAAGGACCTACACACACTCAAAGCACAAATCACTACATAGCAGACATCACTATCAAATATTCTTTTATTTATTTTTCAGAGAAAATCAGGCTTGGGAGTAATGAGTATAAATAATAGATGATTTTATTTATTCTTTGCAGAGGAGAGTCTGCGCAGAGCTGAGACTCACCAAACATGAGTACTAGAAAACCGCTTAGGTCTAAGCCTAACCAGGCAAATTAAGTGTTGCAAGTCGGAAACGTCGGCAAGTTCCTGCATATAAACCTTAGCAATTTCTTTAGGCAGCAGGGCTTCCCATCCCAATGTCGGGTAAAAGTCCCACAAAATTGGAAGTGACCTTAACAGTGATGATGGGGGGATGTAGATCCTCAACACAAACAAACAAAACTAAGATTCTTCAAGGGTTGATTGTTGAGCTAAGGCAAGACAAAGCTGTAATAAGGTCTTTGCAACCAACAAGGTTTGATAGAGTCACATGTCCCCATGAACCTTCTTTGACCTCTGGGTTGTCCAGAAAGCAATGAGTGGAGACTTTGGTGGCAAGACTGTGTGGATGGACAAACTGATCTGTGTCTTTTCTAGGCACTCACATTCTTATAGGTTTTGAGATATCCCAGCTCATTTCTGAAGAGTAAACATTAAATGCTCAGTTCAGATGAGCACAAATTAACTTCTATAACCTTATGGGCAGGGTCTTGTCAAATCCTCATTAGCTCAACAAACCCAGTAGCAACAAAATGTTAAAGAGCACATTAAGCTATTGATGCTTTTAATAACTGGACCCTACGGGCCTCCGTGGCCTAGTGGATAACAGCGCTGACTCTTAATTATTAGGTCTCTCAGCGCTGTGGTTCGAGGCTCGCTCGGGTCACATGTGAGACGCCAAGTTTTGCAACGGAAGGTCAGGTGGTTTTTCTCCGGGTACTCCGGTTTTTGCCCACCTCTGATTAACGATAGGCTTGATATGAGTGAAATAATCTTGAAAGGGCCTTAAAACAACCCCCCCCCCAAAAAATAAATAATAATAATAATAACTGGACCCTGCCTAATTTGACTGGCTTCTTGTCTTAATGTATTCAAGGCTCAGTTACTTTCGCCTTCATGAGTACTATTGTTCATCTGTTATGTACTATGTGCATAAGGTAGCCCGCCACTTCTTTTTCTCCAGAAATATATCCCCACACCTACACCAACCCCCACTCCAACCACTACTATGGCTACAATCACATAGATATCTGAAAGAAAAAAGATACCATTACACAAAAAAGGAAAAATAAGACAACATACCAAACAATATGACTTTACCATATGACGTTGCATCTGAGAATGTAATAGCGCCATGTATTAAATTTGGTAAACCACTAGTGGATTAAACACGCAAACTAGATATGCCCTGGTACATTACATGTACGACATCCTTAATGACTTGACGTCGCATTTACTAATGGCAGAATATTGAAATTTTGATAAAAACCTATGGATAAAATGTGTGATAAACAGAATTTTGTTCATGTATTATAAAAAAATTTAAATTTGTTGAGGAAAAGGGATAAAATGCTCGGCAATGCCTCATATTTTATCCCTTTTCCTCAACTGGTTTCATAAATTCAATAACAAATGAACATTCATGTAACAGCCTCTATTTCTAGAATAAATGGAAAAAATAGCAGCAATAACAAATAGCAGACATTTTCAAAAGGCTATCTCTCAGATGAAGACTGGGTCCTTCTGGTATAGTGGTGAAGATGATAAGAGCTGCAGGTGGTGCGGGTGCCTCGATGATCCGTGACCTTGCAGCTGCAATCATCCATGATAGAAAGGTACCCTCTGACTGGGAACAGAGTTTCATTGTCTGTCTCTACAAGGGCAAGGGCGATGCACTGGAACGGGCAACTACCATGGTCTCAAGCTGACAGAACAGGTCATGAAAGTCCTGGAGAGGATTGTGGATGGCCTCATTAGGCAGTTGGGTGTCCAGGAAGAGGTACAACAGACACAATTTTTGTTGTACGGCTGCTACAAGAGAAGTATCCGGTGGCCAAAAAGAGACTACATGGCTTTTGTACACCTGGAGAAGGCATTTGATCAGTTGCCTCGGAAAGACATCTGGTGGGCACTAAGAAAACTTGGAGTGGACGAGGGGATTTTGCGACTGGTTCAAGGGATGTACGCTAATGCTGGGAGCCGTGTCCGTGTTGGTGATTGTTACAGTGAAGAGTTCAAAGTGAAGGTGGGTGTTCATCAAGGCTCTGTTCTCAGCCCACTGCTTTTCATCATTGTGCTTGATGCCTTGTCATGCGAGTTCCCCTCTGGAGTCCCCTGGGAGGACCTGTATGTTGATGACCTTGTCATCATAGCTGAATCCCTTGAGGAATGTGTCGGGAGGCTCTTAACTTGGAAAGAAGCAATGGAGGTGAAAGGGCTGAAAGTGAATGCAGGATAGACAAAAATCATGATCTGTAGTACAGGTCTGGACCACCTGCAGAGTTCTGGGTGCAGTGGGCTCAAGCTCTTGATGCAGTGGGCTCAAGCTCTTGATAGAGGATCCTGATTACCTGACCACCTGCAGAGTACAGGCCAGTTCCTATGCGCTGTATGTTGCACTGGAATGGGCCACAACAGTATCTTTTGTAATGGCTGCACAAAAAATGTAGTGGGCTCAAGCCCTTGATAAAGGACCCTGATTACAGCAGGCAACAGGCGGTTGCGACCTTTCAATCACATCATGTGCGAAAACAGCCTGTTGCTACCAGTTCTCTCTTCCCGCCACTTCTCGTTCAAGACACGTGGCCGTGTGTACATCTCTTGTGTGCGGAGCACAATGCTTCATGCCAGTGAGACATGGCCAATGACAAAGCCAAACCTCAAACGTCTTCAGCGGAATCGCAGGGCAACGACCAGACAGAACTGCAATGTCAAGACATAGGACACTGTCACCATCAGGTCCTGTGAGCTACTTGAGCATCTTGGCATTGAGGACCTGGACCTCATCCTGAAAGAGAGAAGGCTCCGCTGGTATGGACATGTGGAACACTCAAATGGTGCAGTCAAGACTGCCTGTGACATACAGGAAGGTGGAAAGTGGGGGCCTGAAAGGCCCAAGATGACCTGGAAGCAGCTGACAGAAAGAGATTGCAGAGAATGGAAGCTCTGCGATATCGATCCTCATGATAGACAAGCCTGAAGATCTAGTGTAAGATCCCCCATGCGTGCAGCAAGCCAGCTACCTGGAAGGGGGCCCACTTTCGTGGATGTTGCCCCCATACCTGCACATTAATCAAAAATCCGATGATGGTGATGGTGATAATTTTTTTTCCTATTTTTCAGAGAAAATAAGGCTTGACACTACATGTGAATTGTTTGCCTTATTTTCTGTGAAAATCATTACGATAACTCACCCGTGCGACATAGTGCATTTTTCACATCTCCAAAATGGCTACTAATCTGATGAAAATTCTTGATAGTTTTGTTATAATTGTTCAAAACATAGGTTGAGGGTGCTCGTTAGAACCGCCTCCGTGAGGCGGTTCTAATGAGTACCCACAACCTATGTCTTGGAGGAGAAATAAGAAAAATAATGTATACCCCCGTAAACCCCAGTTTTCTCTATATAAAGTGGGGTTTAGGGGGGTCTTCATTTTACGGACTTGTTCACTTGATTTGAAGTGTGTGTGTGTGTGTGTGTGGGTATTCGAGTTTTACCAGCTTCCTGCAGCATCTTAAGTCATAAGGAGATGCGACCTTAGTTTAAAGACTCATTCGACTCTGTCTTGATTGATCCGTTGGGGTGTTCCACATGTCCATACCAGTGCAGCTTTCTCGCCTCAAGGATGGAGTCCAGGTCCTCAGTGCCAGGCCACGCAAGTAGCTCACTGCACCCAACGGTGACAGTGACTTGCAGCTTGCTATTGCAGATCTGTCTGATCATTGCCCTATCATTAGAATTTTGGTTTCGTCAATGGCCAAGTCTAGCTGACATGGAGCATTGCGCTCCGCACACAAGAGCTGTACACGTGGCCACATGTCTTGAATGAGAGATGGCGGGATGACAGAACTGGTAATAGCTCCTTTAACTTCTTTGAGGCTGTTTTCACACGTGATTTGGTCGAAAGATTACAGCCACCTTTTGCAGAGACAATGTCTCCCAGGTAGCAAAAAGAAGCTACCACCTCTATTATGATACCACTAGAAATTCTTGTGACACAGAATGCACATGTGAAATATGAAAGCCACGTCGCTTACCAATCAAGAGCTATGGCCAATGTTACAGTTTTTAAAAAGTAGGTCATACGTCAAGGACAAGGTCGTGAGGTCAAAAGCTATGGCACCACTAGAAAAGTCTTGTGATAAGGAATGCACACATACCAGTTACCATTCAAAAGTTATGCCTGATGTTAAAGTTTTTGCGGACAAACAAACGGACAGACAGACCAAGAACTATGTGCCCCCGAATCTTTGATTCCGAAAGATTCGAGGGCATAAAAAAGTTTTCAAAAGTCTCTATGTCTAGCATTTCTACTGTTTATATAATAGAATAAATGCGAAATTGCAAAAGAATTGTTCACATGCTATAAGTAAGTACACTGTGAATTATCTATGGCTTAATATGACGTCATCTGGAGAGATATATTGACCAATAGCTCGCTTAACCCCCGGGGTGCGGTTCTGACACCTGCAAGGATCATATAAGGCGGGTATATTTCTTGATGAAAATGTAAAGATTAAATACTGTTATACCGAAAGTAAAATGAGAATGACAATTTTCCTTAGGGCCACCATTGTAATTGTCTAATGATGACATCATAGATATATTGACCATTAGCTCGCTTAGGCACGGGGTGCAGTTCTGACACCTGCCCGGATCATGCATGGTATGTATTTCTCTTTAAGAAAGTGCAAAACAATTACTGTTATACCGAGAGATAAACGAAAAGGAAAAAATTTCCTACGGCCACCCATGTACTGGTTTTCAAGGTGAATAGCTTAACGTGGCTTCGCTGAAAAAGAACAAAAAATTAATCTAGATTTTTCCTTGTTGCTTGAAATGTTTAACTAAATAAATTCTACTTACACCAGTGCCCTGATGATGATGATGAACTGGTACAGCAAGAATCTTTGTATTTCCCGCAACAGTAACCTGGGGCTGAGGATAGAAAAAAATCAAAGCATTGACAGCACAGGTCTCTTAGTGTAGGCTGGGAAAATGGTGCTGAACGAGAGCTAGACATTTTAGTTTAACCCTTATCAAGCTGCATAAATTAATTAAGCCACTCCCATTGCTGATTATCAACCAATCAAATTACTTGATATACAGTAAAATACCTATATTAAGACCACCTTTGGGACTGTTCAAAAGTGGTTTTTAAGACCACTTTTGAACAGTCCCAAATGCGGTCTCTTTTTAGGAGACACTGGGTAAGGAAAACATAAATAAAGAATAACCGAATCCTTCTTAATAAGTTTTTAAAAGCTTATTTAGTCTTAATTTTAGGTGGTCTTAATAGCGGAATTTTACTGTAATATATTTGTTAAATTCACAAACTGCATGACAAACAGTGTAGATCCTGATCAGATGGCTTCTTCAGAAGCCATCTGATCTGGATCTACACTGTTTGAAACGGTAGGGGTTGTAGTGAACAAGGGGATAAGGGATAACGCTTAAATTTCTGTATTTTTGCAAACAGTGCAGTCACCCTGATCAGATACCACAGAATGAGCTGTCTGATCTAGGTCTACACTGTTTGCCAATATCCCAGCACATGAGCATGCATAGTCAACATTTTACAACAAGCTCTCTTGTATACAGCACTCTGACCTCACAATGATAATAACAACATTGCTATAAATAACCATGGCCTGGTCTTCCTTAAAATCAGTGAAAGTCAGGTGGACATTAACAACAGAAAGCTACTGTGCTTAGTAACGTAACTTTGGGTGACTGACAATCAATCATTCCAAAAACATCATGTTTACTCATGTTTTACTGGAAAACCCAAAACAGATATACCCTGGCAAACAGTGCAGGCCCAGATCAGACGCCGCTGAATGTGGCGTCTGATCAGGGTCTACACTATTTGCAAAAAGTTCAGCTATTTTCAAATAAATTTTAAAGATACATAACCTGTCACCCCTAAATTTCGGAATGGACTCCTGCCATATTTAAGGAGGAAGATTCCTTTTGATATAAAAAGGGTTAACAAGTATGTGTAATGAATACACTTGTATGAGTAAACCCCACTTTATGAATAAATAAGTTTACAAGGCTCTACTTTATTTTTATTTTCCTTTTTTGGCTTTTATACATAGATTCTTGATACTCTTTCGACTGTCTAAATGAGATGGTTCTGAAGTGCACCTACAATCTATCTTTGCAGAAGAAATAAGAACAAAAAAAGAAATGACAGTAAACTGTCATATCAATGGCTCCATCAATTATGAACACTGTGCCGCACATTGTATGCTCCACATCAAATAAAACAGTCATAACCCTTATCCTGCTGAATAAATTAATATTGCCACACCCATTTCTGACTATCAACCAGTCAAATTACTTAATATACATGTATTTGTTCAGTTTACAAACTGAATGACAAACAGTGTAAATCCAGATCAGATGGCTTCTTCGGAAGTGGGATAATTGTGAAGCACATATGAAGGGGCAAAGGCCCAAATATTTCATTCCCAACTGTTCCTCTGCTGAACTACAGATTTTTTTCTAAGCTTTTGAATATTTTCAGTATACAGAAGACAGCACAATTATTTTATTTCAAGTGCTACAAGAAATTCTAGAAAGTCGTCAGTTATTTCTTTTCCGTACTTTTTCAAAGAAAAAAAAAAGGCTTGACATTTCACGTATATTGTCTGCTTGCATGTGACGAAAAATCTTTTTTTCTCTAAATGATAAGAAAAAAAATACTTTGCAAATGTTGTCTGCCTTTCATGAATACTGCTTTAACCTTTATTCTAATTTAGCCACAACCATTTTTCTCTATCAACAAATCAAATTACTTGATATAATGTAATCCTTCAATTCACAACTGCATGACTAACAGTGAAGATCCTGATCAGATGGTTTCTTCAGATGCCATCTGATATGGCTCTTTACTGTTTGCAAAAGGTAACAGTGGTTTTTGTGTGCAGCAGGATAAGGGTTAACCCATAAAATGCCAATCATGACAATTGTCGTCTGCTTTGTCGTCTGCTGGTTACTTTAAAAGTAATTTTTACAAACAGTGTGGACCCAGATCAGACTGCTCCTGTAGGAGCAGTCTGATCTGGGTCCACACTGTTTGCCTGTATGAAAAAATATTTCTAAAAAGTTTGCAAGAAGATTCAGCAGACAACATAAGCAGACAACATTTACAGGTGTAGTTTTTTTTGGGCATCTTAAGGGTTAAGTGCTAAGCTAACAGATATCCGTTAATTGAATAGAATTAACAAGAGCACCGCATGCGGGTGCCAACGCTCGGCTGCAGCCCCTTTTCATAATGAACAACTAGTCCGTGTTTCAAGTAAATATGTTCAGTAATGACAGAGATATTACAAAATGTCCAAGTTTTTGCACGACGATGCAGACGACGCCAGAGCTATGACAATACCTTGTCGTTTTTTTCTAAAACAGTGGAGCTAAAAATGTTATTTGCATAAATTTGCATTTGCATAAACAGGTTGTAATAATTACCTTTGCAAGGAGTTTGTCCACAATAGAATGTTGATGACTGAAAAAAAAAAAGAGAAAAAACATCATGAGTAGAGTGAGTGTCATAGATCCAACTCACTCAGGAAAAAATTTTTTGATTGCCCCATGGTAATAACACCATCATGTGAGATATTAGTATCTTTCATGTCGCAAAAAGGGTCTTTTCTGGGCCCAGTTGTTCAAAGCTAAGAAGTCATTAGCTAACATGCTGTTAACTTTGATCATTTATGGCAACTGCCCATCAAGGTTTGTGGAAATAGAATGGACTGCCCAATGCTTCCATGCAGAGCTAAAACTGAATGCACAGGAGTACTGGTAAAGGGGCTCTTACACTGTCACGATTTTGGCCACGACTCACCACGATTTTTTAAATCGTGGCAAATCGTGAACAACATCGTAGAGAAGTCGGCAGAGATCTTGAGGAATCGTGGTTGATTGTGATAGTTCGTGAGTGACCACGACTGTTTTGGACATGTTCAAAACATTCGTGACGAGTCGGCATCATTTTTCGAATTGTAGAGCGGTCGTAGAGAAATCGTAGCTCAGTCGTGAGGCGTCGTCGTGGTAATCGTGGCCAATCGTGACTGAATTCTACCATGATTGTGCTACGACGAGACAAGATCATCTACGACGCCTCTACGATTCCTTTGCGACTACCGTACGATCTACTACGATATCATGATGACTGCTCACGACAATGCAAGATTCACCAGGAATGCACTACGATTGATGACGACGCTAGCACGATTTATCCCGACGCTACGTCGAACGCACTACTTTCTCCACGTTACTTTGTACATATAATTACCCAAGTAACTATGGTCAACTGTCACCTGTCCCTCCTGTTCCTCTGCACCTCCAGTTGTTCAGCCATTGCAATGTCATTTTCGATCATGTCTTGTTCGAGCTGAACTAAATTTTGAAGATACAGAAGCCTTTGACCTGGCTGCAAAAACATTTCGTCAGATGCTCTCTACAGAAATGGTTGAAACTGAATGACACTGTGCATTTGATGAACACTTTTAAATACCCAGATCGTTATAAATCCTGACGAATCGGGAGAAGTCTTGGTTAATCGTGAGGAAATCGTATCGAATCCTCCATGATCGTACTGAGTCTTTGATCATCGTGCCTTGGTCGTAGAGCAGTCTTGCAGGGATCGTGAGAAATTGTGTATGATCGTCTGATATCTTGAAGCAATCGTGGTGCGGTCGTAGAAGAATCCTAGAGGATCGTAAGACATCGTGGTCGATTGTGGAGGATCGTTGTCAATCGGCCCTATTATCGTACAGCAATCGTGATTGTTCGTAGAAGTGTCGTAGCAATGTCGTGAGTATTCGTAGGATAGTGAAATCCGGACCGTGTATGCCCCGATTTGCCACGATTTTCATGGTCCCAAATGGTCGTGGACAGTCGTGGACAATCGTGGTCAAAGTCGTGACAGTGTAAGAGCCGCTTAAACCACTTTGAAGGTCTCATCTGCCCAGGCAATATTACGTGAGTTTGACAGTCAAATGCATATAAACCCTATTCATTACGATAACACACCTGTGCGTCATAGTGCAAGTTTTTAAATCTCCTCTGATGAAAATTTGTGATATAATCCTTATTTATACTCAAAACATAGATTCTGGGTGCTCATTAGAACCTCCTCATTGAGGGGGTTCTAACAAGTACCCACAACCTGTGTCAAGGAGCATAAATAAAGAAAATAATGTATACCCCCGTAAACCCCTGTTTTCTCTGTATGAAGGGGTGTTCCTTTCATGGACTTGTTAGTGTGATGTAGTTTCATTGGATGACAGGAATGGAGATGTAATTTTATCTCAATGTATGGTAAAAGTGCCGCAAAATTGGAAGCAATGTCTCCAAAATGACCTAAATAGTGGTGATGGGGAAGTTAAACCTCAAATCAAACGAACAAAACACTGATCATTTAAGATGGCAAACATACTACTATTTTTGGTGTGAACATACAAGTAGCTTTCACAAATGCAAGGAGCAGTCTGAACAGGGTCTACACTGTTTGCTTTGGCCTGTCTGTCCATACACTTAGGATCATAACAGTACCTTACCCAGAGCAAAGCTCCAGGTTAGCTTATACCATGACCTGTTGTCTGTCGTCTGTCAGCCAGCCATTATTAGCTTTTCACATTTTTTACATCTCCTCCAGAACCATAAGTCCAAGCTGATACTTGGTTGGGGGCATTTGGGCAACATGGAGAATGGGAGATTCAGAATTGTTAAATTGTTCTGTTCTGACATCCAAGATGGCCCTGCATGACCATCTTGAAATTCTTTAAATGAGATCCTGAAATGAAGATTGGATTCAGCTGAAAATTGATGAGAGGCATCAGAGTGAACTAGGGATTCAGATTTGCGAAAATCATTCCGTTTCGATATCTAAGATGGATGCCATGGTGGTCATTGTTGGCCATCTTGAAATTCTTCAAACGACATCCTCCCGAACCAAAGTTCGTATTGAGCTGAAACTTGATGGGAGGCTTTGGGGTGACATGGAGATTCAGAATTGCTAAAGATGGCTCACATGGTGAACATCTCGAAAATCTTCAGACTCATTTTCCTCCAGAGCCAAGGTCGGATTGTGCTGAAAAACTTGATAGTAGGTATCGGGGCGACATGGAGATTCAGATTTGCTAAAATCATTCCGCTCTGATAGCCAAATGGCCACCGATGGCAGCCAACTTGAAATTCCAGGGAGGCATTTGGGTGACAGGGAGATTCAGAACTGCTAAAATTGTTGCATTAAGATCTCCAAGGCAGTCATCTTGAAATTCTTAAAAGCACACTGCAGATAAGATTGGTGAGGCGGGGCAGCTCATCTCTTGTCAACATAATTATGTCTATTTAGAAAATGACTGAACTTTTTGCAAACAGTATATGCCCTGATCAGACACCGCATATAGAAACAAGAGGACCCAATGGCCCTGTATTGCTCACCTGTGTACCAGAAAAGCATTAGTGGTGTTTAGAAAAAAAGAAACTGTGAAGAAAGGCGAGACATGTTTGTTTACCTGTCTATGGTAGCTAATGGGCCCATCGGCATGGTCAATTTTGACCCAAGGGGCATGGTTGGCACATTTCATGTTGCAACATACTTATTATCTAAGCTATGGGACTTATGGTTTCAGAGGAGAAGGTTTAAGTTCCATTATAAGTCTATGGGAGCTAATGGGCCCATAGGCGTGGCCAATTTTGACTCAAGGGACATGATTGGCAGGATTTATGTAGGTGACCACTTGACGTTGCTACATGCTATATATTTAAGCTCTGGGCCTGAAGGTTTCAGAGCAGAAGATTTTTTAAGTTTTTCCAATTGTAAGTCTATGGGAACTAAAGAGCCCTGGGGTGTGGCCAGTTTGGATCCAGGGGCATAATTGGCAGAATTTATGTAGGTGGCCATTTGATGTTACTACATACTCAATATCTAAACTCTGGGCCTTATGGTTTCAGAGAAGTCCCTTGAAGTTTTTTCCATTATAAGTTTATGGGAGCAGATGTGATTGGGCGTGGCCAATTTTGATCCCAGGGGCAGGGTTGAGAGGATTTATGTAGGTGGCTATTTTATGTTGCTAGATACTAAATATCTAAGCTCTGTGCTTCATAGTTTCAGAGAAGAAGATTTTTGAAGCTTTTCCATTATGAATCTATGGGAGCTAAGGGGCCCTGGGCCGCGGCCCATTTAGACCCTAGGGGCACAATTGGCAGGATTTATGTAGGTGACCACTTGCCGTTGCTACATGCTAAATATCATAGCTCTGGGCCCTGTGGTTTCAGAGAAGAAGATTTTTTAAATTTTTCCCATTGTAAGTCTATGGGAGCTATATGTTGCCATGGCAACCAGAATTTGAATCTGATCAGCCCAAAAACCTTATGCAGCCTTTCCCCCTATCTGATGATGCTTCTCATAAAATGTGATCAAGATTGGCCATGGGGCATTAGAGATATACTTATTTGAAATTGTTTGCGGATGCATGCACGGAAGTGTTTAAGAGAGGTCATTTGTTTGGTACTTCAGTGTTAATTTTTCGCCTAAAAGTACCCAACAAGTGACAAAAATGCCTCTAAACTACCCAACAAGCAATAAATTTTGTTGGTTACTTTTCTTGGGACACTAGCGGAATAATCCAGCATAGGCTAACTAGTGTACTATTGTTTGCTCAGACACACACATGGTCGCACAATGGATAAAATGTGATCATAAAAGCTCACCTTGTCACTATGTGACAAGTGAGCTAACAACAGGTTTACAGAGGTATACATTATTAATACTCCAAGACATAGGTTGTAGATTCTTGTTGGGACCACCTCATGAGACAGTTCTAATAAGCACCCACAACCTATGTTAGGATAATTAAGAGAAATATCACAAATTGTTATAAAAAAAACTGCTTTGTCAATTTAAAAGTATGCATTTTGTCACACAGATGTGTCATTGTAATTTCATTTGCAAGTGCAGGCAGATAGGCCAGAGCAAACAGTGCAGACCCAGATCAGACTGCTCCTGATCAGGGTCTACACTGCCTGCCATTCCATCTGCACCTTTTGGACTGCTTGCGAGATCATGAAACAAATTGGTTAAATTTTTAGGAGAATTACAGCAAACCCTCTCAAGGTGTCAGAATTTTTAGTATTTAGGTAGAAGGCAGTGGGTGGAGGGGTATTACCGTGGTAGTTGGTACAGCTCCTATCACACAAATCAGAGATTCTAACCAGCTCACAAACAGCAGTAACGTCACTATTGAGGATTGTATTAAGTTCTGAAAAGAAGAGAAAAAGAAACAAGAGGGTCATGATGATCCAGGACCGCTCACCTGATCCTTATTGCACAATTTTGCAAGTAAACCGATCATTGTTTTACTTCTAACTAATCATTGTTTTACTTTTATTTTTGACAGAGATATTGTCAGGATTATAATTCCGTGCAAGTTTGATGATGATTGGACCAAAGCCGTGGCCTCCAGTGTGTTCACAAGGTTTTTCTATGATTTGACCTACTGACCTACTTTTTGACCCGACATGACCCATATTCCAACTTGTCTGAGATGTTTTCAAGATGATCATTCTGAGCAAGTTTGATGATGATCAGACCAAAACAATGGCCTCCAGTGTGTTCACAAAGTTTTTCTATGATTTGACCTACTTTTTGATCCGACATGACCCATATTCGAACTTGTCCGAGATATTGTCATGATGATCATTCTGACCAAGTTTGGTGATGATTGGCTCAAAACTGTGGCCTCTAGAGTGTTCACAAGAAAAGTTTACGCACACATGAAGCACAAAGAACGACACCGCCGGACATCTCATGGTCACAAACTCTCACCATCGGTCAGGTGAGATAAAAGTACAAAGTATAAATATTGTTGACATGTCCGTGTAAAACTAAATTTCTGAACATTATAACCCTATACTTAACCTGCCCAAATGTCTTTTTTCAATAAAGTTATCCCCAATAGTAGTTGCAGCTAAGATTGGCAGTGTGGAGGTATCATTTGCACCTGCTTTATGAATATTCTATTAACCCTTATCTTGCTGAATATTCATTTAAGCCACACCCATTTCTGCCTATCAACCAATCAAATGACTTGATGTAATTTATTGCTACAAATTCATAAACTGAATGCCAAACAGTGTAGATCCTGATCAGATGGCTTCTTCAGAAGCCATCTGATCTGGATCTACAATGTTTGCAAAGATGCCAAACAGTGTAGATCCTGATCAGATGGCTTCTTCAGAAGCCATCTGATCTGGATCTACACTGTTTGCAAAGATAGGGGTTGTCGTGAACAGCAAGATAAGGGTTAACACCAATTGATCTATGATGGACCTGAATCACTCACCTGAGTTATGAATGAACTTGGCCAAAATATCATCAAGACAAATATTCAGGTAAAGTTTCATGAAGATTGAAGCGAAACTGTGGTCTCTAGAGGGTGAACAAGGTTTAAAAGCAATTTGATCCACATTTAGTGGCCTAGTTTTTGATCCAATATGACCCATATTTGAATATGACCAAGACATCATCAAGACAAACATTCTGGTATCGTTTCACTAAGATTGAAGTAAAACTGTCATCTCTAGAGGGTGATCAAAGTTTTAAACAATTTGATCTAGTGACCTTGTTTTTGATCCAACATGACCTATATTCGAACTAGACCAATATCATGAAGCCAAAAATCTTTGGCAAAATTTCCAGAAGATTAAAGCAAAACTGTGACCTTTGGCAAGGGAACAAAGTTTTAAAGCACTTTGACCTAGTGACCTTGTTTTTGACCCATATTGGAACTCACCAAGATGTTATCAGGACACAAATTCTGATATAGTTTCATACAGATTCAAGCAAAACTGGTATACAAGGTTTTAAAGCAATTGACCTAGTGACCTAGTTTTTGATCTGACATGATCAATATTCAAACTTGTCCAAGACAGCATCAAGACAAAACATTCCAGTATAGTTTCATAAGATCGAAACAAAAATGTAGCCTTTAGAGGGTGAACAAGGATTTAAGGTTTAAAAGTAATTTGACCAACATGTAGTGACCTAGATTTTGATCCAATATGACCCATATTCAAACTTGACCATGTTTGTTTGATTCGAGGTTTAATGTCCCCATCAATACTGTAAAGGTCATTCTGGTATAGTTTCACTAAGATTAAAGTCAAACTGTGGCCTCTAGGGGGCGATGAAGGTTTTAAAGCAATTTTTGACTCTAATATTGACATTAATTTTGATCTGACTTATCCCATATTCGAACTTGACCAAGATATCATCAATACAAATATTTTGGTATTGTTTCATGAAGACTGAAGCAAAACCGTGGCCTCTAGAGGGTGAACAAGTTTTTAAAGCAATTTGACCTAGTGACCTTAGGTTTTTTGTCCAACTTGACCCTCATTCAAACCCGACCAAGATACCATTCGTGATACAAAAGCTGCTCTGGTAAAAAATATTAGCATATTTGCCACACTAAATGATCAAAATTTGAATGATTTGTTAACAAATGTTGTCAGTTTTGAACTGGCTCCTGAACTGTAAGCAAACATTGAATGCCCTGATCAGATGCCACATTTTGATAATAAATACTGATTTCTCGTCTCTCTTATAAGCCCCCCGCCCATATGGGCTGCATGATGCTTCCAAGCAGAGCTGAATCCGGCCCGCACACTAGTACTGGTAAACCGCTTAGAGGATCTAAGCCTGTCCAGGAACCGCTGTGCGAGGCGGACCGTCCATGCTAATAAACCCTATTGGTTTCATTGGGCGACAGGGCTTGAGATGTCATTTCATCTCAATGTCGGGTAAAAGTCCCACAAAATTGGAAGCAATGTCTCCAAAATGACCTTTACAGTGTTGACAGGGACATTAAACCTCAAATCAAACAAACAAACTCTCTTATACACCATACTGCTTGACTAAAAGCATCAACATCCCTGAGACAGAGTGTAGGGCTATGAATAGTGCACCCATATACAGTAAAATTCCTATTTTAAGACCACCTTTTGGACTGTTCAAAAGGCGGTCCTTAACCAGCGGACATTATGAACAGAAAACACGAAGACAGAGTAACTGCATCCTTCTTAATAAGATTTTTAAAGCAGAATTAGTTTTAATTTTAGGCGTCTCCAAAATGACCTTTACAGTGTTGGCGGGGACGTTAAACCTCAAATCAAACAAACAAACAAGGTGGTCTTAATAGTGGAATTTCACTGTAATATACCATTATGTGGAATTTGTTCGGATGCTATCTGGCACGCAATTCAATTTTACTGCTTTGTGGACATCAGCAGTGTTAGGATTCTGGTATATGTTTGTTTGAATTAACCCTTGTCCTGCTGAGCCTGGATATGCCTTACCTATCAAACAATGTAGATCCAGATCAGATGGCTTCTGAAGAAGCCATCTGATCAGGATCTACATTGTTTGTCATTCAAATTATAAATTTGTTACAATTATTTGCATCAAGTAATCTGATTGGTTGATAATCAGTAGTGGGTGTGGCATATTTAAATATTCAGCAGGACAAGGGTTAACACTACTTTGGTTATTTTGGAGATGTTGCTCCCAAAATTGTGGGACTTTTAGCCAACATTGAGATGAAATGACATCTCATGTCCTGCCGCCCAGTGAAACTAATAGAGTTTATATCATATGCATGGACGGTGTGACTTGCACCATCATGCCTCCATCTGAGTGGTTTAACAGTACTCAAGTGCGGTCAGTTTCAGCCCTGAGTGAAAGCACCATGCAGCCCAATCTATTTCTCCAAGCCCCGATGGGCTTGGGCCCTCTGGTATATTAACTTTTGTCGATTGAACCAAAACTGTGAGAAATTTTACCTGCAAATTACCATTCCTAGAGCTATAAAAGAAAGCACTACATTGTATAGGCATGCCATTCTAATGTTATCCCTCTTTCAGGAATAATCAGAGCCCAGTTTTTCAAACCACAGTTAGCCTAACGAGCTTGTTATACCTCAAAAAGTTAACTGTTCTAGCAAGTACAGTAAAATTCCTATATTAAGACCACCTTTGGGACTGTTCTAAAGTGGTCTTTAAGACCACTTTTGAACAGTCCCAAAGGGGGTCTCTGATCAGAGGACACTGTATGCAGAGAATGCAAAGAAAGAATAATTGCAACCTACTAAATAACCTTTATAAAGCAGATTGGTCTTAATTGTAGGTGGTCTTAATAGCTGAATTTCACTGAATAACTTTTTCTGCCATTACTGTCCAAAATCATCATACAATTGATGTGGTCTAGGTACAGCACAATCCCCAAAACAATGAAGTTAAAGTCTGATAATACGTCTGGAGCAAATGACGTCTAAAAGTATAATTTACAGTGTTGTGGGGCATTGTTACTTGTAAGTGTAGGCTACATGACCTTGCTTGAAAGGCCTCAAGACAGGAAGCCCTGGCAACACAGTCTGGTAATTCATTTCACAGTCTTCTAGTTTATCTAATAATTTGGTATTTTTGCTTATGCAGGCGTCACACTGTCCCGAAATTGACACCAGATGGAAACACGATAAAGGAAATGTTCTAATTCGGCTCTGATCGTGAAAACATTGGGCCATTCGTGAGGACATCTTAAGCTATCGTATGATCACCGGTGGATTTTTGGAGGCTCCGGCAGCACCTTCGTGAGCGGCGGCAAAATCTTTGGCATGCCAAAAAATTGCCGGAAGTCCTTGCGAAGGTTCATTTTCGTGTTGAATTCGTTTGTCCATCTTGCCCTTCGTAAGGCCATCGTGAGGGCATCTTGTCAAATCGTGTAATATTCGTCTTTTCTTCGTGTGATCATCGGTGGTCTCGGGCATTTTACGCCTCACGAAGATAATACGAGGGAAACAAGAAGTCGTCCGATTGTCTTAGGAAGGCAATACGACTACGTGAAACCCTCGCAATGACGTCGTGTAGCCATCGTATTATAGTACGATGACATTGAGATTGGACCACGGTGTCGACGAAGATAGCTGAATTTGAGTACGTCAAGCGATACCCATGTGTCATGGTAACGCAGACATATAAAAAGCCAACCTCAGAGCATCTTCCTCAGTCAGTCCTGATGAGCAAATAAAAATCAAAAATGAGTTACAGAGTGTAACGGTCATGGATGAATACCACTTCTACAGCTTTGCTGTAGGAGCCGGCTCTTTTAGCGACGCAGGTAGAGTGGTTGGCTTATTCGCGAAGTTAACGGAGATTGCGGTTAGTACCTGGATGGGTGACCGCGTTGCTTGACTTCGTGGACGACCTGGAACACGCTACATTGGTGGCAGCGGTGGGATGGAAACAGTGCCGCAGGTTTGTTACATAGACTCCGCCCTCGGGTTTAGCCTTGTGAGGCATGTGTGACTTCGGGACGAAGTCAAGAGATGAGGGGGAGAAATGTAACGGTCATGGATGAATACCACTTCTACAGCCTTGCTGTAGGAGCCGGCTCTTTTAGCGACGCAGGTAGAGTGGTTGGCTTTTTCACGAAGTTAAGCAACGGAGATTGCGGTTAGTACCTGGATGGGTGACCGCGTTGCTTGACTTCGTGGACGACCCGGAACACGCTACATTGGTGGCAGCGGTGGGATGGAAACAGTGCCGCAGGTTTGTTACATAGACTCCGCCCTTGGGTTTAGCCTTGTGAGGCATGTGTGACTTCGGGACGAAGTCAAGAGATGAGGGGGAGAAATGTAACGGTCATGGATGAATACCACTTCTACAGCCTTGCTGTAGGAGCCGGCTCTTTTAGCGACGCAGGTAGAGTGGTTGGCTTATTCGCGAAGTTAAGCAACGGAGATTGCGGTTAGTACCTGGATGGGTGACCGCGTTGCTTGACTTCGTGGACGACCCGGAACACGCTACAAGAGCATAGGCTTGTGTAACTCCCAAAGCTTCAGTCATAATTATTGACAATTCCGTTCCTGCAGAATGGCATACTTTGATGATGAGACAACCAGGAAAAAGAAGGCAGAAGCAATGCTTCTTTATTGCTTCTTTTGAAGCACCTTAGAGAACAAGATGAGCAGATCTTATTGTCCTATAAACCAAGTCTCTCTTAAAAAGTGGTCTTCTCTTTGGGTGGCATTTTAAATTGGTTTTAAGTTGAATCAAATTCAAGAGAGCTGAAATGTACTGTGTACTCTCCGATCTTCAAATGAATTTCAAACGGTCGGCCGAAGGTTTTATAACATCGGGAGGTCACGTGTCGTCTTCGGGGCCTAGTTCGAACGCATCGTACCCTCAATACGACGTCGTGAAGCCGTCGTGTGGCCTTCGTTTGGCCTGCGGGTAAACTTCGTAATAAAAAACCACATCTTCATGTTGCCTTCGTGTGTGGTTCGGATGCCATCGTGTGACCTTCTGCATGCATCGTACATCCTTCGGCTAGAGATTTGCTGTTGACCATATTCGGAGCGATCTTCGCGCGAAATTCAAAATTCCATATTCGTATGGCCACCTGGTGTCACTTTCGGGACAGTGTGACGCCTGCTTTAAAAAATTGTGGGTAATTTTCACAAATGCAAAAAAATTCAGCAAAACTATTAGCATATTTGCTATAATAAATTATCAAAGGTTTAATGAAATACCAAGTAGAAAATAAAGTTTAGCATTCAATGTCAATTGTCTGCTCAGCATTCACACGAAATGTTAAGCCTTTTTTATTAGGGTTTTACAGTCCTCTCAAGATTATTTCACTTATATTGGTTTCTTTTCAAAAAAATCAAGGTACCATGACAAAAACACGCCTATGTAATTTTGACCCCATCAAACCCCACTTTCATATAGTAAAACTTGGGTTTACAGGTTTATTAGACATTATTTGTCTTCTTTCTGCTGAAAAACAGATTGTGAGTACTCATTAGAACCACCTCACCGAGGTGGTTCTAACAAGTACCCACAATCTATGGGCACTCAAGGTGGTTCTAACAAGTATCCACAATCTATGCAGAAATATGAAAATTCATTGGAAAATTGTCATTTTTTGGTGGCAAAATTCTCAGTATATTTGAATAGGTGTGTTTTCACAATGTCTTAAAAAAAACACAGCAGTACTTGGCATCTCATGTGACTCCAGCCAGGCCTTAACGACTACTATGACATGGAGGTCCATTACCGTATTTACCACATGTATTTGGACATATAGGTCTGAGCAAACAGTGCAGACTCAGTTGAGATGCTGCTGAATGCTGAATGAAGCATCTCATCAGGGTCTACACTGTTTGCCACTCATCCCCTTATTCTTAGACACAAGATCGGGCAGTAAATTATACTCATTCAAATTTTAGAATAAGTATGGTGAGTTGAGGGGTCCAAATATTTAGGGTAAATAGAGCAAGATTCCCTTTTTAAATAGCATTTAATAGTATACATGTAGCTATGTCATTTTAATATTATCTCCCTTTGAGTAAAAAAATCTGGAGCAGATGATAAAATTATTTCATTTTTACTTTCTTCATTTTCACGGCCACCGGCCATAGGGGCTTGAAGAAATATATGGGCTGCATGATGCTTCCACGCAGAGCTGAATCCGGCCCGCTTACTAGTAGTGGTAAACCGCTTAGAGGCGGACTGTCCATGCTAATAAACCCTTTTGGTTTCATTGGGCAACAGGGCTTGAGATGTCATTTCATCTCAATGTCGGGTAAAAGTCCCACAAAATTGGAAGCAACATCTCCAAAATGACCTTTACAGTGTTGACGGGGACGTTAAACCTCAAATCAAACAAAAATCTTCATTTTCAGAGAAAATAGGGCTTACCATTTCATCTAATTATGTTTAGTACCTTATGTCAAGCCTTATTTTCTATAAAAATTAGGAAAAATGAAAATGCATCTGACTGTTCAAAGGTTAATGTTTTCTTGTGTATGGCATGAAATATTCACTTACCATTATTAAAGAAATCCAACATGAAAAAAAATATATATATCTATGTTTTAACAGTCACCCTGATGTTAGTTTGGCTGAACAAAGTATAAACTGATATCAATACCAGATAACAATGAATATTCAACCCGTTCATCCCTTAATTTCTCAAATGGACCCTTCCAGCTTTGAATTTGGACACGTGTGTTCTAATCATGTGTGTTCTTATAAATTTTGTTTGTTTGTGTTGAGGTTGTATGGCTCCATCAACACCATGTAGGTAGTTTTGGAGACAATGCTTCTGATTTTGTGGAAATTTTCCCCTCGACATCGAGATGAAATGACATCTCAAGCCCTATCACCCAAATGAACAGCTATTCTGACTCGCATCACTTTTCCTGGGCAGGTGTAAACCTTCTAAAAGCTTTACCAGACCTTTAACCTTTACCACTCTCTAGGCTAATTCAGCAGACGACAAATTGTTGATATTTTCCTTATTTTTTCCGGAAAACAGGACTTGGCATCTCATGCAAATTGTCTCCTATGTCAAATCCTGTTTCTGGAGAAAATTAGAAAAATATTTCAAAAGATAGGAGAAATGAACAAACTGTATATTACATGGACTTTGATAGACTTTGAGGATTGTTTTGCATCTGAACTTTCAATACAGTGATCAGAATAATTGACATCTTTCACTATCACCCTCTCAGGAATATAATACAGTAAAATTCCTATATTAAGACCACCTTTGGGACTGTTCAAAAGTGGTTGGTCTTCAAGACCACCAATTTTGACCAGTTCCAAAGGTGGTCTCTGACCAGATGACACTGTCTGCAGAAAACACAAATAAATAATAACTGAATCTTTCTAAACAAGCTTTTCAAAGGTCTTAATAGCGAACAAAACTACAAAATACAGACTTTTTCAGAATTTTCTCTATTTTGTTATCAGACTTTAATCTCTAAATTAAACCATCTTTCTGCTTTGGACTGTCAGAATGGGTATTTTATTACCAGAGCTGGCAAAAATCTGGAAACACTCAAAGCTAAGGACAATACAGATGGCTTTTAACTATACAGAGGAAACTAAACGAAACAGGTTTGAGTGGGTGAGTGAGTGAGTGAGTGTGCGAGCACTAGAGCAAGCAAGTGAGTGGGTGAGTAGGTAAGTAAGCAAGTAATCTTGCAGGCACACAACACTGACTCAACTTTGATTCAATAGCAGTTAGGTAAGTAAATAAGGTAAAGTAAGAATGTTTATAAGTAACTAAGAGGTTTTAGTAATGAGGAAAAATCACAAATAAATAAAAGAAAAAAACAAGAGGACCATGATGGCCCTGGATCGCTCACCTGATCCATAGAGTAACAAGTGGGCCCTAAGGAGGGCCATTATTGACCCCAAGGTTATAATGCGCATAATCTTGAGGGAGGTCTAAAAAGGTGAGGCTTCATACCAAATATCAACAAAGGCTATAACTGTCCACTAGATAAAGATCCATACCAAATATCAAAGACATGGGCCTTGCAGTTTCAGAGAAGATTTTTAAAGATTTCCCTATATAAGTCTTTGTTAAACCAAAGGGTCTCGGGGCGGGGGCATTTTTGGTCCCAGGGCTATAATTTGAACAATCTTGATAGAGGTCCACTAGATGAAATTTCACACCAAATATCAAAGACCTGGGCCTTGCGGTTTCAGAAGAAAATTTTTAAAGATTTTCCCAATATAAGCCCATTTAAAACCAAAGGGCCCCAGGGCGGGGGCATTTTTGGCCCCAGCACTATAATTTGAACAATCTTGGTAGGGGTCCACTAGATGAAGCTTCAGATCAAATATCAAAGACCTGGGCCTTGCGGTTTCAGAGAAGAAGATTTTTACAGATTTTCCCTATATAAGCCCATGTAAAACCAAAGGGCCCCGGGGTGGGGGCATTTTTGGCCCCAGCACTATAATTTGAACAATCTTGGTAGGGGTCCACTAGATGAAACTTCATACCAAAAATCAAAGACCTGGGCCTTGTGGTTTCAGAGAAGAAGATTTTTTAAGATATTCCCTACATAAGCCTATGTAAAACCAAATGGCATTTTTGGCCTCAGTGCTATAATTTAAACAATCTTGATAGAGGTCCACTAGATGAAGCTTAGTATATAAATTCAGAAAAATATATAACCGCAATGACTTCAGCACCCAGTTTCGTAAAATCATTCTTCGATATAAAAAGATTGGGTACAACATGGATGTAATACGACAGACTGCATGCATGGTAGTTAACCCAATCACGGTTGGCAACTTTGCTTCCCTCTTTAATTGCACGCCGGTGGGTCAGGCCTCAGATTCTATGACGGCTTCAACGTAAATAAAAATCAAAAGTGAGTAAAGGCTTATTGAGAATTAGAGAGATCTAATACAAGGTAATGTTGGTTGGTGCTTGATGCTCTGTCTCTGGTCGGGCCCATCAGAGTCTAACTGTTGGTTTTCTTTTGCTCCAGCATTTCAGTGGTTTCTTAATGTCGAGCCCTCACCGTTGTCTCACCTCTGTGGTTCTTTGATTTTTTGTGTTCACGGCGATGTTGCACTGATGAGTTAGGAGGCCTTCATGTGGACTGAACAAATTATTTGTCTAAATCGCGACGGAAGTAAGGGCGAGGATTGTGGCCACGTAAAATCGAATTAAGCCCCCCAGTGGAAATCATTCCACTGACCGTTCCAAGGCTGTTCTTCTGTGGCGGTTTATTTATGGTGTTGTTTGTTACTTACTGTGTGTATCACTTGTGTCTTTTTATTTTGGATGGCCATGTGGCCATTTTGTGGGAAAGTAACTGTCCTTATGGCCTTCCTTTGTTTAGGTTTCCATTATGGTCTGGTCACTTAATGTTTGTGTTTCTTTCCCTTTGGTGTCTTTGATGGGTGGAGTAAGTTAATTGTATCGATTCCTGATCTTTGTTTCACTTCTACTTTTCACACCAAATATCAAAGACCTGGGCCTTGCAGTTTCAGAGAAGAAGATTTTTAAAGATTTTCCTATATAAGTCTATGTAAAACCAAAGGGTCTCAGGGCGGAGGCATTTTTGGCCCCAGGCCTATAATTTGAACAATGTTGATAGAGGTCCACTAGATGAAATTTCAAGCCAAATATCCTAGACCTAGGCCTTGTGGTTTCACACAAGAAGATTTTAAAAGAATTTCCCTATATTAGTCAATGTAAAACCAAAGTGCCCAGAGGCGGGGGCATTTTTAGTCTCAGGGCTATAATTTGAACAATCTTGGTAGAGGTCCATATACAAGCCCATGTAAAACCAAAGGGCCCATGGGCAGGGGCATTTTTGACCCCAGCACTATAATTTGAACAATCTTGGTAGGGGTCCACTAGATGAAGCTTCATACCAAATATCAAAGACATGGGCCTTGCGGTTTCAGAGAAGAAGATTTTTTAAGTTTTCGGTGAAAAAAAATCTATTTTTGGCTCCTGTGACCTAGATGTGCAGCAGACCAGAACCATTTGAACAATTTTGAAAGGCGACCACCTAAGGAACATTCCTGTGAAGTTTGGTCAAAATCCGATCGACGGTTTAGGAGAAGATGTCGTTTGAAGAAATTGTTTACGCACGGATGACGGACAAAAAGTGATCCTAATATAAAACACAAGAGGGCCATGATGGCCCTGGATCGCTCACCTGATCCATAGTGTAACAAGTGTGCCCCAGAGAGGGCCATTATTGGCCCCAGGGCTTTAATGTGCATAATGTTGAGGGAGGTCTTAAAGGTGAAGCTTCATACCAAACATCAACAAAGGCTATAATTTGAACAATCTTGGCAAAGGTCCACTAGATGAAGCTACACATCAAATATCAAAGACCTGGGCCTAGCGGTTTCAGAGAAGAAGATTTTTAAAGATTTTGCCTATATAAGCCTATGTAAAACCAAAGGGCCCCGGGACGGGGGCATTTTTTGCCCCAGCACTATAATTTGAACAATCTTGGTAGGGGTCCACTAGATGAAGCTTCATACCAAATATCAAAGTCCTGGGCCTTGTGGTTTCAGAGAAGAAGATTTTTAAAGATTTTCCCTATATAAGCCTATGTTAAACCAAAGGGCCCCGGGGCGGGGGCATTTTTGGCCCCATCACTATAATTTGAACAATCTTGGTAGGGGTCCACTAGATGAAGCTTCATACCAAATATCAAAGACCTGGGCCTTGTGGTTTCAGAGAAGAAGATTTTTAAAGATGTTCCCTATATAAGCCAATGTAAAACCAAAGGGCCCCGTTGCGGGGGCATTTTTTGTCCCAGCACTTTAATTTGAAGGGGTCCACTAGATGAAGCTTCATACCAAATATCAATGTCCTGGACCTTGTGGTTTCAGAGAAGAAGATTTTTAAAGAATTTTCCTATATAAGCCTATGTAAAACCAAAGGGCCCCCGGGCCAGGGCATTTTTGGCCCCAGCACTATAATTTGAACAATCTTGGTAGGGGTCCACTAGATGAAGCTTCATACCAAATATCAAAGACCTGGGCCTTGTGGTTTCAGAGAAGAAGATTTTTAAAGATTTTCCCTATATAAGCCAATGTAAAACCAAAGGGCCCCGGGGCCAGGGCATTTTTGGCCCCAGCACTATAATTTGAACAATCTTGGTAGGGGTCCACTAGATGAAGCTTCATACCAAATATCAAAGACCTGGGCCTTGTGGTTTCAGAGAAGAAGATTTTTAAAGATTTTCCCTATATAAGCCAATGTAAAACCAAAGGGCCCTGTGGCGGGGGCATTTTTTGTCCCAGCACTATAATTTGAACAATCTTGGTAGGGGTCCACTAGATGAAGCTTCATACCAAATATCAAAGACCTGGGCCTTGTGGTTTCAGAGAAGAAGATTTTAAAAGATTTTCCCTATATAAGCCTATGTAAAACCAATGGGCCCCGGGGCGGGGGCATTTTTGGCCCCAGCACAATAATTTGAACAATCTTGGTAGGGGTCCACTAGATGAAGCTTCATACCAAATATAAAAGACCTGGGCCTTGTGGTTTCAGAGAAGAAGATTTTTAAAGATTTTCCCTATATAAGCCAATGTAAAACCAAAGGGCCCCGTGGCGGGGGCATTTTTTGTCCCAACACTAAAATTTGAACAATCTTGGTAGGGGTCCACTAGATGAAGCTTCATACCAAATATCAAAGTCCTGGGCCTTGTGGTTTCAGAGAAGAAAATTTTTAAAGATTTTCCCTATATAAGCCCATGTAAAACCAAAGGGCCCCGGGGCGGGGGCATTTTTGGCCCCAGCACTATAATTTGAACAATCTTGGTAGGGGTCCACTAGATGAAGCTTCATACCAAATATCAAAGACCTAGGCCTTGTGGTTTCAGAGAAGAAGATTTTTAAAGATTTTCCCTATATAAGCCTATTTTCCCTATATAAGCCTATGTAAAACCAAAGAGCCCCATGGCGGGGGCATTTTTTGTCCCAGCACTATAATTTGAACAATCTTGGTAGGGGTCCACTAGATGAAGCTTCATACCAAATATCAAAGTCCTGGGCCTTGTGGTTTCAGAGAAGAAGATTTTTAAAGATTTTCCCTATATAAGCCTATGTAAAACCAAAGGGCACTGGGGCGGGGGCATTTTTGGCCCCAGCACTATAATTTGAACAATCTTGGTAGGGGTCCACTAGATGAAGCTTCATACCAAATATCAAAGTCCTGGGCCTTGTGGTTTCAGAGAAGAAGATTTTTAAAGATTTTCCCTATATAAGCCTATGTAAAACCAAAGGGCCCCGGGGCGGGGGCATTTTTGGCCCCAGCACTATAATTTGAACAATCTTGGTAGGGGTCCACTAGATGAAGCTTCATACCAAATATCAAAGAACTGGGCCTTGTGGTTTCAGAGAAGAAGATTTTTAAAGATTTTCCCTATATAAGCCTATGTAAAACCAAAGGGCCCCAGGGCGGGGGCATTTTTGGCCCCAGCACTATAATTTGAACAATCTTGGTAGGGGTCCACTAGATGATGCTTCATACCAAATATCAAAGACCTGGGCCTTGTGGTTTCAGAGAAGAAGATTTTTTAAGTTTTTGGTGAAAAAAAATCTATTTTTGGCTCCTGTGACCTAGATGTGCAATGGACCGGAACCATTTGAACAACTTTGAAAGGGGACCACCTAAGGATCATTCCTGTGAAGTTTGGTCAAAATCCGATCAGTGGTTTAGGAGGAGATGTCGTTTAAAGAAATTGTTTACGCACGCACGCACGGACGGACGCACGCACGCACGCACGCACGACGGACGACGGACAAAAAGTGATCCCAAAAGCTCACCTCGTCACTACGTGACGGTGAGCTAACAAGAGGGCCATGATGGCCCTGGATTGCTCACCTGATCCATAGAGTAACAAGTGGGCGCCAGGGAGGGCCATTATTGACCCTAGGGCTATAATGTGCATAATGTTGGGGGAGGTCTAAAAAGGTGAAGCTTCATACCAAATATCAACAAAGGCGATAATTAGAACAATTTTGGCAAAGGTCCACTAGATGAAGCTACACACCAAATATCAAAGACCGCGGCCTTTCGGTCTCAGAGAAGAAGATTTTTTTCAAGATATTCTCTACATAAGCCTATGTAAAACCAAATGGCCCTGGGTCGGGGGGATTTTTGGCCTCAGGGCTATAATTTAAACAATCTTGATAGAAGTCCACTACATGAAGCTTCACACCAAATATCAAAGACCTGGGCCTTGCTGTTTCAGAGAAGAAGATTTTCAAAAATTTTCTCTATATAAGTCTATGTAAAACCAAAGAGTCCCGGGGCAGCGGCATTTGTAGCCCGAGGGCCATAATTTGATCAATCTTGGTAGAGGTCCACTAGATGAAGCTCCATACCAAATATCAAAGACATGGGCCTTGCAGTTTTAAAGAAGAAGATTTTTAAAGATTTCCCTATATAAGTCTATGTAAAACAAAAGGGCCCCGGGGCGGGGGCACTTTTGGCCCAAGGGCTATAATTTGAACAATCTTGATAGAGGTCCACTAGATGAAATTTCACACCAAATATCAAAGACCTAGGCCTTGTGGTTTCACTGAAGATTATTAATGATTTTCCCTATATAAGTCTATGTAAAACCAAAGAGCCCCGGGGGTGGGGCATTTTTGGCCCCAGTACTATAATTTGAACAATCTTGGTAGGAGTCCACTAGATTAAGCTTCATACCAAATATCAAAGACCTGGGCCTTGCAGTTTCAAAGAAGAAGATTATTAAAGATTTTCCCTATATAAGCCCATGTGAAACAAAATGGCCCGGGGCGGTGGCATTTTTGGTCCCAGCACTATTATTTGAAAAATCTTGGTAGGGGTCCACTAGATGAAGCTTCATACCAAACATCAAAGACCTGCGCCTTGCGGTTTCAGAGAAGAAGATTTTTTAAAGATTTTCTCTATATAAGCCAATGTATAACCAAAGGGCCCTGTGGCGGGGGCATTTTTAGCCCCAGCACTATAATTTGAACAATCTTGGTAGGGGTTCACTAGATGAAGCTACACACCAAATATCAAAGACCATGGCCTTGCGGTTTCAGAGAAGATTTCTAAAGATTTTCCCTATATAAGCCCATGTAAAACCAAAGGGCCCCGGGGCAGGGGCATTTTGGCCCCAGCACTTTAATTTGAACAATCTTGGTAGGGGTCCACTAGATGAAGCTTCATACCAAATATGAAAGACCTGGGCCTTGTGGTTTCAGAGAAGAAGATTTTTTAAGTTTTCGGTGAAAAAAATCTAATTTTGGCTCCTGTGACCTAGATGTGCAATGGACCGGAACCATTTGAACAACTTTCAAAAGGGGACAACCTAAGGATCATTCCTGTAAAGTTTGGTCAAAACCGATCAGTGGTTTAGGAGGAGAAGTCGTTTGAAGAAATTGTTTACTCACGGATGACAGACAAAAAAAGTGATCCTAATATAAAACACAAGAGGGCCATGATGGCCCTGGATCGCTCCCCTAATCCATAGAGTAACAAGTGGGCCCTGGGAGGGCCATTATTGACCCCAGGGTTATAATGTGCATATTGTTGAGGGAGGTCTAAAAAGGTGAAGCTTCATACCTAATATCAACTGAGGCTGTAATTTGAACAATCTTGGCAAAGGTCCACTCGATGAAGCTACACATAAAATATCAAAGACCTGGGCCTTGCGGTTTCAGAGAAGATTTTTTTAAAGATATTCCCTACACAAGCCTATGTAAAACCAAATGGCCCCGAGGCTGGGGCATTTTTGGCCTTGGGGCTATAATTCAAACACTCTTGATAGAGGTCCACTAGATGAAGCTTCACACGAAACATCAAAGACCTGGGCCTTGCTGTTTCAGAGAAGAAGATTTTCAAAAATTATCTCTATATAAGTCTATGTAAAGCCAAAGGGCCCTGGGGCGGGGGCATTTGTGGGCCAAGGGCTATAATTTGAACAATCTTGGATGAGGTCCACTAGATGAAGCTCCATACCAAATATCAAAGACATGGGCCTTGCAGTTTCAGAGAAGAAGATTTTTAAAGATTTTCCCTATATATGTCTATGTAAGACCAAAGGGACATGAGGCGGAGGCATTTTAGGTCTCAGGGCTATAATTTGAACAATCTTGGTAGAGGTCCACTAGCTGAAGCTTCAAACCAAATATCAAAGACCTAGGCCTTGTGGTTTCAGAGAAGAAGATTTTTTTCAAGATTTTCCCTATATATAAGTCTATGTAAAACCAAAGGGCCCCGGAGGGGGGGGGGGGGGGGGGGGGGGGGTATTTTTGGCCCAAGGGCTATAATTTGAACAATCTTGGTAGAGGTCCACAAGATGAAGCTTCATACCAAATATCAAACATCTGGGCCTTGCAGTTTCAGAGAAGAAGATTTTTAAAGATTTTCCCTATATAAGCCTTTGTAAAACCAAAGGGCCCAGGGGCGGGGGCATTTTTGGCCCCAGCACTATAATTTGAAAATCTCCGTAGGGGTCCACTAGATGAAGCTTCATACCAAATAGCAAAGACCTGGGCCTTGCAGTTTCAGAGAAGAAGATTTTTAAAGATTTTCCCTATATAAGCCTATGTTAAACCAAAGGGCCCCGGGGCAGGGACATTTTTGGCCCCAGCACTATAATTTGAACAATCTTGGTAGGGGTCCACTAGATGAACCTTCATACCAAATATCAAAGACCTGGGCCTTGCGGTTTCAGAGAAGAAGATTTTTAAAGATTTTCCCTATATAAGCCAATGTAAATCCAAAGGGCCCCGGGGCGGGGGCATTTTTGGCCCCAGCACTATAATTTGAACAATCTTGGTAGGGGTCCACTAGATGAAGCTTTATACCAAATATCAAAGACCTGGGCCTTGCGGTTTCAGAGAAGAAGATTTTTAAAGATCTTCCCTATATAAGCCCATGTAAATCCAAAGGGCCCCGGGGAGGGGGCATTTTTCGCCCCAGCACTATAATTTGAACAATCTTGGTAGGGGTCCACTAGATGAAGCTTCATACCAAAAATCAAAGAACTTGGGCTTGTGGTTTCAGAGAAGAAGATTTTCCCTATATAAGCCAATGTAAAACCAAAGGGCCCCGGGGCGGGGGCATTTTTTATCCCAGCACTAAAATTTGAACAATCTTGGTAGGGGTCCACTAGATGAAGCTTCATACCAAAAATCAAAGAACTTGGGCTTGTGGTTTCAGAGAAGAAGATTTTTAAAGATTTTCGCTATATAAGCCTATGTAAAACCAAAGGGCCCCAGGGGGGGTGGGGGGGGGGGGGGGCATTTTTGGCCCCAGCACTATAATTTGAACAATCTTGGTAGGGGTCCACTAGATGAAGCTTCATACCAAATATCAAAGACCTGGGCCTTGTGGTTTCAAAGAAGATTTTTAAAGATTTTCCCTATATAAGCCTATGTCAAACCAAAGGGCCCCGGAGAAGGGGCATTTTTGGCCCCAGCACTATAATTTAAGCCAATGTAAAACCAAAGGGCCCCGTGGCGGGGGCATTTTTGGCCCCAGCACTATAATTTGAACAATCTTGGTAGGGGTCCACTAGATGAAGCTTCATACCAAATATCAAAGACCTGGGCCTTGTGGTTTCAAAGAAGATTTTTAAAGATTTTCCCTATATAAGCCTATGTCAAACCAAAGGGCCCCGGAGAAGGGGCATTTTTGGCCCCAGCACTATAATTTAAACAATCTTGGTAGGGGTCCACTAGATGAAGCTTCATACCAAATATCAAAGACATGGGCCTTGTGGTTTCAGAGAAAAAGATTTTTAAAGATTTTCCCTATATAAGCCAATGTAAAACCAAAGGGCCCCGTGGCGGGGGCATTTTTTGTCCCAGCACTAAAATTTGAACAATCTTGGTAGGGGTCCACTAGATGAAGCTTCATACCAAATATCAAAGTCCTGGGCCTTGTGGTTTCAGAGAAGAAGATTTTTAAAGATTTTCGCTATATAAGTCTATGTAAAACCAAAGGGCCCCAGGGCGGGGGCATTTTTGGCCCCAGCACTATAATTTGAACACTCTTGGTAGGGGTCCACTAGATGAAGCTTCATACCAAATATCAAAGACCTGGGCCTTGTGGTTTCAGAGAAGAAGATTTTTATAAAGATTTTCCCTATATAAGCCAATGTAAAACCAAAGGGCACCGTGGCAGGGGCATTTTTTGTCCCAGCACTAAAATTTGAACAATCTTGGTAGGGGTCCACTAGATGAAGCTTCATACCAAATATCAAAGTCCTGGGCCTTGTGGTTTCAGAGAAGAAGATTTTTAAAGATTTTCCCTATATAAGCCTATGTAAAACCAAAGGGCCCCGGGGCGGGGGCATTTTTGGCCCCAGCACTATAATTTGAACAATCTTGGTAGGGGTCCACTAGATGAAGCTTCATACCAAATATCAAAGACCTGGGCCTTGTGGTTTCAAAGAAGAAGATTTTTAAAGATTTTCCCTATATAAGCCTATGTAAAACCAAAGGGCCCCAGGGCGGGGGCATTTTTGGCCCCAGCACTATAATTTGAACAATCTTGGTAGGGGTCCACTAGATGAAGCTTCATACCAAATATCAAAGACCTGAGCCTTGTGGTTTCAGAGAAGAAGATTTTTTAAGTTTTTGGTGAAAAAAATCTGTTTTTGGCTCCTGTGACCTAGATGTGCAACGGACCGGAACCATTTGAACAACTTTGAAAGGGGACCACCTAAGGATCATTCCTGTGAAGTTTGGTCAAAATCCGATCAGTGGTTTAGGAGGAGATGTCGTTTAAAGAAATTGTTTACGCACGCACGGACGGACGCACGCACGCACGCACGGACGCACGCACGACGGACGACAGACAAAAAGTGATCCCAAAAGCTCACCTCGTCACTACGTGACGGTGAGCTAAAAAACAAAAAAAATTTTTTCCCATTTTGTACAGAATGGAATGTCCCATCCCACATACAGAAGCCTCCATGGTGCAGTGGTTACACTACTCGCCTTGTAAACCAGGGATCGCAGGATCGATCCCGTGCTTCTCCAGACATTCGGATGAGTCTTTAAACCGAGGTCCCGTCTCCGTATGACCTTAGCTGTTGGTGGGACGTAACACTCAAAACACTCAAAACTCCCATCCCACATACAGAAGGGGTGTATTTAAGAGTTAAGGGGTACCAGGCTGATTAGAATTTAATCATTGATAAAACTGGTTGAACTTCAAGGAAACAGTGAAGGGTCTGCACTGTTTGCAACGAGTGATAAGCTGTTTCCTTATTCCTTTTTCCTTATTCCTTTGTCCTTATTCCAGATTTATTTTTTCAACCTGAATTTTTATAAAGGGTCATATCAGGAAAGGTCTATTTTTGGCCCCATCAAAATATATCGACTTTACGCTTCGGCTCCGACTTTACGTTAATATGCTCACAAAAAGACTTGGTAAGATTTCAATTAGCATAGAATCGACTATTCAGTTATCATACACAATATCAAACCAAAAATCGCCCGCCTATCGTGGCTTGGAGAAATATATTGAGCTGAATGGTGCTTCCACGTAGAGCCGAAACTGACTGCACATGGGTAAGCCGCTGTGGGTTCAAGCCTGGCTGGGGTCACATGTGAGACGCTAAGTTCTGCATGGTTTTTCTCCGGGCACTCCGGTTTTTGCCAACCTCTGATTATCGCTTGGCTCAACTGAATAAGTGAAATAATCTTGGAAGGGCCGTAAAACCACAACCATTACGATAACACAGCCGTGACATATAGTGCATTTTTTTCACATCACCAGAATGGCTACTTTTCTGATGAAATTCCATGATATTTTTCTTATTTATACTCCAAGCTTGGGTTGCGGGGTGCTCGTTAGAACCGCCTCATTTGGGCGGTTGTAACGAGTACCCACAAACTATGTCTTGGGGCAGAAATAAGGAAAATCATGTATATACCCGTAAACCCCAGTTTTCTCTATATAAAGTGGGGTTTAGGGGAGGTGGGGCGTTCATTTCACAGACTTGTTCACCTGATGAAAACAAAAAAAAAGTTTTGAGCAGGCTGGTCAATGATAACTAAATAATGTTCAACTCTGCTACAATCTGGAAAACTAATTATACTCTGTTTTTTTCTAGAATTTTATCTCCTTCCTACAGCCAGTGTGCCTTTTTCTAGAATTTAATCAGATAGTCTGACATATTATCTGATTTATAGTCTTTTGCCAGGATCTGTTTGTTTTAATTGTTGGAGCTTGAAAGATCAAAGCTACTCAAATTGAGGAAACAATCGTCACATTTTGGTAGGAGGTACTGATATCTTTTTATTTTATCTATCTTCATATTATGAGTCAGCCATGCTTGACAATTAATAAGGTAATGGGCTTTTCAATGAAAAATACAGGACAGCTCACACGTACCTTTTGACGTCAGGACGTTCTCAATTATTAGATAAAGCTGACTCTACATTAGTGGTGTTAGCTGGTGAAGGTGCAATTCAGAAGTTCAAACATCTATAACTTCTGAATAAAAACCTCAAGTGTGGGTATAGATGCGTCTTCTTGACCCATTGTATGCTAGTGGACTCTTCCAATGCTATATATTAGACAAGTCCATTTGTCATATAAGGGGTGTCAGGCCTCACTTATTCCATTTTTGATGGAAAATTCTTTAGGCAAACAGTACAAGCCTGATCAGACACCGTGTTCTGTGGCATCTGACCTGGGCATGCACTGTTTGCCAAGGTACCCCTTTAGGAGTTTCCTGCATACAATGGGTTAATTAAATCAAACATTCTCGACTTTGTTACAATTTTTGGTTAAGCCTCTTTTTCTCCAGCTTCCTTGAAGAACCTAACTGTATGTGCACCTTATTCTAGCAAGTGATAACTTTTTAATATCACCCTCAGGGTGATCACCCTCAGGCCTATGTATGGGAAAAGTCATGTGAGGTATAATAAACATAATGTTTTGAAGGACTCCCAACAATAGCATTATAAAGGCATTGTACTGTCCAATGAAAAAAAAGTCATATCTTTCCATTTTTTGGTGGCAAAATTCTCAGTATATTTGAATAGGTGTGTTTTCACAATGTCTAAAACAAGAGGGCCCAGAGGGCCCTGGTTCGCTCACCTGATCCAATGTATAACAAGTGGGCCCTGGGCAGGGTCAATTTTGGCCCCAGGGCTATAATTTGAACAATCTTGGTAGAGGTCCACAAGATGAAGCTTCATATCGAATATGAAAGACCTGGGCTTTCGGGTTTCAGAGAAGAAGATTTTAAAGGTTTACCCTGCATATAGAAGTCTATGTAAAACAAGGATTTCCCTATATAAGTCTATGTTAAACCAAAGGGCCCCGGAGCAGGGGCATTTTTGGCCCCAGGGCTATAATTTGAACAATCTTGGTAGAGGTCCACTAGCTGAAGCTTCATAACAAATATCAAAGACCTAAGCCTTGTGTTTCAGAGAAGATGATTTTTAAATATTTTCCCTATATAAGTCTATGTAAAACCAAAGGGCCACATGGCAGAGGCATTTTTGGTCTCAGGGCTATAATTTGAACAATCTTTATAGAGGTCCACTAGCTAAAGCTTCATAACAAATATCGAAGACCTAAGCCTTGTGGTTTCAAAGAAGAAGATTTTTCAAGATTTTCCCTATATAAGCCCATGTAAAACCAAAGGGCCCCGGAGCGGGGGCATTTTTGGCCCCAGGGTTATAATTTGAACAATCTTGGTGAAGGTCCACAAGATGAAGCTTCATACCAAATATCAAAGACCTGGGCCTTGCAGTTTCAGAGAAGAAGACTTTTCAAGATTTTCCCTATATAAGCCTATGTAAAACAAAAGGGCCCTGGTGTGGGGGCTTTGAATAATCTTGGTGAAGGTCCACTAGATGAAGCTTCATACCAAATATCAAAGACCTGGGCCTTGCGGTTTCAGAGAAGAAGATTTTTAAAGATTTTCCCTATATAAGCCCATGTAAAACCAAAGGGCCCCCGTGTGGGGGGCATTTTTAGCTCCACCACTATAATTTGAACAATCTTGGTAGGGGTCCACTTGATGAAGCTTCATACAAAATATCAAAGACCTGGGCCTTGCGGTTTCAGAGAAGAAGATTTTTAAAGATTTTCCCTATATAAGCCTATGTAAAACAAAAGGCCCTGGGGCGGAGGCATTTTTGGCCCCAGCACTATAATTTGAACAATCTTGATAGGGGTCCACTAGATGAAGCTTCATACCAAATATCAAAGACCTGGACCTTGCGGTTTCAGAGAAGAAGATTTTTCAAGATTTTCCCAATATAAGCCCATGTAAAACCAAAGGGCCCCCGTGCGGGGGCATTTTTAGATCCAGCACTATAATTTGAACAATCTTGGTAGGGGTCCACTAGATAAAGCTTCATACCAAATATCAAAGACCTTGGCCTTGCGGTTTCAGAGAAGAAGATTTTTAAAGATTTTCCCTATATAAGCCCATGTAAAACCAAAGGGCCCCCGTGCGGGGGCATTTTTGGCCCCAGGGTTATAATTTGAACAATCTTGGTAGAGGTCCACTAGATGAAGCTTCATACCAAATATCAAAGACCTGGGCCTTGCAGTTTCAGAGAAGAAGATTTTTCAAGATTTTCCCTATATAAGCCCATGTAAAACCAAAGGGCCCCCGTGCGGGGGCATTTTTAGCTTCAGCACTTTAGTTTGAACAGTCTTGGTAGGGGTCCACTAGATGAAGCTTCATACCAAATATCAAAGACCTGGGCCTTGCGGTTTCAGAGAAGAAGATTTTTAAAGATTTTCCCTATATAAGCCCATGTAAAACCAAAGGGGCCCCGTGCGGGGGCATTTTTTGCCCCAGCACTATTATTTGAACAATCTTGGTAGAGGTCCACTAGATGAAGCTTCATACCAAATATCAAAGACCTGGGCCTTACGGTTTCAGAGAAGAAGATTTTTAAAGATTTTCCCTATATAAGCCCATGTAAAACCAAAGGGGCCCCGTGCGGGGGCATTTTTGGCCCCAGCACTATAATTTGAACAATCTTGGTAGGGGTCCACTAGATGAAGCTTCATACCAAATATCAAAGACCTGGGCCTTGCGGTTTCAGAGAAGAAGATTTTTTAAGTTTGCGGTGAAAAAAATCTATTTTTGGCTACTGTGACCTATATGTGCAACGGACCGGAACCATTTGAACAACTTTGAAAGGGGACCACCTAAGGATCATTCCTGTGAAGTTTGGTCAAAATACGATCAGTGGTTTAGGAGGAGATGTCGTTTGAAGAAAAGTTTACGGACGCACGGACGCACACACGCACGCACGCACGCACGCACGGACGCACGACGGACGACGGACAAAAAGTGATCCCAAAAGCTCACCTTGTCACTACGTGACAGGTGAGCTAAAAAACCATCTGACAATCCGCTGCAGTACTTTGATTGGAAGGCCATATTGGAAAGCCATGTAAAATGTAGAGTGCAGTGTCCATATTACCCTGATGAAGAGGGGAGACCCTCGAAAATTTGGTAAAGAGTTGAAGTAAAACAAGTGGTCATATCTTTAACAATTTTTATTGCTATGATAATTATTTTGTACAGGATTAAATTAATTTACAATTACATCGAAATTCCCCATCAGAATAAATGTACAAACAATTACTGTAACCAAAACATGTTACAGTAAATACATATCTTACAATCAAATGTAGCCCCCGCCCATCTGGCCTTGAAGAAATAGATGGGCTGCATGATGCTTCCACGCAGAGCTGAAACCGACTCGCATATGAGTACTGGTAAACCGCTTAGAGGATCTAAGCCTGCCCAGGCAAAGCGGTGCGAGTCGGCCCGTCCATGCTTATAAACCCTATTGGTTTCATTGGGTGGCAGGGCTTGAGATATCATTTCATCTCAATGTCGGGTAAAAGTCCCATAAAATTGGAAGCAACGTCTCCAAAATGACCTTTACCGTGTTGACCGGGATGTTAAACCTCAAACAAACAATCAAATGCATTCTGTAATATGAAATGAGAAACAAACAGAACACGTCTCCATGACCTTGTGATTAAAACTGCTGACTCTTAAGCATTAAGTCTCTCACAACTGTAGGTTTGACCCTAAATCAGTCATATGTGAGAAATCATATTGTGCAATGGAAAGTCAGATACCTTAATGATCCAAATTACTGGGACAATTAGGCCTAAGCAAACAATGCAGACCCGATCAGACTACTCCTGAAGGAGCAGTCTGATCAGGGTCTACAATGTTTGCCCTTCCCCTGGTACTTTTTAGACTCTTGGCACGATCGTGAAACAAATTTGTAAAAAATTTAGGAGAATTACAGCAAGTCCACAAGGTGAGTGAATTTTTTTTTATTTTTATGGTATTTTTTGTCTGGGAAGTCTGGTTTTTGACCAACTCAGTCTGTTTAGCTATTGGCCTAACATAAGTGAAATAATCATGAAAGGGCCATAAAATATCTATCAGAAATTAAGTATATCCAATACCCCGAAAACCCATACAGCTCTTAACCCTTAACCTGCTGAATATTTAAATATGTCACACCCACCACTGATTATCAGCCAATCAGATTACTTGATGCAAATTATTGCAACAAGTTCATAAACTGGATGGCAAACAATGAAGATCCTGATCAGATGGCTTCTTCAGAAGCCATCTGATCTGGATCTACATTGTTTCAAAGATAAGGCATATCCGGGCTCAGCAGGACAAGGGTTAATACTTGAATTTTTAGGGGAATAAGGCCCATCATAGCTTAACCCTTTTTGTACCAAATGGAATCTTCCTCCTTATATATGGCAGGAGTCTATTTCACAATTGAGGGGTGTCAGGTTGTGTTTTCTTCAAAATTTATTTGGAAAATATCTGACCTATTTGCAAATAGTGGAGGCCTTGATCAGACAACGTGTTCTGCGGCGTCTGATCTGGGCCTGCACTGTTTGCTAGGGTACCCGGTTTGGAGTTTCTGGTACTAAATGGGTTAACGAGCTCGTTTGTGGTCCAAATGATAAGTATTGTAGTAAGTGCAATATCTAATAGTGAAATTTTTGCTGAAAAATTGTGAGCAAAGCTACTCACAATTTTTCAGCAAAAAAAATAGTATATTTGCCTTACTAAATATAGTTTTACATGTACTTAAGACATGGCTAGTTTCGAACTACTGGACCCAGAACTAGCAAGATCACGGGGGCAAGGATACACTTATGAGGAATAAATATACATGTACCATCAGGGGAGGCAACTCTTCTTCAAAAATGTTTTTGTCTCCCTTATCAACAGGGGTCTGCTCTTAAAGAAAAGGATTGGGTCCTAAGAAGCAAACTCTCTCCATTAAGTGTAGACCCCAACCATCCTTTTTTGAAGAGGTTAAAAGTAAGTTTTAAGGAAAACAAACTGTATGCATCCAAAGTTGTCTACCTTGTTAACGCTCTGCATGCTGGGTATTTTTTCACAGCAGACGACATTTTGAAATTTTTTTCTAAGTTTCCCAGAAAACAGGATTTGACACCTCATGCAAATTGTCTCCCATGGAGACAATTTGCATGAGATGACAAGTCCTGTTTTCTGGGAAAAATAACAAAAATATCAACAATTTGTCGTCTGCTGAATTAGCCTAGAGAGTGGTAAAGGTTATGAATGGGAGAAATTATGCCAGGTGTATTTATTCCTCTTAACCCTTGACCTGCTGAATATTTATATATGCCACACCCACTACTGATTATCAACCAATCAGATTACTTGATGCAAATTATAGCAACAAATTCATAAACTGAATGGCAAACAATGAAGATCCTGATCAGATGGCTTCTTCAGAAGCCATCTGATCTGGATCTACATTGTTTGAAAGATAAAGCATATCTGGGCTCAGCAGGACAAGGGTTAAATCATGCTTCTCCATTTTTCTTGTTCAATTTTTCACCATGTCTGTAAGGCACTCTTTTTATTTACACATTTAACTGAACAGAATCTTCAACCATCTGTATAGCAGAATTCAAATCTATGGCCAAGAGGGTAGAAGCCCTGCCTTTTACTCATTAGGACTCTCAATAAAGTTGGTGTGAACCTCGCTTGGGTCACACATGTGATGTCAAGTTCTGTAAAGTAAGGTTGGTTGCTTTGACTCTGGGTACTCTGTTTTGAACGCTAGGGTGGTCTGGGTGAACGCAATATTTTACAAAGTCAGTGAACCATGAAATGTAGGTCAAGGTCCAATATGGATGCTTGCATTATAGTTGTCATCCCCAGATACAAGCTTGTACCAAATATCATTAATGAAGCTCTTATAGTGCTTGAGAAATAAACTTGACCATTAGGGTGAACGCCAGGGTGGTCGCAAATGTTGACGCCTTGACAAACGGACAAACGAATGAATGAATTGAAAACCAGACGCCTATATGGCGCCATGCTAATAGCAGGCACCAACAAAAATACACTGAATGTATTCTTTAGAACTGCCTTAACATGGCGGGCCCCCAACTATTGGGGCCTGGGGAAATTGATTGGGCTGCATGGTGCTTCCACGCAGAGCTGAAACAGACCACACTCAAGTTCCCGTAAACGGCTTAGAAGGTCAAAGCCTGCCAAGGCAAAGTACTGCAAGTAGTGCAAGTCGAATGTCCATGCATTTCAATTTTATCTCAATGTCAGGTAAAAGTCCCACAATGCTGAAAGCAACATCTCCAAAGTGACCTATATAGTGTTGACATGGATATTAAACTTCAAATTAAACAAAAGCCTTAATATGGTTATAATGAGCACCATTAGTTTATATTTGTAGAAAAAAATAAGATAAATCACAAGCTTTACACACACATTCACACATTAGTGCTTTTTTTAGTCATAAAAGACCACTTTATCTCACATGGGTCAGTCTTCCAACAGAGTTTGAATCTACAAACTTAAAATGTCTTATGTGCTGACTCATAAGAAATGGGTCTGTTTGTTTGTTTGAGCTTTGTATCCCACCAACAACTAAGGTCATATGGAGATGGAATCTCGGTTTGAAGACTGATCTAAAAACCTGGAGAACCCAGAATCCGACCTATGCCCCCTGATATTAAAGGAGAGTAGCTTAACCACTATATCAAGGAGGCTTTTGAGAAGCAGTTTTTTTCTACAATTTTCAATCATTTGAGGTTAATGTTACCTTCAGGGGAGGCAACTCTTTCATATATATTCAATAGAGGTCTACTCTCTAAGGAAGGAATTTCTTTCCTTTAAGAGTATACCCCTTTTTAGCCCAAATTAGTGGTTTTGGTTTTACGACCCTTTCAAGATTACTGCATTTATTTCGAGTTGAACGTCAATCAGGGGTGGGCAAAAACCAGAGTGACTGAAGAAAAACCACCTGACCTTCCCTTGCAAGCCAACAGGATGGTAAAATGTCGAAAAAAACATAATCCACATAAAACAGCATATTAATTTAAACTTGAATGTATTTTTAGACACAGAAAGTGGCACTTTTTTTTTCAAAGAAAATTTTGTGCATAATGCAGGGCTTTTTTGGTGGCAATTGGTGCTCCCATTGAAAAAGTCAAGAAAACATATACTGTAGTGTGCCTGGCACGGGGTTAGCAGCTAAGTCTGTGCCCGGCACAGACTTAGCTGCTAACCCTGTGCCAGGCACACTACAGTATATGTATTCTTAACTTTTTCAATGGCAGCACCAAAAAAGCACTGCATAATGCACAAAATTTTCTTTGAAAAAAAAAAGTGCCACTTTCTATGTCTGAAAATACATTCTAGTTAAAATTAATATGCTGTTATAAGGTAAATTGCTACATCTGACATTTCCATTTTATATTTTGTTTGAAAGGGAGACAACTTTCTGCAATTTTCTGTTCGCTTCTTATACACAAAGCCCTTCTCAATAGTGACCTACACTTAAAGGGGAGATAAAAACTTATTTTGCCCATTTTAACCCATTTTAAATCAGAAACCGCCAAAAAGGATACTGGCAAAAGTGCAGGCCTAGAGCAGATGCCACAATCTGCAGTGTCTGTTAAACGCCTTCACTGCTTGTGAAAGATTCATCCATTTTCTGAATAAATAAATTTCTACCACTCACTCAGTTGGACACCCCTTAAATTGACAATGGACCTTTTCAATATATAAAGTGGAAGAGCTCATTTAAATTAAAATGGGTTAAATGTTTTGCATCACGAAAACATGCCTATACATAAGCCCCCGCCCATAGGGGCTTGAAGAAATATATGGGCTGCATGATGCTTCCACGCAGAGCTGAATCCGGCCAGCACACTAGTACTGGTAAACCGCTTAGAGGATCTAAGCCTGTCCAGGAACCGCGGTGCGAGGCAGACCGTCCATGCTAATAAACCCTATTGGTTTCATTGGGCGACAGGGCTTGAGATATCATTTCATCTCAATGTCGGGTAAAAGTCCCACAAAATTGGAAGCAACGTCTCCAAAATGACCTTTACAGTGTTGACGGGAACGTTAAACCTCCAATCAAACAAACAAACAAACATGCCTATACAAATACATTGTAAATATTAACCCTGAAAAAAGAAAATTTTCAGATGAAAAATTGTGATCATTTTTCTTATTTGTGCTCAAAATATAGATTGTGGGCAAATGTTAGAACCACCTTATTGAGGCAGTTCAAATGAGTACCCACAATCTATATTCTGGAGCAGAAATAAGAACTATAAGGTTTACCCCTGTAAACCCCAGTTTTGCTGTATAAATGTGGGATTCAAGGCGGTCAGAATTATTTTGGGGCGTTTTCCTGATGGCACCTTCTTAAATAGCTCAGAAGGGTTAGCCCCTATGTGCTTCTAGCCCTCGGTTACCTTAAAAAGGAGAGTCAGTCAACTAGCTCAGAACTTTATGTTTATGCAGTAGCATCTCATTTTTGACTTGAATGTGGCTCAAAGCCACAGTGGCTGAGAAAACAAAAATTCCAGAGACAGTCCTGTTAACCTCTATACCACTGTGGCCCATCAACCCACTGCTGTTCAAAAATGGGATAATGACCATTTTCCGCTGAGCACAACGCCCAAATCTTCTCCAAAAAATCAAATTTTAAAGCACCGGATTAAATTTTGAGTGATATTCCTACATTTTATTTTACATTTATTAGTACATTTTTACATTTAATGGCACATAGAAAACATACATTACAGAGTTAAACAATGATATCACAGTTAACATATAATCAGAACTATAAATAATGAGAAATAATAAAGATTTATTGGGGATTTTTCTTATTTCTCCATTAACCCTTATCTTGCTGAATATTCATTTTAGCCACACCCATTTCTGTCTATCAACCAATCAAATTACTTGATGTAATTTATTGCTACAAATTCATAAACTGAATGCCAAACAGTGTAGATCCAGATCAGATGGCTTCTGAATCTGGATCTACACAGTTTGCAAAGATAGGGGTTGTCGTGAACAGCAAGATAAGACTTCTTCAGAAGCCATCTGATCTGGATCTACACTGTTTGCAAAGATAGGGGTTGTTGTGAACAGCAAGATAAGGGTTTAAGCATATGTATGATTTGGCTACTTGCTAGAAAACCTACATCTGAAAATGTTGTCTGCTTTTGCCGTCTGCTGAATTTTTTTGCAAACGTTTTAAAAATAATCCTGTATTTTTATCTGTAAAAATCCTAAAACTTCGCAAACTTTGAGGACTTGCTATAATCCTCCTAAAATTTTAACAAATTTGTTTCATGATCCAGCAAAAAGTCCAAAAAGTGCAGCTAGAATAGCAGACAGTGAAGACCATGATCAGACTGATCCTTCAGGAGCAGTCTGATCTGGTTCTGCACTGTTTGCTTCAGCATGTCTGTCCCATACTAAGGGTCATTACTGTAGTCACAATACAACCTTTGAGACGGCCCCCGCCCATCGGGGCTTGAAGAAATAGATGGGCTGCATGATGCTTCCATGGAGAGCTGAACCGACTGCACATGAGCACTGGTAAACTGTTTAGAGGATCTAAGCCTGCCCAGGCAAAGTGGTGGGAGTCGGACCGTCCATGCTTATAAACCCTATTGGTTTCATTGGGCGACAGGGCTTGAGATGTCCTTTCATCTCAATGTCAGGTAAAAATCCCACAAAATTGGAAGCAATGTCTCCAAAATGACCTATATAGTGTTGACGGGAATGTTAAACCTAAAAACAAACAAACAAACAAAACAACCTTCAAGGGCAGTCTGATCAGGGTCTGCACTGTTTGCTTAGGCCTGTCTGTCCCAATACTTGGAATCATTCTATGTTTTCATGTACTTAGACTGAAATATTTTTGTTATTCCTTATTATCTACATTTCTGTATAATTACGGGATTTCTGAGCCAGCTCTTCCGAAAAAGAACCTTACAGCACAGACAACCAGCAAAGACTCAGGCGAGCCTGTGCTTATACACAGTCTCGGCAGTCTCTGCTGCTCAAAGACATGTAGGCGAGACCTTCTGGCAGTTTCATGCAATAAGCCAAGCCTCTAGTCCTGTTAGTAGCATGGCTCCACATGAGGCACTTTTTTTTACCCAAAATACTGATATTTTTTTTTGCATTTCTGCATGAAAACATATAATGTGGGTACTCATTAGAAGCGCCTTGCTTCTGCATGAAAAGATAGATTGTGGGTACTCATTAGAAGCGCCTTGCTTCTGCATGAAAAGATAGATTGTGGGTACTCATTAGAAGCACCTCGGCGAGGCGCTTCTAATGAGTACCCACAACCTAAGTTTTCATGCAGAAATAAGAAAAATAATATTTGGATAACCCCTCTTACCTAGGGCTATGTACATGTAGTTGTCTGCATACATACATATTTAGATGGGCTACATGATGCTTCCACGCACAGCTGAAACCTACCGCACACGTCTGCCTAGGCAAAGCGGTGTGAGTCCGTTCGTCCATGCTTATAAACCCTATTGGTTTCATTGGGCGACAGGGCTTGAGATGTCATTTCATCTCAATGCTGGGTAAAAGTCCCACAAAATTGGAAGCAACGTCTCCAAAATGACCTATATAGTGTTGATGGGGATGTTAAACCTAAGATCAAACAAACAAACATACATGCATATTAAACACATAAATTGAAGAGTGCTAAGGGTCCTTTTCTGACGAGCTGGCACATTAATATAGTACATATACATGCATATTATGAGCAGTAATTTCTATTGTTCTCATTACATTATTTCATGTCTTTTCAACAAAAAGGAAAATATAAAATGTTCCTTCATTTCATTTATAGTTCCTGTACCAACACCTCAAAATAAGGACAGTTACTGAAGATAATTTCCATAATTTTTCTCTTATTTTCTCTGTTAACCCTTGACCTGCTGAAATTTAAATATGCCACACCCACCACTGATTATCAACCAATCAGATTTCTTGATGCAAGTCATTGCAACAAATTCATAAACTGAGTGACAAACAACGAAGATCCTGATCAGATGGCTTCTTCAGAAGCCATCTGATCTGGATCTGCATTGTTTGAATGATCAGACATATCCGGGCTCAGCTGGACAAGGGTTAAAGTATTTATTTTGGGTACTTGTTAAAATCACCTCAATGAGGGGATTCTAAGAAGTACTCATAGTATACATTTCTAACAATATGGAAAATTATCCCTATACTATTGGAGCTATGCCGAAATATCTCTGAACACTGCATTTGTAAAAAAAATACAGTAGAACTTCGATGGCTCGAACATCGATGGCTTGATTACCATGGATGAGTCGAACCCGTTCTTGAGCCCCTAGCGAAATCCTCTACATAAGAAATAGTGGGGGATAATTAAGGAGAATTTAGTCTTTTATCTTGCAAATGTATGCTGTGTGTACTCATTAGAATCGCCTCGATGGGGCGATTCTAATGAGTACACACAGCATACAGTTTCACAATAGAACACCGAAAGGATGTTTAAAAGTATCACGTTATGCCTCCTGGAAGTAATCCTCAGTGGCTCGAACTACCCCAGTCTCGAACAGATTTTCAAGGTCCCAAAGGTGTTCGAGCCATTGAAGATCGACTGTATGTATAAGGCCTCTCAATCAAATTTCCTTGTAGCATTAAAACATAACAGAGTCAAGCAGACCATAATTCACATGTACTTTCTTATTCCATACAGTATCAAACTGATCAGAATCTAGTCTGAATGTACTTTCTACCACAAGAAATAACTGGATTAAGACAGTAATGAATCACTGACATTCATTTCACAAAGGCAAACAATTAAGATGCCACCCCACCCCCATCCCCTCCCCCGTCACACACACTCCCCATAACTTCACAAATTCCACAGCTCCCCCAAGCATGATTTTTAAGAAGAGTGGGCGAGAAGTTATAGAATATTTTTCATGCTCAGTTGAATTCCGAATTCTGTATGCAAATTATCTTTTTAAAATGCCAACAACTGCTTGCATTTTAAAATTCATGAGCAGAACATGCAATCTGTTTATCTGAGCAGGAGGAATTGTTGGTTTGTTTGTTTGTATTGTCAACACTATTTTAGGTCATTTTTTAGCCTGTCAGTTTACCTATCCACACTTTTCCTGGGCAGGCTTATGCATAAGTGGTTCACCAGTACAGTGCACATTCTTTCGCCAGAAACTGACAACTGCCCTTCTTGAATCGGGGAGAGAATGACCGTAGAAAAGATTTCATGATCAATCTCCACGAAAGAATTATGCCGACCTCGGCAGGTATCAAACCCGCATCCTTCTGATCACCAGTCAGACGCACATCCGACTGAGCTACCGAGGCCAAGGCATTGTTGGTACTTTAAAATTAATGAGTCAGACAAGCAAGCAAATTCTCCACTTATCTGAGCCTCAATTGTTTTTATATTAATATTTATGAGCATTATAAATTTCATGCTCATATGAGTTGAGCATGAAAAAACTTATACAACCCTATGCCCTGAATTCAGATGGGAAATTTGACTGATGATAGGCAATTTTGCACAGTCATTCTCATGTTAAAATTATTGGATCATTTGCATAGATAATTAAGTTACAATTAGAGTATGATAACAATGGATATTGATAAACTGAAAATAGAATTTACAACATTTCTAACATACATTATCTCAATTACAAAACAATGAAAGTAAAACAGCACATGTATATGTCGAAAGCCAACACGAGACCTGATCCAGAGGTTCTCAAACTTTTCTCAAACTCGACTCACTTGAGCATGAATTCTGTCCTGCTCATAAATTGTGAAATGCAGTTGGTGGCATTTTATAATTTCTGAGCAGAACAATATGGCATTCTCTGCTGTCCTGAGAATGAAAATTTCCTTGTTCACCACAACCTCATTATAACGCTGTTCATTATGACACAGTTTTGGATGTAACAATGTTTCATGATGGATCTCAAAAATGTATAGATTATACAGAAAAATGACCATAAATGGTCATTTTTCTATATAGTCTATACATTTTTGCTTTGTTTGTTTGACTTGAGTTTTAACGTCCCAGTCAACACTGTATATGTCATTTTGGAGACATTGCTTCCAATTTTGTGGGACTTTTACTTGACATTGAGATGAAATGACATCTCAAGCCCTGTAGCCCAATGAAACCAATAGGGTTTATAAGCACGGACTGTCGGACTTGCACTGCTTAACAGAAACTAGCAGTACCGTAACAATCATAAGTATTGGGATGGACAGGCCTAAGCAAACATTGCAGACCAAATCAGACTGCTCCAGTCTGATCAGGGTCTACATTGTTTGCCATTCCATCTGCACTTTTTGGATTCCCTACTGGATTGTGAAAAATAATTGTTAAAATTTTAGCAAATCCTGAAAATGTCTGAATTTTTACGGTATTGAACAATTCAGGAAGTGAACATGAAAATGCTGATCAGACTGCACGGATGTACAGGCTGATCTGCACCTCTTGTTGTGCACAAGTGGCAAAAACTTAACAGGTTTTCGCATGCAGTGGGATTTCAACCTGGGCCATGTGGCTCGAAGTTTTTTACAATTTTGATTACATGTACATGTACATATTTTGCCATTTATTGATTATGAGGTAAATTTAGGGTTAACCCTTCTCTTGATGAATATTTAGTTTAGCCACACCCATTTCTGACTTTGAACCAATCAGATCACTTGATGTAATTTATTTCTACAAATTCATAAACTGAATGTCAAACAGTGTAGATCCTGATCAGATGGCTTCTTCAGAAGCCATCTGATCTGGATCTACACTGTTTGCAAAGGTAGGGGTTGTCGTGAACAGCAAGATAAGGGTTAATGATGGTTGCCTTTTGCTTGATTTGACAACTCCCCACATAAAACAATACAATAACTTTATTCAGCATTAAACATACAAAATATGTTTTAAGCCTACCAGTACTTCAAATATCAAAACTGCAGTGGGAACATGAAAGTAAACCATGCATTAAACCATTTACACATAATGACATTGTCAGACTGGAAGAGGCTCCTGGTGTTTTTTATTCATTTGCGTCTGGCGACCAGCATACAATGTGAACTGGACTATAGTGAAAGAGAGAGAGGCAAGCAGGGTCACCGCACGGTCTCATCTAGACCAAGCTGGATCTAGATCTGAAGGCAAAACTGTGTCAAGACATCTGGAGCTAAGCTTGCAATGTACAGTAGAACTTCGATGGCTCGAACACTGATGGCTCGTTTACCATGGATGTGTCGAACCCATTCTTGTGTCCCTAGCGAAATCCTCTGCATAAGAAATAGTGGGGGATAATTAAGGAGATTTTAGTCTTTTATCTTGCAAATGTATGTTGTGTGTACTCATTAGAATCACCTCAATGAGGCGATTCTGATGAGTACACACAGCATACATTTTCATTATAGAACACCGAAAAGATGTCTACAAGTATCTCGTTATGCCTCCTGACAGTAATCATCAGTGGCTCAAACTACCAGTCTCGAACAGATTTTCGAGGTCCCAAAGGTGTTCGAGCCATTGAAGTTCGACTGTATTTCCATGACTTTATTAGTGCCTTGTTATACTCTCCATAAAAAGTTAAAGAAGCTTCATTTAACGTCCCGTCTCCGAAACAAATAACACATGCTCGGTAGAGCTTTTATTGTGACAAACAAAGTATCCTTAAACAAATACATACATACCAGCCTTCATTATCTTCCATGGACTACCCCTGATAATGCGAGCCTCAGCCAAGGGAGCGCCTACTACCATTTTTGACGCCTTTGGTATGGCGCGGCCGGGAAGCGAACCCGCAAGCTCCCATTCTGGAAGCGGACGCTCTACCACTGACCTATCTGGACCGGTTACCATGACCCACAACATGCTGCTACATCACAGTTTGGGCTGTTGAATCGAAGAAATGATTTCCCCAACTCCAGATGCAGAGGTTGACATTACATATTTACTTTAAATACTTGGACACCTCAACTCCGTACCATACTTGTTCTAAAATCTAAACAAGTACAAATTACTACGTGAGGTTGTGTCTAAGAATACCTGGATGAGTGGCAAACAGTGTAGACCCTGATGAGACGCCGCAGAATGCGGCGTCTCATCTGGGTCTACACAGTTTGCTCAGGCCTGTCTGTCCGAATATATATGGTAAATACGGCATGCAATAAGCAAATCAAGATATGCATGTTTTGTTTAGAGTTGCCAAACATCTGATCACCAGTTATACATATATTTGATAGGCCCCCGACCATATGGGCCTGAAGAAATATATGGGCTGCATGATGCTTCCACGCAGAGCTGAATCCGGCCCGCACACTAGTACTGGTAAACCGCTTAGAGGATCTAAGCCTGTCCAGGAACCGCGGTGCGAGGCGGACTGTCCATGCTAGTAAACCTATTGGTTTCACTGGGCGACAGGGCTTGAGATGTCATGTCATCTCCAATGTCGGGTAAAAGTCCCACAAAATTGGAAGCAACGTCTCCAAAATGACCTTTACAGTGTTGACGGGACGTAAAACCTCAAATCAAACAAACAAAACATATATTTGATCCAGCTACCCTGGGTGAATCTGACTGTTCATGAATTTTTAACCCTAAAAATGCTAGCAATTATAGAATTAACAAGAGGGCCATGATGGCCCTGGATCGCTCACCTGATCCATAGAGTAACAAGTGGGCCGCGGGGAGGGCCATTATTGACCCCAGGGCTATAATGTGCATAATGTTGAGGGAGGTCTAAAAAGGTGAAGCTACATACCAAATATCAACAAAGGCTAAAATTTGCACAATCTTGGCAAAGGTCCACTAGATGGAGCTACACACCAAATATCTAAGACCTGGGTCTTGCAGTTTCAGAGGAATGATGAAGATTTTTTTTAAAAAAATCCCTATATAAGCCTAAGTAAAACCAAATGGCCCCAGAGCTGGGGCATTTTTGGCCTCAGGGCTATAATTTAAACAATCTTGATAGAGGTCCACTAGATGAAGCTTCACGCCAAATATCAAAGACCTGGGCCTTGCTGTTTCAGAGAAAAAGATTTTCAAAGAATAACTCTACAGTCGAACTTCAATGGCTCGAACTCGCCGGGACCGCCGAAAAAAAGTTGACCCATCGGTAGTTCGAGCCATTTGAGTCCAACTCGGCAAGATCCATCTTTGTGTACTATGATTTTTCATCATAGCTTCGGCGATTTTGGTGACTTCCGGTACATTTATCGGTCATAATTTAAGAGCGGATGATGAGCCGTATTTTTGGTCCGTTTTATAATACTGATCACGCGCCTGCGTGACTTGATCGATAAAATTGGAATTTTTAAAAAGGTAAATAGTGCGAGCCATCGGTGGGATTTTACATAGAAAATGCACTCTAGGGACCAGGCTTAGAGTTCGAGGGTTCGAGCCATCGTGGTTCGAGCCAAGGGTGGCATGTTTAGTTAAATGAATAGGGATTTTGCCGGGACTGAAAAGTCAGTTCGACCCAAACCTGGTGTTCGAGCCTACCGAGTTCGACCCATCGAAGTTCGACTGTATATAAGTCTATGTAAAACCAAAGGGCCCCGGGGCGGGGGATTTGTAGCCCGGGGGCTATAATGTGAACAACTTGGTAGAGGTCCACTAGATGAAGCTCCATACCAAATATCAAAGACATGTGCCTTGCAGTTTCGGAGAAGATTTTTAAAGATTTCCCTATATAAGTCTATGTAAAACGAAAGGGTCTCGGGGCGGGGGCATTTTTGGCCCCAGCACTATAATTTGAACAATCTTGGTAGGGGTCCACAAGACAAAGCTTCATACCAAATATCAAAGAACTGGGCCTTGAGGTTTCAGAGAAGAAGATTTTTAAAGGTTTTCCCTATATAAGCCCATGTAAAACCAAAGGGCCCTTGGGCGGGGGTATTTTTGCCCGAGAACTATAATTTGGACAATCTTGGTAGCGGTCCATCAGATGAAGCTTCATACCAAATAGCATAAGACCTGGGCCCTGCGGTTTCAGAGAAGAAGAGTTTTAAAAATTTCCCTACATAAGCCCATGTAAAACCAAAGGGCCCCAGGGCGGGGTCATTTTTGGCCCCAGTACAATAATTTGATCAAACTTGGTAGGGGTCCACAAGATGAAGCTTCATACCAAATATCAAAGACCTGGGCCTTGCGGTTTCAGAGAATAAGATTTTTGAAGATTTTCTCTATATAAGCCCATGTAAAAACAAAGGGCCCTGGATGGGGGCATTTTTGGCCACAGCACTGTAATTTGAACAATCTTGGTAGGGGTCCACCAGATGAAGCTACATACTAAATATCAAAGTCCTGGGCCTTGCGGTTTCAGAGAAGAAGATTTTTAAAGATTTTCCCTATATAAGCCCATGTCAAACCAAAGGGCCCTGGGGCGGGGGCATTTTTTGCCCAAGCACTATAATTTGAACAATCTTGGTAGGGGTCCACTAGATGAAGCTTCATATCAAATATCAAAGACCTGGGCCTTGTAGTTTCAGAGAAGAAGATTTTTTAAAGATACCCTATATAAGCCCATGTAAAACCAAAGGGCCCCGGGGCGGGGGCATTTTTGGACCCAGCACTATAATTTGAACAATCTTGGTAGGGGTCCACTAGATGAAGCTTCATACCAAAAATCAAAGACCTGGGCCTTGTGGTTTCAGAGAAGAAGATTTATGAAGATTTTCCTATATAAGCCCATGAAAAAACCAAAGGGCCCCGGGGCGGGGGCATTTTTGGCCCCAGCATTGTAATTTGAACAATCTTGGTAGGAGTCCACTAGATGAAGCTTCATACCAAATATCAAAGACCTGGGCCTTGCGGTTTCAGAGAAGAAGATTTTTTAAGTTTTCGGTGAAAAAATCTATTTTTGGCTCCTGTGACCTATATGTTCAACGGATCAGAACCATTGGAACAACTTTGAAAGGGGACCACTTTAGGATCATTCCTGTGAAGTTTGGTCAAAATCCAATCAGTGGTTTATGAGATGTCGTTTGAAAAAATTGTTTACGCACGGATGACAGACAAAAAGTGATCCTAATATAAATCACAAGAGGGCCATGATGGCCCTGGATTGCTCACCTGATCCATAGAGTAACAAGTGGGACCCGGGGAGGGCCATTATTAACCCCAGGGCTATAATGTGCATAATGTTCAGAGACGTCTAAAAAGGTGAAGCTTCATACCAAATATCAACAAAGGCTATAATTTGAACAATCTTGGCAAAGGTCCACTAGATATGCTACATACCATATATCAAAGACCTGGGCCTTGCGGTTTCAGAGAAGAAGATTTTTATTAAAGATATTCCCTACATAAGCCTATATAAAACCAAATGGCTCCAGGGCGGGGGCATTTTTGGCCTTAGGGCTATAATTTAAACCATCTTGATAGAGGTCCACTAGAGGAAGCTTCACACCAAATATCAAAGACCATGGCCTTGCTGTTTCAGAAGAAGATTTTTAAGGAATATCTCTATATAAGTCTATGTAAAACCAAAGGGCCCCAGGTCGGGGGCAGTTTTGGCCCTAGCACTATAATTTGAACAATCTTGGTAGGGGTCCACTAGATGAAGCTTCATACCAAATAGCAAAGACCTGGCCCTTGGGGTTTCCGAGAAGAAGATTTTTAAAGATTTTCCCCATATAAGCCCATGTAAAACCATAGGGCCCCGGGGCGGTGGCATTTTTAGCCCAAGCACTATAATTTGAACAATCTTGGTAGGAGTCCACTAGATGAAGCTTCATACCAAATAGCAAAGACCTGGGCCTTGTGGTTTCAGAGAAGAAGATTTTTAAAGATTTTCCCAATATAAGCCCATTTAAAACCAAAGGGCCCCGGAGTGGGGGGGGGGGGGGGGGGGGGGGGGAAAGAAGGACCATGACCGTGTGGGATGAAGCTTCATACCAAATAACAAAGACATGGGCCTTACGGTTTCAGAGAAGAAAATTTTTAAAGGTTTTCCCTATATTAGCCCATGTCAAACCAAAGGGCCCCAGAGCGGGGGCATATTTGACCCGAGCACTATAATTTGAACAATCTTGGTAGGGGTCCCCTAGATGAAGCTTCATACCAAATATCAAAGACCTGGGCCTTACGGTTTCAGAAAAGAAGATTTTTAAAGCTCTTCCCTATATAAGCCCATGTAAAACCAAAGGGACCCAGGGCGGGGCCATTTTTGGCCTCAGCACTATAATTTGAACAATTTTGTTAGGGGTCCACTAGATGAAGCTTCATACCAAATATCAAAGACCTGGGCCTTGCGGTTTCAGAGAAGAAGATTTTTAAAGATTTTCCCTATATAAGCCCATGTAAAACCAAAGGGCCCCGGAGCGGGGGCATTTTTGGCTCCAGCACTATAATTTGAACAATCTTGGTAGGGGTCCACTAGATGAAGCTTCATACCAAATATCAAAGACCTGGGCCTTACGGTTTCAGAGAAGAAGATTTTTAAAGATTTCCCTATATAAGCCCATCTAAAACCAAAGGGCCCCGGAGCGGGGGCATTTTTGGCCCCAGCACTATAATTTGAACAATCTTGGTAGGCGTCCACCAGATGAAGCTTCATACCAAATATCAAAGACCTAGGCCTTGTGGTTTCAGAGAAGAAGATTTTTTAAGTTTTTGGTGAAAAAAATCTGTTTTTGGCTCCTATGACCTAGATGTGCAACGGACCGGAACCATTTGAACAACTTTGAAAGGGGACCACCTAAGGATCATTCCTGTGAAGTTTGGTCAAAATCCGATCAGTGGTTTAGGAGGAGATGTCGTTTAAAGAATTGTTTACGGACGCACGGACGGACGGACGACGGACGAAAAGTGATCCCAAAAGCTCACCTCGTCACTACGTGACGGTGAGCTAAAAAAAAACTAATTGTGTCAACGTTAATAAAATACTTATTATCATTAACTACACATGTACAACAATGCATTTTTGGTCCCAGAGCTATAATTTGAACAATCTTGATGGAGGTCCACTAGATGAAGCTTCATACCAAATATCGAAGACCTGGGCCTTGCGGTTTCAGAGAAGAAGATTTTTGAAGATTTTTCCTATATAAGACAATGTAAAACCAAAGAGCCCCGGGGCGGGTGGGGTGGGCATTTTTGGCCCCAGGGTTATAATTTGAACAATCTTGATAAAGGCCCACAAGACGAAGCTTAATACCATATATCAAACACCTGAGCCTTCTGGATTTAGACAAGAAGATTTCAAAGTTTTTCCCTATGTAAGTCTTTGTAAAACTAAAGTGCCCTGGGGCTGGGGCATTTTTGGCCCCAGGGCTATAATTTAAACAATCTTGGTAGAGGTCCACTAAATGAAGCTACACAACAAATATCAAAGACTTGGGCCTAACAGTTTCAGAGGAGATTTTTTAAGGTTGTTCCTATATAAGTCAATGTAAAAGCAAAGGGTGCGGGGGGGGGGGGGGGGGGGGGGGGGGTCTAGAGGTCTACTAGATGAACCTTCACACCAAAATCAAAGACCTAGGCCTTGCAGTTTCAGAGAAGATTTTTTTTAGATTTTTCCTATATAAGCCAATGTGAAATCAAAAAGGGCCCCAGGTCAGCGACATTTTGGCGCAAGGGCTATAATTTGAACAATCTTGGTAGAGGTCCACTAGGTGAAGCTACACAACAAATATCAAAGACCTCTGCCTTTTTAAAGATTTTTCCTATATAAGTCAATGTAAAACTAAAGGGGTCCTGGGCAGGAGCATTTCTTGGCCCCAGGACTATAATTTGAACAATCTTGATAGAGGCCAAATATCAAAGACCTGGGCCTTGCGGTTTCAGAGAAGAAGATTTTTAAAGATTTTCCCTATATAAGCCCATGTAAAACCAAAGGGCCCCGGAGCGGGGGCATTTTTGGCTCCAGCACTATAATTTGAACAATCTTGGTAGAGGTCCACTAGATGAAGCTTCATACCAAATATCAAAGACCTAGGCTTTGTGGTTTCAGAGAAGAAGATTTTTAAAGATTTTCCCTATATTAGTCTATGTAAAACCAAAGGGCCCCGGAGTGGGGGCATGTTGGACCCAGGGCTATAATTTGAACAATCTTGCTAGAGGTCCATTAGATGAAGCTTCATACCCAATATCAAAGGCCTGGGCCTTGCGGTTTCAGAGAAGTAGATTTTTAAAGATTATCCCTATATTAGTCTATGTAAAACCAAAGGGCCCCAAGGCGGGGGCATTTTTGACCCCAGCACTATAATTTGAACAATCTTGGTAGGGGTCCACTAGATGAAGCTTCATACCAAATATCAAAGGCCTAGGCCTTGTGGTTTCAGAGAAGAAGATTTTTAAAGATTTTCCCTATATTAGTCTATGTAAAACCAAAGGGCCCCGCAGTGGGGGCATTTTTCGCCCCAGGGCTTTAATTTGAACAATCTTGGTAGAGGTCCATTAGGTGAAGCTTCATACCCATTATCAAAGGCCTGGGCCTTGCGGTTTCAGAGAAGAAGATTTTTAAAGATTATCCCTATATAAGCCTATGTAAAACCAAAGGGCCCCAAGGCGGGGGCATTTTTGACCCCAGCACTATAATTTGAACAATCTTGGTAGGGGTCCAACAGATGAAGCTTCATACCAAATATCAAAGACCTGGGCCTTGTGGTTTCAGAGAGGAAGATTTTTAAAGATTTTCCCTATATAAGTCTATGTAAAACCAAAGGGCCCCGGATCGGGGGCATTTTTGGTCCCAGGGCAATAATTTGAACAATCTTGATAAAGGTCATCAAGACGAAGCTTCATACCAAATATCAAACACCTGAGCCTTCTGGTTTCAGACAAGAAGATTTTAAAAGGTTTTCCATATGTAAGTCTATGTAAAACCAAAAGGCCCAGGGGCGGGGGCATTTTTTGGCCCCAGGGCTATAATTTGAACAATCTTGGTAGAGGTCCACTAGATGAAGCTACACACCAAATAGCAAAGACCTGGGCCCTGCAGTTTCAGAGAAGAAGTTTTTTTTAAAGATTTTCCCAATATAAGCCCATGTAAAACCAAAGGGCCCTGGGACTGGGACATTTTTGGCCCCAGCACTATAATTTGAACAATCTTGGTAGGGATCCTTTAGATGAAGCTTCATACCAAATATCAAAGACCTGGTCCTTGCGGTTTCAGAGAAGAAGATTTTTAAAGGTTTTCCCTATATAAGCCTATGTAAAACCAAAGGGCCCCAGGGCGGGGGCATTTTTGGCCCCAGCACTATAATTTGAACAATCTTGGTAGGGGTCCACTGGATGAAGCTTCATACCAAATATCAAAGACCTGGGCCTTGCAGTTTCAGAGAAGAAGATTTTTAAAGATTTTCCCTATATAAGCCTATGTAAAACCAAAGGGCCCCGGGGCGGGGGCATCTTTGGCCCCAGCACTATAATTTGAACAATCTTGGTAGGGGTCCAACAGATGAAGATTCATACCAAAAATCAAAGACCTGGGCCTTGCAGTTTCAGAGAAGAAGATTTTTAAAGATTTTCCCAATATAAGCCCATGTAAAACCAAAGGGCCACGGGGCGGGGGCATTTTTGGCCCCAGCACTATAATTTGAACAATCTTGGTAGGGGTCCACTAGATGATGCTTCATACCAAATCTCAAAGATCTGGGCCTTGTGGTTTCAGAGAAGAAGATTTTTTAAGTTTTGGGTGAAAAAAATCTATTTTTGGCTCCTGTGACCTATATGTGCAACGGACCGGAACCATTTGAACAACTTTGAAAGGGGACCACCTAAGGATCATTCCTGTGAAGTTTGGTCAAAATCCGCTCAGTGGTTTAGGAGGAGATGTCGTTTGAAGAAATTGTTTACGCACGCACGCACGCACGGACGCACGCACGGACGGACGCACGGACGCACGACGGACAAAAAGTGATCCCAAAAGCTCACCTCGTCACTACGTGACGGTGAGCTAACAAAAAAATACATCTAAATTTAACAAATCCGCAAATAACTTGAAGATAACAAAATAGCAAAATAATAAAGTACACACAAAATGTGTGTTTAACAACACTACTCATAAATATATCTCCTAGTCTAGCAATAAAATAAATGAATGAGCACTTGTATGCTGTCTCTGGTGATGTAAATTAAATCTTTATAGAAATATATATATATTAACTCTTGTCCTGCTGAATAAATTAATTTAGCCACACCCATTTCTGACTTTCAGCCAATCAGATTACTCAATGTAATTTATTCCTGTAAATTGATAAACTGAATGTAAACATTGTAGTTACAGATCAGATGGCTTCTTCAGAAGCCATCTGATCTGTAACTACACTGTTGCAAAAAGTAATGAACGCGTATTTTCTAATTCGGTAGGACAAAGGTTGAAAATGGATTCTCGACTGGTCCATCCTTGCCCTATCCTTGGATTGAACAATAGTGGTGTTATCCACGGAAACACTTGTCTTTTTCACAGTCAAAATATTAATACATTTAACCAAACACTGCTCCACAGTTTGGACATCTTCGCTGTTTCATTGCAAGGCAGCACAATATTCCGATAGGGAAAAACAAAATAGCACAACAAACTCCAAGGCACGTGAAATCATCTTCAAGAACACCAACCTACAAAAGAAAAGCATAGCAACAGATAACGTTGACATTTAAGAAATGAAATTTATTTTTCTGCAGTTCATGGAAGTATGAACGCAGTGGGTCGCGTGCAAAGTAAATGAACCCCGAAGGGGTTCATGTAAACTTTGCTAGCGACCCACTGTCGTTCATACTTTCATGAAAAGCAGAAAAATTAAGTTTATTTTTTATATTTACATTTTTTGCCCCGCATCACTTGCAAAAAAAGGCATGTAGAGCAAACTTTTAAAGCTGAAAAAACATTTACACGCTGTTTTTCTACAAAGAGCGGAGCAGCGTTGACGTCATCAACGCCCGTAGAGAACAATGGTTTAGAATGATTACCCACAACATACGACTGGAAAACTATCCTTCAATTATCACAAAATACCAACCTTATCTGTTGCTATGGAAACACAGTTAACCTTCAATGGCTCATTTACCACAGCTGACAGGAACTCATTCTTGACTTTTTAAGAAATTCTTTTCCAGACCAGAAGGGCCCAGTTGTTCAACCCAGTTGTTCAAAGCATGATTGGCTCAACGAGCTTTTTAGTGGCCAATATATTAACTATTCTAGCAAGAAAAATATACAATATGTTGGCATTTTTGTTGGCAAAATGTGAGTAGCTTTTGACAATGCAAGTTATTCACATTTATTTCAGCAACAATAATAAATATTTGCACATTTGCCATGATAAATGATCAAAGTGCACACATTGAATAATATTTGAACAACTGGGCTCATATTTGTTTGTGTTGAGGTTTTACACCCCCATCAACACAATTTAGGTCATTTTGGAGACATTTTGTGGAACTTTTGGCAGAAATTGAGATGAAATGAAAAGCCATACCGCCCAAAGAAACCACTAGATTTATATGCAGGGACGGTCCGACCTGCATCATTTTGCCATGGCAGACTTAAGACCTTCTAAGCGGTTTGCCAGTACACGTTCGGTCCGTTGCAGCTCTGCGCAGAAGCACCATCAGCCCAATCTATTTCTACAAGCCCCGATAGGCAGGGCTGTGGGGCCCAGATTTATATGTACATTCATCATAACTCCAGTTAAGGAGTAACAAGGGTTAATACATGTAGAAATGTTTTCAGAGGAAAACAATGCCCACCCCCTCTTTAAAAACACCCACTTGAGCTTAAAAACAAGGTTTAGGTCACCAAAATCTAAGGTGCATACAAGGCATTTTTGGCCAGAAACTGAATTTTCGGGAGCATGTGACCTTAAAGAAGGTCAAGATCACCAAATTCAAAACAAATCTGTCGTGGTTTATTTTTGTTATGGTCTGTCTTTGAGTGTTTGTATCGCTTATATCATTTTGTTTTGGATTGTCAATTGGCCATTTTGTGGGAAAGTAACTGTCCTTTTGGCTTTCCGTAATTGATGTTTCCATTAGGGTCTGTTGTTTCATGTTTGTGTTTCTTTCCCTTTGGTGTCTCTGATGGGAGCTGTAGGTTAATTGTATTGATTCCTGATCACTGCCTTCACCTCTATTTTAGTAGGTTACAATGATATATTGCACCAAGTTTGATCAAATTTAATTAATTTGTTCATTAAATATGGTGCAGACAAGCCAATATTCACAGTTTTTGTTGGGCTTTAGCCCTTGAAAGTAAGGTCATGGTCAACAAAATCTAAACAAATCTTTGGTAGGTTGCAATGACATGTTGAATCAAGTTTGACTACTTCATGAGATAGGGTGCTGACAAGACATTTTTGGCTCAAACATGACAGTTTTGGGGGATCTAGCAGCTGCTGTGCCCTTGAAAATAAGGTCAAGGTCATCAAAATTTAATCAAATCTCCGGTAGGCTGCAATGATATATTGCTCCAAGTTTGACCAAATTTCATCAATTTGTTCATGAGATAGCATGCAGACAAGCCAAAGTTTACAGCTTTGGGGGTACTTGCCCTTGAAAATCAGGTCAAGGTCGCCAAAATCTTTGGTATGTTGCAATGATATATTGTACCAAGTTTGACATATTTTCATCAATTCATTCATGAGATAGTGTTCAGCCAAGCCATTTTTTTTTGAGGGGGGGGGGGTCAAGGTCATCAAACCCTAATGGCTGTTTTCCCCCATCCTGGTGATGTAACCATGCAAGTTTGGTCAGAATCCATCAATAGATTCATGAGATATAGTCCTTCAAACAGACCACACCAACGCCAATGCTGACACACACAGCATTCACACCAAAAACAATATTTCCCTGTCCCCTTTGGGTGACATAAATAAGCAATAATTTGGCTTATTTCCCATTAGAAACATATGTTTGGGTATTTCTCTGATCTTCCACCAACAGATTAGACATTGACAATTCCACAGGAAACCAGCCACATGCAAATACTGGGATTAACTCCTTGTATAGTAGTGGACTCTTCCATTGCTATATGTTGAACAAGTCCATTTGTCATATTAGGGGTGTCAGGCCTATTTTTTGTTTTTGTTTTGCTTTTATTCTATTTTTGACGGAAAATTCTGTTAGCAAATAATGTAGGCCCTGATCAGATGCCGCATGATGCGGCATCTGATCTGAGCCTGCACTGTTTGCCAAGGCACCCCTTTAGGAGGTTCCCTGCATACAATGGGTTAATCACTGGCTGCAGCTTTGGTTAGCCAGGAACCATGTTGTAGTTTCTGTTTGGGAAACAACTTTAATAAAATAATAAACCTGTATATGGCTGACATCCTATAAAAAGACAATGGCAAACAGTGCAGACCCAGATCAGAGGCAATGGAATGTTTGCTCAAAATACAGGAATTCTTGCAAAACCTAATAAAACAAATCTAAAACTAAACTAAAATTGAAAATGGAACTACCCAAAATTATAAAGTGGAAGATTCTATTTGTCACATTAATCTATAAGATTAACCAAGAGGTCCATTTCGTATTTTAGAGGTGTCTGCTTGATTGAATTTATTGTAATTTTTACTAAAATTTTACAAAATGTCCATGTATTTTAACCATTTTTGTACCAACTGGAATCTTCCTCCTTATATATGGCAGGAGTCCGTTTTGAAATTTAGCGGTGTCAGGTTGTGTTTTCTTCAAAATTTGATTGAAAAATGGCTTAACATTTTGTAAACAGTGTAGGCCCTGATCTGGGCCTGCACTGTTTGCCAGGGTACCCATTTTGGGCATTCCAGTACAAAATGGGTTAAACAAACAAATAAGACACATATCAGATGCTGTGTATGATCGGGGTCTTCATTGTTTGTCAGTATTCTTGTTTGGGATCCCAAGCATGTACAGCTTAATAATTTAGGGAAAAAAATTCTTAACCCTTGACCTACTGAATATTTATATATTCACACCCACTACTGATTATCAACTAATCAGATTACTTGATGCAAATTATTGCACCAAATTCATGAGCTGAATGACAAAAATGAAAATCCTGATCAGATGGCTTCTTCAGAAGCCATCTGATCTAGATCTTCATTGTTTGAAAGATAAGGCATATCCGGGCTCAGCAGGACAAGGGTTAAAATATTTACCCGACAAGCTGGGCACCCTCCTACTACTACAATCTGAGGTTGTTGTTGTACTACAACAGCGGACTGTTGTTGGTATGACGGCACCTGCTGGTACCCATATCCCTGCTGGTACCCTCCCTGAGGTGCTGTTGGTCCCTGTGGGTATGGTCCTCCCTTGTAGCCTGGGGGCTGTGTACCATAACCTACAAAGAAGGCATCACCACCGAAAGTTCCATAAAAACAGATGTTGAGTATTTAGGTATTTGGTGGTAACTGAAGGACAATTTTTGTCAGTTTTCCACAAAAACATGTTGTGGGTATTCATTGGAACCACCTCGGCGAAGCGTTCAAATGATTACCCACAGCATAGGTTTATATCGAGAATTAAGGAAAAGTATCTTCCAGTTATCACCAAATAACCACCTTATCCCTTGTTCTGCTGAGCCCAGAAATGTCTTATCTTTCAAACAATGCAGATCCAGATCAGATGGCTTCTGAAGAAGCCATCTGATCAGGATCTCCATTGTTTGTCATTCAGTTCATTAATTTGTTGCAATAATTTGCATCAAGTAATCTGATTGGTTCATAATCAGTGGTGGGTGTGGCATATTTAAATATTCAGCAGATTAAGTGTTAATATCTGTTGCTATACCATAACACAGTTTTCCAGCTGACAAAAGTCCAGCACAACCTCTTTATATAATGCTGTTTATTATATACACATGTAACACCGTTTTGAATACTGTTTAAAGATAGCTCCCAAAAATGGATAGATTACATAGAAAAAAAAAGATCAACAGAACTTTGATTGCTCAAGCGATGACTTGTTAACAATGGCTGAGTTGGGCCCGTTCTTGAGTCCCTACAGAATTTCTCTACATTAGAAGTAGTGAAGGAAAATTTAGGGTATTTTCGTCTTCTACATGTATCTTGCGAATCTTAGCTGTGTGTATGCCAAAGAGGCAATTGTAATGAGCACACACAACATACATTTATACTAGAGAACAGTGTAAATACTATTTAGATCATTTTGGAGAAGTTGCTTCAAATTTTGGGGGACTTTTACCCGACATAGAGATGAAATGACATCTCAAGCCCTGCAGCCCAATGAAACCAACAGGGTTTATATGTACGGACAGTCTGACTTGCATCACTTTGCCTGGGCAAGTGTAGATCTTCTGCGGTTTACCAGTGCGTAAAATGGCAAGGTCATCGAAGTTTCATCTTCTGAACAAACTACAATGAGACCTGAGTCACCAATGCTACATACCAAGTTTTATGACAATCAACCCTCTGGTTTCAGAGGAGATTTTTGAAGGATTTTACATAATTTGGGCATGGTGGCCATCTTGGTCAAGTGACCAAATTCAAATTAATCAAATTTCATTTCCTTGTTCCTAAAGGCTTTCATATGAAATTTGGCTACAAATGGTTCAGTGGAGTCTGTGAAAAACAAATTCAATGGGCCAAAGTCAATGAATGACCTTGACCACTCCTATAGCTTCATCCAATCATCTGCCAATTTTCAGATCACAGACTGCAATAGTTTCCAAAGAATGCTCAGTTTTGACTTTTTCCGAAACAAAAGTCTAAGTGACCAAATTTGACCTTGGCATAAAATAGGTCAAGGTCATCCGAGGGTCAGCATTTGAACAAATTATGATAAGCAACCCCCCCCCTCGAGTCCCTAATGCTACATACCAAGTTTCATGACAATCAAAGATGATTTTTACCTGATAGCATGGTGGCCATCTTGGTCATGTGACCTGGACTTCGCAAACAAACTTTTGTTCCCCCATCCCATGGATGCTTCACATGAAATTTGACTCGAATCGGGTCAGTGGTTTTGAAAGAGAAGTTGTTTGAAAATGTGGACAGATGACAGACAGACAACAAACGCTTGCCATACTATAAGCTCACCTATGAGCCTCTAAAAAATGCTTAAAATAACTAAAGCCTTGCTTATACTGTGTTATGCGGTATCTGACCTGTGTCTACACTGTTTGCCATTTTTAGTTTTCCCATAAAATAGATGAATAGTTGGGGTTTTTTTTTCACTCATCCTACAGCAGGACACATTGGAGTGAAAAAAAAAAGATCAAAAACTCAGGTGAGATCACACATGAGTGTTTTGGTGTTTAAGTAATTAACTTGGTCCAAAGTAGACTTAATTAGTGGATGGGTGTGTGTATTTTTGTTTTAAAAAGTGATTCTAGTGAACTTATATAATAGTGATATGATAAATGTATGGAAATGGATCAACTCGGCCTGTAACCAACTCGGCCCCTGAGTCAACTCGGCCTCAAGTCAACTCGGTGGGTCAACTCGGCCTGCCATTATATGACAAATCATTAGTGGATGGACAATTCTTTTCGCCTTTGACCAAAGTTATAAAAGTATTTAGTTCTTGTACGTGAACATCAAATGTATACATTCACACTCGGCCCCATCATGGGTCCGAGATTCACATCAGAGGTTAACATTCATTTCTGGTCCGTTGAGAAGTTTTCCAGTCTATTGTAAATACCACGCCACATCTTAAGTATTGGTTAGAAGCTGTTCTAAATGATATTCAACTGCTGCCCACAAATTGATTCGAGACGATAATATTGTATGACTTTCCAACCATGCCATCCAGGTCTGCTGGAAAAGATGTCTGGAATATGAATTACCGAAAGACAGAAAAACGGAAGGATAACACAGATAATATATTATATAAGTGATATAGCATATAATTTCATCAAGGACAAGTCCGTCAGGCTAAATTTATATTAGGGTCCGACTTCACCAGGCCGAGTTGACCCGGACGATTAGACTCAGGTCGACTTGACTCAGGGCCGAGTTGACCCGGATTTAAATGTATACCTTGTGTTCCTGTTGATTCCTGATATGAGGGTGGTGGTGCCTCCGACATCTTTCTTTCTTCTGCTCACCTGAAAGTTTAATATCATATAATTATAGAGATATATATTAAATGAAATAATCTGATTCCTTTACAAAATGTCTCTGCCCTATGGAGGGGGTTAGTGCTCAGAATTAAGTCACATATAAAGTCAACATTACAAAGTAATACATGTACCGTAAAAATCCTAACAATTCGGACGCCTTGAGAACATGCTGTAATTATCCTAAAATTTCAACAAATTTCTTTCACGATCCAGCAAAGTGCAGATCAGATGGAATGGCTCACAGTGTAGACCCAGATCAGACTGCTCCTGTTTGCTTTGGCCTGTCTGTCCCAAAGATCATATCGATACTTCTGCACTATGACCTTATTTTTCACATGGCTATAGAAATGGCATTTGTAAAGTTAAACATCTTTAATGATCTCTTTAGCACCTTAATCAGTTTTGTTTTAAATTGGTCGGTTGGTTTGTTAACAGTGTCGGCGGGCAACGATTAATGGCGATGATGAAAATGTATGCTCTATGAAAAATTAATAGTCTTTTAACTCTTTATATCTTTTTTACAACATAAATTTATTTATTTATAGTTAGTTTTGTTCATTATATAGCATTTTAGGCATTTAATATTTTCTGATCTCACAAATTACCCATGCGGCTAAACTTTCTTGATTATTTATTTATATATTACCAGTACTCATTTATGTTGGTGCTTTCCTTGTTTCTTTTTTTCTTTCTTTTTTTTGTTAACCCTTATCTTGCTGTTCACAACAGCCCCTATCTTTGCAAACAGTATAGAAGAAGCCATCTGATCAGGATCTACACTGTTTGGCATTCAGTTTATGAATTTGTAGCAATAAATTACATCAAGTAATTTGATTGGTTGATAGACAGAAATGGGTGTGGCTTATATGAATATTCAGCAAGATAAGGGTTAAGGCACAGAGTCGGCCTGTAACTAAGGATAAGTTATCCTTAGGCTGACGTGATAGGGCAATGATGCTACTTAAATATTTGCCCCTTCTCAACTCTGTCCTGTTAAAGGTGAACTAGAAATGCGTCCATAGGACACGGATGCCCCTGCCTAAAATATGTCCATGTTCGTATTCATCCATAGAAAGTTATTGATCGTGTTTAAGTTTTGGACCCTTTTTTCACATTTGACCTCTAAGTATGACCTTGACCTTGGAGGTACGGATCTGGGTTTCGGACGTGACAAATCGTCTCATGATGGTTAACATTTCTACGAAGTAATTTCAAAATCCATCCAGAAATAAGAAAGTTATTGACTGCGTTTAAGTTTCGGACCCTCTTTTTGACATTTAACCTCTAAGTATGACCTTGACCTTGGAGGTACGGACCTGGGTTTTGCATGTGACACGTCGTCTCATGATGGTTAACATTTCTGCCGAGTAATTTTAAAATCCATCAAGAAATAAGGAAGTTAATGACTGCGTTTAAGTTTCGGACGCACAGACAGGGGCAACGCTATATGCCCTTTCCACCATTCTATGAATGGCGGGGGCCACCATTCTTCGAATGGCTGGGGCATAATAAAAGTTCTATAGTGGAAATTAGTTTTACCTTGGAAAGTGGGGGAAACGACTAGGGGGACGAAACAACCATGGAGCGAAACGACTAGGGGAAACAACCAGGGAGGAAATGGTTTGGGGTTTGACTCAGATTCATCAGAATCAGAATTGTTACTGGTGACACGTCAAATGACATTCATACCATCTGATGGTATTGTGAAGGGTTCTGGGACAACTCGGCACATAGGAAACTCAGCACATGACCAACTCGGCCTATAAGAACTCGGCACATACAATTAGCTGACAGGACCAATTATCTATTGTTCACTTGGGTATGACAATTACATAACCAACGGGCGAAACGACTCATACGCGAAACGACCCGTGAAGGTGAAATAGGGACCTACTAAATAGGGCTATAAGACTTAATAAGACAAATTTTCCCCCCCGCCCATCCGGGCTTGGAGAAATAGATTGGGCTGCAATAATGTGAGTTCAGCTCGGCTGGGTAATCATGGGTGGTAATGGGTCCCAAACATCATGTTCACAGCTTTTCTGAATTAACTGCCAATCATCACCTGATTAATCAGATAATAAGTGTAGCAATTAAGTCATATTCAGAGCCTATTAACAGATTAAGACAATTTTTTAGAAACAAAATAGAAACTAGAAACTATTTTATTTAATATCAGAATTCAGAATCAGAATTATTACTGGTGACACATCAAATGACATTCATACATTATTTATGCATATATAAATATTATAAAATTATTCTAATAATAAAACAGGAAAATAAAGTAATAATGTCGGCTTAATAAGCTTTATAACTATTGTGGGCCGAGCTTGTTATGTGCCAAGTTGTCCCGCTACCTTGTGAAGGAGGGTGATAGCTCAGTGGTTAGTGCACTTACATGATTACTGTGTAGAATTTCAACCCTGCAACCTGGAGTGCATGCAAATGTGACGATAGCAGTATAAGTAACTGAGGTAATATGACCGACTCAGTATGAGAAGATAGATAGACAGAAGTAGAAAGAATTTGTTGTTGTATATCTATAAGGCATTTTTTCGCTGCCTATAAACTCATGGTACTTGAGTAAGTCACTTGTGCATTTCCCTATGTGAAAAAAAGAAAGTCTGAAAGACAGAAAGAGGAAGGTTGTGTTCCAGATATTGCAAATATTTGGGACTGTATTTCAAAGATTATTCTGAAACATAATTAAGGCCATTTAATGTTTACGCAAATGTTTTTACTTTGGTTACCTTTTCCACTAGAATATATGGTATAACACTAAATTTAATGGTCTTTAAAATGACAATAAAATTGCTTGATTTGTGTCAAAATCACAAGACAGATAGAGCAAAGCTATACTCATTTGTTTTTATGAAATACTCGTAATTGGTTTGGAAGGAAAAATTTTACTTTTAATTATTTGGAAACAAATGAAAAAGCATAAATATAGAGATAATTATTTATTAAAAATTCGCATTTTAGATATTTCAGGTGTCACTGTGTTCTTTTTTATTCGGATATTTCGTTCAACTTCTATTCCAACACCGTCACCGGTTGAAAGGGAATTGTCAAAAAACTACTTGAATTCTCTCTACTCGCGTTTAAATCACGAATGTTTTTACCTCAGCGATGAAAACATTCTTATTTTCAGAATATTCTGAACTTCAGACAAATAGTTATGTCCAATAAGCCCTTACAGCATTCCCAAAATGTGACTTAAAATATTGAAGGTGCTTTTGAGAAATCCCCTGAAAAATTATCCGGGGATATTTCACATCCGGTTTATTTTACATGACGTGTTGTTTATCCAATGGAGAGAGTGACAGATGGGTCAGAAACATCAATACCAACAATCCCAATATCAGAGATCATAAGAAAAAGAAGCAGAACAAAGAGAATTTTAAGGAGAATGGTCAGACACAAGGAGGCTGTGTTCCTTTTGCTTGCTACAGTTGTTGTCTTCTTGACAAAATCCGGACATAGGTGCTTATTTTTGCAGCAGCCCGAGTAGTATACCATAATAAATATGCATACTGCAGACAGTTAATGTGGAGAGCTGTAGCTCAATAGTTAGGGGTGCATACTTTTACCGGAAAGCACCAAAATACCGGAAAGCAAACCAAAATACCGGAAAGCACATATAAATACCAAAAAGCACTTTGTACTTGGGTTTTTTCAGCGGAGGAACATGTTAAAAATTTAGGCCTATGTATTAGATTTATATTGATAATTTTACCTAAAAACTTAAATATTTATCCCCAATCGCCTAGGGTATTGTCAGAATGACATGCAAGTTTCAAGAATTACACGCTGCTATCTATATAGATCTATCTTCATACACTGCAGCAACCGTTTGAGAGTGTGATGTGCAGTTTATGGAACTTGAACCAGACCGTTCGGAATACATTGGTTAAATAATGTCGTCTAGTTCAACAAAGGGTGTCTATTCGGAGATCACCACCAAGTGACCATGTAAGGTTTACCAGGGTTTCCATTGCTAGAGCGGGGGTAGTGTCTCTGACTAAATACGGTGTATAACACGTCTGTTCAACAATTCACATGAAGATTTAGCTGTTTAGCGGGTGGTGGGGGCTATATAGCCCTTTCAAGATTTTCACATATATCGAGCCGATCGTTTGGGTTGGCAAAAATGGGAGAACCAGGAGAAAATCAGGCAAAACTTGTCTTTCACACATGTTTTTTTAGCGTGATGCGAACCACCAATTAAGCGAGTGTAACTCAGAGAATAACGGAACAGAACTTGTCTCTTGCCACAAGTGAACTGAGCGGGGGCGCGAACCACAGCGATGAGCGACCTATTGAGAAAGAGTCAGCGCTCCTAACCACTAGGCAGCCGAGACCTGTTGAAAACAATGTATAGGTACAATGCAAAGACAATGGCATGTTAAAGTGATGCTACATGCATTATAGTAGCAGTATTCATCTTTATTATATTGAAAAGTACACGTTAGAACACTCTATAGTTTAGAGCAAAATTAAGAAAAATAAGGTTTACCACTGCAAACCAAAGTTTTTCTATATAAAACAGGGGTTCAAGGGGGTCAAAATTATATAGGCGTGTTTTTGTGATGCCGTGTGTTTTCAGGTTTCCCTATCCTAATGTGTAGCATCACGTGATCAGGTCCGTGAAATGAACACCCACTAAACCCCACTTATATAGAGAAAATTGGGGTTTACGGGGTAAACAATACTATACTTATTTCCGTTTTTAGGCAAAGATTGTGGGTACTCGTTATAACCGTCTCAAAGGGGCGGTTCTAACGAGCACCACGACGTTTTAATAAGAAAAATTTCATCCCGAGTTTTCAGAAGAAAAGTAGCTATTTTGGAGATGCGAAAAATGCACTTTGTCGCACGTGTGTGTTATCTTAATGTCTATTGGTAAGAAAGGCTCATTGAGACGGTTATGACGTGTACCCACAAGATTTTTTAGGACGAAGAAGGGAAAGATAATATTTTCTTTTATGACTGGCTTGATCTTATTTCACTCATATTTGGGTCAATGATAAACATATATACTTTCATCTTCACTTATATTTTTGCACACAAAAATCACTATCATCCTTAAAGGAGCCGTCTGATCTGGAACCGCACTGTTTGCAACTTTGCTAGTAAACAGCAGACGACAATTGTTGTGATTGGCATGTTAAAGAGATAAATGACATAAGACACGTGCCAACAATTGATCCAGTTATCTAAATGTGGTGAAACTTCAACAGGTATCCATTCGTTAATCAACAATCAAGGGTTTATATAATGAGCCAGAGCATGACAATTTCCTCTCTTTAATTACCTGTGCGTCTGATCAGACCCGTAACAATGGATGATTTCTGTCACTTGATTTGACTTCTGATCAGACTGCGCAAATCATTACGAAAACACGTCACTACAAATACATGAAAAAAAAAATGAGGTTAAAAATTGTGATATTTTTTTCTTATTCCTGTTCGGGTGGGGCATACTTACCATTGCAATACACTCGCAAGTTATAAGTCCAGTGAGCAACCATAATTGTTCCAGATATGTTATATATTGCATTTAAATACAATTTTCTAATGTTTTCAAGTATGTATAAGTGCTTTTTGGTATTTATATGTGCTTTCCGGTATTTTGGTTTGCTTTCCGGTATTTTGGTGCTTTCCGGTAAATGTATGCACCGCAATAGTTAGTGCACTTGCCTCTGCCCTCTGATGCCAGAGGCCCCCAGTTCGATTCCCGGCAGCGGTAACAAAAATGCGGTGTCCGAAAATGCACCACTGGCATTATTTGTAGGATGTATGCCACAAAGTGCACTGTCCTTCGGATCGGGATCAGGGGTACTCGCTTATAATATAGCTTGAGGCGCCCAGACTGCCAGATTTTACGCTAATATGCATTTTTTATAAAGACAGTCGATGTGAAGTCACTTCCGCTGAGGTCTGCCATTTTTGGAGGTGAAAACAAAGGTATTCTGCTATCTAGCCTGATTCTGATTCTTACTAAATGTGCGCAAGAAATTTTGGTTTAAAAACTGTTTAAAAAAGGATCAAATTTTAGTGTAAAAAAAATGAAGTTTTCACCTCCACCAAATAAGAAAAATGGTGGTAAAGATAACCATTCTTTGTTTCTTTTTACTGAAGAGTTCCTTGCCAACTGTCCTGTTTCAAAACTAAAGCGCCCAGGCAAAAATTTATGCCACTGGGCGCCTGTTAGTCTTTATCCCTCGGGATGTTAACTGGAGACCCTCTGTGCAGCGAGAATCATCCCCTGTGCAGGTTAAAGATCTGCACAGTAATTACATGATTACTGTGTAGGCTTTCATCCTGCAAACCTGGAGAGTATGTAATGTACATCTGCAAGAAATGGTCAACTGTAGCCAATAGCAGTAACAGTAGAAAGACAGAGAAAGAAATGTGTCCGTCTCAGGGATACAGACTAAGCTTTTTGCTTTAGGTGCCCAGGCTGCCATAAATCCAAATTTTACATGAAGTAATTAGGCATTTTTATTCAAAACTTAAGCGCCCTGTCAAAAATTTAGGTGTCTTGGGTGACTGGGAGCTTGTTAGTATCCCAGAGGCCATACTACAAAAGGCTCGTACAAACAGCAAATGACTGATAATACTGTTGATCTGTGTCTTCACCTATCACACAGGTTTTTTCTGTCATGTATGCAAAAACTGTGTGTGCACATCATGTTGTTATTGAACAACACGGGAAAATTTCAGACTGCAACAAATGTACAAAAGCTTTGCAGTTTGAAAGGGTGTCAGGTCTGCATGGTGAAAAAAAATAATAAAACAGACTTAAAGGCTGGTTACTGAACATTCTTTTCAAAGTTCTTAAATATTCATAACATATAAACAATAGTCATGATAGTTTTAGATTTGGTAGCTCAGTCAGATGCATGTGTGTCTGACTGGTGATCAGGTCACAGATTCGTTACCTCCCAGGGTGGTAACCATTTTTTTCAGGAGATTAATAAATGATAATAAAATCTATTCCTCAGTCATTATCTCCCTTCCTCTGATCCAAGAAGCCCTTCTCGTGCATTTACCCATTTACCGGTCTCTATGTATTGAATAACAATATCAGCCTTTTCGGAAAAGGGCGAAGATAAATATATGCATTCAGTCGGGTGTGAAATTATGATAATAGAGTTCACCAGTCTCATGTCAAATTGCACTAGCTATACACCTCAACCTCTTTATAACAATGTTGTTGGTGTCCAAACATGTTATACTGAGACAAAATGGGATAGATTATATAGAAAAATGACCATTCATTGGCATTCAATGGCCATTTTTCTACATAATCTATACATTGCTTGGATCCGTCTTTAACCCTTGTCCTGCTGAGCCCGGATATGTCTTATCTTTCAAACAATGTAGATCCAGATCAGATGGCTTCTGAAGAAGCCATCTGATCAGGATCTACATTGTTTGTCATTCAGATTGTGAATTTGTTGCAATAATTTGCATCAAATAATCTGATTGGTTGATAATCGGTAGTGGGTGTGGCATATATGAATATTCAGCAGGACAAGGGTTAAACTGGGTTATATCCAAAACCATGTTATAATGAAATGTGTCTCTCAATTATTAGGTCTCTCACCATTGTGGTTTGAGTCACATGTGAGGTGCCAGATTCTGCAATGGAAGGTCATGTGTTTTTTCTCCGGGTACTCTGATTTTTGTCCACCTGATTAACAGTCGGCTTGTGTGCCCCCACCCATTGGGGCCTGAAGAAATAGATCAGGCTGCACGGTGCTTCTGAGCAGAGCTGAAACTGACCGAACTTGAGTACTGGTAAACAGCTTAGGTCTTAGCCTGCCCAGGAAACGTGATGCTAGTCGGACGGCTCCTTAAACCATAGCGGTTTTGATGGGTGGTAGGGCTTGATATGTCATTTCATCTCAATGTCAGATAAAAGTCCCACAAAATCGGAAGCAACATCTCCAAAATGACCTTAATAGTGTTAAGGGGGATGTAAAACCTCAACTCAAACAAATCAAAACAGTTGGTTTGAAATAAGTGAAATAATCTTGAAACAGACCTTAAACCACAACAGCAACCAAAAAAATAATGAACAGTGTTGCAAAGAGGTTTAGGTGTATATCCATTTAAGTTAAAAAAATATTTGACGTTTTTATTTTCTTTTTTCAGTTTCCACGAAAAACAAATCCAGAGGCCAGCCCCACCTCCGAGACATTTCTTCCCCTCCCACAGTAATGTCGTTGATTACCAGTTTGGCAATCTTGTACCTGTGATCAAGCTTCTGGAAGATGAAGAGCTGATCTTTGTCATGTACTATGCTCCGTGGTGTGCAGAGTCGGTGAGAGTGAGGGGAGAGTTCATGAAAGCAGCTAAAGTAATAGGGGGTGCGGTAAGTATGGATTTATCTTCTGGGGCTAGCTGTTCAAAATTTAGAAGCCTCCATGTTGTAGTGGTTACGCCACTCGCCTTGTAAACCAGGGATCGCAGGATCGATCCCGGGCTTCTCCAGACTTAAACCGAGGTCCCATCTCCGTATGACCCTAGTTGTTGGAGGGATGTAAAACTCAAACACTCACTCACGCACTAACTCACTCAGTTGTTTAAAACTAACAATGTTGCTAGTTATCATATCGTTAAATCTTTGATCATTTAATATGGCAAATATTCTTACATTTTTGCTGAAAATATGTGAGCAGCTTTTGCATTTGCAAAAGCTGCTCACATTTTTTCAGCAAAAATACCAAAATATTAGACAATGTACTTGCTAGAACAGTTAACAATATGGCCACTGATGAGCTCGTTAAGCTAATGATGCTTTGAACAACAGGACTCAGCAGAAAAATAGTTCAAGACACAAGTTAGAATGCTCCTGAAGAAATCTGGGTCTCCTTTGTTTGTAATTCTGTCAAAAAATTCCGGCATGTGGTCACTTTGCAGGGTTTTAGGATAGTTTTCAGTAATTATTAAAGCTCCAACTTGTGGAGAAGGGCCACTGGTTCTAAACTAATGATGTCAAAGTCCCTAATTGTAGAGACAAAACTATTGATGTCAAAGCCCCTAATTGTAGTGAAGAACATACTGATTCAAAACTCGGCCCCCACCCATCGGGGCTTGAACAAGTAGATGGGCTGCATGATGCTTCCACGCAGAGCTGAAACCGACCCACACATGAGTACTGGTAAACAACTTAGAACATCTAAGCCTGCCCATGTTTATAAACATTGGTTTCATTGGTCGACAGGGCATTCATCTCAATGTTGGGTAAAAGTCCCACAAAATTGGAAGCAACATCTCCAAAATGGCCTTTACAGTGTTGATGGGGACGTTAAACCTGAAATCAAACAAAGAAACAAACTGGTTCAAAACTAATGATGTCATTTGTTTTAATTTTGTTACAACTCGCTAGATCATTTAATATGGCTTGTTAGCTGATATTTATGCTGAAAAAATGTGAGTAGCTTTTGCAAATGCAAAAGCTACTCACACTTTTACAGTAAAAATATCTTTGTATCAGATATTGAACTTGCTAAATCATTTAACCCATAGCATGCCAATCACAACAATTGTCGTCTGCTTTGACGTCTGCTGGTAACTTTTAAAGTCATTTTTTTGCAAACAGTGTGCACCCAGATCAGACTGCTCCTACAGGAGCAGTCTGATCAGGGTCCACACTGTTTGCTTGTATGCAAAAATAACTTTAAAAAGTTTAAAAAAAGATTCAGCAGACGACATGAGCAGACGACATTTTCAAATGTAGTTTTTTCTCGGTGTTTGAAGGGTTAACATTTTGATCACTAAGAAGTTTGTTATGCAAACGATTTGAACAATGGGGTCCAGTCCTGCTAATTAGAGGAATATGACAAGCTAATTAACTCCCTTGAATGGATTTCAGGTGAAGTTTGTGGCAGTCAACTGTTGGTGGCCTAAAGGGATGTGTAAAGACAGTATGAAGTTTCTGTCCTATCCAGAGCTCTATATGTACCACACTGGAGTAGCGGATGGCTACAGATTCATAGGTATGTCTGAGCTGGAGGTACATGTATCTGTGAAGAAATGCATGGAATTAGATGTCTTATAACCAACATTAAGATAACGCATCAAAATGGCGTCTTTTTATCTCTATAACCAATATTTTACAGATGAAAATATTTGATACGTTTCTTATTTCTAGTCAAATATAGATTGTGGGTTCTTGTAGAACTGCCTCAATGAGGCAGTTCTCATGAGTACTAGCACTCTGTTTAGAGCAAAATAATAAAAATGAACAACCCTGTAAACCCCCATTTTCTGTATTTAAAGTGGGTTTTATAGGGGTGTTCATTATATGAGCCCCACCAAGCGAATTTGTGTCTTCGAGCATTCCGTCATGACAAATTTTAACTGTGCATGCCCAGCCATTCAGAGGGGCCAGGGATATGGCTTTCTGTCTGAAGGTTCGGGCCGTTCCTCTTGATTCACTGCTTGTATGAGCGAGCAGCAAAGGTTCTGGCGAGACTGTGCGGATGCGCAGGCTCGCCTGAACCGTCGCTGCTCGCATAGGCGATAAATACCAAAATCGCTTGACGGGGCCCATATGGACTTGTTTACCTGATATATACCAGGCAAAGATACTGTTGTCTGTGTCTTGAGTGTTAGTTTGTTTGATTTGAGGTTTAAGGTCCCCGTCAACACTGTATAGATCATTTTGGAGACGTTGCTTCCAATTTTGTGGGACTTTTACCCGACATTTGAGATGAAATGACATCTCCAGCCCTGTCACCCAATGAAACCAATGAGAGTTTATAAGCATGGACGGTCCGACTCGCACCTCTTTGCCTGGGCAGGCTTAGATCCCATTAGCAGTTTACCAGTACTCGTGTGCGGTTGGTTTCAGCTCTACATGGAAGCATCATGTAGCCCATATATTTCTTCAAGCCCCGATGGGCTGGTGTCTTGAGTGATTGTTGAAATGTTCTTATTATCTTCTAGAATAACGCTTACTGTAAAAAAATTATATTTTGCGGTGATTTTATTTTGGCGCTATAGGCGGTCAAGGATAAAACAGCCAAAATTTAAAACCGCCAATAAAGATCAAACAGCATATAACAAAATGGCAGAAATTCTATTGCCAATACACATCGCAAGTATGATATAGGGAAATAAAACGTCAATCAGCCAAGGGCATTTTCCATTATGAAAGAAGAAATGCATTTACTTTTTAGAAGTAGAGCATACTGTTAGGGAGCGTAGCTAAAAGTTATTCTGTTCAACCAGAGAAAAAGACAATTTATCAAGTCTTTCTCATTGCTTAACATGTCAATTATGAAGACATTTAGCGTGATCAACAGGGCCGAATAAAAGCAAATACATCTTTACAGTAATTGTCAAAATTGCATGTATAATTCATAACTGATTGGCGGCTTTGTCTGTGAGTACACCAATGCAAGAAAGAAAACTACAGCTAATTATAACATGTTTTATTGAGTAATTAAATAGCTTTAGGACAGATTTGTTTCACTTAAACAACAAGAACAGTGCAGTGTGAAAAAATTAAAATCAGAGTGTATGACTTGCAAATCACCGTGTACGACACACAGGGCTAGTTAGAAAAATCGCAGATTTTGTTTTTTATCTCTGAAATTGAAAATCTGCCAAAATAAAAATCCGCAAACATGTCCACTCATAAAAACTGCCAAAATTTGCTGCCGCCAAATTTAAGTGTTTTACAGTACCCTGCATTTACTGTTTCAGGAATTCGTGAGGCAGAGTATTTTGTAAAATTTGCAGAATCTTTCCTCAACCCGTTGCAGCCACTACACAGCATCCGGGAGATTGAGGACTTTATTTCACAGCAAGATGTATGTATCAATTGTGTTTTAACCCATAAAATGCCATGCCAATCACGACAATTGTCATCTGCTTTGTGGTCTGCCAAGTACTGTAAAATTAGTTTTTGCAAACAGTCTGGACCCAGATCAGACTGCTCCAGTCTGAGCTGGGTCCACACTGTTTGCCTGTTTGCAAAAAATTTTTCATAAAGTTTGCAAGAAGATTCAGCAGACGACATATCCAGATGACATTTTCAGATGTAGTTTTTGTTAGCATCTTAAGGGTTAACGAATTTTTTAGAAGTCAGTTTTAGAGTAAATTTGTACCCAGTTTTCAAAGAGATGTTTTCCAAATGACATTGGTTCATGTATCTTCTTTCTATTGCACTTTTTAATGTGTTTTCTTGTAAAACAACTGTTGCACAAAGAGGTAAAGGTGGTGAGTGAGTGAGTTTTACGTCTCACCAACAGCTAAGGTCATACGAATACAGGACCTCCGTTTAAAGACTAATCCGAAAGTCTGGAGAAGCCCAGGATCGATTCTGCAACCCCTGGTTTACAAGGTGAGTAGCTTAAACACTACACCATAGGGGCTTCTAGATAGAGGTGGTATGCAATGTAAAACAAAACATTCAAGAAACAATGACTTGATGACATCTGGGCCCAGTTGTTCAAAGCATTGTTAGCTTAACAAGCTTGTTAGTGGTCAAAAATGTTAACTGTTCTAGTAAGTACATTACCTGATATAGTGGTATATTTGCTGAAAAAATGTGAGCAGCTTTTGCAAATGCTGAAAAAAAATGTGAGCAGCTTTTGCAAATGCAAAAGCTGCTCACATTTTTTTTTTCAGCAAAATTATTAGTTTGTTTGTGATACCGAATGATTGAAGTTTTAATGATATATTAGCTAACAACGTGGTTAGTTTTGAACAATTTGCCCTTGCAGCTGAATGTTAACTGTTCTAGCAAGTACAATATCTAATACAGTTCCTTTTTGCTGAAAAAATGTGAGCAGGTGCAAAAGCTGCTCACATTTTATCATAAAAATACCAGCAGATTAGCCATATTAAATTATCACTGTTTCAGTGATGCGTAAACTGGCCCCCGCCTATTGGGGCTTGAAGAAATAGATGGGCTGCATGCTGCTTCCACGCAGAGCTGAAACCGACCCGCACACGAGTACTGGTAAACCACCGATCTAAGCCTGCCCGGGCAAAGTGGTGCGAGTCAGACAGTTCATGCTTATAAACCCTATTGGTTTCATTGGGCAACAGGGCTTGAGATGTCATTTCATGTCAATGTCGTGTAAAAGTCCCACAAATTTGGAAGCAACATCTCCAAAATGACCTATACAGTGTTGACGGGGACGATAGACCTCAAATCAAACAATGATATGTTAACTAACAGCCTCGTAACAACCTCGTTAGTTTCAAACAACTGAGCCCGGGTTTTCATGTATGGTATACTATATCACAAATGTTGGATACTATCCAGTTGGCTGTCACTTTAACCCTTATCTTGCTGAATATTCATTTAAGCCACACCCATTTCTGTCTATCAACCAATCAAATTACTCGATGTTATTTATTGCTACAAATTCATAAACTGAATGCCAAACAGTGTAGATCCTGATCAGATGGTTTCTGAAGAAGCCATCTGATCTGGATCTACACTGATGCAAAGATAGGGGTTGTCATGAACAGCAAGATAAGGGTTAAATTCACTATTGCATTTTAATGTTTAGGTACTGTTTTACTGCTTGTTATACCCCCGACATACGAAGTATGTCAGGGGGTATATAGTTTTCGTCTTTCCGTCCATTCGTCCATTCGTTAGTTCGTTCGTTCGTTCGTTCGTTCGTTAGTTAGTTAGTTAGTTAGTTCGTTCGTACTTCCGTCCGTCCCGCCGTTCGTCAACCTTTACGTCAAAGTTTTGCGTTAAACCTTTTTGATAGCTCATATCTCTGTAACCACATGTTAAATTCTCTTCATATTTGGTAAAGGATATCTCTATAGCATTACCTTTCATATGGAATAACTAAGCCCCTGGGTCAAGCCCCTGTGTGGGCTGTCTGTCTGTCCGTCTGTCTGTTCATCTACTTTTACGTCAAAGTTTTGTGTTAAACCTTTTTGATTGCTCATATCTCTGTAACCCCATGTTAGATTCTCTTCATATTTGGTAAAGGATATCTCTATAGCATTTCCTTTCATATGGAATATCCAAGCCCCTGGGTCAAGCCCCTGGGTGGGCTGTCTGTCAGTTTGTCAACTTTTACGTCAAAGTTTTGTGTTAAACCTTTTTGATTGCTAATAACTCTGTCACCACATGTTGGATTCTCCTCATATTTGGAACAGGATATCTCTATAGCATTACCTTTCATATGGAGTATCTAAGCCCCTGGGTCAAGCCCCTGGGTGGGCTGTCTGTCCGTTTGTCAACTTTTACGTCAAAGTTTTGTGTTAAACCTTTTTGATTGCTCATATTTCTGTCACCACATGTTTGATTCTCTTCATATTTGGTACAGGATATCTCTATAGCATTACCTTTCATTTGGAATATCTTAGCTCGCGGGTCAAGCCCCTGGGTGGGCTGTCCACCCGTCAGTCCGTTCATCAATATTTACGTCAATGTTTTGTGTTAAACCTTTTTGATTGCTCATATCTCTGTAACTACATGTTAGATTCTTTTCATATTTGGTAAAGGATATCTCTATAGCATAACCTTTCATATGGAATATCTAAGCCCCTGGGTCAAGCCCCTGGGTGGGCTGTCTGTCAGTTTGTCAACTTTTAAGTCGAAGTTTTGTGTTAAACCTTTTTGATTGCTTATATCTCTGTAAACTCATGTTAGATTCTCTTCATATTTGGTACAGAATATAGCTATAGTATTAACTTTCATATGGAATATCTACTTAGCTCCTGTGTCAAGCCCCCGGGTGGGGCTATGGGTCAATAATAAGGATTTACACATTTTGATCACGTCCAAGTTTTGTGTTAACTGTTTTGGTTTAAACAATATTTATTAGAATAAATTCACATATATACATCGCATAATAGTATATGGTACAGGATTTGATAACTGTTTTCATCATACTCCTTGCATACAAAGTATATCAAAGGTTATAGTTTTTGTCTTTCCATCTGTTCATTATTAGTTAGTTTGTTGTTAGCTCGCCTGTACGAAGTACAAGGAGAGCTATTGTTGTCACCTCGGATGGTGTGCGCGTGTGCGTTTGCGTTCCCGTCACACTGCGTTCAAGTTTTTCAAATGCTTATATCTCAACAGTCACTCATCACAGACCACTCATATTTGGAACTTAAGTACCTGGGAGGGTCCTCTGATGTTCAAAGAGAACAGACCCCTGAGTTCATGCCCCGGGGTGGGGCTAGGGGTCAAAATCTAGAACACTTTGAAATTCTGTGTTAAAGTTTTTGAAATGCTTATATCTCAACAGTCACTCATCACAAAGCATTCATATTTACAACTTGGATACCTGGGAGTGTCTTCTGAGATTCCAAGACAACACACCCCTGGGTTCATGCCTGGGATGGGGTGGGGCTGGGGGTCAAAATCTAGGACACCTTTGTAATTTGTTGTATACCTTTCCATTATACTAACGAGTTATAGACACAATTGGTTATACATCAGCCAATCAAGTGACATTGGTTCAAGTGTAAAAGGGTGAAGGTCATGGTGACCTACATTTCATGGTCCAGTGATTTTGCCTTATATCTTGAAGTCTATTTGTTGGAGAAATGTCATACCTGGGATATTAGTTCCATGTGACTCCACGATTGACCTCAAAATATATCTAGGTCACTGTGACCTATATTTCATGGTTCAGCGATTTTGCCTATTATCTCGAATACTATTTGATGGAGAAATGTCATACCTGGATTATTAGTTCCATATGACCCAATAATTGACCTCAAAATATATCTAGGTCACTGTGACCTATATTTCAGGGTTCAGCGATTTTGCCTATTATCTCGAATACTATTTGATGGAGAAATGTTATACCTGGGTTATTAAATGCAGGTGACCCCATTATTGACCTCAAAATATATCTAGGTCACTGTGACCTATATTTTATGGTTCAGCGATTTTGCCTATTATCTAGAATACTATTTGATGGAAAAATGTCATACCTGGATTATTAGTTCCATATGACCCAATAATTGACCGCAAAATATATCTAGGTCATGGTGACCTACATTTCATGGTCCAGTGATTCTGTCTATTATCTTGAATACTATTTGATGGAGAAATGTTATACCTGGGTTATTAGTTGCATGTGACCCCATTATTGACCTCAAAATATATCTAGGTCAGTATGACCTATATTTCATGGTTCAGTGATTTTGCCTATTATCTTGAATACAATTTGATAGAGAAACGTCATACCTGGATTATTAGTTCCATGTGACTGTATAATTGACCGCAAAATATATCCAGGTCAGTGTGACCTATATTTCATGGTTCAATGATTTTGCCTATTATCTTGAACACTATTTGATGGAGAAATGTCATACCTGGATTATTTATTCCATGTGACCCCATGATTGAGCTTGAATTAATATCTAGGTCAGTGTGTCCTATATTTCATGGTTCAGTGATTTTTCCTATTATCTTGAATACTATTCGATGGAGAAATGTCTTACCTGGATAATTAGTTCCATGTGACCCGATGATTGACATGGAAATATATCTAGGTCCTTGTGACCTATTTTCATGGTTCAATGGTTTTGCCTTATAATTCAGATACAATTTGATCCTGAAATGTAATATCAGGAATATATGTTCCATGTGACCTGATTATTGATCTCAAATATATCAAGGTGAATGTGACCTATATTTCATGGTTCATAAATTTTTCCTTATATCTTGAAGTCGCGAAACAGGCGAGCTATGCTGTCTGGCGACAGCTCTTGTTTCTTTATGCTGTGACCCTTGTCAGATTTGTCAGTTTATACATGTATATTGGTCCTTGTGATCTTAGAAACAACAGTGACTAGAACTGTTAAATTTTGCATAATATTTTCTCTTGAAATGCAGACAATAATAAATGCAAGTAATAATAAAAAATGCATTGCTTTATTATGTCATTATACAGCTACTTTAATTCAGCAAATGTTCTATGACAGCCTATTCTATGTTTGTTGTTTCCAGTTGAAATTGTTCCAAATTGCAACAAACTTTGAATTTTTATTATTCAGCAAAGACAAGCAGTCTCATCTTTGGATATGATAAATTATTCTATATTTGTTGAAATGCAATAGTTATTCTCAGTGGACTAAATGGAAAGTTTATATGGAAAGGTTCAATGCTACAAACAAATTTTCATTTCCACTAAAAGGGGATGGCACTGGTCGGGGGTATACGTGCCCCACTGGGCACTTTCTCTAGTTTTGAATATTACATACGAGGGCCATTCAATAAGTATCTGGTCTTACCTTCTTAGAGTTACGCTTGACTTCATCTTTTTCCACATAGTCAACCCGCAGCAATCAAGCACTTTCTCCATCGATGTTCCAAGACTGAAAGTCCATTTTAGTAGAATTTAGGGTCTTTAGAGTCAGTCCCCCTTCCAACTGCTGCCTTAAGCTCGTCATCTAACCAGAAGTGATGTCCACGCAGTTCACTTTCTGAAACAAAAAGTAATCACTGTGTGCTAGATCAGGAGAACATGGTGTATGGGGTAAGGGTTGAAACTGTTCCTCTTCATTGCATCCAGAGAAAATTTTGCAAGTATGGACTCTAGCATTGTCACGTTGCAACACAACAGCTTTTGTAATTATTCCAGGCCTTTTCTTGCTATAGCGGCATGTAATTGTTCCAAAATGTTAGCATAATAGTCACCATTAATAGTCTGGCCATGAGTTAAATAGTTCCCCAACCACCCCCATGCTGTTACCATGCATGACCTTGCCAACTGAAGGCTTATTATTGAATTTCATTTGACGCGGTGAACTGTGACCAGTACATTGTTAGCTCACCAGAACTTTTGGTATACTCTCCAAAGGGATTATACTCCTAAAGGAAAATGTTGAGTCTACACTTGCAAAAGTGCAATGCCTGCTGTTGAGCAGAATGAGTACGAGCTAATACCGCAACCTGCCTATTCTCTGGACTGAGCTCCTAGTGACTATTTCCTATTCCCAAACAAAAAGGATATCCATGGATGCCAATCTGGTCCTATGAAGAAGTTGTGGCAGCAGTTGAGGAGTTAGAAGGAGACAAAAACCCTGGCTTCTTCAGTTCTGCGCTGATGGCACTGGAACAGCATTGGTCCAAGTGTATAATTCTAGAGGGCAATAACATCGAAGAAGAAGAGATCAGTCTCACCGAGAAATAAGTTAGGCTGATTTTTTTATTGGCTCGCCCTCATAGTATTAATCTAAATTCTATTTTAGCCCACAGCATACATTTTCCATATGTGAAACATACTATGAATCATTATCTTTATATTCACAGAACACTGTCGTGGGTTATTTTGATTTCAACACATCACCTCAGCCACCTGGGAAAGCCTTCCATCAGTTCTACCTTAGTGCTTTACGTGTCATGTCTTACAGTAAGAGTTACTTAACCCTTGTCCTGCTGAATAAATCATTTTAGCCACACCCATTTTTGACTGTTAGCCAATTAAATTACTTGATATAATGTATTCGCTTATTGGTTCAAATTCACAAACTGAATGACAAACAATAGGTTCTGATCAGATGGCTCCTAAAGAAGCCATCTGATCTAGATCTGCACTGTTTGAAAAGGTTTTTGTTTTGGTGTTTAGCAGAACTAGAGTTACAAAAGCCAGTTATTTTAGAGGGGGAAGTTAATTTCACAGTCTGCACATGGACTGTTTTTAGCTCACCTGAGCACGGTGCTCATGGTGATGTATTGTGATCAGTGAAGTCCGCCGTGTGTCATCTTTCTTGCGTCTTCAACAATTTGCTTTAAATGCAAACTCCTCCTTAACCCTTGGGCAAAGTTGATTCAATCTATATGTTTGAACAAAATAATGAAAATATGAATACCTGCATAAACCCCACTTTTCCCTAAATAAACTGGAGTTGGAGGGATCTTCATTGCACACACTTATTAACCTGATAATATCCACTTTGAAGGACAAGGCCTGCCCAGGAAAAATGTATTTAGGTTAACTGACAGGCTCGGCATGATATCCACTTGGAAGGACAAGGCCTGCCCAGGAAAAATGTATTTAGGTTAACTGACAGGCTCGGCATGACATATTTAGAGTTGACTGGGACATAAAACTCCAACACAAAATATTTGAACTTTAATTAAACTACACAGTTACCTCTTTATATCACTGTTCATTATACAGTGGTTTTTGATTGACACTGTTTAAACCTAGATCCCAAAGATAAATAGTGATTATATAGAAAAATTACCTTAAATTGTCATTTTTAGTTCACCTGTCACGTAGTGACCAGGTGAGCTTTTGGGATCACTTTTTGTCCGTCATGCGTGCGTCCGTGCGTGCGTGCGTCCGTTAACTTTTTCTTCAAACAACATCTCCTCCTTAACCACTGATCGGATTTTGACCAAACTTCACAGGAATGATCCTTGGGTGGTCCCCTTTCAAAGTTGTTCAAATGGTTCCGGTCTGTTGCACATCTAGGTCACAGGAGCTAAAAATAGATTTTTTTACTGAAAATTTTAAAAATCTTCTTCTCTGAAACCGTAAGGCCCAGGTCTTTGATATTTGGTCTGAAGCTTCATCTAGTGGGTCTCTACCAAGATTGTTCAAATTATAGCCCTGGGGCCAAAAATGCCCCCGCCCCGGGGGGCTTTGGTTTTACATAGGCATATATAGGGAAAATCTTTAAAAATCTTCTTCTCTGAAACCCCAAGGCCCAAGTCTTTGATATTTGGTGTGAAGCTTCATCTAGTGGACCTCTATCAAGATTGTTCAAATTATAGCCCTGGGGCCAAAAATTCCCCTGCCCCGAGGGCCTTTGGTTTTACATAGGCTTATATATACGGAAAATCTTCAAAAATCTTCTTCTCTGAAACCACAAGGCCCAGGTCATTGATATTTGAAGCTTCATCTAGTGGACCTCTACCAAGATTGTTCAAATTATAGCCCTGGGGGCCAAAAATGTCCCCGCCCCAGGGGCCTTTGGTTTTACATAGGCTTATATAGGGAAAATCTTTAAAAATCTTCTTCTCTGAAACTGCAAAGCCCAGGTCTTTAATATTTGGTGTGAAGCTTCATCTAGTGGACCTCTATCAAGATTGTTCAAATTATAGCACAGGAGCCAAAAATGCCCCTGCCCCGGGGGCCTTTGGTTTTACATAGGCTTATATAGGGAAAATCTTTAAAAATCTTCTTTTCTGAAACCGCAACGACCAAGTCTTTGATATTTGGTGTGAAGCTTCATCTAGTGGACCTCTATCAAGATTGTTCTAATTATAGCCCTGGGGCCAAAAATGCCCCTGCCCCGAGGGCCTTTGGTTTTACATAGGCTTATATAGGGAAAATCTTAAAAAATCTTCTCTGAAACCACAAGGCCCAGGTCTTTGATATTTGGTATGAAGCTTCATCTAGTGGACCTCTACCAAGATTGTTCAAATTAGAGCCCTGGGGCCAAAAATGCCCCCGACCCGGGGGCCTTTGGTTTTACATAGGCTAATATAGGGAAAATCTTTAAAAATCTTCTTCTCTGAAACCGCAAGGCCCAAGTCTTTGATATTTGGTATGAAGCTTCATCTAGTGGACCTCTACCAAGATTGTTCAAATTATAGCCCCAGGGCCGAAAATGCCCCCTGCCCCGGGGCCCTTTGGTTTTACATAGGCTTATATAGGGAAAATATTTAAAAATCTTCTTCTCTGAAACCACAAGGCCCAGGTCTTTAATACTTGTTATGTAGCTTCATCTATTGGACCTTAACTAAGATTGTTCAAATTATATTCCTGGGGCCAAAAATGCCCCCGCTTTTGGGGCCTTTGATTTTACATAGACTTATACAGGGAAAACCTTTAAAAATCTTCTTCTCTGAAACCACAAGGCCCAGTTATTTGATATTTGGTGTGAAGCTTCATCTAGTGGACCTCTATCATAGCCCTTGGGTCAAAAATGCCCCTGCCCTTCGTTTTTACATTGACTTATATAGGGAAATTAAAAAAAAAATCATCTACTCTGAAACCCCAAGGCCCAGGTCTTTGAAGTGAAGCTTCATCTAAATTGTTCAAGTTATAGCCCTAGGAAATAGAAGTCAAGGCAATGAAAACCTTTGAAAATCTTCTTGTCTGAAAGCAGAAGGCCAAGGTCTTTGATATTTGGCATGAAGCTTTGTCTTGTGGATTTCTACCAAGATGGTTCAAATTATAGCCCTGGGGCAAAAATGGCCCGCCCCGGGGACCCCAAGGTTTATATAGACTTATATAAGGAAAACGTTTAAAAATCTTGTCTGAAACCATAAGTCTCCATTCTTTGATATTTGGTATGAAGCTTCACCTTTTAGACCACTACCAAGATTAATCATATTATAGCCCGGGGCCAATAATGGCTCTCCCAGGGGCCCACTTGATACCCTATGGATCAGGTGAGCGATCCCTCTTGTTCTCTATAATATATGCATTTTTGATTGGATATGTCATGTTACACAGTTTCTGCTTTGGAATAGTGTTACAAAGAGGCTGTAGTATTTGCATTGGTGTCCAGTACTGTTATTGAATGAAATAACTGATCAGTCATTTTACCAAAAATGACAGCATGTAAATTTTTGTGTTCTGGAAAGTATGATTACAGAATTTGACTGCTTAACTATTAGAAAATGTAACAGTTTTATTGTGAATGCCAGTGAAACACTGAATACTTATTTCAGTGGCCAATGTATCCATGAGAAATCATTTACCTCAAATATCCAAACATTTCAAACACGTTATAATTAAGGACATGCTGTAATTCTCCTAAAATTTTAACTTATTAACAAGTTAGTATCAAGATCCAGCAAGGTGTCCAAGAGGTACAGATGGAATGGCAAACAGAGAAGACCCAGATCAGACTGCTCCTTCAGGAGCAGTCTGATCTGGGTCTGCACAGTTTGTTTAAGCCTGTCTGTCCCAATACTTAGGACCATTACAATATCATTTTGTTTCATCTCTTGGTACATGGGTGGTCTTGTAGGCTTTGTTGCATCCTGGCTTATCTGAGTCGGCACAGGACAAAACTAACAAAACAGTTAGACTGGTGTGACCAGCAAAGACTCAGATCAGCCTGTACATTCACCCAAGATGGCAAGAGTTTTTACTCTTCTGTCTGTGGGTAGTGCAAGGGTCAGTTGTTCAAAGCTTTGTTAGCTTAACAAGCTCAATAGCGGTAAAGTTGTTAACTCTTATAGTAAATTCAATATCTAATACAGTGATATTTTGTTGAAAAAATGTGAGCAGCTTTTGCATTTGCAAAAGCTGCTCACATATTTCCAACAAAAATCTCAATATATTAGCCATATTATTATGATCAAAATTTTAACGCATTGTTAACTAACGGCATTGTTTGTTTTAAACAATTGGCCCCAGATGCTGGAGAAGGCTTATGTGATCAGAAAAGACTCTGAACAGACTGCACAGATACACAGGCTAATCAGAGTCTTTGTCGATTGCGCAAATCTTATTGTAGATTTGTCATGTGCTGGATGATTTGTAATTTTGTTTGGTCAACACATACTTTTACCTGTACCTCCTACTTATCAGGCATACTGTAAAACTCCTAGAAATTTGGACACCTTGAGGACTTGCTGTAATTCTCCTAAAATATTAACAAATTTGTTTCATGATCCAGCAAGAAGTCCGAAAGGTGTAGACTGAATGGCAAGCTGTGTAGACCCTGATCAGAAGGAGCAGTCTGATCTGGGTCTGCACTGTTTTCTTAGGCCTGCCTGTCCAAATACTTAGGATCATTACGGGTATGGAGGTGTCAGTTTTTATGTCCCCGGTAGTGATAGCGGGGACATATTGTTTTTGCACTGTCTGTTTTTTTTTGTTTGTTTGTACGTGAACAACTTTAACATTGGTCATAACTTTTGAACTGTTTGAGATAGAGCATTCATATTTGGCATGTAGGTTCCTTGTGACAAGAGCTTTACATTCATGCAAAAAAATTTGACCTGTGACCTTAACCTTGTTTTTTAGCTCACCTGAGCCTTTAGGCTCATAGGTGAGCTTATAATATAGCCATGGTCCATCGTCCGTCCGTCCGTCCGTCCGTCCGTCGTCCGTCCGTCCATCCGTCCCTCCACCATTTTCAAAGATCTTCTCCTATACTGCAGGGCCAATCAAAGCCAAATTTCATATGGAGCCTCAGTGGGATGGGGGAACGAAAGTTTGTTCGCGGGGTCTGGATCACATGACCAAGATGGCCGCCATGCCCATATATGGTAAAAGGCCTTCAAAAATCTTCTTCTCCAGAACCATAAGGCCAGTGGCCTTGAAACTTGGCATGTAGCATATGGTACTCGGGCCCATCATGGTTTGTACAAATGGTGACCCTGGGTTGACCTTGACCTATTTTACAGCAATGTCAAATTTTCCGACTTAGGCTTTTGCATGGGGCAAAGTGAAAATAATGGATTTATAGGAAACCATTGAAGACAGTGTCACCAAAATTTGTAGATCAGGTAAAGTAACTGAATACATGAATGTATATGGATCAGAAAGGTCAAGGTCATTCATTGGCCTTGTTCGCGGGTCTGGATCACATGACCAAGATGGCCGCCATGCCCATATATGGTAAAAAGCCTTCAAAAATCTTATTCTCCAGAACCATAAGGCCAGTGGCTTTGAAACTTGGCATGTAGCATATGGTACTCGGGCCCATTATGGTTTGTACAAATGGTGACCCTGGGTTGACCTTGACCTATTTTACAGCAATGTCAAATTTTCCCACTTAGGCTTTTGCATGGGGCAAAGTGAAAATAATGGATTTATAGGAAACCATTGAAGACAGTGTCACCAAAATTTGTAGATCAGGTAAAGTAACTGAATACATGAATGTATATGGATCAGAAAGGTCAAGGTCATTCATTGGCCTTGTTCGCGGGTCTGGATCACAGGACCAAGATGGCCACCATGTCCATATATGGTAAAAAGCCTTCAAAAATCTTCTTCTCCAGAACCATAAGGCCAGTGGCCTTGAAACTTGGCATGTAGCATATGGTACTCAGGCCCATCATGGTTTGTACAAATGGTGACCCTGGGTTGACCTTGACCTATTTTACAGCAATGTCAAATTTGCGACTTAGGCTTTTGCATGGGGCAAAGTGAAAATTATGGATTTATAGGAAACCATTGAAGACAGTGTCACCAAAATTTGTAGATCAGGTAAAGTAACTGAATACATGAAGATCTATGGGTGATAAAGGTCAAGGTCATTCATTGGCCTTAGACCCAAGATGGCCGCCATGCCCATATATGGTAAAAAACCTTCAAAAATCTTCTTCTCCAGAACCATAAGGCCATTGGCCTTGAAACTTGGCATGTAGCATATGGTACTCGGGCCCATCATGGTTTGTACAAATGGTGACCCTGAGCAATCAGTCAGGAAAAAATGGTGTGTTATTTGATGCAATGAGCAGCCAACCTTAACAAAAATGGATTAGTCTATAGATCTGACTCATCACAACAAAGTCTAAAGAAAAGGAATGACCTATAGCCATCATGAGACAATGTGTTGCGTGCAGGACCCAGGTCAGTACTTCCAATGTCAAGGTCATACTTAGAGGTCAGACATAAAAAGTGGCCTTTTTTCATGTTTGGTCAATAACTCACTTTTTCCTGGATGAATTTTAAAATTACTTGGTGGAAATGTTAACCATCATGAGACATTTGTTTGAATTGAGGTTTTCATCTCCTCCAATACTGTAAAGGTCATTTTGGAGACGTTGCTTCCAATTTTGTGGGACTTTTACCTGGCATTGAGATGAAATGGCATCTCAATAGGGTTTTTGTGCATGGGTGGTCCGACTTGCGTCACTTTGCCTGGACAGGCTTAGAACCTCTATGCTGTTTACCAGTACTCATTTGCAGTCGGTTTCAGCTCTGCATGGAAGTATCATGCAGCCCAATCAATTTCTTCAAGTCCGATGGGCGGGGGCCGGGGGTCATGAGACAATGTGTTGCCCCCAAGAATCAGGTAGGTACCTCAATGATAAAAAAAGGGGGGAGACATCTGTGTTTTTGTAGAAAAACAAATTCTAGTTTTGTTCTGTTACTGCTCTTGAGATATGAAAATAAATTGGAACAAGTTTTCTTTTTGTTTCATTTGCTTCTGTATACAGTATACCATTTATGTCCAATGGACAGTTCCTCATATTTTCCCTATCTGTGAGCCAGGCACCGAGGTTATAAAACTTTTTTCACGCTCAACTCACTTCAGCATGAAATTTACCCTGCTCATAAGTTTTAAAATGCCAACAAATATTGAGATGGCATTTTAAAATTTATGAGCAGGGTAAATGACATTTTCTGCTGATCTGAGTAGGAAAATTGTCACCAGACAGGTGAGCGGTTCAGGACCACTGGTCCTCTGGTTATACATCACATTAACAAGTCCATGAATTGATTATTCCTCTTCACCCACTTTATATACAGAAAACTGGAATTACCGGTAACTGGGTTGTACATTAAAATTCTTATACTTACTCTAGCATATAGGTTGTAGGTACTCGTTAAAACTGCCTCAATGAGGCGGCTCTATTGAGCACCCACAGCATATGTTTTGAGTATAAATAAGAAAAATATCGCAAATTTTCACCAGGAAAATAACTGTTATGAAGATATGAAAGAATGCACTATGCCATTTGGATGTGTTTTTTTTTTTTTTGTTGTTTGGTTTTGGTTTTACGGCCCTTTCAAGATTATTTCACTCATATCGAGCCGATCGTTAATCAGAGGTGGTCGAAAAACGGTTGCAGAACTTGGCGTCTCACATGTGACCCATTTGGATGTGTTATTGCAATGCTTGACAAAACAAACACTACTCACTACTTTCTAAAATATCCAAAGTTGGAAAATCATAAACTTGTGGTCTTGGAAGCATAAACTTTATGGTGAGGTAAAAGGCACTTCATAATGGAATGATTTTACTGTAAAAATCCTAAAAATTTGGACCCCTTCAGGACTTTCTGTGATTCTCATAAAATTTTAACAAATGTGCTTCATAATCCAGTGAGGAGTCCAAACGGTGCAGATGGAATGGAAAACAGTGTAGACCCTGATCAGACTGCTCCTGAAGGAGCAGTCTGATCAGGGTCTACACTGTTTGCTTAGGCCAATCTGTTCCAATAGTAAGGATCATTACCATAATGTTGACTGCAAGATTGTTTATTTTATTGAGCACGTTTTTTTTTCATTTTGCAGGTATTTATCAGCCAGTAAAGTTTGGTATTGTGTCAACAAAGCAACTTGCTCAGTACTTTGATCTTGCCAAGCCAGATAGATTTGTATTGGTCAGGACAGGAAATACAACAATGGTAAGATACATGGATATTATAGAGAATACCAGATTCGTGTTTTTTGATATCATGTTTATCAGGCAAGGCTTCGAGAATGCTTATAGAATCGCGAGGCTTGCCAAGCGATTCTACATGCGTTTTCGAAGCTGATATGATAGCAAATGACACAAATCTGGTATTCTATTTATCAGTTTATCCCCTAGTACAGTCTTGAATTGGTAATTTAGGGTCAGTTATCAATTATCCTCGGTGCATCCCAACATTACGGCTTGCAATAATGATTGATATATATAGTATCAGCTGACAGTGGTGGGAGTTGGACCGTCCATGCTAATAAACCCTTTTGATTTCATTGGGTGGCAGGGTTTGAGATGTCATTTCATCACAATGTCTCGTAAAAGTCCTGCAAAAATTGGAAGCTGCGTCTCCAAAATGACCTATACAGTGTTGACAGGGACGTTAAACCTCAAATCAAAGAAACAAACAAACAGCGGGCCCTGCCCATAGGGGCTTGAAGAAATATATGGGCTGCATGATGCTTCCACGCAGAGCTTAATCAGGCCCGCACACTAGTACTGGTAAACCGCTTAGAGGATCTAAGCCTGTCCTGGAACCGCGGTGCGAGGCGGACCGTCCATGCTAATAAACCCTATTGGTTTCATTGGGGGACAGGGCTTGAGATGTCATTTCATCTCAATGTTAGGTAAAAGTCCCACAAAATTGGAAGCTACGTCTCCAAAATGACCTTTACAGTGTTGACGGGGACGTTAATCAAACAAACAAAAGAAACAAAGAAACAAATCTTAATCAGATCAGGGTGTTACAATGCATATGATATAGGGGGTAACTGATAAAAATAGACAGAAATGGTGATTTTGACTTAGCTCCAGATAAGGAGGGGGTAACAAGGATATTGGGGAGAAAATTTTCTTTATTTCTTGTCAGAAACATACAGTAGAACTTTGATGGCTTGAACACCGATGGCTCGTTTACCATGGCTGAGTCGAACCCGTTATTGAGTCCCTAGGGAATTTCTGTACATAAGAAATAGGGAGGGTAAAAATTAGGATATTTTCGTGTTTTATCTTGCAAATGTATGCTGTGTGTACTCATTAGAATCGCCTCGATGAGGCGATTCTAATGAGTACACACAGCATACATTTTTCATTATAGAACACCGAAAAAAGATGTCCTAAAGTATGTCGTTATGCCTCCTAACAGTAACCTCAGTGGCTCGAACTACCCCTGTCTCGAACAGATTTTCATGGTCCTGAAGGTGTTCGAGCCATTGAAGTTCAACTGTATGTTGCAGATACTTGTTAGAATCGCCTCACCGAGGTTATTCTAACAAGTACCCACATATAAAGTTTAATGTTGAGATAAACTAGAGAGCCTAGTTAATGGCACACCATTGCAAATCCCTGCACTTTCTCCATGTGACCTTTTGACCCCTTGAGAAGGGCTTTTTGTGTGGACTGGACTGGAGCCTAACATAACATTGCTCATCCATGTCCTCATCATGTAAGGAAGCCATGTGTCATATTTGGTTGCAATCTGTTCAGTCGTCTAGGAGGAGATAGTGTTAAGAACAGATGGAAAATATGACCTTTTGACCATTTGGGCCGAGTCAAATGTAACGGTTTTCTTGCATAACCCTCTTCTTGTAAGGAAGATGTTCCAAATTTGGTTGCATTCTCTTCAGTGGCCCCTTGTCACAACGAGGCATTGTAAGTTTGACTGAGCAAATTTATCTCCATGCACTAGGACCTGACCCTCAATGTCCAGAAGGTGCGCAGATAGTAACATACAAGTCAGCTGTGTAGAAGGGAACTTTTGAAAGATTTCATCGTCAGAAAGAAAACCATGTGGAAGGAATGTTCCATGGGCGACACTGACAAAATTGCTCAAAATAATTTCGCTCAACTGAACATAATACAGTGTTATTGATAAGCTTTTGCCGGAGGAGTACTGTTACTCCTTCAACCAAAGGCTATAGGCGTATCCTGTGATTCTTTGAGAGTATCAGTACTCCTAAATTCAAAACTAGGGTCGTATCTTCATCTGTCATCACAGGACGGCTGCTAAGTGCACTTATATTAATGTCAGACGTGGCAATGGCCATTATAAAAGACGTTAAACACATATTCTATCATCGTAACATACAGATATGCATTTTCATGTTAATAAGCTGGCGGACAGCAAAATGAAAAATTACTTTTTCTTCTAAAGAATGTAAATCCAGCCAATGTGGTAGTATTCTTCGCATGTGTTTTTTTTTAATTTCCCAGACGCCATTGAAGGCTCGTTTTGAGCAGACTGTGCAGGCTGGTCGGAGTCTTCAGCCGTCACACAGATCATACCGTCATCAAAACGTTTTCAAACCCATGTTTTGTGTCTGCAGCGGCCTCATGTGCTACGCGTTCAAAGGCGGGGGGAAATCTCCACTAATTGTAGCAACTGCATGGGATTGGTAAAAGGCGAGAAATTCAGCGCTTAGCAAAAATACAATAAAACGTGTGACCAGTGAAGACTCAGATCAGCAAGAGCATTTGTGAAAGCTAATCAGTCTGCCCCGGTTGCTATGTTTGCGATCTTTTATAATGCGCTGCCAGTCATTCTGCTTAATGTTCAAAGACGCCGGCGAGACATCTTAGGGTGTTAATTTAATAGGCTACTTGATAGATAGCGGTAAACAAGCATGCACTGCATGCTGACCTGACCACCTGTGATTCACAATTAGATATATGAGTACCCAAGTATTACAGGTTAATCCTGCCATTGTGACTCAATAAATAGAATTTTGGTCAAATGTATACGGAACATGGCGGACAAAGAAATGAGTCTGTGCAGCGGTGTTTCTATCTCAGACGTGCATTGACGACAATGTTGCGAGAAAAAAAATACGTCGTGATGATAAAAGTATGAAAAAATGGAAGTGGAGTCAAAACTAAACAACCACCATGATGCAATAATCAAAGGCGCCGACATACACGTGTCGGAAAACGGCAATAAACAAGGTTTTCAAGACTCCGGTTAAGAGTTTCTGCCAAAGGCCAAAGGACGCGAAAAAAATGAGTCATGGACGCAAATTTTCTTGCATCTGCGGCCTGCCGACACTAAGCAGAAAGAGCTAGGGCTAACACTGCCTGGTCGGATATATACTGTTACATTAATTATAACTTTCCTAGCCCAGTTGTTGCTTCTGTTTTGTTTTTCTACAAAATACAGAGTAATCCATTTCAACGTGAATTTCTGCGATTTGGTAGAAATAGCCGCCAGAAATTTCTCATGCATTTGATTTTTTTCCGTGCGTTTTTCCCGAGAAACTTTGTCAGGTCCTCCACAAACTTAACTTTTTAGCATCTGCATGTCTGTTTTGATATTTAATTCCTAACTACATGACAATGTGAATCTGTAGATCTGTCAAACCCAATTTTTTTTTCTCGAAGATGACATTCCGTAGAAGTCAATGTGGTTGCCTAACAATATTTAGGATCGTATTTTTATGCACGCTTGTCATAAAGTTACTGTTCATGCTTCAGGCGTTGTTAATAAAGTTAATAATGCGGGCGGCTTTCCCTTAGATAATAAATGCTGTTATGTAATCACACATTAATAATCTGTTTCCTAATCATGTTGATAGTTGTTGTAACTTGAGGCTGATTGAATATAAGCTCAATATATGATCGTCAAAAGGTAAGGTTGAAGTGTTTCAGCGTAATTAAAACAAATGTCATCATTCATGAATGGATGGATTTCGATTCGTTCTTGAAGATTGGAACAGTTTTTGTTGAAGACTATGACGCGGCGAAAATTACCGCGATTTCGGTTGCTTTTTGTCAGGCGTCACGTTTGTTTTTTTTTTTTTTTTTTCTTCATTGCCGATACGACTGCAATGGAACGCTGTTGGCGTATCGCCAATTTGACGGTCGTATTTGGTACGACTGTTTCTTCATTTCTAGGCGTATTTGCTCGATTTTAGAGTCGTATTTACGACAATACAACCCTTATCAATTTCTCTGATAATAGCCACCAAAACTAAACAATAAACAACTTAAAACTGACTTCTACTACTAATTAGGTAGGCTGATTTTGAAATAAGTTCACAGAAATGTTCCTTTGGTCACTCTCAACCAAAATGGCTCAAACCATCCACTCCACCTTATATTACCTACCACTTTATCTGTACAATAAAAGGATCAGGTGAGCAATCCAGGGCCATTATGACCCTCTTGTTGTCTTATTTCTACTCTAAATATAGGTTGTGGGTGCTCGCTAGAACTGCCTTGTTGAGGGGTTCTAACAAGTACCCACAAACTATGTCTTGGAGCAGAAATAAGAAAAAATAATATTAACCCCTGAAAACCCTTGTTTCTTCCATCTAAAGGGTTATAGGGGTGTTCATTCATAGCAACCAATAAGGCTGGTATTATATATAATTGAAGGATAGTTTTCCTTATTTCTCCAGATAAATCTATGTTTTGGGTATTCATTAGAATGGCCTCGCCAAATAGGTTCAAATGAATACCCATAACAAAGGTTTATATCGAGAAATAAGGAAAACTATCCTTCAGTTTTCACAAAAAAACTTACCTTATCTGTTTCTATGTCATTGCACAGACTTGTGAATGTGATACTTGCGTTGAATAGCACAGCCCTCCAGTGTTGGGCGATAAGGCCAGTGTGTTTAGTACTGTATAATTAGGGCTGGCTAATCAGAGCTGAAAAGATAATCGAATATCATTCCTGTCATTGCGATCGATAATCGATTAGTAATCACTGAAAATTTGGTTATAATTTTACCTGTCTAGCTTTCTGTCTGAGCATGACTCCTACCATATGCTGTGCTTTGCCATATGTATTTGAACAGACAGACCTGAGCAAACAGTGTAGACCCAGATGAGACACCGCAAAACGCGGCCTCTCATCTGGGTCTGCACTGTTTGCCACACATCCAGCTATTTTAGACACAACTTTGGGCAATAAATTCTACTTATGAAATAATTGATTGCAAGCAAATCAGTAATGATAATCATTCTTGTGGAATTTATTATCTGATTAATCGTGCCAGTCTTACGTATAATCAAGCCAACTCTATCTGACAGTTTTTAAGAAACGTCTAGTTATTTGTCAATGCTGTGTCCTGTAGAAAAAGTCTGTTTTGCATTGGTTATTGGCCATGCATAGCTGTAGGAGCTGGTTCCGTGCTTCATCTATGACAAAGATTGATGTAGTTGACACACCCTCTAACAGCCATATCTTTGATTCAATTTTCAGAAGTACCCAGTCTACCACAATATGACCAGTAGAAATATATCTAACTGGATTGTACAGAATAAGGCAAAGGTTAGTCGTTTAATCTTCATCATGTGCAATTGAAATTTTGAGAATTTTAAGCATTTTACAGTTTATAATAGCTTTTTATGTTTTAAAAAAATAGGGCTTGACATTTCTCTGAAGACAGTTTGAATGCCCAGCTGTGTTGATAGATAATAACCTATTAAAGATGGAAACTCCAAAAATAGGACATTGGAATACAGTGCAAGCCCAGATCAGATGCCGCAGAATGTGGAGTACAGTAATGATCCTTAGTATTGGGACAGATAGACCTAAGCAAACAGTGCAGACCCTGATCAGACTGATCATGAAGGAGCAGTCTCATCAGGGTCTACACTGTTTGCACCTTTTGGACTCCTTGCTGGATCATGAAACTAATTTGTTAATATTTTAGAAGAATTACAGCAAGTCCTCACGGTGTCTGAATATTTAAGATTTTACAGTATTCTTTTACAAAAAGCTCTGACAGCCACTTTTTTACTCTTATCTTGCTGAATATTCATTTAAGCCACACCCATTTCTGTCTATCAACCAATCAAATTACTTGATGTAATTTATTGCTACAAATTCATAAACTGAATGCCAAACAGTGTAGATCCTGATCAGATGGCTTCTTCAGAAGCCATCTGATCTGGATCTACACTGTTTCCAAAGATAGGGGTTGTCTTGAACAGCAAGATAAGGGTTAAATATTTTTCTGAACTCAACCATAACAACATGAAATGGACCCCTGCTATACCTGTGGACACAAAAGCGTTCAAACTCCTTTGAAATAACTTTCAATGAATCTCTTTGCATCAAGTTAGTTTTGACAAGCAAATGCCATTCATCAAAGAATTCTAAAACTAGATCAAGCCATTGATTGGTCTCATTTTGGCAACACTTTCTGATTGACATTTGAGATGTATTTTGATTGGACAGTGCAGGAGTCAGCATGAAATGTATACCACCTGGTGTTTTGAATTTATTTCTGTTGATAGGATGTTAGGATATATTGAATGATGTTTCAAGTCAGAATGAAATGAAGCTCATCAAAGTTTGAACGCTTTTGTGTCCACAGGTGTATATACAGATAGAAAGTTTCTATTCAGTTCAGAATCAATTTACTGCTGAAGTTGCTGTTATAGAGGATCTTACACAAGTGGTCATTTCATATTAAATCTATGTAATGAGCCTTTGTCGAGTTTCATAAATTTCTTATGAAATTACCATGAGTGTAAGATTCTGTTTATCATACAGTGATTTAAAATCGTCATTTATGGGCAAAGAAGTTAAGGAGAAATTTGATTGAAAACGTTGTAACAGATGAAATTGTGACGTTATACAGTACCAGTTACCAGGAGTTATTATCCCCACGTTGTAAAAAAAAAGTGGGGATATTGTTATCGCCTCCAGGAGTTATTATCCCCACGTTTTTAAAAAAAAGTGGGGATATTGTTATCGCCTCCGTCTGTCTGTCTGTCCATCTGTCCGTCTGTCTGTCCGGCTTTCTCCTCCTAAACCGTTAGCCGGAATTCAACCAAATTTGGTATGCGAGTTGCTTACATGAATGGCTTGCGCAAGAGCACATTTTTTTTGTCCCCGCCCCCAGGGGCCCTGGGGAGGGGTCAAAAGGTCAAATATCAATAAAATTCAATTACAAAGTTTAACCAGTAAAGAATGATGCAGGGGAGATGTCAATGAGTGATGACTCAAAGCAGAGGGCCTGGTTAGAACACTACCAAAGGCTACTCAATGTTGAGTTCGACTGGGACCCAGACCACCTGTCTGATGAGCCACCAGTGGAAGGGCCACCCATCCCAATCACTATTGATATGGTTAAGAAGGCTATCTCTCAGATGAAGACTGGCAAAGCACCTGGTCCCTCTGGCATAGTGGTGGAGATGATAAGAGCTGCAGGTGATGCGGGTGCCTCGATGATCCGTGACCTTGCAGCTGCAATCATCCGTGATGGGAAGGTACCCTCTGACTGGGAACAGAGTTTCATTGTCTGTCTCTACAAGGGCAAGGGCGATGCATTGGAACGGGGCAACTACCGTGGTCTCAAGCTGACAGAACAGGTCATGAAAGTCCTGGAGAGGATTGTGGATGGCCTCATTAGGCAGTTGGTGTCCATCGACGATTCCCAGTTTGGCTTCGTCCCAGGAAGAGGCACAACAGATGCAATTTTTGTTGTCCGACAGCTGCAAGAGAAGTATTTGGCGGCCAACAAGCGACTCTACATGGCTTTTGTAGACCTGGAGAAGGCATTTGATCGAGTGCCTCGGAAAGTCATCTGGTGGGCACTAAGAAAACTTGGAGTGGACGAGTGGATTGTGAAACTGGTCCAAGGGATGTACGCAAATGCTCGGAGCCGTGTCCGCGTTGGTGATGGTTACAGTGAAGAATTCGAGGTGAAGGTGGGTGTTCATCAAGGCTCTGTTCTCAGCCCACTGCTTTTCATCATTGTGCTTGAAGCCTTGTCATGCGAGTTCCGCTCTGGAGTCCCCTGGGAGGACCTGTATGCTGATGACCTTGTCATCATAGCTGAATCCCTTGAGGAATGTGTCAGGAGGCTCTTAACTTGGAAAGAGGCAATGGAGGCGAAAGGGCTGAGAGTGAATGCAGGAAAGACAAAGATCATGATCTGTGGTACAGGTCTGGACCTCTTGCAGAGTACAGGCCAGTTCCCATGCGCTGTATGTCGCACTGGAGTTGGCAGCAACAGTATCTTTTGTAATGGCTGCAAGTTCTGGGTGCACAAGAAATGCAGTGGGCTCAAACGCTTGATAGAGGACCCTGAGTACAGGTGTACACGGTGCCAAGGAACTGCACGCCCCTTAGATGGCAGACCACAGAGGGAAGTTCAAGTCGGATCAGACAAGCTGGAGGTTGTAGCTTCCTTCTGCTACCTAGGTGATATGCTCTCTGCAGGGGGTGGTTGCGACCTTTCAACTACATCACGTGTGAAAACAGCCTGGAAGAAATTCAAGGAGTTGCTACCAGTTCTCTCTTCCCGCCACCTCTCGTTCAAGACACGTGGCCGTGTGTATAGCTCTTGTGTGCGGAGCGCAATGCTCCATGCCAGTGAGACATGGCCATTGACAAAGCCAAACCTCCAACGTCTACAGCGAAATGACAGGGCAATGATCAGACAGATCTGCAATGTCAAGCCACAGGACACTGTCACCATCAGGTCCAGTGAGTTACTGGAGCGTCTTGGCATTGAGGACCTGGACCTCATCCTGAAAGAGAGAAGACTTCGCTGGTATGGACATGTGGAACGCTCCAACGGTGCAATCAAGACTGCCTGTGACATACAGGTAAGTGGAAAGCGGGGGCCAGGAAGGCCCAAGATGACCTGGAAGCAGCTAACAGAAAGAGATTGCAGAGAATGGAAGCTCTCTGCTATCGATCCTCATGATAGACAAGCCTGGAGATCTGGTGTAAGATCTGCCATGCGTGCAGCAAGCCAGCTACCTGGAAGGGGGCCCACTTATGTGGACGTTGCCCCTGTACCTGCACGTTAATCAAAAATCCGTTGATGATGATGATGATGATGAAAGTCAATTTTGAAGATTTTGATGCCAAACTTTGCACATGTACTTAGTTATGAAAAAAGTAAAACATATTCAACGGGATTTTGGCTGTGACCCCTAGGTCACGCCCTGGGGGTCGGACTTGGGGGGGTCGGGGGTCAAAATTAAAGTTTTTCAGAACATAGTCATGTTGCATATCTATGTGAAGGGGATAATGGGTAGAATAAACTACAAGTAAAATTTTGACCCTGGGGTCAGATTGGGGCCCTGGGAGAGGGGTCAAAGGGTCAAAATTTAAGTTTTTTGGAACATAGTCATGTGGCATATGAAATTGAAGGGCATGATTAGTAGAATATAATACAGGTAATATTTTGACCATGGAGTCAAATTAGGGCCCAGGGTGAGGGGTTTTCGGTACTTGGCCCCTCTGTAGAAAACGTGGGGATTTGCGATGGCGCGCCATCGACAGTATTCTAGTTACATATGTGATCATTATTTCCCCCCCCACCGAAGGGGAGGGGGAAATATTGTTTTTGGCACGGATCCTATCAGCGTCGGCCTCTGCGTAAGTGTGACACTTTCTTGTATGCAACATATCTCATAAACTACTGGGTGGATTTTAATCAAATTTGCATGAAATAACATTGGGACAGGATGAAGAACTGATTAGGTTTTGGTGACCTTGACTTTATTTTCAAGGTCACAGCCATGATAAATAGGTCAAATTTAAGCCAAATTTAGGTTGCGTCCAGTATATTTCATGAACTACTGGGTGGATTTTAATCAAACTTGCATGGATATAACATTTGGTCAGGATGAAGAACTGATTAGGTTTTCATGACATTGACCCTGTTTTCAAGGTCACAGTGGTGCTGTTAAATTAAGATTGTTTTAAAGGGGTGTGTGGTGGGGAGACATCTTTTTTCTCAGAAAACAAGTCTATTTACATGATTTCAGCGATGGGTGTTTGTTTCACTCCACAAGGATTAATCAGCCTGCTCAGGAATGATTACTTCCCCTCCAACAGAAATTGTGCTAAAGGGATATTTAACTTTGTCTTATTCTAAAATTCCAGTTTCATAACAGTAACCTTAACCCTTATCTTGCTGTTCACGACAACCCCTATATTTGCAAACAGTGTAGATCCAGATCAGGTGCCTTCTGATGAAGCCACCTGATCAGGATCTACACTGTTTGGCATTCAGTTTATGAATTTCTAGCAATCAATTACATCAAGTAATTTGATTGGTTGATAGGCAGAAATGGGTGTGGCTTAAATGAATATTCAGCAAGATAAGGTGCTGGCTATTTGTTTCAGGAGACAATATTTTTAAATATTTTTCTTACTTTTCCCAGATGCTTCCACGCAGAGCTGAATCCGGCCGGCACACTAGTACTGGTAAACAGCTCAGAGGATCTGGGCCTGTCCAGGAACCGCGGTGCGAGGCGGACCGTCCATGCTAATAAACCCTTTTAGTTGCATTGGGCGACAGGGCTTGAGATGTCATTTCATCTCGGTGTCGGGTAAAAGTCCCACAAAATTGGAAGCAACGTCTCCAAAATGACCTTTACAGTGTTGACGGGGACGTTAAACCTCAAATCAAACAAACAAACAAAACTTTTCCCAGAAAACAAGAATTGACATTTTATGCAAATTGAGACAATTTTCTGGAAAATATATATATAAAAAAAATGATATGTCAAATCCTGTTTTCTTGAAAAAAAAAAAAAAAAGGAAAATTTTTTCAAAATGTTGTCTGCTGAAAAAAATACCCAGCATACAGAGTGTTAACATATTACACCTCCACTTTATTCATGAATATTGAAAAATTCATTTTTCAATTTTTGTGCCCGGCATCTATATTTTACCATATATTGGCATAACATCCATCTTTGTCCTAAACAGTGCGGCATCTGATCAAGGCCTTCACTGTATGCAAAAAGTTCAGCCATTTTCTAAATAATTCTTTAATTTGGGTTTCATATTGACCCTTCTCTTGCTGAATATTTGGTTTAGCCACACCCATATCAGACTTTGAACCAATCAGATTATGTCTGAAACACAAGAGACGCATATTTTTTCTGAGGTGCTTACACGTACGCTGATAAAAAATCTGTATCCAAAAGGTGCTGCTTATATCCAATAAAAACAGTTGATTCATCTACTGGGATACAGTATACAGTAACTACTGGAACTAACAGGTGTCTGGTCAAGTGACTCGAGTATGGACCCATGTGCTACAAAAGTTTTGGTTGTATTTTGAGTTATGCCATTCAGATTTATTCAAAAGTGTTGCTTCCAAAATATGTTTGTGTGGTTGATGGTGTGTGGCTTGGATGATGGGTCTGTGCGATTAGATTGCCCTGCAAAGAAACCATTATTACCATTTTATTGTTGATACAAGTGGTCGCTACTAACATATATAAACAATGGATGCTGAACCAGACATTGAACGTGCCAGATCAGCATTTAAATCACTTGAATGGAAACATTTTGTTTTTGTCAAGTCATTATTTTATTTTATTGCATATAAATATAAGGCCATACTTCATAAACCAATGTGTTGTTATTGTACAGAAAATTCTGTTTTCTACTCCACAACAAAAGTGCAAATTGTCCTAATAAAACATAGCAAATCTGTACAAAGCAAGTATCGCGATACTGTATTGTATCGCCTGTCTGGTATCGCGATAGTATCATGATACATTTTTTTCTGGCGATACCCAGCTCTACTTAATGTAATTTATTCTTACAAATCCATAAACTGAATGTCAAACAGTGTAGATCCTGAGAAGCCATCTGATCTGGATCTACAATGTTTCCAAAGATAGGGGTTGTCATGAACAGCAGGATAAGAGTTAAGTTGTTTAAAGAAATGTATTTAGAAAATGGCTGAAAATTTAAGATTAAATTATTTAAAGAAATTTGTTCAGAAAAGGGCTGAACTTTTTGCAAACAGTGAATGCCTTGATCATAAGTTGCAGAATGTGGTGTCTGATATGGACCTGCACTGATTTTGGAAATCAAAGTTTGTTTGAGATACCTGGGTCATATGACCAAAATGGTTGTTTTGCCCCAAAATGGTAAATAAGATTTTTAACTCTTCATTTCAGGAATTGAAAGACGTTGTTATACAGCATTGGGGACTTTGTCCCCACCAAGTTTGTTAAAATGATGACACTGCCCCGCTGCATAAAAAACAATTGTTGATTTAAAAAATCATTTGGTAGCAATGTTTTTGGAGGTCGGGTGTGTGTGTGTGTGTGTGTGTATGGGGGGGGGATTATGTTAGTTTTGGGGCTGGTACCTATTGATTTCACAATTAACTGTAAAATCCAAAAAATAAATGGACACATAAAGTACTTGCTGTAATTCTTTTAAGATTTAACAAATTTGTTTCCCAATCCAACAAGGAAGCCAAAAGGTTCAGATGGAATGGCAAACAGTGTAGACCCTGATTAGACTGCTCCTACAGGGTGTAGGAGCAGTCTGATCTGGGTCTGCACTGTTTGCTTTGGTCAATTAGTCCCAATTATCATTATCATGATCATTATGGTAATACTCATATTATGTATTCAGTGGAAACTGAAAACTGTCTACTCTGAATTCCTGTCAAATCCATACAAATTATTTTACCTTGAATACAGTGCAATTTTCATCTGTCTTTACTGTCTCTTTTCCAAATTCCGAACACCATATTCTCTCTGTATCATTAAAAATTGATATGTGTTATCCAGTTATGTGCCTTGGAGGAAAACTTCCCAATTGAGGAATCTTAGAGGGAGAACAATTTAATCAAGTACTTCAAAGAAGACAATTGTCATAAAAAGCACCTGGTGAAGGTGATAATGACACGGACATTGAACATTAAACTAAACAAATTAGATCAGACATGACTTATAGTTCGAACAAATTGACCTGAGACTGGTGAACTCTATTAACATAGTTTCACACCCGACTGAATGCATGTATTTATCTTCCCTGTCTCTCGAAAATGGCGATATTGTTATTCAATACATAGAGGTCGGTAAATGGGTCGCAATTCACGGGATGCCAAAAATTCACGAGAAGTTTACAAAAGCCGACGTATTAGTCGATAACATTGACTAAGTTATTCCTTGCATAAAGGTCAGTCTCAGGTCAACTTGTTCGAACTATACCCGGAGTCGCTTGTTCATTTGACTAACTTCGAAATTCACTTTGCAAAGATGACAAATATTTACAGACCATTAAAACACATTATTAACCCTTTTAGTACCAGAAACCCCAGAACAGGTACCCTGGCAAACAGTGCAGGCCCAGATCAGATGCCGCAGAATGCGACGTCTTGATCAGGGCCTCCACTGTTTGCTAAAAGTTAAGCCATTTTCCAAATAAATCTTGATGAAAACACCACCTGACACCCCTAAATTTTGAAATGGACTCATGCTATATATAAGGAGGAAGATCCCATTTGGTACAAAAAGGGTTAATTATCTTTGTTGCACTTCCTTATCTTGAGCTATTTGATCCTCTGATAAATCTGGTTTCTCTCCCAGTGACCTTAATATGGACTGTTTCTGTGTTTTCCAGAGTTATGTTACCTGGCTGGTTCCTCCAGGAAGAAAGAGTTTGACCTTGTCTTTACCTATGAGAAGGGGACCAGCTCTGATTATGTTTGCTCCTTCTAACCCACTGATGGAACAAAATTATTATCTGAGTATGGTAAGTTTATATTATATATTATTAATCCATCTTGTCCTGCTGAACATGACAAGCCCTAAATTCACAATTGCAATCAAGTCAATCCAGATGACGGCTCTCGCCCATCGGGGCTTGAAGAAATAGATGGGCTGCATGATGCTTCCACGCAGAGCTGAATTCGACCCACACACGAGTACTGGTAAACCGCTTAGAGGATCTAAGCCTGCCCAGGCAAAGCGGTGTGAGTAGACCCTCCCATGCATATAAACCCTATTAGTTTCATTGGGCGGCAGGGCTTGAGGTGTCATTTTATCTCAATGTCGGGTAAAGGTCCCACAAAATTGGAAGCAACGTCTCCAAAATGACCTTTATAGTGTTGAGTGTGACTTTAAACCTCAAATCAAACAAACAAACAGTAGCGATTTATGTCAGGCCCTATTCACAATGGGAACATGATCGCAATCAAGTCAATCCAGATGAAATTGCATTTACACCAGTACTTAATTGATTGAGTGATTGATTGTTTTTGGTTTAATGACTCCTCAACCCTTGTGGGCATTTTATGTCATCTCCCAGAGAAAGGGATAAAAGAGAGGAAAGTGAGTGACAGTGACAAATATGAAAGAGAAGAAACAACAACACTCCCCCTCTACCCTTACCTGCTGCAAGGACAGCAGGCCTTGCCTAACTGTAAGCCAATATCGGTTGGATGCCCCAGTGAAGCAAGCTACATGTCACCTTTGTTTGTTTGTTTGAATTTATGTTTAACATCCCTGTCAACACTATTTAGGCCATTTTGGAGATCTTGCTTCCAATTTTGTGGGACTTTTACCTGACACTGAGATGAAATGACATCTCAAGACCTGCTGCTCAATGAAACAAAAAAGGCTTATGTGCATTGGATGGTCTGACTCACGCCACTTTGCCTGGGCAGGCTTAATCCTTCTAAGCATTTTGGGATTTTATTTGTTTGTAATTGAGTTTTAACGGCCCAGTCAACACTTTTTAGGTCATTTTTTGAGCCAGTCAGTTTACCTATTAACACTTTTCCTGGACAGGCTAATACATATGCGGTTAACCAGTACAGTGCACATTCTTTCGCCAGAAACTTGCAACTGACTTCTTGAATCAGTGGAAGGGAGAGAATGACCGTAGAAAAGATTTCATGATCAATCTCCACAAAACAATGTTGCCGACCCGGGCAGGTATCGAACCCGCATCCTCCTGATCACCAGTCAGACGCGCAGCAGACTGAGCTATTGAGGCTGGCGCATATTTTGGGGAACTTGTCAGAATTGTCTCCAATAGGTGATTCTAACAAATACATATACATGTACCCACAACAATCGTTTTTATGCAGAAATCTGAAAAAAATGATCACAAAATTATCCTCGTTACACCTTCATATCTAGAGCTATGCATATTTTGTTCTATCTCACTTTTTCATTTTTTTAACATTCTTTTACAGCTCCGAGAACTGTCGCTGGATTATCATAATAGCAATGAACATTCATACCTCAACACCAAAGAGTTAATTCAGCGAAGTGTTCAGAGAAGAAGAAATCTTCTACAAGGACTGAAAGAAACAGTAAAAGACTGCAAAAACAAACAGCAGCGGAGTCCAGTGTTAGATCCATTGCCAAACTATTCTTCCAAGTGTTGTATGTGTGTTTTAACTGGTGCTAATTTAAATTCTAGGTGTGAATATTGTGTTTCCAATGTAAACAAAGATAGAAAAGCAATCTGTGATATTTCTTGGAGGTCGGCGGTTGAATCCGCTTGGTTCCCTGCTCAAATTAGTTCTTGTTCCGAGTCATACCAATTTTATAATGCCAATGAGCATAGATCTTTATGTTGCAATCAGTGCCATTCAGGAATTTCCAAAAATCTATTTTTAGAAACTGGGAAAACCAGAAGAAGAATCGATCCATATGTGCTACATAGTGCAGCTAGGGTTCTTCAGTGCCAGTGTCATAAACTAGCATTACAGAAAATAAAACGTTTATTATCAGTAGATAGTTTAGACAAAATATATAACAGTGAAAGTGTTTTCAACATCAGGAATTTCACCGGTCTACAGCACAGAACGAACAGAACATTGAAATTTTACTACCTAGATAGTCGGTACCATTCAGTTTTTGCTGAAAAATTAGGAATCACACTGTCTTCCACAGAACCAAAAGTGCTAATAACAGATTTAAAGGTAAAGGACCAGTTGTTCAAAACTAACGATGCCATTAGTTAACGAATCATTAAAACTTTGATAACGTAATATGGCAAAATGTGCTAGAATTTTTGCTGAAATAATATGAGTAGCTTTTGCACTTGCAAAAGCTACTCACATTTTTGCAGCAAAAATACCGAAGTTTTAGTTGCTGTACTGGCTAGAATAGTTTACATTTTGACCACTAATGAGCTCATTAAATTTACGATGATTTGAACAACTAGACCAAAGTTTTTGGATTGATTGTTTGTCAGCTGACACAAAGTTATTAAGTGTAGTAGCTTTTCATTACTGATGTCGGCATGACTATCACTGATTTGTATGAAATCCACGTAATGGTTATCTTTTACAGCCATGCTATTTTTAGCTCACCAGAGCCGAAGGCTCCGGGGGAGCTTATAGGATAGGCAGTTGTCCGGCGGCGTCGTCGTCGTCGTCGTCGTTGTCGTCGTTGTCGTTGTCGTCGTCGTCGTCTGACGTCAACACTTTCAAACATCTTCTTCTCTGAAGCCACTGGACCGATTCAGCCCAAATTTTATCTGTAGCATCCTTGGGCAGGGGGATTGAAAGTTTGTGTTTTTTATGAAAATCGGCCCATTAGTTTGGTTGCTATGGCAACTTAGAGTTTCCATAGACTTATAATGGGGACAATTGAAAAATGGCATTTACTGCCAAGTCATTGCAGATATTTGGACAAAACTTTTATAGAAATGTTTCTTGAGTAAAATTCTTTCAGCCATATGCTTTTATGCCAACCTGAGGGTCCCCCAGGTTGTGCCGGGGCCATGCCCCACCCCCTCCACTTCATAAAAGGCCATATATCTCAGAAACCATTCAGATCCTGACCCCTAAACCATATATATTCTTGTTCCTATTGATAAGACGCATTTAGTAACACCAACCTTGGGGTCCTCAGGGATGCGCCGAGGTCATGCCCCACCCCCTCCACTTAATAAAAGGCCCAATATCTCGGAAACCATTCAGATCCCCACCCCTAAACCATATATATTCTTGTTCCTTATGATAAGACCCATTCGGTGACATCAACCTGGGAGTCCCCTGGATGCGCCGGGGCCATGCCCCACCCCCTCCATTTCATAAAAGGCCCAATATCTCGTAAACCTTACAGATCCCCGCCCCTAAACCATAATATATGCGTGCTTCTTATGATAAGACACATTCATTGACACCAACCTGGGGGTCCTCAGAGATGCGCTGGGGCCTTGCCCCACCCCTCTACTTCACAAAAGGCCATATATCTCAGAAACTGTTCAGATCCCCACCCCTAAACCATATATATTCTTGTTCCTATTGATAAGACGCATTCAGTAACACCAACCTGGGGGTCGTCAGGAATGCGCACAGGTCAGGCCCCACCCCCTCAACTTTATAAAAGGCCCAATATCTCGGAAACCATTCAGATTCCCACCCCTAAACCATATATATTCTTGTTCCTTTTGATAAGGCCCATTCAGTGACATCAACCTGGGAGTCCCCTGGATGCACCGGGGCCATGCCCCACCCCCTCCATTTGATAAAAGGCCCAATATCTCGGAAACCTTACAGATCCCCGCCCATAAACCATATATATGCTTGCTTCTTATGATAAGACACATTCATTGACACCAACCTGGGGGTCCTCAAAGACGCGCTGGGGCCTTGCCCCACCCCTCCACTTCAAAAAAGGCCATATATTTCAGAAACTGTTCAGATCCCCACCCCTAAACCATATATATTCTTGTTCATTATGATAAGACGCATTCAGTAACACCAACCTGGGGGTTCCCAGGGATATGCTGGGGCCATGCCCCACCCCCTCCATTTCATAATATCACAATATCTCGGAAACCCTACAGATGGCCACCCCTTAACCATATATAGTCTTGTTCCTTATGATAAGACACATTCATTGACACCAACCTGGGAGTCTCCCTGGGTCTTGCCCCACCCCTCCACTTCACATAAGGCCTTATATCTCAGAGAATGTTCTTAGCCCCACCCTAAACCATATATATTCATCTTTCTTATGATAAGACGCATTCAGTGACACCAGCTTGGGAGTCCCCGGGGCACGCCCAGGCCATGCCACACCGCTTTACTTCATTAAAAGCCATATATATCAGAAATAGTTCAGATCCCCACCCCTAAACCATAAACTTGTTCCTTATGATAAGACTCGTTCAATCACACCAACCTGGAGGTCTCTTTGTGCTGAGGCAATGTGCCCCGCCCTTCCATTTCATAAAAGGCTTTATATTTCAGAAACCATTCAAATCCCCACCCCATAATCATATATGTTCTTTTTCCTTATTATTAGCACACCTACTGTAGCGGGGTCCGCAGGGGCCATTCCTATTTCATAAAAGGGCCTCAAATCCCTGAAACCGGTCAGATTCCCAGCACTGAACCATATATATACTTGGTCCTTATGATAAGACACATTTAGGGACAACAGTTTGGGCTTTCCTGGGATCAACAGGGCATGCCCCAACCCCTCAACTGTTAAAGAGGCCTTACAGATCCCCACTGCTAAACCATATAGAATTTTGTTTCTTATGATAAGACGCATTTAGTGATACCAACCAGGGCTCCATTGGGTCCATGCCCCACCCCCTCTACTTCATAAAAGGCCTAACTTTTCAGATGCTGAGTCCACATGGGTGCTCATTTGGACATGGGGGTTCATTTGGTGGATTAAAATGATATCATGTTAAAATACATGGCTGCCATTGGGCAGGATGGGCAGTGCCCACCTGAGCTCTGGTGAGCATAGTGGCCCATGGGCCTCTTGTTATCTGACCGACACTTGTGTAGGGTTTGTCAAACACTGTAGACCCAGCACAGTTGCCACAAAAAGCCTTTGACACTGTTAAAGTACAGAAATTTGAGGGTTAGACAAAACATTCTAAGTCATTGTTCAAGACCATTTCTCAATCAAACTAACAGTGTTGTAAGTGCTTCGATTTTTGTATGAAACTTAGGTCATTCTTGTTAATATTCATCCTTGTACGGATACTCATTATGTCCCTTTGTGTGACTGTCTGAAATTTCTTATTCTTAAGGGGAATGGGAACACCTTCAGGGGAGGCAACTCCTGCAAAAGTATTTTTGTCTCCCGTTTCATTAGGGGTCAACTCTTAAAGGAAAGAATTTGCTCCAAAGGAGCAAATTCTTTCCTTTAAGAGTAGATCCCTTTTTCAGTGGGACAGGGCTTATAGAAAACCGAACAGGAAGTCCCGAAAGTTGTTTCCCTTTGAAAATGGCGGAAAAATCAGCCAGGTGTTCCCATTCCCCTTAAACTACTTGTCTGGCAGAAGGGTAAAAAGCTGTGCATTGGTTGCTCATTTTTATCCAGAACAGAATAGCAGAACGCTGCTGTGCAGTCTTTGCCAAGGTAAGGGTATTTTTGTTTTTTTGCTCTACATAGAAACCTCTGTGAATGGTTCAACTAACAGTACTTGCCTCGTAAACTATTGGTCTTTTGGACGAGTCTCAAATCCAAATTGCCATCTCCATATGACCATAGTTGTTGGTGGGATGTAAAAGTCAACTAAAAACATTTTGCTGTACATGGTAAAAGTTCAGTTAATTAGATATCATGCAATAGATAATAATGCAATATCCTCATTATATTCGATAATTTTCTGAAACTGTCAAAATCCCAGACATATAAGACAGCTTATTCAAATTGAATAGCAAAGGTTATTTGAAAAATTAAACCATTTTCAGATATTTGTAAAACTTAGATTTCATGCGTTTAAATTAACTGGCATGCACAGTTCAAGATCTGCATGATATTTGAATATGTACCTTATTTACTGTATGTTTTCAGACAGAAAGGCCTGAGCAAAGGATGTAGTGCAGAACAAGGTGTCTCACCACTGTTTACTACTTGTCAGGCTATTTTTTGTTGGGCCTGCTTTTAGCATGGCGTGACATAGGGGTTGAACTTTCCATTCATCCGTTCTTCTGTTAATCAGTTCATCAAGCCATCAACATTTGCAACCACCCTAACTTTCACCTTAATGTAAGAGTCCATTTCTCCAGAACTATAAGAGCTTCATTAATGATACTTGGTACAAGCTTGCATCCAGGAATATTAACTTCAATGCCAGTATCCATTACTCACCTTGACCTACATTTCAGGGTTCACTGACTTTGTGAATTATTGCCACCACCCTAACGTAAGAGTCCATTTCTCGAGAACTATAAGAGCTTCATTAATGATACTTGGTACAAGCTTGCATCTAGGAATAGCAACTTCAATACAAGCATCCATATTTGACCTTGACCTATATTTCATGGTTCACTGACTTTGTGAATTACTGCGACCACCCTAACTTTTATTTTACCCTAATGTAAGAGTCCATTTCTCGAGAACTGTAAGAGATTCATTCATGTCACTTTGTACAACCTAGCATCTAGGAATAGCAACTTTAATGCAAGCATCCATATTTCACCTTGACCTTCATTTCATGGTTCACTGACTAAGATAATTATTGTAACCACCGCAACTTTCAGCCTAGTGCAAGAGTCCATTTCTCGAGAACTATTAGTGCTTCGTTGATGATACTTGGTACAAGCTTGCATCTAGGAGTGACAACTTTTATGCAGGCATCCATGTTTGACCTTGACTTAAATTTCATGGTTCAGTGACTTTGCAACCCGACAGGCGCGACATAGCCTTCGGCAAAAACAAACAAAACTAACCTGCCACCCATATACTTGGAAATGGATCACTCTAAACTCATTCAGTGGAATATTCCATTGTCATATATGGATGTAATGGTATATGATATTTCTTAAGGGGAATGGATACACCTTCAGGGTAGGCAAGTCCTGCAAAAGCATTTTTGTCTCCCCTGCCAGTAGGGGTCAACTCTGAAAGAAAAGAATTTGCTCCTGAGGAGCAAATTCTTTCCTTTAAGAGTAGACCCCTTTTTCAGTGGGATAAGAGTTTATAGAAACGGGCCTCCGTGGCCTAGTGGATAAGAGCGCTGACTCTTAGTCATTAGGTCTCTCACCGCCGTAGGTTCGAGCCTCGCTCGGGCCACGTGTGAGACGCCAAGTTCTGCAACGGAAGGTCAGGTGGTTTTTCTCCGGGTACTCCGGTTTTCGCCCACCTCTGATTAACGATCGGCTCGATATGAGTGAAATAATCTTGAAAGGGCCGTAAAACCCAAACCAAAAAAAAAAAAAAAGAGTTTATAGAAAGGCAAACAGGAAGTCCCAAAAGTTGTCTCTGCAGAATGTGGTGTCTTATCCAGGTCTCCACTGATTGCAGAAAGTTCAGCCATTTTCTAAATAAAGGGAAAAAAGAAATAATATCATAATGATCCTAAGTATTGGGACAGATAGGCCTAAGCAAACAGTGGAGACCCTGATCAGACTGCTCCTAAAGGAGCAGTCTGATCAGGGTCTACACTGTTGCCATTCAGTATGTACCTTTTGGACACCTTGCTGGCCTGTGAAACAAATTTGATAAAATTTTAAGACAATTACAGCAAGTCCCCAAGGTGTCCCAATTTTTAGGATTTTTATGGGAACCTAACAACACCAAATTTTGAAATGGACTCTTGCTATTTTCCCTACGTATGCGCATACCTCAACTTCTTACCATACTTATTCAAAAATTTGAACAAGAACATTTTTACTACCCGATGATGTATCTTGATATTGCATATTGTGGCATCTTATCTTGGCCTGCACTGTTTGCTCAGGCCTGTTTTTCAGAATACATAAGGTAAATAGGGATGGTTGGTGAGGCAAGGGTGATGTGTATCGTGCATCACTGGGGTGTCCAACTGATATTGGCTTACAGTTGGGCAAGGCCTGTTGTCCTTGCAGCAGGTAAAGGTTTTTACGCTTCCATTCATTTTCCTCTTTCATCTCCACTATCTCTTCTATCTCTTTTCCCCCATTCTCAGGGAGATGACACAAAATGACCCACAAGGGTTGATGTGTCGTTAAACCCAAAACAAATCAATCAATCAGTCATCCATCGGTAGAAGCTTTCATACAGTACAAAATGGTTTAAATGATTATGACTACCATAAAATCCTAAAAATTTGGACACCTTGAGAACTTGCTGTAATTCTCCTAAAACTGAAACAAATTTGTTTCATGATCCAGCAAGGTGTCAAAAGGTGCAGACAGAATGGCAAACAGTGTAGACCCTGATCAGACTTCTCAGTCTGATCCAGATCTGCTCTGTTTGCTTAGGCCTATCTGTCCTGATACTTGGGATCATTATGGTAAATGATTATGACTAAATTCAATAAATTTCATTTCAGAATGAAGGTTTATATGTTCTAGAGAAGAAGTTTTCTCTGAAAAATGTTGGTAAGTATTCTAATATACAGTCAAACCTGTCTGAGTGGCCACCTCTATTAAGCAAGCAACCTGTCTTATGCAAGGGCATTTAAGTCCTGAAAAAGACAAATGCACAAAAATTCACCTGTATTAAGCAAGCACCTGTCTTAAGCAAGAACATTCTCATTATCCCTGAGGTGCTTGCTTAACACAGGTTAGACTAAATACTTGCAGTGACAAAGCTCAATATAGGGAGGAGTAACTAGTAGAATGAACCTTGCTGCATTGTTCAATATGTTACACTCCTCCCAATCGCCCCCCGCCCATTGGGGCTTGAAGAAATAAATGGGCTACATGATACTTCCACGCAGAGCTGAATCCGGCCCACATATGAGTACTAGTAAACCGCTTCGGAGATCTAAGCCTGCCCAGGCAAAGCGGTGCGAGTCGGACCGTCCATGCTTATAAACCCTATTGGTTTGATTAGGCGACAGGGCTTGATATGTCATTTCATCTCAATGTCGGGTAAAAGTTCCACAAAATTGGAGGCAATGTCTCCAAAATGACCTAGATAGTGTTGACCGGGATGTTAAACCTCAAATCAAACAAACAAAAGCAACTTTTGTTTTATATTTTCAGCACAGTTCATATTGAACTACACTGAAGGCAGCTTACAACGACATGTACGACACTCAGAGGGTGAGAGTCCAAGTGATTGTGACCTTGACCTCAACTCTGTTTGTATAACAGAGGTCACTTCACAAACATTCCAGAAAGTTGTCATGGACACAAGTAAGGTAAGACATTAACCCTTAAGACACTGAGAAAAACTACATCTGAAAATGTCGTCTGCTTGTGTTGTCTGATGAATTTTTTTTGCAAACTCTTTAAAAAATTTTTGTATACAGGCAAACTGTGGGCCCAGATCAGACTGCTCCTACAGGAGCAGTCTGATCTTGGTCCACACTCTGTGCAAAAAATAACTTTTAAGGTAACAGGCAGACGGTAAAGCAGATGACAGTTGTCATGATTGGCATTTTATGGGTGAATTTATCATATAACTATAAATATTGAATGATTAAAAATGACCAATAAAATCTGAGGACATATCACTTGATAGTGGCATGTTTACTCGAAACTGCACCTTTCCTTGGATGCCTTCAGATTTTACCATTACATAACAATGCATCTGATGTTGCTTGCCACATGGAAAAAAAAAAACGTTATGAACTCATATATTCTGATAAAATGCATATTTTCAAGCTATCACTACTGGTAATGACATTTAACCCTTTGTATGCTAGTGGACACTTCCATTGCTATATGTTGGACAAGTCCATTTGTCATATAAGGGGTATCACACCTATTTTTAGCTCACCGTCACATAGTGACGAGGTGAGCTTTTGGGATCACTTTTCGTCCGTCGTCCGTCGTGCGTCCGTCCGTGCGTGCGTCCGCAGGAACAGATGTATACTTGTGTGTTTAAAAAGTTTTGGACACTTCCATTGAACTCAATGCGATTTATTCCGTCAGTGTTTTGTGTGTCTAAAAATAGTTACTTGTGTGTCTTTTTTTCCAAGAAATTCCAAGAAATTTCCTGGAATTAAGACACACAAGGGTACTTTGTAGGGATGAAGACACACAAGTATACATCCGTAAAGACGTGCGTCCGTCCGTAAACAATTCTTTAAACGACATCTCCTCCTAAACCACTGATCGGATTTTGACCAAACTTCACAGGAATGATCCTTAGGTGGTCCCCTTTCAAAGTTGTTCAAATGGGTCCGGTCCGTTGCACATCTAGGTCATAGGAGCCAAAAAGAGATTTTTTTCACCAAAAACTTAAAAAATCTTCATCTCTGAAACCACAAGGCCCAGGTCTTTGATATTTGGTATGAAGCTTCATCTTGTGGACCCCTACCAAGATTGTTCAAATTATAGTGCTGGGGCCAAAAATGCCCCCGCTCCGGGGCCCTTTGGTTTTACATGGGCTTATATAGGGAAAATCTTTAAAAATCTTCTTCTCTGAAACCGCAAGGCCCAGGTCTTTGATATTTGGTATGAAGCTTCATCTAGTGGACCCCTACCAAGATTGTTCAAATTATAGTGCTGGGGCCAAAAATGCCCCCGCCCCTGGGCCCTTTGGTTTTACATGGGCTTATATAGGGAAAATCTTTAAAATCTTCTCTGAAACCGCAAGGCCTAGGTCTTTGATATTTGGTATGAAGTTTCATCTAGTGGACCCCTACCAAGATTGTTCAAATTATAGTGCTGGGGCCAAAAATGCCCCCGCCCCGGGGCCCTTTGGTTGTACATAGGCTTATGTAGGGAAAATCTTTAAAAATCTTCTTCTCTGAAACTGCAAGGCCCAGGTCTTTGATATTTGGTATGAAGCTTCATCTTGTGGACCTCTACCAAGATTGTTCAAATTATAGCCCTGGGGCCAAAAATGCCCCCGCTCCGGGGCCGTTTGGTTTTACATAGACTTATATAGGGAAAATCTTGAAAAATCTTCTTCTCTGAAACCACAAGGCCTAGGTCTTTTATATTTGGTATGAAGCTTCATCTAGTGGACCCCTACCAAGATTGTTCAAATTAAAGCCCTGAGGCCAAAAATGCCCCTGCCTCGGGGCCCTTTGGTTTTACATAGACTTATATAGGGAAAATCTTTAAAAATTTTCTTCTGTGAAACCACTAGGCCTAGGTCTTTGATATTTGGTGTGAAATTTCATCTAGTGGACCTCTATCAAGATTAACCAAATTATAGCCCGGGGGCCAAAAATGCCCCAGCACCGAGACCCTTTGGTTTTACATAGACTTATATAGGGAAATCTTTAAAAATCTTCTTCTCTGAAACTGCAAGGCCCATGTCTTTGATATTTGGTATGGAGCTTCATCTAGTGGACAATTATAGCCTTTGTTGATATTTGGTATGAAGCTTCACCTTTTTAGACCTCCCTCAACATTATGCACATTATAACCTTGGGGTCAATAATGGCCCTCACTGGGGCCCACTTGTTACTCTATGGATCAGGTGAGCGATCCAGGGCCATCATGGCCCTCTTGTTTAGTTTTCTATTTTTGATGGAAAATTCTGTTAGCAAATAGTGCAGGTCCTGATCAGACGTTGCGTTCTGCGGCATCTGATCTGGGCCTGCATCTGATCTGGGCCTGGGCCTGCCAAGGTACCCCTTTAGGGCTCCCTTTTTTTCCTGGGTAGAAACCAGTACTAAGCAATGTGGTTAAAGTCTCTTGCTTAACCCATTCCCACATGGGGACTTCTATAAGGCTGCCACGATTAATCGTATAATCGATCAATAAATTCCACAAAAATGATTATCACTTCTGATTTGCTTTTAATGGATTACTTAGTTGGAACAATTTACTACCCAAATATATGCCTAAATAGCTGGATGAGTGGCAAACAGTGCAGACCCTGATGAGACGCCGCATTATGCGGCGTCTCATCTGGGTCTACACTGTTTGCTCAGGCCTGTCTGTTCAAATATACATATGGTAAAGTGCAACATATGGTAAGAGTCATGCACAGACAGAAAGTCAGACAGGTAAAATAATGACAAAAACCTTAGCGATTACTAATCGATTATTGATCGCAATGACAGGACTGATAATCGATTATCTTTTCACCTCCGATTAGCCAGCCCTAGACTTATATAAATTTTGCTGATTCTCACAGTGTTGAGCCTGACAGCAACTTCTAATAGCCATTATTTCATATAAGCCTGCCCAGGAAAAGTGTGGATAGGTAAACTGACTAGCTCAAAAATGACCTAAAATAGTGTTGACTAGGCCGTTAAACCCCAATACAACCAACCAACCAACCAACCATTATTTCATAATGGATGGTCTGTTTTACACCAAACACTGCATGAGTGTTCACTGAGCAGTAGCCTTTTAAATGCAACCTTTCTCAGCTAAATCATTGTTCCCATGGAAATGAGGGGGCATCTCAAATTTGCCAAAAAGTGTGATTTCACCTGTATTTTTGACCAGATCTTAATTTTCACACAGATTTCGCACTGGTGACTTTCACTGTTTCCAGCATGTTTTGCCAGCATCAAGTTTGGTACATTTTTAACCCCATACACCATCAGATTTATTTTCAGTGGCCGGTTTGGCCATACGCTCAATTTTTTGTCGGAGATGAGTGGGGCTAGCGCCCCCTTCAAACCCCACAAAGGTATATTTTTAGAAGGGAACCGCGCAAAAAAAAAAACAGGTAACTTTTTAGGCCATCTTATCCTAATGCACACATAGCTATCCAGGGATCCAGGGGAGAGAAATGCAGATTTTAGGTGGTTCTGGGGCTTAACAAAGTGGGGTGGGGGGATGGGGTGCAGACACGTAAAAACATGTACCTGAGTGGGAAAGGGTTAAGGAAACAACACTTCATGTTACAGGGGATTGTACTCGCTACCTCAAGGTCTTGAGTCCAATGCTTTACCACTGCACCACAGCGCTTCACATCCCAAAAAGTACCATGTTAGAACCAGTGAAAAAAAGGACCCAGTTTACAACCGAATCGCCTTTCGGCACTTGAGGATATCTTTTTCTTATTCTCCATTGAAACATCATGTTGTGGGTACTTGTTAGAATCGCCTCATTGAGGCGATTCTAACAAGTTTCCACAACATGTTTCTCCAAAGAAATACGGAGAATAATCCTTTAATTCTCCTCATGACTCCACCTTATCTGGAGTTATGGTCTTGCATGGATCCACCGTATAACATAACTCCAGATAAGATGCTTTTTTTTTAACAGGCCTCCCAGGCATAGTGGATAAGAACGCTGACTCTTAATCATTAGTTCTCTCACCGCTCTGGTTCGAGCCTGGCTCAAGTCAGGTGTAAGATACCAAGTTCAGCAATGGAAGGTCAGGTGGTTTTTCCCCGGATACTCCGGTTTTTGCCCACACTTAACGATCAGCTAGATATAAGTGAAATAATCTTGAAAGAGACATAAAACGAAACCTCCGACCCCCCGAAAAGGTGCTTTTTATTCGAAAAGTATTTTCCGCACAAAAAACATATGTCATCACAATCTTTTGTGTAACACAGCTCCAGATTAGGCACTTTTTTCATCCAAAAAGTACTGATATTCATATATGGATACTCATTAGAAGTGCCCCGCTGATATTTTTTTCTGATTTTTGCATAAAAACATTTGTTTTGAGTACCCATTAGAAGTGCCTATCTTTAGAAGTGCCTTACTCTGCATGAAAACATAGGTTGTGGGTAGGCACTTCTAATGAATACCCACAACATATGTTTTCATGCAGGAATAAGAAAAATAATATGTGGATACCCTATTATCTTGGTGAGGTGCCTCTAATGAGTATCCACAGCATCGTTTTTTTGTGCAGAAATAAGAAAACTAATACACATGTCAGTGAATACCTCCTCTTCTCTGAGGCTAACTGGCCCCGATAGCTCAGTTGGTAGAGTGTCTGCTCCAGGGAATGGGAGGTCACGGGTTTGATCCCGGGCCGGGACATACCAAAGTCGTTAAGAATGGTACTAGCTGCTCCTCGCTTGGCACTCAGATTTACGGGGAAGAGCTAGGACTGGTCGACCCAGTGTCAGGATAATGTGACTGGGTGTGGTATCTTGTAATGTGTCTGGGACATGATACTTCAGTGGGGCAGCACTATAAAAGTGAGCATTGAGCTCCCTGTCGCAACTAGACACCGTTGTGATATGACTGAAAAATTGTTGAAAGCGACGTTAAACCCGAATTCACACACACATCTCTGAGGCTATGGTATAAAAAATGTAATGTTTATGTGGAAAATAAATCTTCTTTTCTGACAGCTAAAGTATGATTACATGTATTACAGGATGTTGTGTTGTTATACTACGCCCCCTGGTGTGGATACTGTTCTCAGTTTGCAAGAACGTACCTCACTGCAGCCGAGTACTTCCAGAGAAACAAGAATCTTGTCTTCGCAAGGTGGGTTTGTTTTTAACCCATAAAATGCCAATCACGACAATTGTCGTCTGCTTTGCCGTCTGCTTGTTAATCCCCCGCCGCGAAGCGGAGCGGGGATTATAGGAATGGCCTTCCTCTGTCCGCACCAACGAAACGACATTTAGGGGGCAAAAAATTTGGACAGTTTGACACTTAAGTATATATTCGTGAGTCCAAATGGACTTTATTCTGTTATTCTGGTACTTAAGTGGCAAAAATTGTCTCTTAGGTGGCTTGCCGCTTAAGAGAATTTGCAGCTTAAGTAGTCAATATGCCGAGGCCTAGCCACTTAAGTATCCATCCGTGCGTGCGTCCGTCTGTCTGTCCGTAACACATTCTTGTCCGCTCCATATCTCCTGAACCCTTTGATAGATTTTCATTAAACTTTGGTCAAATATTCTTCTCAGTGAGCTGGTGTGCAGAATCCATAAATGAACCATGCCGACTGAAGGTCAAGGTCACATTTGAAGGTCACAAGTTTAAAACTTTGAATTTTTGTCAGTTCCGTATCTTCTTTACCCCTAGAAGGATTTTCATTAAACATTTGTGAATATACCCCACAGTGAGCTGATGTGCAGAACCATAAATAAACCATGCCAACTGAAGGTCAAGGTCACAGGTGAAGGTCACAAGGTTGAGCCTTGATACATTGTGCGGCGGGGGATTTGGCTGTCCTTCAGACTGCTTTCTTGTTACTTTAAAAGTCTTTTTTGCAAACTGTGGACCCACACTGTTTGCCTGTACGCAAAAATATTTTTAAAAGGTTTGCAAAAACTTTTAGCAGACGACATAAGCAGATGACATTTTCAGATGTAGTTTCTGAAGGGTTAATGCATGTTTGAAGGTGATGGGTGTGACATGTATACTTTTTGTTGCGTCACTTGTTTGTCAATCCACTCAGAGTTGTATATACAAAAGTGCTTATACGGCTGCTGCCCACCTGACTACCACAAACCAATAAAGTTTAACTTCATGTAAATAGTATTTGTATCATATCAATTCCAAGTTATGGTTATTAATAGCCCAATACGATAACACACCCGTGCTACATAGTGCATTTTTTCACATCTCCAAAATGGCTACTTTTCGGATGAAAATCCATGATATTTTCTTATTTATACTGCAAACATACTATGGGTGCTCGTTAGAAACGCCTCATTGAGGCAGTTCTAACGAGTACCCACAACCTATGTCTTGGAGTAAAAATAAGAAAAATAGTGTTTACCCCCATAAACCCCAGTTTTCTCTACACAGAACGGGGTGTAAGGGGGTGTTCATTTCACGGACACGTTCATGTGATGAAAACTTTTTAGCACTATACTCTGTTGCAGTAGAGGTCTGGGTTTTTGGGCAACCTGTCTGACATGTAAAGAGATCATTAATAATCAGTAAGACCAACAAGTTAAAGCTTTTCCAAAAAGGCTTGGATGCTTCCAAACACAGCATCTGATCGGAGTCGACACTGTTTGCATAAACTACAGGGCCCAGTTTGTTCAAAGCTTCGTTAGCTTAACAGGCTCATTAGTGGGGAAATTGTTAACTGTTATAGCAAGTACAATATCTATTTAAGTGGTATTTTTTGCTGAAAAAATGAGAGCAGCTTTTGCATTTGCAAAAGCTGCTCACATTTTTTCAGCAAAAATATTAGCATATTTGCCATATCAAATGATCAGAGTTGAGATGATACATTAACTAACGAAATCGTTAGTTTGGAACAGCTGGGCCCAGGAATTTAAGGGTTTAAGCCATTTTGTACCAGAAACCCCAAAACAGGTACCTTGGCAAACAGTGCAGGCCCAGATCAGATGCCGCAGATCTGATCAGGGCCTACACTGCAGAAAGTTCAGCCATTTTCCAAATAAATTTTGAAGAAAATACATCCTGACACCCCTAAATTTTGAAATGGACTCATGCTGTATATAAGGAGGAAGATTCAATTTGGTACAAAAAGGGTTAATGAATCGACCCACCAGTGCTGTCAATGCTTTGATTGTTGACAAACATTATCTCAGTCTACCCAGGAAAAGCATTGTGAGTCCGACCTCTCCTTAAACACTAGCGGTTTTTATGGGTGGTAGGACTTGAGATGTCATTTCATCTCGGTGTCGGGTAAAAGTCCCACAAAATCGGAAGCAACATCCCCATAATGATCTAAATAGTGTTGACGGGGACATAAAACTTCAACTTAAACAAACAAACAGTTTATGTTTTAACCAATATCATGTTCTTTAAGCTAACAGCAACCATTTGTTGCTCAGTCAGACTGCTGATCAGGAGGTCACAGATTTTACCCCCCATCAGGTCTGGCATGTTTGAAAAGTTTTGCAAATGACGAGATATTAACCCATATATATTTCCCACCTAATAAATTTGGAGTGGTCCATTTCCGATTATATGGGTGTCAGGTTTTTTTTGTTAGCTCACCTGAGCCGAAGGCTCTTGTTAGCTCACCTGAGCCGAAGGCTCTGGGTGAGCTATTGTGATCGGTCACCGTCCGTCGTCGTCGTCATCGTCCGTCCACCTGTCCATCTGCAATTTCTTTAAACGACATCTCCTCCTTAACCACTGAGAAGAATTCAACCAAACTTGGCAGAAATGATCCTTGGGTGGTCCTCTCTAAAAGTTGTCCAAAGAATTCCATTCCATGCAGAACTCTGGTTGCCATGGCAATGAAAAGAGAAAAATAAGAAAAAACCTTTAAAAATCTTCATGTCTAAAACCAGAAGGCCCAGATCTTTGAAAATTGGTGTGAAGCTTCATCTAGTGGACCTCTACCAAGATTGTTCAAATTATAGCCCCAGGGCCAAAAATGCCCCGGGGCGGGGCTCACTGGTTTTACATAGGCTTATATAGGGAAAACCTTTAAAAATCTTCTTGTCTGAAACTAGAAGGCCCAGGTCTTTGATATTTGGTATGAAGCTTCATCTAGTGGACCTCTACCAAGATTTTCAAATTATAGCCCTGGGGCCAAAAATGGCTCAGTAAATGACCCCTGGGCGGGGCCCACTGGTTTTACATAGATTTATATAGGGAAAATCTTGTCTGAAACCAGAAGGCCCAGGTCTTTGATATTTGGTATGACGCTTCATCTAGTGGACCTCTACCAAGATTATTCAAATTATAACCCTGGGGCCAAAAATACCCCCGCGCCAGGGACCACGGGTTTTACATAGGCTTATATTGGGAAAAACCTTTAAAAATCTTCTGATCTGAAACCAGAAGGCCCAGGTCTTTGATATTAAGTATGAAGCTTCATCTAGTGGACCTCTACCAAGATTGTTCAAATTATAGCCCTGGGGCCAAAATGGCTCCGCGCCGGGGCCCTCTGGTTTTACATAGGCTTATATAGGGAAAACCTTTAAGAATCTCATGTCTGAAACCAGAAGGCCCAGGTTTTTTATGTTTGGTATGAAGCTTCATGAAGACTAGTGTGCCTCTACGAAGATTGTTCAAATTATGTCCCTGGGGCCAAAAGTGCCCCCATACCAGGATTCACTGGTTTTACATAGGCTTATATAGGGAAAACTTTTGATATTTGGTTTGAAGCTTCATCTATTGGACCTCTACTAAGATTGTTCAAATTATAGCCCTGGGGCCAAAAATGCCCCCACGCCGGGGCCCACTAATTTTACATTGGCTTATGTAGGGAAAGCCTTTAAGAATCTTGTTGTCTGAAACTAGAAGGCCCAGGTCTTTGATATTTGGTATGAAGCTTCATCTAGTAGACTTTTACCAAGATTGTTCAAATTATTTCCCTGGGGACCAAAATGTCCCAGCGCCAGGGCCCACGGTTTTTACATAGGCTTATATAGGGAAAACCTTTAAAAATCTCCTTGTCTGAAACCAGAAGGCCTAGGTCTTTGATGTTTGGTATGAAGCTTCATCTAGTGGACCTTTACCAAGACTGTTCAAATTATAGCCCTGGGGACAAAAATGCCCCCATGGCAGGGTGTACTGTGATTGTTCAAATTATAGACCAAAACATTGCCCCACCCTGCGACCCACATAGATAGCTCTTTGCTCAGGTGAGTGATATAGGACCACCATGGTCCTCTTGTTTACAGTAAGTTTTGCAAAAATGTGTATAATTTAAGCAAACAGTATAGGCCCAGATCAGATGCCGCTTTCTGTGGCATCTGATCAAGGTCTGCACTGTTTGCCACTGTCCCCCCAAAAAAGGATGCTCGGCATATACAGGTAAATTGAAAGGTGATAGATAAATTTTGGTGCAGTTACCTTCAAAATATACCCCTTTCTCCAAAAGTAGGTACATGTATATCAGAGTTAAAACTTGTTTTCTGCACATTGTTCCCCAAACGCATAGCCAGACGCTCACCAAGAAGCTGAGAAGGAGATCTACAAGAATATTGACCCTAAGTCCTCAGAAGTATACCGCCTTGCTAACCAGATGAGAAGAGAGAATGCCGATGATGTAGGTGACAAACCAGTAAAGAATGATGCAGGGGAGATGTCATTGAGTGAAGACTCAAAGCAGAGGGCCTGGTTAGAACACTACCAAAGGCTACTCAATGTTGAGTTCCACTGGGACCCAGACCACCTGTCTGATGAACCACCAGTGGAAGGGCCGTCCATCCTAGTCACCATTGATATGGTTAAGAAGGCTATCTCTCAGATGAAGACTGGCAAAGCACCGGGTCTCTCTGGCATAGTGGTGGAGATGATAAGAGCTGCAGGTGATGCGGGTGCCTCGATGATCCGAGACCTTGCAGCTACAATCATCCGTGATGAAAAGGTATCCTCTGACTGGGAACAGAGTTTCATTGTCTGTCTCTACAAGGGCAGGGCGATGCATTTGAACGGGGCTACTACCGTGGTCTCAAGTTGACAGAACAGGTCATGAAAGTCCTGGAGAGGATTGTGGATGGCCTCATTAGTTGGTGTCCATCGACAATTCCCAGTTTTGCTTCGTCCCTGGAAGAGGCACAACAGACGCAAAAATTTGGGCACTAAGAAAACTTGGAGTGGACGAGTGGATTGTGCGACTGGTCCAAGGGATGTATGCTAATGCTCGAAGTCGTGTCTGTGTTGGTGATGGTTACAGTGAAGAATTTGAAGTGGAGGTGGGTGTTCAAGGCTCTGTTCTCAGCCCACTGCTTTTCATCATTGTGCTTGAAGTCTTGTCATGCGAGTTCCACTCTGGAGTCCCCTGGGAGGACCTGTATGCTGATGACCTTGTCATCATAGCTGAATCCCTTGAGGAATGTGTCAGGAGGCTCTTAACTTGGAAAGACGCAATGGAGGCGAAAGGGCTGAGAGTGAATGTAGGAAAGACAAAGATCATGATCTGTGGTACAGGTCTGGACCTCCTGCAGAGTACAGGCCAGTTCCCATGCGCTGTATGTCGCACTGGAGTGGGCAGCAACAGTATCTTTTGTAATGGCTGCAAGTTCTGGGTGCATAAGAAATGCAGTGAGCTCAAGCGCTTGATAGAGGACCCTGATTACAGGTGTACACGGTGCCAGGGAACTGCACGTCCCTTAGATGGCAGACCAGAGAGGGAAGTCCAAGTTGGATCCAACAAGCTGGAGGTTGTAGCTTCCTTTTGCTACCTAGGTGATATGCTCTCAGCAGCGGGTGGTTGCGACCTTTCAACCACATCACGTGTGAAAACAGCCTGAAAGAAATTCAAGGAGTTGCCACCAGTTCTCTCTTCCCACCACCTCACGTTCAAGACAGATGGCCGTGTGTATAGCTCTTGTGTGCGGAGTGCAATGCTCCATGCCAGTGAGACATGGCCATTGACAAAGCCAAAACTCCAATTTTTTCAGCGGAATGACAGGGCAATGATCAGACAGATCTGCAATGTCAAGCCACAGGACACTGTCACCATCAGGTCCAGTGATTTACTTGAGCATCATGGCATTGAGGACCTGGACCTCATCCTGAAAGAGAGAAGGCTCTGCTGGTATGGACATGTGGAACGCTCCAACAGTGCAGTCAAGACTGCCTGTGACATACAGGTAGGTGGAAAGCAGGGCCATGGAAGGCCCAAGATGACCTGGAAGCAGCTGACAGAAAGAGATTGCAGAGAATGGAAGCTATCTACTATTGATCCTCACATAGACAAGCCTGGAGATCTGGTGTAAGATCTGCCATGCGTGCAGCAAGCCAGCTACCTGGAAGGGGGCCTACTTATGTACCTGCACATTAATAAAAAAATCTGTTGATGATGATGATGATCGTCTCACTGTGCTCTACAGCTTTATCAAGTTTCATGAATATATCTCAAATGGTTTTCAGCTTGCAGATGGGACACAAAGAAATAACCCAAATCACTATTTTCAATTTCAAAGGGCAATAACTCCAAGAATAGTAAATAGTTTTGCTTTTGTCTGTGCATATCATCTTATAATGCTTTACATTTCTGATAAGTTTCATGAAAAAATCTCAAACAGTTGCAGAGTGGCCACCTTAAGAATGGCAAAAACCACTATTTTCAATATTCAAAGGGCCATTCTGTTCTGTTCTGTTGTGACGTAGAGTTCCTCCGTTGACTTGTCGGGGCACCCCGTATTTCAATACGGGTAAATATATGAGCTCTTAATATATATTTGTGCTGGTGAAGGTTATATATACAGTTTGTGCAGTTCAAATATTTATGTACACACTCGCCATGCGGCGTTAACACTGTGATATCTGTTTAAGTTTTGCAACTCTCTTTCATTCACTATTGTTAGCAAATTTCAAGATGGCGACCAAGTCACGCGCTCAACTCGCGTTGCTGCATAGTAATTTTCTTTTCTTCGTCACTGCAAATTTCACAGTAGTCTTACCACCTTCACCAATTATTTACAGCAGAACATAATTACAACTACTTTAAACTTCCTTCACCAGCTAGTTCTAAAAGTTTTTTGTTTTTTTTTAAATATTTTTAAACATTTTACAGAGCTCTGAAAACTACGTCTTCCCTCCACCAGTGCTAAGTCGTTCATTACTCTAAAAGTTGGTAAACCAGTATTATGGTTCTTGTCTTCTGTATATTGTCTCATGGTGCTTTACATTTCTGTAAAGCTCAAGTTACATAGTGGACACTATTTGTGATGAAAAGACAGATGGACAGATCAAGGGAAAAATAATATGTCTCCCTACTCTATTGCAGGGAGACATTGTATTAAACACACACACACACACACACACACACAAATATTCAATATTACATAATATACCTGTGGACACAAAACTGTTCAAACTCTGATGAAGTACCTCTCAATGAATTTCTTTGTATGAATGTAGTTTGACAATCAAATGTCACCCATCAAAGATTTCTAAAAGTGGATCAAGCAATATACATTGATTGATCTCAATCGTTTTGACAATTACTTATTCCATTTATAGGTCTGATGTATTGTTATGAGCCAGGCGTAGCAGAAAGAAAACGCAAACAAAGTAGAAGTAAAACAAAGATCAGGAATTGATACAATTAACTTACTCCACCCATAAAAGACACCAAAGGGAAAGAAATACAAACATTAAGCGACCAGACCATAATGGAAACCTAAACAAAGGAAGGCCATAAGGACAGTTACTTTCCCACAAAATGGCCATATGGCCATCCAAAATTAAAAGACACAAGTGATACACACAGTAAGTAACAAACAACAACATAAATAAATCGCCACAGAAGAGCCGCCTTGGAAGGGTCAGTGGAAGATTTCCACTGGGGGGCTTAAATCTATTTTACGTGGCCACAATCCTCGCCTTTACTTCCGTCGCGATTTAGACAAATAATTTGTTCAGTCCGCATGAAGGCCTCCTAACTCATCAGTGCAACATCTCCGTGAACACAAAAATCAAAGAACCACAGAGGTGAGACAACGGTGAGGACTCGACAGCAAGAAACCACTGAAATGCTGGAGCAAAAGAAAACCAACAGTTAGACTCGGATGAGCCCGACCAGAGACAGAGCATCAGGCACCAAGCCTTTTGGAAAAATTTAGCAAAATTTATTTACAAACTATCTTTAACCTGTAGAAGTAAGAAAATTTTACTTAGCTCTGTTATGAAATATCCTTGAATTAATCTATTTGCCTTGATCCTCAGAAATGAAAAATAATATCCATAAACAATCCAACCTGGAATTCAGAAATAACTTTTCTTAAAAACCCAAACTTCAAACTCCAAAGTCTCACTCAAAGAAAAAATCAAGCTCTTTTATAGACCTAAAGATTTCTCTAGAACGTTCCACAGGGCTGTGGAAAAAGATCAGGTAATTTTCTAAAAATAATGAAACCCTGATCTTTCTGGAGATTCCAAAGTACTTTACCTTGTAAACAAGATGTTTATCAAGCTATGACTCATTTTCCAGAATATTCTTTAACAAGATATTAATAGCCTTATTATGTAACCCAGTGGGGTGAAAATGGGGATCAGAGAAATAAATTCTTATACATAATATGTATGTTCTTGACATTTGACGTGCCGGTCTCAGTGGCTCAGTCGGATGCGCGTCTGACTGGTGATCAGGAGGACGCGGGTTCGATTCCAGCCGGGGTCGGCAACATTCTTTCGTGGAGATTGATCATGAAATCTTTTCTACGGTCATTCTCTCCCTTCCGCTGATTCAAGAAGGGCAGTTGTCAGTTTCTGGCGAAAGAATGTGCACTGTACTGGTTAACCGCTTACGTATAAGCCTGTCCAGGAAAGTGTTGATAGGTAAACTGACCGGCTCAAAAATGACCTAACTAGTGTTGACTGGGCTGTAAAACTCCAATACAAACAAACAAACAATTGACATTTGACGTTTTGATTCGCTGATGCATGGGTCTGCAGTGAAATGTACACCACCTTATGTTTTGCAGTTTTACCTGGCTAGCAGTTGACAGACAGGGTGTTTAGGATATATTAGAAAATACACCCATGGACACAAATCCATTCAAACGTTTCATTCGGATTTGATGTTTCATTCAATATTTCTATACATCCTGTCAGTTAATTGCAAACCAGGAATACATTCAAAACATAAGTGTTGTACAAAATTAATATTGGTTAAAGTTTAAAGTGGTGAAACATTCATGGCAAAATAGGTTTCTTATACAATATACTTATAATCATGAAAGAGTTGGGGATATTATCATGTGATACAATAGAGTCAAACAAAAACTCTTTTGCTTTTTATGACAGCTTTTGTTGTGAAGTATGTAAATATATTATAAGTCAAAATAGATACTGCTTGCAGAGGGTAATTTAAGATAATATACTGCGTGTAGAGGGTAATACAAGGTAATATATTGCATGTAGAGGGTAGTCCAAGATAATATGATGCTTAGAGAGGGTAGTCCAAGAAAAAATAATGCTTGTAGAGGGTAGTCCAGGGTAGTCTACTGCTTGTAGATGATAATCCATGGTAACACTGCTTTAGAGGGTAGTCCAAGCTGAGATACTGTTGTAGAGGGTAATCCAAGATAATATACTGCTTGTAGATGTTTTTTTTAGCTCACCTGGGCCGAAGGCTCCAGGGGAGCTTATAGTATAGTGGGTCGTCCGTCGTCCGTCCGTCGTCCGTCCACACTTTTGAGCAGCTATATCTCTGTATCCTGCAGGCTGATCTCAATCATTTCTCACCTGTAGTATGCCTCTGGTGGGGCATTGATGACATAAACTTTTTTTTGAAATCGCTCTAAAACTTTGGTTCCTATGGCAACCACAAGGTCCCATAGACTTACTATGGGAAAATGCTTGTCATCACCGTAGCGCCTTCAGTTTTGATCGGATCTTTCTGAAACTTATATGTAAGGTGACTGGGGATAAAAACTCGGATGAGTTCGAAAACCGGCCAAGTCGGCCCATTTATCATAGAGTTACGTCCCTTTGATTGCTGAAAATGCCCATTTTCGACCTTGTCATCACCGTAGCCTCTTCAGTTTTGATCGGATCTTTCTGAAACTTATATGTTATGTGGCTGGGGATAAAACCTCGGATGAGTTCGAAAACCGGCCTAGTCCGCTGGTTTATCATAGAGTTATGTCCCTTTGATTGCTGAAAATGCCAATTTTTGACCTTGTCATCACCGTAGCCCCTTCAGTTTTGATCGGATCTTTCTGAAACTTATATGTAAGGTGGCTGTGGATAAAATCTCGGATGAGTTCGAAAACCGACCAAGTCGGCCCTTTTATCGTAGAGTAACGTCCCTTTGATTGCTGAAAATGCTGATTTTTGACCTTGTCATCACTGTAGCCCTTTCAGTTTTGATCGAATCTTTCTGAAACTTATATGTAAAGTGGCTGGGGATAAAATCTCAGATGAGTTCGAAAACCAGCCAAGTTGGTCCATTTATCACAGAGTAACGTCCCTTTGATTGCTGAAAATGCCGATTTTTGATCTTGTCATCACCGTAGCCCTTTGAGTTTTGATCGGATCTTTCTGAAACTTATATGCAAGGTGGCTGGGGATAAAGCCTCGGATGAGTTCGCATACCGGCAAAGGTGGCCTATTTATCATAGAGTTAGGTCCCTTTGATTGCTGAAAATGTTGATTTTTGACCTTGTCAACACTGTAGCCCCTTCAGTTTTGATCGGATCTTTCTGAAACTTATATGTAAGGTGGCTGGGGATAAAACCTCGGATGCGTTCGAAAACCGGCCAAGTTGCCCCATTAACTGGTCTCGGGTAGTTTCGCCCGTGAGTCGTTTCGCCCATGAGTCGTTTCGCCCGCGGGTCGTTTCGCCCTGAGTCGTTTCGCCCTGGGTCGTTTCGCCCGTGGGTCGTTTCGCCCTGATTAGGTGGGTCGTTTCGCCCTTATTTTTTTCAAGCCCTATTGATTGAGGTTATGTTTGTTTTTGTATGTAAAGGGATTGATGGGGGTATTGAGAGTTCCGGAAAACATGGTTTTGCCCTCGTTTGGTGCAGCTGGACGACCTTCTGACGGCTTCTACTTCAGGTTTGAGCAACTGCGCTACCACCTTTTTGAGAAAGATATTCGAGCTCACATAAGGTTAACAAGTCTTTGCAATAAAATAGGATTTATGGTTGTGAAAATGACTGTTTATTTTTCAAACTGTGACGTATTTTTCTTTCTGCTCAAAACAGATTTTGGATTAGAACCGTCTAATTGTCTATGTTCTAGAGTCAGAAATAAGAGAAATAAAGTATATGCGAAACCCCATTTCCACTGTATAAAGTAGAAGTAAAACAAAGTTGGGGTTAGGGGAACGTTATTGCATAGACTTGCATATATGATATTTTATTTACTTATCAGTTGTTCTTTCTGCACAAATAGTGACGTGATATAACTGGTTACATTATTACGTTAATAATGTTGACGGGGACGTTAAACCTCAATTTCAACAAACAAACTATTTTAAACAATGATGTCTGAATAAAAGTTAACAAAAATGTCACTTAAAGAGTAATAATTAATATTACACGTACATTAAGTGTCATGTGTAAAAAGTTGGTTTAATTTTTATACATACTCTACTGTAGCTCAACCTTGGTAGGAATAGAAACATAACGTTTTATACTTTTTTATCATTTTTCCCATAATTTTATGCGTAACAAAACACATGTTTTACATTATATTATAAATATATAACAAAGCATGACATGAAACTATAGCATCACATTAACAAGTCCGAGGAATGAACACCCCCTAAACCCCACCTTATATGGCAAACACTGGGGCATATTGGGGCATATATTATTTTTGTTATTTCTGCTACAAGACAAAGGTTGTGGGTACTCGTTAGAACCGCCTAAACATATGTTCGCAGTATAGATAAGAAAAAATACTACAGCTTTTCATAAAAAAAAACACTAAAAGTAGTCATTTTAGAGATGTGAAAACCTGTACTATGTTGCATGGCTCTGTTATCGTACTGGTCTGTTTAATAGTTTGCATTACGAAAACATGCTTATTCTAATACTGGAAAATTCTACCATCAAATAAAAAAAAATCAAAAATGTTCTGATCAAAGATTCTTATATTTTTCATATTTCTGCTCAGGTGCTCGTTAGAAATGGTCCGTCCATCTACACAAACATCACTTCATTCATTCATTCATTCATTGTCCAGCTATCAATACTCTCCATTCATTCATTAACTTATCTATCTCCGTATATTAAAATGCCGCCCGTTCATCCGTACGTCCGTCCATCTACCAACGCACAACTCCATTTGCCCATTTATTCATTTATTTATTCATCCATTCCGTTTGTCACTCCCTTAAAATATAATTGCGGCGAAACGACCCACGGGCGAAACGACTGACGGGCGAAACGACTCACCAGGTAAGGGCGAAACGACCCACCCCACAAAACAGGGCGAAACGACTCAGGGCGAAACGACCCGGCGAAACGACCCACGGGCGAAACGACCCGGAACCCCATTAACTATATAGTTATGTCCCTTTGATGGCTGAAAATGTCGATTTTTTACCTTGTCATCACCGTAGCCCCTTCAGTTTTGATCGAATCTTTCTGAAACCTATATGTAAGGTGACTGGAGATAAAACCTAGGATGAGTTTGAATACCGGCCAAGTTGGCCCATTTATCATTGATTTACGTCCCTTTGATTGCTGAAAATGCAGATTTTTGACCTTGTCATCACCATAGCCCCTTCAGTTTTGATCGGATCTTTCTGAAACTTATATGTAAGGTGGCTGGGGATAAAATCTTGGATGAGTTCGAAAACAGGCCAAGTCAGCCCATTTATCGTAGAGTTCTGTCCCTTTGATGGCTGAAAATGTTGATTTTTGACCTTGTCATTACCGTAGCCCCTTCAGTTTTGATCAGATTTTTCTGAAACTTATATGTAAGGTGGCTGGGGATGAAACCTCGGATGAGTTCTAAAACTGGCCAAGTCGGCTCATTTATTTTAGAGTAACATCCCTTTGATTGCTAAAAATGCCAAATTTTTACCTTGTCATCACCGTAGCCCCTTCAGTTTTGATCGGATCTTTCTGAAACTTATATGTGAGGTGGCTGGGAATAAAATCTTGGATGAGTTTGAATACTGGCCAAGTCTGATCGTATCTTTCTGAAACTTACATGTAAGGTGGCTGGGAATAAAACCTCAGGTGAGTTCGAATACCGGCCAAGTTGGCACATTTATCATAGAGTGACATGCCTTTAATTGCTGAAAATGCCTATTTTCGACATTGTTATCACTGCTGCCCCTTTAGTTTTGAACGGATCTTCATGAAACTTACAAACAAGGAAGTCAGGCAGAAAGCTTGGAGGAGTTTGAAAACTCTTGTTTTTGAACTTGTCATCACCATAGCCACTTCAGTTTAGATTGGATCTTCTTAGCAAGTCAGGAATAAAAGCTTGAATGAGTTTGAAAACCGGTGAGGTCAGCCTGTTTATCATAGAGTTAAATTCTACTTGATTTTCTGAAAATGCTAACCCTGTCATCACCATGTCCTCCCATAAAGCCTTCAGTAAAGGTTGGCACTTCCTTAAACTTTGAATCTGTTAGCTCAGGTGAGCAATACAGGACCAAGCTAGCTTGGTCCTCTTGTTTGTTTTACTGCCATTTCAAGATTATTTCACTCATATTGAGCCGATCATTAATCAGAGGTGGGTAAAAACTGGAGTGCCTGGAGAAAAACCACCTGACCTACCGTTGCAGAACATGGCGTCTCACATGTGATCCAAGCCAGGCTCTAACCCACAGCGGTGAGAGACCTAATGATTAAGAGTCAGTGCTCTTATCCACTAGGCCACGGAGGCCCATACTTGCAGATGGTAGTTCAAGGTTAGATGCATTTTGAAAACAGTAATCCAATATATGATACCGCTTATAGAAGGTAGTTGAAGATAATTTGCTGCTTGTAGAGGGTAGGCTAAGATGAGATACTGTGTGTAGATGGAAATACAAGTAATATACAGCTTGTTGAGGGAAGACCAATATGTAATTCTGCTTGTAGAAGGTAGTGCAAGATAAGGTACAACTGGTAGAGGGTATTACAAATAAGATACTGCTTGTAGAAGGTATTCCAAGACAATATACTGCTTGTAGATATTAGTTCAAGGTTAGTTGCTGTTTGTAAAGTGTAATCCAAGATATGATACTATTTGTAGGAGGTAGCCTAAGGTAAGTTACTGCTTGTAGAGGGTAGGCTAAGATAAGATACTGCTTGTAGATGGAAGTCCATAGTTATATACCACTTGTTGAACGAAGACAAATATAACTGCTTATAGAAGGTAGTGCAAAATAAGATTATATACTGCTTATAGCGACTATTCCAATGTAAGACATGGCTTGTAGAGGATAATAAAAGGTAGAGTAATGCATGTAACAGGTAGTCTAAGATAAGCTACTGATTGTAGATGGTGATCTAAGTTATATATTGCTTGTAGAGGGTAGGCCAAGTTAAGAGGTGATCAAAAATAAAATACTGCTGATAGAGTGTAGTCCAAGATATAATATTGCTTGCTGAAGTTAGTCCAAGATTATATACTGCTTGTGGAGGGTAGTGCAAGGTAATACACATGTACTTTAGAGAGTTAGCCAAGATTAGATACAGCTTGTATATGGTAGTCCTAGATAACATTGTGCATGTAGATAGTTTACTGCTTGTAGAGGGTAATCCTAGTCAATATACTGCTTGGAGATGGTAGTTCAAGATGTTATACTGCTTGTAGAGGATAGTGTAGGATAAGATACTATTTTAGAGTGTATTCTCTTCATAAGACACTGTTTGTAGAGGGTAGTCCAAGATAAGACACTGCTTGTAGATACTGATTGTAGTTGGTAGTCCAAGATAATTATAACAGAGGGTAATCTTAGATAAGATAATGATTATAGAGGATAATCCTAGATAAGATAATGCTTGTTGAGGTAGTCTAAGATAAAATATGCCTTATAGCAAGTAATCATTGATAAGATATGATTATTGAGGATAATCCTAGATAAGATAATACTTCTATAGATAGTCCGAGATAATTCTTATAGAGGATATTCTTAGATAAGATAATGATTAAAGAGGATAATCCTGGATAAGATAATGCTTGTAGAGGGTAGTCCAAGATGCAAGATTATGCTTGTAGAGTGTAGGTGTTTTTGTTTTGCTCCTTCTTTGCTCCTTTATTATTGGCTTGTCTGTTTGATCAGTGAAATAGTCTGGTTTGCGGAGCTGCAAAAAGAACTCATTAAACATCCTAGCGCTGTCATTATTTTTATCTTACAGATTATGAATTTATGAGTTTACTGTCTAGATTCTGTAGTGCTTTTATAGTAGAAAAACAAGTGAAAATATTTTGTTTAGAGAGAACCAGGGTTTTATAGGGTAATTTAGTGTGACACAAATTGTAATTTGGCCTTTTCTGTCTATCATAATGGTATGAATTATCCATCAATTGGTAAGATCTGAGAACAATACTGTGAGTTTGTCTGCTGCTCATATTTCAGAATAAAAGTCTCAAGTCCAGACATGATATGAACCATAGCATGCCGAAAGAATCCAAAGTTGCCTCGCAATTACTGAAAACACAGTTGTTGCATACCAAGATATAGTTGTTGAAAACTAACAGTGCCGTTAATTAACATATTGCTAAAACTTTCATCATTATGTCTCCCCCGAAAATTTTTTTTCGGAGAGACATATTGTTTTTCCCCCGGGCGTCTGTCTGTCCGTCTGTCACACTTTCGTGTCCGCTCTGTAACTTGAAAACCGTTAGAGCTATCTTCACGAAACTTCGTATAAATATTAATCAGCATTAGACGACGTGCAGTGCGCAAGAACTATAACTCTCGCATTTATACTTTTTTGAATTATCTCCCTTGGAAGTTTGTTGGTATGTATATATGTATGGGCAAATCGTGTCCGGTCAATAACTTCCTTATTTTTTGATGGATTTTAAAATTACTTGGCAGAAATATTAACAACCATAAGACAATGTGTGGTGCGCTTGAGGCAGGTCGGTACCTCAAAGGTCAAGGTCATACTTAGAGGTCAAAGGTCAAAAAAGGGGCCTTTTTTTCGTATTTGGTCAATAACTTTCTTATTTTGAGATGGATTTTAAAATTACTTGGCATAATTATTAACAACCATAAGACGATGTGTGGTGCGCATGAGGCAGGTCGATACCTCAAAGGTCATGGTCATACTTAGAGGTCAAAGGTCAAAAAAGGGGCCTTTTTTTCGTATTTGGTCAATAACTTTCTAATTTTGAGATGGATTTTAAAATTACTTGGCATAATTATTAACAACCATGAGACGATGTGTGGTGCACATGAGGCAGATCGGTACCTCAAAGGTCAAGGTCATACTTAGAGGTCAAAGGTAAAAAAGGGGGCCTTTTTTTCGTATTTTGACAATAACTTTCTTATTTTGAGATGGATTTTGAAATCAGAAATGTAAACCAATATAAGGTGATGTGTTGCGCGCATGACCCAGGTTGGTACCTCAAAGGTCAAGGTCATACTTAGAGGTCAAAGGTAAAAAAGGCGCCTTTTTTCGTGTTTGGTCAATAACTTTCTTATTTTTAGATGGATTTTGAAATTGCTAGGCAGAAATGTTAAACACCATGAGATGATGTGTTGCACGCATGATCCAGTTTGGTACCTGAAAGGTCAAGGTCATTCATAGAGGTTAAAGGTAAAAAAGGGCCTTTTTAGCTCGCTTTATGAAAGTAAGGGGGAGCTATTGCCATACCCCCGGGCGTCCGTCGTCAGCGTCGGCGTCGGCGTCAGCGTCGGCGTCGGCGTCCGCATTTGGTTAAAGTTTACCTGCAAGCTATTATATGTGATGTTTTACAAGTTTATTTTGAATATATAATTAACAATTGGTAAAAAAAAATATTTAACATTATCATTGTACTTCATTTTTCAGGTTTTTTGGCTTAAATTGGACTTTTTGAGAAGTTAATATTTTCCTCTGTATTACCTCCCTTGAAATCCTGTGTTAAAGTTTACCTGCAAGCTGCGTGAGTTCAAATCCTGGGGATGGCATGTTTTTTTTTTTTGTTTTTTTTTCTTTTCTTTTTCTATTTTTTATTTTTTTTTTTAAAAACATAGCGGGTCTGGGGCTCAAGGTCAAGGTCACTGTGGCTATTTTTAGAAAAACATTGTCATCGCTCTAGCGCCTTCATTTATTGATGGATTTTAATATAACTTGGGTATAATGATATCTCGAGTGACTTTGACTTTCAGGGACCGGGGCTTAAGGTCAAGGTCACTACTTTCAGGGTCACGGGGTCAAGGTCACTGGCTATTTTTAGAAAAACATTGTCATCGCTCTTGCACCTTAATTTATTGATGGATTTTAATATAACTTCACACAAATGTTGGGTATGATGATTTCTCTAGCAAGTTCGACTTTCAGGGTCTGGGGCTGAAGGTCAAGGTCATTGTGGCTATTTTTCAAAAAAACTTTGTGATCGCTCTAGTGCCTACATTTATGGATGGATTTTAATATAACTTCACACTAATGTTGGGTATGATGATATCTCGAGCGGATACGACTTTCAGGGTCTGGGGCTAAAGGTTAAGGTCACTGTGGCTATTTTTAGAAAATCTTTTTCATCGCTCTTGCGCCTTTATTAATGGATGGATTTTAATATAACTTCACACAAATACTGGGTATGATGATATCTCGAGTGACTTTGACTTTCAGGTTCCGGGGCTGAAGGTCAAGGTCACTGTGGCTATTTTTAGAAAAACACTTTGTGATCACTCTAGTGCCTACATTTATGAATGGATTTTAATACAACTTTACACAAATGTTGGGTACGATGATATCTCGAGGGAGTTCGAATTTCAGGGTCAGGGGCTGAAGGTCAAGGTCACTGGCTATTTTTTGAAAAACTTTGTGATCGCTCTAGTGCCTACATTTATTGATGGATTTTAATATAACTTTACACAAATGTTTGGTATGATGATATCTCGAGTGAGATCGACTTTCAGGGTCTGGGGCTGAAGGTCAAGGTCACTGTGGCTATTTTTAGAAAAACTTTGTCATCGCTCTTGCACCTTCATTTATTGATGGATTTTAATATAACTTGACACAAATGTTTGGTATGATGATACCTTGAGTGACTTTGCATTTTTGGGTCAGGGGCTGAAGGTCAAGGTCACTGTGGCTGTTTTTTAGAAACTTGCCCTTATCCATCATAGGCCCCCAAAGGCGAGCTATGTTGTCTTCTGACAACTCTTGTTTGTGTTCTGTCAATAACTTTCTTATTATGCCCCCAACTTTGAAAAAGTTGGAGGGGCATATTGGTTCTGGTTTGTTTGTCCGTTCGTCCGTCTGTTACACTTTTGATGCATAGCATAACTAAAGAACCGTGTATGCTAGGGTTTTGAAATTTCATATATGGGTTCCTCATGGAAAATTAGCTGACGTGTATTTTTTTTTTTCTCGTCCGGATTATGTCCCCTTCAAGAGTTATTGCCCTTTGAAATTTTTTTAATAAAATCTTGTCAGCAAGATATCTCAAAAACTATTGGAGCTAGAGCCTTGAAAGTTGGTGAAAATATTGGTGGTGATGAGTAGATGAACTGATTAACTTTTGACAAAATTCCGAAAAATAATTTGTGAGTTATGGCCCTTTGTCATTTTGGTAATTTGTGCCCATTTTAATGTATGCTAAAAGTGATGCATAGCATAACTTTAGGAACGTGTATGCTAGGGTTTTGAAATTTCATATATTGATTCCTCATGGAAAATTAGCTCACGCATATTTTTTTTCTCATCCGGATTATGCCCCTTTCAAGAGTTATTGCCCTTTGCATTTTTTTAATAAAATCTTGTCAGCAAGATATCTCAAAAACTATTGGAGCTAGAGCCTTGAAAGTTGGTGAAAAGATTGTTGGAGATGAGTAGCTGAACTGATTAACTTATGACAGAATTCCGAAAAATACTTTGTGAGTTATGGCCCTTTGTCATATTGGTAATTTGTGCCCATTGTAATTTATGCTAAAAGTGATGCATAGCATAACTTTAGAACCGTGTATGCTAGGGTTTTGAAATTTCATATATGGATTCCTCATGGAAAATTAGCCGACGTGTATTTTTTTTCGCTTCCAGATTATGCCCCTTTCAAGAGTTATTGCCCTTTGAATTTTTTTTTAATAAATCTTGTCAGCAAGATATCTCAAAAATATTGGAGCTAGAGCCTTGAAAGTTAGTGAATTGATTGTTGGAGATGAGTAGATGAATTGATTAACTTATGACAAAATTCCGAAAAATACTTTGTGAGTTATGGCCCTTTGTCATTTTGGTAATTTGTGCCCATTGTAATGTATGCTAAAAGTGATGCATAGCATAACTTTAGAACCGTGTATGCTATAGTTTTGAAATTTCATATATGCATTTCTGATGGAAAATAAGCTGCCACATATTTTTTTTCTCATCAGGATTATGCCCCTTTCAAGAGTTATTCCCCTTTGAAATGTTTTAAATAAAATCTTGTCAGCAAGATATCTCAAAAACTATTGGAGCTAGAGCCTTGAAAGTTGGTGAAAATATTGGTGGTGATGAGTAGATGAACTGATTAACTTTTGACTAAATTCCGAGAAATACTTTGTGAGTTATGGCCCTTTGTCATTTTGGTAATTTGTGCCCATTGTAATGTATGCTAAAAGTGATGCATAGCATAACTTTAGAACCGTGTATGCTAGGGTTTTGAAATTTCATATATGGATTCCTCGTGGAAAATTAGCTGACGCGTATTTTTTTTCTCTTCCGGATTATGCCCCTATCAAGAGTTATTGCCCTTTGAAATTTTTTTAATAAAATCTTGTCAGCAAAATATCTCAAACACTATTGGATATAGAGCCTTGAAAGTTGTTGAGTATATTGGTGGTGATGAGTATATGAACTGATTAACTTTTTACAAAATTCCGAAAAATACTTTGCGAGTTATGGCCCTTTGTCATTTTGGTAATTTGTGCCCATTGTAATGAATGCTAAAAGTGATGCATAGCATAATTTTAGAACTGTGTATGCTATGGTTTTGAAATTTCATATATGCATTCCTAATGGAAAATAAGCTGACGCGTATTTTTTTTCTCATCCGGATTATGCCCCTTTTAAGAGTTATTTCCCTTTGAATTTTTTTTAATAAAATCTTGTCAGCAAGATATCTCAAAAACTATTGGAGCTAGAGCCTTGAAAGTTGGTGAACATATTGGTGGTGATGAGTGAATGGACTGATTAACTTTTGACAAAATTCACAAAAACACTTTGTGAGTTATGGCCCTTTGTCATTTTGGTAATTTGTGCCCATTGTAATATATGCTAAAAGTGATGCATAGCATAACTTTAGAACCGTGTATGCTATGGTTTTGAAATTTCATATATGCATTTCTGATGGAAAATTAGCTGACAAGCATTTTTTTCTCATCCGGATTATGCCCATTTCAAGAGTTATTGCCCTTTGAAGTTTTTTTGAATAAAATCAGCAAAATATCTCAAAAACTATTATAGCTACAGCCTTGAATGTTGGTGAATACATGTAGATTGGTGGTGATGAGTAGATGACCTGCTTAATTTTTGACAAAATTCCGAAAAATACTTTGTGAGTTATGGCCCTTTGTCATTTTGGTAATTTGTGCCCAATGTATGCTAAAAGTGATGCATAGCATAACTTTAGAACCATATATGCTATTGTTTTGAAATTTCATATATGCATTCCTGATGGAAAATAAGCTGGCACGTATTTTTTTTCTCATCCGGATTATGCCTCTTTCAAGAGTTATTGCCTTTTGAAGTTTTTTTAATAAAATCTTGTCAGCAAGAGATCTCAAAAACTATTATAACTGGAGTCTTGAAAGTTGATGAAAAGATTGGTGGTGATGAGTAGATGACCTGATTAACTTTTGACAAAATTTGAGTTATGGCCCTTTGTCATTTTGGTAATTTGTGTCTATTGTAATGTATGCTAAAAGTGATGCATTCCATAATTTTAGAACCGTGTATGCTATGGTTTTGAAATTTCGTATATGTTCCTGATGGAAAATAAGCTGACACATATTTTTTTTTTTCATCCGGATTAACTTAAGAACCGTGTAAGCTAGGGTTTTGAAATTTCATATATGGATTCTCTATGGACAATTAGCTGACACATATTTTTTTCTCATCCGCATTATGCCCCTTTCAAAAGTTATTGTCCTTTGATTTATTTGTTAGCATTACCTCCAATGTCAAGGTCATACCTAGAGGTCAAAGGTAAAAAAAAGGACAGTCAATAACTTCTTATTCTTTGATGGATTATGAAATTACTTGGCAGAAATGTTAACCATCATGAGACGATGTGTTGTACTGCAAAGGTCAAGGCCATACTTAGAGGTCAAAGGTAAAAAAGTGCTTTTTTTGTTTACAGCCAATAACTTTTTTATTTTTCTATGAACATTTTTAAAGTTACTATGCAGAAATGTTCATCTTCATTAGATGATGTGTTGCACACAAGACCCAGCTCAATACCTCCAATGTGAAGGTTATACTTAGCAGTCAAAAACGGGGGAGACATCTTTGTTTTTTTGTAGAAAAACAAATTCTAGTTAGATATGGCCTATATGCTAATATTTTTGCTGAAAAAAATGTGAGTAGCTTTTGCAGATGCAAAAGCTACTCTCATTTTTGCAGCAAAAATCAACCGAGTTTAGTTAACATATTGCTAAAACTTTTCTCATTTGACTTGGCATATTATATGCTAATAATTTTGCTGATAAAATATGAGTGCAAAAGCTACTCACATTTTTTCAGTAAAAATCTGAAGAGTTTTAGTTATCGCACTTGCTAGAACAGATAAATTAAGCACTAACAAGCTCGTTAAGCTAACAGTGCTTTGAACAGCTGGACCCAAACATGATTTTATGCAGTATTCACAGCTGCTGGAGTTTTCCATCTAAATCAATAGAAAGGCATTCGTTTTTGTGGGATAAAGGTGATGTGTACATGTATCTTTTAGAAATATGAGATCCAGCTGATATTTATATTCAGTTGGTCAAGAGATGCTGTCTTTGCAGCATGTTGAGAGTTGTTTTGTTTGATTTGAGGTTTAACGTCCCCGTCAACTCTGTAAAGGTCATTTTGGAGACGTTGCTTCCAATTTAATGGGACTTTTACCCGACATTGAGATGAAATGACATCTCAAGCCTTGTCGCCCAATGAAACCAATAGGGTTTATGAGCATGGACGGGCCGACACTCGCATTACTTTGCCTGGGCAGGCTTAGATCCTCTAAGTGGTTTACCAGTACTAGTGTTCAGGTCGGTTTCAGCTCTGCGTGGAAGCATCATGCAGCCCATATATTTCTTCAAGCTCCGATGGGCAGGGGCTGATGTTCGGAGTTGAATGTGGATTTATTATGTATTCTATTTTTTCCATTTTCATTGCCTCATATTCTCCCTCTTTCCCATCATACTCATCCTTTTTCATTTTTCCTTCTTTCTTTGCTATCTCTAACTTGCCTTTCAAGGGTGTCCTCACACACAAGAAATGAAAACAAAAAAAGGAAAAACAAGATCAGACAACAATTGAAATGCTTTCTTAAACACTCTTATGACTTAATATGAACGTTAAACATCATAAAGTTACAATTTGTGGTCTGCAGTCCAGAAGAGAACTGTATAAAGACCTTTAAAACAGTGAATTTAACAGAGTTATGAAGATTAATGTGCCGTCAATAATAATCAGGCAGACTGGGACCCAGAAAACCTATAAAAACTATTGTTGATCAGAAAAGACACTGATCAGCCTGCACGGATGTGCAGGCTGATCGGCGTCTTTCCTGATCGCTTTATATCTAGCTAGGGGCCCGTATATTTGTCAAGTGGACAGCAAAGTTTCTGGTCCGACTGCACCGATACAAAGACTGATCTTAATCTTCACAGTATGTATGCGTTTTTTGTCGGTTTTTCTCTGCCGCATTTCGAAATGCCTGCTACAGTCAGTCGTCCCCCGTTGATTCTTCATGGTATTACAGAGCTTATCGAGTTCCTATTGAAGCGGGGAAAATTAAATTTAGATTGCCAGTTTAAGACATTTAATTGAATTTCTTCTTTGTAATATTTCTGTCGAAAGCTTTTGAACTGGCATCTTATAGAAATTTGATAGAATTTCTCAGCATTTTAATTCAGTCATTTGTTTTTTTACCATGTCTTTGTAGCAAATTGCTTTCTCTGATGAGAGTTTATGAAGAATTTTAAAGACTCTATTCTTATAAAGTTGAATTTAAAATGACTGCAGGAAAAGCTAGGCAGTTTGGGAACAGTAATTGATTTAAATGTGTGTATAGTTGAAGGCAAAAGGCTGCACGCATTCAGCTTAGTGAAGAGTTTTATCTTTTAAAGTGTGCTTAGTGCTTAGCTGGAAATACCAGGGAAAGTGGCATACATACATGTATGTTTCATATATTATTAGAAAAATCATGACAGCAGAGCTAAAGAAAACCAAAAATTTACCGGTCTGGACCGAGTTATAACAAGGAAAACCAAAGGGTCGAAAAAATTAGGTCTGAGAAATTCTTGATAAACTGGCAATACAATACATTCATCCCATCATTTGAGATATTCACAACATATTCTATAAAACAATCATCATGATAGCAAGTCAGACCAATGAAAACCCCTCTAAACCCCACTTTATATAGAGAAAACTGGGGTTTTCAGGGGTATACCTTATTTTTCTATATTTTGCTCTAAGACATAGGTTGTTGATACTCGTTAGAACCGCCTCAATGAGGCGGTTCTAACAAGTACCAACAACCGATTTTTGAAATGTAAATAAGAAAAGTGTAACAAATTTACATCAGAAAAGTAACCAGTTTGGGGATATGAAAAAATACACTGTAACACAGGTATGTTGTCATAATGACAATATGATATACAAAGAGTGTATCATTTTTGAGCAGTCTGATCGTGCTCAGACTGATTTTTATAAGGCTTTTGTGTCCAAATATTTAGGTTAAATATGGTAGCCTTCTGTCAGAGTGAGTTTCTGTCAAAACTTACTTTGTTTTATTTTCAGAATCAATGCCGATGCCAATGATCTTCCATGGGAGTTCTCGGTGGAGACATATCCCACAATCCTCTTCTTCCCAGCTCTCAGGTACGAGTAGATGTAATGCAATTGATGTGACCCATCAGATAATGGCCTTATTCCATAAGATGCCACAACAAGAGCAGCGCATGCGGGTGCCAACACTCGGCTGCAGTTTCTTTTAGAAAACAAAAATTCTAAGTCGCAAAAGGGGCATAACTGCCAAAAATATTTTGAGGGTTACCTCAGCTATTGGTATGAGTTCCCCTTTTCATAATAACAACTAGTCCAAGTTTCAAGTAAATATGTTCAGTAATGACAGAGATATTACAAAATGTCCAAGTTTTTGCACGACGATGCAGACGGGGCCAGAGCTACGACAATACCTCGTCCTTTTCTTTGAAAACAGCCGAGCTAAAAAACTGCAACTGAAAATGTTGTCTGCTTATGTTTTCTGCTGCAAATTCTTGCAAAGTTTTCATTTTCTTTTTGCATACAGGCAAAAAGTGTGGACACAGATCAGACTGCTCCTAGAGGAGCAGTCTGATCTGCATCCACACTGTTTGCAAAAAAAATGACTTTTAAAGTAACCAGGAGACAACAAAAGCAGACAGCTGTTGTTGTGAAAGTCATCTTAAGGGTTAAGCATTTTCCATTTTATATTCAAATGTACGCACCTCCACCCATTTAAGGTGTCATTTCATTTTAATGTCGGGTAAAAGTCCCACAAAATCAGAAGCAACGTCTCCAAAATTACTTAAATAGTGATTGACGGGGACATAAAACCTCAACACAAACTCTTAATCTTTTAACAAATTTGTTTTACGATCCAGCAAGAAGTCCAAAAAGTGCACAGCATCTGATCTGGGTCTGCACTGTTTGCTTAGGCCTGTCTGTCCCAATACTTAGGATCATTACAGTATATTGGTGTCTCTGAAGGGAGGTGTGGGTTAATTGTATTGATTCCTGATCATTGACTTCACTTCTATTTTTCAATATTGGTAATAAGGATCTTCGGTATTGGAGATTTCTGGAATTTTCATGCATGTACCAGCCCCGTCCATCAGGGATTGAAGAAATAGATTGGCTGCATGATGCTTCCACACAGAGCTGAAACCTACCGCACATGAGCACTGGTAAACTGCTAAGAGGATCTAAGCCTGCCAAGGCAAAGCGCTGCGAGTCTGACCGTCCATGCTTATAAACCCTATTGGTTTCATAGGGCGACAGGGCTTGAGATGTCATTTCATCTCAGTGTTGGGTAAAAGTCCCACAAAATTGGAAGCAACGTCTCCAAAATGACCTATACAGTGTTGATGGGGATGTTAAACCTCAAATCAATCAAACAAATCAACCATGTACAGTCTCCTAAACATGTCTGCAGTGAGCAAAGACTTTGGGGAATCTGTGCTGATGTATAGGCTGGCGCGAGCCTTTGCTGGTCCACTTTGCAATAAGTACTATTTCTTATGAGCTATCTGAATAATAATAATAATAATCAACCTTATTTATAGAGGGTAACACATTTAGTACTAGTACTAACCTTCCATGTGGCCCTCTTTTCCTGGGTAGGAACCAGTACTAAGCAATGTGGATAAAGTCTCTTGCTCACGGAAACAACACCTGCCGCTTGTGAGGATCGAACCGGGTACCTCTCAATCTCAAATCCGATGCTTTACCACTGCACCACAGCGCTCCACAAGTATTACTAAAACTTTGATATGATTATCATTTGCAAGGTCCAGTGTCCCTTTGTATGCCAATTCCCTGCTATCAGCTGTTCTCTGAGAGGAAGAATTTGCACCTGGGAAACCAGTTCTATTCTTTTAACCCTTATCCTGCTGTTCACGACAACCCCTACCATTGCAGACAATGTAGATCCAGATCAGATGGCTTCTGAAGAAGCCATCTGATCAGGATCTTCACAGTTTGTCATGCAGTTTGTGAATTGAACAAATACATTAAATCAAATAATTTGATTGGTTGATAGTTGGCAATGGGTGTGGCTAAATTAATTTATTCAGCAGGGTAAGGGTTAAAGTTCATCAGTCTTTACTTGAAAAGCAAGTCAAGTTTGATAAAAAGTTTTTTTCCATTGAATGTGCATCAGTTCTCTTGCATTTTAAGTTTTGCTTGGCAAGAAAAGATGTAAAAAATTATATAACAAATTAGCTACAGACAAACTTCGAAATGTAAGCAGCTGTTCTCATTTTTCAGCAAAAAATATTATATTAGATATTGCTAGAAGAGTTAACATTTTGACCAATAACAATCTCGTTAAAGCACTAACAATGCTTTGAACATCTGGCCCCTGGTTATTCTGTGATTCAGAGAGTAATCTATTTATAACTATTTATAAGCCATCTCATCTGGATCTACGGGCCTCTGTGGCCTAGTGGTTAAGAGCGCTGACTCTTGATCATTAGGTCTCTCACCGCTGTGGTTCGAGCCTCGCTCAGGTCACATGTGAGACGCCAAGTTCTGCAACGGAAGGTCATGTGGTTTTTCTCCGGGTACTCCGGTTTTCGCCCACCTCTGATTAACGATCGGCTCGATATGAGTGAAATAATCTTGAAAGGGCCGTAAAACCAAAAAAAAAAAAAAAAAATCTTATCTGGATCTACACTGTTTGCATAGGTTTCTGTACAAGTCTGTAGAGTTGACTGGTTAATTCCTTCTTAGACAGAACTAACAGGCTTTCAGGTAATAGACTGTTTCCATGAGAACTCTTCTGGGAGAAAATGTAACAGCCAAATCTTGGAAATGCAGTAAAATTCTGCTATTAAGACCAGCTAAATTCATCCTAACTATGCTTTTAAAAGTATATTTAAAAGGTTTAAGTGTTCTTTCTTCATGCTTTCTACACCCAGTGTCCTGTAGAAAGAGACCACCTTTGGGACTGTTCAAAAGTGGTCTTAAAGACCACTTTTGAACAGTCCCAAAGGTGGTCTTAATATAGGAATTTTACTGTATTCATGTACTTTAACTTATAATCCTTTCATCAGGGTGTTTCTATTGTAGATTTTTCCACCTTCTAATTAGGAGAAAAACTTTATCAAACATTTTGATTTTAACTATACAGTCGACTCTAGTTATCGCAAACACTTGTATCTGAAACTATTGCTTTAGTCAAACTACAGTTTGGGCAGTTGTGTTTTAGCTTTTATCACAAACTACTTTTATCTCAAACCAGAAGTTCCAGACCCTTGGTGCTTGAAATAATGAGAATTTACTTTTATTCATCAGGTTATCAAGTCTGTGTAATGAACACCCCTCTAAACCCCACTTTATACAGAGAAAACTTAGGTTTATGGGGGTATTCAATGTTTTCCTTGTTTTTGTTCAAAAACAGAGTGTAGGTACTCAGAACTGCCCAATGAAACCAATAGTGTTTATAAGCATGGATGGGCCGACTCGCACCGCTTTGCCTGGACAGGCTTAGTCGTGTGCGGGTTGGTTTCAGCTCTGTGTGGAAGCATCGTGCAGCCCATCTATTTCTTCAAGCCCTGATTGCGGGGGGCCGTATTGAGATGTCAAATGTCAAATAGTGCAGATCATGAATATGAGCCATATCATCAGGAGCTACATCATTTACAGCTGGCTTGTGATCAGGTTACAGGTTCAATACCTGCTGGGACAGCAACCACCTTTCTGCTGGAGATTGATCATGAAAAGTAGAAGTAAAACAAAGATCAGGAATCGATACAATTAACTTACTCCACCCATCAAAGACACCAAAGGGAAAGAAACACAAACATGAAGCGACCAGACCATAATGGAAACCTAAACAAAGGACAGCTATAAGGACAGTTACTTTCCAACAAAATGGCCATATGGCCATCCAAAATAAAAAGACACAAGTGATACACACAGTAAGTAACAATCAACAACATAAATAAACCGCCACAGAAGAACCGCCTTGGAACGGTCAGTGGAAAGATTTCCACTGGGGGTGGGGGGGCTTAAATCGATTTTACCTGGCCACAATCCTCGCCCTTACTTCCATCGTGATTTAGACAAATAATTTGTTCAGTCCGCTTAAAGGCCTCCTAACTCATCAGTGCAACATCTCCGTGAACACAAAAAATCAAAGAACCACAGAGGTGAGACAACGGTGAGGATTCGACAGCAAGAAACCACTGAAATGCTGGAGCAAAAGAAAACCAACAGTTAGACTCCGATGGGCCCGACCAGAGGCAGAGCACCAGGCACCAACAAACATTACCTTGAATTAGATCTCTCTAATTCTCAATAAGCCTTTATGTTGTAACCGTCATAGAATCTGAGGCCTGACCCACTGGCGTGCAATTAAAGAAGGAAGCAAAGTTACCAACAGTGATTGGGTTAACTACCATGCATGCAGTCTGTCGTATAACATCCATGTTGTACCCAATCTTTTTATATCGTAGAATGATTTTACGAAATTGGGTGCTGAAGTCATTGCGGTTATATATTTTTCTGAATTTATATACTAAGTCACCATAAAATTCAGGTTCCGATAGACCTTGTTGCAGAAGAGATTTAAGTCCAACATTGAATTTTGAAATTAAATCAGAATGGTGTCTATAAAATTTTGAAAAGGCTTTGCATAGTTTATGGTACCGATAACCCTGATTAAGAAGATTAGCCATTAATAATTTATTACGAGTGTTGAAGTCAGTTACATGACTACACACTCTAGCAAATCGAATTAATTGCGAAATATAAATGCCATAGGACGGCGCACGAGGAACATCAACATCCAAAAAAGGAAAATTTACAATCTCAAAATCAAAGTCATCGCGTTTATCATAAATTTTGCACGAAACAAACCCATCTACAATAGATAGATGTAAATCCAAAAACAGGGCCTCGGTATCAGAAGAATTTGCTTTATATAACTGAAGTTCTGGGGGGTAAATCTGACTGATCAAACCATCGAAATAGGTATTATCAATATTTAATAAACCATCTAAATATCTGGAAGTGGAGCTAAAAGCTTCAATGATTTTAGATTGGTTATCAATGGAAAGCGACAACATGAAGTCTCTTTCATAACAATACAAGAACAGATCAGCCACAAGAGGTGCGCAATTCGTACCCATCGAAATACCCACAATTTGTCTAAATGACTTAGTACCGAATCTAATATAAATATTGTCAAGTAGAAAGGTGAGGGCATCACACACTTTCTGACATGACCAAAGTGTATAATTCTTATGCTCTTTAGTAGTGAAAAAATTTTGAGGAAGTGTAGTGTAAAGAGTGGAAAAATGGTAAGTAGACAGAAGTCTGTTCTGTGTTATTTCTCTGCCGTCTGCTGATTCAGTAAGAACAGTTTTCAGTTTCTGGCAAAACAATGTGCACTGCACTGTTATGTATAAGCCTACCCAGGAAAAGTGTGGTTGGGTAAACCGATTGGCTCTATATGACCTAAATAATGTTGACTGGGCAATTAAACTTCAAATAAACAAACAATACTACACTGTCTGCACAGGTATATGAATTGGTACTCAGGGCTGTAGGGGCTAAATAGTTTTTCATCATGTGAACAAGTCTGTGAAATGAACACCCCCCTAAACCCCACTTTATATAGAGAAAACGGGGATTTATGGAGGTTAACATTATTTTTTCTTATTTCTGCTCCAAGACATTAGTTGTGGGTACTCGTTAGAACTGCCTCAATGAGTCAGTCCTCAGTGAGTGGGTATCGGTTCTAACGAGCACCCACCACCTATGTTTGCAGTATAAAATAAGAAAATATCACAGATTTTCATCAGAAAAGTAGCCATTTTGGTGGTGTGAAAAAAAATAACAATGCAGTATGTTGCACGGGTGTGTTATCGTAATGCATAGACTTTCCTTGTTGTACCATAAAAATAAAAAAATTGGGACACCTTGAGGATTTGCTGTAATTCTTCTAAAATTTTAACAAATTTATTTTGCGATCCAGCAAGGAGTCCTAAAAGTAAAGACAGAATGACAAACTGTGTAGACCCTGGTCAGGAGCAGTCTCGTTTGGGTTTGCACTGTTTGCTTAGGCCTATATATATCCCCAAACTAAGGATTGTTACAGTAATAATATATTTTTCCCAGTACTTTGGATCATTACAGTAATGATATATTTGTTCTGGATACATCACGGCTTTCGGCTGGCCATATTGTTCCCTGGCCTGGGTTAGATATAAATTGGTTTGTTATTGTTGGTCTTTGATTGTTTTTGATGGCTTATTGATCACATTAAGTGGCCTGTTACATGCTACACAATAACACGCTATTGCATTTTAAGCACTTAAGCCATTTGGCACTTACAGACTTAGGCAGTTTATTGAACGACCCTCTTCATTAGAAAATGTGCCTTGCTTCCTAAAATATTTTAACCGGCCATTTTTGTTCATTGGCGTGAATATCTTCATTGTTAGCAGAGAGAGAATGTGTCTTCCAGATAAATTATGATATCAAACTTTTTCAACCCGGATCAGACTAGAGGTGCACATTGTTGTGGATTTTAACAAAATGTACACAGCAGAAGGTATTTTCGCTCCTGACACAATATGAATATGCATAAGTGTCTGTTTTGAGGAAAGCTATATTTTAACCCTTTTTGTACCAAATGGAATCTTTCTCCTTATATATGGGAGGAGTCTATTTCAAAATTTAGGGGTGTCAGGTTGTGTTTCCTTCAAAATTTATTTGGAAAATGACTGAACTTTTAGAAAACAGTGGAGGCCCAGATCAGACGCCGCGTTCTGCGGCGTCTGATCTGGGCCTGCACTGTTGGCCAGGGTACCCCTTTTGGGGTTTCCCGCATACAATGGGTTAAGGCAATATATTTATAAGGCTAATATGATGGTTAACCTCCAACTTAATGACACAGTTGCATGTTAGAGTGTCTTTATTGTTGCGGGATTTACCATACCATGTTTGCTCTAAATGATGGAGGTGCCGAAAACTTAACCTGTTTTAGAGTGAGTGAGTGTTTGAGTTTTACGTCCCACTAACAGCTAAGGTCATACGGAGATAGGACCTTGGTTTAAAGACTCATCCGAAAGTCTGGAGCAGCCGGGATCGATCCTGCGACCCCTGGTTTACAAGGCGAGTAGCGTAACCACTACACCACGGGGGCTTCTATAAGCTGTTTTAGTAACTGCTCAGAAATTTGAAAGAATGTTTGGCATCTTAGGCTTTGCTGTCTAAGAGTGGTGCTTGTTAATTGCAAACCATGTAAACCCAGATCAGACTGCTTCTGAAGGAGTCATCTGATCAGGATCTTCACTGTTTGTCACTGTTAGTAAAATGAATACATAATACAAGTATCTAATGATTTGATTTGTTGATGGAAAGAATGGGTGTTGCAAAATTAATTTATTTAGCAGGACAAGGGTTTAATGATTGCACTAAGACAAAATTTCCAGTCAGGAGAAGCCATGAACACAGCAAACAACCCCCCCCCCCCCACACACACACACCCACACACCCACCCCCAGTTCACAAAAAGAAGAGAATCAAAGCAGTGAAAGTACTGGTGGGTTTTTTGTCTCTGAGTGTAGGCTTGAAACACATGGTCCTAAACCGCGGGACTTAGACTGTTTTGTTTAATGTGATTTCTGTACTGTAAACAAATAGTGTAGACCCTGATCAGACCCCGCATTCTGCGGTGTCTGATCTGGGTTTACACTGTTTGCCAATCCCAATTCATCATTCCATCTCAGATCTCTTATGCAACACTCTGACCTCACAGCGATAAGAATAGCATGGCTATATTCTATAAATAACCGTTACCTGGATTTTCTGCAAATCAGTGATAGTCACGTGGACATCAGTGCTGAAGAGCTTCTGTGCTTCGTAACTTTAGATTGATTGCCAAACAGTCAACACAAAAATCCATGTACAGTCAACCCTCTTTATACCGACATTCGTTATAACGGCAAAACTCGTTATTACGACAATTTCAGTGGAATGAATACTTAGCTCAAGGCTTAGCCTCGTTTCCGAGCGATATGGGCTTCCCTCGGGTTTGAAATGCCCAAATTGAATCAGTAGTCATGAAAGATTCTTGTAATTTAATACTCCAAGAAATAAATATTATAGATATTTGTTAGAATCGCCTCAACGAGGCGATTCTAACAAATGTCTATAACATTAAATTTTATTCTCAACGAGGCGATTCTAACAAATGTCTATAACATTTGTTTCTTGGAGTAATGATGCTGAAAAGAACTTTAATAACCTATCATACTCCTAACTGAGAAGCCTCAGTGTTGTAGTGGTTATGCTACTCGTCTTGTAAACCAGGGGACACAGGATCGATCCCGGGCTTCTCCAGACTTTCGGATGAGTCTTTAAATCGAGGTCCCGTCTCCATATGACCTTAGCTGTTGGTGAGACGTAAAACTCAAACACTCACTCACTCATACTCCTAACTGGGATTCTTTATAACGGCAAATTCATTATAACGGCACAATAATAGGGAACAAATACTGTCGTTATAACGCGGGTCCTCTATACAAAACAAGAAATGCATGACCACACAAATACAGTCAAACCTGTCTTAGTGGCCACCTCTGTTAAGCAAGCAACCTGTCTTAAGCAAGTGGGCATTTAGTTCACGAAAAAGGCAAATGCATTAAAATTCACCTGTATTAAGCAAGCACCTGTCTTAAGCAAGCACATTTTCATTATCCCTGAGGTGCTTGCTTAACACAGGTTGGACTGTACAACAGACAGCCATGAAGCCACGAAGGGATGACTGCCCTGGGACAGTCACCTGAAAAGCTTTTGTGGGGCTCCCAACTCCAGCATTTACAACTATTCATAGGAGTTTGAGTTTGATCAGAAATGCATGTTAACCCTTGTTCTGCTGAATATTTAAATATGCCACACCCACTACTGATTATCAACCAATCAGATTACTTGATGCAAATTATTGCAACAATTTCATAAACTGAATGACAAACAATAAAGATCCTGATCAGATGGCTTCTTCAGAAGCCATCTGATCTGGATCTGCATTGTTTGAAAGATAAGACATATCCGAGCTCAGCAGGACAAGGGTTAAAATGGCCCAATTCCACTATCCTTATTATAGGATAGTGATATTGGGCTATTTTACCATTTTAACATGCCAGCCTCGGTAGCTCAGTCGGATGCACGTCTGACTGGTGATCAGGAGGATGCGGGTTTGATACCTGCAGGGGTAGGCAACATTCTTTTGTGTGGAGATTGATCATGAAATCTTTTCTATGGTCATTCTTTCCCTTCCGCTGATTCAAGAAGGGCAGTTATGAGTTTCTGGCGAAAAAATGGGCACTGTACTGGTTAACCACTTACTTATAAGCGAGGCCACGAAAAGTTTGGATAGGTAAACTGACCAGCTCAAAAATGACCTAAATAGTGTCGACTGGGCTGTTAAACTCCAATACAAACAAACAAAACCATTTTAACATGCATTTCTGACCAAACTTCAGTCTCCTGTGCAAATATTCAAGTCGTGCAATTTCATTCAAATAAATGTTTCTTCCGAGATCCTGTTTATGTCAAGATGATAAATACAGACATGCTTCTTTCATTACTGAAGATTTGAAACAACTTGATCAAACAATGCAGGTTTAACCGTTTTTGTATCAAATGGAATCTTCCTCCTTATATATAGCAGGAGTCCAATTCATAATTTAGGAGTGTCAGGTTGTGTTTTCTTCAAAATGTATTTGGAAAATGGCTGAACTTTTTGCAAATAGTGTAGGCCCTGATCAGACGCCACATTCTGTGGCGTCTGATCTGGGCTTGCATTGTTTGCCTGGGTACCCATTTTAGGATTTCCGGTACAAAATGGGTTAATTTGTTTTCAAACTGAGGAGATGTAATTAGAAAACAGCCAGGGTGTCAACATATATAGCTTTAGGGTTGTTTATGCAGTGGAATCTGTGTCAGACTTTTTAAAGAATTATACAGAAACCTCCTTATAACACTACTGTGGTGGTAGTATAACCCATTGTATACTAATGGACTCTTCCATTGCTACATGTTGGACAAGTCCATTTGTCATATAAGGGGTGTTAGGCATATTTTTTTTTATTTTATTCTATTTTTCACAGAAAATTCTGTTAGCAAACAGTGCAGACCCTGATCAGATGCTGCCTGCTGCAGCATCTGATCTGGGCCTGCACTCTTTACCAAGGTACCCCTTTATGGGTTTCCCCCATGCAATGGGTTAAGAACTGATATTTTTGTTTGTTTTTGGTTTTACGGCCCTTTCAAGATTATTTCACTCATATCCAGCCGATTGTTAATCAGAGGTGGGCGAAAACTGGAGTACCCGGAGAAAAACCACCTGACCTTCCGTTGCAGAACTTGGCGTCTCACATGTGACCCGAGCGGTTAACAACTGATATATCCAAACAAAAATGTGTTTGTAAGAACTGATATTTTCCAAACTGTACGATGGATTTGGTTCATAATAGGTATGATGATAGATATTGGTCCAAAGGTTTGATGGCAATACCACCACATAAGCCCATGGCCTCAAAGACACTTTTCCAGGCAAGCTGGGCTATCCCATGTTAGCTCCTGTTGCAAAATTTTTGTTTCCAGGTGAGGTTGGTTCCTGGGCAGGGGCATCTGTGCCATGTTACACATTTCTAGTTCTGTACAATTTATACATTTTTGGGATTCATCTTTAACCCATTTTGTACCGGAAACCCCTAAACGTGTACCCTGGGAAACAGTGCAGGCCTAGATCAGATGCCGCAGAACGCGGCATCTGATCAGGGCCTACACTGTTTGCAAAAAATTCAGCCATTTTTTAAATAGTTTTTTTTAAGAAAACACAACCTGACACCCCTAAATTTTGAAATGGACTCCTGTTATATATAAGATGGAAGAATCTATTTGGTAAAAAAAGAGTTAAACTGTGTTAAAAGCCAAAACCATATTTCAATTAACAGTGTTTCAAAGGGGTTTATGTGTACCACAGGAACCTAGAGATTGGTCTGGAAAAATTATTTGTTCTCATACTCTTGTTTTGGTTAATTAATCAAAGCACTGACAGTACTGACTGATAGGGTGTTTCTACGTGTAGGCTGGTAAAATAGCCCTACACTTCATAACGAAAACAAGTCTATACAAATACATTGTAAACTTTACCGCCAAAAAAAGAAACATTTTAAGATGAAAAAATTATGATAAATTTTGGGATTCATCTTTTACCCATTTTGTACCGGAAACTCCTAAACGGGTACCCTGGCGAACATTGCAGGCCCAGATCAGACGCCGCAGACGCTCATCGAGGCGGTTCTTATGAGTACCTACAATCTATATTTTAGAGCAGTAATAAGAATATAAGAATCTTATATGGGCGTTAGGGGTGGATTGAAAAATCCATCCCAAGGGTCACTGTCCGGCATCATGAGGCTTGCCGAGTGATGCCGGAAAGTGATCTCGAGGGACGGATTTTTCTATCAACCCCTCACACCCATATAGTATTCTTTTTCTTGCACACCGTCCATTTCTTAGCTCGGATTGTAATGCTACAGTCACTTCGGTTACCGACGTCCGTCATATTGTGATGACTCAACAGGAATGTTTAGTGATGTCACGTAACATGCATGACGTCAACCTAAACTACGGCGCATATGAGGTCGTATTCAACCAGTGCATTTATCAAACATGCGATTATATTCGATTTTGGGTCGGAACACCAGGGTCAGAACACAAATTTCTATCCCAGGGTAAAATCACTGATTTCCTTGTCTGGTGTGCAAGAAAAATAAGGTTTACCCCTGTAAACCCCAGTTTTACTATATAAAAGTGAGGTTCAAGTGGGGGTAAAAATTATATAGGAGTGTTTTCTCTATGTGGACTGGGACTGTCTTGTTTAACGATGTTGATATTGAAAAATACTTTCTGGTACTTGTGGTTCCTTTGGTTTCATTTTAATCTGTTTATTAAACAGCACACAAAACTTTCACTTAGCACATGGTTTATTTTCATTGGTCAATGAGTATCACATGGATATCGGCAGTGTATGCATCCTGTATCGTTTACTTTGGGTTGATAGACAAACAGATAAACATTACCATCTTTTGAAGTTCTGGGGCCAGTTGTTCAAAGCATCGTTAACTTAACAAGCTCGTTAGTGGTCAAATTGTTAACTGTTCTAGCAAGTACAATATAGAAAATTTATGTATCTTTGCTGAAAAAATGTGAGCAGCTTTTGCATCCGCAAAAACTGCTCACATTTTTTTTTCAGCAAAATTATTAGCATATTTGCCATATTTAATGATCAAAGTTTTAACGATACGTTAACTAATGACATCATTAGTTTTGAACAACTGGCCCCTGGCCTCAGTTGTTCAAAACTGATGGTTGATTTTGAAATATACTAATATTTTTGCAGAGAAAAATGTGAGCAGCTTTTGCTATTGCAAAAGCTGCTCACATTTTTTTCAGCAAAAAATACTCATACATGAGTACTATATATTGTACTTGCTAAAATACATTACGCAAAACTATACATTATACAAATGCATTGCCACCTTTATCGCCAAAAAAATGAAAATTTTATGATGAAAAATTGTGATATTTTTCTTATTTCTGCTCCAAATATAGATTGTGGGCACTCTTTAGAACCGCATCATCGAGGCGGTTCTAACGAGTACCCACAACCTATATTTTAGAGCAGAGATAAGAAAAATAAGTTATACCCCCGGAAACCCCAGTTTTACTATATAAAAGTGGGGTTCAAGGGGGTCAAAATTATATAGGCGTGTTTTCGTGATGAGTTTTCAGTTTAACCACTCACAAGCTTATTAAGGTAGAAATGCTTTGAACAACTGAACCAAAGGGGTTCAAGAAGGGGAATTGTCACTTACGGGCTGAAAAAGTACCCTGTACCGGTTATTGCCCTGTTCAGGAAAAGTGTGTTTATGTCAACTGACTATCTCAAAATAACCCTAATAGCTTTGAATGGACTTGGTTCATAATAGGTATGATGATAGATAATGGCCCCCGCCCATTGGGGCTTGAAGAAATAGATGGGCTGCATGATGCTTCCACGCAGAGCTGAAACCGACCGCACATGAGTACTGGTAAACCACTTAGAGGATCTAAGCCTGCCCAGGCAAAGCGGTGCAAGTCGGCCCGCCCATACTTATAAACCCTGTTGGTTTCATTGGGCGACAGGTATTGAAATGTCATTTCATCTCAATGTCAGGTAAAAGTCCCACAAAATTGGAAGCAATGTTGACGGGAACGTTAAACCTAAAATCAAACAAAGCTTTGAATGGGCTGTCAGGGTTCACAAAGAAACAGAACAAAACCAAAATTTATACATTAATTTTGTTATTTCTGTTGATATTGTCCTCCAGTTTTTGCCAATTTTCTCAGTATATACATGTATGATATAATCTTCAAACGGTTGGAAAACCCAAATAAACAAAAATTCTACCATGGAATAACACAGTTTTGTCTTTGGATTTACCCCAATATAAATAACAACAAACATCAGGATAGTGGTTAATAAGTGTTAAACCAGGAATTGTAATTGGATTTTGTTGATCAACCTAGCTTAATTGACCTTGATTTTTAAACAAACAGTATTAAGCAAGTGCAGAAACTAATACACTCTTAACCCATTTTGTACCGGAAACCCCAAAACGGGTACCCTGGCAAACAGTGCAGGCCCAGATCAGATGCCGCACAACGCAGCATCTGATCAGGGCCTACACTATTTGCAAAAAGTTAAACCATTTCCGAAGTAAATTTTGAAGAAAACACAACTAGACACCCCTGAATTTTGGAATTGATTCCTGGTACACCACAACCTTGTTATAACATGGTTCATTACAACACGGTTTCGATATAACACGGTTTCAAGATGGATCCCAAAAATGTATAGATTATATAGAAAAATGACCATAAATGGTCATTTTTCTATATAATCTATTCATTTTTGTTTGGATATAACACGGTTGTTTAACTAACACAGTTTCTGCTTTGGACCCCATTAACCCTTCTCTTGCTGAATATTCATTTAAGCCGCACCCATTTCTGTCCATCAACCAATCAAATTATTTGATGTAATTTATTGCTACAAATTCATAAACTGAATGCCAAACAGTGTAGATCCTGATCAGATGGCTTCTTCTGGATCTACACTGTTTGCAAAGATAGGGGTTGTCGTGAACAGCAAGATAAGGGTTAATAGTGTTATAAAGAGGTTGGGGTGTACATATAAGGAGGAAGATTCCATTTGGTACAAAAAGGGTTAATACAAATGCACATGAGAAAATGGTCAAGCTTGGACATATGTTCAATACAGTAGTGATCGTAAGTATTGGGATAGGCAGGACTATGCAGACCCAGATCAGAGCAGTCTGATCACGGTCTACACTGATTGCCATTCTGTCTGCACCTTTTGGACTCCTTGCTGGATTGTGAAGAAATTTGTTAAAATTGTTGGAGAATTACAGCAAGTTCTCAAGGTGTCTGAATGAAAAAGAGTATGCATATACCGTATTCGACCTATTTACCGCACCGTGCGCTTAGTTTTTTCAAAATTGTGTGAAAATATTGTGGTGAAAAATCTACCTAATAAGCGCACACTCAATACGAAAAAAATACGAAAAAAAAAGGGGTTCACCACATATACATATGATTGTCTGGGTCAAAAATGCAGCAAAACTCAATATGAATTTGTTGGGAGGTTACTGTAAAGTGTGCGCTTGTGTTTTTTTTTTCCAGAAAAAGCTTGGGTGTGTGCTTATAGGAGCATGTGCGGTAAATAGGTCGAATACGGTAGCTTTGTTAGTGGGCTGTGCACAAGCATTTTGAAAAACGTACATCACGAAAACACGCCTATATAAATTTGACCCCCTTGAACCCCACTTTTATATAGTAAAGTAGAAGTAAAACAAAGATCAGGAATCGATACAATTAACTTATTCCCCAAAAACTGGGGTTTCAGGGGGTATACCTTATTTTTCTTATTTCTGCTGTAAAATATAGATTGTTTGTATTCGTTAGAACCGCCTCAAATATAGATTATGTGTATTCATTAGAACCGCCTCGATGAGGCGGTTCTAACGAGTACACACAATCTATATTTTGAGCAGAAATAAGAAAAATATCACAATTTTTCACCATAAATTTTTCATTTTTTAGGCGATAAAGGTGGCAATGTATTTGTAAAGGCGTGTTTGCGTAATGATTGAAGAATACAAAGGGCCCTTTTCTCTTATTTTGTTTGGTTTGGAATTCGAGTGAGTGAGTGTTTGAGTTTTACGTCCCACCAACAGCTAAGGTCATACGGAGATGGGATCTTAGTTTAAAGACTCATCCGAAAGTCTGGAGAAGCCAAGGATCAATCCTGCGACCCCTGGTTTACAAGGCGAGTAACGTAACCACTGCACCACGGAGGCTTCTATTTGGAATTTGACTGCCTAGTCAATACTACATGTATTAAGGTCATGATGAGCTGACCAGTTCACCTTACAAATCACACTTTCCCTTGGCAAGGGAACGGGAGGTCACGGGTTCGATCCAAGGCCGCGACATACCAAAGTCGTTAAAAATGCTACTAGCGGCTCCTCGCTTGGCACTCAGATTTACGGGGTAGAGCTAGGACTGGTCAACCCAGTGTCAGGATAATGTGACTGGGTATGGTATCATGTAATGTGTCTGGGACATGATACTTCAGTAAGGCAGCACTATAAAAGTGAGCATTGAGCTCCCTGTCGCAACTGGACACCGTCGTGATATGACTGAAAAATTGTTGAAAGCGACGTTAAACCCGAATTCACACATACACACCCTTGGCAAGCTCATACATACGGTAAATATCCTATAAAATTCTGACACCTTAAGGACTTGCTGTAATTCTCCTAACATTTTTACAAAATTTAATGTGTTTCATGATCCAGCAAGGAGTCCAAAAGGTGCAGAAGGAATGGCAAACAGTGTAGACCAGGAGCATTCTGATCTGGGTCTGCACCGTTTGCTTAGGCTTATCTGTCCCAATACTTAGGATCTTTGTGGTATTCTTTTGTCCACATTACGAAAACATTCCTATACAAATACATTGCCAATTTTTTTGGCCAAAAATTAGAAATTTTAAGATGAAAAATGGTGATATTTTTCTTATTTCTGCTCAAAACATAGATTGTGGGGACTCGATAGAACCGCCTCGACGAGGCAGTTCTATCGAGTACCCACAATCTATGTTTTTGAGCAGAAATAAGAAAAATATTGTATACCCCCTTAAACCCCAGTTTTACTATATAAAAGAAGGGTATGAGGGGGTCAAAATTATATAGGTGTGTTCTCGTAATGAGTACAGTGCACTCTCTTTTGCAAGAAACTGCTAACTGCCTTCCTTGAATCAGGGGAAGGGAGGGAATGACTGAAGAAAAGATTTCATGATTAATCTCCATGAAAGAATGTTGCTGGCCTGGACAGTTATCAACCCGCAACCTCCTGATCACCAGTCTGCCGCTACCTAAAATGTGTGTTTTGGGCAATATCATTACCTAAAATCTTTGCCGGACTTGGTAGCTCAGTCGGATGCGCGTCTGACTGGTGATCAGGTAGACACGGGCTCCATACATTCTTTCATGAAGATGAATCATGAAATCTTTTCTACGGTCATTCTCTCTCTTCAGCTGATTCAAGAAGGGCAGTTGTCAGTTTCTGGCAAAAGAATGTGCACTGTACTGGTTAACCGCTTATGTATAAGCCTGCCCAGGAAAAGTGTGGATAGGTAAACTAGCCGGCTCAAAAATGACCTTAATAGTGTTGACTTGGCCATAAAACTCCAGTACAAACAAACAAACAAAACCTAAAATCTGCATTTTATGCTGATAAAAGTACCCAAAATCTGTATTTGCTACACAGAGAAGTACCCAAAATCTACATTTGGTGCAGAGATATATCTCAAAGTCTATATTCTTCAATATAAATGGCCAATATATAGGTAGCTGAAGCCTGTAAAAGAAACCCAGTGTCTGTATAATATGACTATAGTTTTTAATGAGACATAAAGCAATATGAAAAGCAATGTAGGCAGGCTTAAATCCTTTTAAGCGGTTTACCAGTACTCGTGTGCTGTCAGTTTCAGCTCTGCGTGGAAGCATCAGGCAGCCCATCTATTTCTTCAAGCCCCGATGGTCAGGGGCGGTTATTTTTCCAAGAAAACAGGATTTGCATGAAATGTCATATCCTGTTTTCTGCCTTGGAGACAATTTGCATGAAATGTCAAATTCTGTTTTCTACCTAGGAGACAATTTGCATGAAATGTCAAATCCTGTTAACTGCCAAGGAGACAATTTGCATGAAATGCCAAAATATATCAATAATTTGACATCTGCTGAATTAGACCAGTGGTGAAGACAGATATATTTGAGATTTCCCTGAGTCCACATATGCCAAGAAGCGTTTTTGCTCGGAACAGTCCACTTTATAAACGCTCAACCACTATCGGGCTCTGATATTTATATGCTGGGAGTAATTCTGTAGCAATATTTACCGATGTTTCTATTGATATTCTGTGCTAAGATGAAAATCTCCAAAAACATTGAGAAATCAATGATGAAAAGAGAGTCTCACGAGATTAAGCTGTTCAGTAAACCAGTTTGATATGAACTGCACTATGAAACTATATGAATTACTTCATGAGAAAAACTGATCTTTAGGTCTTGGGGTTGATCTGACATTAACGTTTTTTGTACTGAATGGAATCTTCCAACTTATATGGAGCAGATGTCACTTGCAAAATTTAGTGTCGGGTTCTGTTATTTTCAGAAATTTTGATTTGAAAATGGTTGAACTTTTTTGCAAACAGTATAGGCCCTGATCAGATGGCGAATTCAGCAGCAGCTGATCTGGGCCTGCACTGTGGCCCAATTACACGTCTTGGGGTTTCCGGCACAAACTGGTTCTAGGCAAAGTGGTGTGAGTCACACAGTGCCTTAAACCTTAGCGGTTTGTTAGGGTGGTAGGGCTTGAGATGTCATTTCATCTCAGTGCCGGTTAAAAGTCCCATAAAATCGGAAGCAGTATCCCCGAAATGAGCTAAATAGTTTTGATGGGACATAAAAAACCTCAACACATACAAATAAACTATGTTGTTACATTAGTTAACATATAAAAATTTTGATAATTTAGAACGAGCCGTACGGATTTATACTATTTGCCGTATCCTGTCAGGGATTTTGATTCACCCACGGCAACCCCTATCTTTGCAGACAGTGTAGATCCTGATTAGATGGCTTCTGAAGAAGCCATCTGATCAGGATCTACACTGTTTGACATTCAGTTTGTGAATTTGCAGGTGTAAATTATCGCCTATTGGTTTCATTGGGCGACAGGGCTTGAGAAGTTATTTCATCTCAGTGTCGGGTAAAAGTCCCACAAAATTGGAAGCAACGTCTCCAAAATGACTTTTACAGTGTTGACGGGGACGTTAAACCTCAAATCAAACAAAAACAAAATCAAAGTCAGAAATGCATGTGTCTAAATTAATTATTCAACAGGATAAGGGTTAAACCCTATATTTACAAAATAGACTTGTCCGGATTCAGTGATAGAAGAGTCCACTTCAGAACTGCAGGGGTGAAAGGGTTGACAGCCTTACAGATTTTTTTTGTTAGTCATGAATTATCTACCACTATAGCATTACTGGCAACTGCTAGGTGTCTATTTTCTTTTTTCTGTTTTCTTTGTCTAGAAGACAACGTTTGAAACCCTCTGGGATAAAAAAGTGAAAGGTGTCTAAGTTTTGCGTTGATTTTTTTTTGTTCTTGTTTTGGCAGTTAAAGAACTTATTCACCTTATTTGCATTATCTGCTGGTTCCTAGTCTGAAGGTTATCAGTGTTGGAAAAACAGGTAACCAGACCCCCCTGACCTTTAAAGGTCAGGGGGGTCTGGTTACCTGTTTTTCCAATATTGACAATGTGCAAGCTGGGAGCCAGCAAATAATGCAAATATGGTGAATTGAATCTTACACCTTATTTATAGTGGTTTGTTTGTTTGTATTGGAGTTTAAAGGCCCAGTCAACACTGCGGGTCAGTTTACCTATTCACACTTCTCCTGGGCAGGCTTATATGTAAGCGGTTAACAAGTACAGTGCACATTCTTTCGCCAGAAACTGACAACTGCCCTCTTGAATCAGCGGAAGAGATATATATATATACTCGTAGCAAGCCTTAGAGTCATCTGAAAATTCTTGCAGTTATCACAAAGGTTTATTTTTTACACATTTTGCAAACAGTAAAGACCTTGGTCATATAGTGTTTTGTGGCATCCATAGCCCTCGATAAGATGGGGTACCACTTTTTATTGTCGTGCCTGCTTTAACCCTTGTTCTGCTGAGCCCGGATATGCCTTTTCTTTGAAACAATGTAGATCCAGATCAGATGGCTTCTGAAGAAGCCATCTGATCAGGATCAACACTGTTTGCCATTCAGATTGTGAATTTGTTGCAATAATTTGCATCAAGTAATCTGATTGGTTGATAATCAGTAGTGGGTGTGGCATATATGAATATTCAGCAGGACAAGTGTTAAGCATGGCAGGATATAGGAGTCCGGTTTTCTGTCCGTCCGTTCGTCAAGAGTCCATTTGTTGACAACTATAAGACCTTCATTAATGAAAATAGCCCCCGGCCATAGGGGCTTGAAGAAATATATGGGCTGCATGATGCTTCCACGCAGAGCTGAATCTGGCCTGCACACTAGTACTGGTAAACCGCTTAGAGGATCTAAGCCTGTCCAGGAACCGCGGTGCGAGGCGGACCGTCCATGCTTATAAACCCTATTGGTTTCATTGGGCGACAGGGCTTGAGAAGTCATTTCATCTTAATGTCGAGTACAAGTCCCACAAAATTGGAAGCAACGTCTCCAAAATGACCTATACAGTGTTGACGGAGACGTTAAACCTCAAGTCAAACAAAACAAACAAAATCATTAATGAAACTTGCATCTTGGAATAGCAACTTCAATGCAAGCATCCATATCTGACCTTGACCTGTGACCTGGACCTACAAGTCATGGTTCACTGACTTTGTGGATTATTGCGACCACCCTAACTTTCACCCTTATGTAGGTGTCCATTTCTCAAGAACTATAAGAGCTTCATTAATGATACTTGCTACAAGCTAGCATCTAGGAATAGCAGCTTTAATGCAAGCATCCATATCTGACCTTGACCTTCATTTCATGGGTCAGGTACTTTGTGAATTATTGCGACCACACTAACTTTCACCCTAATGTAAGATCCATTTCTCGAACACAAAAGAGCTTCAAGAATTATACTTGGTACAAGCTACCATCTAGGAGTGACAACTTTTATGCAGGCATCCATGTTTGACCTTGACAACCTAGATTTCATGATTCAGTGACTTTGCGCCCCCATAGGCGAGACATAGCCTTTGGCGGAATTCTTGTTTTTCTTATTTCTGCATGAAAACATATTCTGTGGGTACTCATTAGAAGCACTTCAGAGGTCAAAAGGTCACGCCTTGATATTCAAGTGCAGCGGGGGATTTTGCTGTCCCTCAGACTGCTTTCTTGTTTAAAAAAAAATAATAAAGAAAACAGTGGATTATAGTCTGCTCTTGAATTTATTATATTTCTTTTCATGTTAACCCTTGTCCTGCTGAATATTCATATATGCCACACCCACTACCGATTATCAACCAATCAGATTACTTGATGCAAATTATTGCAACAAATTCACAATCTGAATGGCAAACAATGTAGATCCTGATCAGATGGCTTCGTCAGAAGCCATCTGATCTGGATCTACATTGTTTCAAAGATAAGGCATATCCGGGATTAGCAGGACAAGGGTTAACAGTGTAATAGTAGTTGAACATGTGAATTTCTCCTATATTCCCCGATGGAATTATTTTGAAATTTAAATTTCATGCACTGACAAGATGAATGTGAACAAGGCATGCATCTTCATGCGGGTTTATTGTTTCGTAAAACAATTATCCACAACTCGAAACTAATTTCACTCATTACATTGTATTGCTTGTCATCGCATAAGATTTGAGGCACGTCATGCATTCACGCATAGAGTGTAGCGAGCAATTTGCAGCATGCGAGAATTCTCAAAACATGAGTATCACTTTTTGGGGCCAAATAAGTCAGGGCATAATGCTAGAAAAGTTTAACCCTTTGACCACTTGAATCATGACTTCAAAGTATATTTTTCTTATTTTTCAGTGAAAAGAAGGCCTGACATAACATGTGAATCGTCTGGCAAGCAGATGCTTCATGTGTAATTTCAAGCCTTATTTACAATGAAAAATATTAACCCTTATCTTGCTGTTCGCGACAACCCCTATCTTTGGAAACAGTGTAGATCCAGATCAGATGGGTTCTGAAGAAGCCATCTGATCAGGATCTACACTGTTTGACATTCAGCTTATGAAACTGTATGAAAAAATTACATCAATTAATTTGATTGGTTGATAGACAGAAATGGGTGTGGCTTAAATGAATATTCAGCAAGATAAGGGTTAAAAAAATCTGATTGACATCTGCTCCATGTAGCTTTCACAAAAGTTACAGATTTTTTTTTCAACAACTATAAGTTGATTTTTTTTTGCAAAACATCAGAGGAGAATATTAAACCATTTTGTACCAGAAACCCCAAAATGGGTACCTTGGCAAATAGTGCAGGCCCAGATCAGATGCCGCAGAACGCGGCGTCTGATCAGGGCCTCCACTGTTTGCTAAAAGTTCAGTCATTTTCCAAATACATTTTTGATGAAAACACAACCTGACACCCCTAAATTTTGAAATGGACTCCTGCTATATACAAGGAGGAAGATTCCATTTGGTACAAAAAGGGTATCTTAACACCCAAGAACTCAAGGTTTTGCCTGAATGAGTCCGGGAAGACATACACCACCACCTCTTCATAACACTTTTGTTGGGATTCAAAGCAGAAATCATGTTGGTTAATCCAAACAAAAGATATACAATCCAACCTGTATTTAGCAAGCACCTGTGGGATATTCAAAAAGTGCTTGCTTAAGGCAGGTGTTTGCTTAACACAGGTGAATTTTAATGCATTTTCCTTTTTCGGGAACTGAAAACCTGCTTGCTTAAGACAGGTTGCTTGCTTAATAGAGGTGGCCACTAAGACAGGTTTGACTGTAAATTGTATAGAAAAATGACCATTACGGTCAGTTTTTGTCACACCTGCTTTAAGCAAGGCGTGACATAGAAATCTGGTTTTCCATCTGTCTGTTCATCCGTTCGTCAAGCCATCAACATTTTGCGACCATCCTATAACTTTCACCCTATTGTAAGTGTGTGTGAATTCGGGTTTAACGTCACTTTCAACAATTTTTCAGTCATATCACGACGGTGTCTGGTTGTGGCAGGGAGCTCAATGCTCACTTTTATAGTGCTGCCTTACTGAAGTATCATGTCCCAGACACATTACATGATATCACACCCAGTCACATTATCCTGACACTGGGTCAACCAGTCCTAGCTCTACCCCGTAAATCTGAGTGCCAAGAGAGGAGCAGCTAGTACCATTTTTAACGACTTTGGTATGTCGCGGCCCGGGATCGAATCCCTGACCTCCCGTTCCCCGGAGCGGACACTCTACCAACTGAGCTATCGGGGCCTGTCACCCTATTGTAAGAGCCCATTTCTTAAGAACTACAAGAGCTACATGAATGATGCTTGGTACAAACTTGCATTCTGGGATGGCAACTTGAATGCAAGCATCTATATTGGACCTTAATCTTCATTTCATGGTTCACTGACTTTGTGAACTATAGTGTAAACCCTAGCTTCCCTCCTAATGTTGAGGTCCATTTCTCAATAACTATAAGAGCTTCGTGAACAATAGTTGGTACAAACTTGAAGCAAGGGATGGCAACTTTATTTCAAGCAACTGTGTTTGACCTGTACCTATATTTCATGGTTCACCGACTGTGAATTACCGTTCTGATCCTAAGTATTGGGACAGATAGGTCTAATCAAACAGTGCAGACCCAGATCAGACTGCTCCTGAAGGAGCAGTCTGATCAGGGTCTACACTGTTTGCCATTCTGTCTGCATCTTTTGGACTCCCTGCTGGGTCATGGAACAAGTTTGTTAAAATTTTAGGAGACTTACAGCAAGCCCTCAAAGTGTCCGAATTTTTAGGATTTTTACGGTACTGTGTCAATTAGCTGTCACCCTTATGTTCAAGTTCATTTTTCAAGAACAAAAAGAGTTTCATTAATGATACTTGGTGGAAACTTGCATCTAGCAATGGCAACTTAACACACATCCATATTTGACCTTGACATACATTTCATGGTTGGTTGGTTGGTTCGTTGATTTGGAGTTTAACGTCCCTGTCAACACTGTAAAGGTCATTTTGGAGACGTTGCTTCCAATTTTGTGGGACTTTTACCCGACATTGAGATGAAATGACATCTCAAGCCCTGTCGCCCAATGAAACCCATAGGGTTTATTAGCATGGACGGTCCGCCTCGCACCGTGGTTCCTGGACAAGCTTAGATCCTCTAAGCGGTTTACCAGTACTAGTGTGCGGGCCGGATTCAGCTCTGCGTGGAAGCATCATGCAGCCCATATATTTCTTCAAGCCCCTATGGGCGGGGGCCTACATTTCATGGCTCACTGACTTTGTGAACAATTGTACTTTGCCTGGACAGGCTTAGACCTTCAAAGCAGTTTACCAGTACTCATATTTTCTGTCGGTTTCAGGTCTGCATGGATGGACCATGCAGCCTAATTTATTTCTCAAGGGCCGGATGGGGATGCGGAGGAGGGAGGGAGGCGGGGGGACAGGTTATGGGAGTGCTGTATCTGAATATATCAGAGAAGCTTAAACAAGATTTATGAGCAAAGAATGCAAATATGATTGCATTTAGATGTCTGAGAGCTTCGAATTAAAGTACAATAATTTTTATGGCCTTTGTTTCCTCTTAAATAATGCATTTTATTGCACGTTAGTTATGAGTCCATATATAAATATGGTTAAAACAGACTAAGTGCACATAAAACCTTGTCTGTTGTCTGGTACTGCACCCTTTCAGCCCTGTTGACCCATCCTCAATATTAACAAATACAGTAAAATTCCTATATTAAGACCACCTTTGGGACTGTTCAAAAGTGGTCTTAAGACCACTTTTGAACAGTCCCAAAGGTGGTCTCTGACCAGTGGACACTGTATACAGAAAACTCAAAGAAAGAATAACTTCAACCCGCTAAATGAGCTTTTTAAAGTAGAATTAGTCTTAATTTTAGGTGGTCTTAATAGCAGAATTTCACTATATAAGACATGAAATCTTCAACTTCACTCATTGTGTTCTAGTATACTCTTCCCTTGTTTATGTAATGGACAAGTCCATTAATAAATGAAGGGGTGCTCAGATTTTTATGCCCCTGGTAGCGATAGTGAGTACATGTTGTTTTTGCCCTGTCCGTTGGTTTGTATGTGGACTAGTTTAACTTTGGTCTTAACTTTTGAACCGTTTGAGATAAAACCATCATATTTGGTATGTAGGTTCCTTGTGACAAGGGCTTTCCATTCACGAGAAAATTTTTTACCTGTGACCTTGACCTTGACATGTGACCTACTTTAAAGAAAAAAATAGCATTGGTCATACCTTTTGAATAATGACACCTACAGCCTTCATATTTGGCGTGTAGGTTCCCTGTGACAAGGGCTTTCCCATCATACAAAAATTTTTGACCTGCGACCTTGACCTCTGACCTACTTTATCATAACTTTTGAACCATTTGAGATAGAGCTTTCATATTTGGCATGTAGGTACCTTGTGCCAAGGGCTTCCCACTCTTACACAAATCTTGTTGTTTTTTAATATTCTATTCTGTTTTGGACTATAAGCAAACAGTGGAGACCCTGATCAGACTTCGCTTTATGTGGCATCTGATCTGGTCTCCACTGTTTGGCAATGTCCGGTGTTTAGGTTTTCAGGTAAGAATGGTTTAATAGCTTTGGACAGAGCCATTTCTAATTTCAAGGGTGTCAGCATTGTTTTATTTGTTGTAAGTTTTTAAGAAATCTTGTACTTATGGCAAATTGTGTAGTTCCTGATTAGATGCTCTGTTATGGTGCATCTGATCTTGACCTTCAGTCTTTGCCTGTGACAGGTTTTTTGGATGCCCGGCATATGAAAATTGTGGGCTACCCACAATTTTCATATGCCCGGCATCCAAAAGTTATTTTATTCAGTGTCATTTCATCTCAATGTCAGGTAAAAGTCCCACAAAATTGGAAGCAACGTCTCAAAAATGACCTTTACAGTGTTGACGGGGACTTTAAACCTCAAATCAAATACCCCATTTGGCAACTCCATGCACCTCTGTAGCCTAATGGTTAAATGGTTAAGGGATGAGTCACCCCTGTGGTTTCAAACCTTATTTTGGTCACGTGAAAGGCCAAGTTCTGCATTGGTAGTTGTCTGGTTCCAGCCCACCGGGTTGATGTAAGTGAAATAATCTTGAAAAGACTCTTAAGCCCTCATTGGGTCAAGTGTGGTAAGTAGCCACAACATAAGTTTGTAACAAAAACATAAGGAAAATTATCACTTGATGGTCACCTTAGGGGATAACTGTGTCGAAAATTGTCATTTGGGGCGGTAAATAGGAGGTTTTGTGGGAAAGTAACAGTTACTGTCCTTTTGGCTTTCCGCTATTGATGTTTCCATTAGGGTCTGTTGTTTCATGTTTGTGTTTCTTTTCCTTTAGTGTCTCTGATGGGAGCTGTGGGTTAATTGGATCGATTCCTGATCATTGCCTTCACTTCTATTTTATGGTTGGAAATTTTGTTTTACGGCGACGCTTTAGCGAAGCCATAAAACGTAATTTTCTGACAGTAAAACCTCCCTAAATGACAATCCATGCACTTATTCGGTTATTTTGTTAAAAATTGAACTATTTTGCAGAAAGCAACAAGCGCTGTGAGCTGCGCAAAACCAAATGCCAGCCAATGAAAAGTGACATTAAGTGATGACCTCAGATTTCCAACAGTATATTGCAGAATATACTGTCGCAATTTTTTTACGTTATCCAATCAGACGGTGTGCTTCTTATGCAGGTGCTTTAGAAATCTCATTTGGCGCTACCTTCCATATTTACCCTAAGTATTCTGACACCTCAACTCCTTATCGTACTTCCTCTAAAATGTGAACAAGTATAATTTACTATTCTGCCATGTTGTGTCTGAAAATAGCCAGATGAGTTGCAGATAGTGTAGACCCTGACAAGACACCACATTTTGTGGCATCTCATCTGGGTCAACAATGTTTGCTAAGGCCTGTCTGTCTGAATACATAAGGTATATAATGTATGCTCATTTGTTTTTCAGGAAGTCAGAGAGTATGTTGTTTCCTGAAGATGTTGAGAAATCCCTGTCAAACTTGGTGCAGTTCATCTTGTATCACAGTAACAGCTCTACACAACTAGATGTTGCCACAAGTGTCTGCTCTGCTCAGTGTAGACAACGGAATATCGACCGTACCCTGCAGAGGAAGGCCCAGCTTGAGAGGAGTGTACGGCAGCTGGAGAGAAGGGCTAAGACGCTGTGGTCAAACGTTGCCAACGGATCTGCCAAATATGTCCAGATGGCCAGTGAGACTGTCATGAAGGTGTTTAATCTGCGGAATAACCAGTTGGGCAAAGTACACTTACTGAACCTTTTTCTTCAGAAAAATAAAAATTTAGATGAAAAAGAATTACTGCAAGAACTGGTCAGAGCTGTAAGATAATACGGTAGCCTTAAGGAGGGTGTCATGAGCTGTGTCAGGTGAAAATAGGTCTTCAGACATGCATTCTGGGAAGACTAGATCAGCCTGGGTCCGGCTGTTCAAAACTAACGACGTTGTTAGTTAAAACCTTCCATTTAATATGGCATAACCACAAATATTTTTGCTGAAAAATGGGAGCAGCTTTTGCAAATGCAAAAACTGTAGCTGATTGGCACTGTTTGCCAACTACCCGTTTCCGGTGGAAAATGGGTTAACCCTTGTCCTGCTTAGCCTGGATATGCCTTATTTTCCAAACAATGAAGATCCAGATCCGATGGCTTCTGACGAAGCCATCTGATCAGGATCTACATTGTTTGCCATTCAGATTGTGAATTTGTTACAATAATTTGCATCAAGTAATCTGATTGGTTGATAATCGGTAGTGGGTGTTGCATATATAAATATTCAGCAGGTCAAGGGTTAAGCCTTTGAAGTTTCACTATAGCAGTCCATGAAGACAGGTAAGACTGCACAGAAGTGCATGCTGATCTGAATCTTCACTGGGTCACATGTTCAAAGAGAGTGACCTAAATTGCTGGGTATATATGTCCGAAGAGGCTATACCATTGTCGCTACTCAGTTGATGTCTGTGCCTTAGGAGTAAGCTTTGGACTGAAATATTGTGTATGAATCTTAATCCTTGTCCTGCTGAACCCGGATATGTCTGCTCTTTCAAACAATGCAGATCCAGATCAGATGGCGTCTGAAGAAGCCATCTGATCTTCAGAAGCCATCTGATCAGGATCTTCATTGTTTGCCATTCAGTTTATGAATTTGCTGCAATGATTTGCATCAAGTAATCTGATTGGTTGTTAATCAGTGGTGGGTGTGGCGTATTTAAATATTTAGCAGGTCAAGGGTTAAGATGTTAAATCATGATTTATAAGATGGGTGGACAGCATAGGCTTATATCAGCCTTTGCCTCTTTGCAAACCTCAAATTATATGAATGCAAGGTGAACAGAATTATGCAAATGAATCGAGGTCAAGTGTATGTAAATGGCCCCACCCTTAGATTCTTTTAAAATTTTGCATGTGAGTACATCTCAACATCCTGCATCAAAACATGCAATAGAAAATGATATGTTACCGTGTTCAGTTAGGTGCCATGACTACACGTTGGCCTCCACCCATAGGGGCTTGAAGAAATATAAGGGCTGCATGATGCTTCCACGCAGAGCTGAATCCGGCCCACACACTAGTACTGGTAAACGGCTTAGAGGATCTAAGCCTGTCCAGGAACCGCGGTGCGAGGCGAACCGTCCGTGCTAATAAACCCTATTGGTTTCATTGGGCAACAGGGCTTGAGATGTCATTTCATCTCAATGTAGGGTAAAAGTCCCATAAAGTTGGAAGCAATGTCTCCAAAATGACCTTTACAGTGTTGCAGGGGACGTTAAACCTCAAATTAAACAAACAAAAAGCCATGAATACACGAAAACCAGAATTGTTTCAATTGGACTCCCAACGAAAATTGCAATAGAGTAAAATTCCGCTATTAAGACCACCTAAAATCGAGACTAAATCTGCTTTTGAGAAGGTTTCAGTTATTCTTGCTTTGTATGTTTTACACCCAGTGTCTCTTTATAAGAGACCACCATTGGGACTGTTCAAAAGTGGTCTTAAAGACCACTTTTGAACAGCTCCAAAGGTGTTCTTAAAGGTGTATTATTGAGCTACCGGGTCTCAAAATTTTTTTTCTTGTTTTTATCTTCAATGCATACTCCTTTGTCGTGTACACTTTTGGAGCCAAATACAGCTTCAGAACTTTGTGAAAATGGTCGTTTTCATTCGTGTTTACCCTTCACTCTGAACATGTGTTCGGAATTTCTGTTCTAAAAATAAATCTGTCACTTTACACATACATGGCGACAGAATCGTCTCTGAGTGTCAATACTTATGGCATGGTATTCAGCGTCATATTTTTTTCCTATTCAGGCATGGCCTAAGCAAACAAGGCCAAAAATGAATGTCACATAACGTCATATATGGGGATTCTATTCTTGTCACGAACTAAAAATAGATCTAACTGGTGTTCGACACCTAGTTAGGGAATCCCTCTCAAATTTGTTTACCTGTCATCATAATTGTGTGCATTGTTGCATAAAATGCATTCATTTGTATTGTTTTAAAGAAAAATAAGGGCTATATGTATTTTATTTTTGGAAGCATTTTTTCCGGATAGCTCATTAATGCACCTTTAACACAGGAATTTTACTGTATTTTCAAGCTTTATGGCCAATAGCAAATATACTGGCTCATAGAATTTTTCTTTAAACATACTTTTTTGCCATATTTATTGTTTATAAGAATGAGGTGAAACAAGTCTTTGACTATTCGTCACGAAAACACGCCTATATAATTCTGACCCCCTCGAACCCGTTTTATATAGTAAAACTGGGGTTTACAGGGGTAAACCTTATTTTTCTTATTACTGCTCTAAAGTATAGATTGTGGGTACTCGTTAGAACCGCCTTGATGAGGCGGTTCTAACGAGTACACACAATCTATATTTTGAGCAGAAATAAGAAAAATATTATAATTTTTCATCTTAAAATTTTCATTTTTTCGTTACAATGTATTTGTATAGGCGTGTTTTCATAATGTGAGTTACTATACTGGTTTCCACTCTTGTTTCTGAATCCATGATAAAAATTGCAGTCATGCGACACAAATGGCTGAAAATGGGGGAGGAGTGTTGCAGCTGAAATATTCAGTATGGTGAGGGTTAACATTTGCCAGGTCCCAATGAAGTTTTTTGACCGCATGGCTGTAGGACAGGGGCCTCTGTTTTGAAACTTAACCCTTATCTTGCTGTTCACGACAACCCCTATCTTTGAAAACAGTGTAAATCCAGATCAGATGGCTTCTGAAGAAGCCATCTGATCAGGATCTACACTGTTTGACATTCAGTTTATGAATTTGTAGCAATACATTACATAAAGTAATTTGATTGGTTGATAGACAGAAATTGGTGTGGCTTAAATGAATATTCAGCAAGATAAGGGTTAAGATATTATTAGTTAACAAATTGTTAAAATTTTGATCATTTAATACAGCAAGTCTACTTAACTTTTTGCTGAAAAGAATATGCATTTGCAAAAGCTACTCATATTTTGTTTCAGCAAAAATACCACTATATTTGATATTGTACCTGCTACAATAGTCAACTATGTTTTGAACATGGCTGTGGTTCAAGCCTCTCTCAGTTCACATCTGAGACGCGAAATTCTGCAGCTGAAAGTCAGGTGGTTTTTCTCTGGGTACCCTGTTTTCAGCCTACCTCTGATTAAGGATCAGCTCAAAATAAGTGAAATAATCTTAAAAGGGCCATAACCCCCCAGCTCCCCCCCCCCCCCCCCCAAAAAAAAAAATTGCCTTAAAAAACCAGGCCCAAAAGTTCAAAAATCTTCAGACAAACCTGGGAAATGTTACCAAGATTTGTACCATGGCAGTGGTACATGAATAATCACTATTCTTGGATACCTGATGAATCAGTTGATAATTTTGTCGTTTTATCCCCAAAATAAACACTGAATTTGTCAAAAACTAGGAAAACTGTCAAAATCAAAATGACAGCATATTGAGAATGTTATAAACGATGTTAATTCTGAAATATTGAACTGATGTTAAAAGTCATATTTCCTGAACCATTTGATGGATTTGCTTCATATTTGAAATGATGATAGATACAGGTCAAAAGTTTCATTCAGCCATAACCCCGCCCCCGCCCCTGCCCCATGACCTTAAGGTCAAGGTTGCAGACTTAGAGAAATGTTTAATGTTAATGTTTTAAACAGCTCATATTTTCAAAACCATTTGATGGATTGAGTTCCTATTTGGTATGATGATAGTTATTTTTCCAAAGTGTAATAAGCAATACACCAATCTATGCCATAGACCTCAAGGACGCTTTCCCAGGCAAGTTATGCTGTCTAATGACCTGCGTTATTGTAATATGAGTTTTTTCTGGGGTGGGGGGTGAGGTAGGTCCCTTTGCGGGGGCATCTGTGTCGTATTGACACATTTCTAGTTGTTATCAGACTTGTTTTTCAAAACTAACTTTTTCAAAACATTTTTATGGAATAATAATCCGAGTGCATCACGTGAACAAGTCCGTGAAATGAAGACCCCACTAAACCCACTTTATATAGAGGTTTGGGATTTACAGGTGTATTAATTTATTTTTCTTATTTCTGCTCCAAGACATAGGTTGGATGTACTTGTTAGAACCGCCTCAATGAGGCGGTTCTAAGGAGCACACACAATCTATGTTATGAGCATTTAAAAGAAAAAACCAGTGCTTCAGCTGAAGTGCACGACCCGCCGGATGCTTTTAGCTTTATGAGTGCTACCATATATTGGTATGGCGGCCATTTTGGTCATGTGACCTGGACCTAAAACGGTTCCCCAAATAAATGCGCCTTATTGTAAGGAGCAAAAATATATCTTATACTTTAGTACTGTATTCTGAATCGTTTGCTGGTAAAATGCATTCTCACTTTCCAATACAAAAGCATATGTGTCAGAGTTTGACCTAGGCACAAAGAAGGTCAAGATCAACCCAGGGTCACCATTTTAGCAATTTATGATGGGCCTACGTCCCAGAAGCTATTTATCAAGTTTCGTGGAAATCTGCACAGTGGTTCTGGAGAAGACTATTTTTGAAGGGTTTTTACCATATATGGCTTGGCGGCCATTTTGGTCATGTGACCTGGACCCCATGAGCAAATTTTGGTTTCCCCCATCCCATAGAGGCTCCATATGAAATTCGACTTCAATCGGCCCAACGGTTTCCGAGGAGAAGCAGTTCGAAAATTTTCACATTTTTCGCCTCAGCGAGGCTATACTAAATGGAATGTAATATTTCACAAGTTCATTGGTTAGATTTCATTGATATCTATCAGTATGCCAAAAATTGTTTAAATATTCCAAGTGGTTAAGTCACTATCACCAATTATCACAAACGGGTTATGGACGGACAGACAGACAGACCATATATGGCTTGGCGGCCATTTTGGTCATGTGACCTGGACCCCATGAGCAAATTTTGGTTTCCCCCATCCCATAGAGGCTCCATATGAAATTCGACTTCAATCGGCCCAACGGTTTCCGAGGAGAAGCAGTTCGAAAATTTTCACATTTTTCGCCTCAGCGAGGCTATACTAAATGGAATGTAATATTTCACAAGTTCATTGGTTAGATTTCATTGATATCTATCAGTATGCCAAAAATTGTTTAAATATTCCAAGTGGTTAAGTCACTATCACCAATTATCACAAACGGGTTATGGACGGACAGACAGACAGACCATATATGGCTTGGCGGCCATTTTGGTCACGTGACCTGGACCCCATGAGCAAATTTTGGTTTCCACCATCCCATAGAGGCTCCATATGAAATTTGACTTCAATCGGCCCAACGGTTTCCGAGGAGAAGCAGTTCGAAAATTTTCACATTTTTCGCCTCGGCCAGGCTATACTAAATGGAATGTAATATTTTGCAAGTTCATTGGTTAGATCTCATTGATATCTATCAGTATGCCAAAAATTGTTTAAATATTCCAAGCGGTTAAGTCACTATCACCAATTTTCACAAACGGGTTACGGACGGACAGACAGAATGACAGAATGACACAGTGATTTTAGGGCACTCTTAGAAAATCAACCGACTTCATTCGGTGTCTTTTTCTGCGGGTCGTGCAATGTCAAGGATTTTCATAAAAAAGTAGCCATTTTGGAGATGTGTAAAATGCACTATGTCGTTTGGGTGATTTATCGTAATGGTCAAACAGTTTGGTGCCAGAACAGGCTGAAGCCTTTGTCAGGCCTGGTCAAGGTCCAAACTATTTGGCAGGGTTATAACCAGACGACAAATGTCACCACTAACAGGGTAAGAGTTATGCAAGATTTGTTATGATGAACTGCTGTACATTACCAGCAATAATACTTGTTATTTATCTTATTTGTCATGCATTTCATTACACTGTATTTATAGTTGTGTTTTTTTTAGCTCACCTGAGACAAAGGCTCAGGGTGAGCTATTGTGATTGGTCACCGTCGGTCGTCTTCGTCATCCGTCTGTCCGTTCACAATTTCTTTAAACAACATCTCCTCCTAAACCACTGAACAGATAGACAAAACTTGGCAGAAATAAGCCTTAGGTGGTCCTCTCTCAAATTTGTTCAAAGAAATTGATTCCATGCAGAACTCTGGTTGTCATGGCAACAAAAAGGGGAAAATAAGAGAAAACCTTTAAAAATCTTCTTGTATGAAACCAGAAGGCCCAGGTCTTTGAAATTTGGTATGAAGCTTCTTCTAGTGGACCTCTACCAAATTTGTTCAACTTATAGCCCTGGGGCCAAAAATGGCCACAAGGCGGGACCCACTGTGTTTACATAGAGGTATATAGGGAAAACCTTTAAAAATCTTCTTGTCTGAAACCAAAAGACCCAGGTCTTTGATATTTGGTATGAAGCTTCATCTAGTGGACCTCTACCATGATTGTTCAAATTATAGTCTGACTGCCAAAAATGGTCCCAACCCGGGGCCCCACTGGTTTTACATAGACTTATATAGGGAAAACTTTTAAAAATCTTCTTATCTGAAGCCAGAAGGCCCAGGCCTTTGATATTTGATATCAAGCTTCATTTAGTTGGCCGATATCACGATTGTTCAAATTATAGATCTGAGATAAAAAAATTGCTTTGCCCCGTGATCCACATGTAAATCTCCTAGCTCAGGTGAGCATCTTAGGACCATTATGATCCTCTTGTTTTTTTTTGTTTTTATTGTTCAGAAGGCATTCACCCCTAAAAGCACCAAGCAGAATTATATAGCAAATGGCATTGTAAATTTTTTTCTTAGATATCAGGCATGACATTTAATGACAAGTATGTACCTAGCAGATTTTGTATTGGGTTCTACAGCCCAGTCAACACTATTTAGGTCATATAAAGCTGATCAGTTTGTCCTAACCACACCTTTCCTGAGCCGCCCCCGCCCATCGGGGCTTGAAGAAATATTGCATGATGCTAGCAGGCAGAGCTGAAACCGACTGCACATGAGTACTGGTAAACAGCTTAGAGGATCGAAGCCTGCCCAGGCAAAGTGGTGTGAGTCGGACTGTCCATGCATATAAACCCTATCGGTTTCATTGGGTGGCAGGGCTTGAGATGTCATTTCATCTCAATGCCGGGTAAAAGTCCCACAAAATTGGAAGCAAAGTCTCCAAAATGACCTATGTAGTGTTGATGGGGATGTTAAAACTTAAATCAAACAAACAAAACTGATAATATGTGGTTAAACCATACAATGCACATTCTTTCGCCAGAACTGCCCTTCTTGAATCAACAGGTATCAGAGACTAAGGACCCTTTTGTCACCACAATGAGGCGATTCCACAATTCAATCAAGTTCCCACAACATATTTTTCTAGCAGGAAAATAAGGACATTTATTCTAGATTTATCTTCAGTACTTGTTATGAAGCTATGCAGCCGTAAGATTGTATGGATATACGGAGTACACTAGTCACTTATATGTTTTTGCTTGGATGTTTTAGCTCAAATGTTTGCTTGAATGCCTCTGAACATCTGGGGCAGGTTGTTTAAAACTAATGTTAGTTAACGTATTGTTAAAAGTTTTATCATGTATTATGGCAAATATGCACATATTTTTGCCGAAAAAATGTGAGTAGCTTTTGCAAATGCAAAAGCTACTCACATTTTTCCAGCAAAATTAACATAATTATATGCCCGTATTATGTTATGTCCGTCCGTCTGTCCCATCCATCCGTCTGTAAATTTTTCGTTTCCGGATAACTCCTCCAGTTTTCATCTGATCAAGCTGAAACTGATACATAGTTAGATCATGATGTGGGGCAGCGCATATTGTTTCAAGGTTACGGTCCGACAAATATTAATAGAGTTATGCCCCTTTGAAATTTTTTGTAAATTGTTCGTTTCCGGATAACTCCTCCTACATTTTACATCCGATCAAGCTGAAACTGATACAAAGTTAGATCATGATGTGGGGCAGCACATACCGGTATTGTTTCAAGGTTACTGTTCACCAAATAAGAAAAGAGTTATGCCCCTTAGAAATTTTTTGTAAAATTTTTGTTTCCGGCTAACTTCTCCTACACTTCATCCATATTTAGACCATGATGTGGGGCAGTGCATATTGTTTCGAGGTTGTGGTACATGAAATAATACACCACAACCCCGTATATCACGATTCATTATTACATGATTCGGATATAACACGGTTATATAATCTACACATTTTTTTTGGAATATAACACGGTTGTTTAACTAACACGGTTTCTGCTTTGGACCCTAGCAATAGTGTTATAAAGAGGTTGTGGTGTAATAGAGTTATGCCCCTTTGAAATTTTTCGTAAACTTTTTGTTTCAGGATAACTCCTCCTACATTTTAGATAGGATGATGTTGAAACTTTACAAAAGGTGAGACCATGATATGGAACAGTGCATATTATTTTGAGGTTACAGTCTGCCGCTTTCACAGATTTTTCTAAACATTCTGTTTCCTGATAACTTTTCTCACATTTTACATTTGATGAAGCTGAAACTTAACATATAGTAAGACCATGATGTGGAACAGTGCATATGATTTTGAGTCTGCCAAATATTCCCCTTTCACAGATTTTTCTAAACTTATTTTGTTTCTGGATAATGCTTCCCACATTTTACATCTGATGAAGCTGAAACTTTACTTATAGTTAATTAGACTATGATGTGGAGCAGTGCATTTTATTTCAAGGTTACATTACAGTCCACCACTTATTGCCAGAGTTATGCCTATATTATTTTGAAGTTATGATCCACTATATATTACCGACCATGAAAATTTGTTGAAGACTGGTAGTTTGAACCATTGAGGGTTATGATTAATAGTGCCAGGTAAGAATAAATGGAGCACATTTTGTTCCTTGGTTACATTCCACAAACCTACACTTGTACAAGTCAGTATATATTTGCTCCATCTTACTAATTGCCAGGGGCGTATAATGCCCCGCTTGCGGAGCTCTTGTTTTCAATATTGTACAGGTACTTGCTTGAACAGTTAACAGTATGACCACTAATGTATGTGTTAAACTAACGATGCTTTGAACAACTGGCTCTAGTTGAACATACATGTATATATTTGAGCTGTTGCATGACAAAACCTACAATAAGACCGTTGCGGCCAGCTGAGACTCTAATCAATCTGCGCACCAATCCACTGTGACAAGAACTTTTGCTTATGTCTCTTTGTATAGATATTAACCTATAGTAGGTACATTTGATCAGCGAAGACTGATCAGACTGCACAAATGTGCAGGCTGATCTGAGTCTTTGCTGGTCACTCAAGACTTCTTGTGGATTTTGTCATGCGCTTGCTCATTTCTTATATGCTTTACAATGAAATGTAGAGTTTTCTCACTGAAATCGAAATTGATATTGTCTAAAACATTGAAAATATGATTTTTAGTTTTCACTGTTCGTCAATTGAAAAATAACATATATTCTCTGTTTGTTAGATGCAAATTAGCTAGACGTTATTAATGTGTGTCAGAAATTATACAACTTATTTTCACGTCTTTCTGACATTGATGACATCACTTTTAGCACCTACGCAATGTAAATAATGCATGCGACGCCAGACAACTGCGGACATTATTTGAATGTAAATTTCAAGTGAACCATTTGTCAAACTGTATTCCAGTTTACACCCTTTGAATGCATTTCAAGTGAACCATTTGTCAAACTGTTTTCCAGTTTACACCCTTTGAATGCAAATTTCAAGTGAACCATTTGTCAAACTGTATTCCAGTTTACACCCATTATTATACTCATTTAAGATGCTGAACACCTCTGAATTAACGCGAAATCACCATGGAAAAAGTTTGTTCCTACGCTTTAAAACTGCATAAATAATTACCATTTAAAGCATATAAGAAACAGAAAATTTGATTTTTTTTTCAGTGTTACATCGATTTTTATTTCGCCACTCATGAAAATACTTCTTTTGGTGTTCATTTGGTGAAATAAAAATCAGTCTTACATGTAAAATGAAATATCCTGTCTATATACGAGCACATAAAGAAAACACACCTTCCTTTCATATTTTAAAAAGTGGTCTTTTTACTAAAAAAAAAAAAAAAAACAGGAAAAAAAATAACAAAAACAAAACAAATCATGTGATATTTTTCTAAATAATGACCAAAACATCGATTGTGGAAACTCATTAGAACTGCCTCATTGAGGCTGTTTTAACAAGTACTTGGAGCAGACATAAGGAAATTAATATAAATCACTATAAACCCCAGTTTTTTTCTATATTTAACTATATTAAAAAGGGTTTCATCAAAGTGTGGGTTATAGCGTGCTGTATTTTGAAAATATTTGAGGGTCACCTTACTTCCAAAGGATTACCCCTTTTATAGAACGTTCATGGGGCTGTTTAGTGTTTATTACACAGACTTATTCACATGATTCAGGCAATGTCTGTGTGCAGTATTTAAATACGGTTCCAGACTTTTCTTGTTATTAAAATTTATTGTACGGGTTGGTGTGCCGATTTTTTATTGTTATTATTATAGATGCTAGCAATACTGTTGTTATACACATACACATTTATCCCTTTATAACACATCATAACACAGTTTTGGATATAGCATGTTTTGAAGAACAAAAATATATACACCACAACCTTATAATAACACTGTTTATCAAAACACGGTTTTGGATATAACACAGTTTCAATTTGGATCCCAAAAATGTGTCAATGTGTTTATGGTCATTTTTCTATGTAATCTATACATTTTGTTTGGATATAAGTATCATGGTTGTTTGACTAACATGGTTTATGCTTTGGACCACATTAATAGTGTTATAAAGAGGTGGTATAGATTATATGTAACAATACCATAAAAAGGTCATTTTTCTGTATAATCTTTACAAAAAGTTTGGTGATTTTTCTATCTAATCTTTATATTTTTTGTTTGGATATAACAAGGTTGTTTAACACTTACATCTTTACTATCACACTGGCTGCTTTGGAGCCCACTAATAGTGTTATGACGAAGTTGTGGTATAATATTAGAAAAAACTTGCCATTCCCTGATATAGTGGCTTACGGTATTACAATAGTCACTGTTATGTTCAAGGTAGGCATTGTTATTGTCAACCTTTGGATGGGTACACATCATGTTAACAAGTCTCTGTAATGAACACCCCTCTAAATCCCACTTTATAAGGACAGTCGGCAGGGAACTCTTCAGTAAAAAGAAACAAAGAATGGATATCTTTCCCCCTATTTTTCACATTTGGTGGAGGTGAAAGCTTCGGGTTTTATCGCAAAAATTTGATCATTTTTAAACAGTTTTAAAAGCAAAATGTGTCTGATTTTTTTATCAACAATCATCAGAAATTAAAGGAAATATACGGAACTTATATAGAGTAAGCCTTTGTCAGCGGTTTGGGACTGATTTAAAATATTTCTTGTGCAAATTGGGTAAGGTCATATAGCAGAATACCTTTGTTTACACCTCCGAAAATGGCGGACCTCAGCAGAAGTGACATCATGCCGATCGTCCTTATATAGAAAAATAATGGGTTTACTGTGGTATACATTATTATGCTTATTTCTGCTGTAAGTTATAGGTTGTGGGTACTCATTAGAACCGCCTCATTCTCATTAGAACCGCCTCAATGAGGCGGTTCTAACGAGTACTCACAACCTATGTTTGGAGTGTTAATAAGAAAAATATCACAATTTTTCATCGGAAAAGTAGCCATTCTGCCATTCTGGAGTAATGAAGGAATGTAATATGTCACACCAATGTGTTAACATAATGCATTATTGTAATGAGAAAATGATAGAGCTGATGATAGATTTCTTTTTCATGGAAGAAAAGGCTTGATATTTCAGATGAATTGTCTGCATAGATTATTAATATGCAATATGTCAGTCTTATTTTCAAAATAAGGAAGAAAAAAATACATGTACAGTAGAACTTCGATGGTTCGAACACCGATGGCTCTTTTACAATGGCTGAGACGAACCGGTTTTTTGAGTCCCTATGGAATTTCTCTACATAAGAAATAGGGAGTGTAAAATTTAGGATATTTTCGTCTTATCTTGCAAATGTATACTGTGTGTACTCATTAGAATCGCCTCGATGAGGCGATTCTAATGAGTACACACAGCATACATTTTTCATTATAGAACACCGAAAAGATGCCCTAAAGTATGTCGTTATGCCTCCTGGCAGTAGTCCGCAGTGGCTCGAACTACCCCTGTCTCGTACAGATTTTCGTGGTCCCAAGGGTGTTCGAGTCATTGAAGTTTGACTGTACTTTGAAAATTGTTTCTGCTGGAAATGATTAGAAAAACAAGTTTAATGTAATAATGTATAGTTTGTTCATTTGAATATGCATTTAACAGTACATGTACTTAACCAGTATTTCTTTATCTATTATAATATGAACAATGCATGTATATTGAAAGGTCAAAAGAAAATACCGGTAGGCTATTTGACAGATGTGTGTGTGCGTGTGTGTGTGACTTTGTTACATTAAAGAAAAACATGTCCACCTCTAGAGCTGCATGGATTTTGTGCAATACAGTCCAACCTGTGTTAAGCAAGCACCTAAGGGATAACCAAAATGTGCTTGCTTAAGACAGGTGCTTGCTTAATACAGGTGAAATTTAACACTTTTGCATCTTTTGGGATCTGAATGCCTGCTTGCTTAACCCAGGTTGCTTGCTTAATAGAGGTGGCCACTAAGACAGGTTTTACAGTATATGCCACTGATGCTTCTACATGCACCTGTGGCCTAGTGGATATGTGTGCTGACTCTTAATCATTAGGTCTCCCACCCCCGGGCTCTGCCTTGCTCAGGCCACAAGTGAGACGCCAAGTTCTGCAATGGAAGGTTAGGGGCCAGTTGTTCAAAACTAATGACACCGTTAGTTAATGTATCGTTAAAACTTTGATCATTAAATATGGGAAATATGCTGAAATTTTTGCTGAAAAATTGTGAGCAGCTTTTGCTGACGCAAAAGCTGCTCACATTTTTCCAGCAAAAATACCAAAATTTACGATATTGTACTTGCTAGAAGAGTTAACAATATGACCACTAACGAGCTCATTAAGCTAACGATGCTTTGAACAACTGGCCCCAGGTGTTTTTTTACCCACCTCAGGTTAACGATTGGCTCAAAATGAGTGACTTAATCTTGAAAACAAAACAAACAAATGGAGGCTTCTATTTGATATATTTGGCTATTCCTGTAGCAGATCTGGAAAGGCTCTTTGCTGTTTTCACTGACCCTCAGTAGCCACCAGGTATTCCACAGAGCAAAAAGCAAAGACTCAGGGTCCAGTTGCTCAAAACTAACAATGCCGTTAGTTAATGTATATTTTTGAAATACTGATCATTTAACACTTTTGGTACCAAATGATGGAATCTTCCTCCTTATATATCATATGGCAGGAGTCCATTTCAAAATTAAGGGGTGTCAGGTTATGTTTTCTTCAAAAATTTTTTGGAAAAGGACTAAACTTTTAGCAAACAGTAGAGGCCCTGATCAGACACCACTTTCTGCGGCGTCTGATCTGGGCCTGCACTTTTTGCCAGGGTACCCGTTTTGGGGTTTCTGGTACAAAATGGGTTAATATGTCACATATGCTTATATATTTAATGAAAAAAATTTGAGAAGCTTTTGCTTCCCACGTTTCATCAAATGTATCTGTGTATTAGATGTTGTACTTGCCAGAACAATTAACATTTTTATCACAAACAAGTTTAAACCCTTATCATTCTGTTTGTTTGTTTGACTTAAAGTTAACGTCCCCGTCAACACTGTAAAGGTCATTTTGGAGACGTTGCTTCCAATTTTGTGGGACTTTTACCCGACATTGAGATGAAATGACATCTCAAGCCCTGCCGCCCAATGAAACCAATAGGGTTTATAAGTTTATTGCTGTAATGTTTCATTCTAAATTGCAAACTAACTCTTATCTTGCTGTTCACGACAGCCCCTATCTTTGGAAACAGTGTAGATCCAGATCAGATCAGGATCTACACTATTTGACATTCAATTTATGAAGTTGTAGGAATAAATTACATCAAGTAATCTGATTGGTTCAAAATCAGAAATGGGTGTGGCTAAACTGAATATTCAGCAAGAGAAGGGCTAATTTGCAAACAGTGTAGATCCAGATCAAATGGCTTTTACAGTACTTTGAAAATAATGTTGATCTTGATCTACACTGTTTGTCAAGGTAGGGTTTTTGTGTTCAGCAGGACAGGGGTTTTTAATTCAAAGACCCTGAGCAGCCGACTGATAGGGTTAGATACACGAGTTCGTGCTGGAAATTACTTCAAGGTCTTCATTGCATTGCGGTCACCGCCAAAGGCTCAGGTGAGATTGCGCATATGCGCAATCTCACCTAAGCCTTGGGTGGTCACCACTACAATAAGTGTTACCCGATTTAACATTCTCCGATTTGTATTCTTGAGTTTCTCATGAGCAGCCAACTGATAGGGTTAGACAAATCTTTCAGGAAATTACATCAAGGTCTTTTCTGCATGTCTGTGATCAGCAAAGACCCAGACAAGACTGTGTAAAATAATTATGTGCAGTCTTGACTGAGTCTTTGGTGGTCTTTATTACTACACTAAAACCTCTTTAAGACACTATTTATGGGCTCCAAAGCAGAAACCATGTTAGTTAAACCGTGTTATATCAAAACAAAAATGTATAGATTATATAGAAAAATGACCATTTATGGTCATTTTTCTATATTGGGATCCACCTTGAAACCCTGGTATATCCAGAACCGTGTTATAACGAACCGTGTTATAATGAAGTTGTGGTGTATAAGCACTCTCTTCTAATTAGCAGGCTCCATGGATTTAATTTTAAAGGGCCGCAGATAACAAGGAATAACAATTGATTTACCTTATTAACTCATAAAATGCCAATCACGAAATTGTTGTCTGCTTTGCTGTCTGCTGGTTACCTTAAAAGTATTTTTTTTGCAAAGAGTGTGGACCCAGATAAGACTGCTCCTGTAGGAGCAGTCTGATCTGGGCCCAAACTGTTTGCCTGTATGCAAAAATATTTCTAAAAAAGTTTCCAAAAAAAAAGAAAGACAGCAGACGACATAAGCAGATGACGTTTTCAGATGTAGTTTTTCTCGGCATCTTAAGGGTTAAACTGATTAAAAACATATGAATTAGAGGTTGATTATCCTAGATTATCATATGACGTCGCGTCTGAGAGTGTAATAAAGCCATGTAATATTTTCGATGTTCCACTAGTGGATTAAATATGCAAATTAGCTAGATACGTCCCATAACGTTACATGTACAACTTACTTAACGAAGTCACGTTTACTAAGGGCGGAATATTGACATTTTTGTAATCAATCGTGAATAAAATGCGTTTTAAATGTCATATGATAAATAGAATCTTGCATTCGTGCTCATGTATTACTGTATTTATTAAACTCGTTGAGGAAAAGGAATAAAATGCTTGGCAAAGCCTCGCATTGTTTAATAATTAAGTACCTCAACTTGTTTAATAAATTCAATAATACATGAGCGCTCATGTAAGATCCTCTATTTATAATCCGGTGATGGTTGGATAGATGTGAATCATGTGATTAATATGCATAGTCTTTAACCCTTGTCCTGCTGAATATTCATATATGCCACACCAACTACCGATTATCAACCAATCAGATTACCTGTAGCAAATTATTACAACAAATTCACAATCTGAATGACAAACAATGTAGATCCTGATCAGATGGCTTCTTCAGAAGCCATCTGATCTGGATCTACATTGTTTCAAAGAAAAGGCATATCCGGGCTCAGCAGGACAAGGGTTGTTAATATATTATATTTTTGCATCTTGTTTAACAGATTTTTTAGGGAGCAGTTGTTCAAAGCCTTGTTAGCTTAACATGCTTTTCAGTGGTCAAAACAAACCATACTAGTGATTATAGTATTTTATGCTGTGGTATTTTTGCTGAAAAAGGTGAGTTTAAAAGCTACTCACATATTTTTTAGCAAAAATATTATATTTTCCATATTTAACTTTCAGAGTTTTAACGATAATTTTACTAGTAATTTAATTAGTTTTTAAATACAGCTGCTGAACCGGGAAAAATAATAGTGTTTCTGAAAAAGAACAGGGGCCAGTTGTTCAAAACTAATGGCCCCGTCACACTCAGACAAAGACCTCAAAGACCGCACTGCGTTCTTAAAACTTAAACTACGCAGGAAGAACGGGATGAAATGCAGGAAAAATTGCAGTTTTCAAGTTGGTTCTACGTCCTTAGTATGCCCATGTCAGGATGCCACTGCGTCTAACACGTACCAGCTACGTTTTGTCGCGCGCTTGATCAGGCATACACCACGTCCTTTGCGTTTTTACTGCGTTCTTCCCAAGACCTTTGGGACAACACCACGTGCTTAGTGCGCGTTTACCACATTCTCACTGCGCCCTTCAAGATGTTATAAATTAAAGTCAACTGTCTCTGCATTCTGAATTCTTGGTCCGACTCTGTTCAGCAGTTCATCAAACATCTCTGCCGGTGTCAGATAATATTTTGACCCGTGTAATATTTTGACCCGCGGGTCAATATATTACAGTAATATTTTGACCCCCCCCTATAATATTTTGACCCGCCCCTAAAACTTCAGCAAAATAAATCAGAAGTGGACTTTTATCGATAAATAGGTATTGACAAGATAAGAAATGGGTATTGCAATGAGTCTATCGCAGATCTGACAACATGGGTAGGGGGGGGGGGGGGGGGGGGGGGGTCAAAATATTATAGCTATAATAAAATGACCCCCCCCCCCCCCAATACATATCTTTTTTCAACTAAGGAAATTGACTCAAAATAATAGTACTGGACAATAATATCAATAGATTATTTCACATTTGACAAAATTAATGCAGAATAATATTCTCTTTTGAAATAGCTATAATAAAATGACCCCCCCCCCCGAGTACAATTTACAAAGTACTGGACAATAATATCATTATCATCATTATATCACATTTAACAAGATAATGAAGAATAATATTCTCCTTTGAAATGGGTGTTGCTGCTTAGAAGGGGGGGGGGGTCAAAATATTATACCCATAATAAAATGAACCCCCACAGCAAGTATCTTTTTCAACCAAGGAAATGGACTCAAAATAATGTAAAGAAAAGGGGATATAGCGTGAAAATAATGATTTAGCGTGGTGTGGTACCAAGACGCCACATATTTATATACAAACGTTCAAAACCGTTGCAAAACGCTTTTGGATTTGAAGACATTTAATTACAAATATACGGAAAATTTCTTAAGATTTCAACATTGGATCGTTATTTTTTTATATTTCCTTCCACAATAAGCTGTTTTAGGTGATTTTTAAAAAAAAAATGTATTTTCGATATTGAGCCGTGGGCCAGCAGCTTTAAAAGTTTAATTTTTTTTTAGTGAACTCAAATACCAGTATATCAATAACAGATAATTAGGGTGGGTCATTTCATTATAGCTATAATAATTTGACACCCCCCCCCCCCCCCCCCTCAATTTCAAGTCATTAAGTAACAACCCCTCCCAACTACTGAACCTTACTGAATCTAGTCTATTTCTAGCCATATAAAGCAATTTAAGTTTTAATTTAACTGTGTGAACTCAAATACCAGTACACTAATTACAAATAGTAAGGGTGGGTCATTTTATTATAGCTATAATAATTTGACACCCCCCCCCCCCCATTTAAAGTCATTAAGTTACAATCCCTCCAACATACTGAACCAGTGAACCATACTGAATCTAGTGTATTACAATCCATCTAATTCAATGAAAAGTTTAATTAATTGAATGAACTCAAATACCAATATATCAATAACAGATAATAAGGGTGGGTTATTATATTATAGCTATAATAATTTGACCCCCCCCCCATTTCAGGTCATTAAGTTACAACCCCTCCCACATACTGAACCTTACTGAATCTAGTGTATTACAAGCCATCTAATTCAATTAAAAGTTTAATCTATTGAGTGAACTCAAATGCCAGTATATCAATAACAGATAATAAGGGTGGGTCATTTTATTATAGCTATAATAATTTGACCCCCCCCCCCCCCCCCCAATTTCAAGTCATTAAGTAACAACCCCTCCCACATACTGAACCTTACTGAATATAGTCTATTTCTAGCCATATAAAGCAATATAAGTTTTAATTTAACTGTGTGAACTCAAATACCAGTACACTAATTACAAATAGTAAGGGTGGGTCATTTTATTATAGCTATAATAATTTGACCCCCCCACCTTATTTCAAGTCATTAAGTTACAACCCCTCCCACATACTGAACCTTACTGAATCTAGTGTATTACAATTCAATGAAAAGTTTAATTAATTGAATGAACTCAAATACCAGTATATCAATAACAGATAAAAAGGGTGGGTCATTTTATTATAGCTATAATAATTTGACCCCCCCCCCACGTGCATAGGCTGGTTCTCTCAATACCATTTTAGTCATGTGTTTTTTTTTCTGTTATTTTTTATCTTTTTTGCTGCTTTTTAGCCATTTCCCTTTAAACATGATTGCACTTTCTTATATATTATAGTCATTATTCTTGCTGTAGATTTTCAGATCTAGAACTATCCCACCCTACCCCTCAGACACTGCCCAAGTGTAAAAATCAGCAGGAAAAACCACCACAATTGTCATAGTTTTACTGCTTAACAGTTACCTCACCATATTTGGTCATTTAAATGTAACTTTTGTGAAGTTAGGGAGGGGGGTCAAAATATTATAGGGGGGGTCAAAATATTATAATAATATATTGACCCGCGGGTCATAATATTATGACCCGCGGGTCACTTTTTAGGCGGGTCAAAATATTATATGACACCGGCATTCTGAGGAAATTAAAGAATGACTGCTGATCCTTCATTCTTAGCTCTGCCATCAGTCTGTCATAGTGGCCAAATTGAAATCGTCCTTCAACCGAAAGCCAAGGGCGCACCCAACAAGAACTAGGTTGCCTTCTATTCCTTCTCCGTCTTATCCTCCTAAATAACATAAGGGCAGCCTGCACATCAAGCAGAGTTTGATTGGCTTGGAACAACGCACACTGCAGAAGAACGTTTTGATTCTTTGTGTTCATGATAAAAGTTGAAACACAAGTGAAAATGTGAGAAATTCGGTGAAGTATTTATACTAAATTGCTTGACGTGACATGGACGCTATGAGAACTTGCTGCAAACTTAAAACGGACGTGTTAAGCACCGAACGAACGTGTAACAAACGATATGTTGTCTTATAGAACGTGGTATGAACGTACTTTTGCCTTTGCAGAAACGTGGAACGGTCGTGGTGGGTACGCGATTGACGTGGTATGAACGTCGTATGAATGTCGTATGAGCGCACTGCAGTCTTTTCCGTCCATACCAGGTTTGTACTACGTCAATGTAGACCATATTAGGTTCATGCTCCGTTGGTACTACGTCAATGCCGTTCTTTCCATGTCCTTACTGAGTCCTTACTGCGTCCTTATTCGATCACGTCCTCGCCACGGTTTTTTTGAACATGTTTAAAAATCGTCCACGTCAGCCAAGACCATAAAGATCGCATCACGTTCTTATCGGTTTCTACTGCGTTCCTTCTACGTCGTACAAGTTCGTACTACGTCGGTCCGGTTTTACATTGACGCAGTGGGAACTTGGTCTAGTGTGACTGGGGTTTAACGACAATGTTAGTTAACATATTGTTAAAACTTTGATCATTTAATATGGCAGTTTTACTAATATTTTTGCTGACAAAATGTGAGTAGCTTTTGCGTTTGTGAAAGCTGCTCACATTTTTTCAGCAAAAATACCAAAATTTTCAATATTGTTCTTGCTAGAACGGTTAACAGTTTGACCACTAACGAGCTTGTTAGGCTAACGAGGCTTTGAACAACTGGACCCAGGTTGACAAAAGAAAAACAGACATGGAGAAAGCAGTTGCATTGTTTCTTTGTGCAAAATTGTCTGCTATAATAGTCATAACCCTTATCCCACTGAACAAGATAAACCCAACCTTTGCAAACAGTGTAGATCCTGATCAGATGACTTCTAAGGAACCCGTCTCCTGCTGACCACAACAATCCCTACCTTTGCAAACAGTGTAGATCCAGATCAGATGGCTTCTGAAGATTCAGAAGCCATCTGATCAGGATCTACACTGTTTGTCATGCAGGTTGTGAATACAATGAACATACTATATAAAGTAATTTGATTGGTCAATTGTCAGAAATGGGTGTGGCTAAAATAATTTATTCAGCAGGATAAGGATTAATGGGAATAAATGCGACTGACATTTTCTACAGGGGTGATAACTGTTGGAACTGCTTATGTATGTGTTTTTGAGTTTTACGTCCCACCAACAGCTAAGGTCATAAAGAGAGGGACCTTGGTTTAACTAAAATGTTTATGCACATGAACAGTGTGGTAAGGTAAACTGACCACAGCCTGATATGACCCTAATGGTGTTTACTGGACCTTTAAATTCCAGACCAAACCAAACTAAAGCTGCTAAACTGCTCATTTATAGGCCGGCCCAGGAAAATTGTGGTTAAATGGTGTTGACACAGCTGTTAAGCTTCAAACCAACAACAACCAAAAGTTTGCCCCCACTAATCAGAGCTTGGAGGAACAGATTAAGCTGCATGGTGCCTCCTGGCTGAGCTGAAACTGACAGAACTTGAGTACTGGTATACATGTACTGCATAGACGGTCTAAGCCTGCCTGGGCAAAGTGGTGTGAGTTGGACCTTTGGACAGTAGGGCTTGAGATGTCATCTCATCTCACTGTCAGGTAAAAGTCCCACAAAATTGGAAGCAGTGTCTCCAAAATGACCTAAATAGTGTTGACTGGGATTTAAAACCTCAAACAAACAACCACAGTTGATCGTTTTTGTTCAAACTTTGAACGAAGCTGAATTAGAGGGAGGCAACTGTCAAATGTATTTTTGTCTTCTCTTCCCTGTCAAGAGGGATCAACTTTTAAAGAAAAGAATTCTTACCTTTATGATTAGACCCCATCTTTTCATATAGGCTAAGTTTTTATGCCCCATTATCCGCATTATGCCGGGGGCATATAGTTTTTGCGTTTTCCTAACATGCTTATGTATGCACATCCTTCTGCACCTTTGTGTATATATAAGTGAACCTGTTAGACTTAGGGCCTTGTTAAGCGGGGGCATCTGTGTACTTCAGACACATTTCTGGGTTTAGAAAGTAAACAGGAAGTCATCAAAGTTCTCTCCCTTGTAAAGTATATCAGAAATTATGTCAGTCGGGTGTGTTCCCTTGCCTTTACTAACATTTATAATTTAACCCTTCTCCTGCTGAGCCCAGATATGTCTTGTCTTTCAAACAATGTAGATCCAGATCAGATGGCTTCTGAAGAAGCCATCTGATCAGGATCTTCATTGTTTGTCACGCAGTTTATGAATTTGTTGCAATGATTTGCATCAAGGAATCTGATTGGTTGATAATCAGTGGAGGGTGTGGCATATTTAAATATTCAGCAGGTCAAGGGTTAATAAGGGGAAGGAATACACCCAACATTTTTGCTGCCAATTTTGTTTACAAGGACATAAATTTTCAAACTTCTTGTTCACTCTGACAAGTTGAGACCCTAGCACCCAGCACCCTCAGGGCTTGGAGAAATAGACAGAGCTGCAAGGTGTTTGCGCGCAGAGCTGAAGCCGACCAATCTTGAGTACAGGTAAACTGCTTAGACGGTCTGAGCCTGCCCAGGAAAAGTAGTGTGAGTCCGACTGCTCCTTAAACTTGAGATGTTTCTTGGGGTGGTACAGCTTTAAATTCATTTCATCTCAGTGGCCAGTAAAAGTCCGACAAAATGTCAAGCAATGTCTCCAGAATGACGTTAATATTGTTGACCAGGATGTAAAACCTTAACATAAACAAACAAAGAAACTGAAATCCTCTAAAAAAATTTTGCTTTTCCTTAAAGAGTAGACCGCAACTGGTAAGGAGCACAAATCTGCTTTTGACAGGAGTTGCTGCCCTTGAAGAGATATTCATAATGCCTTAAAGGGTCCCTTGAACAACTGATCCCAGTAGTTTGTTGATTATCTTCACTAATTAAATCATGTGCAATAGAGTTGTTAATTCTAATGCATTATTTTAATAAATAAAATCTATAATGAACCTCTCTCATTGTTTTCTTAACCCATTTTTGCCCTGAATCGAATTTATCATCATGAAAACATGCCTATATAATTTTAAACCCCTTGAACCCCACGTTTATATCGTAAAACTGGGGTTTACAGGGGTAAACCTTATTTTTCTTATTTCTGCTCAAAAATATAGATTGTGGGAACTCGTTAGAACCGCCTCGATGAGGCGGTTCTAACGAGTGACCACAATCTATATTTTGAGCAGAAATAAGAAAAATATCACAATGTTTCATCTTAAAATTTTCAGTTTTTCGGCGATAAAGGTTACAAAGTATTTGTTTTGGCGTATTTTCGTAATGTATTGAAATTTAGGAGTGTCTGCTTGAGCTTTTTATAGACATTTTTAGTTCACCAGAGCCGAAGTCTCCTGGGGAGCATATAGGACATCACGAAAACATGCCTATTTAATTTTTTACCCCCTTGAACTCCACTTTTATATAGTAAAACTGGTGTTTCCGGGGGTATACCTTATTTTTCTTATTTCTGCTCTAAAATTAAGATCGAGGCGGTTCTAACGAGTACCCACAATCTATATTTTAGAGCAGAAATAAGAAAAATCTCACAATTTGTCATCTTAAAGTTTTCATTTTACGGCGATAAAAGTGGCAATGTATTTGTATAGGCGTGTTTGCGTAATGTAAGCAGCGGTCGATTGTCCTTCGTTGTCTGGGTGGTCAACATTTTCAAACAGCAATTCCTCTGACATTGTAGGCCAGTTGAAACCAAATTACAAGTGGAGCCTCCATGAGGAAGGGAAACAAAAGTTTGATCCTAAGATGGTTGTCATGCCCATATACAGTAAAAATCTTCTCAGAACCAAATGTCTAAAGACCTTGAAACTTGGTAGCATTGGGGATGTTGGCCCTACTAAGTTTATTCAAATGATGACCTTTTATTGACCTTGACCTATTTTGTCAAGGTAAAATTTGGTCACTTATGCATTTGTATGAGGAAAAGACTCAGCAGTGCATTTTTGTTCTGATTCTATTGTAGCCTGTGGCATAAGAATTGATATCTCCTACCAGTTGTGAATGAAAATTTGACATTTCCAAAAGTCACAATCATTTACTGAATTGGTTCTGGATGTCTCAGATTCAGTACATTCATCTTCTCATCTTAACCCTTGACCTGCTGACTATTTAAATATGCCACACCCACCACTGATTATCAACCAATCAGATTTCTTGATGCAAATCATTGCAACAAATTCATAAACTGAATGACAAACAATGAAGATCCTGATCAGATGGCTTCTTCAGAAGCCATCTGATCTGGATCTGCATTGTTTGAAAGATCAGGCATATCTGGACTCAGCAGGACAAGGGTTAAAACTACTGGGCTGATTGAAACCAAATTACATGCAGAGCCTCAATGGGAATTGATTGTGGGATCTGGGTTTCATGACAAAGATGGTCACTATGCCCATATATGGTAAAACCTGTTGAAAGTCTTCTTCTCAGGGACCAGATTGCTGACGACTTTGAATCTTGGTATGCAGCATTAAGGACTCTGGGGGTCCTACCATGTTTGTTAAATGATGGCCTTTAGGTGACCTTGACCAATTTTACATTGTGGTAAAATTTGGTCACTTAGGTATTTGTTTGTGAAAAATACAAATCATTGGAATTTGCAGATTCTGTTGTAACTTATGGCATCAGAATTGCTATTTGCCATCTGCTGAATGCAAGTTTATCAATTCCAGAGTTCAAGATCATTTACTGACCTAAAGTTGTTAATCCTCCACCACAAAGCAGAGCTTATAGGAATGGCCTTCGTTTGTCCATCTGTCGTTTGAGCCATTAATTAACATGAACTCAGGAAAGGCTCAACCCCAGCAGTGTTTTTACTCGGTAAGAGTGAAGCCTCCCTGGTATAGTAGTCAAGCTACTCACCTTATAGACCAGTTTGATTCTGGGTTTGTCCAGACTTTCGGATGAGTCGTTCAGTACCAAATGGAATCTTCCTCCTTATATATAGCAGTTCATTTCAAAATTTAAGGGTTGTGTTTTCAATGACCCAGTCCAGATTTACCTTTTTACACAGTGACGTCACAGGGAGAAGATTAGCACTGCTATTAATAACCAGTACCTGGATTTTGGACATGGTCAGTGATATAGTCATGTGGACAATACCTGGCAGGAAGCTTCTGTAGTTAGTAACTTTGGGTCGATTGATAATCGACCTAAGCATGCTGTAAAATTCATCTATTAAAACCAGTAAATATTAAAGACTACCTTTCCTTTGAAAGGTTTCAATACTTTTTTCTTTATTGTTTCTACATCCAATTCCATTAGTAAGAGACCACCTTTGGGACTATTCAAAAGTGGTCTTCAAGACCACTTTTGAATAGTCTCAAAGGTGGTCTTAATACAGGAATGTTACCGTGTACGTATTGAAATGGCAACAAATTTGGTCATCTAATGAACTGAATCTTACACACATGATCCTTTCATATCACACGGGTTCATGTACCTCGCTGAAGGCTTATTTCTTGAAATTTCACATGAAATAGCCACTCGTGAAAAATGGTCTACTCTATTGTAATTAAAAGGTCATTTACAACGGGCCTCCGTGGCCTAATGGAGAAGAGCGCTGACTCTTAATCTTATTTTTTGATTAACGGTCGGCTCGATATGAGTGAAACAATCTTGAAAGGGCCGTGAAATCAAAACCAGAAAAAAGTCATTAAGTAGGCTCACCTTTAGCAAAAGTGCTTCTAATTAGATTTAACCTAACATGGGCCATATCATGAGAGAACCCTGATTTTGCCAATTGCCAACATCAGACTGCGCATCTGTGCAGTCCGATCAGCACATTGTATATCACTGCTTGAATAGTGCAATACCTCTTCTGTCTACATCACGAAAACATGGCTTACCTATATAATTTTGACCCCGTTAAACCCCACTTTTATAAAGTAAAACTGGGGTTTGCAGTTTTTTTTTCTTATTTCTGCTAAAAAATAGATTATGAGTACTCGTTAGAACCGCATTGCCGATGCGTTTCTAACGAGTATCCACAATCTATGTTTTGAGCAGAAATAACACAAATATCACAATTTTTCATCTGAAAATTTTCATTTTTTTCGGTGGTAAAATTTACAATGTATTTGTATAGGCGTGTATAAAATTCAAGACTCTTGCTAGTCTGTGTAACTGAACAGGCTGGTCTGCGTCTTACCTGGTTGCTAACCCCAAAGACATGGATTCTTGTGACGTGGCTTATGTTTCATTGTGTCTGGCTTTCACTCTTTCAGGCTTGGCTGAAATTTAATTTTAATAGAAGGTAATTGCAACAGTCATTCTGTCTGCAATGTTAAAATGTCTTCCATGTCAGACAGATTATGTTACTCTATGGAGACATAAAATCTCTGAAATTGGTGGGCTGGGTGTTTAAGATCTCTAGGTCAATGGTTTTGCCACATATCAGTTGTAGATGTAATAGGTATCATCGCGAAAACACGCCTATATAAATTTGACCCACTTAAACCCCGCTTTTATATAGTAAAACTGGGGTTTTCAGGGGTATACATTATTTTTCTAATTTCTGCTCAAAAACATAGATTGTGGGTACTCGTTAGAACCGCCTCGTTGAGGCGGTTCTAACAAGTATCCACAATATATTTTTTGAGCAGAAATAAGAAAAATATCGAAATTTTTCATCTGAATTTTTTTTCATTTTTCGGTGGTAAAATTTACAATGTATTTGTATAGGCGTGTTTTCGTTATGTAGGATAGCGCCATGAAATATTTGCAGATATACTTTGACAGGCAAAGCCCCGAGAAGTATCAGTTTTGCAGACAGTATGTGACTGGTTTTAATAAAGAATGCAGTAGTTATCCAACTGTGTTTCTCTATTTGAATTTAAAGCTGCAGTTAAACAATCATATGCTTGACCTGTAGGTCACACATCTAAAAACTGAAGAGGCAATCGTGTGCCACTGGGATGTCCAACTGATGGACAATTTATTTGTTTGTTTGTTTGAAGTTTAACGTCCCCGTCAACACTGTAAAGGTCATTTTAGAGACTTCGCTTCCAATTTTGTGGGACTTTTACCCGATATTGAGATGAAATGACATCTCAAGCCCTGCCGCCCAATGAAACCAATAGGGTTTATAAGCGTGGACGGGCCGATTCGCACCGCTTTGCATGGGCAGGCTGAAATCCTCTCAGCAACTGATGGACAAGGCCATTTGTCTTTGTAGCAGGTAAGCACCGTAGAGGGGGAATGTTGTTATTTATTCTGTTTCTACGCTTCCATTCGTTTTCCTCTCTCATCCATCCCTCACTTTCACCTCCTCTACTATCTCTTCTATCTCTTTTCTCTCTGTCTCTGGGAGATGACAGAAAATGACAATATGACGTGTCCTTAAAACCAAAATAATCAATCAATCTAATCCAATTTAGCATCATTGGAGGTTACATTTAAATTTGTCAGTTGATACACTTTCATTGCCACAGAGAAAAACAAGCAGGGCTTCAGATAAAACAAAACAGCAATAAGGACATTTTAGTTGCATTCAATAATGTTCTCTTCATTAAAGCATTTAGTACCGTAAACCCCGTATTACTGCTCAAATTATAGATTGTGGGTACACGTTAGAACCAAGGCGGTTCTAACGAGTACCCACAATCTATATTTTAGAGCAGAAATAAGAAAAAAAGGTTTACCCCTGTAAACCCCAGTTTTACTATATAATTTATATTTTAGAGCAGAAATAGTTTGGTTTGGAGTTCTGAAGATAAGGTATTTTGTGTAATCTAATTGTCTGTATCCTCAACGGGCTTCCTATCTCCTTGTTTTTATCAAGATTAATCTGATTTTACAGATTTGTGGACTATGGTAAATCATTAATATTGAATGCTTAAAGCAAGACTTTCAAAATTTTCTGGAAAAAACAAGCACCGCCTACCACAGCTGGCCTTCAATAATATATACTCGTATAGTCCGCATATTAGAACGCTTACCGTGTTCTCGTTATTTGCACATTCCTGTTTTTTTTTTTGGTGTGTGTGTGTGTGTGTGGGGGGGGATACGGCCCTTTCAATATTATTTCACTTATTTCGAGCCGATGGTTAATCGGAGTTGGGCGAAAACTTGAGTATCCGGAGAAAAACCATCTGACCATCCGTTGAAGAACTTGGCATGCTTTCATATTGTTATCGTGAGGATGTGAATATAATATTATCCCTGCGCGTACATTACGGGGTGTTATTTCACAATCCACCCTCTGACAACACACTCTAAGACGCTCTAAGCACTAGAACGAGAAAAGAAAAACACAACAAAAAAAATGTAGGACAAGTATTTCCTAATTTTCATGGCGATTCTAATGGGCACACACAACATACCTTTTACAGATAAACTCAGAAAAGAACTTCCTAAAATTTCCAAGTATATATTGTTTAACTTTAGCAGTTGAATGAATTCTCTAAGGACTTAAATGTGAGTTCGAATTAGCCATTGTAAACGAGCTGTCCGTTTATGAGTTATCGAAGTTTCACTACGAAAACACACCTATATAATTTTGACCCCCCTGAACCCCACTTTCCCACTTTTATGTAGTAAAACTGGGGTTAACAGGGGTTAACCTCACTTTTTTATTTCTGCTCTAAAATATAGATTGTGGGTACTCGTAAGAACCGCCTCGATGAGGCGGTTCTAACGAGTACCCACAAACTATATTTTGAGGAGAAATAAGAACAAAATCACATTTTTTCATCTTAAAGCTTTCTTTTTTTTTTTTCGGCGGTAAAGTTTAAAATGCATTTGTATAGGCGTGTTTTCGTAGTGGTATGACTTTGTGTCTCTTAATAAACTATACAAAAAATACAAAAAAAAAAATAAATAAAAAATAACAACAAAAAACAACAACACAAAAACATCAGTATCTTGATGAATCATTTACGAACCAATCAACAGCCACTTGCAAACTATCTTGGCCTCTCGAAATATGAGCACCAGTTGTCCATTGACTCATCTCAATTCTTCCTGAAGTTGTTAGAATCGTGAACACCCAACAAGGGTCGGTCTTAAACTTCATTTCGGATGGACCTTCATACGTTGTACTGATTGATCTAACATGCTGTGCACTGACATCGTCTCCCGAAATCTGTAGATTGTCAGCCTGCTGACAAAGAAGAAGATTATTTTGTCGGCTGTACATAGTATAGCGAACCTCAGAGCCTTTTCTAACGGCATCAACCAATGTCTGTTTTGATCCCACATTCAGAGTCCCGTTTGCAGAAACCGACAGAACCTTTACCCAGGTTCTTGTGTCGACGAACCATGTGATCGTATCCGAGGCAATGGAGCTATCAGCTTTTTTATTCTCCCCAACTTCGTATTTCAATGTCTCCAGCCTCCCGGTGGTACAAGCAAGTTTCCAAACCCAGCATAAATTTGTTTCGAATCCGTTTATTCCAGATTTTGATACATCATTTAGCATACTTGCGCAGACATGTTCATTTCTGATTGCTATTTCGTCAGCTTCGAGAGAAGTTCTGTTGACCAGAATCTTGACTCTGTGTCCAGCTTTAACAGCAGCCACCAAAGCTGGCAGGGAACCAGATATAACGTCTCCAGTTTCAGAATGCTTGTAAATCTGCCGCCAACATGGATCGGAGAACCATTTGCTAGGAACCCTATGATTAGTAAGTCCTCTATCCGTATGTTCACCTACATTCCATCGTGACATTACCATGTCACCGTCAGTTGTGTGAAGCGTTTGCCACCAATAATCATTGCCCTGGAAATCCTTTATAGTAACACCGTCACGTTTGACGTCGTGTTGACTAACACTCCAAAGCGCAACACCACTAGCAAGGCTTTCAGCAGAATTGTACTGCAAAACCTCAGTTGGAAAACAATACCTGTCATCAAACATTGTTATTCGTACATCGTGTGCATGCTGAATGGCGTCCATGACACTTGACACACTACCTGTCATGACACTGCCGCCTTGGTCTAGACTTAAAATGGGCGCAGCAGAAAAGTCTCTGACAAACCATTTCAAGCCATATCTCATATAGTCTTTTGAGACGAGTCTATGCAAACCCACGTAATACCTACTCATTTGCCAGTGGCCAGTTGTGCTGATGTTTAAAAACCACCAATATGCCTTTTTCTGAAATCTGTCGTACCCGTCTTTACTGATGTGGAAGAGAGCTTGGGCACACAAATTATCCCCAACCTGATAGGCATTCTGTATCGAAGTAGCATATGTGTTGGCTCCTGAGGTTGCTACCCGAACGTTTGCTCCATTCTTAACTTTCCTTATGAGCTCCGCTTTATTTCCGTACATTGCGTTGCCCTGTGTGTCATGTTCGTAAACGAGGTACCATGGACCACCACCATATGTCTCAGTTGTTGTTGTGCTTGTCATCGTTGCCATGGGAACAGTCACGGTCAATTTTCCAAGACTTTCTTCTTTCAATATGGTTTCTAACTGTCTGTTCTGTTCGAAAAGAAAAGAAATAGTATTTTCTTTCTCAATATCAGCTGCTACAGTGTCATAATCTGGGAGCTGGTTAGAGACTTTTAAAGTCGCAGCAAATGACACTTCTTTTATTCCTCTTCTCTCTGTTTCTTCCAAAAGTTGCTTGTCTTTTTTTAGCATTTCCAAGGTAGTTGCCAATGTAGCAAGTTGATGATCAACTGCTTGGTTTCGCTGGGTGCTCATCTGATCTAGGTCGTCCAGTAAGTTCTGCTCCATTCTGTCAAGCAGTGCACTAAGGGTCCTGCGAAAATCTTTAATCTGTTTCCTGCAATCACCCTGAATTTCCCCAAATCCTTTTCTTTCCTCCTGTATATCATGTTCTGCGGATTTCAGTTTAGTTTCCAAAGCTTCAACGCTTTTTAAAACGGAGCCATGATCTGTACTATTTAACCGACTGCATTTATCTCGAATGCTAGCAGTTTTGCATCTCCTATGCTTAACAGTCTTGCAGAATGTACATATAACGTCTCGGTGGGTTTCGCAGTAAAGTTCCACTAGGTTGTTATAGCAGCTACATCTCACACCAGGGACAGACTGACTTAATACGTACGTTTTCCACATCGCAGAGACGGACAGGATGTTATGGTCTCGCATTTCCTTGAACTTCCGGTGATACCCCCTGCAGTCCTCGCACAGGTAATCATTGCATGATCTACAGTAATGTTTGGCCTCCTTAGTCTTGTCTTCAGATTTACACGGACCACATTCATATGCGGAGGCTTCATCAGAAGCTGTCTGTATAGAACGGCTGCCGTCCACTGAAGCCATGTCGAAAATATGGATTACAAGGACACTTTGCAGTCACGGGACAGACAATACCTGAAATAAATAAATAAACAAATAATAAATAAATAAATAAATAAATAAGCCAGTGCATGATAAAATCTACAAGAAATCTTGAGCGATCAGCGAAGACTCAGATCAGCCTGCGCATTCGCGCAGTCTGATCAGAGTCTTCGCTGATCGCATGTAAATACTATAGGCTTATATCTTTGCAAAGAGACGTAAGTGAAAGGTCTAGTCATAGTGGATGGGTATCTGCTGGTCGAACCTGTCTTATTGTAGGTTTTGTTATGCGCGGACTCAAATAAATAAATGAATCATGCTTGAAGTGGAGCTGCCTCTTTTATCTTCTAACTTTCTCTCAAGACCTGTCTGCGCCTTGAATATCTTAAGAATCCATGGCGATGGTTTAGTCAGTAATATAAGCAATTACTGCATTAGGCTGGGTCTGGAAAAAAATGGGGCCTGTAAAGAAAAGCAGTAACAATTTCCATGGTGATCACAGAATGTCCAGGGCGGCCTACGTCGCCGCTAAGGCCAATCTTAACATCTTCATATTTCATCATGTTGACAAATCCGTTTATTGAACACCCTCTAAAGCCCGTTTTATACAGAGAAAACTGGGGTTTACCTGGGTAAACATTATTATTTGCTTATTTCTGCTTCAATACATAGGTTATGGGTACTCGTTAGTAGGTTATGGGTACTCGTTAGAAACGCCTCAACGAGGCGGTTCTAACGAGCACCCAAAACCTGTTTGGAGTTTTTACAGATTTCATCAGAAATATTACCGTTTGGTAGGTATGAAAGAATGGATGTGCGTTCGTAATGTTCTTGAATATCATAGGGACCGCTCTTTACGAAAGGAATTTGCTCGCGGAAAAGGGAGTAAAGTTCTTCAAGAGTGGTTCAAATTTTGGAAACGTTTTTCTTTAGTTTGCCTTGGGCTCTTGTAGATTGTAATTTATTTTCTACCTAGCAACTGTTAACCACATACAGAATTCATGATTGGACAAGATGCATTAAGACAGCAGACAAGTTATAAGCATGAAACAGTACTATTTACATTACATTATTTATATACATGTATTTCTAAAACTTACTCTAGATCTGTAGCAGCGTGCTTTGTCCCAAACATAGATTATGTTTACATAGATCAGTATTACTATGGCATATATCAAACGCGCCCAGAGTAACTTAAGTGTACTCTGGACAATTAAACTGTCATTCAATCTTTATATTCACTCAAAAATTGATTTTCCTAACTGTAAACTAAATAGGCAACTATTGTAAAAAAAATCCAGAGATAGATCATCTCCCTGGCCTCCGTGGCCTACTGGGTAAGAGTGCGCTCACTCTCTTAATCGTTAATTCTCTCCGCTGTGGGTTCGAACCTCGTTCGGGACAAATGTGAGACGCCAAGTTCTGCAACGGATGGTCAGGTGGTTTTCTCCGTGTATTCCGATTTTCGCACATTTATCGATCTAACTTATACAAGTGACATTGACTCAGAAATAAGACAGTTCGCAAACGACTGTTTGCCACCTGGAAATTACAGTAGCAAATAAAGGACTTGCTTGCCCAATCTTGGATGGTAGTTGTATCTGCGACCCCAATGGCGTGGTCCTGAACGAAGAAATTGACAAAACGTTCAGTATAGAACTGCTAGATTTGTATTAAGTAATTATTGCTTTGAAACTGGGAGTATGACTGGAATACTGGGAAAATTAAGATATTAGTGAAGAGACAGTAGGCTCATAGATCTACTATTATGCAAAGGTCTACAGGGCGGCGCCAGCATTCTAGCAGATGACCGTGTTTCCCTAGCTAGGCGCTGTATAAACCATCATTCGTTGGCGTTTTAGACCCCTACTGCAAGAACTGATATTTACAAGGAATCTTTCATCCCTCGGGCCATTAGAGATTCTAACACAGCGCGCCTATATAGGCAATGCAAAATAACAACAAATCGCGACAAGGAAGAGCGTGACGAGTGACGTCATTAAAACTGCCAATTTATGACGTCAATAGTCGATTTCTTTGACGTTAGACGTCATATTCTCGCATCGAAAACGTTAGAAAAAGATATTAATGCATGTGTTTCAGTCGATAATTTTAGCGGGATTTCTTCTTCCAATGGCGAAAAGTTGTGAGATTTTGAAGGAAACCACAGCATTACATGTATTGTCGATTTTCAGCCTGTTAGAATGGAAATAGATCAGCTCTAGTTTGTGATTTGTTGAGTTTGTCGGTCATTTTTTAATTAGACAAATCACGCGCGCTACGCGCTAGTGATTTGATCTACTTTACAACAGACCTTCAAACTGTGATTTATTACTCAACAAATCACAGTTAGAGCTGTTCTACTTCTTAATTAGAATGCCCTCCCGGATTCAAGAAGGAGGAGGGAATAGTGTAGCTAGCTTTTCCTTTTTGGTGATAGTTAGGGTCTAACTCACCATATCACGAGTCCTTGTGAATGAATGTCATTTGGCATGTCACCAGTACGAGCTTATTCTTGTCGCTGTGACCTCGGAGTGCTGTGTAAAAAGAGTTATCCTGAAAGACCCGATTTTGCAGCCTTAAATAGTCATTTTGAACAGAATATAGGAGGAAAATCAAAATCTTAAAGCCTGAAAAATCCGGAAACAATTTAGCTCTAAAAGCCCGAAATCCAGCAAAGGCCTGTAAACCTCAAATCGAACAAACAAACCAAGCAGGAACACTTTGTTTCATCGTTGAAACGGCGTGATTAGCGTTGTGTCAACCAAACATAGAAGTTCCATGGCTACTGGCGTATTTTGCTGCTTTGGAAAAGCTTTCATTAAGTGCACAGAAGAACAATTTGTATAGGCGTGTTAATGCAATGCCAGATACTTTATTTTGAATGGATCATAACTCACCTATCCAGACTGAAGCATTATCATACAATTTATATACCAGACATAAGGCAAGGTTTTATAGCTCTATCGAAGCTCTTTTAACCATGTTTATTGGGAAAGCCATAACTGATGCACAATAATAATGCCATCCACGGGAACATGACACAATATGATAGAATATAGCTCATGTTTTTTTCACAAGTGCAACGAAATTTATAACTTCTGTCGAACCAAAATAGCCTTAAAACAGGCCGAGCCTTTTTTTCATATTTGTTTGTTTGTTTGTTTAAAAGGTTTACGACGCAGTCAACATTTTTTAGGTTATATCGAGCCGAACAATTTACCTAATCACACTGTTCTTGAGCAGGCTTCCACATAACATTACGATAACACACCCGTGTGATATAGTGCATTTTTCAATCCTCAAAAAGGGTATTTATTCTGATGAAAATTTGCGATATTTTTCTTATTTATACTCCAAACATATGTTTGGGGTGCTTGTTAGAACCGCCTCATTGAGACGGTTCTAACGAGTACCCACAACCTATGTCTTGGAGCAGAAATAAGGAAAATAATGTTTACCCCAGTAAACCCCAGTTTTCTCTATATAAAGTGGGATTTAGGGGGGGGGGGTGTCTTTATTTCACGGACTTGTTCACGTGATGAGCGGTTTACATGAACAGTGAAACTGACTGCCCTTCTTGAATCGGCGGAAGGGAGAGAGTGACCGTATATAGAGGATCTTACATGCCGAGCATTTTATTCCTTTTCCTCAACGAGTTTAATAAATCCAATGATACATGAGCACGAATGCAAGATTCTATTTATCATATGACATTTTAAACGCATTTTATTCACGATTGTTTAACAAAAATGTCAATATTTCACCATTTAAAGACGTAGTATATGTAACGTTACGAGACGTGTCTAGCTAATTTGCATATTTAATCCACTAGTGGATTATCGAAAATATTACATGGCGATATTACACTCTCAGACGCGACGTCATATGATAAAAAATATTTCATCATCAATTTCCATGAAAGAGGCAAGTGATGCGCAGCTGAGCTGCCGGGGTCATATAAGCAAATAAGGAAGGATCTGAAACGAAAAATAAATTTGGTGCGAAGTTTGCCCAGCTCTTGGATACTTCCTCTTCTTCTTCCCGGTGAAGTTCAGGGCCCAGTTGTTCAAAGTATCGTTAGCTTAACGAGCTCGTTAGTGGTCATATTGTTAACTCTTCTAGCAAGTACAATATCGTAAATTTTGGTATTTTTGCTGCTCACATTTTTTTCAGCAAAAATTTCAGCATATTTGCCATATTTAATGATCAAAGTTTTAACGATACGTTAACTAACGACATCGTTAGTTTTGAACAACTGGCCCCTGGTGTCTTCCAAGACTGTGAGGAGATGATTGTGAGGTTTGAATGGAGGTTTTACGTCTCCGTCAACTCTATTTAGATCATTTAAGAGACGTTGCTTCCAATTTTGTGGGACTTTTACTTGACATCTCAAGCCCTACCACCCGAACGAACCAAAAGGGTCGCATCACTTTGCCTTGGCAGGCTGAGACCCTCTAAGCGGTTTACCAGTACTCATGTGTGGCCGGTTTCAGCTCTGCGTGGAAGCATCATGCAGCCCAAATATATTTCTCCAAGCTCTGATGGGCGGGGCCAAATGAGGGGAGGTACAACAGTTATCACCCAACATGATATAAAAGTCGCCTTCTTCACAACTGATGCATATCAGTTTTCTTGGTTGGTGAACATTTCAAATGGATACTAGGCCTACTACTGTGATCTTTAATTGTGGTGTTACATGGTACCAGTTTTTCTTGCACACCAGACAAGGAAATCTGTAATTTTACCCTGGGATAGAAATTTATGTTCTGACCCTGGTGTTCCGACCCCAAATCCAATATAATCGCGTGTTTGATAAATGCACTGGTTGATTACAACCTCATGCGCGGCGGCGTCATGCGTGACGTCACTAAACATTCTTGTTATGTCATCACAAAATGGCGGACGTCGGTAACCGAAGTGACAGCAGCATTGAAAATTCGCAATAGAAATGGAAGGTATGCAAGAAAAAGAATCCAATATGGGTGTGAGGGGTAGATAGAAAATCCGTCCCTCGGGATCACTGTCCGGCATCACTCGGCAAGCTTCGTGATGCCGGACAGTGTCCCTCGGGACGGATTTTTCAATACACCCCTCACACCCATATAAGATTCTTATATTCTTCGCTGAAAACAAACCCTGCAGGCACACAACGTTGACTTAACTGTGAACTAAGGTTAAAACAGCGTTTATAATGTTATTTCAGTGAGGAAAACCCGCCAGGTTTATATAGTAAAACTGGGGTTTACAGGGGTATACGTTATTTTCTTATTTCTGCTCAGAAACATATTTTGTGGGTACTCGTTAGAACCGCCTCGCCTCGCCGAGGCGATTCTCACGAGCTCCCACAATCTACAGTCGAACTTCAATGGCTCGAACACCTTTGGGACCTCGAAAATCTGTTCGAGACAGGGGTAGTTCGAGCCACTGAGGGTTACTGTAAGGAGGCATAACGAGATACCTTTAGGCATCTTTTCGGTGTTCTATAATGAAAATGTATGCTGTGTGTACTCATTAGAATCGCCTCATCGAGGCGATTCTAATGAGTGCATACAGCATACATTTGCAAGATAAAAGACTAAAATCTCCTTAATTATCCCCCACTACTTCTTAAGTAGAGGATTTCGCTAGGGCCTCAAGAATGGGTTCGACACATCCATGGTAAACGAGCCATCGGTGTTCGAGCCATCGAAGTTCTACTGTATACTTTGAGCAGAAATGCGAAAAATACCAGACTATAATCCGAAATGTTTAACTTTTATGGTAAAATTTCAATATATTTGGATAGGCGTGTGTTCGTAATAAGTTGGGAAGGTAAACGCTTTTCTATGAGTACCGCAATCACTTCAGAGAGATAAATAGTGCCGTTACAATCATTTTACCAGAGGAGACAACATTTTGACAAGATTTTAAGAACCTTACATGGCTGTTAGGGGTGGATAGAAAAATCCGACCAGTGTGTCACTGTCCGGCATCACGAGGCTTTCTATCTATCCCTCACGCCCATGTAAGATTCTTTCCTTGCGTACTTTTCATTTTTGAGAGTGTATTTTTATATATGTAATGCAGTCACTGCGGTTGTTGACGTCAACCATATTTTGATGACAATATGGCCGCCTTTTTTGACGTCACTGGACGTGTAGTGGCGTCAAACTTAACGACGTCCTGTTCTGTGCATATCAAACACGCGAAAATTCTCAGTTTTTATCCTATTCCTGGGTAGGATAACCTGGGTATGATAAGAATTTCTATCCCAGCTTTTAGTCCAGGATATCCTTTTCTGATGTGCAAGAAAATTTCCGTCCCCTATAAAGCTGGACCATAAAAGGGGCTATTCTTAAAGGAATAATTTTTTACTTGATTTTGTACTTTAATAAAAGCTCTCCAAGGTTAAAACAACAACAGACTAGACTCTACCAGCTTTTGATTTGGGCATGTCCATTATTGTCTGCAGGGTTCTAGACAAAATCATCAACCGACTAGAGAATACTTTAGATCCTGGTGAGGCGGCATTATGAGCCATCTTATCTGGATATACACTGTTTGCACATGAACCTATATTGGTCTTCATTATGATAACACACCCGTGTGACATAGTGAATTCTTTCATATCTCCAAAATGGCTACCTTTTCCGATGAAAACTTGTCATATTTTTCTTATATATATTCGAAACAGTAGTTGTGGGTGCTCGTTGGAACCGCCTCATTGAGGCGGTTCTAACGGGTACCGACAACCTATATATTGGAGCAGAAATAATCGAAATTATGTATACCCCTATAAACCCCAGTTAGTGGGGTTTAGAGGGGTGTACATTTACGGACTTGTTAACTTGATGATTGTTAAAAGGCCTAAGCCAATTTGAAAATGAATAAATTTTCCTCTAACCAGCATCCCACAACTAGCGTATTGTCACTTGGTCTAAAATCAATGGCTTGTGAATTGCGCAAACCATCTTCCCTAGATAACAGTGTTCTATATTTCACACCCTGTGCGGTTAAAACTTGAATCTGACCAGTGATACTACAGATCAGAACATTCTCCTCGGAATCTACCAATATACCATGCATTCTACGCATGCTGTCATCTTTGTACTGATATATAACCCTGCCCTCTGGAGACAGACATGATACCGTGCTATCCCCATAGTCGGAAACATAAATATTCCTACTTAAAGGGGAGATTGTGATACGACGTGGTGACTGAAATATGCCTAGCCCAGTTTTATCTACGCCTATTCGTCTTTTCTCCTTCCCCTGACTGTCCAGTACTCGTACCTCACCCACTGGAGAGTTTAAGTTTTCACAGCAAACAAAGATCTCACCGTCAAACATTTTAGCGCTGTAACAATGACCATCGACTGCAACAGTTCTACCCTCTCTGAGGACAGGTGTAGTGTGTATGAACTGAAACTTGCTTTCTCTAGGCACGGTGACAATGGCGGTGCTATCATCTACAACAGAAATATCCCACAAGTCGGACTTAAACGACAAAAACAGAGTCTCCAGTACAGCAAAGGAGCTGTCTAATAATTTCACCCTTTTGTTAAAGCAGTCTATCAGGAGAAGTCTTCCATTGGGCATGAACGCGCATCCACCCAGATTTCTCGTGCCCGTATCGTCTGGTAACTTCACGTTTACTTTCCTAGCGGACACTACTTTCATATCCAGAATAACTGCTTTGTTACCAGCCTGGTTTGATGTCACAGACTTTGTGAAGCTATCACCAGAGGCGGCCTTTGTTGTCAGACTTCCTTCCATAGGGGCGTCGTCAAATCGGCTGACGTCAGTAGGGACGTCATGGGAGATCGCCCGCATATACCGTCTGCTATCTGCTGGTACGTCGTCAGACGATGCTTGCATAGACTGCCTTCCTTCCACGGGGGCGTCAACAGATGTTCCGAGAGACCCTTTTCCAGCTGCAGAGGCCATTTTTCAACTTTTCACTGCGAAAAGAAAGATATTTCATTTTCTTGTGTTAAACTAAAATGTTTTATTCGAAAGCGACAAATTAGGTCGATTTCCCCTAATGTTCGCTTCGAACCAATAAATTTTCATAATACTCAGCATACAGTTTACTCAAGTATATCCAGGGTTCAGGGATCCGTTTTTGTTTGTTTGAGTTGAGGACTTGCGTCCCAGTCAACACTTGGATCATTTTGGATACATTGCTTCCGATTTTGTGGGACTTTTACTCGACACTGAGATGAAATGACATCTCAAGCCCTACTGTCAATAGAAACCGCTTAGGTTTAAGGAGCGATTCGACTCCCATAACTTTTCCTGGGCCGGCTTAGACCTAAGCGGTTTACCGGTACTTAATTTCGGTCGGTGTTAGCTCTGCGCGGCAGCGCCATACAGCCCAATCTGTTTCTCCAAGCCCCGATTGGCGGGGGCACAAAAGGGTCGTGTAGATAATATGGATAGTAAAACCAAGAGAACACAAATACAAGCTTTGTCATTTTAGACTAAATCTGACTAATTTTATTTAAACGAAAAATATAGCAAAATCTCGATAAATCAAACTCCAATAATTCAAACCTGCTCAATAATTCGAAGTGATTTATACACACCAATAATACCAAATACCAGACCAACTGTCGGTCCTTTATCTTGCCTTATTAATTGATTATCCTGTATTACACAAGGTCAACCAATATTCAAAAATCATAAATCATGTTTTTAATTGTGTCAATTAATAAAATTGTCATTAATCAAGTAATTTCGTATTGGCCAAGTTACACGTCCTCGGTCAGCTGTATTGGCCTCGGCCTTCGGCCTCGTGCCAATACAGCAGACCTCGGACCTGTAACTGGGCCAATACGAAATTATTTGATAAATAACATTATATTATAAACTCTATATCTGGGCATGGTCTCTGTCACTATGTGGGCCCCGTCAAGCGATTTTGGTACTTATCGCCTATGCGAGCAGCGAAGGTTCAGGCGAGCCTGCGCATCCGCGCAGTCTCGCCAGAACCTTCGCTCCTCGCTCATACAAGCAGTGAATCAAGAGGAACCTTCAGACAGAAAGCCAAATCCCAGGCCCCTCTGAATGGCTGGGCATGCACAGTTAAAATGTGTCATGACGGAATGCTCGAAGACACAAATTCGCTTGGTGGGGCTCATGTCTCTTATGATGCTATAATGGTCTCTTACATATCTCTCTAGAACCAGCTTTTTTCAGATGATCTTCATTCTTATTTTTTTCTAGTCCAAACAAAACTTGTGGGTGCTCGTTAGAACCGCCTCATTCAAGTACATAGACTGTGGATACTCGTTAGAACCGCCTCATTGAGACGGTTCTAACGAGTATTCACAATCTATTTTCTTGAGCAAAAATGAGGAAGACAATGTAAACCACTCTACTTCCCACTTTTCTTTCTATCTATAAAGGGGCTTTAATCATTGCCTTCATTTCTTTTAGAGGCGCGTTCATGATACATGACCCCGCCCACTGAGGCTGGAAAAATAGATGCGCTGCATGATGCTTCCACGCAGAGCTGAAACCGACTGCATATGAGTTCCGGTAGACCGCTTAACTAGAGGATCTAAGCCTATCCAGGCAAAGCGGTGCGAGTCGGACCGTCCATGCTAATAAACCCTATTGGTTTCATTTGGCGACAGGGCTTGAGATGTCTTTCCATCTCAGTGTTGTCGGGTAAAAATCCCACAAAATTGGAAGCAACGTCTCCAAAATGACCTATACAGTGTTGATTGGGACGTTAAACCTCAAATCAAACAAACAAATAAAACATGATACAATAGTTTCTATAAACAATTCCATAACACACCCATATAATAAAGATGCATGTTGTAGCTCTGCACGGACTTCTGAACGTGATCTCTCTCTCTCTCTCTCTCTCTCTCTCTCTCTCTCTCTCTCTCTCTCTTTCTCTCTCTCTGAAAACAGAGAAGAAAAACGTGGCTTATTATCGATATCTTCTTAGCATTTAGGAGAGAGAGAGAGAGAGAGAGAGAGAGAGAGAGAGAGAGAGAGAGAGAGAGAGAGAGAGAGAACGTGACATACTTTCAAGACATCTTCATAGCATTTAAGACGATTAAGATTCATTTCATACCTATATTCTTGATTCATGATTAAAACTGAACGTAACAGTTACCAATTTTCCATGGGTGTTCTTAATTTAATATCCGGGTATAGATATACAAGTACATACGACCTAAGAATATAACCATACAAAATCAATAAAATTGTCGAATTTTACAAAGTCAACAAACAAGGAATTGATAAAAATATACTGGGTTAAAATGTAAAATGTTCATGAACACGTTCGTCATATTTTGAACAATATGGCTAAGATATGTCCAGCACACTGACATGCATGGTGATTTTAGAAGTTCATAGGCAATGCTGTCCGTTTGGTTACAAGCCCAGTTCACAGAGATATCTGTAGTTTGTATTTTAATTCGGATATCTCTTTTTAAATGCAGATAGCTGTATTTAAGATAGGTCTAGAGATAACTCTACTTTGATATGAAGCTGTCTTTTGATATCTGCATTTAAAATACATATTTTCCTATTTCATATTAATGCAGAGTTAAAAAAAAATATATTTTTTTTTAAAATCTTTTTTAAAAAAAAAAAAAAAAAAGACACTAATGGAAGACTGTGCAAAATGCTTTAATTTGTCGACTATTTTCTGAGTATTCGGATAGGACCGTCATTCATAATGGACTCGATCGTGAAGGACTACGACTCGCGTTTCTATTGCCCTTATTTATTCTGACTCTCAAGTGTTGAAAGATTTTCTGGCTAACAAAACTTGAACTATTTTTTTTTTGTTGTTGTCAGAACAGAAGAGAACAGAAGTGAATGTCAGCGACAGAATGCTGAAAGAGTAACAGCGGACCGACTACTCTGAAGAGTGTATAGGAGGTTTTGTTTGAGTTGAGATTTTACGTCCCCTTCAACACTATTTAGGTCATTTTGGAGACGTTGCTTTCGATTTTGAGGGACTTTTACCCGACATTTAGATGAAATTATACCTAGGCTTTAAGGGAAGGTCCGACCCGCACCGCTTTTCCAGGGCATACTACGTAGTATGACCCAACTTCTTTCTTATGAATGTTTTCATTGCTCTTAAATGAACTCATTATTGATTGTTATTTGCCTTCACTGCAGCTGGTGTTGTGCCGTGTGGCGGCCGTAAAACGTCTCCCCGTACATCAACCATAGTGCAGTTTATATTTTACTTTTGGTCCTTTGAGATCAGCGTGGATATTCTGAGAAATCAGAAATAAATTATTGGTTTAGACTCATATTCTAGAAGGAAGGTGAATTTGGTGTGATTTTCGTTTTTCGTTTTTCGATATTCATTTTCAGGTGAAGTTGGTTTGATTTTCGTTTTTCGTTTTTCGATATTCATTTTCAGGTGAAGTTGGTTTGATTTTCGTTTTTCATTTTTCGATATTCATTTTCAGGTGAAGTTAGTTTGATTTTCGTTTTTCGTTTTTCGATATTCATTTGCAGGGGAATTTGTTTCGATTTTCGTTTTTCGTTTTTCGATATTCGAATTGAGGCCGAATATCGTATTTTGACATTCAAAATCCTAGTTTGACATTCGATTTGGCGAAGAAAATCGTATTTTGACATTCAAAATCCTATTTTGACATTCGATTTGGCAAAGAAAATCGTATTTTGACATTCAAAATCCTAGTTTGACATTCGATTTGGCGCTGAATATCGTATTTTGACATTCAAAATCCTAGTTTGACATTCGATTTGGCGAAGAAAATCGTATTTTGACATTCAAAATCCTAGTTTGACATTCGATTTGGCGAAGAAAATCGTAGTTTGACATTCAAAATCCTAGTTTGACATTCGATTTGGCGAAGAAAATCGTAGTTTGACATTCAAAATCCTAGTTTGACATTCAAAATCCTATTTTGACATTCAAAATCCTAGTTTGACATTCGATTTGGCGAAGAAAATCGTAGTTTGACATTCAAAATCCTAGTTTGACATTCGATTTGGCGAAGAAAATCGTAGTTTGACATTCAAAATCGTAGTTTGACATTCAAAATCCTAGTTTGACATTCGATTTGGCGAAGAAAATCGTAGTTTGACATTCAAAATCCTAGTTTGACATTCGATTTGGTGAAGAAAATCGTAGTTTGACATTCAAAATCCTAGTTTGACATTCGATTTGGCGAAGAAAATCGTAGTTTGACATTCAAAATCCTAGTTCGACATTCGATTTGGCGAAGAAAATCGTAGTTTGACATTCAAAATCCTAGTTTGACATTCGATTTGGCGAAGAAAATCGTAGTTTGACATTCAAAATCCTAGTTTGACATTCGATTTGGCGAAGAAAATCGTAGTTTGACATTCAAAATCCTAGTTTGACATTCGATTTGGCGAAGAAAATCGTAGTTTGACATTCAAAATCCTAGTTTGACATTCGATTTGGCGCTGAATATCGTATTTTGACATTCAAAATCCCAGTTTGACATTCGATTTGGCGCTGAATATCGTATTTTGACATTCAAAATCCTAGTTTGACATTCGATTTGGCGAAGAAAATCGTATTTTGACATTCAAAATCCTAGTTTGACATTCGATTTGGCGAAGAAAATCGTAGTTTGACATTCAAAATCCTAGTTTGACATTCGATTTGGCGAAGAAAATCGTAGTTTGACATTCAAAATCCTAGTTTGACATTCGATTTGGCGAAGAAAATCGTAGTTTGACATTCAAAATCCTAGTTTGACATTCGATTTGGCGCTGAATTTCGTATTTTGACATTCAAAATCCTAGTTTGACATTCGATTTGGCGAAGAAAATCGTATTTTGACATTCAAAATCCTAGTTTGACATTCGATTTGGCGAAGAAAATCGTATTTTGACATTCAAAATCCTAGTTTGACATTCGATTTGGCGAAGAAAATCGTAGTTTGACATTCAAAATCCTAGTTTGACATTCGATTTGGCGAAGAAAATCGTAGTTTGACATTCAAAATCCTAGTTTGACATTCGATTTGGCGAAGAAAATCGTAGTTTGACATTCAAAATCCTAGTTTGACATTCGATTTGGCGAAGAAAATCGTAGTTTGACATTCAAAATCCTAGTTTGACATTCGATTTGGTGAAGAAAATCGTAGTTTGACATTCAAAATCCTAGTTTGACATTCGATTTGGCGAAGAAAATCGTAGTTTGACATTCAAAATCCTAGTTTGACATTCGATTTGGCGCTGAATATCGTATTTTGACATTCAAAATCCTAGTTTGACATTCGATTTGGCGAAGAAAATCGTAGTTTGACATTCAAAATCCTAGTTTGACATTCGATTTGGCGAAGAAAATCGTAGTTTGACATTCAAAATCCTAGTTTGACATTCGATTTGGCGCTGAATATCGTATTTTGACATTCAAAATCCTAGTTTGACATTCGATTTGGCGAAGAAAATCGTATTTTGACATTCAAAATTCTAGTTTGACATTCGATTTGGCGAAGAAAATCGTAGTTTGACATTCAAAATCCTAGTTTGACATTCGATTTGGCGAAGAAAATCGTAGTTTGACATTCAAAATCCTAGTTTGACATTCGATTTGGCGAAGAAAATCGTAGTTTGACATTCAAAATCCTGGTTTGACATTCGATTTGGCGCTGAATATCGTATTTTGACATTCAAAATCCTAGTTTGACATTCGATTTGGCGAAGAAAATCGTAGTTTGTTATTCAAAATCCTAGTTTGACATTCGATTTGGCGAAGAAAATCGTAGTTTGACATTCAAAATCCTAGTTTGACATTCGATTTGGCGAAGAAAATCGTAGTTTGACATTCAAAATCCTAGTTTGACATTCGATTTGGCGAAGAAAATCGTAGTTTGACATTCAAAATCCTAGTTTGACATTCGATTTGGCGAAGAAAATCGTAGTTTGACATTCAAAATCCTAGTTTGACATTCGATTTGGCGAAGAAAATCGTATTTTGACATTCAAAATCCTAGTTTGACATTCGATTTGGCGAAGAAAATCGTATTTTGACATTCAAAATCCTAGTTTGACATTCGATTTGGCGAAGAAAATCGTAGTTTGACATTCAAAATCCTAGTTTGACATTCGATTTGGCGAAGAAAATCGTAGTTTGACATTCAAAATCCTAGTTTGACATTCGATTTGGCGAAGAAAATCGTATTTTGACATTCAAAATCCTAGTTTGACATTCGATTTGGCGAAGAAAATCGTAGTTTGACATTCAAAATCCAAGTTTGACATTCGATTTGGCGAAGAAAATCGTAGTTTGACATTCAAAATCCTAGTTTGACATTCGATTTGGCGAAGAAAATCGTAGTTTGACATTCAAAATCCTAGTTTGACATTCGATTTGGCGAAGAAAATCGTAGTTTGACATTCAAAATCCTAGTTTGACATTCGATTTGGCGAAGAAAATCGTATTTTGACATTCAAAATCCTAGTTTGACATTCGATTTGGCGAAGAAAATCGTAGTTTGACATTCAAAATCCTAGTTTGACATTCGATTTGGCGAAGAAAATCGTAGTTTGACATTCAAAATCCTAGTTTGACATTCGATTTGGCGAAGAAAATCGTATTTTGACATTCAAAATCCTAGTTTGACATTCGATTTGGCGAAGAAAATCGTAGTTTGACATTCAAAATCCTAGTTTGACATTCGATTTGGCGAAGAAAATCGTAGTTTGACATTCAAAATCCTAGTTTGACATTCGATTTGGCGAAGAAAATCGTAGTTTGACATTCAAAATCCTAGTTTGACATTCGATTTGGCGAAGAAAATCGTAGTTTGACATTCAAAATCCTAGTTTGACATTCGATTTGGCGAAGAAAATCGTATTTTGACATTCAAAATCCTAGTTTGACATTCGATTTGGAGAAGAAAATCGTAGTTTGACATTCAAAATCCTAGTTTGACATTCGATTTGGCGAAGAAAATCGTAGTTTGACATTCAAAATCCTAGTTTGACATTCGATTTGGCGAAGAAAATCGTAGTTTGACATTCAAAATCCTAGTTTGATATTCGATTTGGCGAAGAAAATCGTAGTTTGACATTCAAAATCCTAGTTTGACATTCGATTTGGCGAAGAAAATCGTAGTTTGACATTCAAAATCCTAGTTTGACATTCGATTTGGCGAAGAAAATCGTAGTTTGACATTCAAAATCCTAGTTTGACATTCGATTTGGCGAAGAAAATCGTAGTTTGACATTCAAAATCCTAGTTTGACATTCGATTTGGCGAAGAAAATCGTAGTTTGACATTCAAAATCCTAGTTTGACATTCGATTTGGCGCTGAATATCGTATTTTGACATTCAAAATCCCAGTTTGACATTCGATTTGGCGCTGAATATCGTATTTTGACATTCAAAATCCTAGTTTGACATTCGATTTGGCGAAGAAAATCGTATTTTGACATTCAAAATCCTAGTTTGACATTCGATTTGGCGAAGAAAATCGTAGTTTGACATTCAAAATCCTAGTTTGACATTCGATTTGGCGAAGAAAATCGTAGTTTGACATTCAAAATCCTAGTTTGACATTCGATTTGGCGAAGAAAATCGTAGTTTGACATTCAAAATCCTAGTTTGACATTCGATTTGGCGCTGAATATCGTATTTTGACATTCAAAATCCTAGTTTGACATTCGATTTGGCGAAGAAAATCGTATTTTGACATTCAAAATCCTAGTTTGACATTCGATTTGGCGAAGAAAATCGTAATTTGACATTCAAAATCCTAGTTTGACATTCGATTTGGCGAAGAAAATTGTATTTTGACATTCAACATCCTAGTTTGACATTCGATTTGGCGAAGAAAATCGTAGTTTGACATTCAAAATCCTAGTTTGACATTCGATTTGGCGAAGAAAATCGTAGTTTGACATTCAAAATCCTAGTTTGACATTCGATTTGGCGAAGAAAATCGTAGTTTGACATTCAAAATCCTAGTTTGACATTCGATTTGGTGAAGAAAATCGTAGTTTGACATTCAAAATCCTAGTTTGACATTCGATTTGGCGAAGAAAATCGTAGTTTGACATTCAAAATCCTAGTTTGACATTCGATTTGGCGCTGAATATCGTATTTTGACATTCAAAATCCTAGTTTGACATTCGATTTGGCGAAGTAAAATCGTATTTTGACATTCAAAATTCTAGTTTGACATTCGATTTGGCGAAGAAAATCGTAGTTTGACATTCAAAATCCTAGTTTGACATTCGATTTGGCGAAGAAAATCGTAGTTTGACATTCAAAATCCTAGTTTGACATTCGATTTGGCGAAGAAAATCGTAGTTTGACATTCAAAATCCTAGTTTGACATTCGATTTGGCGCTGAATATCGTATTTTGACATTCAAAATCCTAGTTTGACATTCGATTTGGCGAAGTAAAATCGTATTTTGACATTCAAAATTCTAGTTTGACATTCGATTTGGCGAAGAAAATCGTAGTTTGACATTCAAAATCCTAGTTTGACATTCGATTTGGCGAAGAAAATCGTATTTTGACATTCAAAATCCTAGTTTGACATTCGATTTGGCGAAGAAAATCGTAGTTTGACATTCGATTTGGCGCTGAATATCGTATTTTGACATTCAAAATCCTAGTTTGACATTCGATTTGGCGAAGTAAAATCGTATTTTGACATTCAAAATTCTAGTTTGACATTCGATTTGGCGAAGAAAATCGTAGTTTGACATTCAAAATCCTAGTTTGACATTCGATTTGGCGAAGAAAATCGTAGTTTGACATTCAAAATCCTGGCTTGACATTCGATTTGGCGCTGAATATCGTATTTTGACATTCAAAATCCTAGTTTGACATTCGATTTGGCGAAGAAAATCGTATTTTGACATTCAAAATCCTAGTTTGACATTCGATTTGGCGAAGAAAATCGTAGTTTGACATTCAAAATCCTAGTTTGACATTCGATTTGGCGCTGAATATCGTATTTTGACATTCAAAATCCCAGTTTGACATTCGATTTGGCGCTGAATATCGTATTTTGACATTCAAAATCCTAGTTTGACATTCGATTTGGCGAAGAAAATCGTAGTTTGACATTCAAAATCCTAGTTTGACATTCGATTTGGCGAAGAAAATCGTAGTTTGACATTCAAAATCCTAGTTTGACATTCGATTTGGCGAAGAAAATCGTAGTTTGACATTCAAAATCCTAGTTTGACATTCGATTTGGCGAAGAAAATCGTAGTTTGACATTCAAAATCCTAGTTTGACATTCGATTTGGCGAAGAAAATCGTATTTTGACATTCAAAATCCTAGTTTGATATTCGATTTGGCGAAGAAAATCGTATTTTGACATTCAAAATCCTAGTTTGACATTCGATTTGGCGAAGAAAATCGTATTTTGACATTCAAAATCCTAGTTTGACATTCGATTTGGCGAAGAAAATCGTAGTTTGACATTCAAAATCCTAGTTTGACATTCGATTTGGCGAAGAAAATCGTAGTTTGACATTCAAAATCCTAGTTTGACATTCGATTTGGCGAAGAAAATCGTAGTTTGACATTCAAAATCCTAGTTTGACATTCGATTTGGCGCTGAATATCGTATTTTGACATTCAAAATCCTAGTTTGACATTCGATTTGGCGCTGAATATCGTATTTTGACATTCAAAATCCTAGTTTGACATTCGATTTGGCGCTGAAAATCGTATTTTGACATTCAAAATCCTAGTTTGACATTCGATTTGGCGAAGAAAATCGTATTTTGACATTCAGTCCAGGTCACATGACCAAGATGGCTGACAGGCCCATACATGGTAAAACCCTTCAAAAATCTTCTTCTCCGGAACCACAGGGCCGATTTCCACGAAACTTGACATGTAGCATCTGGGACGAGGGCCACATAGGCATTTGTATGGAAAAAAATCGAAAATGCATTATATCATACAAATGGTTTAGAATACCACCCCTAAACCAAATATATTCTTGCTCCTTGTGACAAGGCGCATTTAGTGGGGGGGGGGGGGGGGGGGCATTTTGGCCCAGGTCACATGCCCAAGCTGGCCGCCATGTCCATATATGGTAAAATGTTTAAACTTTTACTCCTCAGAAACCGCTGGGCCAACTGAAGTCAAATTTCATGTGGAGCCTCCATGGGATGGGGGAACGAAAGTTTGCTAATGGGTTCCAGGTCACATGACCAAGATAGCCGCCATAATCATATATGGTAAAACACCCTTAAAATCTCTATAACCGCTATGCCGATTTTCATGAAACTTGGTAAGTATTATCTAAGACGTAGGCCCATCATAAATTGTTAAAATGTTGACCTGGGTCGACCTTGACCTATTTTATGCTAAGGTCAAGTTTAGTCACATAGGCATTTGTATAGGAAAAAGTGAAAATGCATTATATCTTACAAACGGTTCAGAATACCACTCCCAAACCATACATGTTCTTGCTCCTTACGATAACGGGCATTTAGTCCGGGGACCATTTTTGTCCCAGGTCACATGACCAAGGTGGCCGCCATTTCCATATAAGGTAAAATGCTTAATATCTTGGAAACCTTTCAGATCCCCACCAACCAACCATATATATACTTGTTCCTTGTGAAAAGGGGCATTTAGTGGGGGGACCATTTTTTGTCCAGGTCACATGACCAAGATGGCCGCCGTGACCATATATGGTAAAATGCTTAATATCTCAGAAACCGTTCAGATCCCCACATATGAACCATTTATTAGCTCACCTGAGCCGAAGGCTCAATGGTAAGCTTACAGGGTGGCCAGAGTTTGTCTGTCTGTCTTGTGTCGTGTGTGTATGTGTGTTCACATTTTCAAGCGTCTTCTCCTCTGGAACATGTGGAGCCTCCATGGGGTGGGGGAACGAAAGTTTGCATTTTTGGTCCAGGTCACACGACCAAGATGACCGCCATGCCCATATATGGTAAAAAAAACCTTCTAAAATCTTCTTCTCCGGAACCACTGGGCCGATTTGCATTAGACTTGGTATGTAGCATGTGGGACATTGGCCCATTATAAATTGCATAAATGGTGACCCTGGGATGAGTTGACCTATTTTTGCCAACGCCAAATTTGGTCACATAGGCATTTATATGGGAAAAAGTGAAAATGCATGATATCTTACAAACGGTTTAGAATACCACCCCTAAACCATATATTTTCTGGCTCCTTATGATAAGGAGCATTTAGTGGGGCCATTTTTGGTCCAAGTCACATGACCAAGATGGCTGCCGTGCCCATATATGGTAAAATGCTTAATATCTCGGAAACGGTTCAGATCCCCACCCATAAGCCATATATATTCTTGTTCCTTATGATAAGGGACATTTAATCCGGAGACCATTTTGGGTCCAGGTCACATGACCAAGATTGCCGCCATGCCCATATATGGTAAAATGCTTAATATCTCTGAAACCGTTCAGATACCCACCCATAAACCATATATATTCTTGTTCATTATGATAAGGGCCATTTAGAGGCATGGATCTTTGGACCCTAGAGTGTACAACGGGGGCATGCCCCACTCCCTCATTTCATCAATTGCATAATATCTAGTTTTACTACTTTCTTCTTCTTCTTCTTCTTCTGGTGAGCGATTCATGACCAAGAGACATGGATCTTGGGATCCCAGGGTGTCCCTTACCCCTTCAGATCTTGAGCTGTTAGGTGAGCGCTTCAGAACCAACTAGATGTCAGTAAGCAGGGCTTACTAAATACCCCCCCGCAATAGTACAATGGCATGTAAAAATCCCAAGCTATATTTGGTCAACATCAATTCACATACCAAATTAGATCAAAATTCATCATTTCTTTTCTCAAGATATCGAGCAGAAACGAATTTTTGATGCCATTCAGGGGTCATAACTCTGTTAAAAATAGAGACAAAATTTGGCATGACAATCCAAAGCTAACTCTTGTTGATATAAATTCACATATAAATATGATCAAAATTAATTAGACTTTCTGGCATCGGGCAAGGACCATAACGCTGTTGAAAATTGACGCAAAATTGAGCTGTGTAATAACCCCAAGCTAGAGGTTGTCAATATCAGTTCATATGCAAAAATTGATGAAAATCCATTAATGTGTTTTCAAGATATTGAGCGGAAACACATTTCTGACATAATTCATGGGCCATTACTCTGCTGAAAATTGACGCAAAATGCCATGTAACAATCCCAAGCTATATTTTGTCAATATAAATTCACATACAAATTTCGATCAAAATTCATCATTTCTTTCTCAAAATATTGTACTGAAGTAAATATTTGATGTCATTCAAGGACCATAATTCTGCTGAAAATAGATGCAAAATGCCGCTTAACAATCCCAAGTTAGATCTTGTTAATATAAATTCATATACCAAATATGATCAAAATTAATCATTTCTTTCTTATGATATTGAGTGGAAACCATTTTCTGGCATCATTCAAAGGCCATAACTCTGTTGAAAATTAACGCAAAAGCCGTGTAACAATCCCAAGCATCAATTCATATGCAAAATTTTATCAAAATCTATCATGTCTTTCTTAAGATATCAAATGGAAACAACTTTCTGGCATCCTTCAAGGGCCGTAACTCTTTTGAAAATTGACGCTAAAAGCTGTGTAACAATCCCAAGCTAGAGGTTGTCGATATCAATTCTTATGCAAAATCTGATTAAAATCAATCATTTCTTTCTTAAGATATATGTTGAGCGGAAATCATTTTCTGGCATCATTCTAAGGCCATAACTCTGTTGAAAATTGACGCGAAAAGCAGTGTAACAATCCCAAGCTAGACATTGTCAATATCAATTCATATGCAAAATTTGATCAAAATCCATCATTTCTTTCTTAGACATTTTACACCAATACAGAATACGGATACCGATGCCGATGACGGAGAAAAACGCTAGGACGTTCTCAACGTTGCCTTTAACTGTAATTTATCTATATTAGAAGGCGGATCTAGCGAAACGGAGAAAACAGTGTGTTTTACTCAAAAGTGACAGGTTTGGGACTTTTTCCTTTAAAATGAAATCCTTCAACACAGCAATGCCACCATGTAGGCTTCACATCGGTTAACACAGGGTTCACTGACGCCAACACCGATGCAAACGGAATTCGCACCAAAATTATGTCCTCCCCACCTCTGCTTGATAGAGCGAACTTACTCACTTGACATGAACACATAAGATACTTGCCTAAGGCGAAGTCTCCAGAGAACTCACCAGAGGCAAAGTTTCCACTGAACTCAACTTAAGCCTCATCTGAGGTGAAGTTTCCATTGAATTTAAACGAGACGGAGTCCGTACTAGTCCTTTGGTGAATATCTTGACTCCTCTGCAGTGAACTAACCTGGAGCGTAGTCCGTGAGGACATTCTTTCGCCAGAACGAGAATTGACAACTGCCCTTCTTGAATCAGCGAAAGGGAGATAATGGCGGTATAAAATATTTCATGATCAATTTCCACGAAAGAATGCTGTAGACCCCGGCTAGAATCGAGCCAACGTCCTCCTCATCGCCAGTCAGACGCGCACCCGACTGAGCTACCGAGGCCGGACCACATAAGCGAGGCCTCCATTTAATTATTTTTGTTTAAATTTAGATTTAATGGCCAAATAACACTATTTTAATGATTTAGGATATTTTCCAAGCAAACGCCTGACATCGGATCAACATTGGTATTTGTTTGTATTTAGGTCGCAACACAACACAACACAACATCGATACAACGTTGTAACTGCGATGTCAGTTCAAGGTCAGAATGCGACGTTGTAGAGACGTTGTATTTTTGTTGAAATTGGATCGCGACCTACATAACCACACTGCAACGTCGATGCAACGTCAGGCCAACCTCTAAATGAGATGCTGTATAAAAGATGTGTGTTGTCATTTTTTTTCGGCGTAATATTTTTTTTTTATTTCTTCTCAAAACATAGATTGCGGGGTTCGATAGAACCGCCTCGACGAGGTGCTCTATCGAGTACCCACAATCTCTGATTTAGAGGAGAAATAAGAAAAGAAGAAATAATGTATACTCCTGTAACCCCCATGGTTTTACATATGTAAATCTAAGGTTCAAGGGGGGGTAAGAGGGGTGTTTTCGTATTGCGAAAAGGCATATTGCATATCATACCCCACATCAACCCTCGAGCTCATATGGGGTATAATATGAAAAAATGCGTATGATAATCTTTATATAGTACGTCACTGCAGCTGGTGTTAAGGCAGACGTAAAAAAGTCACCCTATCCTACATCATAGCATAATTTATATTTTCTTGTCCTTTGGGATCATTGTTGCCACTGTTGAATGTTTAATATATCGGAGGGTCACTTATGAGGCCTAAATGGCTAGTCTGCCCAAGGAAACATACACACTTCCATTACGAAAACAGGCCCTGTCTAAATGTATTGGAAATTTAAATCCAAAAGAAATAACTTTTCTTTTGAAAATTCTGATATTTTTCTTATTTCTGCTCGAAACCTAGATTGCGGGGACTCGATAAAACCGACTCGATGGGGCGGTTCTATCGAGTACCCAGAATCTAAGTTTTTTTTATCATAAATAAGAAAAAATAGCGTTTAACCCTATATACCCCAGTTTTGCTGTATAAAAGTGTGGTTCAAGGGGGTCAAAA